>CM045759.1:6677852-7930980 GCA_025200525.1 Camellia lanceoleosa | reverse complement strand
TCAAATATAGAGCATATGCAAGAATGAAAGAATGAAAAAAAAAAAAAAAATTAAGCAGGGCCTAGTTGACTGCAAATTGCGCCCAGGTACCTATATACTCTGTGATTACCCTTTGGATCTTTGTACCTGCCTTCTTCATATTACTGCTCCTGCCTTTCTGATTCGAGTGTTTCCTTAGTGATACCGATTATGTGGAATCACACTTATAGTACCTCAATATATCTTCGAGTTTGGGATTATATTTTGGATTGAAGCTGAATTTGAAGATAGTGGGTGGAGGAATCTGATGACTATAATTGTTAGAGGAGCAATCTATAAGGACGGAAGAAGCAATAGTATTCATTGAAGGTTGTTCATATTTTGATGGCGAGGTTTAGCCAAGTTTTTTGGTGATATGGAGCCCTCCATTCTTGAGGTGAGGTGGTGAGGATATTACAACTCAACTACCATAAGTAGTTATGAAAAATGAGGCATGAGTAGATAGCATGCATTAAATGAATGGTAGGTGGTGTCTATAAATTGAATGGTAGGTGTAGATCTCATTGTTAGGTGGTGTCTGTAAATTGAATGGTGGATTCACATTGATAGGTGGTTATCGTCATTGATTTTAAAAATGTTGAAAAAATATTTTTCGAGAAATGATGGTACCAAAGTTATGTCTATTTTGGAGCAGACCTTTCAAAAAATATGGTACACTTCCGATTTTAGAACAATAAATTTTTGTTATTCCATTAGCTTTCTTATTTAGAGAATAAAAGATAGGGAAAAGGAATTAAGATGTAAGAATATATTTGTTAAGAAAATAGTTAAAAGAAGGCCATGGCATATCGTTAGCTTGTATGTAGAATATAGCAAGGGTAATTACAATTCGTGGTGTCCTAAAAATTATTTACAAATTTTGGAAAAAAGTTTAGAATTTTAATTATTTATTTGACAAATTTATCATTGATGTGTAATGTTTTTACTGCATTTACCTTTGAATAATAATTTCCCCATATAGCAATATCTCAACACATTCCCACTCCACTAAAGTAAACAAGCCTTTGTCCTAATTATGCAGGTTTCCTGTAGTTGGTTTTATTTGCAGGCATATCTTCAGTTTAGTTTAAGATAGTCATGTCCTTTCTTATGACTTCGAACTCAAGTTATCCTAAGCCTTCCTCCATTGATTTCACCATTTTTGTGTGAAGGCACCACACCAATCTTTGATTCAAAGTTAAATATCTTGATAAGACTGTTTTGGCGAGGTTATTTCTAATCTTAAATGCTCAAGATGCTTGCATAATTTGACTAAGGTGTCATATTGTGAGAGAAAGCGAACTTGAATAATGATAGAAAAGAAAAGATGATTGTTTATTAAGTTTTAAGAAAATCACCCAAATGCAATCTCAGATTCTCATAATTAAAATCCATTGCATAGAAAGATTACACAAATATTTATATATTGTTGGCTCCTATTTCCAAGATCGAAAAAATTCTAAATAGGCAATACATTGATAATTTTGAATATTATAGTCTAATATAAATCCTATAAAATACCCATAATACAACCCACAGACTATATTACAATCCATCCTCCATCAAGATAAAATAAGTTCTGATGAATTTGAATATTTTATAGTCCTTATAAAAACAGTATAAAAAGTTCAAAAACACAACTTGACTTGTAGTACAACACCAGGACCACATTACAAACCATCCAAATCTAATAAATGTACATGCAAACTTTCCTTGGTCACAAAATCTAATAAAACATAAATAAATGTACTGCGCATAGTAACCTAAAATTAGAGATACATGAACCAAACTAACCTCAAATTTGATAACACAATGTCCGAAGGGCACTGTCCATATAAAATTTTAAGTTTGCCTCTTTTTCTTGTTAGCATGCTTTGTTTCAATATTTGTTGGACCTAGACAAAATGCTGGACTTACTAAACAATCATCTTTTCTTTTCTATCATCATCTTTTCCATGGCTTATTTCCCTTTAGATCTAATACTTTTCTATTTTTAGTAGGACACTAGAAAAAGTTCTATGACTAAAGGTGTTAAGTAACATTATCTCTAACCTAAATACTCTTGCTTGTTGAGGTGCTTTCTGCTCAGTTTTATCGGTACATAGATGTTCCTCTACTTTCCCTTACTCAAATTCCTCCAATAAAAATCAACAAAGAATGCCAAGAGAATCAATTAAATGAAAAAGCAGTGTGTTTTCCTCGTACATGGGCCAGTGTGGATGAGAGAAACAAGTGGATAATTTGAGGAAATAGTTCCTCTTTTAAAATTCCTTGATCACATGTTAACCTTTGCTTCTTTGTGGACTTTATATACAAGAATCTTTTCCCCATTGGATTAATTGATTTGGAACCCCTATTGGATTAATCATATTATGGAAATGTGCATAATATGATTTGATTATGGGAATTATCACGATAATTTAAGATCAATATATTATTATGAAGATACATAATTGATCAATATCTTCTTTTCTTGATGAAGATCCAATAAATTTGTATACAACAATGCGATAATTTAAAATTGACATTGAATGAGGAATACATATATGAGACATTATTAATAACCTATGATTATGTAGATGAACATCGATGCGAAGACATTATGATTATGCAAGTCAATATGAATAATTGAAGACATTATGATTATGCAAGTCAATATGAATAATTGAAGACATTATGATTATGCACATTTCCATCGGTAATTTAATATGTTATTATTAGCATGCTTGATTAAGTCATGGTTATGAAATGTGTATAAATGGGCGTGGTATTATCATTTGTGTGACATGAACACGAAATTGAGGAAAATCATTTTTATTTTACTCATATACTTGGATTCATACCTGCACAATCTTTGAATATTAAAGATTGAATATGAAAAGGACATCATCACATAACCGAATTACTTAGTTCATTGAATTCATCAAAATAAAAGATTACAAACAACAGATGCTTCCATTCCAAAAGTATAAACAAAATTACATGTATTGATGTGGTTAATTTAGTGCTCACCACGAAGATACCACATATGTTCTACTAAATCATTACGGAGGGCATGATACACATCCTTATCTTTAATACCTAAATGGCGAGGCGAAATGATTGGAAGTCATTGGTAGGAGTAGAGAAAAGTTACCTTTGGTGTGTTGGTTGATGCAATATCATAATTGAAATCAAGGTGCTCCTCCTCTCATCTTCGACAATCATATTATGTAATATGATGCAAGTCTTCATTATGTTGCCAAGCATTTTGAATCCCAATAGCATTACAACACGCATTATAATTGCGGCGAGATTGAAGAACTCGAATGCCCGCTCTACATCCTTCCTGGCAACCTCTTGCATCATTGCAAAATGTTGTCTCTTTGCTTCTTGGGGCGAAGAAATTGTTTGAACCAATGTTGCCCATTGAGGGTATATACCATCAGCAAGGTAATAACCCATATCGTAACTATGTCCATTAAGCGTAAAATGGGCGGAGCTTACCTTCATAAGATCGAAAAATAAAGCGTCGGTCCAACACATTCAAGTCATTGTGTGAGCCAGGCATTCCAAAAAATGCATGCCAAATCCATAAGTCATAAGATGCTACTACTTCGAGAATAATGGTTGCTTTTTTTGATGACCTACATATTGACCTTGCCATGCCTTTGGACAATTTTTCCACTCCCAATGCATGCAATCTAACCTTCCCAACATGCCAGGAAACCCCCGAACCTCTCCAATAGCAAGTAATCTGTCAATGTCAGTTGGCGTAGGGATCTCGGATATTCTTCTCGAATATTTCAATCACTGAATTACAAAATTGTTGTAAACTTTGAATTGCAGTGCTTTCCCCAATACGAATGTAATCATCAACTGCATCTGCTGCGACACCATATGATAATATTCTCATCGCTGCAGTCATTTTTTGTAGGGAAGATAATCCAAGTACATAAAATTTGCATCTTGTTTTTGCACAAAATATGAATTGTGTGCTTGAATTGCATTCAAAATGCGTACATATAAAGGACGACGCATTCGAAAACGTCTCCGAAATATTGTAGGTGAATACACTGGATTTGTAGCAAAATAATCTATAAATAATCTGTCATGACCCTGTCTTCTATCTCTGTATATATATCTATGACCTACAACAGAGCCACCTATCTTCTTTGACCTATCACTTGACTTAAGAATCTGAAGCATACTACTATTATTCTGTTCATAAGCTCCTAAAAGTGTGACGATATATTCATCATCAGATTCATCAGAGTCATCAGAGGAAGAGGAAGAAGAGGTGGATAAAAATGAAGTAACTATCATGGATTTCAAGGGATTCATGGTGCTCTGTTTTCTTTAAGTTATGATGTATTTGTCTAGTGTATGAATACTATGTTAGGTTAATATGAGAGCACAATCCATTTGGCAGATATATATGTAATGGAGGGAAAAAAAAAAGGGAATGAAATGGAGGGAAAAAAAAAAAAAAATTGGTGACCGGTCGACCCGCCTGTCGACCAGCGGTCGCCCTTCGATTGAACGGTTGGGATGCAAAGCAGTTCAAAAGGGTCAAATAAAAATGTAGGATTTTGCCCATCTGGTCGACCAACCGATCGACCCCGGTTGACCAACCGGTCGCCCACTAAATTTGATGTAAATTTGATCACGGCGTTGGAGTGGGTGATTTGAGATTTGGTGAAATGGGTTAATTTTGACTCAGATTTGATGAAAAATTAGGTACAGCGTTGGAGATGCTCTAATAAGGTGTATTAGATGTACATATCTCTGAAAAAAATTTGAAAATATGACACAACTTTCAGTTTAACAATGTGAGAAGTGTTACATTAGGAAATAAATAAAATTTATTAGTTTGTATATTATTATTTTTAATTTTTCTCATCAAAATTTTAATAATATTATGATAATTATACTCATATATTATTATTTTTTATTTTGTCATAGCTACCATTTTTACATTGATTAAAAATATGAGTGACGATATTGATTAAGTTAAGACAATAATGACAATGATAGGAAAATTTGTGCCGAACAATGGTGGCGTAAATCGGCGTGGGACATCGCACACGATTGAGTAGGGTTGAGTAAGGAATCCGTAAAATCCGTAATCCGATCCGGTCCAGCCCAATCCGATAGGTTTGGATTAGTTTTTTGAATCCGTGGTTCAGTTCCGGATTGAAAATTTCAAAATTTGTAGGCCACGGATCGGTTAGGATTGAATCCTGGTTAGGATTGGAACCGATCCGGACCATCTGAAAATAATCTATATTTATACTATATACCTTCCCACACAATATAATTTCTTGTCTCATATAAAAACTAAAATGTAACCTAATTCACGCCTCATTCAGTTCATTGTCTCTCACTCTCATCTCATCTATCTCTCTGTTGATGGTGTTGCTCTCTCTCTTCTCTTTCTCATCTTAGACTAAGTTCTCTCTCACACTCTCATCCCTCTCAGATCAGATCGGTGTGCTGCTCGTCTCTCTCTCTCTCTCTCTCGGTGAGCTCTCTCTCTTTTTCTTTCTCTCTCGGTGTTCTCATTTCTCTCTCTCTCTCTCGCTCTCTCTCTCTCGGTGACACTATTTTTGTTCCTTTGTTCCTAGATCATCCATCTCAGATCAGATCGGTAGCTATAGCTAGTGTCTTTATCTCAGATCAGATCGGTGTGCTACTCATCTCTTTCTTTCATGTCATCTACAATGGATTCGATAAATGTAAGTTAGAGATTTTATTTTTATTTTTTCATTTTTTTTATTTTTATCCTTTTTTTTTCTTTTTTCTTTTTTCGATTTCATCTCTATTTTTTGTTGTTTGTTTTATTTTTAAATGTAAGTAAAAAAATTAGTCTGAGTGAGCTTTAAAGTGATACTTTCTGTTGTAAAATATGTACCCGACATCTGGTGAAATTCTGACCATGAAAGCAATGATTCTTGTAAATATGTTATTCAATGATTCTTATGTAAATCATTATTTTCTATTGGAAATTTGTTATTCCATGATTCATATGTAAACCATGCTTGTTGAGTTTTATTCTTGGAACACAATGTCCAAAATGAAAACCAGGTGCAGAATGGCAAAAAGTTCTATATCAAACTTTTCTGAAATTGATGGTATGCTTTATTATTTGCCTCACCCACTTGTAAATGTAATTGTTTCTTAGAACTTTTCCTCAATTTTATCTTCAGCTATATTCTATTGCAACTAAAAAACCCATCAGAGGCCCCTAAACAGGGAGCCATATTTACTATTACATTGTCATGAAAATTTTTGGTTACGAAGTGAAGATTGTGAATCCATTGTGAGCTCCCAAGTCTTGACTTCTTGATTAAGCTTATATATATAAATAAATGGATGTTGTTTGCTCGGTTTAGATTGTGAATGGATGTTTTACTTATAATTTACTTATATTGTTTATAGGTTTCAATATATATTTTTGTTCCAATATTTTTTGTCAATTTACTTATATTGTTGTCTATATTTTTTTGTTATTTAATTATTTAAATCTGTGGTCCTAAGTGATCCAATCCATGTTTCAATGGATTGGTTCTACAAACTAAACAAATTGGATTGGTTTTAATTTTTCAAGAGCTAGTAGATAACAGTTGGTCTGATTTTCTCCCAATCAGGACCATGCTCACTCCTACGATTGAGTAACGAGACTATTACATAGGCCAAAGAATTGGATCGACTATCTAGTGAGTCTGGGCCATGTGTTGAGCTATGCTCACACTTGATAATGGGCCAAGCTAAGCCAAGATTGAGGCATTATTAAAGACCGGTGAAGATATTAACCGTGCTAATATGTAGAAGACTACTATAATGGCGAGAAGTGAGTTGGCGAGTTGTGAATGAACAACCACGAATTGGACAACGCAAAGAGCCTTGAAGGGCTTCACGAGTTATAAGGCCATCCACTAAGGCCGATGCAGGATGGCTCAACATAAGATCATTTAGAGTTAGTGTGGTTGGAGATAGTGAAGCGAGATTTGATTAGAAGTGATAGCCAGTTTGAACATCTCATGTGGCCTAATAGAGGCAAGGAAAGAAATCGCTCAAAGTATGCGTTAATATCATTTGGCGATTTGGCCAATGGTGTTTGGCAATGTTGATGGGCACATGTGTAGAGAAAAAGAGGATAGTACATACATGTATCGACAAGGACAAAGGAAGTAGTGTCGCACAACCTTGCAAAGCAAGGAAGCTTGATCTAGATAAGGCGTCTGACTTCACTAAGAAAAGGGTTAGCAAACTGCATTATTTACTCTCTCGACTCTCCTTTATCTCTCAAAGGTGCTAACTTGTTGCCGGAGGGTGTTCTAGTAAAACACTTTTGGGTAACTCATTTTCATTGTGTTTTAGGAAGCAAGTCCTTTGTTTTGAGCAATCTGAGCTTAAATATAAGAATGCAGGCGTAACAAATATTTTTCTCCCATAAAATTAGCCTTTGTTTGTGGAAATCTGACAGACAAAACCTTGTCATCTAAGCTTTACGATCCTTCAATGGAAAACAACGACGACCTTCTAATGTCTGTCGTCGACAGAATAACACCTGAGTCCATTAGGAAGTGCAAAGACTAGCCCCCTATTCCATCGATGGCTGGCTTAGAGACTTCCATATGAAATTTCTGTAGACACCCATTTTGTGACCTTAAGACTTCGAGCGTCACCAATTGGCCTTCGGTGATGTTACATATTGTGCTCGTTCTGAAGTTGCGGAGTCACGGCTGCGAGCTTTGCCTCCGGACTTCCGGACTCTTTTGTGCTTTGCCTCGGTTTGCGAACCAGGCCCTGTTTTTGCTATTTTCTCTTCCCGAAGGGAGGGAGAGGTCTCGTAGACCATCTCGATGGTGAAGCTACGTTTCGTGGTTGTGAAGCCATTTTCCGTTTGAAGCTCGGTTTTCGATTTTCGGAGCCGTCGGCCGTGCGCCTCGGTTCGGGACCGCTTAACTACTTCCGTTTGCTCCGGTTTTTGACACACACCTTATTTCCTTCCCTTTGAGAAGACACTATGGCCCAAGAGACCACCTTCATGGTCGAACGCCACCTCCGGCGCTTAACAGTCAGTTTTCGGGGCCCCGGGCCGCGTGTTTCGGCCCTCGAACTTTCGTTTTGCATCAGTTTGGGTTCATTTTTGGCGGAGACCTTATTTTCACTGTTAGAAAGGTTGTAGAAGGGTGGGAGGCCAGCAATTGTTCTGAAGACCAGCTTTATCCCTTCATCGCCCATTTTCTTTACTAGAAAGCTGACTTTTTCCATTCCCGGGCCACTTTTTCTGACTTTGCACCACACCATTGTGTTGTACACACTTGAGAGGCCACCAATATGGATAGGCCGGCCATCAACTCTTCCTGACCCTTTTGAACCCCTCTAAAAAGTTGGTTTTTCTCTCTCCTGGGTTACATTTCCTGGTTTTTCTCCACATAGCTGTGTTGTACACACATGGGAGGCCACCTTTTTGGGGTGGCCGGCCACTAATCCTTGTTGACCCTTTTGACCCTGGCCGGCCAAATTCCTCTCTCCTGGTTCCTTACAGCTGTGCCAGCTGTTTTGACCCAGACCCCTGCCCGAGGATCTGCCCTTTTAGTGGGGAAATTTGAATTTGTTTTCCCCCCCATTTCTCCACCCCTCTCCCTCTATATAACCAGCCTCTTCCTTCCATTGCTAAGGGTTACAAAAATTGGTGAGAGCATTATACATACAACTTCCATATCTCTTTCATCCAAGCTCCAAAACCCTAGTTTCTTGGCCATTTTTACCCTACAACCCATAGCACCACACCACCATCATCCATTCCAGCCCTTTGGAAGACATTTGAAGAGGTTGGAAGCTCACAAATTTGGTCCAAAAGCTACTGGTTTGCTGCTCTTCAAGGGTGAGCCCTCTTTTTCCCTTTTCTAGTCTTTTCTTGCTTCATCTATAAGCCATATTTGCTTACATTTTGGGCTCGAACCGAACTTGAAGTAGTTTGATTTTGAGCTCATCTTCATGTTTTATCAAGGAACTTTCTCTATTTGAGGCCATTTGTTGCCCCTTTCCCTTTATCTCTCTTTTAGGCCTATTTCTTGCATGATATATTAGCCCTGTTTATAAGCATTCTGGCTTGAGCCAAGCCTGTAAGTGCCTTATTTTGAGCCCCTATTCAGCTTTGTTGAAGAGCTCCTCCTTATTTGAGGCCAGCTCTGCCTCTTACTCTCTATCTCTCTTTTAGGGCCATTTTGCACCATATTGTAGCCTTACTTGTGAGCATATAAACTATAAAGTGTCTTTTTTGAGCCCTTCTTCAACTTTTTGAAGGACTCTTTCTTGTTTGAGGCCATCTCTTGTCCCTTGTCTCTAATATCTCTTTTAGGGCTATTTTGCATGATACATTAACCTTACTTGTGAGCCTTTTTGGACATTGACCTAAACTGAAAAAAGTTTTATTTTGACATCATCATCATGTTTGATTAAGGTCCATTCTCTGTTTGGGGTCTTCTTCCCTATGCATGCTTCATTCTTTCATGATTAGGGCCATACATGTGAGCATTTGCATTGGCCTTGTTTTGGCCTCTTAGACACTGAAATCCAGTGGATTTTCAGTGGCTTTGATACATTTTGAGCCTCAAAATTAGAGGTGACCACCTCTCACCTTGTTTTGTTTGATGGTCTTTTGGCCTTCCAAAGAGACCCTATCTTGTATGCTTTGAAGTCACATTTTAGGGTCAATTTGGTGAGTTTTGGAGCTATCATATGTGATTTTCAAAGTTTATTTGGCTATGCTAAGTGTTCTTGATGCATGTGTAATAACCCTTTGTATGCCCTCTACAAGAACCCATCATTTGTGCATGTGTTGGTTGCATTTCAGAGGTTATTTGGGCATATTTTGGCATGTTTTATTCACTGATTTTTCTGGTTTGATGATTTCTCACTTGCTTCATATACATGCCATGTAAATCATGTTTGCTAGTCAAAGTTGCATGCTATTTTAGTCCATCTTGCTAGCATCTTTTGGCCATGCTTTGAACTAGAAATGTTCATTTTTTGGGACTTCCTTGGTTCTGTCTTTATGCTTCATGATCAAATTATGCATGCTTTGTATAGCTATAGGCCAATGCATGTGCCTAGTTTGGTGTTTGGACCATTCCATGCATCGGGTGCCATGTTTCCATGTTTCGGGGTCGTTTTGCATCACATTTCAGTGCTGCAACTTGCATGTTTGAATGCCATATTTCATGCCTTACCATGCCTTGTTAGAGTGGCATTTGTGCCTTAGGATCGGTCCTCGGTTTGCGTGCATGTGTGACGCATCTCGAGTGTCTCATTTTCATCTTATGGCCACTGATGTGAGTGTGGCTGAGGTCCACTCATGTTGGTGTAAGTCCATTGTACATCGCGTATGCCATTTCATTTCATAGCATTGCGTATGCTAGGTTGCATGATAGTGCATTGTGTATCTTAGTGTTACATCGAGCATTGTGTATGCTATTTCATAGCATTGTGTATGCTAGGTTGTATATTAGTTGCATTTATGCATGTCATGCATATTGCATTGTGTTTGGGGTAGGAGTTAGCCCAAGCCTGACGAGGGCGTTCGTACGTGTGACGGAATGTGTCTCAATTCACATCATGAAACACTCCGGATTATCCATGATGGAGTCTCGGTTTTGTTGTGTTTATGTGTGCATTCATTTCATATTAAGTCATGCAATTCAATTTTTCGGCCATCATGCATCGATATGCGTGATTGGTGGTGCGAGGATCGAAGACTACGCTCCCTGAAGAGTAGTCAAGCATATATATGTGAAAATACATTGCCATGCCCCTTTCCTGCTCTCTGTTGCAGCAAATCAGAAACCGACAATCTCTTGGGACTTTGTGCAATATTCCAGGCATAATCGTAAACAGAGGCTAATCGGGGTATCGCAATGGATTTCAGCGCCAAGCAACCCGAGCATGCATCATTCATCATTTGGAACAGAGCCAAGGCGGTCCATGGATTTGCGTGCCATTTATTGCTTTCTTAGATTAATTTGTTAATTAATTAGCATTTTGTATATTGGAATTTGTATTATTTATTTGGGGCGTATATTATTTATTTGGACTCTTCGAGCGAGGGCAATGTTGTAAGAAGTGTGTGTGTGTGTGTGTGTGTGTGTGTGTGTGTGATGTATGTCTTCTAACCACACGTCTTTCTCCCTTTTATTTACCAGCTTATGATGGTTGGATTAGGGCATGTTTCAATTAGCATATAGTATGATAGCATATTTACATTCATTCATCTGTTTTGCATGCACCGGGCTCGGCGCATCATAACTCACTGCATTGTATTTCAATTCCAAGTTGAATAGTTGTTAGCTGTAGCATTCCATATGCCATGTTTAGAATAGCCGAGCCTATCTTAGTTGCATTCTTGCATGTGTTGCATTAGGCATTCCTGTATAGTTAGGGTCATGCATGGATTTCTAATTAGCTTCTGTTTTTGCTTGGAGTACTCGGTAAGTTTTATGCTTTAGCATCCTTGCATCGTGTGGTGGTTGCCATGAATAACATACTTACCATGAGGCTATTTGCTTATGTGATATACTTGCTTGAATACTGTGGGTGGAGGTTGGGTTATTTGGATTGAAACAATGCATTGACTATGAGTTTTAAGCCCACTAGATAATGGCAAAACCATATTTTCTAAGTCCACCCTAGGGTGGCAAAATCTGCATTTTAAGCCTACTTGCGAGTAGCAAACCATCTTTCAAAAACAAACACGAAATGCTTTGTTCCAATTCAGGCAACCTGGTTTATACTTGTATGCTGTGCGCATCACATAGTAAACCTAGGCTAATAACTGGAATAAGAACACATAACGTTTTCAAAATTAGATATCATGGTTAGTAGAGGCCGATCTTTGATCGGCGAGAATGCTCACAGTGACCTTCCCAATCGTGCCCAATTTCGAGCCGAGGCAACTTTGGTGATAGCGGACCGTGGGGTTTCCTAAATTTCCCAAAAATAAAATATTTAGGTGGCGACTACGTATCGGCAAAGCGTCCATGTTTGGCACTTCTTTCAAAAATCTATTTTCTCAAAAGCGATTTGTCGGTTGGACTCTTTGGTTGATTAAGAAGTGACAATTAGAGTCTGGCTGTAGTGAGCCCAAATTGAGCGAGCAGGACTCATCCCTCCGGGTGTTGGGGGCGTCTCTGAGTTCTGGCGACTCATTGGGATTTAGAGAACTTGACTCGAACTCATGATATCTGGTTTTGACTACACTTGTGTGTTTCTTTCCATTGCATTTGCATTGGCGCCTAGGACACCGTGTTTGCCATCTGCTATTCTGGCGGTTTCCCAGTTGCGTGCCATAAGGCTTACCGATTACAGACTCTGCGATGTAGAACACAAACCGGTTTCAAGAGCACTCTTTGACCATTCGACCTAGTGCATATTGAATCGAGTGACCATTCCAAGCTAGGACAGGTTGCTTACTCGATATAGGTTGTTTGAAACATTGCTTGCGTGCGTAGTGAAACCTAGCTCGACAAAATAGGGCAGAAATCCTACTAACATAGGGGTGTTTTGGCTCTCACTTATCTGTTTTGTGCTTTTAGAGTGCGTCTCTACAGGGAAATGCATGTATCAGTTTGCGAGTTTAAGCATCAAGCAGTGGGCATCGATCGATGTTTGAGAATCGATTATCTGCGGTGCAGATTCAATTTTGGGAATGATGATTGAGGGGATAGTGATCGATGTTGAGGCGGTGTGTATTGACTTATCAGCCGTGTGTTGTTATGTTGTGTGTTGTGTATTTATTTTAATTTGTTATCTTTGTTAGTTTATCTAGTTATTTATTTCCTTATTGCTTTATTTATCATTTTGCTAGACGGTTTTAGCACAATTGCTTCGATCGATGAATATTCCCAAGCACTTTGGACAAGAGGTCGTCGGCTTAATCGTCGAGATCTGGTTGACGGATAGCCAGTGTTCCATTCTCTACCCCCGGTTATCAGAAGAAGGCCGAGAAAGTGTAGTGTATCTGAGCAGAGGTTACCAGAGCAGTGGTCTACCCTAGCGATGAGCGAGTGGTGAGGTCTCGGTTTACGCCATAGAGATACACATACCGATCGGTCGGTGAATCGGAATATGGCGAGAATGGAAGAAATGATCGCCAACTCTAAGAGAGTATGAAGCAAATCACGGGAGGGACGCTGTCCACCAAGTAGAGTTCTCTAAACAGCAAGCCACAATCATGGCCCAGCAGGCAGAACTAATTACCCGGCTATAGCAGCAAGCCGGAGCATCAGCCTCACATCTAAATCCTCTCCCACCAGGGGTCCCAATACGGCGGCGGACACCAACTACCGAGAATGTTACGCAAACATCAAAACACCTTGCCAAATGTCCGGAACATCGAGGACACAGACCTTCCAGCGGGGCTCGCCCGCTTCCACCTCAATTATCCAAAGTACATACACCGTCAACCACCGGACTCTCCTTCGAGTTAAAGTAGACCCTCGACTTGAAATTAAGCAAACTCGAAGCTATTCAAAAAATCGGGGTAAAAGCTATTAGGATATCGAGGATGGATATACCGATGTGGTAATGACTGCGGATAGATTCAAAATGCCGCAGATCGATCGCTTCGATGGATCTGGTGATCCCATGGTCCATCTCCGGTTATTCTCGGATATATTACGACCAATGGGCCTCACCAGACCCCAGAAGCTTTCGCTATTCGGCCGGACCCTGTCGGGTGTGGCCGCTATCTGGTATGCGAAGTTGGAAGATGATGTCAAGCGGAGTTGGGATGAAATGGCCGAGGCCTTTGTTGCGCAATACTCTTACAACACCCAAATCGAGATTACAACTCGTGAGCGCGAAGCATCAAGGCAGGTGCCCAAAGAGAGCTTCTCGGATTTCGTGACTCGGTGGAGGGTGAAGGCCTCAATGATGACTTTAAGGCCCACCGATAAGGACGGATCGGGATGATTGTCGCAATCTCCGACCAAAGTGATGCAAAAATGATTGTGCTCCTTCCCTACCTTTTCGGATCTGCATGAGATGGGGTACAAATCGAAGATCACGATGAAACTAGGTGCGATTGACCACGACGGGAACAACCGGAGGACCTTTAACATAACAACAATGCAGGCCGAGTGGTCTTTGCAAGCGCAAGAACAGACTAAGCATGGTTGCCACCATTCCCCTCCTTCCAAGGCCCATGGCGCCACACCCTTCTTCGGTGCATCAGGAAGCAATACGAGACCACTAAATACCAACCCGGAGGCCAAAGAACCTTCACCCCATTGTACATGCCCATGTCCAAGGCTCTAGGGTCTTAATCGAAAAAGGGCATCTAAAACCCCTAGGCAGGCCGTTACCAAATCCACTACCCCCACTCACAGCCAGACCAAATATTGTGCATATCACCGGCAACACGGTCATGACACCGACCAATGTTTGATTGCGTCACGAGATCCGGGATCTAAATGCGACAAATAGGTGATTTTGCCACGAAAGACCCAATGTCACAACCAACCCACTCCTACACATAACCAAGCTCCACCTCCCAAAAGAATTAACTTTATTGATTGGGTGCGTGTCTTACGATCTAGCATCTATATCACTCCTTCCCATCTACCTAAGGGAGGTGCTCCTTCGATTACCTTGACCTTTTGTGCATGATGGACATCTCTACAACTGACTAGAGCCAATGGTGAAATTTGTTGAAGAAAGTACAAAGGAGGTTGCGAGAGGAGGATGGAAGCTGATAAGTCGAGGTTTGAGTCTGCAGGAATTTTCTTGGGAAGCCTATGATCCGGCGATTACATTATGTTAGCGAGGCGGTCTGAACCAAGTGTAGAATTGCTAGAGAAGCGAAGCGTGTGTGATCGAGGGGATGGATTTGAGCAAGGGAAGAGGATTTAACGTAGTAGATGAGGACTTTGCCAAACTCTAGTTCTTGATGACCAAGAATCGAGGAATCTGGCGATCAAGCTGGTTTGAGTATGAGGAATCGGCAGAGGCTACGGATGGTGGATGATCAACTAGATGTTGTAGAGTTCCATGAGGGGCGAAGCGAGGGTATCGATTGTGGCGGAAGTCGAGTACATTGCTTGGGAGAGTGCGATATGAAGAATTTCGCTCGAGAATACGGGAAAATGAACAACAGACTCTGTTGGCGTGGGTGGAACAACGGGTTACGAGATAGCAGGAAAGCCAAAACCCATGAGGGGATTGAAAATGCTGTGGGCATAAGGACAGAAGATGTTGTGAGCATGTGGGCTGAAAGTGCTGCGAGTACAATCATGCCGGAGCCAGACAGATGCCTTTTGAATGCCAACGGAATGTGGTGGGAAGATGATGATTTTTGTCTTGCCCACACAGACGAGGATTGGCGGAGCAATCAACTAGACGACACCTGGTATCTCGATGAGGTTGATCACATGACAAGAAGTGGGCGATATTTCAAGCCCCCGTACCTAGACCAACTAGAGGCATCTGGGAAAGACAAGGAAACTGAAAAGCAGAAAAACAAGCAGATCGAAGAAGAAGCTGTATTGAAGTAGCTGAAGAAGATACAAGCAGACATCTCTATCTGGGGACTGCTTATGGCATCACGGGTACACAGACAAGCCGTCCTATCTGCAATGGACAAGGCTAAACTCTCCATAGAAACCATGCCAGAGCAATTGGTAGGATTAGTCATTCCGGGAGGAGCTACCCCGATGCTGACTTTTTTTGACAAGGAACTACCACCTGAGGGTGCAAACCACAATAAGCCGCTCTACATCTCTGTGGAGTGTAGAAATAAATGGATACCGGTGGTTCTTGTCGACACGGGATCCGCAATTAATGTGTGCCCGTCAAGGACGGCATATGCAATCGGGTTAAAGCCCGCGGGCTTCGTGCCGACTACTCAAGTGATCAGAGCCTATGACAACACCAGCAGGGAGGTGATGGGGACTGTCAAAATTCAGACTCAGGTTGGTCCAGGACAACACAACATTGAATTCCATGTCTTGGACGTTCCCGCAACCTTTAATCTACTCTTGGGGCGGCCGTGGTTGCACCAAGTAAAGGCAGTCTCTTCCACTTTGCATCAGATGGTGAAATACCCCTATGGAAAGGGAGTAGCCATTGTTTTCGGGAATTCATCAATCCATCCACCTCCGGAGGTATCTACACCAGTCTTAGAAATTGAGCACGGCATGGAGGACGTGTTTCTGTCAGGTTTTACCTTAGCCGAGGCTCGGGTGGTGCAAAACATCATGGCTGTTAATGAGGAAGTGTATGTCAGTGCTCAATCTGTATACCTCATGAACAAGCTACAACACATCCCCGGGATGGGATTAGGAAGAAGCGGCCGGAAGGGCGTCGCAACATTGGCCGAAGTGCCACATAATCCTCATACCTTTGGATTAGGTAATCTGCCTACCAAAGAAGATTGGATAAGAAAGGGAAAGGAAATGGCTGGAAGTGCTAGAGCGAAGGTGGGGAAGCCTTTTGACTTAATGTACCGGCCCATTTAGGGTACCCTAAATGAACGTTTCATCTAGGAGGGGGAGGACTTTCCGTTTTGTGGCTTCCCCGAGCCGTGGCTGAACGCGGAGAAGAAGCGCGTGCCAGGCTTCGAGATTTTCTTTGACCTACAATTATCCGGGGATGACGTTGCCGAAGAGCAGACAGACCCATCAGCTGAGGTTGAGCAGTATAAGGCAGTGGACTCCGAGGGCGTTGAAATTGAAATGGGGGTAGCATTGGCTTGTCTACTTTAAGATCCTCTGATCGACCATAAGTGCTTGGGGGATAACTTCTCGGTTTCCATGATTGGTAATGAAATGGCTGTGGGCCTACCAGCAATTATTTTGGATGCATCTATCACACCCTCTCTCATTTGGCAATATGAAGAGGGATTTTTGTCCAGCAGCACTGGGTCAGGTAGTGAGCCGGAATCTGATTCCACCGAGTCTTGTGAGTCGGAATCAGGTTCCAGCTCGACTGCGTCTGAGTCTGGTAATCCTGGGGATGATAACCCGGATGCCACAGTCTTGTCCAGGTCATATTTTTCTTTCTCTTTCGAGTCTGTTGTAACCGAGGAATCGGACAATTTGGATGTGCTTAATGAGAATCAAGTAACTTTGGTTTCTGAGTACTTTTCTGTGCCCTTGATTTGTTGCATTAACTCAGACTTTCAAAATTTTGATGAAAACGACGAGGAAGAAATTCCTCCGGTTTTGCAACGCTTAATTGAACAAGAGCAGGAGAGATTTGTTAAACAGCTAATGGATGAAATCACTACTGTGAATATTGGTATTGAGGAGGACCCGCAGCTGGTCCAAATCAGGTCCACGTTGTCTTCGGAGGAACGTGAGTGCTTAGTCGCTTTATTAAAAGATTTCAAAGATGTTTTCGCGTGGTCCTATGAAGACATGCCTGGGATCGATCTTGAGATTGTACAGCACCGGATCCCCCTTGACCCGGAGGCCCGACCTGTCAAACAGAAACTCAAGAGGATCCGCCTGGACTGGGCTCTCAAGATTAAGGAAGAGGTCACCAAGCAAATCGACGCAAGCTTCTTGCTGGTATCCGAATACCCGACTTGGTTGGCCAATATTGTTCCGGTACCGAAGAAGGACGGCAGGATCCGGGTATGCGTGGATTTCAGGGATTTGAACAGAGCCAGTCTGAAGGACGACTTTCCCTTGCCGCACATTGATGAGTTAGTGGACTTTATAACGGGGCATGCTTTGCTTTCATTCATGGATGGCTTCTCAGGGTACAATCAGATAGTGATGGCACCGGAAGACCAGGAAAAGACTACATTCACCACCCGTGAAGACATCACTTCTGAGTAATCTTTGTTTGGGTTGAAGAATCTTTGGAGCTACTTATCAGCAGACGCGACCACAATATTGCATGACATGATCCACAAAGAGGTTGAGGTGTATGTGGACGACATGATTGTCAAGTCCAAAGAAAGAGAGGGCCACTACACTGCCTTGCAAAAGTTCTTTCAAAAGATCAGAGAATTAGGTTGGTGAATCCTCGAAATGTCGTTCGATGTTCTGTGGGGAAAAATCCTGGGGTTTCTGATTACACAAAGAGGTATCGAAGTCGAACCTTCCAAAATCAAGGCCATGCTAGAAATGCCCCCATCAAGGACTGAAAAGGAGGTGTGAGGCTTTCTAGGTAAAGTGCAATTCATAAGATGGTTTATCTCAAAATTAACCTTGACTTGTGAACCACTTTTTAGCCTCCTGAAGAAAGGAAAGAAATTCCAATGGGAC
The DNA here is from genome assembly GCA_025200525.1 of Camellia lanceoleosa. Taxonomy (NCBI): domain Eukaryota; kingdom Viridiplantae; phylum Streptophyta; class Magnoliopsida; order Ericales; family Theaceae; genus Camellia; species Camellia lanceoleosa. The sequence goes on along the minus strand of CM045759.1, from coordinate 7,912,702 downwards.
GATAGATGCCAAAACTTTTGAGCAGATCAAGGAATACTTACAGAACCGCCCGTGTTGTCACCTTGGATCGGGAAAACCGTTGATATTGTATCTTCGATGCTTGAGACTACAATGGAAATTTGTATGCTCGTGCAAGAATCAGAGGACAAAGTGGAGAGAGCCATCTACTATCTGAGCAAGAAGATCCTGGAATATGAGACTCGCTACACACCGTTGGAGAAGGCTTGCTTAGCTTTGGTATGGGCTACCAGGAAGTTGCGGCACTACCTGTTAGCTCACTCTGTAATGTTGGTTTCACGACTCGATCCCATCAAATATCTTTTCAAGAAACTAGTACTTACGGGTAGGCTAGCTCGCTGGTTGCTGTTGCTCTCCGAATTTGATCTGAAATATGTGACGCACAAGTCAGTCAAGGAAGAAGCGATGGCGAAATTCTTGGCAAACCATCCGGTGGAAGGGTGAAAGCGATCGAGTACTTATTCCCAGATGAAGCCATTTTGCACATCGACGATAAAACTTGGATGATGTACATTGACGGAGTGTCAAATCAATATGGGTATGGGATAGGGGTGTTGCTGATAGCACCCGACAAATCCCGTATCCCTCTAGCCTTCAAACTCCTGTTCAAAGTCTCGAACAACGAAGCAGAATATAAGGCGTGCATCGCCGGTCTAGAAGCAGCCCTGGAACTAGGGGCAAGATGGTTGGACGTCATCGGGGACTCGAACCTTGTTGTGCCTCAAGCAAAAGGAGACTGGAAAGTCAAAGAATGAAAGATGATGTATCACCAGACCTTGGATTTGTTAATTCCTCGGTTTGAGAAGCTAAACTTTGCTCATCTACTAAGAGAGAACAACAGGTTCGCAGATTCTTTAGTAACTCTATCTTCCATGATAGACTTTCTGTTCAGAGTCCGGATGCGTCCAGTCATCATTGACCAGAAATTTGCGCCAGCCTACGAGTCGATTGCTGCTATAGATGAAGTTCAGGATGAAAACCCCTGGTATTACGACATTTGGAATTTCTTGGAGAAGGAAGCATACTCGCCAGGTGTAAATGCCAAGGATAAAAGGGCAATCAGAAGAATGACCGTTCAGTTCATCATTTGTGGGGGTAAGCTGTATAAGAGAGGTCATCTGGGAATGCATAAGCTGTGTATTGATGCCGAAGAATCAAAGCACCTAATGGAGGCCATCCATGGAGGGGAATGCGGTGCGCATATGAACAAAGTAATGCTAGCACGGAAGATCCTTAGACAGGGTTACTACTGGTCCACCATAGAAGAGGATTGTATCGGTTTTGTTCGGCGATGCCACAAATGTCAAATTCATGTAAATCGCATGAACATTCCACTGTTAAAGCTGTACAACATGACTTCGCCCATGGCTATTTTCAGTCTGGGGTATTGATGTGATCGGGGCTGTCACTCCGAATGGGTCGAATGGGCATGAGTTCATCCTGGTCGCGATAAATTACTTCACGAAGTGGGTCGAGGCCTAATCTTACGCGGTGTTGAAAGCTTCACATGTTGCAAGGTTTATCAGAAACAACATCATCTGTCGCTACGGAGTCCCAAATGAGATAATTTCAGATAACGGTTCCCACTTCAAGAAGGAAGTGATTGACTTGTTAGAAAAATACAACGTGGCTTTTCATAAGTCATCCACATATCGGCCGCAAACCAACGGAGCGGTTGAGGCTGCCAACAAGAACATCAAACACATACTGCAGAAGATGGTGGAAACCTACCGGGATTGGCCAGATAAGCTGCCGTTTGCTCTGTGGGGCTATCGGACTTCAATCAGAACTTCTACTGGGGCGACTCCGTATTCATTGGTTTATGGGATGGAGGCCGTTCTACGTATTGAGATTGAGGTTCCGTCATTGCGAGTATTGGCTGAGTGTCAAATAAGCAGCAGTTAGCGTGAGCGGGTTTGAGAACTCATGCTCTTTGATGAGAGAAAATGAAAGCATGTACCATGTCCAAGGTTATCGGCCTGAAATTGCGGGCTTTCAACAAGAAGGTTAAGTCCAGGAATCTAAAAGAAGGAGATTTGGTGCTCAAGGACAATCGAGCTCCCATCCACGACCCAAGGGGCAAGTTCAGACCCAATTGGATTGGTCCTTACATCATTAAGTCTATCTGGTGGAGAATTGGGTGTGGTTACGATGGACCTAGATGGCTTAGAGTTCTCCCGATCAATATGAACAAGTTGAAGAAATATTACCCTTGAGAGGCTCGCTAGGCTGAAAATCGAAAGGCGACCTAGAAAACTTCGAGCATTATAAAAACTGAGCTCGCAAGGTTGAAAACTCGCAAAGGGCGGCCTTGGCAAAAGTTAGAGCATAAAAGGAGAGTGAAAATACCCGAGTGGACCCGAGCTTGAACTACGTAAGGCTTGATTCCCATCTTTGGGATACGTAGGCAACTTCATCCTGGAGTTCAGCCATAAACTTTTCCCCGATCAACTTTGTCCATTTGATCATCTCAGTCATCTTTGTCTATCAGCATTTATCGTGGTCTCCGGTGCAGTGCTATTCAGACTAGGGGCAACTTTCCGTTGCTGTGCAGTGCTGCGGTACTATTCAGACTAAGGGCAACTTTCCAGTTGCTAGGATTCGGGGTTGTGCATCTCAGTGATAGATCTCAAGCGTGTCCAATTCTGATCCATATCGAAAATGGTTTTGAAAAGTTTTAATAAAAGTTGACTTTGTTTAAATTAATCTTGTTACAACTTAGACCATTTCTTGACCAAAGCGGAAAATTTTCAGTACCCACAACCTTCAATTTCATTGATTTCAATATAGAGTTCTCCTACTCTTGCATACAAATTGAAGTTGCTTTTTATTACATTCATAAAGAAAACTTGAAAATCTTGGTAAAAGCAATAAATCAAGGGGCATAGATAAGTCGGTGTCCTGCGTCCCCTCAGTGGTGAAGCCTCTGATGCCAAGATGGGCCCAATTTGTGCCTCTTCATTGAGCCAATCCAAGCACTCGTCGGACAAAGTGCAACTAAAAGTGGGAGCGGGGGCCAGGAGCTCTCTAGTCCTCCATCTTTGTGGTATACCCGAACCAAAGCTATGCGCTTGAGCAGGGAATGTGGCGGATACTCTATCCTCTAGCGGGCAAGTCGATCATGACCGAAGCGGCTGGGCAGGAGCGGAAAGTAGAACACCTGATGGTCGACCAATCAACTGGATCCCAGTTTGCCAGGACATGCTATAGGTCATTGCTGGGAGATTGAGCCAAGGACAGCGCCAAGCAATGCGATCTGCAGACAAATTGCACATCCAGTCAAACCACCATCCCTCATCAAGGCCATCGACTAGGCGTTGTCGAAAGAAGTAGCCGCGAGTTGAATAGGCTGGGCAAGAGTCCACAACCTGCAATTTATCCATCAACCATACCTAGGGAGGGATGAAAAATGAGAGAATAAAGAATAGAGAGATGTACGATGAGAGAAAAATAAGGAAAGGGTTTTGTGAGAAAAAAAACCGAGCCCGAGGGTCGAGTGACGTGAGCAATATATACGTGAGATTGGGTGGGAAACATTACCTGCAGCAGTAATGGACTCCTCGTAAATCTGGTCGTCTCCCGGCGATAGAAAGCATCTAAGCCCATTAGTGTCTCGGCCAATGTCATGGCAATGCAGCTCTTTCCTTCTTTCAAGCCTTGAGAAACTTCAATTAGACGAATGCTCGATCCACTAAAGCCTGGAGCAAGCAAAAAGTGAGATAGCATGCACAAGCAAACTGCGTGTTGTCGAAAACCTTGCCAATAACGGTTGCCACGGTCACCGACATCAGAAAAGCGATGAATCAAGCCAAGGATGTCCAGTTCCCCGTTGCAGATTAGAGACCGAGCGTCATGCATGGTGAGCCCACACATCCGTCCTAAAGCTTGGGCGTGGCCGAAGCGAAACTGAGGCAAAATTTCTTCATGGCGTTCAGATTCCATCAAACCTTGAAAATCTTCGAAAGTTGGACATACCTCTTGTCCGCCGAAGCTAAAAACATGTGTTACTGGGTTCCAAAACCTCGCCGCGGCATGAAGGAAGGGAATGTGCAGAATGCGGCTCGGCATGAATAGTGCATTCAAGCCAAAGCCGGAAGTTCAACTTTTCCGAGCCATCTAGAGGCGATCCAAGCTGAGATTTTCGACGAGAAACGCCTTCATTTTGGTGCAAAATTGAGATGAAATGAATAAACCACGAGGCTAGGACTTTTAAAGAGGATAAGACACTGTTCGGGGGACACGTGTCAAAAATTTGGTGGTTGTTGAGCTAGATGGCCGGCCGGCCACCTTTTCTGGTAGGCCAGCCACCCCTCTCCCCTCCAATGCAAAAAGCTGGCCGGCCAGCTCCCAAAGGTGGCCGGCCATGCTGAAATGTTTGCCTTTGGTCCTGTTCTACCCTCTAGAAGGAAGTTCCTAGCATTTCCATGCATCGGGAGTGTCGAAGGCCTCCATCTCCCTCTGTTTCGGATGCGTTCCGTCACCCAGATCGTCCGAAATGCACTTTGTTTATAGAGTTGTTGTTAAGTCTTGCTTATCGAGTTGTTAAGTTTTGTCGAGCTGTCGAGTTTCGTGCATTGAGTTGTTACTTTTTGTTTAATTTTGTTGTGCCTTATTTATCGAGTCGTCATTTTTGTTGTGTTTTGCTTATCGAGTTGTAAACTTGCTAAGGTTTTGTTATTTCTTAATAAGTTAGGTTGTTTAGTTTGTTGCGTCGGTTCACTACCTGACTTGGCAAATACACAATGCACATTTCCATTCAATCTCATTTTGGTGCAAAATGATGCGATACGATGCTGAGAGCATAAAATACAACACTTTTTCAAAAGCTGTTTCATTCCATCATGCTTCTTTTTTTTTACAACAAGGGTACAAGTTTTACAGAAAATAAAATTACCTAACAATGTACAATGTGCTACAACTACTAGTAAAAAGGTAAATAAAGCAGGGAACAACTGCATCAATGCTCTGAAGAGTAAGAATGAGAGGCCCTCTTCGTCCTCTTCTGCGGAATGGCTAGGGCTGTGCAGCGGATCCACCGACCCGCCACACCCGACCGACCCGACCCGATCTGACCCCTAACGGACGGATGCGTGCCACGTGGTGGGCAGATACGGGCCTAATTTATGGTCTTTTTCGGGTTCGGGTCAGGTTGCGGGTCATCCGCCATTTTAGTCAACACACCCGACCCGACCACCGTTGCCTATTTTTTTTATTTTTTTATTGGCTGATATATGAATTTTTCCCCCATTTTCCTTTCTGTGTGCATCCGTCTCTCTTCATTTTGCCCTAATTTTCGAGACATTCTTATTCTCTCTCTCTCTCTCTACCCTATCTATCATCGGACGATCTACACTACACGGCGTCGGCGATCATCTACACGGCATCGGCGATCGATCTACACTTCGTCGGCGATCGATACACTACTGTACTGACTGAGAGGTATCTCTCTCTCTCTCTCTCTGCTTTCCTCTTCTTCTCTTTTCGTTTCTTCTTCTGATCTGACTATAATCTGTTTTTTTTTTCCTGTTCTAAAACAAAATAGATGGTTAGATTGATCGATCTACAGTCTACTACACTGACTGTAACTAAGGTACCTCTCTCTCTCTCTCTCTCTCTCTCTCTCTCTCTCCTTCTTCTTCTCTTCTTCTGAATCTTAACTGTTTTTTTTTTTTTTGGTTCTAGTTCTAAACTTGTAATCTTTTAGATTCTAATCTATTATTATTATTTTGTTTTGTTCCAGTTCTAAAGGGTTCTACACACAGAGAGAAAGGAATACAAAGAGAACCACAGAGAGGTTTGCTTTTTTTGTTTTGAACAATTTGTTTTGTTAATCAGCCTTTTATTTTATTCTTACTTTTATTATCTCTTAAAATGCTAACATAAATATAAAGAAGTTTCTGTTAATCAGCCTATACTAGGATTGATTGTTGTTGATGTTTGTGAAATTTGTTTTTTGACAACATTTATAGGCTAAAGTTTTTGGAAAATGATAACCTGAAATATATACAATAATAGAGATCCATTATAGCGAAACAAATCTTTGAATTTGCAATAATCGAATCTGAAATTTATTTTTCTTCTTACGAAAACTTGATTTGAAAGAAATAATAAGCATCCCAAAACAATTCAATGTGCTTAATGAGAGAAATGGAAGAATGTAACTAAATAAGAGACTCCATAATAACATACCTTGCCAGAATTTTATTTATTTCCAACTATTGTTTGGCAAGCCGACCTCCATGATTACGGTTTACATGCAGTTCAACAAAATTTGATAAAAAGGTAGTCAAATTTGAAATGAAGGCACTTCATCTGATATGTATGCTTAAAATGTATGTTTTACTTGACTAATATGGTTGTAAGGGGTTTTAGTGCACCATATCTTGAGTGCATGTTCTCTTAGTTTTAGATTTAACTATGTAAATCTAATATTTTGTGTTACTTTTTATGTTTCACTAAACTTTGGTGAGGATCCACAATTGCTAACAATATCTTCTTGACAAAGCATCAACAATTTGGAATTTAGAAGTGAGAGATGCCAAAGTAACCATACTACCATCTTTCATCAATATGAATGAAGTGATTATCTATAGAGAATGTTGTATTAGAAGCATTATAAAATTAGACACATAAAATTAGAGAAGAAGAAGAAGGATAAACACATAACATTATAAAATTTCGTCTATAATCTGCACTGGAAGATAAAGCATGATAAACACATAAAATTAGACAACATAAGAAATTGAATGTCAATGAACAAGAGCCACAATGCAACAATGAGTGTAATATAGTATTGAAAATAAAACCTCCACAATGCATGTTCCACAGCTTCCACCACCTCCACAGTTTATCACCTTTCCCTATTTTTTTTTAATAAAAATGGTTAAATTCTCTCTCTCTCAATTTAGGTATCTGAGATGCATGTATAAAAATAGATGAAGTGAGAGTGATTTGGCTTCATATCTGAGATGTCGATGAACATTTAAACTCTGTCCATTTAAACTTAACATTTAATCATTTCATACTTCAACATTTAAACTTTGTCCATTTAATGTCCATCTTCATATAAGTCTGGGTCCATTGGGTCCATTAAACTCTGTCCATATTGGAATGTTACAGTGTCCAGTGAACATTAAACTCTGTCCATTAAACTATGTCCATTTAACTCTGTCCAATGAACATTAAACTCTATCCATTTAATATCCTTCTTATTTTAAACTAATCTCTTAGTTGCATGGATTTGAAAAGCATATTTTGAATGATTTTTGATTGGTTGTTGGTAGTTTATTTGATAATCTTTTGGCCATGGATCCGCCAAGTGAAGAAACTTTTTTTGTGAGTCCTAATGTTGAGCCTGAATCATCTTCTATTGACCCCTCTACCCAATCTAATGCTGCCCCTCGTAGACCACCCTTGGCCAAAACTAGTAGTAGTGGGAGAACAACATCAAAGGCTTGGGATCATTTTGAAAAGATTAAGGGCATTGATGGGAAAGATAGGGCTATGTGCAAGTATTGTAAGAAAGAATATATGGCAGGCTCTAAGAGTCATGGAACAAGTAATTTGTTAAGTCATTTGAAAAATTGTACAAAGTATCCATATAGGGATACTCATGGGCAACAATCTTTGGGATTTAAACCTAGAGAAGTTGGTGGGGAGGATGTTGTTGATATTGTGGCTACGTCATTTTCTATAGAAGTTGCTAGAAGGCATCTTGCGAAGATGATAGTAATAGATGAATTGCCTTTTAGATTTGTGGACGGGGTTGGTTTTAAGAGGTTTTGTAATGTCATGCAACCCAAGTTCAAGATTCCATCTCGATATACCGTTGCTAGGGACATTCTAGACATCTACACCAATGAAAGGGAGAGGTTGAAGAAAATTGTGAAGGGGCGTAGAATTTGTTTTACCACGGACACATGGACTTTCATACAAAATTTATGTTATATGTGTCTAACTGCACATTTCATTGATGATGATTGGAAGTTACAAAAGAGGATCATAAATTTTTGTCAAGTTGAAGATCACAAAGGAGAAACTCTTGGTAAAAAAATTGAGGCACTTTTAAAGGAGTGGGACATTGATGGCCTGTTTACATTAGCATGGATAATCTGAGTTCAATAATCTAACCATTAGATTCTTGAAACGAACAACAAACTTGTGGAAGGGAACTATCTTGGGTCATGAATTTTTACACATGCGTTGTTGTGCGCATATTCTAAATCTTATTGTTAGTAATGGATTGAAGGATCTTGAGTCTTGTATAGCGAATGTGAGGCATGCAGTGAGGTATGTGAGGTCTTCTCCAAACCGCCTTGACACTTTTAAAAAGTATGTGGAAAGTTTGAAAATTGAGAGTAAGAGTCTCTTGTGTCTAGATGTGCCAACACGGTGGAATTCAACATATCTTATGTTGGAAGCAGCAGAAAAATTTGAGAGTGCTTTTCAAAGAATGGGTAAGGAGGACTACAATTACAAACACTACTTTTTGGATAATGAAGGGGGTGAGAGGAGAGAGATGCCTACAGTCGAGGATTGGGATAATTGTAGAGTGTTTTTGAAATTTCTTAGAATGTTCTACAATGCCACAAAGAGATTTTCTGGGTCTTTATTTGTTACTTCAAACACATTCTACACTGAAATTTTTGTCATTGAAAATATGATTGGACAATTAATCAAAGACAATGATCCTATTTTGTCTTCAATGGCAAAGAAAATGAAAGAGAAGTTTGACAAGTATTGGGAAAATGGGGATAAAATCAATCCACTTTTGTATGTTGTGGTTGTGCTTGATCCTAGAAGAAAAATGACATATTTGCAATTTTGTTTTTCAACAATTTTTGGTGGAGATATGGTGAAAGTGAAAGAAATGTTAGACAAGGTCAAAAATTGTTTGGGCAAATTGTATGATCATTATGCCACACTTGAGCCAACAAATGTGCATGCCTCCAATGTAAATGAAAGAGTAGATATGGTGATAGATGAAAATGACCCACACTCTATTGTGAGCTCTTAATTTAACTCATTTTTGGAGGGGCAATTTTCTAGTAGTAGGAGTATGTCGTAATTGGACAAGTACTTGGGTGATATTGAGAAAGGTGGGAATAATTCTCAATTTGATATCTTGGAATGGTGGAAGGTTAATGCAACAAAGTATAAAGTATTATCACTTATAGCACGAGGTGAGTTGGCGGGGCCAATTTCCACTGTTGCTACTGAGTCAGCTTTTAGTACAGGAGGTCGAATACTTGATCCATTTCGTAGTTCACTTGCTCCCAAGATGGTGGAGGTTCTTGTTTGTGCACAAAATTGGCTTCAAAGTAACATTCCAATATGCCTTAGACAAGCAATGGAGGATGTTGAGCAATTTGAACAACAATATGATTCGGGTAATATATACAATGATTTATTTATTTTTTTATCCATTTCATTTATTTTGTATTATTCAAAATTCATTATCTTTACTTTACATATTTTTGTTGTGCTATGTTTTTTGTGTAGTTGTTTCGGAGTCAAGCTCATGTTCAAGCCCAAGTCCGGAGACTAATTTTATTGAAGTTTAATATTATTGGTAAAATATTTCCCCTTGGTTAAATGTTGTTAACATATGTTTACTTATTTTAAGTTTAAAACTTTTTAGTGTTTTCTTTATTAAATAATTTCATTTTTTTGTTGTGCAGGTTTACATGACTCATGATTTGGTGAAAAGAACTGAATGGTTTTTTTGCTACTTTTTGGATGACTGTAACTTATTTTTTTTGGATGCACAATATTTGTTGGATGACTGTAACTTATTTTTTTTTTATGCACAATGTTTGTTGTATGACTGTAACTTTTTTATTTTTGGAACTCTTTGGATGACTGTTACTTGGATGGATGCACAATGTTTTCCTTATATTTTATGTGTAAGATGATTTATGCATATTGGATGCACAATGTTTTGGGTGATATTGAATTATGGCCATTGGAACCAATATTGAATTTTGAATTATGCCCAGGTTGCATTGCCCATTGTATTGTAATGAATAAATAGATGTTGAATTATGCAAAATGTTTTTCATGTTTCGTAGATGTGAATGAATAAATGATTTTAAACAAATGATGTGAATGTTTTCCATGAATAAATGATTTTGAATTTTGAATTATGTCCAGGTTGCATTGCCCATTATAATGAATAAATAGATGTTGAATTATGCACAAATTTTTTTTTTTTTTTGTACGTTGGAAATTTGTAAAATTTCAAACCGCCAAACCGATTCGCATCCATCCGCCAATCCGCCAAATCCGCATCCGCCGGATTGGCGGGCGGATGCGGATTGATTTTTTTCAATCCGCCAATTTGGCAGACGGATGGCGGATTGGAGGTTTCGTGGCCGCAACCGATCCGCGCCCACCCCTAGCTTCTGCACCATCATCACCATCATCTGAGTCGGGGCTGCCATCCTCGGAACCCTCCTCAGCCTCATCTCCGCTACCGGAACCGGGATCAGAGCCACCCTCTCTGTCAGCAGATGTCTCTGACTGGGGATCTGCAGCCTCCTCCTCCTCGCTGGGCTCCTCCTCTATGATGTGCGCCCTGCGTCTGCCTCGCCTGCGAGACGACTCCCCTCTCCCAACTCCTCGAGGAGGCCTAGATGGTCCAGCTCCTCGGGAAGGCCTAGGTTGCCGGGCCTGTGGCCCGATATATATTGGCAGCATCTGAAAAGGAAGAATGCAATTTGAATACATCAGCCAAAATATGTGTATCAGATGCAGATGCAAGAAAGCTACATGAAGTGGGTGCATGCAGGTACAGTACATAAGTGCGGTGTGTGTCAGACGTGCTCTACACAGGCAGCCTATCAATGCAGTAAAATGTTCGAGATCAGTATGTCATCAGAAGTATGATAAATGCAAGAAAACTAAAGGGTACCTGGACACCCATGAGGGACAACTGCGCCTTTCTTCGTAGGACCATGCCCTCAAGTGAGGCTACCATCCCGAGCACCTCATCCATGTACTTCCTGGGTGGCTGCAGATACAAGCTCAAGTCATTAATGAATAAACAAATGCCAAAATATCTGTGTGATAAACAAAAAATAGTGGAACATACCGGTGGTGAGTCAGGGTCAGTGACATATCGGTGGTCAGGCATAGGAGGCTCTATCGGGATTAGGTAGGAAGTCCCATATCGTCATCCCGTCAGCTCAGTCGGCATATCTGGCCATCCAGGATGATGATAAGTCGGAGGGATCGGGGGAACCAGTTCAGTCTCGCCTCTAGACGTACCAGCCCTGCTGGTGGAAGGAACATCTGCAGTCCGAGCCCGGCTCGATGAGGGCATACCAGCAGACCTCCTCGTCGGAGTACGGACTCCCGTTAATGGAGGCATCAAGTATCTGTGACAATAGGTCGCATACTTTCCTACTCGAGATGTAGAATGCATCGATTACCACGCATGGCGACATCTTGGGGAGAGAGCCTATCAGTGGTCCACATGTCATTTGGAGGCGCTGAAGGAAGGTCCTGAGTAGGGTAGCCCCATACCTGCCGCAAGAAGCGATCCCTCAAAAACCAGGCCCAACCAATTGGCTCCTCGAACAGGATCCTATACCGAGAGGCACCCCATGCCCCGGTAAAATAGAATCAGAGGTCTCTGCCTAAAGGCGCCCAGGGCTGCCACGAGATCTGTGGACGACCAATATATAAGCTAATCGAAATTGTGAATGTGCAAGATCGAAACATGAAGGCGAGAGTTCAAATACCTCGATGGCCTTTGTATCAAAATCTGCAGTAGGTAGAGGAAAGACTCGAGATCTCGACGGCAGCCCTCAAATCTGAGTGAATAAGGGGTCGTGAGAGGTACCTCCACCTCAAGCTCTGGGGCTGGCGTCGGAATGCTGGCGTAGACCCATAAGCGTGAAAGCAGAACAATAGCCATCAAAATCAGAATCTTTGAGTGCGAATGTAAATACAAAATGCTGAGAGCAAAGTGCAAGGTACAGAATGTAAAGTGCGCCGTGTGAGCAATGTACAAGTAATGAGAAGTAGAAATGTAAATTAAGAGGGCAGAAAGTACCTCCCAGGCCCTCTAGTACCCGCCAACCATGTTCCCCCGTCCGCGGGAGGTCGCACTCATATAGCAATAGAGGGTAGCCAGGCTGGCGCCACCCTAATCATATCGACTGACCTGTGATAGGTCCGCTAGGGCACTCAGCAGATAAAGCCCGACAGTGTTCCCCCTATCGGCGAATAAAGTGGTCCCGAAAAGGAACATCAGAAATCCATGGGTATACTGTGCCACCTCCTCAGGAGTCTCAGGCTCCATCTCCGCCCTCCTAAAATGGGAAGAAAACCAGGTGTATCGAACTCTGCCCGAAGATTGGTCAACTGGCGGGCGAGCCCCCAATAAGTATATCCAGGCGGCCTCCCACTGGCCCATATCCTCATCATATGGGATGGCCCAGCCTCCCACATCAAGGCCCGTCAGTACGGTGAAGTCAAATGAGGTCATGGTCATGTCCCCGGTAGCAGAAAAATGGAAGGAGTTGGCGGTATCCCACTATCTCTCTACCAAAGCACCCATCAGTGTCCTACTAGTAGGACAACGGGAGATCCCGATGCAAAAGGGCCCAAACCCTGCCACGTCAACCAAATCCCGGACAGCCTCCGGGAGCTCAGCGTACTACTCTCTCGCCATGATGGAGCCATATCCTCGCGCAGCGCGAGAAGTCACCTGCATTCAGCTGCGTACAAATGAACTGAGTAAGCTACGTACAAATGAACTGAGTAAGCTGCGTGCAAATGAACTGAGTAACTGCGTGCAAATGAAATGAATAAGCTGTGTGCAAATGAAATGTATAAGCTGTATGTGAAATCAAATCAAATACAGAATCCGAGCTGTGCGTTCAACATCAAAGAGTGGGCTATGTGTTCATCTCAAAGTTTGGGCTTCGTGTTCAATTCTCAATCAGTGTGTGCTGTGTGTTCACCTCAACAACGAGCTGTGTGTTCTACATCAAAGTTTTGGGCTGCGTGTCCAACTCTCAATCAGTGTGTGCTGTGTGTTCACCCCAACAACGAGCTATGTGTTCAACATCAAGTATTTGGGTTATGTGTTTAGAAATTCAAAGTCTGGGCTGCGTGTTCAACTGACAACAAGTGTGTGCTGCGTGTTCACAATCAATTTAAGTTGTGTGTTCAGATTTCAAAATCAGTGGGCTGCGTGTTCTACTCTCAACAAGTGTGTGCTTCGTATTCATCTTCAATTTGGGCTGTGTGTTCAAAAATTCAAAATCCGAGCTGTGTGTTCAATTCTCCAACAAGTATGTGCTGTGTGCTATGTGCTCACAATCAGAAAAATGGGCTGTGTGTTCATCATCAAAGTTCGAGCTACGTGTTCAACGTCAACGCCAAGTACTTGAGCTGTGTGTTCAAATTTCAAAATTAGTGGGCTGTGTGTTCATCTCAAAGTTTGGGCTGTGTGTTCAATTCTCAACGAGTGTGTGCTGTGTGTTCAAGATGCAAACGGAATACGGTGTTATAAACTAAACATTCAAAACAAGCTGTGAGCTTGAGTGAGCAGATAAACATAGCGAAAGCACAAAATGCACGGAAAATGCAGAATGCATTGCAGAAAATGTAAGAGTGAAGTAAATACCTCTCGTGCCTAGTAATAGAGGTGGGACTCCGGTTCTCCCAAAAGCAGATCCCTAGGCGCTCGATCATCAAAATCAGTAAAGTGGTGGAAAACTGCCTGCGGAAGGATGTGCGCCGGAGGGTTGTACCTCTCGGGAATGAATGGCCAGATCCTCGGGGGTAAAGCCATAATATCAGGATCATCTCTGGCACCCAGAGGACCTCCACGATGAGGGAAATGACTAGCCATCTCGAAAAATCTACAAAAAGGAGCAAAAACGAGCAAAATGAGCCAAAAATTGAAAAAAGTCAACAAAAGTCAACTCTCGGGAAATGAAAAAGTCAACAAAAGTCAACTCCCGAGAAAATCTTCCAAATATTGAGACAAACTTACCTCAAGTGGTGAAAATGAGAAAAGAAACACCGAAATCAAAATTTAATCGGTTCAAAGTGACGAAAACTGAAAGATTTTGCGAAAACAACTTGCGTGGGGCGTTGGAAAACGCATATAGAGCGCAAATCTGAGGAAGAAAACGGTTAGGGAAGGAGGAGAGAGCAATTTCGGAGCTAGAGTTGTGAGGAAAAGTGCTTTGGATAAGCACATTTAAAGAAAAGAGAGCAAAAAGACCAAACTGCCCCGGATTTGGGCTAGGTGGCCGTGAAGCCACCTTTTACAGCGATCCGACCATCGTCACCATTTTGAAACCTCCCCCTTGGACCAAGCATGGCCGGCAGCCTTTCCAAGGTGGCCTCTAGGGTCCCTGCAAATTTTGGTGATGATTGGAGTCCTTGGCACCCGAGAAAATACAAGGAAAGTGCACTTTTCATTGCGAAATCCCGCCACAGGAACTTCAACTCCAACTTTCGATGCGTGTCTCATCATCACTCATCAAGAGCAAGGTGTATCCTTTTTGAAATATGTTGTGACCCCTCCAGGAGGTAAACTGGAGGTCACGATTGAGCCACCTTCGTCGAAACTTGCATTGCTTTGCTCGTTGTTTCGTTTCGAAATGTGCATTCGAGTTCGTTTATCCTGCATTGTTATGCACATCACTTGCCTTCTCATGCACACCACTTGCACTGTTCTGCATGTTTCACGAGCATTTTCATATCCTTGTGCTTAACTTGCGTTGTCACGCGCGTCGCTTCTCGCATTGCGATGCACTCCCCCATCAACACCGCGTTTGCCTGCATTCGATATCACACTGAACATATGTTGCTAACTATGTTATGCTTGTTGAGTTTCTTCCTTTTGCAGGCACGATATTGTATATACGATTCATTTGAGGCTGGTGCGACCAGATGTGCCGCATAGGTATTGTATCTTCTCCGTGTGAGACGTGGTGAGAATTCAATGATTCTCCGCATTCTTCAATTGCATGAAAAGTAGTATTGCTTTGCATTCTTGCTTAAAACTGTTGCATCTATTGTGAATATTTGCTTCATTACAGCTTGCTGCTTCGTATGATCGTTGAGTTGCGTCCGGCTTTGTGCATATCGCTTTGCATTTGGCCCCCGCCTGCGGGCATGCCTGCGGGCACATTTCTTTGTTTATCTTGTATATTTGTCTAAGTCTTCGGCCTTGTCAAAAATGGGTCGTCTCTAGGCTTTGACATTCACTCCCGTCACTTATGACTTTCGAGTTCTGTCAAAGAGGGGCAACTGTAGACACCTCATTTTTGACCGACCTTAAGACTCAGACGTCACCAACTGAGCGCTCGGTGATGTTACATATTGTGCTCGTTCTGAAGTTGCGGAGTCATGGCTGCGAGCCTTGCCTCCGAACTTCCGGACTTTTTTGTGCTTTGCCTCGGTTTGTGAACCAGGCCTTTTTTTGCTATTTTATCTTCCCGAAGAGAGGGAGAGGTCTCGTAGACCATCTCTCAGTGGCCGTAAGATACGTTTCGTGGTCGTAGGCCATTTTTCCCGTTTGGAGCTCGGTTTCTAGTTTTCGGAGCCGTCGGCCGTGTGCTTCAGTTCGGGACCGCTTAACTACCTCCGTTTGCTCCGATTTTTGGCACACACCTTATTTCCTCCCTTTTGAGGGACATTATGGCCCGAGTGACCACCTTCGTGGGCCGACGCCTGCCGGTAACAACGACTTCGGGGCCTCGGGCGGCGTTTAAACCCTCGAACCTTCGTTTTGCATTGGTTTGGGTTCATTTTTGGCGAAGACCTTATTTTCACTGTTAGAAAGGTTGTAGAAGGGTGGGAGGCCAGCAATTATTCTGAAGACCATCTTTATTCCTTCATCGCTCTTCATCGCCCGCTTTCTTCACTAGAAAGCTGACTTTTTCCATTCCCGGGATACTTTTTCTGACTTTCCAGCACACCATTGTGTTGTACACACCTGGGAGGCCACCAATATGGATAGGTCGGCCATCAACTCTTCCTGACCCTTTTTGAACCCCTCTTAAAAGTTGATTTTTCTCTCTCATGGGTTACATTTCCTGGTTTTTCTCCATATAGCTGTGTTGTACACACATGGGAGCCCACCTTTCTGGGGTGGCCGGCCACTAATCCTTGTTGACCCTTTTGACCCTGGCCGGCAGAGAGGTGGTGGCCACTGAACCTCTGAACTGGCCAAATTTCTCTCTCCTGATTCCTTACAGCTATGCCAGCTGTTTTGACCCAGACCTCTGCCCGGGGATCTGCCCTTTGGGGGGGGGGGAAATTTGAATTTGTTTTCCCCCCATTTCTCCACCCCTCTCCCTCTATATAACCAGCCTCTTCCCTCCATTGCTAATTGTTACAAAAATTGGTGAGAGCATTATACATACAACTTCCATATCTCTCTCATCCAAGCTCCAAAACCCTAGTTTCTTGGCCATTTTTACCCTACAACCCATAGCACCACACCACCATCATCCATTCCAGCCCTTTGGAAGACATTTGAAAAGGTTGGAAGCTCACAAATTTGGTCCAAAAGCTGCTGGTTTGCTGCTCTTCAAGGGTGAGCCCTCTTTTCTCCTTTTCTAGTCTTTTCTTGCTTCATCTATAAGCCATATTTTCTTACATTTTTGGGCTCCGACCCGAACTTGAAATAGTCTTATTTTGATCTCATATTCATGTTTTATCAAGGAAATTTCTCTGTTTGAGGCCATTTGTTGCTCCTTTCCCTTTATCTCTCTTTTAGGCCTATTTCTTGCATGATATATTAGCCCTGTTTATAAGCATTTCTACACTTCGAGCCAAACTGTAAAGTGTCTTATTTTGAGCCCCTATTCAGTTTTGTTGAAGAGCTCTTCACTATTTGAGGCCAGCTACTGCCTCTTACTCTCTATCTCTCTTTTAGGGCCATTTTTGCATCATATTGTAGCCTTACTTGTGAGCATATTTGGGTTTTTCCATAACCTATAAAGTGTCTTTTTTTGAGCCCCTCTTCAACTTTTTTGAAGGGCTCTTTACTGTTTGAGAACATCTACTGTCCCTTGTCTCTAATATCTCTTTGCATGATACATTAGCCTTACTTGTGAGCCTTTTTGGACCTCGACCTAAAATGAAAAAAGTCTTTTTTTGACATCATCCTCATGTTTGATTAAGGTCCATTCTTTGTTTGGGGTCTTCTTCCCCTATGCATGCTTCATTCTTTCCTAATTAGGGCCATACATGTGAGCATTTGCATTGGCCTTGTTTTGGCCTCTTAGCCACTGAAATCCAGTGGATTTTAAGTGGCTTTGATACATTTTTGAGCCTCAAAATCAGAGGGGGGTGACCCCCTCTCACCTTGTTTTGTTTGATGGTCTTTTTGGCCTTCCAAAGAGACCCTATCTTGTATGCTTTGAAGTCACATTTCAGTGTCAATTTGATGAGTTTTGGAGCTATCATATTTGATTTTCAGAGTTTATTTGGCTATGCTAAGTGTCCTTGATGCATGTGCTTAATAACCCCTTTGTATGCCCTCTACAAGAACCCATCATTTGTGCATGTGTTGGTTGCATTTCAGAGGTTATTTGGACATATTTTGGAATGTTTTATTCACTAATTTTTTCTGGTTTGATGAGTTCTCACTTGCTTCATATACACGCCATGTAAATCATGTTTGCTAGTCAAAGTTGCATGCTATTTTAGTCCATCTTGCTATCATCTTTTGGCCATGCTTTGAACTAGAAATTTTCATGTTTTGGGACTGCCTTGTTTCTGTCTTTATGCTTCATGATCAAATAATGCATGCTTTGTATAGCTATAGGCCAATGCATGTGCCTAGTTTTGTGTTTCGGGACCATTCTATGCATCGGGTGCCGTGTTTCCATGTTTCAGGGTCGTTTTGCATCACATTTTAGTGCTGGAACTTGTATGTTTGAATGCCATATTTCATGCCTTGCCATGCCTTGTTAGAGTGGCATTTGTGCCTTAGGATCGGTCCTCGATTTGCGTGCATGTGTGCACGCATCTCGAGTGTCTCATTTTCATCTTATGACCACTGATGTGAGTGTGGCTGAGGTCCACTCATGTTGGTGCAAGTCCATTATGCATCGCGTATTCCATTTCATTTCATAGCATTGCGTATGCTAGGTTGCATGATAGAGCATTGTGTATGCCGTGTTACATCGAGCATTGTGTATGCCATTTCATAGCATTGTGTATGCTAGGTTGCATATTAGTTGCATTCATGCGTATCATGCATATTGCATTGTGTTTGGGGTAGGAGTTAGCCCGAGCACGGGAAACGAGGGACGTTTCGTACTCCGAGTGACGGAACGTGTCTCAATTCCCTGTTACCGACACTCCGGATTATCCATGATAGAGTCTCAGTTTTGTTGTGTTTATGTGTGCATTCATTTCATATTAAGTCATGAAATTCGACTCCTCGGCCATCATGCATCGATATGCGTGATTGGTGGCGCGAGGATCGAAGACTACGCTCCTTGAAGAGTAGTCAAGCATACATATGTGAAAATACATTGCCATGCCCCTTTCCTGCTCTCTGTTGCAGCAAATTATGCAAAGACAAAGTGAATGAGTGGAAGGAATGAGAATTTTCTAGAAAAAAAACCCTATTTTCCCCTTTGAAAAGTTGTCTAGCCAAACGATTTTTTGTCTAGCCAGACACTTTTTTGTCTAGTCGGATGATTTTTTGTCTGACCGGATGGTTTGTTTGGAGTATGAGCGGTTTTGGAAATTCAGCATTTTCTCTGAATTTTACACAAATATCTTAAATATTTTGTCTTTGAGCTTTCTATGCAAACTTCTCTGATATTTTCTTTGCCTTAAAAGTGTATAAATATCACCTTTCCTACTTCATTTTAAAGGGTTACAAAATTTTTGTTTTCATTCACGCGTCATCTTCAACCTTCTTCTCTTTTTTTTTTTTTTTTTCACTGCTTCTTCACTGATACACCATCAAAAACTTCATTTAAACTAAAATTAAGGTTGAAAAATATTTTTAAAAGGTTACAAAATATTCTAAAGGCTAAGAGACTTGTTCGAAAGCCCATCTTCAACTCTTCATCTTTAACCTCCATTTCTTATACACCAACCATTGAAACTCCATTAAAGCTTAACTCCAAGCCTCTTGCTAAGGATCCTAAGAACTCTGAGCCATATCTAATGGACCTTGAGGGTGCTAGGAAGAAAGTTTGACAACCAAGAAGTTCACTCTCTTTCAAGAGGTGAAACTTTTCAACATTTTCTCATCTTTTCTCTCTTGTTATTCATTTATAAGCTTTGTATCTCACTGTTAGCTTCTTGTAATCATGTGATGGGTCCTCATGGATGTGGATGGAACTAGGATATAGCCACACATCCATTGAGTTAATTGTTCTCTTTATTTTCTTGTACTTTTGCACACTTTTCTTGCTTTCTAGTGGTATAATTCATTGTTATTGTACATAAATGTATTAATTGGAACCTTATAGATGTGGAGGGAACTAGGATGTATATACCAATCCATTGAGTTGATTGTTCTCTTCACTTTTTTTACACTTTTGCACACTTTCTTGTTTTCTAGTGCTATAATCCATTGTTGTTAAATATTTTTGGAACCTTCTGGATGTGATTAGGGGTAAAAGTAGCCATTCATTCGCAAGTTTGATGTGTAGAGTATATCTCTTTCTTGTTACACATCTTCTCCTCACATATCTCATCATCGAAGTATGTTAATCCGGGTATATCAACCTATGCTCAATATTAGTAAGTAATAGTGGTTGTTTCATAGGATTATTTAGATGATTCTTAGCATTTGATGTTAAGAGGGTTGTGGTTTTCTATTTTATTGATTGTTTTTGGAAGCAAAATAAGAGATTCTAGGTCAAGAATGTTACAATCTCTTTTCTCAATCATTCATGAACATTAAAAATGATGGAAACATCCTTATTCCATGAATAGATGAAGAGCTCTCAATAGCTTTTGATGAATCCCTTACTTTAAAAGTAAAGTTTTCACTAAGAAATGATGTGTATTAATCTACTCTCTTTAATTAATAGTATGGATTTGGGTACTAACCTGCTCTTATTTACAAAGAGATTATCTAGGTTCTCATCTATTTCTTAGACTTGAATTTGGTCTTGCTTTAATCTATTTAATTTGATAAATCATTACAAAATATCTGTTGTATATATCTGTTGCATACTATTGTTAAAGGTTGAGGCCCATATATCTCCTCCTTAAGTGTTTATGTGAAAGACAGAGGTACAAGGGATGTGCACCCGTTGGAAGATGTTCTTTGTCTTTGTTCTGGACTTTTTGCACTAATTTGAATTATATTCGGAGGTTATGTTTAGCCGATTATATTAGCAGTTGGCTGGCCCACTTTTTGTATGGCTGGATGGTTTTGCTCAAGAACAGAACAGACAGTTTCTGGGAAGTGCTCTCTTGAGTGTTTTTGGAGCTATTGATCAAGTTCCTTTATTTATTTAATATGATTTGTTACATTTAGCAGTAATTTGGCTGAATCTATTCATTATTGTAATAATTCCACCAACCCCACTTTTTTTTTTTTTTTGTCTTTTTGAAATTATTATTTATTCAATTGTTGTAATAATTTCTTTCCCAATTTATTTTTCTTATTCTTCTTATTCTTCTTTTTATTTTTTTTTAAAAATTTGAATTGTAGTAATAACTTCCAACTCTATGTCTTTCTATCCCTTTTATTTATACATTTTCTGTCTGTATAATATCATGTTTTATTTATCATATTCATAACTTCTATCCATTTTTCATTCATTAGGATTCAACCAATTTATATTTATGCATTTTTATTAATTCTTATGTGTCTTTGTGCGCTAATTCATGCCTTGAGATGATTCATGTATCCAATATTAGTAGTCGAATCTTTAGTTGTATTTTGTGTACATATTGCATTAGGTATTTACATATATGATCATGCATATGTATATAACATGTTATTTTTTGGCCTACCATAGATGAATGCTAGGTGAGTATTTATGATTTTAGAATCCCGATTGTGTATGTTATTTTGCCATGTTTGGCATCTTACTATCGACTAAGTGTTTAAATGACATACCTTCTTGAATGCCAATGGATGAAAGTTGTGTTGCTTAGGTTGGAATGATGTTGATTGATATGCATATGAGCTTAATTTTATTTGAGTTGTACATTTATCGGAAAGATCTTTCAAAAAATGCATGAAATCAAAGCATAACCAACATGAGCAACATGATCTTGAATTACATGCGTCACATAGTAAGTTAGTATTATTAAAACAACCAATGCGTAAGCATATAATGTTTATAAAACTCATATCATGGTTTAATAAAGGCCGATCTTTTGATCGAGTGAGCGGAGGTATTCAATTTATGACTTTCCCCCTTCATATCTAAGGTTACGATGAACAGTGACCTTTAGCATGAGTCAAGGGCTTCTTAATTTTCCCAAAAGATTAGGTGGCAACTATGATATCTAGTGATGTAGTTCATTTCTAGCATACTTTGCAATAAATGGATTTTCTACGAAATTTGTCAGATTTGAACTCTCATTTTCTGTTTCACATTGCACTTGTGATATCAGATCAAAAATCGAGGGTCTGAAGTATTGGGCGCTCGGGTATCCCCGAGACATCCTATAGTGGCAGGGAAAGTTCATGCGGTCGATGAGGATAACAATCTGGAAACTACAAAAGAGAGCAAACTCGCGATGCAAACTGCAATAACCAGAACATGAATTGTAACAATAATCGGGCTGTAAGCCCTACAATGAGAGGGCGGTGCCAAAAGAAAATTGAAAGCCAGAGACTAATATCGGTCACGGTTTTCAAGATACCCATCTATCGCATCCTGAGTGAAATTCACGACGAGGCATATGTCTGGTGGCCAACCAAGTTAGGAGATGCTCAGAAGGGGTTCAATTCGAAATATCCTTGCACTTACCACGATGAAAGAGAGCACTGCATAGAGGATTGTGTGCGCTTGAAATAACACTTGAAAGAATTAATGGTAGCAGGTCACTTAGATCGGTACATCGATGGTAGCCCAAGCCTAATGGCCTAGCTATCCTAAATACTTCCCCTCCTAAGGAATTATTAATGTGATCCATGGGACCATTGAGCTAGCGTGGGTATATGATCTTAGGGGGATTATTAAAAAACCAGAACACATGAAAGATGTATTATCCGTCCAACCGGCCATCGAGAAAGAAAGAACTGAGATGAAAGATGTGATGACTTTTTCAAGCAAAGACTTAGAAAGGATCCAGACTCTCCACAACGGTGCGCTAATTGTTACTTTGTGCATCAAAAAGTTCAATATCAAAAGAATTTTGATTGGCTAGGGCAGTTTGGTCGAGATAAAGTTGAGTTTTGAGTGCTGAAGGTGTCCTCCATCTACAACCTAATATTTGGACAATGATGGTTACATGTTATACAAGCAGTGACATCAACTTACCATCAAGTGATGTGCTTTCCTTCAGCAGCTAAGGTAATAAAGGAAGTTTGGAGAGGCCAAGTCATGTCAAAGCAAAGCTTTGTGGCATTAAACAGCAATCGAGCTACTAAAGGTTTTGTAGAGATGATTAAAGGATCGGACGACAAAGAAGTCCTAGATGACG
This sequence comes from Camellia lanceoleosa, assembly GCA_025200525.1. Classification (NCBI taxonomy): domain Eukaryota; kingdom Viridiplantae; phylum Streptophyta; class Magnoliopsida; order Ericales; family Theaceae; genus Camellia; species Camellia lanceoleosa. The sequence continues at coordinate 7,890,064 of CM045759.1, read as the reverse complement.
TTGGCAAGAAAGCCTAAGAGAAGGTTGTGGAGGACTCAGTGGAAGTCCAAATTGATGAAAATGATCTGAGCAAGTTCTTTATGCTATGATCTTTTATAACCCCAAAAGGGCTATATTGTTGCAAGGTCATTTCTTTTGGTTTGAAGAATGCATGGGTAATCTTTCAAAGAATGATCACCAAAATGTTAGCTCATTTGCTCGACCGAACAATGGAGGTCTATATTGATAACATGATGGTCATCAAAAGAAAGGTTGAATTTGACCTGGTCGAAATGTTTAAAATCCTTACGCATCACAAGTTGCACTTGAATGTATCCAAGTGTGCGTTCGATGTGGGGTCGTGGAAGTTTTTAGGCTTCTTGGTGACAAATCGAGGAATAGAAACAGACCCCTTCCAGATAAAGGCAATACAAGAATTAGAGCGGTCAAATTCAACAAAGGACGTGCAACATCCTGCTGGGATGGCAACTACACTTAATAGATTTATTAGCTAGTCATCGGATCGTTGCAGACCTTTTTTCCAATCTCTAAAGTCCAAGTTCTTTTGGGATGAAGAATGCAACCGAACTTTGGTAGATTTGAAGGCATAGTTGGCGACACCGAAGCCGGTCTAAGAAAGTTTTATTTACTTGGTTGTCTCCCAGCATGTTGTCAGTGAGGTACTCGTCCAGGCGGAAGGTATACAATATCTGCTTATATTTCATGTGAGCAAAACTTTGCTCCTTGAAAAATCGAGATACCTACACCTAGAGAAACTTGTCTTGGCACTCATGATGGCATCTAGAAAGCTAGCACACTATTTTCACGCCCATATAATAGTGGTGCTAACCGAATTCCCACTAAAAGTATTGTTTGAGAACGCAAATTTTTTCGGTTATATCTTCGACGGGCAATCGAACTAGGGTAATATGATATCAAGTTCCAGTCCAGGACCACAATTAAGGCTTACGCCTTAGTGGATTTTGTAGTTGAATTCTCTCTTGGAACTCACCTAGTTTACCTAGTTAACCTGACTCAAGCAATTGAACAAGAGAGATCAATAAGTGTATAGACAGCATGGCCAACGACCACTTTGCACCAAAATAAACATTTTCCATCATCTGCTTAGCCTAATAGTGCGCTCTTGGTTCTGGAATCAGCCGTGCAATTTGCTGTAACCAACGCCGCACGGCCGGTGAGTGAGGCAATGTTACAAGTAATCGAGGGACAAAATTGTAATGAAAAGCTCGAAGGGGAAGTGGTTAGGCAACCAACCAGTGAGTTAGAAATACATTCGAAGAAGTAATCATCTTGGCTCCGAAATTATAGAACTTTCAAGATTCAATGGACTATTGGAAGTTATTCGTTAGCTAAATGTGGAAGCCTTTTGTCAATAAGGAATCAAACTAACATGGAGTCGGGCTAGGAGTTGTCTTAATCTCTCCAGACGGTCTTATGATTGAGTATGCCATTAGACTGGGGTTTCCTACATCAACCAACGAAGCTAAGAATGAAGCGGTGTTAGTCGGGCTGAAAAGCGCCTTGCATATGAGCGTAATTGATCTGATGGTTTATAGTGACTCAAAACTAGTGGTGAACCAAGTGTCAAGGAAATACGAAGCCAAAGATGATAGAATGACGAAGTATCAAGCTTTGGTGAGTGAAGAGATCAAGAAGTGCCAAGCCATAAAAGTAGAACAGATCAGCCGAGAAGAAAATAGCAAGACAGATGAATTGGCTAGCCCAGCATTTATGGCAAACCCTACGACTCCCAACCTCTAGCTGATCGAATTCTTGCCAAAACCAAGCATCGAAGAGTCATAAGTAGTGAAAGTGCTCTGCACTGAGCTGGGGTTATCCTGGATGGACCTCATCATCGCATTTCTAAAGGATAAAAGCTTGCCAACTAAGAAGAAGAAAGTGAACAAAATTCAAGCAAAGCTAGAGCGATTTTGGCTTTCCCCATCCGGAGCATTGTATAAAAAGTCTTTCACTGGGCTATATTTAAAGTGCATTCACCCTAGCCAGACAAAGGCCTTCCTCTTCAAAATTCATGAGGACATATGTTGAAGTTATATTGGAGGGAGATCATTGACCTACCAAGCTATATCTCAAGGGTATTCGTAGCCGTACATGTAAGCATACCTCAGAAGTATGTACGGAAGTGTGAGAGATGAAAAAAATTTGTGCACCAATCCATCAACCGACTAGAGAACTCCTATCTTTGACAAGCCCTTGGCCGTTTGCTCTTTTGGGATTGGACATCGTTGGACCACTTCTAACCATACCGAGCAACCACAAGTTCTTTATCGCGACGACATATTACTTCACCAAATGGGTGGAAGCTGAACCCATGGCATCTATTAAAGAAAAGAACGTGAAGAAATTAGTTTGGCAAAATGTGATAAATTGGTTTGGACTCTCAAAATCTCAAACAACGACACACAATTTGATGGGAAGCTCTTCAAGGGATTTTATGAAAAGTTAAGGATGGAGTTCTACAATTCCATACCGGCCTACTTCAGTCAAATGGACAAGCCAAAGCTTCAAACAAGGTGATTCTTGATGAGCTAAAAAAAAAAAAAAAAGGCTAGAGAAAGTCAAAGGAAAATAGGCTGAGGAAATTCTAAATATGCTCTGGGCATATCGAATTACTCTAAGGCGATTAATCGGGAAAACGCCTTTCGCCTTGGCCTATGGCATGAACATAGTCATTTTGCTTGAAATTGGTATGTCGACCATCCAAACCAAAAATTTTGAGCCAGATTTGAATGGTGGGCGACTACCTTGGTGTTGAACCTTGTCAAAATAGAAGGGAGAAAATATTAATTCATATCGCAACTTACCAACAAGAGTTGGTGAAGAAATGTAACAAGACCATGCACATCCTATTGTTCAAAATTGGAGATTGGGTCTTGTGTAAAGTGATGGGAAATACTTTTGTGCCGAGTTAAGGAAAACTGGAGGCAAATTGGGAATGATTGTACAAAATTACGGGTCTAGCTGGAAAGGAGCTGTATCATTTGCAAGATTTAGACGACAAAACCATTCCCAAACCATGGAACGTGGCCAATCTGAAGTTATTTTACTTTGAAATGTAATTATTCTTGGTTTTGTTCAAGTCTTTCCTACTTTATATGTAATGAAACAAATAGACTGCCTTCTTGGAAATTATTGTATTTTCTCAACTTTATTTTCGGTTTACTATACTACCAAGTCCCACCGAGCAAATTTAGCACAGTCCTAGAGGCAAGATGAACATCGGTGTTTTGTCTAACTTCAAAATTCCTTGCTGAGCTAATGATTTGTTTGGCAAGATGAAGGTTGGTGGTTTGTTCAACTTCAAAATTCCTTGTCGGTGATTTTTTTGGCAAGATGAAGGTTGGTTCTTCATCCAATTTCAAAATGCCTTATCGATATGATTTTGCTTGGCAAGAGGAAAGTTGGAGTGTTGAACAACTTGAAAATTCCTTGCCGAGTTGATTTTAATCGGTAAGAAGAATTCAGAGCTGTAAATTCCTTATCGAGCTGATTTTTGCTCGGTGAGAAGTTTTGCTAAAGATTTATTTTAAAGTATTAACTGAGGTGTCCCTTGCCGAGTTAGCTTTTCTTGGTTCAAGGGGCAAGAAGAAGTAAGAAAAAACAATGACAATGACACTTGCAAAAGGTTTGTGGCTTTCATTAAGTCCTAGAATGGTTACAAAAAGAGAGGTATGCAGCTTGGTTACCAAAAAAAAAGATTAAGCAGGAAGATCATTACTTTCTTCCTGGGCTAAAAGGATCTATATTGACAGTTAGATAAGTGATACCCTATTCTGCAACAACACTGGGTAGCGAGATGCCTGCATTTTCAACTTGGGCGGTTAGCATCTAAATCGTGCTATTTTCCTAGGCCATTGTTTGTAGTGTTACACTATCCACCTGGGCAACTTCAATTAGCTTCTGTTGTACGGCGTTGGCATACGCCTTCATGTAAGGTGGAATGAAGTGAATGGGAAAGTTCTGGAAGATTTCAATTTCTTCAACTTGTCAAAGTTTTGTGGCCGCCACCTTCCAGCCGCACTGAAAGAACATGTCTTTGGTCGCCTCCACTTGACGTCCATAAGTCTTCTCTCTTTCCTCAAAGCCTTGGTCTTCTGCCTCTTCAACTTTAATCTTTAGCTCTGTTTTATGCTGGCCCCTAAGGTTTTTTAGCTCGGCCAAATATCTTGTATTTTTAGCCTTCATCGGCTTGGCCTTCTTTTTCCCTTTGCGTAACTTCTCGACTAGTTTATCTCTTTTGGTAGTGTTTTTTGCAAGAGAAGCCTTGAGAGTTGCTAGCTTGGTCTTCTTATCCTCATTGTTAGCAATGGCCGCTATGAGGCTTTTCCTCAGCTCCAGCATGAGCTCATGGGTGATTTGATTTTTCTATACGGCCTGGAATAGCAAATGAAATAAGATAGCTGAGTAAACAGTTGATGCCAGAATGAAAAGTGAGAGACTTAGCAGAATTATAGACTTGGTGGCCGACTTGATGACCTTCAAATCGGTCAGCTGTTGATGTCTCTTCATGTCTGTCGACAAGCATAGGGCCTTAGCCAAGTTGAAACTGAGTTGGTTGTCCTTGTTTGTGTAGACAAAATTAGTAACGTTGACAGCATGACCTTTGTACTTCAGAGAGGGAGTCCATGGTTGAGAGATGGAAAGGGGGGGAGAGAGGGGGGAGAGAGGGGGGAATGAGAAGGGTCATTAGGTGCAGTGTTTTCAGCTTGCTCAACGAGCGACCGAAAGAAACTTAGCTACATCCTTATCGACAAAGGTTTGTTCAGTAACAACAACTTTAGACCTTTTCTTTGGCCAAAATGAAGTTGAGGGTGCCACAGTTGAGGCTAAGACTAAAACCATGTTAGTGTTACGCGTGGTTGTTTGGCTATCACCTTACGTATCTTGTGCAATAGAAGAGCTCTGCCGGGTGATCATTGATTTTATAGCCTTTTGCTTGGCCATTTCATCTTTTGCAATCAGTGGGATCAGAACAACTTTTAGAAGACTAAGACTTGGTTCTGGAGATGGTTCGCGCAGAGAGTCGGACACTTTGCTTTTGAGCTGCGCGATGTATCTGTAGGTCGGTTTGTAGCCCAATAACTCATGGCAAAGATGACCAAGGTGTCTCAACACGACTCTAATAGCATCCTGATTTGCTTAGGAAAATTTTGCCACCAAATGATTGTAATCTGCAAACAAAGACAAGTGTCAGCATGGCAAAACACTTTATTATGAAAAGGGAAACTGAGCTATCCTATTTACTAGCACTACCTTTAGTTTTATTTATGTACTAGGCCAGTATGGGTCAAATGAGAATTTAGCTCAACACGGTTAGGTAATTCCAGTCATGCTGTAGCAAATGTAATTAAGGGGCAATTGAGAGGGAAATTTGTGTCGAACAATGGGCCGACCAAAATCCAACAAGGGCCATCGTGTGCGACTGAGTAATCGGACTATTGCATAGGCGAAAGAATTGGACGAAGTTATTTGGTGAGTCTGGGCCATGTGCTAGGCTGTGCTCGTGCTTTGGTAATAGGTCGGGCTAAGCCAAGATTAAGTTCGCTATTAAGGACCAAGTTGAAGATATCGACTGTGCTATAATATGTGGAAGGTTACTATGATGGCGAGGCAGTGAGTTGGCCGAGCTGTGAATGAACAACCATAAATCGGACTAAGCATAGAGAGCCTTGAAGGGCTTCACCGAGTTGTAAGGCTGTTCAATGAGGCCGATCTGGGATAGCTCGACATAAGAGCATTAAGAGTTAGTGCGGTTGGAGAGAACTAAACTGAGATTTGATTAGAAGTGATAGCTCGGTTTGAACATCCCACGTAGCCCAATGGAGAGCAAGGAAAAGAAACCGCTCAAAGTACACATCAACATTGTTTGGCGGTTTGGCCAATGGTGTTTGATAGTATTGACGGGCATACGTGTAAGAAAAATAAAGGATAGTACATCTATGTATCCAGCAAAGGACAAAGGAAGTAGTGTGTACACAACTTTGGAATGCAAGGCCACAATCTAGTTAAGGCGTATGACTTCACTCAGAAAAGGGTAAGCCAACATGCACTATTCATACTCTCGACTCTTCTTTATCACTCAAAGGTGCTAACTTGACCGTCAGAGTGGTTTTCTTCCAAAACACCCGTTGGGTAGCTCATTTTCATTGTGTTTCAGGAAGCAAGATGTCATTTAGAGCAATAAGAACTTGGACACAAGGAGTACGAGCATGACAGATATTTCTCCCATCTACAATTATTATTATTATTATTTTTTATTTTATCTTAGCCATCATTTTTACCTTGATTATAAATATGAGTGACAATATTGATTAAATTAAGACAATAATGACAATGAGATCATACATGTTATATTGAAAAAAATGTTATAAAAATTAATAAATTAACCATTTTTTAACAACTAATGTGGCAAATAATAATGATACTTTATAATTTGAAAGAATAATACTTGGTTGCTCGAAATTCAGTGGCTCGATTTTGGCTCGAAACCCAAAACGACGTCGTTTTGGATTTCGAAATATTTTTTTTTCTTCTTTTTGTTTCATTCAAATACAAAGAGAGAGAGAGAAGAAGAGGGAAGAGAGAAGATGAAGAAAAAAGAAGAGGAAGAGAGAAGACGGTGACGGAGGAGGAGAATGAAGACATGGAAGATCTGTGTGTGTATACACAACACACAGCGGACGGTGGCATACAGTGATGCCGGTGGGTCTCTCGCCTCTACGCTCTCTACTTTTTTTTTTTTTTTTTTTTTCTTTTCTAGTGGATCTGGATCTAAAGATGAAGATGTTGATGATTGTTGTTGTTGATGATGATGTTGTGTTATTGGATTTTTTATTTTTTTTTCAAATTCAGCAATTTAATTAATTAATTAATTAATTTTTTTGTGATTGCTGTTGTTGATGAATGTATGATGTTGTGTAGTTGAATTTTTTTTTTTTTTTTTTTTTTTTTTCAGATTCGAAAAAAGTTATGATGTTGTGTTATTGTTGAATGTGTTGTTGTTGTGTTGATGAATGGCCCTCTTCTTTTTCTCTCTTTCCTTTTCTTTCTTCTTTTTTTCTTTCTTCTTCTTCTTTGTTAAAGAATAGGCACAAATCAGAACATAGAAAGGGGAGAGAGGAAAAAAAAAAAAAATCAAAACGACGTCGTTTTGATTTTAGGGCCAATCAAGCCACTGATTTTCAAGCTACGAAAAGGGATTGAATTTGAAATAGGACATACTTTAATAATATAATAAATACCACATCAATTAACTAGTAAAAAAAACCTTTATAAAATTTATTAATTTACCTATCATACTCTTATTAATGTATCTTTTCATACTCTGTATGTGCTTATTAACAATAAAGTTTGTTACCCAAAAGACAACCTAAGAGGGGGGTAAATTAGGTTTTCACAATTAAAAATAAATAATATTCTAATAAAAATTATGACTAGCATAATAGATAAATATAGTTAATGAAATAAAAATAATTAAAATAAGTGTTCTAACAATTATATCAGTTAATGATTTTAGCACAGTGAAAATGTGAAATATACCTACAACAATTTAAATAAAATAAAGAGATAAAGGAAAAAAGGTAAACAAATTTATAGTGGTTCGGCTTTAACTCGACCTACGTCGACTCCTTAAGTTTCACTTGAGATTTTTCACTATGCTCTAGCTTCACGAGGGTGCTAGTGTAACAAGCCCGCGAGGGACCTCGCTACAGTTCGGACTCGATTTTGTCGCGGTTCCAAATCTTGAACCAAAGAGTCCAAATCCGGCAAATCGTTTTTGAGAAAAACAGATTTTTTGAAAGAAGTGCCAAACATGGACTGCTTTGCCAGATAACAGAGTCGCCACCTAAATATTTTAAAATGAGAAATTTAGGAAACCCTGACTCGGTGCCAAAAGGCCACGTGTCCGTCATCACCAAAGTTGGCTCGGGAACTTGGGTACGATTGGGGAAGGTCACATCGTGAGCACCCCCGCTCGCCCGGTCAAAGACCGGCCTCTACTAACCATGATATCTATTTTTGAAAACTTTGTGAGTTCTTATTCCGGTTATTAGCCTAGGTTACTATGTGATGCGCACAGCATACAAGTATAGACTGAATCGCCTGAATTGGAACTGAACATCTCATGTTTGTTTGTTTGAAAATGGTTTGATGGTGCTACCCGCAAGTAGGCTAAGATGTGGATGTGCCACCCTCAGGTGAGCTTAAGAAAACAATGATTTTGCCACTATCTAGTGGGCTTAAAACAAACAGTCAATGAATTGTCCCAATTCAGATAACTCAACCTCCACCCACAGGCATTCAAGGCAGTTATATCACATAAGCACATAGCCTCATGGTAAGCATGCTATTCATGGCAACACTCACACGCATGCAAGGATGCTAAAGCATAAAACTCACCGAGTACTCCAAGCCAAAACAGGAAAACGATTAGAAATCATGCATGAATCCTAAATATGCTGAAATGCCTAATGCAACACATGCAAAATGCAACTATAGCGAGGCTATTCTAAACATGGTATATGAAATGCTACTGATTAACATGTATTCATTTTGAAATTGAAATACAAATCAGTTAGTATGATGTCTAGGAGCAGTGCATGCAAAAGCAGATGAATGATGCAAACATCTTTGTCAAAGTATGCTAATTGAAATATGCCTAATCTAACCATCATAAGCGGTAAATAAAAGGGAGAAAAGGCGTGAGGTTGGAAGACATACATCACACTCACCCACACTTATTACAATTATGCCCTCGTGCGAGAGGTCGAATAAATAATATCTGATTCGAATAAAAGAATATTACAGTCCGAAATATACAGACAAATTCCTAATTAATTTACAAATTAACTAAGAAAGCTGTAAACTGGCGCGCAGGCCAGGGGGCTGCCTCGATTCTGATGAATGATGCATGTTGGGCTGTCTTGGCGCTGAAATCCACTGGGATGCCCCAATTAGCCTCTGTTTGCGATGTGTCTCGAAATGCGTGCCCAACTCCGGAAAGTTGCTGATTCTTGATTTTGCTGCAACAGAGAGCAGAAGAGGGGCATAGCAATGTATTTCACAAATATATGCATGCCTCGATCCTCGTGCCACCAATCACGCATCTCGATGCATGATGGCCGAGGAACCGAATTGCACAATTCAATATAGGATGAATGCAGATGAATGCTACAACAAAACCTAACTCCATCATGGGTAATCCGGAGTGTCGGTGACTGGGGAATTGAGACACACTCCGCCACTCGGAGTACGGAATGTACCTCGTTTCCCGTGCCCGGGCTAACGCCTATTCCGAACACGATGCAATATGCATGGTATGCATGAAATGCAGCTAACATGTGATATAGCATGCACAATGCTATGAAAGTGAGATGCCTCGAAATGCGTGCCCACGGGCACACACACCAAGGCGATGACATACAAGCATGAGATGACATGAAATATGATACACAATGAGACTAAAAAAAGAGATGTCTCGAAATGCGTGCCCATGGGCACGCAAATGAAAATGCATAAAATGGCATCTGGAATGCTATGAGAACTAAAAATGACATCTGAGAATGCAAATTGGGCTTACACTAACATGAGAGGGCCTCAGCACCCACATAAGAGGCCGTCGGATAAAAATGAAATGTCTCGAAATCGTGCCACGGGGCGTAAGCAAAGCGGTGACATCTGAGCATGAAAAATGCAGATTGGGCTTACACTATCATGAGAGGGTCTCAGCCACACTCACATAAGATGCCAAGAGATAAAAAAAGAAGTGCCTCGAAATGCATGCCCACGGGCACGCAAACCGAGGCAATGGCATAGAGGCATGAAAATGACATTCAAAATGCAATAATGGGCTTACGCCAACATGAGAGAGCCTCAGCTACACTCACATAGGCTGCCGTCAGGTGAAAACAAAAATGCCTCGAAATGCGTGCCCGTGGGCTCGTAAACCGAGGCAATAACATAAAAGCATGAAAATGCAAATTGGGCTTACACTAACATGAGAGGACCTCAGCCGCACTCACATAAGATGCCGTCGGATAAAAAAACGAAGCGCCTCGAAATGCGTGCACACGGGCACGCAAACCGAGGCGGTGGCATACGCAATGCAAATGACATGGAAAATGCAGATTGGGCTTACACTAATATGAGAGAGCCTCAGCCGCATTTACATAAGCTGCCGGCGGATAAAAAAAGAGATGCCTCGAAATGCGCGCACATGGCACGCAAACCGAGGCATGGCCCTAAGGCACAAAAATGGCATGCAAACAAGACGTGGCATATGGCATACGAAAAATGCAAATTTCAGCAGCTAAAATGATGCAAAACAGCCCCCGAATTATAGCAAAATTACACCTGATGCCCGAAATGCAATGTAAAGCACCCGAAATGGCCTACAGCCCTACTAAACGTGCACAATATGGACATAGCATGTAAAACAGTAGCAAGGCAGCCCCTAAACTAGCATTTTTCCAGTACAAATCGTGGATGAATAACAACCACAAGTATGGTAAAAATAGCTTGCAAAAATTGGGGAAAAGAGGAGAATTACAAAGCAAGTGGTATCTACAATGCTCAAACTGAAAAACACAGTTCTACAACATTAAAGAGGGCCTAAAAATATGCACATTTACAATATATGACATCCCCCAATTCAGCATGTAGATAGGCTAAACATAGCATGCAAAATAATGAGCCAACAAAGGCTATAACAGGAGGTACCAAAAAAATGCACCAAAAAACTTTGGACCCTTAACAAAACATGAAGAATGGGTCATTTTAAGACACTTTCTAAGCCTGATGAAGGCTGAAAACAGAAGCCAAGCAAGCCTAACAAAGCATGCAAAATAGGAGTAGAACATGAATTCAAAGCAAGTGGCATGTAGAGCATGAAAACCAGATTGATCCCTTCTTCAATGTTGAAGACGAGCTCAAAATAAGCACAATATTAGTTCATGAGATGCTCCAAATCAGATCACAAATAGGCCAAATAAATCATGCAATTTTACGGAAAGTATGGAGGATTACAAAGAAAGTGCATGATAGAGAGGCCAAACATGATTGAGCCCTTCTTCAATGTTGAAGAGGGGCTCAAAATAGGCCCACTCACAGTTTATAACAGGCTCGAAATCAGATCACTCATAAGTCAAATAAAGCATGCAAAATAATGGCATAAAGAGTGATATTGAAAGAGGTGTGTCATGGAGACACCAAACAGAGTTGAGCCCTTGTACAAAGTTGTAGAGGGGCTCAAAATAAGCCTGAAATCAGTAGGGGTCGGAGCCCAAAACAGAGAGTAAATAGGGTAAAGAATTGATTCAAAATTATGCTAGAAAAAGAGAATTATTGGCTTACCCTTGAAGACAAGTCGTTTGTTGCTTCTTGGCTTGAATTTGCTGGTCCTTAGCCTTTGAAAATCACTTCTTTGCTGCTGGAATGGAGATGGTGATGGTGAGGCTTAGGGTTGATGAAGGAATTAGCTAGGGACTTGAAGCTTTTTTTAGGGTTTTTGGCTATGAAAATGGAGGTTTTGGGAGAGAAGCTCTTGAGATCAAATGTTGTAACCCTAGGGAAGGAGCTGTCCAGCTCCTTAAATGGATCAAAAAGGGTGTAAAAGGGGAGGGAAATGCACCCAAGCTTTCCCTCCCAAAATATCCCCCGGAGGACAGGGATATTTTGAAAAATAATAGACATATTTGTAAAGAGGTGAAAAGGTGGCGGCGGTGGCTTCTGGAAGGTGGCCGGCCACCCCAATGATCGGCCACTCCTGGCCGGGCCATGGCCAAAATGGGACAAAAAATTCTTGGCCGACCACCATGTTTTAGGGTCCTCGGATGTGTAGAATAAGGCCCAGGGGTTGGAACTTGGCAACACTGAAACATGAGTCTAACATTGCACTTGAAGAAGAGGCTCAAAAATGAAAATCTGAATTCTTGGCCGACCACCACTTTTAGTGTCCTCCCATGTGCCCTCATCACAAATATGTAGTCCGGCTCGAAGAAAATATCCCGGTGTTCAACATTTGCGGGAAGTGAGCAAAAGCAGGCGGGAGGAGCGAAGCTGGTTTTGGAACAATTGCTGGCCTCCACCCTTGATGATCTTCTTGATACTAAAACTGAGGTACTGCCAAAATTAAACAAAAGCGATACAAAATAAGCTCGGGGCCAAAAGCCGGCGATTAAAGTCCAAAACCATTGTAAGCACCGAAAGTGGCGTCTGACATGAAGTGGTACCCCAGTGTCCCTCGGAATAATAAAAGCGAGGCACTTGCCAAAAATCGGAGAAATCGGAGATGGTTGGGCGGTCCGAACCGAGGGCACTCTGACTGGCTCAAAACCGAAAGCGGGCTCGAAATGGCGAAATGGCCTCTGACCACGAAAAAGTAGCTCACGGCCCTTGGAGATAGTCTACGGACCATTCCTCCCTCGGGAAAGAAAGCAGAGAAAACCGAGTGCAGTTCGCAAATCGAGACAAGGAGCGAAGAGAGTTCGGGCTTGGGAGGCAGGGCGCACGGCCGCGACTCTGAGACTTCTGAACGAGCACGACATGCAACATCACCGAGCGCTCAACCGGTGACGTCTGAGTCTTAAGGTCGGTCAAAAATAGGGTGTCTACAGCTAGCAACCTCTCTACAAATGGAGCAATCCTCAACGAATTTTACACAGACTTTTTAAGTCAAGAACACTGAGTGTACTATATTCTTACAAGGTTGAAAAGAATGTATTTTTACTTTCACAGAAAGCTAAAAGAATTATCTCTAAAAGATAGATATAAAAATGAAGCTCTGGTTTTTCTATAAACCTCACACAAGAAAGATGGGCTTAAAGCTATAAGGCTCAGTGTATAATTTCTGGGAGAGGATGTAAACAAAAATTAAAGAACATTTCTCAGAGAATTTTTCAGAGAATAAATGTGAGAGATTATAGATCAAAGAATATTTTCTGTTTTTTTTTTTTTTTTTTTTGTAAGTTGTTTACATTAGAGGCTTTGGTATATATAATGAAACTTATAGCCGTTTATAGCCGTTGTATTCATTTAAATTTATCACCGTTTATAGCTGTTGTACTCCATCATTACTAATTTGAATATCTTTCACTCCATCATTACAAATTTAAATATCTTTCACTTGAACTTTTTGAACCTTTTGGCTTACTGCTGTATTGGGCTGTTTGAACCTTTGTTTTGGGATGTTTGAACTCCTAATTTAATCAAATATTAAATATATTCTAACAACATTTAGGATAAATGTTTAGGTGAGAAATAATGGGACAAAATAAATTTTGATTCTATTTTTCTCTTTCAAATAAATTATCAAAATAAATTTAGATTCTATTTTTCTTTTTCAAATAAATTGAACTATAATTAAATAAATAATCAAAATAAATGAGTCTAACAAAATCTTTTCTTTTGCCGATAAAAAAAAAAAAAAAAAAAACCTATCATACTCTTATTAAAATAGAGTGCCACTAATGGACCCTCGTGCTCTTTTGTTTTTTCTCTTGTATATTTTCTTCATATTAATTAAAAAAAAATTCTTTGATGATTAAAAAAAAAAATTAAAAAAAACAAAGGGTGCTGCTAATGACACACACCATTTTTATTCTAGGGGAACCTATAAAATGCACTTTAAAAATATGATTGGACACTTATTATTATTTTTTTAAATGAAAATACAAATTTTTCCTAAATCAAGTTATAGAAAGCGACAAACTCTAACCTTAGTTTTGCCTAACTCCTTCTTAGCTATAATAAATACTCCCAAGCCTTTTTTTTAGCTTGGTCCAACTTGAAAAATTTAGAAATTCTCAAGATATTGATTTGTGATTATATATCAATTTTAAGCAGTAAATAACAATCTCAATCAAACAATTCAGATAAATCAACACAACGATTTTAATGTAGAAAAATCACAATTGGAGCGCCTCCAATTGTGATAAAAAAAACCCATGGACAACAAACACAAAATAATCCACTAAGAAGACAAAATGAATTACACAAGTGTGCTCTTAATTACCCAGCGAATCCATGCCCGAATTAAACTGACCCCTATATGCCTCTTCCATCACAGTCTTCATCTCGGAATCATCTTGCCCAACGTTGAATCCACAACATTGAAGTCGAATCTATGACGATAAATCATTCCAGAATCCACTAGAGCTTCAGGCCTAAATTCCATAGAATCCACCGAGGAACAACTCTCTCTTTTGTATATACTAAACAAACAATCCTTTGATGTATACTTTTTAAACCATCAGTTAAATACTTAATTAAACATCAAAGAAAACTAGCAAAATAGCCCCAGAGGAAAACCCTAGAGCCCTCAAAGAAGATCTAGAAGCCGTAATCCTAAAAACGGATGAAACCACATATTTATAGAAAACTGATCCGCGATCTCCGCTCGAATGCGGGAGAGGCCACTCGAGTGAACCTCGCTCAAGCGTAAAATCTCAACTTCCAATATTTTTGCAGATAGGACAAACTTCTGGAGCTAAACATTCTCCGCTCGAGCGAACAAACAACTTCGACTGCATTTTTTGCTTTTACTTTGGGGCACTGCCCCCTGAATCCCTACGAGTTGACCGGGTAGCTCAATCCCTGACATAGTTAGCGAAGCGACAAACATGATAGGATTAAGATCACAAACTCCTCTGCATAGGCACAATTCGGGTTGGATTCACATCTAAAATTCATAACCTCACTAAAATAAAAGATTGAATACAATTATAACTGAAATGAGTTTTGTCAAACGGGATTGCCAAGAATAAAAACCTAACATAACCCTTTCTACCCCACTTCCTGTTGCTTCTACCTCTTTTCCTTCCCTATTATCGCTAACTCATCCATTTTCTTGTTATTTTTCATATTATTGTCTCTTTCTCCGCCATAACACTCCTCCCTCACCGTGAAGCCCTAATCTAATCCCTTCTCTTACTACAACTCCTTTATCCCCTTTGCTAATCCCAACCCAGCCCCCTCTCTTGCTATGAACACCAACCCAATTTCCCTTCCTCGTTACGAACCCCTAACCCAATCTTGTTCTCTGTTACGAACCCTCTTTCACTACAAACCTTCACCTTAGTCCCTTTATTGTATCACAAAATCACTTCTCTCATCATGATCCTAAGTAGAGAAAAAGAGAATAAATCTATGGTTTAGGGTTTTTAATCTATGGTTTACCAAAGAAGGATAAAAGATGAGGAGAAGGAAGATCATAAGAAGAGGTGGCAGTTGTGTATGGAGGGAAGGGGAGACATAAGGGCATTGGGATTAGGGTTATAGAGGGAGGAAAATGGAGGGTGGTTGGAGCTTTATCAATGTTGCACTCAATATTATTTACTATATATCATCAAATAAGCAACTGATAATGCTCATAATGAAGTCTAGTATTGTTGAACTGTTTCCCAAGTTAAAGTAAGAGAAAAAAAAAAATGGTTATTTTGTTGCAAAGCTTTGTATTAATAGCTCCAGCAGTTGTGTATTGTTTGAGTTGGATTAAAAAAATAAACAACCTCCGAAATAACTTAAACATGAATATAGTAACTCATTTATTAAATTACTCTTAGATTATCAACCTGAACTCAAGCTTGCTTGATTAACACGTTCAAAATGCGATCAAGTCTGACTCCTCTATCACACAAAGCAACGTCGAGCAATGCTTTAGCCAAACAAAGTGGAGTATTGAAATTTTTTAAATAGCTTGCTTCTCCACAATCTAGTTGGGCAGTCAGTAGTATATATGTGAACCCTTTGGTGTACATGGGATTTGGTTTGATAATAACGATCAAGATAACTTGCTACATCTAATCAAATCTATGTGTTATTTGTTAAACAAACCGGAGTCAAAATAATTGAATTTGTTATGTAAATGTCAACCTTAGCAAATTAACAAAATCAACATTATAGTAAAATCATTTTACCAGCTGGTCCTTGATTCTTCTTTTCCTATGTGGGCCTAAGTGTCTCAATGTTGATAGTTTGTCACTTAATCTTTTATGCTTTGTTGAAAATTTGTTAGGCAAAATGCAAACCAATTCATTCGACTTCAAAAGCTGATGGCTCATTCAACTCACAAAGAAATTGCACAATCTAATTATAATGGGTTAAAGGGATACTTTTCTTGTAAGTAGAGCAAGTCGAATTCACATTCTCTCTTTTGAACTTTCAAATATAATGCGTCAATGATTTGGGCACCCAAGAAAGGTAAAACATACTCTTCAAATGAAGAGGACCATTAAGCTTACAATGAAATTTAACGTTATATCCTATAAAGTAAACTCTAAATAACTGTAATTTCTTGCAAAATCATAAATATCAGTTTGTAAATACATGTAAAGCATAAAACATAATTTTTTTCCCCCATATGTTCTTTACAAGTTTCCACCTCACCTCATCACATTTTACTTGCTCTTTTCAGCTTTTCATTTATTTTTAGATAAATTATATTAGTAGTTTTTATATTTTGTTAATTGTGTCATTCTAGTCATTACAGTTTCAATTGACTAAATTTTGATTCTTAATTTTAAATTTTGTGTCAATTTCTCAAATAGATAACACCGTTAAGGTTTTTGACGGAAAACGATCAATGCGTTAGTTGAGATTAAGTCATTAAATTTATCAAGTTCATAATTTTGTCCCTACAAGCCGACACATGTCACCCATATGCGCATCTACTATAAATAAATAAAAAATAATGTTGACAATTGGAATTAATTGGATTAGTTTGAGACAAAGTAAAAAATTCAGAATTAAAATTATGCCAATTAAAATTACAAAGACTAAAATAATTCAAGAACCAAGAAACTAATTTATCCTTTATTTTTTTTTATCATTTACAAACATGCAAAGCAATCCATTCCACAATCCCCATATGAAGCGTTCAATCATAAGATGTAAATAAATCATTAAAAGGGTATTTATTAGATTCCCCCACTAAAATTTTTCATGTGGTTAAAGTCCCAGACGATATCTATGACTTTGACTGCGAAAGTTATAGTCAATAGTTTTGTTTTTCTAGTCAGTAGTCATTGTTTAAAAGTTGAACCACATAGCTAGTACTTTTTCAGCTTGAAAATTAGTACATAAATGTATGTGTTTAGTGCAATTAAAACACATTACTTACTTCATCATAGAAATTTGAATTAATATAGGTTGTCTGCATATATGGAGTTGATGAATTAATTAATGATACTCAAAAAGAATACATATCTAATTCTTAGATTAATGCTAGTTTGTTTAGTTGAAAGAGAGAAGAATCAAGAAAAATCTCGCGTGAAAACAGTTATTCATGCGAAATATTAAACTATGATTATTGTATAGAAGATATTGATTAATGGATGCAACTTTATTCAAAATCTATGAATGTCTCAAACCCCCCAAAAGATAAAGAAAAAAAAAAAAAAAAGGTAAAATTTTAACCTTAGGTACTTTAAACAAGCTCACCAGGATTTGAATGTGCTTTCCCAAGACACTTTCAATTCAATTCAATCTTAGTCCTTTGGCATAGGCTTTAACAATTTTTCTTTTAGCTCCTTTTAATACATATATTTGGAGTTTTAACATTTAAATCCACCTTTTAACCACTTGTTGAGGCTAACGTTTACGCATGCTATAGTAATTGATACAGCCTCTCCAATTTTATTTTCATTTTGGGTAAATTATATTTTTCACTTTTTGGTCAAAATTATTTTATTTTCTATGTTTTAAATTAAAATTTTATTTTCTAAACTAAAGTTTAGTTTTAATTTGGTCATTTTATCTAATTTTTCCTTAATTTTTTTACGTGTGCATCTCAGGAGACTGAGTGTACCAAAATTGCTAAGTTTAACCTCCAAGATGACCAAAATGATACAATTTATTTAATTTGTAGGGATCAAATTATTTAATTTAAAATAATAGAGACCAAATAGTTTATTTGGGTTGGTTTTGAGAGAAAATCATAAACCAAACTACCCTTGGCAGATTGAATTTTTTTTAACCTTTCGCCAACCCACTAAGGCTATGTTTGGCATGGGTTCTTTTGGCTATTTTGATCACAAAAAGACAAAATAAATAAAAAAAAGTCAATAAGGTAAAATGTCACATCTAAACTACAATTATTTCATTTTTTTTCTCACAAAAGTCAAAAAAAGTTAAAAACATATCTCAAACGAGACTTTTTAACCCAAAACTAAAATAATCAAAGAGTCAAAAAACTAAAAAGTCAACTCACATCCCAAATGAAGACTCTCAAAATTGGTGAGTTGATCGGATACTTTCAAGTTTTCAAACCCATGGTTGGAGTTGGTTGGCAAGGTAGAAATAGTAAATGGGAAACAGGATCAATGAATATACAATTTAAATTTTTTCTTTTATAAATTCAAACAATAAATTTATTGTCCAAATTTTGTTACAAAATCCACAAATTCGTCAAATAGATAAAGTTATTTTTAAATTATAAAGTAGTATACAAAATAATCAAATTAAGAAAAAAATATGTAATAAAAATGGACAAATGCAAATTAATTTTGTATATAAATATAGTCGAGTTAACAAATTTTAACTTGTAGACCAACCAACACACTAATTTTTACATCCAACCCATCAAACGCAAGCCACTCATCTTCTCAAATTGCAGTTGAGTTGGATTAGTTTAGATTGGTGCGGATTACAAAATTAGAGATTTGGTGATTTTTTTTTTTAATAAAAAAAAATGTAAGAAGATAAAAATTTCAAATACAAAATGCGTAAATATGACAAAAATATTTGCATGTACATTTTGTGTTTAAAACTATATGTATTTTTTCAGTACACTCTAAAATAGGAATGTATCTAATGTTACTATACTTTATGAGAGATTTCTTCTTAAAAACTAAAGGTAATGTTAAGAATAGTAAATTTTCTAACTAAACAAATGATCAAATGTCACGCATAGATATAGAGTCCACACTTTTATAGATTTCATACTCATGTGAGACATTCGATTATTTATTTGGTAAAAAAATTAAGACTTGTAGCATTTTCTAAAAATTAAAGGGTGATTTAGGATGATCTAAATAAATGTACTTTTTAATATTTTATGAAATATGAGTTGAGTATGGGTTAGGTTTGAAGTGATGTGGTAGAGAAGTGAGGTGACTTAAATAAGATGATGTGATTTAAATAACATAGTAATTTTTTAACTTTTAAACTTTTTTAAAATATCCCAAATAAGACCTAAATAAAAAATAAAAAAAGAAAGAGAGAGTAAGGGCTGGAAAAGTGTCAATAATGCTACGTATGATAGCAGACAGAAGGTTGCTTTTTTGGGTACTTGGGGAATAAAACTCTGCATTCTGCAACGATTGGCGTGAAGACCCTCTTCCTTTTTTTTCTATCTATCTGTTTATACATAAAAAAACAAATGATATAAACATAAAAAATAAAAATAACATTCTCTCCTCTTTTATCTCTCTCATCACCCTCTGCCCTTCTTTCAACCTTTTCACTTTAGTACTTTATTTGAATTTCTGCTGGCCTTGTCCGATGTGAAAAAAAAAAAAAAAAAAAAAAAAACGACTAAGCTCTCTTGACTAAAATTTTGAATTGTGGGTCCCATTTGAGAAACTTTTTTATTTTTATTTTTATTTTTTTATGAAACCTCTTTTGCATGAGAATAACACAGCAGGAAAGAAGATATAACAAATAATGGGGTGGTTTGGTAAGAGTTTTTTTTTTATTTTTGGATTAAAATCTAAAAAAAAAAAAAAAAAAGAAAGACTAAAATAATTAATAAGATAAAATGTCATATCAAATTTATAATTATTTCACTTTTTTCTTTTATAAATATCACATCCAACTACAAAAAAATTCAACTATCTTTTCAAACATAAAAATTTTAGAGGTTATTTGGGGTATCTTAAATAAGTGTACTTTTTGTGTTTTTAGACTAAAAACTTGAGGTTGAAAATATGAATGTTTTGGTTAATTTTTTGACTTTTTATGGAAAAATGTGTATTAAAAAATTATATAAATTAATGTGCAGGGAAAAATTAGTAGTGGGAGTTATACAGCCATAATTGTTGACTTTTGATGAATAGTGATAACTTTTTAACTTTTTAAGTAACTTTTTAACTTGTTGACTTTTTTGAGACTTTCCAAACTTGGCCTTAACCTACTAAAATAGCCAAAAACTAAAATACTCTACTAAATCGCAACTTCCCAAACACCCACAATATTACCAACCCAAATTTTACTTGTAATTGGTACTTTATTATGTCTATATTATCATTTGTTAGATTAAAAGAAAAGAAAAGAAAAGAAAAGGGAATAGTGTGTATATTGAAATCATCTTTTTCAGCTTTTCATAATCTTGGGACAAAACTTGTCTGGTAAATGAATGCGAACATTTTACCATTTATATTGATATTTGGCAAATCCTAGCAACTGCAAAATGATTATTGATAGATAGAAAATTAATTAGGCTATAATGTAGTTTTTCTATTCAGACTTTCTATAAAAGGCCAAAAAGACAACCAAGACATATTTGAAGCCTTAAACCCCTCATTTGAATATCTTTCTCTAAGTTTATTCTATTGACTTAAATATTGAAAGATTTTTAGCTGCACCAGACGAATGTCTACCTAAGGTTCACTTCTTCTTTTACAAGTTCATCGAATCAAGTCAAGGCCATATAAATTCAGACATAATCAATTTTAAAAGTTAAACTTTTTTATATTAGATTATAATCTATATAATAGTAGATTGTTTATCCTTTAGAGAACAAATGATGATTAATTTAAGAGTAATGATATACAAATAAAAAATAAAAAATAAAATTTTATATAGAATGACATAATTGCATTGAAATTTATTGTTTTAAAACAAAGTATCGTTGAATCCAAAGGGTTTGTTCAATCTTTTAACGAAGTTTGGAGTGGTAAAAGATGCTTTCATACCGCAAAAGAGACGAAGGGTTACCAACACAAGGTTTGGTTTTGTGAGATTTGATTGTTCTGTGGCAGCCAAAATAGCTGTTCAGAAGGCCAATGGTCTATGGGTGGATGATCGTCCATTACAGGTAAAACATGCAGAGTTTGGGAAGGACAAGGTAGTTGATGAAGCTGCAAGAATACCATTAAGTACTCGCGGAGATCAGTAGCTCATGCCGCTCAAGGTAGAGAGGGTAGAGCTGGGGCAAATGGCCTTAGAGATAAGAGATCTTATGTAGAGGCTGTGGCAGGAAAAAAGAATAGGGGGAATATGGAGCATCTTGTTAAAGACGGAGGAGGTAGGAAATGGTTGGTTGTTTAAAAGCATAATTATAAGATTGAAAGCCCAATATGCTGATGTTAGTCTGAAAAAAGAATTGGCAGCAATAGGAATGGAGGATATTATGGTAAGAGAAAGTGGGGGAAGAGATGTGGTTATTACATTCAGATCAAATGAGGAGAGGGCACTGAAAATAACATCTATTAAGGAGCTGATCTTGGATTGGTGCAAAGATATTGCTGAAGGAAAACCAGGGCAGGCACTAGAGCAGGAAATATGTGTATGGCTTAGTTGTTATGGCATCCCATTACACCTGTGGAATAGTTACAATCTAAGAAGGATAGGTGGGGTCTGGGGGCAAGTTTTATGTTTTGAAGGAGATATGAGCCAACCACTATCCTTTGTGTGTGCAAAGGTTAAGGTCTCCACCAAAGTATGGAGCACATAAATTCAGTTGTAAATCTAGAATGCAAAGGGATGGTGTTTCGGTGAGAGTTTGTGAAGAGCGGTGGTAAGTGAGAACTCTTGAAACTTACTTACAGATACAACAAGATTCAAGATGTAGATGAGTTTGGTAGTTCAAACATGTTGGGGGAACAAAGTGCGGGTCGAAATTACAAGAAGGATGAAGATGATGATGCTGATATGGAGGATGAATCAACCGCTGATCTAGACGTTGGATATGATGTAGCTCAAGAAACCAAGCCAGTTGGTCGTAGTTGGAATGTGGAGGTGGAAAACGTGGCATGCCAGATGAGTGTAGCAGAAGCCAAAGATGTTCGAAGTGATGGGGGGAAAGTAATGAGTGCTGAGACCTGCAACAAAATGATGGAAGTGCAAAACCAGAGGATCGGCTCAATAGAGGAGACGGTTGTCAGTCAGAGCTTGGAAAATCAAGTGTGTATGCCAGGTTATGTTAGAAGTCTAGGTGGGTCAAGCCTTGAAAGGCCTGGTGTGAATATTGAAATGATTTTAGGCCAGAGCAATACACTAAAGCAGGTGGGTGGGCTTTGTAAATCACAAACTGGTCTGGGGTAGCAGGAGTTAATTGTAAGAGATAAGTCTGATGAAGTAGGGCCATGTGGGAGAGTGTCAAGCCTTTCTGAAGCCCATGAGAAAGAACCTAGTAATAGACATTCAAGGCATAGAAAGGGGAAGGAAAAGATTAGCAGCAGGAAAAAATCTAATTAGAATTTTCTAAGGAAAAGATCCTTCGAGCTAATGAGGAAGTATGGGAGCAGAGGTGCCTCAACAAGTAGAGCACTGCCCAGGGCTGCAGTCTGGCGTGCAGCAGTGGCGACAATGTCTCTATCTGCATCAATAGAGGATGGAGTTGATAAAGGGAGAGTTGTCCTAAATGAAGCTGAAGCAACTCTGAAAATGAGGGAAGTTCTCAGTGTACAGTTTAATGGGAAGAGAGCTGAAGTGTTAGAGAAATTAGTGGACCTCGAATTGAAGGACAAGGAACGTATTGAAAGGGGGTGTGTGAGAGTTGGGGTATAAAGTACACCAGCTGGAGGGATAAATAGGAGTAATCATGGTTAATTATAAAGATTCTTTCATGGAATGTTAGAGGGTTGGGGAGGGTTGGAGAGGAAGGAGAAGAAATGCAAAGTAAAGAAGCTTTTAAAGGAGAGGAATGTAGATATTGCTTTATTCCAAGAGACAAAAAAAGTCAGAATTAACAGAGGAAGAAATTAGATTTGTGTGGGTTAGGGGCAAAATGGAGTTTATGGTCATGGATACTGTAGGCTTTGCAGGGGGATTACTGTGCATTTGGGACCCAGATGTCTTCTAAGTTAAGGATTGTTGTAGCAATAAAAGATTCATTTTATTATTAGGTACCCTCTTTAACCAATTTAATTATGCTATTCTAAACATTTATGCACCTAATGATGTGGGCTTAAGAGGGAATCTGTGGAATTGTCTATTGAAATTGAAGGAGGAATTCCCTAATCCCTGATGCTCAGGAGGAGATTTCAATGAGATTAGGCAGATTGGGAAAATGAGAGGGTGTTCAAGGAGAGATAGAGACATGAAAGAATTCAATGAGTTTATTGATAAGTGTGAAGTATCTGATTTACCATTAGTTGGGAGGAGGTTCACTTGGTGCAATTCATATGTTGGTGAGAAGTGGAGCAAAATAGATAGAATTTTTGTAGACCCAAAATGGCTTGAGGTGTTCAACCTAAAGCTGTGGGGTCTACCTAGACTTGTTTCTGATCACTACACTCTCCTTATGATGGAGGATGAGAGGGACTGGGGCCCAACGCCCTTTAGGGTTCTAAATGCTTGGTTCTTACACAAAAAATTTCAGAGTTTCTTGGAGTCAAAGTGAAAAAAGTTCAGTGTTGAAGGTTGGCCTGGGTTTATTTTGATTCAGAAGTTGAAGATCTTGAAAAGCGGCCTTAAAAGTTGGAATGTGGAGGTTTTTTGGAAATGTTCTAAATAAATTGAAGACAGTAGATGGTGAACTTCATAGCTTTGATCTTCTGGCTGAGGTTAGAGACCTTGATGGTGTGGAAAAAGCAAGGAAAAGTGAAGCTAGAGCTGAAATGTGGAGGTTGAGTAGGATGTTGGAATGGTTATGGTTGCAAAAGTCTAGGCTTAACTGGACGATAAAAGGGAACAAAAATATAAGATTTTTCCATGTAGTAACAAAGTACAGAACAATAAGAAATAAAATAAATTCTATTACAAAAGGGAAGGTGGTGTTTGAAGATCAGAGTCAAGTGAAGAGTAAGGTGTTTGAAAACTTTAAAAATCAGTACACAGAGCTCTGGCCATCAAGACCTGAGTTGGGGGGCCAGTTTCCATTAGTAGAAGGTATGGTGAGGTTTGGATTGTTAGAAACAGAATTTACAGAAGTAGAGATCAGATCAACAGTGATGGATTACGATGGGAATAAAGCACCAGGACCTGATGGTTTTAATTTGCTGTGTTTTCAGAAATTTTGGAAAGTCATGAAGGGTGATGTCATTAATTTTGTGAAAGAATTTCATAGGAATGGCAAATTGGTAAAATGTATAAAGAGTTCTTTTATAACTCTCATTCCTAAGAGGGATAATCCAAGAGCGCTATCTGATTATAGACCTATAAGTTTGGTAGGCTCAATCTACAAGATCATAGCAAAACTGTTGGTAAATAGACTGAAATCTGTTATGCCACATATTATTAGTGAGCCTCAGTGGAAGAAATATTCTAGATGGAGTGCTTATTGCTAATAAGGTTGGTGAGGGATGGAAGAAAGCCAAGAAGAAGAGAGTGCTTATTCAGTTAGATTTTGAAAAGGCATATGATTCCATTAATTGGAGTTTTTCTATTCTCTATGTTTTCTATGTTTGGGTTTGGAGCTAAGTAGATCAATTGGATGAAGGAGTGTGTAACAACTGCAAGGGTCTCAGTGCTTGCCAATGGATCTCCTACTGAAGAGTTTAGCCCTCAAAGGGGTCTAAGACAAAGAGATAGGATAATTATAATGATTAAATGACCATTTTACCCTTATATATATTTATTTATCTTTGTGGCTTTGCTTATATCTCTTCTCACTTTCCTTTATATTTTCCATAATCTTCACATTCTCTTACTTCGCAACGAAAAACTGCCTCCCACAATCACCACTCGTCTACCTCCCACCCTCCATATCCACCTTTACCTTCTGCAACCACCATTCCCCACTCTTACATTATGGGGATCGAAAAGGTTTTGGATCCAATAAAATGAAGAATATATAACATTCAATGTAATTAGAAATTATGGTTTAATAGGATTTTACATTTTTATCAATTGTCTTCAATTTCTTAGTTTCCTATTTTTAGGTTTCCTAACTAAATAGTGCTTTTGCCTATTGTTGGTACACATTGTTACTTTATGCGATTGCTTTGAAAACAGTTTTGTAGGGCTCAATGTTGAATGTCATAAAAAGACATAAGGTGAACCCTCCCTAACTCCAATTGTGTTGAGGTGAGACCATTTAAAATTCTATAGGTGATGGAAGTTGTTCGGATGGGAGATGTGTAGGGGATTGAAGAGGCTATTGGGAGCGATTTTGGGTTGTTAGGAGTTAGTATGGTAGCTTTTCGAAAGTGGGATGTTGATGATGGGGCAGTGGTGGTTATGAAGTTAGAAGGCAATGGTTACGATGATAAAATCTAGTTTTAGGTTGGTGGTGGTTGTTGGTAGTTGTGGTAGTCAAGGATGACGGTGAGTCAAATTTCAAAGGAGATTAAAGAGACGGGGGAGAAGATATGACAGACAAAGGATAAATTTGGTAATTTAAAAAATAATTTTCTTACATAACCATTTCCTATTAGTTGTTTGCGCAATTAACGAACAAAGGGAAAACTTGTAATAAGATCCTAAATTTCAGAGAGTATAACATAATTTTCAAAACGTCAAGGGCTTTGATTTAATGGGGCCAAACCTCACGGGCCATCAGTGTAATTTACTATTATAAAAAGCAAAAGAAGTTTCACAACACATTTTCAAAAATATAAAGAAAAAAAAAAAGAAAAAGAAAAAGAAAAAGAAAAAAAGGAAGAACAAGAAAAAAAAGTTGAAAACAGCCGCAGCAAGAAGGAAGTATAAATAAAGTGATATGGTCTAGTCATGTTTTTCTATAGCCATTCTCTTTCAGTTCTCTCTCTAAGCTCTTCTCTTCCATTCAAAACATTTCCATTTTGAGGCAGTGTGACATCATTTCAAACCTTGTATTAACTTCTTTGTGTTTCCTCCAAAGGGTAAACCAGCTTTTCTTTAAAACATCAGAGCAACTTAGAGAACAAGAACTAGAACACGAAAGCAAAAGAAGAGGAAGAAGCAGTGGTGTGGGGGTGGTGTTGTGAAGTAAGGGAGAACAAGAGAGAGAGATTTTTAGTTCTCTAAGAGCACTAGTGTTCTCTTCTAAGAAGAGAAGGGGTGTGGGGGGGTGGGTTTTAGCCAAGTGATGCGAACAGGAGCTTGTACAGTACAGCAGACCCTCACATCAGAGGCTGCTTCAGTCTTGAAGCACTCTCTGGGCTTAGCCAGGAGGAGAGGCCATGCTCAGGTCACTCCTCTCCATGTGGCTTCCACTTTGCTCACCCCAAGTCCTAGACCAAGTCTCCTGAAGAGAGCTTGTCTCAAATCTCAACCCCAAACTAACAGCAATTCCCATCCTCTACAGTATTGTAGAGCTCTTGAGCTTTGCTTCAATGTGGCTCTAAACAGGCTTCCTACAACACCTGGTCCTCTCCTTCAAACCCAACCTTCTCTCTCAAATGCTCTCATTGCAGCTCTCAAAAGAGCTCAAGCTCACCAGAGAAGAGGCTGCATAGAACAACAACAACAGCAGCAACAACAACAGCCTCTTTTGGCTATCAAGGTAGAGCTTGAGCAGCTTATTTTGTCTATCTTAGATGACCCTAGTGTTAGTAGGGTTATGAGAGAAGCTGGGTTCTCTAGCACAGCTGTGAAGAACAACCTAGAAGACTCTTCTTCCTCAGCTTCTTCTGTGTTTCAGTGTTACAGTACTATCTCTGGTTGTGGTGGTGGTGGTGGAGTTTACTCTTCTCCTTGCTCTCCTTCTCATCAACCAAACAACAGTTTCTGGAAAGCCCATTTGCTGAGTTACAATTCTGAGTCTAACCCACTTTTCTTTTCCCCTCAAAACCAAAAGAAACTCAACAACCCTCTTCTGGGTCTCACAGATTCAGAAGATATCAAGTTGGTTTTTGAGGTCTTGTTGAGGAAGAAAAGAAGGAACACTGTGATAGTTGGTGACTCTGTGTCCATCACTGAAGGGCTTGTTGGAGAAGTAATGGGTAAGATAGAGAAAGGAGATGTACCTTATGACGAATTGAAATCAACTCATTTTATAAAATTTCAGTTCTCATCAGTACCTTTGAGGTTCATGAGGAGAGAAGAGGTGGAGATGAACCTATCGGACCTGAAAAGAAAGGTTGATTCTCTGATTGCATCAGGAAAAGGGGGTGTGATTATCTATACAGGAGACTTGAAATGGACAGTTGAAGACTCAACAAGAACAGTAGTAGTAGCTAGTGATGATTATAATTATGTTTATAATCCAGTTGATCATCTAGTTGCAGAGATAGGAAGGTTGATTTCTGATTACAGCAATTCAAACACAAAGGTTTGGTTAATGGCTACTGCAAATTATCAAACCTATATGAGGTGTCAGATGAAGCAACCTTCTCTTGAGATCCAATGGTCACTCCAAGCTGTTTCTGTTCCATCTGGTGGACTTGGTTTGAGTCTCCCTGGCCATGCTACTACTACTAGGTGAGTCTTTGTTTGCCCATATTTATTTATTATTTGAAGAGTCTGGTTTCTCTCTACTTCTCTGAATATGCATCATCACGGTACGTTAGTATTTTTTCTAACTTAATGATTTAGATTTTATCCGCCTATTTATAAACCTAATAATAGAGCCAAATAAAAAATCTTACTCAATATTTAATGAGTAAATGAATAGAAAAAATCTGAATCATTGATTTATAGAAAAAAAAAAAAAAAAAAAAAAAAAATTGTCGACATGGCGCATATCAGGAGCTCATCATAATGTTCTCTCCACTCCAAACTCAAACTAGAGAGAAGCTGTTCTCTTGTTGAATATCAATTTGCATCATCATGTAGTTATGTATATTGTGTTGGTAAATATTCAGTAATTTTAGGTATTTAGGATTTTGTTTAGAAAAAAAAAAAAATTATAGTTTAGATTTATTCTAAGGGTAGAGTATATGAATCTTACCAATATAAAAGTTAAATTTAGACTAAGCAAAATTCTGGATACTATTTCTTGGTACCTACAATTACTATTTTAGGTTAGTAATTGAGGCTTTGTTTTGTTTTGTGTTTTATTTTATTTTTGTGTTTGTTTTTTTGTTGCAATACTTTTTGTAGTCAGCAAGAGACCAGGACCATGCCACTGAAAAAGTATGTTGGTTGTTGAGACAAATATGAATCCCTGTCGTTTTGTTTCTTTCTTGGTCTGGAAATGCTGCTACTGGTAGGCAAATCTTGTTCCTCTAAGTAACAAAATTAAAACAGGAAAGCAAATTTAAAATTTTAGAGAGTGAGGCTAATTATTTATTTATTATTTTTATTATTAAGATAAAAATAAAAGTTCAAGTCCAATGAAAGACATGTAGTAAAAGCTCATATTTGGGAAATCATTACTGATATATATCGTAGCTTTATTTAGTTTTCCACAACAAATTTGGTTTTTTTTTTTTTTTTTGGATTCATTTACTTTTTCCATTAATAAACTAAAGTTACTTGAATTTTAAATTCTGAACATAAAGATTTTTAATGACTTAATGAAACACATGACTTTCACATAAACAAATATTGAATGTAATGGTGATATTATTTTACGTAAGTAAATAGAAAATCACAAATTGAGTTGAATATGCCCAATATTTATTTACTCCTTACTCTTTGATTTTATCATACATTTGTGAATTTAAATTTTTGAACACTTTTATATTTCTAAATTTATTAAAATGAAATTAATTTGGTGAATCCATTCACTGGTTGTTTTGCAGTGTTGTCCATGAGTCAAAGATAAGTAGCTTCTCACAAAACCCATCAAAAGTAGTGCTGGAAACAAAGGCCTTTTCTGGGAAGGAGGAAGATGAAGATAATTATAATAAGCTCACATGCTGTGTAGAGTGCACCTCCAAATATGAAAAGGAAGCTCAAGCTCATGAGTTGATCAAGTCTGCTCACCACAAAAGTTCACTTTATTTAAGCACTTCTAATTGTGGTGACACCAAAGGCATGGACAAAGCTTCTTCAACCCAATTGCCTTACTGGCTACAATCACATGCCAAGGTATTTTTAAGATCAAATCAATATGAACCAGTTTATTCGGAGTTCATCAGTTTGACTTGTTATCGAAACTAGAAACTGAAAACATATATTTTCTAACTTTTTAATAATAAATTGTACCAAATACTAGCACGAATTCTCTAAATGAATAAGAGAGTAAATTGTATTTTAACCTTGTAGTTTAATCCAAATTTCACTTTGGTCTCTACACTTTAAGTTGAGTATCAATTTGCTCCTTCCTTTCCAGCTAAAAGTTGAAATTATTGATTTTCGAACACTTGTCCATCTCTTGAGAAATACATGTAGAAAAAATTACCAGAAATTTGGATAGAAGGACCAAATTGAAACTAAAATATAACAGTGAAAAGTATAATTTATCTAATAACTTTCTATGAGTAACTCCAATAAACTACAATCAAATATCAATGGTTTACCTTGTGCATAATGAACTTTTGCATATAATTCTTACTTGTTCTCTTTAAAATTTCAGGATGAATTGGTTGAATTGAGGAGAAAATGGAACAGATTGTGCCACAGCCAACACCAACAAGGCAGGCATAACCAGAACCCAGCACTGGAAGGTTCAATTTCAATTAACAATCAAAGCTTTTCTGCAAAGACCTACAACTATAATACATCATCATCAACATCACCCTCATATCCATGGTGGCCTAATCCAAACAACAACAACAACGTATTCCCAGACTCGAATTCAATCTCATTCGTCAATTCAACGTTGAAGCCTAGCCACAATGCCAGTTCTTTTCCCCGTTTCAGACGCCAAAATTCGTGTCATATTGAGTTCAGTTTCGGCAATGAAAGGAACAACCAAAAACACCAATCTGTGGAACAACCAAACTTGGATTCTCTCAAGAACACTACACAAGGCAAGGAAGTCAAGATCACGCTTGCTCTCGGTAATTGTCAGTTCTCAGATCCTATTGGAAAATTAGCAGATAGGAAAGCTGAGATATGCAAACAGTTACAAGACAACGTGCCATGGCAATTCGAAACCATTTCTTCAATAGTTGAAGCCTTGATTGAATTTGAATCCAATTCCAAACCAATTAATTGGTTACTGATCCAGGGTAGTGATTCTATTGGAAAAAGGAGATTGGCAAGAGGAATTGCAGAGTCGGTTTTTGGGTCTGCTGATTTGATCCTCCACATGAAAATGAGAGAAAGATACGGTAAAAAGATGAGTCCGTGCTGTGGAAAATTGGAAAGGGCTTTAAGTGATCATGAAAAAATTGTTGTTTTGTTGGAAGATGTTGATTTTGCTGATACCCAGTTCTTGAAATTTCTTGCTGATGGATTCGAAACTGGAAAAATCGGAGAGAATCAAGCAATAATCATCCTAACAAAGGGTGATTCAGATTCTACATGCTATGGAGATGATGCAGAGGAGGACCCCAATTTTGTAACCCAGATCAAATTGGAGGTGAGTGAAACAATTCCCAACTCTTTTGATGATAAAAAGAGGAAAGCTGAGTGGGATTTGTCAAACAAGGCCAAAAGTCCGAGAATGGAGGAGAGGGAAAATTTTGCATATTCAATCAAAAAAGAGTTCACAAGGCAGTCGAGCTCGAACACCCTTGACTTGAACATCAAAGCTGATGATGATAAAGACAATGACGATGATGATGAAGAAGACGCCAAATTAGCAAGAGATTTGAGCCCAATTTCAAGCGATTTGACACGCGAAATGGGGAATGATATTCAAAACCCACATGGGTTTCTTGAATTGATCAAGAACCAGTTCGTTTTCAATCGGGATTTGACTCATGATAAGCTCATAAAAGAGATGGTTTTGTCAAAGATCAAAGGGTGTTTTGATGCTGAAGGTGATTTGGGAGGTTGTTTTTTATTTAGTGGTGTGGAAGAGAAGTTGCTAGAGGAGTTGTTAATTGGGTCTGGGACTTTCCTCAACAGTCTTTTTGAAAAGTGGTTGAAAGAAGTCTTTCAAAGGAGCTTGCAAATGGTCAAAATTGGCGGGAAGGAGAAATTGGTTAGTGTTAGGCTCTGTTTGGGTAGGAAAGGAGGAGAGAGTAGAGATGGATTCATGGGCTCAAGCCTCCCAAAGAAAATCCAAGTTTCTTTCATTGGTTGAGAGGGGTATATTGTAAATGCAAAATCTTCCAGTTATCCTTATGTAACTTTCAATGTTCTTAATAGAATGTCTTTTCCTTTTTCTTCCTTTTCTTTGTTTTTTTTTAATTTTTTTAGTAGTCCCATGAATTTCTTTTCTTGCATTTTCCTTTTTTAGTTTTTCCAAAATTTTGTGCCAAATGCATATCTCCAAGTTGATTTTTGGCTACCACTTGATTACCCATAAACTATGCAAAGTGACTAAATAGAAAGAAAAAAAAAAATGCAATGAAGCTCAATACAAGCCCTTGAGGGCTATGAAGCACAAAGGCTAAAACCTCTTGCTCTAAGAGGTGGCAATCAAAGGTTTACAAGGCCTAGGTTTTACAAACGAAATAAACTGTCACAATCCAAGAGCTTAGAACAAAATTCAAGCTACGTCTCACAACTTGAGAGGGTAGGTTACCTAAGAGATTTTGCTACCTTCTTGCCCATGCTTTGGCAAATTATGGTTGTTACTTCAAAGCTGGCGATTAAACTTTCCTATCTTATTCTTCTTGAAGAGCATGTCTCTTCTCTCTCTCTCTCTCTCTCTCTCTCTCTCTCCCCTTGAGTTTTGAACTTAATTTAGCTCACTTTATATTTGTTTTCAACTTAAGCCACTCTTGGTACATCTCTTCATAGGCTTGTGGAATTGACTCATTATCTTTCTCATCCGACATCCTATCCTCCCTAGACTCAATAACTAATTTCATCCTTATTCTCATTCTCGCTAACCTCAAGATTTGATCACTCTCAAGTGATCACTCAACCTTAGCAACTAACTTAGTGTAGATTACATTACTCTCGTGTTCTGACTGTCTTTTCTCGTCTGAATAAGATATAAGCACTTTTCTAATAATTTTAGTGTGTATTTGGATGATAATCATGTAATGAATAGTTATTTTTGATGATATTTTTAGATAGTTATCATGTACTAGATGGTTGTATTTCTTGTTAACAGATATTTTTTTTTATGGTTATCATGTAATGAATAGTTACTAGGCTTATAATGTATAATCGATATGTTTAATATATAAAATATTGGATAAATTACATTTACCTCCCCTGAGGTTTCTGACAAATATAGGGGCTTCCCCTGTGGTTTGAATAATTACAGAAACCTCTCCTACTTTACCTAATAATGTCAAGATTCTCCCAATCCGTTAATTTTGCACAAACGACGTTACTTGATTATACAAAATGACCATATTGCTCTTTTATATGAACACAAAAAGACCAAAATACCCTTTAATTCCTACATCTCTCATACATACCTCACTAACATCATACTTTGTCCCTATCTCTCTTTCATCTTACCTCCTCTCTCCTACCTATAATCTCTCCGACCAATACAACTGCCTCCGGCGATCCCAAAGCCCATCGGCGATTATTCTCCTCAATAGCTTGTGCAAAAATTAGTATGTACTTTCAATTTCTTCCATTCTAGTTCTAGGGTTTTGAAGCTCCCATACCAGTTAGGGTTTTCAGAGAGAGAGAGAAATGGTTAGCCATCGACAACCTCTTCCTCTACAACGACTGCGACTGGGACGCCCACGGCAGCTGCTTTGTCTCTGCTTCACACGATCGCAACCTTGTCGAGGGTCTCTCAGCATCTCCCTCTCCTCTCGAGCTCGCTTCAGCTTGGGGTGTCGTCTCCGCCTCCTCCTCTAATATTGATGCCGCCGCCGCCGCTGCACTAGGCCGTTTCTCCTCCTCCTTCTCCGAACCTTCCCTCAAAATCGTATCTTTAATCTTTAAACGCGTCGATTCTCTGCTCTGCGTCCCTCGATTTTCGCCTCATTTCCGCCAACGGCGGTGACTTCTCGAACTCCTCTATCAAACGCGGCGTGATCAAACCCTATATATATATATCAAACATAAAACATAGAATTGAATCAAACCCTATGTATATATATACATAAATATCTTACATAGATATACCTTTATATATATATATATATATTTGATTGAATAAAAAAAAAACAGAAAAGAGAATTGAATCAATATATATATCACACACACACACACACATATGTATACATAAATATCTTACATATATATACCTTTATGTATATTTCTGATTTTGTGGAAGGTGCTACAATGGTGAATGGGTTGGTATTTGGCGATGACAGGAGTGAAGGCGAATTAGAAGGCAGTGAGGCTGTAGAAGTTGGATGAATTAGAACGCAGTGAGGGTATTTTGGACATTTCATAATTTATAATGAGTGACATCAGCACTTTCTGTTAGATCTTCTAACGACAGTCACAGTTTAAGGGAATCTTAACATTGTCAGGTAAAGTAAGGGAGGTTACTGTAATTATTCAAACCACAGGGGAGGTTCCTGTATTTGTCAGAAACCTCAGGGGAGGTAAATGTAATTTACCCAAAATATTTTTAGTTTTGGATTTTTTTTAATTTAATGGATTGGTTTAATAATGATATTAAAGTTGTCGCCATATTTGATTTTTGAAAAAATAAAACTAATTTTACAAAAAAAAAATATCAAAAAAAATTATTTAAAAAAATTATTTCTTTCCTCCAAAAGATAAAATTATATAAAAATAATGTGTTTTTAATTTTTTTTTCACCAATTAAAAATTTAAAAATAGATTTTGAAAACCAAACTAAACAGAACTTTAGAATAAAAAAGTTCCAACATTATTCATTAAAAAAAATGTCATTATATTTCAAACATATAAGTTAATCAACACAAAATAAGTTGTATGACGACTTTGCCTTTTAAATGGAGCAACAATGTTTTCAATTGTCCTTATTTGGAATAAGATTCAAAATTGAGAGTCAAATATATAACAGTTGAAAAGTCAGAGACTAAAATGACATAATTTCAAAATTATAGAAATTGTTAGTGTAATTCGCACATAAAATAATCACTTCCCAACTATACCACTCAATCTAGTGCAAAACTACACCAAAGTTTATAAATCTCTTGTATCTTATATTCTTCAAATTTTGTCAATAAATCCTGCCTATTTTCACATCGTATTGTACAAAAATTAAATAAAACAATAAGAGTAGTTCGATTCAGTTTAATTCAATCCTTTGGAGTCTCAACCTGTGAATCGGACCATTATAAAAGGTTCTTACTTAGAACCAAAACCAAACCTCTTCCTCAAAAAACAAATCATATCCATCAGACAAGTCAGAATTAATTTGTTGGTTTCTCTATTTATTTATTATTATTATTTTTTTTCTTTCTACACTTATTCTTTGTCTGACTTTTCCTTATTAATTCATCTTTATTGTGAAATAAAAATCCAACTGTTATCAGTATCTTATCTTGTATCTTTCATCAGTAACAAAATTAGAAATTCAGAAAAAATATCTAAAAAATTATGAATAAAAGTAATTCTATAGTACCACAATCGTTGTAAGTGTAGCTTATATCTCACTAATTTTAAGTTTACATCATGCACCCCATTTTCGGAATACAGTTTCATGGTACACAATATTTTTCTTTATCAGATAATAAGATAACAAAAGTCTCAGGTTCTCACAAGAAATTCCAGCCTTCAAGGACATTTTAGTCATTGACAATTTCCCATTATAATATTTCTTGTGTTTAATTTAGTAAATTTAAGGTAATATTCCACTCCAAGTGTTCACCCTCTTAAAGAATACTCACTCTTTAATTAACTTACAAACGATTTGAGGAAAGGGGCATTTGTCTCTTCTGTAAGAGTTTTTGAGAAGCTAATTAAGAATTTCAAGGCAAAGGAATATTTGCATAAAACAAATCAATGCTTTCCCTTGAAAAGAGAATTCCTTTCTTTTGCGGCATCCAAACAACTTTACTTATGTCACTTTAATAATTTTTAACCAAGAATACAGAATGATGATGAATAAGCTTCACATAACTTTTAATATTAAATCTAGTGAGGGAAAGTAATCATGTATATTATATATATATACATATATATATCAATATCAATAAGTGTGAGAATCCAGAATTTGGACCAGATTTGTGCTCAAAATTTGGATGTGTGGCGGAGATTGAAAAAGTATGTGATGAGATTCATGTGTAAAATAAATCTAAGTTATATGTTGATATTTCTAGATAATTTTTCTGATCAAATTTCTAAATTTAAAATATTACTATATATATATATATAAATTTTAATCCTATTCATTACTGTTAGATTTTTGTAATTAGTAATTCCATTTGACAAAACTTCTTTCAGTTGTAATTTTATTCGATATTTTATTTCAGTGAGGCTATGAGTATTTAGATGCGAATTCAACCCGAATTATGCCTATGTAGAGGAGTTTGTGACCTTAATCCTTTCATGTTAGCTACTTCACTGACTAAGTATAGGGATCGAGCTGCTCGATCAACTCGTGGGGGTCCTGGGGCAGCGTCCCCTTGGAGGGTCCGAGGCAGCGCCACAGGGGGATCGAGGGGCAGTGCCCCCTAAGCAAAAAGTAAAAATGCAATCGAAATTGTTTGACCGCTCGAGCAGTCATTTGTGTGCTCGAGTGAATAAAAGGATCATCCAGTACTTTTTCAAAGCGCTTGAACTTCTAAAAAGAAAGTTTTATTGCTTGAGCAGTGAAAGTTGTGCTCGAGCGGTCAGTTTACATATTTTGCACCCCCTTTAGCCGCACCGCTTGAGTGGTGAAATGTGCATTCGAGTAGTTTGCGCAATCTTATTTTATATAAAGTGC
This sequence comes from Camellia lanceoleosa, assembly GCA_025200525.1. NCBI lineage: Eukaryota > Viridiplantae > Streptophyta > Magnoliopsida > Ericales > Theaceae > Camellia > Camellia lanceoleosa. The sequence goes on along the minus strand of CM045759.1, from coordinate 7,854,177 downwards.
GCTGTTCATTGTTTCTAGGGTTTGTGCCGTCCAGATTTTCAGAGAGGAACAAGATACAAAGTGTTTTATATTGGAAGGTGCTTTATAAGTATTTTCTTGATGATATAAGAGTGATCAATGGATCCGTGAATTTCATATCAACATCATCAAGGGTTTGTTTGTTTTCCTTTATTCACAAAAGAGAGAGTTGTTCTTCAGTGGATTCTACAGAACTTGAACCTGAAGCTTTGGTGGATTCCGAAGTGGCTTATCGTCATGGATTTGACATCGGCGTTGTGGATTCAATGTTGGGCAAGACAAATCCGAGGTGAAGATGGTGGTGAAAGAGGCACATAGGGGTTGGTTCAATTCGAGCGTAGATTCGCTAGGTAATTGAGGGTACACTTGTATAATTCTTTTTTTATCTTCTTAGTGAATTGTTTTGTGACTTTGGCCCGTGATTTTTTTATCACAATTGGAGGTGCTCCAATTATGATTTTTCCACGTTAAGTTATTGTATCAATTTGTCTTTGATTGTTTGATTGGGTTTGTTATTTACTGTTTAAAATTAATACATAATCACAAATCAATATCTCGGAGATTTTTAGATTTCTCAATTACACAATTATAATGAAAAATTTTCATTACATATTGGGATTAAACAACTGGAATCTAAATGACAGATTGCATCAATTTTTAATCATATAATATTCAATGATACAATCGTTCGTATTGAATAAACTGCATATACATCATAAGAAAAACTTAAGTTTGGCAATAACCTAAAATAGCATACCTATTGTATTTTGGAAAATTTGGCCAAAACCCCTTCCATTGAGTTTTTCTTTAATGAAAAGGACAGCCCAATTTATTTCATTTCATAAACCCCCTAAGGAGGAGGTGCATAATTGAGTAAGGACAGAATAAAATTTCTATTTTTTTTCTCAAACTATATTACTCATGCATATATATATATATATATATCTCACACAAATTTGAAATTTGCACCAACAAGGATTCCTTAGTTTGTAATTATCCGAGAAATGCTTCTTTGTTTGGGATTTGGTATTGTTATCAAATTACTTTTGAAAGTCTCAAAACTGTGGTCTTCTTCATTTATCAATCACCGAAGGTGAACTCGCAAGCCATAATTTAATTTCCTGGATTCGAAGAAATAGATAAGAAGAGAAGATAATTATTGTTTGTTTCTTCTAATGTACCTTAAACTAGGCTTGTGCTAACATCCTTGTTTATCAATTTAATAATTTTCCTACTTTTATTTTATTTTACAAGTTTAGAAATGTTGTGTATCTGTATTTTTCGTTCGTTCATCTGATATATACTCTATTTTTCATAAAATAAAATTTTACTCTAGTTAAAGACAATAAACTTTGATTGCTGCATGCTTAATGACAGTAAATTTTACTAGTAATTATAATAAAATTTTACTCTGAATGATGCTATGATTTCGCATACTCTAGTAATGAAAGAGTAAAATTTTACTGTGAAATAGAGTAAAATTTTATTGTTTATGTCAATTTTGATGGTTTTTTTATTTTCTAAAATAATTTTATACTCAACCTAGATTTTGTTTTATAGATCTTAATGAGAGAATTCTAAAAATATAAATTTTATTAAAAACCAACATTTAGATCAAAAGTTATATCATTTTAAAGTTTGAAATATTAAATTAGTCACTAAGGATATTTTGGCAATAATGACATGTGCTGGACTTTTTAAGAAAAACTTTTTGTGCTTGTCCTTAATGCATTAAAGTTTTATTATGAGGGAGTTTTGACCAAATCTCTTATTTATTTTATGTGGGTCACATCATTTCTTATTTGAGTTACATCAACTCTCTATTTTTCTACACATCTTTTTATAAAAAGTAAAAAGCTATTTGTTAGGTTTTTTGTAATTAGCAATCTTGTTGGATAAAAACCCTATTCCAACGTGATTGCTTTCGTTTTTTTTAATTTATCTGTGAGGTTATGAGAGTTTAAATGCGAATCCAAACTGTGTTGTGCTTGAGTAGAGGAGTTTGTGTTAACGTTTTGTATCTTGATTTGAGCAGTCCTTGTTTGCATCTTTGCTAACTAAGTACAGAGATCGAGGGGTTTTTGGGTTTAACCCATTTAACCCAAAAATGAGCAGTCCTTCTAACGATAGCATTTTGTGCTAACGTTCTATATCTTTGTTGACTAAGTTTAAATGCGAATCAAAGTTGATGAACCGCTCAAGCGGTCTTTCGTGAGTTCAAGAAGTGACGCAGTTCATTTAGTATCCCAACTTGCGTTCTAAATTTTTAGAAAACATGTTTTGTCGCTCAAGCGATATATGTTGCACTCGACCAATTGGCTTGTATATGAGCACCACCTTTAGTCTTCGCGGCTTTGCTTCATATAAAGTTCGTCATTTGCTCATTTTTGGGTTTAACTCATTTAGATTCTAAAAAATGAGTAAAAAAATAAAGTGCTCTATATTGAAGGGTGTTTATATATGAGTTTTCTTGATGTATAGAAGGTGATTGATTGATCAATGAACTGCATATTAATAAACATCAAGGGCTATTTTTGTTCTTTTATTCACAAAAAGATAGAGGTGTCCTTAGGTGGATTTTTGGGAATTTGGGCCTGAAGTTTTGGTAGATTCTGGAGTAACTCATTGTCGTAGATTTGACATTGGCGTTGTAGATTCAACGTTGGGTAAAGCAATTCCAATGTGAAGATAGTGATAGAAGAGCACATCGGGTTCGGTTTAGGTAATTTAGGCGTGGATTCATTAGGCAATTAAGGGTTCTTATGTACAATATGTTTGTCTTCTTAGTGGATTATTTTATAGTTTTAGTCCGTGATTTTTTATCACAATTGGAATCACAATTGGAGGTGTTCCAATTGTGATTGTTTTCACGTTATATCGTTATGTTGATTTGTTGTTGCTTGTTTTGTAGATGTAATTAAATTCTCTTTTAATTGGATTAGATCTACTTGTGTTTGTTTGAGAATTGCTCTTTATTTTTTAAGATTGAATCATAATCACAAATCACAATATCGAAATTTTTAAGAATTTTCATTATTAAAATAGTCTATTTCCAAACAACTTTGGAAAACTATGGCTCAACAGTAAATGGGACAAATAATTATAAATTAGTAAAAACTTCAAAGAAATTACACCATATTTAGAAAAATAAAATAAAAAAAATTTCAAAACAATAGAATCTTTAGATAAGATTACGAAATTACCCTTGTCTATTTTAGTTTCTTTTGGAAATAACCCTAGTCACTTCTCTTCCCCCCCCCCCTCTCGTTTGCCACCACGTCCACTTCTTCCTTTCTCTTACACCATCTCTATCACTTTCTCACCTACCTCGACACTCTTTCACCACTCTCCTACCCATTCTGGTCACCCCTATCCCTTTTCTTACCTACCTTTGCAACTCCCCTACCCAATCTTGTCACCCATGCTACTCTCCTATCCACCTTTGCCACCCACGTACCATCCCCACCCAACTTAACACCGTAGTCGACCCGAATCCTAACCATTAGAACCACCCAAATCCGTCTATCTTGTCTCCGTTACTACTCTGCATCCCTCTCCCTTTGTTATTGCTAAAACTAGTTAGGTACAAGTCCAAACTGCACATTTTGCAGCAAGCTATTACCATTCAACTCAACCCAACTCAATATTCTAATCGACCCAAACGATAGTTACTCTTTGTGCTTGTATTTAAAATAAAAATGATACCACACCAATTAAAATCTTTAGTACACTCAACAAAAAGTTTAAGTAGTTGAGTTAATTTGCAGCTTGAGATGTACTTATTAAAATAGATCATCACAATTGAATTAAGAAAGTATTAAATAGATATGATAAATTGAAAAGTGAAGCTAGATCATAGAAGATGAACTATAGGTAGAAGATGTGAAACTAGGGAGGATGTGGAACTCACTCACCACAAAGGTTTCTCAAATACCTTTTCCCAAAATATATTATCCCCAATATAATTAATTATTAATTTTCTCACCCACTCTTTTAACTGTGCAATCAATGACCATTAATCTATTTTGGTTATTATAACCAATGAAAAAGAGTAATCATATATGTTTTCATATAGGGGTCCTCCACATAAAAACACACAAAAAAAATTAAAAATAAAATACCCTCTCACTCCACTACAAGCCAATGGCACTTTTGAGTTCAAAATTTATTTTACTTGAACGAACTCCATACAATCATTACTTTGATTTTTGATTATTGGTGGTCATCAAAACCAGATGATATGATTACTACTACTTACATCAAGCGGCGGAGGTGGGGTCTGTCCTCCTATCATATGAAAGGAGATAGAGAGAGAGCTCCAATAATTTCAACTTTGTGCATTTATGATCATGTAAAATAATAGGACAATCATAACACATTGCACTGCTTTAAAAAGAGGTCTCAGTTGATCCAAAAATTAAATTTATTGTTATATAAATCTAAAGCATAGAACCGTTTATAAAATTAATCATTCAGTGAGTCATCTGAATAAAATTGCATTTTTTATGATAAACTTAATCAGTTGCGTGATTATAATTATTTTATATAATTAATCTTGTGTCTGTAATCTTATTTACGTAATAGTCTTGAACTATTATTCTCATTGGATTATATTATTTCTCAATATATAGATATAAAAATGTTGAATCTCATTACATTAGCCAACAATAAGTGAATTGGGGAATTGGGGCATCACTTAAATTTGGTCGTGGAAAACTTTTCTCCAATTATTCTCTGTATATCTTGGAAAATCAAAAGAAAAAGATAGAAAGGCTAGGCTATGACAGGGGAATAATAGGAACACTAGTACTTACCAATGTTAACTAAGGAGAAAATTATTGGTTGATTTTAAGGCAAGTTTATATGGTATCTTAACTTGATTTTTATTATTTAAAATAGATAAATTTAGTATTTTTTGTTTAATTTTTAAGAAATAAAATGATAAGTTTTTGTGTTGAATGGTATAAAGTATTGTTCGAAGACCACTAAAAAACTTCTCTTCTTAAGGAGCTAAACTAACTATAGGTAATCCCCTCAAAGATTTCAAGTGTGTCTCTAACATTGCGATGGACAATTTATCATGAAAAATTCAAAATACCGCCTATGCTAATTTTCAAAAAGAGTTGTGATATATGTTTTTTTTTTTTATAATTATTTTTTAATAATTGAGTGCTTGAGTCAACTTGCGAACATATTAACTAATTCCAAGACCCTAATATTAACAATCGAATAAATCTCTAGTTTGTATCTATATCGTTTTTTATAATAAATAAATTGCCCACATTGGTCATTTGTTCAACTCCTAGCATAACCATCTCATTGGGTTACAAGCACTTATTTCCTCCTTTTTGTTTAAGTGACATTGATATATTCCCAACCATCTGATGACATCAATCAAATCATTACTAGCTCAATTCTCATCTAAATTTAGTTTTAAATATACTATATATTAACCACTCTCATTGTCTTCCTAATCAACATTCCACCACTTCAAAAGTATGCAAATTGATACAAAAAGTTTCATTACAGTATTATTATCATTCCCTTTGATTATAATCATGACAGACTCCTTTTCTTAGTTTATCAGCTTATTATTAGTTTTTCAGGGTACATTATAAGGCACATATACTTTTTTGCTCAATTAGTACTTGAAAAAGAGGCATTAATAATTTCTTAGGAATCAAAACCTATTTATTTGCCTTTTAAGTTTTTCATTTGTAAATGAGATCAAACTGTTGATAAAACTCGTAAATTTGAAAAGAATTTGGCTTTTTCGGAGTTGATTATTTAGTTCAGTTCAAAAATTATGAGAGATGATAATTTCTTGACTAGATTATCTAGTCAATTTCAGAGAAGTCCAACTCATTTGTTCTGTTCAATTCAAAAATTATGAGAGATGACAATTTGTTGATTAGTTCAATTCATTTTAAAACTAATTTTCTAATGCTCATACACTTTGCATCAAATCAAGAACCGACCTCCCATCATGATTTAAAAAAAAAGAAAAAGAAAAAAGATTGCAACATAACAATTTCATTAATCAATTTTCTTCAAACATATCAAATTTTTAAGGGAAAATTACACTTTAAATTTGTCTTTATTACAAATAGCCCCTTGAGAATCTAAAATTTACATCTATCCTTTTGTTAGAATTTGTCAGATAACTCCTTTAACAGAAAAATTAAAATCACTTTAAGCCACAATTTATTAAAGTCCATCAAGCAAATTGTGCTATTTTTACACTTTCCACCAGAAAAGCAAATATAGAATTAAAGGTTTACCACCAAAAAAAAAAAAAAAAAGAGGCAAAAGGCAAAAGGGGAACATGACGTGTAGAAAAGATATTTAAAGTTGCAAATCACACAGAAAAAGCAAAACATAATATTCTCCAATGGAACCCCAAGAGTGCTAGTGTTGAGAACATCAATGGTGGCCAAGAATTTAACATGGAGAAAGAAAAAATATGCTTAAAATGATTAAGATAGATCTACAAGAATAAAGGGAACTCCCAAAGGTTATTTGTTTCCAAACTGAATTAAAAAAAAAGAGAGGAAGAATTGCAAATCAGTAGAAAGAAATTAAATGAAAAAATATGAAAGTGGAAGTGAAGTCTGTGCTTAAGTAAAACTGCCAGTAAAATAGTAATTTTTACTTGTACCAGAGTATAGTCTCACTTTTTCACTAATTTACAATTTTTCCGGAGAATTATCCATGAGCACAGAGAGACAGAGATGCATTTAAAAACAAATCACAACCATAACTTGTGAAATCAAAGAATAATCACAATAGAAGCAAACAAAATTTAATGATTAAAGCATATCCTCAAAACAGAAGCAATTGCTTTACTCCGCCTAATATGTTTTGCTTCAGCTCAACTCAACACTTACATTAATGTTACACAGGTTACAAGTTAGGCAAAAAAAAAAAAAAAAAAACCTTGGGTTAAGCCGTTAAAAAATGAGTGATAAACACCGATAAATTGACAAAACAGGGGAGAGAAAAAAGGAAAAAAAGAAAAAGCCAGGTAATATACAAAGAATGGCACTAATTGTATGCTCTAATCTACATTTTTGTGTATAGAACATCTATTAAGAAATCCATTTAACTGTTCTATTGATTTCAACAGTAGAATTTATGGAGAATTGATCAAAAAGAGAAGATCAAAAAAAGCAAAAAGTATTACATAAAGCCATATAAACAGCCAACATAGTAGACCCTAATTAAGTTACCAAAATTGGAGCACATAATGTATCTATGTTGCAAATTTTACAAACTTCAATTGAATAAACTATTAAAAGCAATTTTCAAATAGAACTGTGCAGACCTTTCTCAATGTCCAAGTTGCCCTTTGATGCTTCAAGATATGTGCAGTATATCCCAAACTTGAATTCCAAGTGCTCCAAATTTTATTTCGGAAAATTATACAACAATTCCGGAGTACCACGTGACCGTAGTCCTCACCAATTATCATTCATTATACCCCTCATCCTCCTCAATCACTTAATATAATACCTCACCTACCTACCTTCTTCATCAATCACAATATCAAAGAGTACCATGTGTCCATACTTCAGAACTATTGAATAATTTGCAGCTCCCCAAATTTATTTATTTATTTATATTTTGGGCTGACTTGATTTGGGTTGAATTGGTTCACTGCACTTGGTTTGGTGACTAGCTAATCAAATAAAGGAATGAGTAAATATGGGTGGATTCTATTTACACCTAAAAAATCATTTAATATCCAAAAAATCATTTAGTACATCTAATTTTTCAATATTCAATATTAAATTATTAAATATATAATTTTTTTTACAAATTATCCTTGAATAATATAATATTTTAATTTTATGATACACTAAAATGACAACCTTCATATAAAATTAATTCAAAAAATCTAAATTTATGTTCTCCCATTTATGGTAATGAAATCAAAATTTTATGTTGCTTTGTTGGGTTGAAGTTTATGAAATCAAAGGCTGTATTTTTGGTAGGAGCATTTTCAAACTGTATTCTTTGTTTTTTTTAATATTTATTTTATTTTTTGTTTTCCCTTAAAATCACAAAAAAGACAAATTGTGAACTAATAGTCTCAGGGAAAAACGTATAGTTTATTATTGTTTGATTATACATAGGGCAAGAGTGTAGAGTAACTCGCCTAATTCATTGAGTAGATACTGCCAAAATAATCCAGTCGACCCACTAGTGTTGAGATTGTGCGGCTCGGTGGCCGGTGGGAAAAGTTTTCAAACCACCAAGGGCAGTTCAGTTGAGGAAGAAGAAGTGATACAACACTAAACAATTATGTTGATGATAATGATGACGGTGGGTGTGATGCATTGGAGATTTAGAGTGAAGAAAAAAAATAAGAGAAAATAATTAAAATGATAAACTATTAATAAGTCCTAATAGTTTGATTTAAATCTCATCAAGTCTTAGTAAAAACATTGTTAAAAATAATTTTTTTTGATGATTTTTTATATATGTCGCTAAAAATTGATAATTAGTGACTTTTTTATTACAATTTTTAAGAAATAATTTTATTTTAAAATTTAATATGTATTGTTTTTATTAATAAATTTATATTAAAATATGACAAGAACTAAAATTTTAAAATCGTTTTCTACGCTTGAGTTCGCGCGCGGTGTTTGGATAGAATTGTGGAATTAATTTTCCACAACTCTGCAGAAAACTCTGTCAAATAGAGCACGATTTTCAATTTTTTTTTTGAAATTTGGCCTAACCGGTCGTCCGGAACAGTGAATTTTTTTTATTATTTATTTATTTATTTATTTATTACAATTGATATGTTAATTTTTATATATTCGAAAGAAATATTTTTTGAATTTTTTAAATTTTTTTATGTGCTTTAAAATAATTTTGAATTGTATGTTTGTTTATGAGTTGTAAATTTTTGTATCAAATATCAAATGTCACACCAACAATTCTCCACTCAATTCAAAACTCTTTTCAAAACTCTTTTCAAAACTCTTTACCAAACAAATTTTCTACACTCAAATCATAATTCCAAACCTCATATACTCAAAATACAACTCATACTCTCAAATCATAGTTACAAACCTCTACCAAACGCAACCTTAATAAGACATACTGATTTTTTTTTTTTTTTTTCAGTTTTGTTTTGTTGGTACAAATAGAATCACCATAAATATGATTGGAGTTGATCAAGTTCTGGGTATTTGGGCTGGTTGTTCGTGGTTTAAATATTCTGATTCGGCCCCAGGGTTGGGCCTAAAGATGGTTTGGTGGATTTGATAATAGAGCATGTTGGTCCTAAGTAAGCTGGTTCATGGACTTCGGTTAAAGGTATTGGGTTTTCAAAATGGTTTAGGTAAGTTTAAATGTTTGGTCTCATTGTTTGTTATGTTTAAGATTTGGGGAATGGATTACCCAATTATAATCTGGTTTTTGGTTGTTGGCTCTGCCCAAAAAAGATTTCTTAAACAATGGAAAATTTTCAGAGTAATTATCATTTTTTTTTTCAGAAATTTCATATTGCTTGTGCGCCCAATCAATATTAAGGGGCTAAATGAATATATAGTGCTAATTACAAACAGATGGTAGACAAATTACAACACATCATTAACTGAGCATATAGACACATGATCTTTCTAACTTACTAGATAATTCTGGGAATTTTGGGCTAGAGTTCCCTCAATATAGGAATATAGGAATATAGGCTGATAAGTCTTAATCCAAAAATTTCATATGCAAAGTCTCCAATACCACAAATGTCCATTTTATGACCAAATGGGCTTCTAGTGTCCTATGCTGTCATGTAAACTTCTGTCTGCAAAGCATTTATTGGAAGAAACTTGCGTGTAAGTTTTAATAAGTAAATTTATTATCTAATATATTTTATGATAATTATTAATAGTTTTCATTAAATATTATTAAAAAATATCACTAATTATTAAATTTCAACAATAGATTAAAAATCCGGTTACAAAAAATGTCATTAATTATAAGTTCTACAGACAGTTTAAAAAAATCATCACAAAAAAAGGTCATTAATTTTTAACTTTCAGCGATAATTTGAAAAATTTGTTAAAAAAAAATTACTAATTGTAAGTTTGAACGACAATTTATAAAAATCGTGACAAAAAAAAGTCACAAATTGTCAATTTTTAACGACATATGCAAAAATATATATATATATATATCACAAAAAATTATTTTTAAAGACGATTTTATTAAGATCTATTTTCAATAGGACTTGATGGAAATTAAATCTAACTATGAGGAACTATTGATAGTTTACCCTTTATTAAATTACTATATATCACCACCACCACCACTAAAAGAAAAAAATTGTAGTAGTTAATCATCTTATGCAATGAATAGGGAAATTTTATATTACTAATATTGTATTTTATAAATTTAGAAATTAATTTGTAAAAGAAAAAATAAAATGTGTCACGCCCCACTTTTATTACTAAAGGTCATTACCAAGTTCATTAACTTAATCCAATTTCAGAGATAACATGCGGAAATAAACTCATACATTCAATTCATAGCAATGAATATCAGTACTCTCATTCGTATGCAAGTAAATGTTACATGATCATGCTTAATAAATTGCCCTTGGGCTTACAACCTTTAAATAAACAAATGAAGGGTGTAACCCTTTTACACATATGGCTTCCCGCCAACACAAAGAGGCCCCGTGGCCCACAAACAAGAAGATCCAGATCTTGTAGCACATCCTGCTAAACACCTGAAAAAGATTCAACAACGTGGGATGAACATATAGTCCAGTAGGGATCTCAACATGATCCTCAACAATAACAACAGTACAGATAGCTATGATCATGAACACTCTTTCTCGTACTAGAATAATAATGTGACAGTTTAGACAATATATATATATATAAACTTTTTTAAAAAACAACTATTTCATTCAACGCTATAAGCGATTCATCTTTCCCTTTTTCCTTTCATTAACCCCGTTCCCAATCTTTTATACATAAGCAATTACTTAGGAAATAAATTCACTAAGACCACTACTATTCTCAATTTCCACACATACAACAGATGTGCCTTTCTAGTGCATATTTCTAAAATATTTGATTCTCTTTACACTTTACACTTCTAAAAGACAAGGGGTAGCAACTGATACATGATTAACACAAGATAATCCATTTACAATTTCATGACACGAATGTCTACATTGCCTATGACCAATAGTCTATGGCACAATTCACCTTCCCTTTTATGGCTCGGAACCTGGCCAAATAATTCAACAAGGGTTTCATCTCTTATTAACAATATTTCCAATTCAACAGGAATGACAAATTAAGTTAAGCATATCTGATAACATAACGAATACACATGTTGGTATCGTATCAATCTCACAAAAACCACTTCCGTACTTCACAACTGATACACATTTTAGTGATGTATCATATTAACAAAACACTTCAGTGGACAAGCATATGAGCTGTATCATACTTCAATAGATAAGCATAAAGGCTATATCTCTGCAATAGGTGCGCATATGAGCTGCAACCCTGGGTTCATCACCTATCTTCCCATAATCATCAACCGGTTTAGAGGTACATCCCCTATCTTCCCCTAAACCGTGGAGTACATCCCCTATCTCCTCCAACACAACACAACACAACACAATGCATATAAACACAATGTCATATACACAAACAATCAATGGTGTAATGCATACACAACAATTCAACACAACCGTGTCATCCTCCTCCGATGACCAAGGACAAAACCTCTAGATGCGGGTATGTTGTACAACTATTAACAGACACAATTATCATAAGACCACAAACCCTTCAACAAAACTAACATGGCAGTTAAAGATACGACCTCCACATATGTGTGTTCAACACTCACATTACAATAATCTAACTCTCATACCTTTTGCCTTCACAAATTCAATTCCCTGGACAATAAGGTCATAACTCATTTTAACCCATTACATTCTTTTCCAAGCCACTCCAATTTAATTATGCAAATTAAGTTATAATCATTAAATTAGGGTTTTCCTCCCTCTTTCTCAATATTGACCTAAAAGGCTCAATTATTAACAACAAACAACAATGATCACATTGAAGACCCAAAATACATAAGTATTTGCCCAACGATCGCAACCCCTCTATTAATTTATTAAATCAAATAAAATTAGGGTTTTCTCTCCTTTCAACAACAACATGCTAATTAACACCCCAATTAACCTAAACCATAACTAATGATAATAAACCCAACTCCAACAGTCAACCCAAGGTTCAACCTCATGATTTTTAATAAATCCAACATGATATACTGTTTTTATGCAATACAAAAACTACCACATGTCTATCTATAGATGGAGTATTGAAAAGAAACAAGGAGAATCCCTACCTCAAAGGAGAACCCAAATAGAGAAGATTGACCCGAAATCCAAGTGCTCCAAATCCACAATTCTTCAGATTAATATGTAGCCCTCACTCTCCTCTACCTTTTTAACAAAGGACCTAGGATGGATTTATAGAAGAAAGAGATGAAATCTAGAGAGAGAGTGTTTAGAGAGAGAGACTCTCACGCTAGGGTTTCAAGAAAGAAAGAAGGAGAAAATGTTATTTTTCCCCGCCGAAGTTTATAACCGGACAGCTCGCTGAAGCGAAGACTGGTCGCCGAGCGACTGCACAAGAACATACCTCGCCGAGCGAAAGAAGCTCGCCGAGCCAACAAACACCGCCTCGTGTCTAAGTACTAGACGCAACGCTCGCTCGAGCGAAGAAAGGCTGGCTCGAGCGACGGACCAAAAACAAAAGCCTCGCTCGAGCGAAGAGAAGCTCGCTCGAGCGACCAAGTCAAAAACTGGACAGGCAGACTCGCTTCCTAAACTCAACCAATCTGCAACCAACCTGCCCAAAACATTCTAAACCCAAATTTAAAGAATTGAAGGATAGAAACAGCTCAAAACAACAACCAGAATCCTCGGAACTAAGTCCGGATACAAACACCCAAAGGAGAAAGAACCGGGATCGCTACAAAATGTGTGTGAAATATAATTATATTTCATATACATTTTACCTACCTTTTCAATTTTTTTCTAAATCCCTACCTAAATCCATGACTTAAACACAGTGTAAATAGAGAAATATTTATGTCAATGTGTCCAAGCCTTTCTCAAAAAAGAATTGTCACACAAACATACAAACATGTACCTCACATCTAGGGGTGTGAAAATGACCCGCTGTCACCCCCTCAAAATTAAACCCATAATATATAATATTAACATGCATCGATATAAGAAATCAAAATATTATTTTATCCATCAGAGTAATCTCATTAAAAGACATCACATATAATAACGAAAATAAATGCTCTACGGACTTACATCTTTCCAAGCCAACACTTGGATACAAAAGTATGAGTACTAACTCATTTACACATTAAGCCCTAGGCTTGAGTTTACATGTAACATCAAAATAAAACAAAATAAACAACTAATCTGAATAGAGTCTTCAACTCCAAATCCATCAAAGCTAAGTCCTTAGAGGTAGCATATCACCTGAACCTGAAAATGATGTTCCCGTATAGGGTGAGCCACAGCCTAGTAAAAATATGCTAAACCAAATATAAGCATTGAATAAAGTAATAGCATTCAATAGATGGTTAACACAACTATCCATTTAACCAACATACAGTTTCATGACCTTAATGTCTATGACACGTTTCACTTTTCATTATTCCCATTTATATCAATATGGCTCAGAACCTAGCCAAAATATAACAGTGAACTAAATATTACATTAACATTTCTTCCAATATCAACAAAACAAATGAGACTAAGGCTCATACCAAAACACTTCCATACCTTCCGATTGATACACATTTTAGTGATGTATCAACAACATATAAAAACACTTCAATCAATAAGTACACATATAGTGATGCTAATGGAGTCCATCCTCTATCTCCTCCCAAACAAAATCCGGTTTAGAGGTCCATCCCCTATCTTCTCCTAAACCGTGGAGTATATCCTCTATCTCTTCCCAAACAAAATGCACATACAATGTATTAAACAATTGTCATATACAACACACAATCAATACACGTATTTTATGTATTAATTCAACAGTCAAAATCAATGACTTAACCAATGTGATTAGTTTCAATTTTCCCTAATCCACATGTAATGTCTACAACAATCACGACTATCCTCCACCGATAGCCCAAAACAGTTATTTCTAAACAGGAAATAAATGTATCAACAAATATAAATCACATTCCCATAGTTAAGTGATTAAACTATCCAACTACACCAATTAAGCTCATAATTCCCAAATTTCAAGAATTAGACTTAATTCCACAATTTTCTCAAAATTAATTATACGAATTAATTTTATTACAACAATTAGGGTTTTTTCCCATTTTCTCAACATCAACCCTAAGGTTCAATTATCTTAGTTTAACACACAAACATATGTTGTTTAATAGATGAAAAACCCTTCTTTTAAATTATAAGACAGACCCTAATTTCCCAAAATTACCACATGACACCAATATATCAAAATACCAAAACTTAGGACAAAACCTATAGTATGGAGTAGGAAATCCCTACCTCGAAGCGAAGAACTCAAATGGAGAAGATGGCGAAAACCCAATGTGCTCCAAATCCAAGATTGTTCAGATTAAAGTGAAGCCCTCGACCCACTCTATCTTTTTAACAAAGGACCTAGGGTAGAAATATACTCTAAGTAGATCAAACCTAAGAGAGAAGGTGTGTAGGGAGAGAGAGAAGACGGTTCTAGGGTTTTAGAATCAAAAGGAAGATGAAAAAATGATCCAGAAAGTCGGATCTCGGATTTATATAACTTGATCGCCCGCCGAGCGTGAAACCCTCGCCGAAGGCCACTATAGACTCTCGCCGAAGGCGTCAAAAGTCCCGCCGAAAGCGGATACACACTCCCAGAACTTTTGCTGAACCATGTCCCCCGCTCGAGCGCCCAACTCCCCACTCGAGCGGCACACACAAACTCCCGCTCGAGCGGCCAATTCCCCGCTCGAGCATCCAACACTACTCAAGAAATACTGGATGGGTGTATTCCGCCGGCGCCCAAACCTCGCCGAGCGACAAGCCAAAATCTGGACAACTAGACTTGGTTCCTAAGCTCAACCAACCTGCTCCAAATCTTCCCAACACAACCCAAGACTCAATATAAGGAGTAAAGGATACAAACGACATATACTCAACAACCAGCTCCACGGAACCTAAGTCCGGATATAACAAATAAAGAAAATGGGGAAACCGGGATCGCTATACCCGCCCACCCAAAGATTGGCTTAGCATGACCCCCTGGGCTAGGGCCTGTGCCATTCTTTTTATGGCTGGGCCATTGGGTTGATCTGAGGCCTAGTGCACAGCTCGGTCTACTGGACGCCCAACTTCATTTTCAAGCTATTTTGATGATTTTTTTTATTATTTTTTTTTTAAAAATGTCAGGCCCCACCCAAGCCCTAGGCCTGACTCGACCCTACTCGATTTTTGGCAGATGGCCGATAGGCTCGGAGATTACACTTTACCTCCATCAACTATTGTCCTATGTCACTTCACAAATTTGAACTAAAAATTATAACACTTGACCTCCCCCATTTACTTTTTTTTTTTTTTTTTTTTTTCAAGTAGATTTTTACAATGAGAATACTTTTTTAGCTATAGAATAAAATTATATTTTACTTCTTTCTTCGAACTATTACCTAATATCATTTTACTCTCTCAACTGAAAAAATATTACATTTTGTCACATTGAATTATAAACTGGGAAAATAACTAACCAGTGATTGGTTGAAGAATAAGAGATTGTTTGAGGTGTCCTAAATAAGTGTATTTTTTTGTCTTTTTAGATTGAAAAGTTGAGAAAAAAAATATGGATGTTTGCGTTAACTTTTTGACTTTTTATGAAAAAATGTGTATTAAAAAATTCTATAAATTAGTGTGTAGGAAAAAATTAAGATTGAGAGTTGTGCAATCGTAATTTTTAACTTTTGATAAATAGTAATAATTTTTTAACTTTTTAAATAATTTTTTAATTTTTTTTATACTTCCCGAACTTGGCCTAAATATCAATTCCATGAAAAACTTTCCGAGTTTTATTAATATTTAAATATATTTCTTTAACATCCACTTAAATGGTATCTTATTAATGTAAACATTTTATTAAAGACCAGTTTCTCAAATAGTTGAAAAGTTGACAGATGACTTCTACATGGCATCTCAAGTGAAACATGCTTAATATGAGAACGGCCCGTTTGGTAGAATTGTGAGAAAGTAATTATAATTTATAATTTAACAGTTTATAATTTATAATTATGAATATAAATTAATTTTTAATTTATAAATTAAGTTTCTCCTTCTTAATTCAAAGAATAAGTTAATTTTTGACTTACAAAAAATTATAAACTGTATTGTTAAGCTGAACCAAACATATCAAAATAGCTTAAATTAAACTAAAAGTTGAAATAAACTGAAAATAAGCCTTACCAACCAGCGCCAATATCAGTCGATTTGATTTAGATGTTTACTTTTTAAGTACATATCCTATATTTTCTAGTATTGAAAGAACATTTTTTTTTTTGTTTTAGATTTATTTAAAAATATTTTTACTGTTTAGTTGCATATTAACTGCATTTATTGTTATTATTTTTTTAAGTTTGACTAATATAAATTTTGTTTTACTAAAGAGAAAAAAAAAAAAAAAAAATTGTCCGACCATTAAATTTCATAGGAAAAAATGTCTTTTCAATTCACTTTGTGGACCGGATAATGCTATTCGGATGTGTAAGATCTATTGTGGCTATCGTTTCGATAATTTAAATGATTTATTTTTAGGTCATTGTGTTTAGATCATACATGAAAAAAATTAAATTGATTCAATAATCATAATTATAATATTTTATAACAATTATTTGCAAAAAATTGAATAACAAATATTATTTAAAAACCAAAATACGATAAACTAAAATAGTTATAATTATTGTATTCACCTGATTATATATATATATATAATCTATATATTATCATTTAAAAAATAAACTATTTGGGTAATCAATTTGAAACCAGTGATATGTTCTTGACTTTATGCACCGGAGAGAATCTGCCACCATGACAAATGGGTGCGAAGGTTGGTAGTACTCACGTGTTAAACCCGTGGTCTTGTCGGCGTGCGCTGCCATTTAAGCAGCCAATGTCGTCATCTGTTTTCTCACGCTTTACTCGTTTTTTAATAAATATATGGTGAAATTAAATTCAAAGTTTTGTAGTTTATTATTTGAGTAATTTTAATCTATTATTTTAAAAATTGATTTTTTTTTATATTATGTTAATTTAATATTCTTAAAATGTTTGAATTGTTGGTATTTAATTTGAAATGAATTAAATCATTGATTTATGTCTAATTTCGGTAGTGAATGTTATTAGTTAAGTTAAATTAACATATTATGAAAAAAATAAATGACATAATTAATACAATTGAAAGTATAGAAAAAACATTAAAATAATAAGCAAATTACAAGGAGTGTAGATGTTATTTGCCCTGACTATGTAAAATATGTTTACGGTGAAATTTTACGTTCTAAACCTAGCTCAACTGAGCTTTTTTAGATGTTTGGTGTATGTCATTTTAAGTTAAGAATTGATAATAAAAAATTAGAAGTAAAAAACTCCCATTTCATAAGGTAATCAACTTATTTAAATTATTTTTATTTAATAAATCATAAGTAAAAATTGTACCAAACAACTTAATACAAAATCTTAAAATAAAAAAATAAAAAAATTATTAACAGTTGAGGTAAACTGCACCAAATAATCCTTTCAGATTGGTAAACCAAACCAACACAAAACTCTGGACATTTATTTTATCATATGACCACTGGAATTGGTATATGAACTTGCTAACCGATTCATTTTCACAAACTTTGGGACAAACATGAAAACTGAAAAATTGTTATAGTTACCAACCCTGTCTAAATGTTTTAATCAAAAACTGTCACATACACTACAAGAAAAAACACATTTAGCGACTGAATTTTTAGTCGCCAAAAGTCGATTTTTAAGTTTCCCCGACTAAATTTTTTAGTCGCCGGTTTGGTCGCTGGAAAATGGTCGGGAAAGGTATTGGCGACTAAAAAAAATTTTAGTCGCCAAAAAGCAAGTCTTTACCGACCAAAACTTTGGTCGCCAAATAGTCAATTATATTTTTTAAATTATACATTTGGCGACTAAATTTTTAGTCGCCAATAGTCAATTATATTTTTTTTTAAATTGTATATTTACCGACTAATGTTTTAGTTGCTAATACTCAAGGAATCGGCAACCAAACCTTTTAGTCGCCAAAAGCTCTTTTCCGAAAAAAAAAAAAATTAAACTTTGTTCTTGTGGAGATTTAAACCATCAACCTCCCACACCGTAAACCTAATACAATACACTCTTTCCACTACACCTCCATAACACCATATGATTATATATGCAACATATATTATTTATATAGTACTTCGACCTGTATTAATATCAAAGTATATATAAACATAATTATTTTTTATTGAACATAATTTATGTAAAAATAAATTATTTAGTAGAAAAGAAAAGGACACCACTTTTGGCAACTAAACATAATTTTAGTCGCCAATTCTATACTTTTGGCTACTAACTATTTTTTAGTCGTTAAAAAAAAAAAATTCCGCGCTAAAATTACCACTTTTGGCGACTAAACTTCTTTTTAGTCGCCAAAAAGCTTTACTTTCGGCTACTAAACATGTTTTTAGTTGCCGAATGCTTCACTTTTGGCTACTAAAATTTTTTTAGTCGATAAAAACCTCGCTTTTGGCGACCAAACAGATTTTTAGTCGCTGAATGCCTCACTTTTGGCTACTAATTTTTTTTTAGTTGCCAAAAGGCCTTACTTTTGGCTACTAAAATTTTTTTAGTCGCTAAAAGCCATATATCGGCGACCAAACAGATTTTTAGTCGCCAAAACCTATACTTTTGGCTACTAAATTTTTTTAGTCGCCAAAAATCTTTACTTTTGGCTACTAATGCATTTTTAGTCGCCAAATGCTATACTTTTAGCGACGAAATGTGATTTTTTAGTCGTCAATAGTGCTTTTTCTTGAAGTGATATAACTGATTCACACACGTAATGTCTATATCATTTATTTTGTTTCGCAAAAAGTTAACAAAAAGTATTGGGTCCTATTGTCTTAATCAATAATTATCATGTAGGAGCACTACATAGATTTGTCCTTGGAGCAAAAAATAATTTCTCAAGAAATAAGTTATGTGTTACAATTGGTAGTTATCAGTGACGATAGAGGCTGGATGATGGAGGCTGGATGATGGAAGCCGGTGATTAGAAGAAGACAAGGTCGGCAAGGTGTAACCACAGGCATTCACACTCTATTCGTGGATGATATCCCCAGTTCGATGAGTCCAAAAGGTCTGTATAAGTTGTTCACAAACTTTGGGTTGTAAAAGATGTTTTCATCCCAAATAAGAAAAGGAAAGCAACACAGACTAGATTTGGTTTTATACGATATGACTGTCCTATTGCAGCGGAGGTTGTAGTACAGAAAACTAATGGCCTCTAGTGTGAAGATAAGAACCTGAAGGTAAAAAAGGCAGATTTTGGCAACGAACAGATAAGGAAGGAGCAAATCCCAGCTAAAAGGATACCATTGAAGCAAAAACAAGCTGTACCATGGAAGGGCAACTCAAAAGGGGGGGTACAGAGGGGTTTGTATGCTGAGGTGGTGAAAGATATGAAGGTGAGAGGAAGTAGTTATGATCTCAGAATTAATGCAGAGGAATATGACAACGAGTGGTTATATTCAAGTGCAGTAGGCAAGATGTGAGTGGGGTGCAACATTGAAGATTTAAGGCTCGAGTTACAAAACAGAGGTATGAAGGAGTTAACAATACAAGAAGGTGGGGTGAGAATGGTGTAAATTACTTTCAACTCAGAAGATGGTCTGAAGACTAAAGTGCATAAGATGAGAGAATGGATCTATGATTGCTGTGAAATGTTTAACAGTTGGGAAAAGGGGATGAGAATGGACAATGAGAGGTTAGTATGTCTCAATTGTTATGGAGTACCTCCTAATCTGTGGAATAGTAAGAATTATCAGAAAATAGGGGAGCTGTGCGGGGAACTAGTAGTGTTGGATGATAACATCACAAACATGGATTCTCTCAGTTGTGGAAGAATTCGAATATGCACAACTCAGCTGGAGAGAATTGATCATATGGTGTTATTGGAATGCAGGGGTAATCTTTATTCCATCCGAGTTGTCGAGGACAGTAACCATGGTATGGGAGCTCAAGAGGCATAGTGTATCTCCTATGAGAAGTTCAGTGAGAAGAATTCAGTGGGGTATAACAATGGAGATGATCAAAGTGTTGCACAGTGCTATGGGAACAAGGAAGACGATGATATGGTGGCATGCACAAAGGCTGGGGTGGACACTTGTGATGACATGGAAATAAAGGAGAGGTGTGACGTGGAAAAGGGCCCAAAGGCAGAGGGTCATGCTTGTAACTCTTTATCATTATCAAGGGTAAATGAGACTGCTACAGCTATGGTAGCCCACAATGTAGAAGGGACAACGTTAATTGATAACTTAGGTCTCTAGGAGGGCATCAGGAAGATAGTTGGCCAAAGTGAGGGTGAGTGGGAAAGACGAAGAGATGGAGGGATGGTAGGCTCTGGTGGATTTATAAGAAGCCTCAGTAACAATGATATTAGAAGGCTCAATATTACTTCGGAAGTGGCACTGAACAAGGACCAATCTGTTGATATACGTATTGGGCCTATTATACCAAGTGATCCATACAAGGATATGAGAATAGGCCCATATCTTTTTTTTTTGGGGGGGGTGGGGTGGGGGAGAGGGGGGATTGATAATCAACCTAGTAAACCAAGTCTTGGGCTGCAAAATGTGGCTGGAAAGTAACCGATTGCTTTGCCTAGTATATCGCATAATAAGGAGGTACAGGTGAAATAGAAGATTGTGTTAGGATCTCATAAAGGCGTGATCAAGGCTTTCCCACAGATCTGCAGAGAAACAAGAAGGAGTCAACATTTCGAAGGAAAAAAGAGAAAAAAGGGGCACTGTTTAGAGGTGGATTCCAAAGAGGAGCACTATTTCGTGGAGCGGTTACTGCAGTCTTAGCTTCACTTTCGTTAAGCAATAGTTCTGTCAGACAAAGCAAAGTCCTCAAGGAAGCTCGGGACACGATTCAACTGGGTAAGGCACTATGTTTGAATTTTGAGGGATATGAAGCCTGAGAGGGTAATTTATACAAATAAATTGGGCCGAGCTGGGTGTTGGGCCGAGATAAGCCCAAGCACGAAAGATAGCAAGTACACCAGTCAGGAGAACACTGAGGGGTAGTTCGGTTGATGACGCACCATGGCTCGGTCATGACATGTCACAAGTTGGTCCGGTCTAAGATATTTCGGGAATAGACCGGTCTTAGAGTGACACCGGTTCGGACGTGTCAGTCCGGTTTAGCCATGCCATAGTTCGGCTCAACTCTCTTATGGTTAGCTCGGTCGTGGCATGGGAAAGCCGAGGTAAGAGGTAGGAAAGTGAGTGCCGAAGTATATGTTACTTCGGCCGTATTGGAGTCCGGCCGTGGTAAAACCATCTCACTTGGTTTAAGCAGTGAGAGAGGGTGTTGGAAGATAAGCATTACCTTCCAGGAGTATGAATCCTAGGAGGACTCTACGCAAGGAGGAGTAATCCTAGAAGGACTCTACATGGGGGAATAAGAGTTCTACCAGGATTGTGCCACACGAAACCTATATAAGCTCGCCAATATCACCTTTGGAGAGGTAATGCAACTTTTGCTTACTAAATACACAGAGCCTTTGCCTATTTTGTCTGGCTTACTAACTTAGGCATCGGAGAGGTTTCCGGCACACACCCGTCGGTTAGCTCACGTTGTATTTTCAGGTGACAAAGCGACGTCATACGGAGGAACGCAGACTTGATCAACAGGATTATACGAGAAGGTATATTTCTTTCCCGTACAATTGGCGCCGTCTGTGGGAATCCAGACAAGAACAACCTCTTGATCAAGCTTTTTCTCTCAAACACCAATGGCGAACAATGAAGAGCTACCCCAGTCCGCCATTGACAGACAAACTCCAGATGGGGGTGCAAGGCGAGAAGGCCTATCCTTGGTCACTCCCATGGCGAACCTGGAACCACAAAGACAAAATTCCCGGAGGGATGCAAAGCCCCCATCCCTCTCGTTCGCAAAGCCCAGAAAGACAAAGGCGCAGGGTTGATCCTCAAATTTTGGAGGATCGCGTCAGAGAACAAGACGAATTAATATGGCAGATGGCGGCGGACATGGAATCCTTAAAGCGCCAGATGAAGGGTAAAGAAGTGGCGACAGGAGAGGGGCGCAACAACAAGACGCCCTCTCGCCGCTCAGAGGGTCGTAGTAGGAATTCTACACCCTCTCAACCAGAGAACAGAAGCCTAAGGACAGGCGACACGTAATCCAGATCTTCCAAGACTCGTCACTCCAGGTCTGAGAGGACGAGGTCTGAGAGGTCGTACACTGAGGGAAGCACCTATTGGCCCTCACATATGCATCAGACGAGGTCTAGACAGACGGAATTACCCAGATCATCCGACCTACGATCCATGCTAGAAGAGAAGGCACGATGGAAGGAGGATGCCAGAGCGCGCGATCCACACAGGGTTCCTGCCTTTGCGGTTATTCCTGGACGCATGGAAGCGCCGAGGTTGAATGCCAATGCCGCGCCAGATACGAACCAACGGACAAGGCATTGGCGAGGTCGCAGACCACCGTTCGTCCAAGAATAGAGAACGCGCCTCTTCGAAGCTTCCTACACCTAAATTCACAACGATGAGGGAAGACGGACCCTACGCACTTGAGCCACTTTCGCCAGTCATGGTCAGATATCGATTTTGGAACAAGGCCTTGATGTGCATCCTGTTCCCTTCAAGCCTTGGCGACCTTGGCTTGACTTGGTTTGAAAAGCTTCCAGAGGGTAGCATAGCCTCCTGGGCGCAACTGGCAGAGGCATTTGTAACGCGGTTCAGGACAAACACAAAAACCCCGGTGGAGATCGACCAGTTACTCTCCATCGACATGGGTGATAAAGAGACCCTGAGGTCATACAACAGTCGTTACTGGGAGACATTCAACTAGATTGGGGACTGCCCGACCAATCTCGCCATTGCGCAATATAAAAGAGGCCTTCCAATGAAAGCATGAGGACTCTATCACCATGACGCCGCCTAACCATGGAGGCCTCGATAGAGAGAGTGCATCAAAGACATCGCCAGGTTAAAGCGAAATCTGGCGCGACCAAATTTCAGAGAAGAAGACCTCAAAGAAAGGTCAATACTAGATCGCCAAAACCTAAACGGATGAGGCAAAGGGACAATGGCGAGGACCAGACAAGAGATGGTTGAGAGTCCAGACGCCATAACCACGGTTTTCAAAAACCGATCATCAGATACTTAGTGAGATTCGGGCTGAGCCTTTTGTCAAGTGGTCAGCCAAGCTAGGTGAGGCCCAGAAGGACTACGATGACAGATCCAGGTGCACCTTCCATAAAGAAAAGGGCACAAGATCGAGAACTGCACGCCATTGAGGCAAAGATTCGAAGAGTTGGTGGCAAAGAGCCACCGACAAATACATAGAGGAGGAGCACAACCCCAGGACCACAATAACCCTAATGGGATGCCGATCGACGCCCCGCCTCAAGGCGTCATCAACGTAATACATGGAGTCTTTGAGCCTGAGCGTGTATGCGAGCTCAGAGGTTCAATCAAGAAGGCTGAGCACTTAAGAGAGGTGCTAAGTGCCCAACCAGTCGTCAAAAAGGGGAAGACAGAGGCCACAAATGTCATGTCTTTTTCGGATAAAGACTTGGCGAGGATTTATTGCCCTCACAACGATGCCTTGGTCGTCACTCTCCAAGTCAAGGACTTTGACGCTGCGGATTCTCGACGACCAAGGTAGTTCATGTGAAATCATGTACTATGAAACCTTCAAACAACTTAACTTGCAAGACAAAGACTTGGCGCCGCCAGATCCCCTTATTGGATTCAACTCCATGCCGTAATGGCCCGTCTAAAAATTATCCTCCCGTCGAAGCAGGAGTGTGACAAAGCAAGTGGAGTTCAGGTCGCCAAGGTCCTTCCACCTACAACATTATCTGGCGTAACATGGCTGCATGCCATGCGCCAGAGCGCCCTCCTACCACCAAGTGATGAGGTTTCCAACGACACCGGAGTAATAGAAGAAGTTTATGGAGATCGATCATGTCGGCAAAGTGCTTTCAGACGATGTATGGCGTTTGCCGCCGAAGGATATGTTCATTCGGTGGAAGAACCAGAGAGTAATGAACTATTCGCGGGTGTTGGCAAAGCGCCACCGAAGCAATAGAGGACTTGGTGGAAGTCAGGATAGATGAGAAGAACTCGGATAAGTTCTTCTTGCTTGGCTCGTCGTTGTCCAGCACTGAGAGATTGGAAGTCTTGGAATTCCTGACCTCCAACATCGAAGTGTTCGCCTGGACCCCGTACGACATGCCAGGCATCGATCCCAACTTCATCTGCCACCAACTCCATGTCCACCCCTCGCCAAAGGCCATTCAACAAGACCAGCAGATCGGCACTCCACCACGCCGAAATAGTGGCGGAAGAGGTGGGAAACCTGCTGGAAGTAGGGGCAATAAGAGAGGTGCACTACCCAAGATGGATCTCCAACACCGTAGTAGTACCAAAGAAGAATGGCAAGTGGCGTGTCTGCGTCGACTACAAAACGGTCAACAAGGCATGCCCAAAAGATAGCTTTCCTCTACCAAGGATAGATCAACTGGTGGACTTAACAGCAGGGCACAACCGACTTAGCTTTCTGGACGCATATAGAGGCTACCACCAAATCGCCATGCATGAACCGCATCAGAGGTCACATCTTTCACAACTCCAAGGGACTATCTTGCTACAAGGTCATGCCCTTTGGCCTAAAGAACGCATGGCGACATTCCGAGAATGGTCACCAAGATGTTTGAGCCGTTGTTAGCGTAACAATGGAGGCCTACATCGCATTTATATGGTGGTCAAGAGCAAGGATGAGAATGACCACCTCAAAGACCTAAGTGAGATGTTTGAGATCCTGAAGAAGCATAGGTTACGCCTCAACGCGTTGAAGTGTGCATTCGGAGTAGGATCTGGCAAATTCCTTGGCTTCTTGGTGGCCAACCGAGGTATAGAAGGCACTTCTCAGATCAAGGCAATACAAGATCTGGAGAGACCAAACTCCATAAAGGAAGTACAACACCTCACCGGCATGGCGGCCGCACTCAATCGGTTCATAAGCCGGTCATCAGACAGACTACGACCATTCTTTCATGCGTTGAAGGCCAAGTTTTAGTGGGACGAAGAATGCGACCAAGCTCTGGAAAGCTTGAAGGAGTACATGTCCTCTCCACCACTCCTTGTGACCCCAATTCCTGGAGAAGAACTGTTCTTATACCTAGCAGTTTCGCAACACGCAATCAGCACAGTGTTGGTCCGTGCAGAAGGAATCCAACATCTGCCCATCTACTATGTCAGCAAAACGCTGCTAGGCGCCGAAACGAGGTATTTTCTATTGGAGAAACTAGCATTGGCCTTAATGATGGCCTCAAGAAAGTTGTCGCATTACTTTCATGCCCACACCATAGTTGTTCTCACGGCCTTCCCATTAAAGGCTTTATTTGAAAGGTAACTTCTCCGACGAACTCAAGTGGGAAGAGAGTTGGGGCAATACGACATCAAGTTCCAACCAAGGACCGCAATAAAAGCACAAGCATTGGCAGACTTCGTCGCAGAATTCACACCAGGAAGTCACCACATCTGCCCAGTCGACCTAACTGAAACGACCGAACTAGGAATGGAGGTTGACGTCGGAATAACGCAACCCCTAGTATTGGCTAATCAGTCAGGTCCCAAGGCAGACCAAGGTAAGGAAAGGAAGGAAGAAACAAACCATGCTACACCAAGTCAGGACATACCAACAAATGACGACTTGGTACAAACAGAGAATAAGGGGCAGACAGCAAGCATCGACTCTGAAGAAGCCACCAGCAACATGGAAAATCCCAAGGCATCATCTGATCCCTCCACTTGCTGGAAGTTGTTCGTTGGGGAGATGTGGAAGCTCTTCGTGGACGGAGCATCCAACAGGCATGGAGCAGGACTTGGCATAGTCCTCATCTCTCCAGACGGCCTAGTAGTGGAGTAGGCAATCAACCTTGGCTTTCCAGCGTCAAACAACGAAGCGGAGTATGAAGCGCTTCTGGCAGGTCTCAAGTCAGCATCCTACATGAAGGCCACCGAACTAATGGTTTACAGCGACTCACAGCTAGTGGTAAACCAAATATCTGGCGACTATGAGGCAAAGGATGATAGAATGGCCAAGTACCAAGAACTGGTCAGAATGGAGATAAAGAAGTTCAAAGTAGTGAGGATAGAACAGATCAGCAGAGAGAAAAATAGCAGAGCAGACGAACTCGCAGGCTTCGCCTTAATGGAAGACACCTCAATTCCTCACCCACTACTAATCGATTATCTGCCTAGACCAAGCATTGAAGACCCAGAAGCCGAAGAGGTATGTTGCGCGGAGTTAGGCCCTTCTTGGATGGATCCCATCATACTGTTCCTGAAAGATGGCACCTTACCAGAAGAAAAGAAAGAAGCCAACAGAATAAGAGCAAAATCACAGCGGTTTTGGCTCTCTCCATCCTTGGCACTATACAAGAAGTCGTTCTCAGGACCTTACTTAAAGTGTGTTCACCCCAGCAAGGTGGAAGCGTTCCTGTTCGAAATACATGAGGGGGTATGTGGTAGCCATCAAGGAGGAAGATCATTGGCATACCGAGCTATTTCACAAGGATACTGGTGGCCATACATGCAAGCAGATTCAGAGAAGTATTTCAAAAAATACGAAAAGTGTCAGAAGTTTGTGCACCAAATACACCAACCTGCTAGAGAACTACTACCATTAACTAGCTCGTGGCCTTTCGCAATGTAGGGCTTAGACATAGTAGGTCCACTTCCAACAGCAGCAGGCAACATGAAGTTCTTTCTTGCGGCAACGGACTACTTCACAAAGTGGGTGGAAGCAGAAGCCTTGGCGTCAATCAAGGAAAAAGATGTGAAGAAGTTTGTTTGGCAGAACATCATCACTCGCTTTGGCATACCAAAAGCACTGATTTCAGACAACGGCACTCAGTTTGACGGCAGAATTTTCAGAGGCTTTTGCGAAGAATACAAGATAGAATTCTACAATTCTACACCGGCGTATCCCCAAGCAAACGGTCAAGCCGAGGCGTCAAACAAGGTAGTCTTGGACGGATTAAAGAAAAGGTTGGAGAAAGCCAAAGGCAAGTGGGCAGAAGAGCTCCCTCATGTTTTATGGGCTTATCGCACCACACCGCGGCGGTCAACAGGAGAAACTCCATTCTCCTTAGCCTATGGCATGGAAGCAGTCATCCCATTAGAAGTCGGACTCCCCACAATTCGGAGCGAAAATTTTGATCCAGACTTAAATGGCGAAGCTATAGCATTGGAACTTGACCTTGCGAAAGAAAGAAGAGACAGAGCATTGGTTCACATCGCCTCTTACCAACAAGAACTATCTAGGAAGTATAACAAAACGGTGCATCTAAGGCAATTCAAGATCGGCGATTGGGTACTTCGCAAAGTTATGGGCAATACATTGGTCCCAGGAGATGGCAAGTTAGGGCCTAACTGGGAAGGTCCTTACAAAGTGGTCGGATTAGCAGGAAAAGAGGCATACCACTTGGAAGATGAGGATGGCAAAGCAATTCCTAGGCCATGGAACACTGCCAATCTTAAGTTATTTTACTTTTAGCTTTTTCTTTTCTCTCTTTAAGTATATGTAATTTTTTACTTCATCAATAAAACAAATCAATTCTTTTTTAGCATGTTTAGTAGAAAGTAACTTTTGTAAGTTAGTAGCATTGTAAACATAGTTGGCCGGATTAAACCAACTATGACCCCTCCTAAGCCCAGGATAAGGATCCAGGCTGCAGGACGTTTGGTCGGAATAACCAAACACTATATTCTAAGTTGGCCGAAAAAACCAACTTAGAGGTTAGCTGGATTAAACCAACACTCTGTACTCTTCAGCCGAGTAAGTGTATGGCTGAAGAGTGGTTGGCTGGATTAAATCAACTCTTTGTACTCTTCAGCCGAAATAAGTGTATGGCTGAAGAGTTGTTGGCTGGATTAAACCAACTCTTTGTACTCTTCAACCGAAGTAAGTGTATGGCTGAAGAGTGGTTGGCTGGATTAAATCAACTCTTTGTACTCTTCAGCCGAAGTAAGTGTATGGCTGAAGAGTGGTTGGCTGGATTAAACCAACTCTTTGTACTCTTCAGCCGAAGTAAGTGAATGGCTGAAGAGTGGTTGGCTGGATTAAACCAACTCTTTGTACTCTTCAGCCGAAGTAAGTGTATGGCTGAAGAGTGGTTGGCTGGATTAAACCAACTCTTTGTACTCTTCAGCCGAAGTAAGTGTATGGCTGAAGAGTGGTTGGCTGGATTAAACAAACTCTTTGTACTCTTCAGCCGAAGTAAGTGTATGGCTGAAGAGTGGTTGGCTGGATTAAACCAACTCTTTGTACTCTTCAGCCGAAGTAAGTTGTATCGGCGGAAGAGTGGTTGGCTGGATTAAACCAACTCTTTGTACTCTTTAGCCGAAGTAAGTTATATCGGCTGAAGAGTGGTTGGCTGGATAAACTAACACTCTGAACTCTTCAGCCGACGTAAGTTGTATCGGCGGAAGAGTAGTTGGCTAGTAAGTTAGATAGCTAAAACCGAGATCATAGTTGTGTAAATAAGTTCATGGAAAAATTCATTACAAATATAAGCATACATACACAAAACCGGAATAAGAGTTAAAGAAATTTTCATTGAACTACAAACCAAGTACAAATTAGGGGGGGCTTAAGCCCGGTTACAAAAAGTTCAAAAAGGAAAAAGAAAATCAACCAAGAAGTGCATCAAGTTCGGTATCAAATTCCGCATCAGCATTCGCCTGGAGTCCGGTGTCAGAGGGGAGCACGGTTTGAAGTGGGAATTCGGTGTCAGCCTGAACTTCGGTATCAGTCGGCTGCAGCTCAAGAGTTGGATCTTCAATAACTGGCTCAGACCGAACTGCTTTATCATTCTGCTGTTCGTTGACAACCGGAGTATGGGATGGCTCCTCATCTTCTTCATCATCATCGTCATCATCATCACCAGACCCCTCAAGAAAGGCTTTTTGGAGATCGGCAGCATATTGTGAGAGTGAAGCTAGAATGGAGTACGGTGGAGCGTTGTAGACCTCAGTGTCAGGCGTACAACCGAGCTTCTCCACCACAGCCCTCCAGCCACATTTAAAAAAGAGATCTTTGGCTGCGTCGCATTGCAGGGTGTAGGCGTCTTCGGCCTCCTTGAAGCCCCGCTTCTCGGCCTTCTTCACCTCCCCCTTCAACTGGTTTATCTCGGCGTCCTTTTTCTTCTCGAAGGCAGACAAGATATGTAGGTATCTATCTTTTGCCTCGATGGCAACTTTTTTCTTCTCGGCCTCGACCGAATTGGCAACCTCAGTCAGCCGACCGTTCTCTGCCCGAAGCTCGGCCAGCTGTTTCTTCGCCTCCTCTAGTTCGGCCGTTTTCAGTTCGGCCTCAGCCATGGCCTCCCTTGTACTCCTCCTAAGCTCCATGACCCTCCTGTGAGTGACTTGGTTTTTCTGGATGGCCTGCAAAGGAGAAGTAACGTTAGCCGGACTCCGAGTTGGAAAAAACCTTACATAGAGGGGAATACTGCTTACTAGGATCATGGACTTAGTGGAGGACCGAATTGACTTTAGCTCGGTGTTGAGCTGTTTGTAGTGGTGCTCCATGTCCTTGGGGAGGCACACACCCTTGGCTAAGTTGAAAGCCATCAGATGGTCCTTCTCTGAGACCACCGAATCAGATGCGGTGATATCTCGGTCATTGAAGGTGAGTGTAGGAGTCCACTTGGAGGAGGCAGTTCGGACGGTGGGCTCCGGTTGGCGGCTTGGCTGAGGGCTTGGTGGCAGGACGGTCTAGTTCGGCGAGGGTAAGGTTGACGCCGGCAGGAATATTGTAGTCCTTGCGGAATTCGGCTAAGCCTCCTGGGGTTTCTACTAAAAATCTATACTTCCCCATTTATTGTATAATTTAATAATAAATTATCTCGGTCAAAAAAGGTTGCTTTCGAGTGCTCGGTGAGCGAGGGAAGTGTCGGCAACCTAAGTGCAAAGTGGAAAGCAAGGTGTTAAGCACGGATCATTACTCGAAAAACAAAGCAAGAGAAGACAAGTCCTACTTGGCTACACAAGATACTCTGATTTACCTCGGTTGTACCGGGATCTTCTTATCTCGATCTGTCAAGATGTTTTGGTTATCTCGGTTCTACCTAAGGGTTTGTTATTAAATTTGGGCTTTGAGGCGACTTTCTCGATTCGGTTTAAGCGAGAAAGCTGGTTTAGCTCCCAAGGCTTAGCTCGGTTAAGGGCCATAATTTCTAGTGTGTTGCGTTTTTATTTCGGCTACAGTGAATCAGATTGTTACTTATTAAAACTACTGTGATGAGTACAAGTGCTAGTTCGGTTCCAGTTTACCTATATTGTGCAAACAGTTTTTTACTTCAGCTGCTTCATAATTTTGGATCGAAATAAGTGTCCTACAAGATTTCATGTGTATTTAAAGTGTTCTATGGCTAAAGTTTTTCCAGAAAGAACATAGGTGGAAAAAAGATGTTTTGTAAAAACACACGAAACAGACTGCTATGAATCAAATAAAAACAAAATCATAGGAAACAAGGAACAGTTTTGAGAAACGCTTACCAAAAAGGGAGGAAGACTTAAGGCTGGGAGCAAGGCAGTGGAAAACACCAGCTTCAAAGGTAGGAGGCTGAAGAATAGTATGAGCTCAGGCACGAGAGAGAGAAGATGAATAGTATTGTCAATGATTCTGAGATGGCGGATATGTTTTGTAAAAAGGACAAAAATTGAAAGCGGGAACTGTTCAAATTTTTTTCGGAGTACGAGGGCGTACAAACAATAGAAGAGCCAATCATGCCACGTGTCCACAGGAGAAAAGCGTTTGATTCTTTGTCATTGAAGAGAGGCTTTGACCGGACAAGGACAATTCGGCTTAAAAGTAGCTCGGCTCTAAAGACTTCAGAGTGTTAGCTCGGCTGGAAAGGCTAACAAGTTTGTTGGCTCGGCTGGAAAGGTTAAAAACTTTAGCTCGGCTGGTAGACAGGTAATCCCTATCATGCTATACAGATGGAATTAATGGGCAATTGAGAGGGTAATTTATACAAATAAATTGGACCGAGCTGGGTGTTGGGCCGAGATAAGCCCAAGCACGAAAGATAGCAAGTACACGGTCGAGAGAACCGAGGGTAGTTCGGTTGTGACGGCACCGAGAGCTCGGTCATGACATGTCATAAGTTGGTCCGGTCTAAGATATTTCGGGAATAGACCGATCTTAGAGTGACACCGGTTCGGACGTGTCAGTCCGGTTTAGCCACGCCATAGTTCGGCTCAACTCTCTTATGGTTAGCTCGGTCGTGGCATGGGAAAGCCGAGGTAAGAGGTAGGAAAGTGAGTGCCGAAGTATATGTTACTTCGGCCGTATTGGAGTCCGGCCGTGGTAAAACCATCTCACTTGGTTTAAGCAGTGAGGGAGGGTGTTGGAAGATAAGCATTACCTTCTAGGAGTATGAATCCTAGGAGGACTCTACGCAATGAGGAGTAATCCTAGAAGGACTCTACATGGGGGAATAAGAGTTCTACCAGGATTGTGCCACGCGAAACCTATATAAGCTCGCCAATATCACCTTTGGAGAGGTAATGCAACTTTTGCTTACTAAATACACAGAGCCTTTGCCTATTTTGTCTGGCTTACTGACTTAGGCATCGGAGAGGTTTTCGGCACACACCCGCCGGTTAGCTCACGTTGTATTTTCAGGTGACAAAGCGACGTCGTACGGAGGAACGCAAACTTGATCAACAGGATTATACGAGAAGGTATATTTCTTTCTCGTACAAAGCCAAAATTTTTAAGAAAATCATTCATATGGAAGAGGATAATGTGGAAAGGCTGGAGGCGATGGAAAGGAAAGGCGGTGATTAGCCTACCACTACAAGGGGGAACTTAGGAGTAATTTATGTGTCTGATGAAGGTTTTTATCATGGAATGTGAGAGGGCTTGGTAGGGTGGAGAAAAGAAGACGGGTTAAGGAATTCCTAAAAAGAAAAAGAGTAGATATGGTTATGTTCCAAGAAACTAAGAAATCAGAAGTGGATGAGAGTTTTGTGAGGTCGGTGTGGCCTAATGATTTACTAGAGTTCATGGCTATAGATGCGGAAGGTAGTGCATGCGGTTTGCTATGCATATGGAACCCTGTTGTGTTTGCTGTCAAGGAATGTTGCTGTTTCAAGAGATTTGTTCTGTTGGCAGGTTCGGTTCATTCTAGTCTTGATTGTGTTATTGGGAATATTATGCCCCAAATGAGGATGTAGAGAGAAGGTGTGTCTAGGGGACACTGTCTAGATTGAAAGAAGTTTTTCCTAAACCTTGGTGGCTGGGTGAAGATTTCAATGAAATAACATCAGTAATAGAAAGAAAAGGCTTCCTAAGGAAGGACAAGGGGAAAGTTGAGTTTAGTAATTTCATTAATAGCGTAAAACTCTTAGATATCCCAATGTTAGGTAGGCATTGCACATGGAGTAATTCTTAGAACTGGAGTAGACTTGATAGATTCTTGGTGAATCCAGAATGGCTAGTGTGGTTCAAATTAAAGGTTTGGGGATTACCTCAACTTCTATCAGACCACTGCTCCCTCTTACTGATGGAGGATGAGAGAGATTGGGGTCCAAACCCCTTTAGGTTCATAAATGCATGGGCTCTTCATTCTTCATTCCTCAAGGAAATTAAAAGGGTCTGGGACGACACGCAGGTGGTAGGATAGGCTGGGTACATCATAATGACTAAATTGAGAGCGTTGAAATTGGCGCTGAAGAAATGTAACATAAAGGTGTTTGGGAACGTGGATTCTAAACTTAAGGCGGCTAAAGAAGAAATGCATTCCCTAGACCTCCTTGCTGAATCTAGAAACCTCACTGAGGAGGAAGGTGTAAGAAGATAGGAGGTAAGAGGCCTAGTGGGAAAATTCAGAAAGAGAAAGGAGTGGATATGGCTACAAAAATCAAGGATGGATTGTGCTTTAAAAGGAGATAAAAACACTAGATTTTTTCATGTAATGGAAACTATGAGACAAAATAGGAACATGATAAATTCTATACAGTTTGGAGGGGTTGCATTGGAGGAGCTAGAGGAAATCAAACAAGCAGTATACGACCATTTTAAGTCCCGTTTTGATGAGATGTGGAGTTTAAGGCCTGGAATGGAAGGGTTGTGTAAGAGGGTGGATCCAACTTTGGCAAATGACATGCTGGAAAAAGAGTTCACTGAGGTAGAAGTTTGGATAGCAATAAAGGGCTGTGACAGAAATAAAGCGCCAGGTCCAGATGGATTCAACATGCATTGTTTTCAAAAAGGGTGGAAAGTCATGAAAAAGGAAATAATGCATTTAATGAAGGAGTTCCATAGGAATAGCATATTAGGGTATGGAGTGAATTGTTCTTTTGTAACTTTGGTTTCTAAGAAAGATAACCCAGTTGATATTGGGGACTTCAGGCCTATTAGCTTAATTTATTCTGTTTATAAAATCTTGTCCAACATGCTGGCAAATAGGCTTAAATAAGTTTTACTTGCAGTGGTTGATCATGTACAATCTGCATTTTCGGGAGGGAGAAACATTATGGATGGGGTACTTATTGCTAATGAGGTTGTAGATTGGTGGAAAAAATTGAAGAAGAAGGGTCTGATCCTTAAGTTGGATTTTGAAAAAGCTTATGATTCTGTAAATTGGAATTTTCTACTTCAAATGCTTGAGAAGTTTGGGTTTGGATCAAGGTGGATTGGGTGGATGAAGGAGTGTCTCGCTTCAGCAAGAGTATCAGTACTAGTGAATGGCTCTCCATCTACTGAGTTTTTCCCTAAAAGTAGGCTTAGACAAGGTGATCCACTCTCACCTTTTTTATTTAATGTGGTAGCTGAAGGTTTAAACATCCTACTAATAAGAGCTAAGGAGGTGGGACTGTTAAAAGGTGTGGAAATGGGTCCTGGGAAGATAAATTTGTCTCATCTGCAGTTTGCGGATGATACTATTCTACTATGTAAAGTGAAGTGGTCTGAAGTGAGTGCCATTAAAAGAATATTGAGATGCTTTGACGTGATATATGGGTTAAGGATAAATTTTCACAAGAGTGTAGTATATGGAGTGGGTGTGGATGAGGAGAGGGTGCAACAGTTTGCCTCTACACTTAATTGTCTGAGACAAAAACTTCCACTCAAATATCTAGGGCTACCACTTGGAGCAAATCCTAACAGGAAGAAAACTTGGAAACCAATCATTGATAAGTTTAAAAAGAAATTATCAGGCTGGAAAATAAGATTACTGTCATTTGCGGGTAGAGTGGTACTTATAAAATCTGTTTTGGCTGCCCTACCAGTGTATTATATGGCAATTTTCAAAATGCCGGAATGTGTTACTAAGGAGCTTGATAGGTTGCAAGCAACTTTTCTATGGGGGGATACAACTACTCGAAGGAAAGTTCATTTGGTAAAATGAAAGGATGCCACAATGGATAAGAATAAAGGGGGATTGGGGATCAAAGATTTAAGACTTACAAATGTGTGCTACTCAAATGGTGGTGGAGGTTTGCTATCGAAGAGGGTGCATCATGGAAAGCAGTGGTGTGTAGTAAATATGGATATTCATAAGGGAAGTGGTGGCCCTCAGTAACAGATTTAATTCTTGTTTCAAAAATTTGGAGGGACATTGTCAATATAGCTCAGTTTAGTCCAAACTTGTTTAGTTTCTTTATGGAGAATGTAGAAATCACAAATGGTGATGGGAGGAGGATCAAGTTTTGGGATGATAATTGGATTTCAGACTCTAGTCTTAGGATACAATGTCAATTATGCACAGAGAAGGGAAGCTCATTGAGTGAAATCCTGGTAAGGAGAGATTTGTCAAATAAGTGGTGTTTTAGTTTTAGAAGAACTCTTTATGCTTGGGAAGAAAATGAGGTTCTAAGGCTTAATGCTATGCTAGGTACTGGGCCAAGATTATAGTTGGAGCAAGGGGATTCTATGAGATGGAAGGCAGGAAATGCAGGTGTATACAAGGTAAGTGTTGCTTATAAATGGTGTGAATTGTTGAATGGACAAGCTTCCAATTCAACTGGCCTGATTTGGAATAATTTTTCTCCTCATAAAACCAAGTTTATCACTTGGCTAGCATAGAAAGGCAGATTAAAGACAGCTGAGTTTTTGAGTAGAATTGGTGTGTTAAGGGGTAATGTTGATTTGTACTGTGTGTATTGTAAAGAGGAAGTGGATGCTCTCAATCACATTTTACTATTCTGTCCGTTTGTGTGGCAAGTTTGGTCATGTATGATTCAGTGGTGGATGCTGCAATGGGTAGTACCAGGGTCAATTGAGGGTCTGCTGCAATGGTGGCTGAGCTGGAAGTTTAAAAAGAAGGAAAAACAAATCTAAAGAGCTATTTCTTTAGTTGTGATCTGGTCAATTTGGAGATGTAGGAATGAATGCATTTTTTTTGGTTTACAACCATGTCTAGGGGAATTATGTGAACTACTTAAAATAAGGTCAGCTCTTTTGTTGAAGTCATATGATCATGGATGCCTTTATTCTATTAATGATATTGTCTCCAACATTCAACAAGTGAGAAGAAGCTACTAAAAGTTTAGTAGGCTGCAGTGGGGTTATGAGGAACAGATTTGTTGCTTGGGGAAGGCTGAACTGATAAGGTGTTTTTCAAAGGGTTTGTGGATGCTCCAGTAGAGGGATTCTTGTTGATGTTGATGTTGCTGTTGATATACTACTTTTGTTGGTGTTAATGCTAAGAGGAGACAGAGCAGATCAGGAGCTCTGTTTTGTTGAAAGATTGGTGCTATTGCTGGTTTTTTTGGTGCTGCTACTGGTTTTTTGAGGTAGAGCAAATCAGGAGGTCTGTTTTGTTAAAAGATTGGTGTTGCTGTTAGTTTTTTTGAGTGCTAGTAGTGAAATAATTGATTGATGTTGGGGACCTATCTGACTTGATTAAAGTAAAGGTGCCTATTTGGCTGGTTCCATCAGCAGGGTTGCAGTGTTGGTTTTTTTTTTTTTTTTTGGTTTTTATGATGTTGAGCTGCTGTTTTTGTTAATGTTGTTGCTGCTGCTTTCTGGAGTTGCATGGGGTGATTTTGTCATTGGTTGCTGGGGTTGTTGGTCATTGTAGTACTCTGGTTGTTTTTTTTTTTTTTTCTTGTTTTGTTTTGCTCTGTTGGTTGGTTGCTCACCAACTTGGAGCTTGGAGTGTAAAGCAGAGATGATTTGGTGTACATCTTAGTGCCAACTTGGTTGGAATCTTGATATATCTTTGTGATGGTTTTTGCACCCTCATCTTTATTGATGTTATTTATCATACTTTGTATGTTTTCCATCAATAAAATTCTTTTTTTGCTGATCAAAAAAAATGTACAAGGGTTCTAGTGTGTATATATATTGTTGGAAATTTGATTTTTATAGGCTTATTTTGGATTAACTTTGAGTCCAAAATTGAGTGGGTTCCACATGTCTTTTGGGGTGGGTCCGAAGAGGTGATGTGTACTTTGCCGCATGACAAGTTACACGGTGAAAACGATTCGTCAAAACTATTTATGAGTGAATGAGAACTTGACGTTGTTTTCGGGTTTATGGAATGGACAATTAAAAAATTAAATGTAAGTTTCCTTGTATGGCTGGTCCCACATCGAAATTTTAAGAGAGCTTGTGTATGTATATAAATTTTAGGTGACAACACTTGGGTTGGCCCCCAAGGGGCATCCCAAGTTTGTAGAAGGGAGGAGTTATGGACAAATGAAACCTTGGCTCAAACCACTACGAGCGCGCCACCGCCGTTCGACCGGCCAGCTAGGCCAAGCCATGCCAGGCGCAGTTGTAGATCGGGTCGATTCTAACATTAATTTTTTGGACAAAATTAATTATTTGAATTTTTTCAAATTCTTGCAGGAAATTATTTAAATTTGAATTCAAATTTTTGTCCAAAATTTATGCCTCTTTCGAATTCCATAACAGATTCAAACTGCTAGACAGATTCAAAATTGCCCAGCAATTTCTGGACAGATTCAAAATTGCCCAGCAATTTCTGGACAAATTCAAAACTGTTGCAGTTATTTGTTCAAATTTGAAACTGCACCTGTTGAATTCAAAACCAATCTATTCATTCAAAATTTACACCTCTTTAGATAGATTGTTTGGTCACATTTTTGCCTATAAATAGAGGCCATTTCCAATAGTTTTTTTTTTTTTTTGCATCCGAAAACAATCTGGGAAAAAAAAAAATTCATTTTTGCTGTCCAGATTTTGCTTTGTTGCATATATATTCTTCATATAATTTTAGGAAAAAGTTTTAGATAATATAGAACACAGATTTTGTTCGCCGTACAAATTGTTTGAAGTGCTACTACAATTTTTAAAGATCATTGTATCCTAAGAGATAGACGCCTTTTAGCTATAAGCACTGTAGCAGGGCGAATCTGTCTTAAGGATAGAGTGTCACACACTCGACTTGATCTTTTTGTACTTTTACATTTCGGTAAAATAAATTCTGTAAGTTATTTATTTTTGTTTGTTTGATTTGTTTCAAGTTATTTATTTTATACAGAAGATTATTCTAATATATATATGTAGAGAGAGAGATAGGGGAAGAGGGAGTACAGAGAGAAAGATTAGAGTGGTTAGAAGAAAATGTGTTTGTATGGAAAAAAAGAGATAGAGTTGAGGAGACAAGAAACACCTGGGATGTGCCCCTTTTGTGGAGAGAATGTGGAAGCAGTTAACTATAAGGGTTAGTGAAGGTTTTGCTTCATGCCTATATGCTTCACCATCAAGAGGAAGTACATCTGAACTCTGTGGGTGTGTTTGATTGGACAGACTAGATAAGGGGAGATTAGAATCCATCAGACTGGAATCCTAGGATTGTGAATCCCCCGGACTATTTGGTTGGATTAGATGTATTGTAGACACCCAATTTTTGACTGTCCATAAGACTTGGACGCGACTGATGGTTTGCTCGGTGATGAAAGATGTGCAGGGCAAAGGTTCAATTTCTTCGGCAAAAAGAGAGTCAAATCTCAACTTCATACCCCTGTTCTGGACCAGAACGATCTCGATCAAAAGATTTTAGACTTAAAACCCTCTCTTTCAAAACATTTTTGAAATAAAGTTTCTGCGATGTTCCGAGGCTCGCATTTTGTCAAAAATTGTGCTTTTCGGTAAACCGAGCAAGGACAAAGTGGAAATGAATGAAAGAGAGATGAAATCTTTGAAAAATATTTCAAAACACCTTACATAGGGGTTTGAAGTTGAAGAAAAGAAGAGAAGAGGGAAGAAATCCAGTCGGGGGAGAAAATGGGCATGAACAGTTAAAAGAAAGTCGAGTAGCCCTCGCCGAATCGGGCCTATTCATTTGGATACTTGGAATCAAACTATGAGGCCACCACCGTTGGAAATCTTACTCCCGGGGCTTCATTTTGCACTCAAGAATCTCCTAAATTCAATTCCGTATGGGGGAGATATGGTTGATTGAAGTAGGGCATCACTCCGGTTGGACCGAAATCTGCGCGGCTTTACGGAAACTGGCATAACGTTTTCCATAGGAGGAATTTTAATGCAAGGTTAGCGCCATTGGAAAGATAACTTCTAGGGCTTCAATTTGGACACTTGAATGGCCACCATTGGACTTCCCAATCACCCACCAGTCACTTTTCTTCCCGGTAGCCCTTTTTTTTTGTCCTGAAAGTAGCTGGCCGGTCAGAAAATCTGGCTGGCCGGCCACCTATTTGGTGAAATGAATTTTTTGCCCTTTTAAACTAGCCGGACATGCCCCCCTCGCCAAGTGTGTCCTAGAAGTGAATTTTGTTTTCCACTACACCCATGTCCGAGGGTTTGGCCATTTTGGGGGGAAACTTGGTTTGTTTTCCCCCCCCTTTTTTTCGCCCTCTTTTCCACCCCTTTTGCTTATATATACAGCCCCTCCCCTTCAGATTTTAGGGTTACAAAATTTTTTTTGAGAGCCTTGCATCAATTCTCCCCCTCTCTCTACTCTAAGCCTCAAAACCCTTAAGCTCTTACACCCATTTCTACACCACCACCTAGCACCACACCACCACCTCCATTCTAGCCACTTGGAGCTGATTTCCAGAGCTGAGGAGCACCCAAAATTGGTCCAAGAAGTTTCCAAGAGTTGGTCTACAAGGGTGAGTTGATTTCTCCCTCTTTTGTGCTCATTTTTGTATCATTTCTTAGCCATTCTTGCTTACACTTTTGAGCTCCGACCAAAACTGAAAGTGGAATTTTTTTCAGCTCTATTTCATCTTTCATTAAGGGTCTTACCCTGTTTGGGACCCCCATTTTGCACTTGCTTCATTACCCTCTTGGATGCCATATTTTTGCATGATATTTTTGGCCTATATATAATCTGTTTTGAGCTCTTTCATAAACTGTGAAGTAGTTTATTTTGAGTCCTTATTCAACATTGAAAAAGGGATCATCACTGTTTGGGACCTCCATGTGTCACTTGCCATTGAACCCCTCTTTGGTCCCCATTTTTGCATGATTTATTAGCCTATTGTGTCTCTATTTTTGGACTTTGGTCTGAACTGAAGATAGCCCTATTTTGACCCCCTATTCATGTTTCATTGAGGGTCTATGGCTGTTTGAGACACCCTTTGTATACTTCATGTTATAGCCCTCTTGGTGGCCTCATTTTCCATGATATTTTGAGCATACTTGTATACTGTTTTGGGGCTGGTTCTAAACTATAAAAAGCCATATTTTGGGTCCCTCTTCAACATTTTTGAAGGGCCCTCACTTGTTTGAGACCTTCAGCCACTACTTGCTTATTTGCCCCTTTGTTGGCTCATTTCTTGCATGAGATCTTTGGCATACTTGTATCTGTTTTTGGGACCTGTCATAAACTGTAAAACATCATATTTTTGTCTTATCTTAAATATTTTAGAAGGCCCCTTCTCTGTTTGGGGCCAGAATTTGTGACTTGCTTCATTACCTCCCTTGCGGAGCCATTTTTGTATGCTAATTTAGCCCTACCTGGGCCCACTGTTTGGCCTCACTCTAAACTGTAAAAATTCTTTTCTCGGGGCTGCCTTGCTTCTTTATTTTCATTTCATATTCAAATTATGTATGCATTGTATAGTTATTGGCCATTTCATGCGCCAAAACCCGTGTTTCGGGACTCGTTTTATGCATCGGGATTCATTTAACGGAGTTTCGGGGCTATTTTGAATCTCATTTTACCTCTGATTTTTGCATGATAGTATGCCATTTTTTTGTGTTTTGCCATGTCTTGTTAGAGTGGCATTATGTGCCGTAGGTTCGGTTCTCGGTTTGCGTGCATGCATGCACGCATCTCGAGTTGTCTCATTTTCATCTAATGGCCTCCTATGTGAGTGTGGCCGAGGTTCACTTGTGTTGGTGTAAGCCCATATTGCATTGTGTATGCCATTTCATTCCATAGCATTGTGTATGCTAGGTTGTATGTTAGCGCATTGTGTATGCCATGTTTCCTCGTGCATTGTGTATGCCATTTCATAGCCTTTCGCATGTTAGGTTGTATCTTAGTTGCATTTCATGCATATCATGCATATTGCATCGTGTTCGGGATAGGAGTTAGCCTGGGCACGGAAGCAGGAATGCGTTCCGTTACTCGGTGACGGAACGTGTCTCAATTCCCCAGTTACCGACACTCTGGATTATCCATGATGGAGTTAGGTTTTGTTGTATTTTCATATGCATTCATTTCATATTGAGTTATGCAATTCGACTCCTCGGCCATCATGCATCGATATGTGTGATTGGTGGCACGAGGATCGAGACATGCATACATTTGTGAAAATACATTGCCATGCCCCTTTCCTGCTCTCTGTTGCAGCAAAATCAAGAATCAGCAGTCTTTCGAGGCTTGGCGTGCTTTCCAAGAACAATTGCAAAACAGAGGCTAATTGGGGCATCCTAGTGGATTTCCGTGCAAGGCAGCCTAAACATACATCATTCATCAGAATCAAGGCAGTCCTTGGCTTGCATGCCAGTTTATTATTTTCTTAGTTAATTTGTAAATTAATTAGGAATTTGTACACATTTTGGACTGTATTATTTGGACGGTAATAATCTTTTATTCAGGGCTGTATATTTATTCGGACCCTCTGCGCGATGGCATAATTGTAATAAGTGTGCATGAGTGTGATGTATGTCTTCCAACCCCACGTCTTTTTTCCCTTTTATTTACTTGCTTATGATGGTTAGATTAGGGCATGTTTCAATTAGCGTACAGTATGATAGCATGTTTGCATTCATTCATCTGTTTTGCATGCACCGGGCTCGGCGCATCATACTAACTGCATTTGTATTTCAATTCCAAGTTGAATACATGTTAGCTGTAGCATTCCATATGCCATGTTTAGAATAGCCGAGCCTGCTATAGTTTGCATTTTTGTATGTGTTGTATTAGGCATTTCTGTATACTTAGGATCATGCATGATTTCTAATATAGTTTCTGTTTTGGCTTGGAGTACTCAGTGATTTTTTATGATTTAGCATCCTTGCATGCGTGTGAGTGACTGCCATGAATAGCATGCTTACCGTGAGGCTAACTGCTTATGTGATATAACTGCGTTGAATGCCTGTGGATGGAGGTTGGGTTATTTGGATTGGAACAATTCATCAAGTGTTTTAAGCCCACTCGAGGGTGGCAAAACCTGCATTTTAAGCCTACCTGTGGGTAGCAAACCATCTTTCAAAAATGAACATGAAATGTTTTGTCCCAATTTAGGCGACCCGGTCTATACTTGTATGCTGTGCGCATCACATAGTAACTTAGGCTAATAACCAGAATAAGAACGCACAATTTTTCAAAATCAGATATCATGGTTAGTAGAGGCCGGTCTCTGACCGGGCAAGCAGGGGTGCTCATGAAGTGACCTTCCCCAATCGTACCCAAGTTCCCGAGCCGAGGCAACTTTGGTGATGACGGACACGTGGCCTTAGGCAACGAGTCAGGGTTTCCTAAATTTTCCAAAAATAAAATATTTAGGTGGCGACTCTGTATCTGGCAAAGCAGTCCATGTTTGGCACTTCTTTCAAAAAAATCTATTTTCAAAAACGATTTGCCGGATTTGGACTCTGTGGTTCAAGATTAAGAACCGTGACAAAATTCGAGTCTGAGCTGTAGCGAGGTCCCCCCGCGAACTTGTTACAGTTTCTGGCGACTCTGCTGGGGATTTAGAGAACTTGACTCGAACTCATGATATCTAGTTTTGACTACATTTGTGTGTTTCTTTGCATTGCATTTGCATTGGTGCGCCTAGGACACCGTGTTTGCCATCTGCTATTCCTGAACGGTTTGCCGGAGGCTTGTCTTGTCAAGGCATGACCATAAGGCTGACCGGTTGTGGGCTCTGCCAGTATGGGAACACAAACCCCGGTTTTACCGGGGCACCCTTTTCGACCATTCGACCTAGTGCATATTCGGAACCATAGTGACCATTGCAAGCTAGGACAGGTTACTTACCCGATATAGATTGTTTGAAACCGCTGCGTGCGTAGTGAAACCCTAGTTCCTGACAAAATAGGACAGGGAAACCCTACCCCAACATAGGGGTGTTTTGGCTCTCACTTATCTGTTATGTGCTTGTTAGAGTGCGTCTCTACAGGGAATGCATGTATCAGTTTATGAGTTTGGGCATCAGGCCTGCGGGCACCGGTTCAGTATTTTGAGAATCAGTTTACCTGAGGGTAACAGTTTACAAGCAGAATTTTTGGGGCAGAATTCAGTAGAGGGCACAGTCATCCTACTATACTCGTATCTGTTTTGGTGAAGTTAGGCTGAGATGTTGCATGTTTTCCCTTTTGCTAGGTAGTCCTGGAACCATAGCTTCAGAAGGCTCCGAAATCCCCCGGGTATATTGGACTAGTGCTGATAGACTTTGTTGAGTCAGAGATTCAATTCAAGGGCAACCAGTGTTCTTTCGCCGAGGCAAGGCAAAAAAGGGCCAGACAGGGCTCATTGGTTCATCTGATCCGACAGTCACCAGTCACATCATCAGTGGACCCGTGAAGGCACAGGGTTCGGAAGAATTTGTGGCCGTGATAGCAGCACCAAATCAGGGAATTGCCATGCAGGCTGAGATCAGTATTGAAACGCAGTGCCCATCTGGGACATCTGCCTCACATCCAGCTTTGGGACCCCAGCCGAACTTTGACCCAATTCCGCTAACTGAAGATTTGCAGGGTCCAGATCCTCGAGAAGGGTTAGCTCAAGCCCGAGTTTTCAGACCCTTGGTGCAGCCTAATGAGAGGCGTTATCCCCTTGATGCTAATGACCTCGATCTGACCGCAGTGAAAATTGTGAACCTTGAGAAGCAATTCAAAAAGGCACAGGGCCTTAACTCCATTCCCGACATTGAGGATGGGCACACTGAGTCTGCCGTCCGGCTCCCAGACAGATTCAAAATGCCACATATTGACCGTTTCGACGGGTCTGGAGATCCAATGGTACATATCCAACTTTTCTTGGATGTCCTAAAGCCGATGGGTCTGACTAAGCCACAGAAACTCTCTCTGTATGGAAGAACTCTGTCCGATGTAGCAGCCACTTGGTACGCTAAGTTGGAGGATAAAGTGAAGCAAAACTGGGAAGAATTGGTTGAGGCCTTTGTCGATTAGTATTCCTACAATACCCAAGTTGAAATGACCATCCAAGAGCTTGAAGCAACCCACCAAAACCCAAAAGAGCCTTTTGTGAAATTTGTTGCGAGGTGGAGAGCAAAGGCAGCACAGATGACAGATCGCCGCCCTTCTGAGAGGGATCAAGTGCAGATGATGGTGCGGAACCTCGAGCATGATATGTTGCAAAAGTTGATAGTGCTCCGCTATTCACTTTCAAAATTTTGCATGAACTGGGGGTTCAGGTCGAAAATGCGTTCAACAGCGAGATCATTCCCAGAACAAGTGAACCGACAAGGAGGGTGATTGTAGGGAGTACCAATGCCGGAAGTAGCACTATTCCCGAACCCACTGAAATCAATACAGTCCTCATAGCTAATCCTTTTGCCAAACCAAGCCTACGACCAACCAGCCCAGCCCAAGCTCAGGGCAGAACTTTCACCCCCTTTTATATGAGCTTGACTAGCGCACTAAAACTCCTGATGGAAAAAGGGCATCTCAAACCCCTCGATCCTCAACCTCTTTCCGACCCACTCCCAGCCAGACATAACCCCGCCAAGTACTGTATGTACCATCAGCAGCGCGGTCATGGCACCGACCGTTGCTACCGCCTTCGTCATGAGGTCCAAAATCTCATCGACAATCGGACGATAGCTCCACCTTCAGACCCCAATGACCAAACATCACCTGCCTACCTCCATCTCATCCATATACTGCCATCCACCTATGAACCCA
Organism: Camellia lanceoleosa; assembly: GCA_025200525.1. Taxonomy (NCBI): domain Eukaryota; kingdom Viridiplantae; phylum Streptophyta; class Magnoliopsida; order Ericales; family Theaceae; genus Camellia; species Camellia lanceoleosa. The sequence continues at coordinate 7,809,449 of CM045759.1, read as the reverse complement.
GCATATACATCACCCCGGCCCATCTACCCAAACCTGAGGTGTTTATCCCAGAAAGCATGTACTTATGCATGATGGGTGCACCTGAACCCCAATCACCTCAAACCCGAGAACCCACTACTTCTGAGTTGATGGGAATGATAAAAGATCTTCAAAGAATTGTGACAGATCTGGCCTCCGGGACATTGGCTCCATCATCGACCACACCACATATTGGGAATTTCATGTCAAAAGGCTCCCCAGTCTTGGGACGGGCTGCATTCGAGGAAGGCCAATCCCTTGGCAAAGTGGAGGTGAGTGGAAAGAACAAGGCAGGGGCGGGCATGGATCCCCATGAACATCTTATGTTTGCTGTTGAGGCTTTGAAAGCCGAGGGACTGAACAAAGAGCAAGTCCTCGCAGTTGTTGCAAAAACTGTGGATGACACTTTTACTACTCAAGTCAGGGGCAGTCCGAATCAAAGGAAAAACCGGGAGAAAGGCCGTCATACCAGATACGATCCTGTTAGCTCTAATCCTCCACTCAGAAGAGATCAGCAAACCAGGCCAGCACCTACCAATCCCTTTGCGGGTGTGCCCAGCAAAAATCCACAAGCCTTGAAGTACCAACCCCGAGGTCGAAGGGTCTTCCATGCCCTCCACATGCCTTTGTCCAAAGCCTTCAAAATCCTTGTTGGACAAGGCCATCTCAAACCCCTTGAGCCTCAGCCTCTCCCGAACCCTCTTTCGGCTACGCATGATGCTATCCAGTATTGCACGTACCATCAGCAAGCCGGCCATACTACCGACGACTGCTTCCATCTTCGCCATGAAGTACAGGATTTATTTGACAACAGGGTCATCCTCCCGCCGAGCTCAGCAAAGTCTATCGGCACGGGGTCAGTGAACTTGGGGGATAATGTGATTATGTGATCGAGGGATGAACCACCTGCGGATGGCGCTCAGATTACTCTAGCTGTGGTGGATGGCATGCACTGTTTTGAGCAATGTATAAGTCTTTGTTAATTTTGCATTGACTTGGGTATTGGGTCGATCTTGTTGTTTTGTTTTGAGTCATCCTTTTGTTTTGAGTCGATCTTTTTGTTTTGGAGTGCATCTTGTTGTATCGAGTCAGTCCTATTGTATAGGAGTCGGGTGATTCCGGGGGGTGTTACCTTGGGCGTCACCATTTTGTTTCGTGTTTGTCTTTTCGTTTTGTCTTGAGTCTGTTTCTGCCGCAGAGCCAGTTATGCCAACAGATTTTGAATGAAATAGCAGTGATTTTTCACGCTCTCGCGTTTGCTTCTGCCTTGTGCCAGTTATGTCGGAAGTTCTGAAAGAGATGACAGTATTTGACTAAGAACTCTGTCTTTTCTGTGCCTTGAAGTCATTGTAATGACTTGAGTTTTTCAAAACATTTTGAACATTGCGGTAAAAACAAAGAGAAAGGAATTCCTCGGGATTTGCAAAACTTTGATCAATTGAGAGAAAAAGAGGCGTGCTAAGCCCTTAATGAATAAAATCATGCTTGTTAGCGTGAGTACTGAGAAGGACCCTGGCTTGATCCAGACTGGTTTCACACTATCTTCAGTGCGAGCGACTTGTCGCTTTCTTAAAAATTTTCAAAAACAAAATGTTTTGCGCGGTCCTGCGAAGACCTGTGTGGAATCGCTCTTGAAATTGCGCAGCCTAGGATCGCTCTCAGCTTCGAGACTCAACCCCTTTGCTTCCAAACCTTGAACTTGAATTCAGAATGTTCAACGATCAACTACAATGTGAGGCCTGTGTGGCCAGATCAAAAGCAGCCCATGAACTAAGGGGCGAGAAGATCAGATGTCGTCAAAAGAAGCTTACAAAGCTAGATCAGAAGCACCCCTCGAACTGGGGGCAAAAAATGTCAGATGTGCTCGAAGAGCCGAAGATGGATCCTTCTGCAAATCGATACAACAGCCACTCTCTTGGATACGGATGGCTTCGAGATACTAAAACCATTTGGCATGGACTTGTTACACTTTTACCCTTTGAGAGGCTCGCTGGGCCGAAAACCCGGAAAGGGCGACCCAGGCAAAAGTTAGAGCAAGAAAAGATATATACAAAAAGCAAAAAGAAAAAAAAAAAAAAAAGAAGAAAAGAGAAAAAAGAAGAAAAGCAAAAAAAGAAAAAAGAAGAAAAAAGAAGAAAAAAAGAAAAAAAGAAAAAAAAAAGCGAAGAAAAGAAATGAAAAAGAAAGAAAAACAAAGCTCGCAAGGTCGAAAACCCGCGACGGGCACCTTGGCAAAAGTTAGAGCCTAAAAAAGGAGAGGTTAATACCCGAGTGTACCTTAACCCCGAACTACGTAAGGCTTGATTCCCATCTGTAGGATACGTAGGCAACTTCATTCTGAAGTCCAGCCGTAAAACAATTCAAATTCGATTGTGTCCATGCAATGGTTCTAGTCATCTTTGTCTTCTCTGTATCTGAGGATTTGGTTGTCTGAGGACTGACTACAACGCGCTGCGGTGCCATTCAGACAAGGGGCAACTTTCCGTTGCCCACTATGCGCTGCGGTGCCATTCAAACAAGGGGCAACTTTCAGTTGCCCACAATGCGCTGCGGTGCCATTCAAACAAGGGGCAACTTTCCGTTGCTATTCAATGTGCTGCGGTGCCATTCAAATAAGGGGCAACTTTCCGTTGCCATTCAATGCGCCGCAGTGCCGTTCAAACAAGGGGCAACTTTCCGTTGCCATGCAGCTCTCTTCATGCACGGGGCAGTTTTCCTTTGGATTCGAGGTTGTGCATCTCAGGAGTAGGATTCATGCTCGTTGAGCAAGTGGCCGTTTGTAAAAATAGTTTTTGAGAATTTTTACTGAGGTTGACTAATTCTCTCGAAAATTATCCCAATTTTCTAAAATTGGACCATTTCTTGGACCCAAAAAAGGAAAATTTTCAGTGCTCATAGCCTAACTTGCATGATTTTAAAGCAAAAATCGAAGAAGCATGTTAATCTAACTCTCATTTTGGTCAAAACTGTTTTAGTAGAAAGCAAAGACAAAAAAATGGTCAAAATGATGAACTAAGGGCACAGTTGAGTCAGGTATTCTGTCTTTTCTCCTTTGTCAAAATACTTGCCAGAAAGGGCACCATACTTGCCAAGAAGGGTACTCTACCTGTCAGAAAAGGGCATCACTGAAGCTAACCACAAAAGGGTCGAAAAGCTCTCACACCCTCCGAGCAACGAGGTGTCAAGCCAAGTGCGAAGCATGAACTGGAATGGGGCAAGATTTTCCACTCCATCATCTGGACAGATCTTATCACGTCCAAACTCCCCAGCAAAGCATCATCAACCGATGTTAGCTGCAGATTTGCTACACACCCAAATGTAGCGCAACCCTTTTATGGAAGGAATTCACTAGCTGTGAGCGGAAGAAAGAGAATTTGGTGGAATACCAGGGGCAAGAGCCCGCAACTTCGTTCTTATCCATCAACCACCCAGGGGAGGGATTAAAAAATGAGAGATTAAAGAATAGAGAGATGTGCGCTGAGAAAAAAGTGAGGAAAAGGGTTTTGTGAGAAAAGTCGAGGCTGAGGGTCGAGTGATGTGAGAATCACCAAATAAGAAAGGGTGGGAAACAATACCCGGAGAAACTGACTCCTCGCAAACTGAGATGTCTCTCGTCTTTGGAATGCGTCTGTGTGTTATGTCTTTTGTTTTGTTTGTCACGATTCTTGTTTTTGAGTCGTTTGAGTGTCAACAGATGTGTTTAGATCATTTTACCTTGTTTTTCCTTTGATTGAGTTGTGTTTAGGTTGTTTTACCTTTGTTTTCCATTTTGGCTGTGGTCAATTGTAGGCTCAATACTCGGTTAAGAACCCTTTTCTCATTTCAATTTCAAAAATCGTTGTGTGCTCAGAGTGCCGTGTTGTTCTTCACAATTGTGCAAAATAGGATTGGTTCTTTCATGAAGCCGCAGGTTTCAACCCAGGTCATGTCAGAACAGTAAAACAAGGATCTATCTGAAGCTATTTAGGTTCCAGACTGTAAAGCAAAAGAAAATAGGGAAAATTTGGAGCATCTTAGCATGTTTCAACCTTAGCAAAATCCGAGGCGCATTCGGTGCACCTTCTCGAGCCTCATTGTTTCTCTGGAGTATAGTGTATCTCGACCCCAAGTGTAAGCTTCTTCAAGTCGAATGGCAGTCCAAGCGACCCGAGGGTTTCACATGCGAGATGTTATCTCTCGCCAATATGAATAGGGTGCCCTTTTGAAATTTGAGTGTGTTGCAAAGTCCTCTAAGAGGCAAATCAGAGGCACCAGAGTACATATTTGATGATCCTCTATTGCATAGAATGTGAACTTTCATATACCTTTGTTGTTGCATGCGTGCGCTTTATCGTTATGATATGCTTGCTTTCGATTCCGCACAGAATATGCTTTGCTTGTTCCATGCATAGAATATGCTTGCTTTCAATATTGCATAAAATGTGCTTCCATACTTGCATAGAAAATGCTCGTATCTCTTGCATGGAAAATGCCTCCATACTTGCATAGAAGATGCATTTTATCGCACTTTCTTGTGCATTTTATCTCGCTCTCACTGTCTTGTGCACTTACACTTTGTATCTCACTTGCACTGTCTTGTGCATCTTGTGGTTGTATCTCACTCGCACTATCTTGTGCATTTCAAAACACTCGCGCTGTTTAGCGTATCGCACTGTCTTGTGCATTTCAAATCACTCGCACTATTTTGTGCAGTTTATCATTCGCGCTACTTTGTGCACCTCAATCGCACTGTTTTGTGCAGTTTATCATTCGCGCTACTTTGCACACCTCAATCGTACTGTTTTGTGCAGTTTATCATTCGTGCTATCTTGCCTCAATCGCACTGTCTTGTGCAATGCATATCATCGCGCTATTTTGTGCACCTCAATCGCACTGTCCTGTGCTTTGCATATCACATCGCACTATCTTGTGCATTTCAAATCAATCGCGCTGTTTAGCGTATCGCACTATTTTGTGCATTGTATCATTCGCGCTATCTTGCACATCCCACCTACACTTGTTAGTGCATTACATTTCACTTGTGCTATTTTACGCATCGCACTATTTTGTGCACATTACTTGCATTGTGTATGCATTTTATCGTGTTATCTTGCGCATCTCACCTGCACTTGTTAGTGCGTTGCATCACGCCATCTTGCGCACCTTACTTGTATCACACTGCTTTATGCATTCACCCTACTCGCACTATGTTGTGCACCTCCAGCTCGCGCTGTCTTGTGCACTCTCTGGTCTAGGAGACCTTAAATCCTTCGGTCTAAGGAGACCTTAAATCCTGCATCATCATTCGCTCTGTTTTGCGCATCGTACTTGCAGTTTACTTGCATTTCATTCGCATCTTCTTGGGCACTTTCCGGTCTAGGAGACCTTAAATTCTCTAAAGGTGCAATTCCTTTGGTGTTTGTCGTGCCCGAACGACTTCCCGTGGTCTGGCATAGCCACCTGCGTATGTTTGCGGTGAGTTCCTAGGAGACCAACTGAGACGGTGGAAACTAGAGTTCGAATGGCTTATGCCTAGAACGCAAAGGTTCGGGATTTCCAAGACTAAAGTCTGGTTTAAATACCCAGGGGTATATCCTCGGCTTGAAATCTGTATGGCAGCCCCATAGATTGAGATAGCATCTGTATGCACCTCAATTCTGGATACTGATCCAACCTAGTCTGTCACCCTGTTGGAGAATAGGGAAAGCTGCGACCATAGTCAGGGAGAAAAGTAGTACCTGTGGTTCAACTGAAAAGAAGAGGAAGATTCCCACATCAACATGAGGTAGGACATTGCCGAGGTAAGTCATTTCCAATTGCCCCTGTAAGGTACCTTTACCTCTTAGCTATTACATTGCATCTTAACTACTACATTACAGTGCATTGCATGAATCCTCAATTTTCAAACCGGCTTCGCGTAGCGTATAAGTCCAATTATCAAAATCTTCCTGCATATCATTTTGCATCCTGCCCTTGAACTACGCTGGTTGGATTCCTTGCAAGGGGATACGTAGGCAGCCTGCGGGCACAACCATTTATTTATCTATATTTTGTTTGTTTGTTTGTCCAAGTCTTTGGCTTTGTCAAAAATGGGTCGTCTCTGGGCTTTGACATTCACTCCCGTCACTTCTTGACTTCCGCGTTCCGTCAAAGAGGGGCAACTGTAGACACCCCATTTTTGACCGTCCATAAGACTTGGACGCGACTGATGGTTTGTTCGGTGATGAAAGATGTGCAGGGCAAAGGTTCAATTTCTTCGGCAAAGAGAGAGTCAAATCTCAACTTCATACCCCTGTTCTGGACCAGAACGATCTCGATCAAAATATTTTAGACTTAAAACCCTCTCTTTCAAAACATTTTTGAAATAAAGTTTCTACGATGTTCCGAGGCTCGCATTTTGTCAAAAATTGCGCTTTTCGGTAAACCGAGCAAGGACAAAGTGGAAATGAATGAAAGAGAGATGAAATCTTTGAAAACTATTTCAAAACACCTTACTTAGGGGTTTGAAGTTGAAGAAAAGAAGAGAAGGAAGAAATCGGTCGGAGAAAATGGGCATGAACCGTTAAAAGAAAGTCGAGCAGCCCTCGCCGAATCGGGCCTATTCATTTGGATACTTGGAATCAAACTATGAGGCCACCACCGTTGGAAATCTTACTCCCGGGGCTTCATTTTTCACTCAAGAATCTCCTAAATTCAATTCCGGACGGGGGAGATATGGTTGATTGAAGTAGGGCATCACTCCGGTTGGATCGAAATCTGCGCGGCTTTACGGAAACTGGCATAACGTTTTCCACAGGAGGAATTTTAATGCAAGGTTTGGGCCATTGGAAAGATAACTTCCGGGGCTTCAATTTGGACACTTGAATGGCCACCATTGGACTTCCCAATCACCTACCGGCCACTTTTCTTCCCGGTAGCCTTTTTTTTTTGTCCTGAAAGTAGCTGGCCGGCTAGAAAATCTGGTTGGCCGGCCACCTATTTGGTGAAATGACTTTTTTGCCCTTTTAAACTAGCCAGCCATGCCCCCCTCTCGAAGTTTGTCCTAGAAGTGAATTTTGTTTTCCACTACACCCATGTCCGAGGGTTTGGCCATTTTTGGAGAAACTTGGTTTGTTTTCCCCCCCTTTTTTTCCCCCTCTTTTCCACCCCTTTTGCTTATATATACAGCCCCTCCCCTTCAGATTTTAGGGTTACAAAATTTGTTTTGAGAGCCTTGCATCAATTCTCCCCCTCTCTCTACTCTAAGCCTCAAAACCCTTAAGCTCTTACACCCATTTCTACACCACCACCTAGCACCACACCACCACCTCCATTCTATCCACTTGGAGCTGCTTTCTAGAGCTGAGGAGCACCCAAACTTGGTCCAAGAAGTTGCCAAGAGTTGGTCTACAAGGGTGAGTTGATTTCTCCCTCTTTTGTGCTCATTTTTGTATCATTTCTTAGCTATTCTTGCTTACACTTTTGAGCTCCGACCAAAACTGAAAGTTGAATTTTTTTGAGCTCTATTTCATCTTTCATTAAGGGTCTTACCCTGTTTGGGACCCCCATTTTTCACTTGCTTCATTACCCTCTTGGATGCCATATTTTTGCATGATATTTTTGGCCTATATATAATCTGTTTTGAGCTCTTTCATAAACTGTGAAGTAGCTTATTTTGAGTCCTTATTCAACATTGAAGAAGGGATCATCACTATTTGGGACCTCCATGTGTCACTTGCCATTGAACCCCTCTTTGGTCCCCATTTTTGCATGAGTTATTAGCCTATTGTGTCTCTATTTTTGGACTTTGGTCCGAACTGAAAATGGCCCTATTTTGACCCCCTCTTCATGTTTCATTAAGGGTCTATGGATTTTTGAGACACCCTTTGTATACTTCATGTTATAGCCCTCTTGGTGGCCTCATTTTGCATGATATTTTGAGCATACTTGTATACTGTTTTAGGGCTGGTGATAAACTGTAAAAAGGCATATTTTGGGTCCCTCTTCAACATTGTTGTAGGGCCCTCACTTGTTTGAGACCTCCAGCCACTACTTGCTTCTTTGCCCCTTTGTTGGCTCATTTCTTGCATGAGATCTTTGGCATACTTCTATCTGTTTTTGGGACCTGTCATAAACTGTAAAACATCATATTTTTGGCCCCTATTCATTATTTTAGAAGGCTCCTTCTCTGTTTGGGGCCAGAATTTGTGACTTGCTTCATTACCTCCATTGCAGAGCCATTTTTGTATGCTAATTTAGCCCTACCTGGGCCCACTGTTTGGCCTCACTCTAAACTGTAAAAATGCTTGTCTCGGGGCTGCCTTACTTCTTTATTTTCATTTCATATTCAAATTATGTATGCATTGTACAGTTATAGGCCATTTCATGCGCCAATACCCGTGTTTCGGGACTCGTTTCATGCATCGGGTTTCATTTTACTGGGTTTCGGGGCTGTTTTGCATCTCAATTTACCTCTGATTTTTGCATGATAGTATGCCATTTTTTTTGTGTTTTGCCATGTCTTGTTAGAGTGGCATTCCGTGCCATAGGTTCGGTTCTCGGTTTGCATGCATGCATGCACGCATCTCGAGTTGTCTCATTTTCATCTAATGGCCTCCTATGTGAGTGTGGCCGAGGTCCACTTGTGTTGGTGTAAGCCCATATTGCATTGTGTATGCCATTTCATTCCATAGCATTGTGTATGCTAGGTTGTATGTTAGCGCATTGTGTATGCCATGTTTCCTCGTGCATTGTGTATGCCATTTCATAGCCTTTCGCATGTTAGGTTGTATCTTAGTTGCATTTCATGCATATCATGCATATTGCATCGTGTTCGGGATAGGAGTTAGCTTGCACGGAAACGAGGCACGCCTGTACTCTAGTGATGAACGTGTCTCAATTCCCCAGTCACCGACACTTCGGATTATCCATGATGGAGTTAGGTTTTGTTGTATTTTCATATGCATTCATTTCATATTGAGTTATGCAATTCGACTCCTCGGCCATCATGCATCGATATGCGTGATTGGTAGCACGAGGATCGAGATATGCATACATTTGTGAAAATACATTGCCATGCCCCTTTCCTGCTCTCTGTTGCAGCAAAATCAAAAATCAGCAGTCTTCCGAGGCTTGGCGTGCTTTCCAAGAACAATTGCAAAACAGAGGCTAATTGGGGCATCCTAGTGGATTTCCGCGCAAGGCAGCCTAAACATACATCATTCATCAGAATCAAGGCAGTCCCTGGCTTGCATGCCAGTTTATTATTTTCTTAGTTAATTTGTAAATTAATTAGGAATTTGTACACATTTTGGACTGTATTATTTGGACTGTAATATTCTTTTATTCGGGGCTGTATATTTATTCGGACCCTCTACGCGAGGGCATAATTGTAATAAGTGTGCGTGAGTGTGACGTATGTCTTTCAACCCCACGTCTTTCTTCCCTTTTATTTACCTGCTTATGATGGTTAGATTAGGGCATGTTTCAATTAGCATACAGTATGATAGCATGTTTGCATTCATTCATCTGTTTTGCATGCACTGCTCACATCATACTAACTGCATTTGTATTTCAATTCCAAGTTGAATACATATTAGCTGTAGCATTCCATATGCCATGTTTAGAATAGCCGAGCCTGCTATAGTTTGCATTTTTGTATGTGTTGCATTAGGCATTTCTGTATACTTAAGATCATGCATGATTTCTAATATAGTTTCTGTTTTGGCTTGGAGTACTCGGTGAGTTTTTATACTTTAGCATCCTTGCATGCGTGTGAGTGACTGCCATGAATAGCATGCTTACCGTGAGGCTAACTGCTTATGTGATATAACTGCGTTGAATGCCTGTGGGTGGAGGTTGGGTTATTTGGATTGGGACAATTCATCAAGTGTTTTAAGCCCACCCGAGGGTGGCAAAATCTGCATTTTAAGCCTACCTGCGGGTAGCAAACCATCTTTCAAAAATGAACATGAAATGTTTTGTCCCAATTCAGGCGACCCGGTCTATACTTGTATGCTGTACGCATCACATAGTAACCTATGCTAATAACTGGAATAAGAACGCACAATTTTTCAAAATCAGATATCATGGTTAGTAGAGGCCGGTCTCTGACCGGGCGAGCGGGGGTGCTCACGAAGTGACCTTCCCCAATCGTACCCAAATTCCCGAGCCGAGGCAACTTTGGTGATGACGGACACGTGGCCTTAAGCAACGAGTCAGGGTTTCCTAAATTTTCCAAAAATAAAATATTTAGGTGGCGACTTTGTATTTGGCAAAGCAGTCCATGTTTGACACTTCTTTCAAAAAAATCTGTTTTCAAAAACGATTTGTTGGATTTGGACTCTTTGGTTCAAGATTAAGAACCGTGACAAAATTCGAGTCTGAGCTGTAGCAAGGTCCCCCCGCGGACTTGTTACATGTATATCCCGTGTTTGTTTTTTCATGGAATTAGATGTCTTGAAAAGGCTATTTTTAGTGAATCCAATGTTTGGTTAGACGGACTGGATAGGATAAATGAACAAAAGAATATTTTACCTTTTTTCAATTGTTTACTAAGTAATAGCAATATTAAACATATCTTTAATATTTTAATTATTTTTAGCTACATTAGATAAAAATTTATTTTATTTTATTTTTTACACAATTAAATAAATTTATTTTTTTAAAATTAAATAAATAAAATATCAATAAAAATATATGTTATTGGGAGACTTATTTATAAGTCCTTTTTCGGATACTTATGTTAGGCTAAGTCCTGTGTAATTTCTTATAGAGTCTCAAGTCCTATTTAGATAGGAATGTATTCCATAAGATCCTACATAAACGTAACGTGACGTGACATTTACATAAACGTAACGTAACGTGATACCTACATTAATGTAACCTAACGTGACACTTATATAAACGTAACGTGACACCTACATAAACGTAACGTAACGTGCCATGTTGTGTTTCGCAAACATAATGAGTTTTTATTTTTTAAAATTGAATGTGAAAATGTTACTGGTTTATGTTGGTGTCACGTTACGTTTCATATAAATATGATCTATGGTAACATTCAATTTCCTATACAGGAAATTGAATGTTGCCATAGATCGTAGGTGTCATGTTACGTTTATGTAGGTGTTACGTTACATTATGTTTATGTAAGTGTCACGTTACGTACATGTGTCATGTTACGTTTATGTAGATGTCACGTTACGTACAGGTATCACGTTACGTTTATGTAGGTGTCACGTTACGTTACGTTTATATAGATATGATCTATGATAACATTCAATTTCCTATATATGGATTTACTATTATTTATGATATTAACAACTAATATTGAGGGTAAACGTGTCAACAAACTTCCCACAAGACTTATGGGAACATAAGTTTTTTAGTAGGACCATATGTAGTATAAGTCATCTTAATAGGACTTATAAATAATTTTTCCTTAATTTTTTAATTAAAATTTTAAATAAATTTATTTTTTAAAATAATAATAATTAAGTAATGAAATTAAATAAAACATCTATTAAAATTTAAATAATGAAATTAAATAAAATATAAACAAAATTTTAAACCAAAACATCAATAAAATATCTATAAAAAATTATTTAAAAAAATTAAATAAATAAAACATCAATAAAAAGTTAAATAAAATTATTTTATTTTTAAATTGAGAAGTTTAAATTTTATTGAATTTTACTAAATATAATACATAATTAAATAGTAGAGGGTCAAAATAGTCATTTCACCACCTAATCTGAATAGTGGATAGTCTCCCGAAAATTGTCCCACACGAAGTCCGGCCGGACTCCATGTCCAACGGATTAAAAAAAAAACAAACGCCACATTGAATGTTTTTTTCGAATTACAATCCGCATAGTAAATAGTCACCCTCTTATTCTCCTAATCAAACACACCCTATGCTACAAACGTTTACTTTTTTTCTAGGACCATAAAGAGCAGAAGAAACCCCTTATAGGTAGAGAAATTTTTTTATTTTTTGGATGTGGGTATAAATGTAAATCAATATTCCATATGCTAATTGATTTATATAGATTTTTTTCTTTTTAGTTTTTATATGCATGTATGTAACTAGTAGAAGAAGCTCAAATTCTCCAATACATGAACCTTATCTTGTATTTTTAGGAATAAAAAATTCTATCCATATATAAAATTTATATAAAATATTTTACAAAAATGATGTGATATCATTCAGATAACATAATTATATTTGTTGGTAACTTATTTATCTATTCAGATAACATAATTATCTTCTTCCATATATCCTTGATTTATTTATCTATTCACTAGATAATCACCTACACTATATAAAACCTGAAATTTGTTTCCATTACTCTCTCTCTCTTCTCTCTCTCTCTCTCTATATATATATGTGTGTGTGAGTGTCTGCATATAGTGGCCCACATGTCATATTAATTTTTATTATATTTTTATATAAATATTATTTATATATTTAATTAGTTATATTTGGATAACTAACATGTGATTTACCCACTATCCAATATGATGATTTCATGAAAGTTATAAGAAGTTACAATGGATCATAGGTTCAAATCTATCTATATATGCTTTTGGTAGTTATCAAAACGGAGACGTTGTTTTCATAATAGAATAGGCTTAAAATTTTATTTCTTTCACTTCTCTATATTGTTCTGTGAGAATGCGTTTACATATTTGTTTCAAGACTTCATCACCTAATGCTAGATTCAAAGAGTTAAACAATATGGTAGGAGATATTTCTCTTTCTTATTAAATTATTTTAGTTATAATTACAATGTATGCATCAATTTAATGTTTCCATTAATTTAGATTGGAGGCATATATAATGTATGCATCAATTTAATGATCATGTCCCGGCCGTGGAACTTATTACGGATTTTGTTCGATAAGTTAACTGTTCACTTGGTAGATATAATATTTATAATCTATTTAATTTCTTGTATTTGTTACTAAAAGAAAATGAATGATCTATTTTAAAAATATACTGTCATTAATTTTTTTAGAAACAAATGTGAAAAATTGAATAGCACACACTTACTGAATTGACTTTTTTTTTTTATAAATGATACACATAAAAGATTTTATAAAATAAACGATTTAAATCATTAAAACGGGATCCATAGAATTGGATCTACACCCTCCGATCCAAATTAAGAACTGAAGGGGAGCAGGTCCATCAATTTAATAGCATACATTCAATTCTAGATTAAGTAGATCCTTTCTTCAATCCAACTTACCAAAGTCAGTTGACAAGAAAGAACATTAACATTGTTGCTTTAAAAAATGGCCAGAGTGAAAAAGATCTGGAAGTCGTTTTTTTTTTTTTCTTTTTTTTTTAATTTTATTATTAGCAAAAAATAATTTTATTGATGAAGAATAATATACATACATATGAGATTATATTAATAAAGGGAGGGGAGTGTGAAAAACATCAAAGCAAATCAAAGAGATTCCAACTTTGACACCGAGAAAAAAAACTCAATCATTTACTAGTACAATCACCAACAGCTGATGAGAAACCAATAACAAAAAACTAAAGAGCAACAAGAACAAAACAAAATAAAACAACAAAACTCAATAGTTAGTATAATAGATACTTACAAAAAAAATAAATAAATACATGAAATAAAGTCGCGATGGATACAAAAGATACGCTTAATATTCAATAATTTTAAATTACGGTCACATAGCAGGTAATAAACTTTTTAATTGGTCAAAAGGACCAATGAAGTGTATCCTAGTTTTTATTTATTTATTTATGAAGCACCACTATTCACTACTACCATGCTCATAGTTTAGCTCTTCTATTCATCACATGTTTTTTTCATCCAGTTTTACTAACTCCTCTAAAATACTTAACAAAAAATGAGCACTGATTGAACCATATTTAAAAAATAAAAAATAAAAAATAAAAAATGAGCCTCCAGGTAAGAAGAACAACGGGATAATAAAAGTTCTACACTATAATTCTGTTGTTCACATATTGCAAGAGGGTTAAATATACAAAAATAAAGAGAGAAAAAAAATCATATGCAATTTATATTTTCTTTGTAAATAAAATGTCAATTCATAAATTCTGAAGATATATATGAGTCAAAAATTCAAATAAAGAGACAATTTACAAATCAATTTTGGAGGTAAGGGTTGTGGGGGCTAGAAGGAGACAATTTACAAATCAATTTTGGAGGTAAGGGTTGTGGGGGCTAGAAGGAGGTTAGAGGTGGTGGCAATAGTAGAGAACGTCAAAAGTTGGGAGGAATGACTGTGAAAATAACTTAGGGACAAGGTTTTCCTCCAACTCATTATGGAGGAACTCATATATCTTAAGCGATGTGACAGTTTATGATTGGTCACTTCTTATATAAGTTAAACAATTAAAAAAATTTACTAATTCTTGTTCAATTCTCCACCGGTTAAGGTTATCCCAAATATTAGGATACATGTATTTAGGAATTTTATATATTTTAGGTAACTTTATGTATTTTTTTAAATAAAATTTTATCTAAGAATATATTCTCTAACTTTCTAAAAGAATTCTACTATAATTTATACTTGGGTCTCTGAAAACCCTAATGTATTGTATCGATATTTGTTCTTGCAAAATTAGAGAAGCGTAAAGAACTTAGTGGTGGATTCATTGTCAAGGATTAGAACCGTTAGGTTAGATTGTGATCTCTCTTAATTTTGCTTAAATTTCAACTCTTTGAAGTTTTGTTTTATTTTATTTTATTTTTCAAAAAATTTGGATGCTTCACTTTTCTATGCTTGTGCTGGTTTGAGAGTTATCTTTCTTTTGTTGTCAATCTTACTTACATTTTTGGGCTAAGGAATTTATTCTTCCTTCTATTATCTCAATGTATATTTTATATTTTGAGTTAAAAAAAAAAATTGATAACAAAAAATTACTCAAATTTGAATAAAAATTTTATTTGATACGAACCGCTCCAATAGACAAACTCAAATTTAAACATAAATTTGAGCAAAAACTTTACTATGACAAGTGGTAAATTTGAGAGTAAATGCATAAAATGTGTAAATTTTTGGTCGGCAAAAGTGGTATAAAATGATCATGAAATAACTTTAAAAATTTTGAGTAAAAATTTAAGTCTCTCTTAATTTGGATAAAAATATGAGTAAAAATTAATTTCATAAAAATTTGGGTATGAGGATCCGTATTTCTAATATTTTCACCTAAATTTAAATTAGTTCGAGTTAATGATTGAAAATCCCAAATAAGATACGATGAAAATAACTGAAAAGTGAAAAAACACGAGTTAAAAAAAAAAGGCTTGGGAGCACCAATTTTTGTAGAGGACATTCACTTATTCTAGGACGAGCCTAATATCCGGTTTTAAATAAATAATTAACAATTAATTTTAAAATTAAATTGTAAAAAAATATAATTAATTAAATTTTAACTATTTTTATTACAATTTCACTTATTATTTTTTTTCCCCTGCTATTAATGCTATGTTTTAAGTTATAAATAACAAATATATGAATCATAATATAATTAGTAAAAATTAAATAAAAAAATGATAAATTATAAAATTGCACCTTTTTTTTTTAGGAACAAAAACTACATAAAATATAAATACATTATTATAGAGGATACTAGCAGCAACCCGTGCTATGTATGGGAATGTATAATTTAAATAATTTATTATAGTCATTTTTGTATAACAAAATAAAAAATTCTTATAAATTCAAAATATAACAGGGAATTGTAATTAAGAAATATTTTGAATATGATAACTATCTCATACCTAGGTTCATACATTCATTTTTTTCATAAATTTGTCATTTAAAAAATTGATTATAAAATCATCTTAGTCCAAGTAGGTCATTTAGCAACTTGAACTATATTTCTATCGGACATTATTATATGTCACGACCCCAAACCGCCCCTAGTAGTTTGGTGCCATGATGGCCAGTAATCCGAGATTACCAAAGGCCTCACTCAAAAGATCACACACAATCAGAGTATACATATGGGGCTAACATGTGCGGAAGCAATATTTAAAACTAAATAGTCCACAAGAGCTGTGCATAGATCCAATGAAATGGCATACATCTTTAATTAAAGTCTTACAACTTGGTTACAACATAAATCAAATACATACATTACATCTTAACAAAAGGCTTCTCAGCCGACATAATCAAATACATGAATTACAAGGTCAAAACATAATCTTCATGGTTGCCGACATCCTCAATGCCGACCTAACATGCATACAAAACATCGGCACAAAGCACATATCTCGGCGGAGCCGACTTCTTGCTTGGAACCTACATATATATAGAGGGGGTGAGGCTGGAAACTTCGTGAATGGTACAAGTAATAAAGGGTTTTCATGAATGATTCGAGGTTCTTGGCAAAGCATACATACATATCATATCATGTTCAAATCATGTACTTGACAAAACTATTTCAAAACATGTACTTGGCATAACTTGCATCAAAACACACACTTGTCATAACTTATTCAAAGCTTGCTTACTTCACAAACTTAGGCGGGTTATTGGGGCTTAGTTCCCCGCACCACGTGCTCCAAAGTAACTTAACAAACTTAGGCCGGGTTATTGGGGCTTAGTTCCCCCACCACGTGCTCCAAAGTAGCTTAACAAACTTAGGCCGGGTTATTGGGGCTTAGTTCCCCCGACCACGTGCTCCAAAGTGACTTAACAAACTTAGGCGGGTTATTGGGGCTTAGTTCCCCCGCACCACGTGCTCCAAAGTGACTTAACAAACTTAGGCGGGTTATTGGGGCTTAGTTCCCCCGCACGTGCTCCAAAGTGACTTAACAAACTTAGGCGGGTTATTGGGGCTTAGTTCCCCGCACGTGCTCCAAAGTGACTTAACAAACTTAGGCGGGTTATTGGGGCTTAGTTCCCCGCACGTGCTCCAAAGTGACTTAACAAACTTAGGCCGGGTTATTGGGGCTTAGTTCCCCGCACCACGTGCTCCAAAGTGACTCTACACTAGATACGAAACTCATACTTGATATACAAAAGAGGGACAATCATTCATGCTTAACAAATACTTTTATGAAACAAGCAAAGCTTTAACAAATCTTTACAACATAACTTTATTAAGAATACCACTCACCTAGTCCTTGGGACGTCGGGATCAAGGCAAAGGTCCAAGTCCTACAAACACATGGCAAGGTCTCTCGAACATACTTCTTAAAACAAGTCTCACATACATGCATGCAATGATCTCGAAAACATCTTTGGAAGTCAAAACATCGCTTTACATGTCGAGAGACATCTTTGGGTACCAACCAGTCTTTGCCGAGGTTCCACACCTCTGGCCGAGGTGTGGCTACCTAAGCTTCGGCGTGCCTTGCATGCCGAGGTTCATGCAAGACAGACTAAGGTGCAAGTGATCATGCAAGAATGATTTCGGGCTACACTTCGGGAAGCGGAGCTGGAGATCTGGGTTTCCACCCGTGAAGAACATGAAGAACATGAACATGAACATGAAGAACATGAATGCCAAAATCATCATTTCCTTTGTTCCAAAATCTGGGTTTCATGCTATGAGTTCAAATCGAGACACAGGGCACCCATACTCAAAGATCATATGAAAACAAACATGGAAACATAAATCTTGACTTGAGCTTTCGGATCAAAACATGGCTTTTCTTGAAGAACACTTGAACATCATCTTCTCTCTCTAAAACCGAACTTCAAAACAATGCATGGCTTACAAAACATATTCAATCATGCAATGCAATAACATAAACATAAAGAACATCGTGAGCAGATCAAGAATCTAACCTTAGATCACGAATCTATCGGTTGGATCTCTAGGAATCAAGCTTGGAAGTCCACTCTCTCTCTAAAACGCCTCTCCCTCCCTTAGAGCTTCTCTCTCTACTCTTCAAAACATAAACATGACAAATGATGCATTTCTCTCTCGGCTATAAGCACTCGGCTCGGACACGTGGCAACGGCTAATTGGTTCTCCTCAAAAGGTGGTGATTGATAAGACAAGGTTCGACAAAGCGTATCTAACAAGCTACACAAACACTCCGGCCAGAATGACCTCGGCAAAGAACAAGACATCGGCAAACAAAGGATGATGACTTGACTAGAAACAAGACTTCGGCACTAAGGTAACAATGATCTCGGCTAGGTAGGACAACTCTTGACTAAGCATGCCACACCTCGGCCTAGATGTGCCACACCTCGGTCTAGGTCATGCCACTCCCAGACAAGATCACTTCGGTACAAAGGTAACATCTCGGCCCAGATAATACACATCTCGGCCTCGGCGATACACACCTCGGCCCAGATGATAATCATCTCGGCCAATATGCCTGGACAAAGGTGGAGGTCAAGCAAAGTACTTCTAGGCTCAGGATGACCTCGGCTTAACATATCCTAGGCTCATCATGACCCAGGCTTCCCCACAGAAAAGCGAAACAAAGCATACATAAACACTTAGGCCATTCATGTAAGTTCAAAACAAGGCAAAGTCCATGAAGGCAAATCTTAACATGGCAAAACACATGAATGCATACAAGTATGACTAAGGCATGAAATGTGGGTCCTTACATCCTTCCCTTAAAGAAGTTTGGTCCCCAAACTTAACTTACCATGTTCCCAAAACCTCTCTGCATGCGGACTCTCATCTTCTCTTATCGAATTAGCTTTCACTCTGGGACAATCCTTATACGATGACCCTTCTCACCACATCCGTAACATGCTCGATCGCTCGAAGACAATCCCAAGATGTAGCTTCCCACAACTTGTACATGTCGGCTGGTATCCCTTCCGATTTGTGTTGTTGGGATTGTGCATAATCGTCCCTCGTCGTCATCATCCAGTCCGCTTCTTCCTCGCGATTGTCATAAGTCCGCCTCTTCTTCTGTTTCCCTCCGAACTCGACTTGCTCAGTTGGCTTCGCCAGAATGGCTTTATCCAACACTCCAAAGATACGTCGGCATGTTGAGCAAATTCACCGATCTTGTATTGGTCCGAAGCCCACTCTCAAACTTCCTAGCCTTCATATATTCGTCGTTGACCATGTGAGGTGCATACCTCGCTAACTCGGTGAAGGCACGGTCATATTCACCACTTTGTTTCTTGCCTTGTGTCAATGTCGAATTCGGTAGCCTTACGGTTTGAACACTCGGAGGAAATGTTTGTTGTAAAAACTCCAAAAATCTAGCCCAAGTCAAGTCTGGGTTGCCTTCTCGGATCATCATCCACCATCTACGTCGTCATCCAATGTAAATCTCGCCAATGACACCTTCGGCGTCGATCTTGGGGAAAACCTCAAACAGCTTCTCCATCTCAAGAACCCATGCTTCGCCTTCATCGGCTCTATACCTCCTTGGAACCGGCGGTTGCATCTTCTTGAACTCTTTGATCAAAGTCAATGTATCATCCCCATACAAAGTTTGTGGAGGCACTTGTTCCTTGGAGGAGGTGGAGGTGGTATCATGCTTGCTTGTCGGCTTGAGTAGATGTAGCACCAATGTTCTGTTGCCTTGTTTGCCTCAACTCACCGACCAAACCTTCAACAATCCTTTCTAGTCTGTCCAACTGTCTTCGGTCCGATCTCGGCAATCGGGGCCTACCTCTTCTCATAATGCTAAGTGTATGCAAAAATGTGGCTCTTAAATAAAATAACAAATAAACATGTGTGCAAGTGAGTATGAGCATGCCGATGTAACAAATCTCGATCGAAATAATGCACACCTTGTCAAGTAGCAAGCAACATGATGCAATCCTAATATCAAGTCTAAGGAAAATTCCTATGCTCTTTAGGACTCAGAGTGTGTGAACAACGACTATAAGGAACTTGTGCTCGATACCATTCTGTCACGACCCCAAACCGCCCCTAGTAGTTTGGTGCCATGATGGCCAAGAATCCGAGATTACCAAAGGCCTCACTCAAAAGATCACACACAATCGAGTATACATATGGGGCTAACATGTGCGGAAGCAATATTTAAAACTAAATAGTCCACAAGAGTGTGCATAGATCCAATGAAATGGCATACATCTTTAATTAAAGTCTTACAACTTGGTTACAACATAAATCAAATACATACATTACATCTTAACAAAAGGCTTCTCACCGACATAATCTAATACATGAATTACAAGGTCAAAACATAATCTTCATGGTTGCCGACATCCTCAATGCCGACCTAACATGCATACAAAACATCGGCACAAAGCACATATCTCGTGAGCCGACTTCTTGCTTGGAACCTACATATATATAGAGGGTGAGTCTGGAAACTCGGTGAATGGTACAAGTAATAAAGGGTTTTCATGAATGATTCCCGAGGTTCTTGGCAAAGCATACATACATATCATATCATGTTCAAATCATGTACTTCGCAAAACTATTTCAAGACATGTACTTGGCATAACTTGCATCAGAACACACACTTGTCATAACTTATTCAAAGCTTGCTTACTTCACAAACTTAGGCCGGGTTATTGGGGCCTAGTACCCCCGCACCACGTGCTCCGAAGTAACGAAACAAACTTAGGCCGGGTTATTGGGGCTTAGTTCCTCCGCACCACGTGCTCCAAAGTAGCTTAACAAACTTAGGCGGGTTATTGGGGCTTAGTTCCCCGCACCACGTGCTCCAAAGTGACTTAACAAACTTAGGCCGGGTTATTGGGGCTTAGTTCCCCGCACCACGTGCTCCAAAGTGACTTAACAAACTTAGGCCGGGTTATTGGGGCTTAGTTCCCCCGCACCACGTGCTCCAAAGTGACTTAACAAACTTAGGCCGGGTTATTGGGGCTTAGTTCCCCCGCACCACGTGCTCCAAAGTGACTTAACAAACTTAGGCCGGGTTATTGGGGCTTAGTTTCCCCCGCACCACGTGCTCCAAAGTGACTTAACAAACTTAGGCCGGGTTATTGGGGCTTAGTTCCCCCGCACCACGTGCTCCAAAGTGACTCTACACTAGATCATAAAACTCATACTTGATATACAAAAGAGGACAATCATTCATGCTTAACAAATACTTTTATGAAACAAGCAAAGCTTTAACAAATCTTTACAACATAACTTTATTAAGAATACCACTCACCTAGTCCTTGGGACGTCGGGATCAAGGCAAAGGTCCAAGTCCTACAAACACATGGCAAGGTCTCTGAACATACTTCTTAAAACAAGTCTCACATACATGCATGCAATGATCTCGGAAAACATCTTTGGAAGTCAAAACACCGCTTTACATGTCGAGAGACATCTTTGGGTACCAACCAGTCTTTGCCGAGGTTCCACACCTCTGGCCGAGGTGTGGCTACCTAAGCTCGGCGTGCCTGCATGCCGAGGTTCATGCAAGACAGACTAAGGTGCAAGTGATCATGCAAGAATGATTTCGCGGCTACACTTCGAAGCGGAGTTCGAGATCTGGGTTTCCACCGTGAAGAACATGAAGAACATGAACATGAACATGAAGAACATGAATGCCAAAATCATCATTTCCTTTGTTCCAAAATCTGGGTTTCATGCTATGAGTTCGAAATCGAGACACAGGCACCCATACTCAAAGATCATATGAAAACAAACATGGAAACATAAATCTTGACTTGAGCTTTCGGATCAAAACATGGCTTTTCTTGAAGAACACTTGAACATCATCTTCTCTCTCTAAAACCGAACTTCAAAACAATGCATGGCTTACAAAACATATTCAATCATGCAATGCAATAACATAAACATAAAGAACATCGTGAGCAGATCAAGAATCTAACCTTAGATCACGAATCTATCGGTTGGATCTCTAGGAATCAAGCTTGAAGTCCACTCTCTCTAAAACGCCTCTCCTCCCTTAGAGCTTCTCTCTCTACTCTTCAAAACATAAACATGACAAATGATGCATTTCTCTCTCTCTGGGCTATAAGCACTCGGCTCGGACACGTGGCAACGGCTAATTGGTTCTCCTCAAAAAGGTGACCGATTGATAAGACAAGGTTCGACAAAGCGTATCTAACAAGCTACACAGCAAACACTCCGGCCAGAATGACCTCGGCAAAGAACAAGACATCGGCAAACAAAGGATGATGACTTGACTAGAAACAAGACTTGCACTAAGGTAACAATGATCTCGGCTAGGTAGGACAACTCTTGACTAAGCTGTGCCACACCTCGGCCTAGATGTGCCACACCTCGGTCTAGGTCATGCCACTCCCAGACAAGATCACTTCGGTACAAAGGTAACATCTCGGCCCAGATAATACACATCTCGGCCTCGGCGATACACACCTCGGCCCAGATGATAATCATCTCGGCCAATATGCCTGGACAAAGGTGGAGGTCAAGCAAAGTACTTCTAGGCTCAGGATGACCTCGGCTTAACATATCCTAGGCTCATCATGACCTAGGCTTCACACAGCAAAGGGGAAACAAAGCATACATAAACACTTAGGCAATTCATGTAAGTACAAAACAAGGCAAAGTCCATGAAGGCAAATCTTAACATGGCAAATCACATGAATGCATACAAGTATGACTAAGGCATGAAATGTGGGTCCTTACATTATAGCTTTAAAAATTGAACACTACTGCAAATAATGTAAAAATGTTCAAAGCCCGCTTTAAAGAAAACAACAAAAAATGCAACTAGTACATATACACATAGGTATACAAAAAGAATAAAATTAATCAAACCCTTGAATCCTACAATTGCTTAACTAATTGTGACATTGTTGATGGTTGAATGCAACTCGAATCTTAAATGCAAAGCTTGAACAAAACTTTATACCCAATATGCAAATACTAAAAAAACTCTATGGTGTGTTAGAATATATAGCTAAAATATGAAGCATTTGAAAAATAAGATAGAAATGAAATTGAAGATCATTATCAGATAGGAATAAATTTGAAGATAATTATTAGATTTAAGATTAAAATAAATTTAAAAAAGGGATCATATGAACAATATAATAAAAATAAAGTTGGAGATAATGATAGGATTGGGGATTAAAAAAAAATTTAAAAAGGAAGAAATAAGAAATAAAGATAAATGAAGATACAGGAGAAGATTAAGCAAAATAAAAAATAAAATAAAAAGAGATAAGGAGTCTTAGATAATAAAAGATTTTAAAAGTTAAAAATTTAAAATAAAAACAATATTAAGAGGGGAAAAAATGTGTTTTATTGGAGAAAAATAAGGATGAAGAAAAATTTAAAACATAATTTTGAGAGAGTGACATGTAGGAAAAAGAATATAAACTGTTTGAGAATTAAGTATTGAGACTTTGAAATTTTTAGAATAGATACTATTTCCTTATATATAGTATAGATATAGATATATAGATAACAAGATAGATATCAAATCTAATTTGAAAAAAGATAAAAATAAAATAAACATCCTTAAAAAAAAAAAGAAGAGAGAAATGTGAGAATTCGGTTACTGATAATCAAAATTTTTAAAAAGATAAGATATTTATGAGAGATTATGTATGAATAGAAGATAATTTAATTTTTGTTATATCAAAATAAAGGCATATATATTTTCTTGAATAGTAGCAAAATAAATTTACACTTTAATAAAGTTGTAATAGAATAAAATATATTTAATTTTTAAATTGCATGCTTGATGATGATTTTTTTTTTTTTTTTTACATACATTGATAGAAAATTTTGAAATTGATGGTAGTCAATTGTTATCATTATAGCTTACAAAAAGAATTTAATAGTGGTCAATCATTAACCAATAATTTATGATAAAATCATAGATAGCCAATAAAAAATTAACACTCAGCAACTTAAATGTTGTAAAAATAAAAATAAAAAAATTGGAAAATTCATAATAAAATATTGAAATTTCTCAAATCATATAGTTAGATATTTTGGTTAATTTTAAAATTTAAATGTTAAATCCAGTAATATTATGCTATGTGTAATAATTCAAAATTTAGATAATACACTAATAGATTTGAGCCACTTTTTTTCTTTCTAATATTGTAAAAAAAAAATCAAAATTTTAAATTAGACATGTATAGATAAAATTTAAAGATTTTAAAATTTTAAAATTAAATATTGTTAGATGTACCAATCACTTTAAGCCAAATATATTTTTATTTTAAAAAAATTTTAAATTTTAAAATTGAGAAATTGTGTTTAAGGTTTTGAAGCTGTTGTGTGTGATTGTATTGTTAAGTGGGTGTATATTGGTTGTAGATGATCTGAAGAACTCTCATTTGAGAGAGCTTGAAGGAGCAAATGTGAGATTAACTTTATGTGGAGCTAATCTTCTTGAATTCGAGAGTTTGCACGAAGCCATTAATAAGTGTGATGGTGTGATAGACATGAGATAAAATAAATTAAATTAAATTCAAGATTTGATGAGTTTCGAATCTAATTAAATTGAAAAACAAAAGCAAATTAAAAATTTTAAAGTAAGCAAGCTCAAATCATGCAAAATGTAATAATAAAGAAGATGAAAAGATGTGTAGATGAACTGAAAAATAATGAAAAAAAAAAGGAAAAGAAATATATACACACAAAAGTAATAAATACTGGAAAAGTACATATAAAGTAAGAAATAATATTATGAGCATAAAAATGAAGAAAATGAAAAAATTTGTAGATGAACTGAAAAATATTGAAAAAATATATATATACACTCAAAGTAACAAACACTGAAAAAATGCATATAAAGTAAGAAATAATCTTACACTGACCTTGTAATGATTTTTGTAGATAATCAAACTTGAAAAATATAACAATAGAGAAGATAAGTTATTATGAGCAAATAAAAAATGACTGGAATAAATTGAATAGAGAAACGTATGTGTGGAAGTTGTAGAAGTTCTTGGTTTCTTTTTTTCTTTTTTTTCTTTTATAAATTGAGATTGAGAATGAGATAGATATTATTGTGAGTAATGGATATGGATGAATATTTTATTATTTTGAGATAAATATTATTATTGGTGATGGATATGGATGAATATTTTATTATTTTATATAGGGAGAAGGAGTGAGAAAGCTTGAAGAGTGGGAAAGGAGGTGAAAGGAAGTGTCACGTAATATTTTTTTTTCTTTGAAATTATGAGAATTTAGGATTTAAGTTTTGGAGTCTTTTGACTTAACAACTACATTTGGTTATATATATAGTATAGATAGATAGATAGATAGATAGATAGTATAGATAGATACATAGATAGTATAGATAGATAGATAGATAGATTCACTTATTCTAGGATTTGTTAGTGACCTAAGTATGATAGAATTCTTTTAGAAGTTGAAAATATTTTGTTAGAAATTTAATTACATTAAAAAAATTCTAAAATATCTTAGATTCCTACTGATATGTTTCCTATTAGGTTTCCTAACATTGACATTTGAGGTAGACCGAAAAAGAAGAAGAAGAAGAAGAAGAAGAAGAAGAAGAAGAAGAAGTTGTTGAAATTGAATATACTTTGGTTTAGTTAACAAGTGACCAATAACAGGCTACCACATCGCTTAGGATGTAGGAGTTCCTCCATAATGGGTTAGAGGAAAGCATTTTCCATAACGTATATGCGTGTGCACTTATATAATATGGACATTGTACAAAAAAATTTTAAAAAAAATAATCACAAAGAATATAACTTTTGGCTCATTATAAAAATTTATAACTAACCTTAATTATAGTCTCTTAGAGCAATCCCAACGATACTCTTTATTTTTGTGAGGGAAAAGGAGAAAGAGTGTCCATTGTGACGAGTGGTTCTACAATATTCTTTTTATTCAAACAGTTCTTCGTTCAATCCTCGCTTCAATATCAAAAACAGGAAACATTCAGATGGGGTGTTGGAATTAGCATTCAGACGAATGAGTTAGATGAGGATATAAATTTAGTTCTATAGAGAAAGGGAGAGTTTAGAGAGTTTTTCATGCAATCTTTCTTCCTTTCCCTTCGCCTCCTTATATAGTCATTTGGTGTAAATATTTCTTACCTGCTTTCTCTTTTTCATCATCAGTCAAATGTCAGGGTTCAGTTTCCTACCATACATTTGGAAAGGGACATCCGAGGCCCACTTTATCTTCTTGGCACAAATACTTGCCGTTTATACCGACAACTCTTAGTTGGCATTCCCATTGGTTGGTGATCATGTACTCGGCGTTGGGCTCTCATCAAACCCATTGGGCCTAAACTATTTTGGGCTCCGTAATAGATGGGCCTTAGCATTTTGTTTGCCGATTGCCTTGATGATTTGTTCAGCTCACACATTCGTAATGCTATAATCAATATAGTAAATTGGTGTCACTACTAGAAATATGACTTTTTGCGACTGATTAGTTAGCGGTCGCAAAAAATCACTTTTTACAACAAAATCTCATTCTACCTGACCCAATCATCTTCCTAAAAATTAAAAAAATAAAAAAACCCCCAAATCATGAAAAACTTGACTCGCTCAACTCTCACTTTGATGAAGATTTGAAGATTTTGATCGATTGTTGATGAAAATTTGAAGATTTTAATCTGCTGTTGATGAAGATTTTGATCGATTCATAATGGGTAAACCTAAACACTTCTCTTTGTCTCTCTCCGTAATGTTTGACACATCTTCATCGATTCATCTTCATCACTCGAATCTTACTCTTTATAATGTTTGACACATCTTCATCGATTAATTTGTAATGTGTAAATTGAAACATTAATTGATTCAACTGTTTGTCTCTCTTTGTAATATTGCTCTTCTCTCTGCTCTTCGGTACTCTCTTTCTCTATATATATATATATATCCGTGTAATGTATCACTCGTATGCATTGTTCAATTACAACAGTGTGTATGGGTGTTGATTTTTGACCACACAGCCAAAAGGAGAACTCAACTGGAGAGCATCGGTAGAATAAATTAATCCTAACAACCTACACAAGAAGATGAAATTCCGGCGGTAGTTCATCCACTCGGGGGCACTCCGACGATCAAGTCAGTAATTAATATCTCTTAAAGATATCAAATTGTGCTTAAACTCACAAGAAAGAACTTATCTTAGACCCATAAGGGTGCCCTGCTTTTATAACCAGCAATGACCTGATCCCTTTAGAAGCCTCACTTTAGTGGACTCTGGTTCAATGCTCATCCTGGACTCTCGACTAGATAAGGATAAACTCTCCTTGAGCCTTATCCTTATCCTAACTAAGGCCTTCCCTTGTTCTAGGACTATTGTCCCTTATCTGCTTATCTTGGATTCCGGTATCTCCGCAGATAACCTCAGCCTAGCTGAGATCATTTCAGCAACATGACCAAGCCACGTGGCACCTCGGCTGACACTTTAGTGCCACCTTAGCCACGGGCTGTCATTCATGAAATACTTCCCCACAACTGTCCCCAAGGTTCTATTACCTTGGTAATCTGAGGTAATGGAACCTACATCGTTTGTCCATACAACACGTCGGCTAACAATCCATTCATTTCTACGATCGAAGTCATGACCTGTCGGCTCCAAGTAACTAGGACTCAGCTATCCACTTTGCCAAGAACCAAGAATCAAGATGATCCTTGTCATCCTTTTTTCCAGATGTTGGCCATCTATTCTATATTAAGTTCCCACAGACGGCGCCAAATTGTGGGTGTTGATTTTTGACCACACAACCAAAAGGGGAACTCAACTGGAGAGTACCGGCAGAATGGATTAAGCCTAACAACTTGCACAAGAAGATGAGAATCCAGCGGTGTGTAGACACCCCATTTTTTACCGTCCTCAAGACTTGGACGTCACCGTTTAAATACTCGGTGATCATCCATGTTTGTGTTTGTTTTGAGTTCCCGAAGGTCTCGGCTACGCGCCTTGCCTTAGGATCTCTCAACTCGACTGTTTTTTGTTTGGTTTTGCACCAAACACTTGTGTTTTGCCTTTGAGGGGCAGAGAATGGCTTGTTGGCCATCCCCACACATCACCGGCCATGGCTTGAGGCCACCGGCCATTAGTTTGTTGCCACTGGCCAAATGTTTGGCCGGCCAGCACTATAAGTTGGACACTGATCATTATAAAAATAAGGCAGCCTCGTGGGTCTAAGGTATACTTTTATTTATGATGCTTTGACTTGTGCATTAAGTACTGTTTTGATATCTGTGAGAGATAAGATTTACTGACTTGATCATCAGAGTGCCCCCCGGGTGGACGAACCAACGTGGGAATTCCCATATTCTTATTACAGGTTGTTAAGCTTAATATATTCTACTGGTGCTCTCTAGCTGAGTTCCCTCTTTGGTTGTGTGGTCGGAAATCAACACCCACAATTTGGCGCCGTCTATGGGAACTTAGTAAGGATAGATGGCCAACAACGGACAAAAAGTGAGGATTGGAAACAACATCCACAGTGAGAAGGAGGAACATGTGGATCTTAACACTGAAGAAGGGGACCATAATGGAAAAGTGCAATAAGTGAATCCTGAGGCGAATAATGTGGCCAAAGGCCGAGAATGGAACAAGAAGAGTAGCCGAGATGAGTACTACTGTGAAAGCAGTCTTTAGGTACAGAGGGACAGATGTCGGAGAAAATACGAAGAAACTGAAAGACATGGCGAATAAGTTGACAAATCTACAGATAGTGGTCAACCTCATGATGCATAACAATGTAATGCAACCAACATCTCCATTACAAGACATGTTGATACTAGCAACCAAAACTGGTGCCTAGAAGACAAGATCTCGGCCTAGATGATTAGGTCCGAGAAAAGAAAAGCTCATCCTAAGTGAATAGATCCCAGATTCCAGAAAACAAGATCTCGGCCTTGTCACGACCCAAACCCGCCCCTATGGGTTTAGTATATAACCGCCCGATGTCCGTGATTAGAAGGCCCGGTTAATAGTAAAAACGATGTCTGAGTAAGGAAATTTGGCGAAAGCCAAACAGTAATAAAAAGATGTCCAATGAGTTGTGACAATCTGAATGCAAAAAAACTTTTATAAACAAGCTACATTTATAACCAAAACATATATGCATACACCATATACACAAACATCCTAGTTAGTGACCAAATCTGTTCACCACAACTGTATAGTCAAGTCTTATTTAGTCGATATGAAACAGAGACAAAAAGGTGATCTTGAATATCCTAAATCAGCCTTAGCTTGAACGAACTCGGAACCTCAAAGTAAGGCACAAAGGTTGGCTTGACAAAACGGGAGTTTAACTGATGCTCCTAGCTTCGGTCCGGTGCCTAGACACCTACATATAAATAATAACAGTGAGCTAAAGCCCAATGAATAACAAGTGCATAAATTGGTTAAGAATGAATGCCCTTTCATTAATTAAAACAGTCATTTGCATTAATAAATCAGTTATTCAATCAGTGGCTCATATTTCATGCCATATCGGTCATTTAGAAACCATAGTAGTCATATGTGGTACATCCAATAGCAAAACAGTACAGTAGGTCTTAACAGACCGAACAGTCAGTTGATGGCCATCATAACGATGCGATAGTAGTTCCAAACATTGGGCCGACAGAGATCTTTGTGACAAAGGCGATAGAATAAGTTGCTATGGATGCCATGAATACAGTTCACAAATAGGACAAACATTCATTCAGTAAATAATGCCATTTCAGAAAGCAGTACAATCAATCGTTCAAAAATAGTTATAATTGAACGTATCTTTACAACATTATTACTCACAGAGTGATGGGCTACAGATAGGCTAGTCGGTGTCCTCGGGTGCCAACTCTACACAATTGCAGAATGAACACACACTAAGTTACACAATTGGGATTAATAGCTTAGCCCCTAAACTTGACTTGGTGTGGTTCTATAGAATTATCCTCATAAAGATGCCTTAAACTTGGCCTAGGAATGCCTAGGATGAAATGAGGATGCAAAGATGTACTTTAAAACACTTTTCAAAATTTGCTGAAATAGGGGTCCACGCTTGAGCGTGGCTTTCTACGCTCGAGCGGACATACAAACAATGAAGATTCGCTCGAGCGTGACTTCCTTCGCTAGAGCGGACTGCAAACTCAAGAAAAGTACTGGATGCGTGTTTTTCACACTCGATGGACGCTTGACTCATGATCAAGCATAAGACTCAGACCCTCGCTTGAGCGCAGATTACCTCGCTCGAGCGGACTACGAGACACATGAACTTCTGGGCATATGCATTTCATGCTCGAGCATGACTTCCTATGCTCGAGCGGAAGTGCATGTACTCAGAGTGTACGCTCGAGCGTGAAGTCCTCCGCTCGAGCGTGGATAAAAAATCTGAAATTTCCAAATTGATCCTCAAGCATGAAACTCGACTTAAAAAGCTTCAAATTCGATTCTTTTGGGCTAATTTTCTAGAAAACATCTGAAAACTCATACTACAACATGTTTCAAAGATCAATTTATGAAATCAAGCCCAAAAGTAAGCCAATTGAACACCAAATTAGATGTAAACATGAAGAACAATGCAAAATCATACATGCATGAGTTCCCATTAACTCTAATGTTCCAAAACAAGATCAAATGCAAGATTGAGCTCAAAATCATGGTGAATTCATGGACCATAACAAAATATGAACATGTATGTTAGAAATTCTTATGAAAATAACCTCAAAATTCAAGGGTATGTACATGCATGCATGAATTAATTCTCAATTCAACTCCTTAAATTAATTCTTGACTTTAAACTCCAAATTTCCATGAACCATGCAAGAAACAACTTAAATTCATATTTGAGAGGATGATTTCCTACCTTAGGTCTTGAATTTTAGGTGTAGGAGCCTAATTTTGCAATTTCTCTCCAATTCTTCTAAGTCCCAAGCCAATTCTTGATGAACTCAATTTTTCTTCCAACTCTCTAACTCTCTCTCACGTTTTTGGTCTTGAGGGTGAATAAAAAGAGGCAACAAAATGATATGAAATCAATTAATGGCCTAAAGTGCCCACTAGTGGCAAAAATGCAAATAATTCAAGTTGATGTAATTTAACATTAATAATGCTAATTTAATCATTCCAAATCAAATTTTAATTAAACCTACCATAAAATCACATAAATTCTAACTAGCATAAAACACTAATCAATTTCAGATTCGGTCACCGTTAAGGCCTTCAATTTGCAATTCAAAGTCAGAATATGAATAGATCATTCCGTAACCAAACAGATAGAAATGCATTAAAAACAATACACTCATGCAAACAGATTAAGCTTTCATTCTAATCGAGTACTTATCATGCTCAAACACAGTTTAACATTAATCAGATGTGAGGGTTGTCACAGGCCTAGATGATTAGGTTCGAGAAGAGAAGAGCTCAGTTTGAGTGAGTTGATCCCAGATTCCAAAAGACAAGATCTCAGCCTAGATGATTAGGTCCGAGATGAGAATAGCTCAGCCTAAGTGAGTAGATCCCAAATTCCATAAGACAAAATCTCAATCTAGATGATTAGGTCTAAGAAGACAAGAGCTTAGCCTGAGTGAGCAGATCCTAGATTCTAAAAGACAAGATCACGGCCTAGATAATTAGGTCCAAAAAGACGAGAGCTCGACATAAGTGAGCAGATCCCAAATTCTAGAAGACAAGATCTTGGCCTAGATGATTAGTTCCAAAAAGAGAAGAGGTCAGTTTGAGTGAGCATTCTAGATTTCAGAAGACAAGATCTCGACCTAGATGATTTGGTCCGAGAAGACCAGAGCTCAGCCTGAGTGAGTGGATTCTAGATTCCAGAAGACAAGATCTTGGCCTAGATGATTAGGTCTAAGAAGACGAGAGCTCGGCCTAAGTGAGCAGATCCCAGATTCCAGAAGACAAGATCTCGGCCTAGATGATTAAGTCCAAAAAGAGAAGAGCTTAGCCTAAGTAAGCAGATCTCAGATTCCAGAAGATAAGATCTCGGCCTAGATGATTAGGTTTGAGAAGAGAAGAGCTCAATCTAAGTAAGCAGATCCCAGATCCTAGAAGACAAAAAGGAAGCACACAAGATCAGACTGAAGTCGACCAGGTTCTGCCTGTCGGCAAAAGGCCATCTATACAGAAGGGTTTTTACTGGACCTCTGTTACGATGTATACATCCTTCCCAGGTTGAAGACTTTTTATTCAAGGTCCACGAAGAAGTATGTGGAAGCCATACATGAGGCAGATCCCCTACCCACAGAGCTATATCACAGGGATTCTTGTGGCCCTATATGCAAAAGGATGCTGAAGCCTATGTAAAAAAGCATGAAAATGTTGTTGAAATTTACAAGTTGGAGTCAGCCGAGGTATCCAGATGAAGGAAGCAGGAATAGGCTTGACACTTGTTGAAATTTTTGAAAAAATTTACAAGTTGGAGTCAACCGAGGTATCTAGATAAAGGGACACTCGAGTTGTTGGTTACCTGAGATCACCAACCAGGTCGTCAAACCTAAAAATGTTGGAAGGGTGAAGTCTTGATAAAAGACAGCAAGTAGAAGTAAGGAAGCAATACTTGTTGAATGTTATTTAATTTTTTTTTTATAAAGTGCCCGTTGGCTGAGATCATAGTAAACGGTGAACTCCGAGGTGACCAACTACGGGTGCACCCTAGATGAAGTGGATCTGAGGTGGTACATGTTAGATGTGTTCTAACCCGAAGTGATTACACAGTTAAAGTATACTTGGGAGAAGTACAAAAATATTCTAAGTATGGAATCATACAAGACAGTAAAGACAAAGACAAGCATTCAACACTTAGTCAAAAAGAGGACTTGCATTAAAAAAAATAACTTGTTCAGATACAAAAGAATGCACCTTGGCCCGAAGCAAAACAATATGTCAAGATGGAATCTGACTCCACTCTCGATGATAGATACTACAGTGAAGGGCATATATGTCTCTCCAGGCATCATGGAATCCTCCTCCCCAGCCAACCTTAGATGAACGTTGGTTGGAATGGAGAATTCCTGATGGAAGTATTCTAGTTTATTGGAGGAGTCTACCCTCCATTTGAACATCTCCATGACCTCGACTACTGCAATTCTAGAAAGAAAGGTTGGACTGTGTGGGTTAAAGACCTCGGCAAAACCCTAAGGACTACTGGGTTATTAGTTTTAGGGTTCTGAAGAAAGTTTGGGGGCAAAATTTGTTTTAGTTTTCCTAAGTGTGGATTCTAGCAAATCCCAAACCTAAGTCTATGCAAATGTAAAAGATTCATAGGCAGTAATCTACTAACAAGCAAGAATAGACAGAAGAAACAGGTCTAAAAAACATGAAACAGTGATCAAAGATTCAAGAATATGAGAAAAATAGAGCACTGACAGATTCAAGGTATGAACAAAATTAATAAAATTCAGTGACAGTGTGCTAGAAGATATGTGTCAAATATAGAAAATGTCAAGATGGGTTCAAGAACATGAAGGATAAAATTTGAGTCAAAGAAAGGGAAGGCATGTAGAACAATGGGATTCAAATATGTATACAAGATGGCAATGTAGATGTAGATATGGATAACGTGTGTGATGTGTAATAATCCAAAAAGGGAATATATTTCAAAACAGTAGAGAACTGAAGTTAAAATAAAAGAAATCAAGGACTTACAAAGCGGAGCCGAGGAAGTAAATGCCGGAATGGGATTTGCCAAAGTCAGACAACGCTCTGATCAGAACAGAACTGCTGAGTGCACGCCGGAAGTGGTGACCAGAGTTGTAATAGGAAAAACTTCGAAGGAATGACAATGGAGACTTCTAGAGAGAGAGTGAATGAAGTTTTGTCCAAAAACAAAAAGGTGGCAAAACATTATGTAACTGCCTTGGACGACGTGCCTGTTAGGCAGCGTAGACAACTTCGATGCAATAGAGTGACGCGTGACTGATATGAACCAACGAGGTGATGACATGATGATTTTGGTTGAGATGATGATCTTGGTTAAGATGTTGATCTCTGTTGAGATGTTAAATTTAGATGGGACAGAACTTGTTTGTTTTTGGTTCCTGATGAGTTGATACTAGGGTCTTGGTGTTCTTGAACTAGTGAATCATGATCTCTGTCAAGATGTTTGACCTGGATGAAATAGAACATGATGATTTTTGAATCTTGGTTCTTGACGAGTGGACATTTGAGTCCTTGTTTCGATATACCGCCGAGTCATGATCTCGGTCGGAAAAGTATCTCTAGCATGTTGGAAGATGAAACGATGTAGGTTCCATTACCTCAGGTAGCCGAGGTAATAGAAGCTAGGAGACTGTTGTGGGGAAGTATTTTGAGATGACGCGACGTGGCTAAGGTGACGTTGAGGTGTCAGTCGAGGTTCCACGTGGGTAGATCATGTTTGCCAAGATGTTTAGGGCACTGTCGGGGTTGTAAAGGATAGAGTCCTATGAAGTAAGACTTCTAGGGGAAGTTGGACACTGATTATTATAAAAGTAAGGCACCCTTGTGGGTCTAAGGTATGCTTTTATTTATGATGCTTTGACTTGTGCATTGTTTTGATATCTGTGAGAGAGAAGATTTACTAACTTGATCATCAGAGTGCCCCCGGGTGGAAGAACCACCGCAAGAATTCCCATCTTCTTGTTACAGGTTGTTAAGCTTAATCTATTCTGCCGGTGCTCTCTAGCTGAGTTCCCCTTTTGGTTGTGTGGTCGGAAATCAACACCCGCAATGCGTAAATTACAATAGTATCACCATCTCACAATGGTGTAAATTACATTTCACAACATATGTATCATTGTAATCGATTGAATGAGGCATTTTTTGGTTCAACAAATATTTTAGCTCATAATAGATCCACTTGCTTATAATCTCTCTCTCTCTCTCTCTCTCTCTCTCTCTCTCTCTCTCTCCGATTTTGTTTGTATGCTTTTATATGTATCTAACTTCATTTTTTTTTTGTCTGTACGTATATATATACAAACACATATATGTAAGATGTAAAGTGTTGTATAGGTTTGATTTTTGTAATTTTTGGAACAATTTTGCAATGTGCTCCTTGGAAATTTTGGTCTGCAAGAGATTAAGCTCTTTTATTTTTATTTTAATTTATAATTTTTAAGGGTTTTCTGATTGAATTGAATCCATATTTAGAACACAGTTCATTGTTGCTGGGTAGAAATTCTTTACTGTTTGATAAACTGCATAGGAATTCATATTATGGAAACTCTAGGGAAACCATTACTAACAACCAGTTCTGTCAACAATGTTGCAGACTATGCTACATAGGCTCATCTAAATTTGTTTTATTTTATACATTGACAGAATGTGAATAATAAATTTATTCAATTTTGCTGCCACCATGTAAGGGCAACAAACCAAGAAAAAAAATACCAATCCAATTGCCATTTATCAAACAGTAAATGTCTTAACTTGAGTAGTTGATATATATATGTAAACGTGTAATTGTATTGTATTTCTGTTCGTATGTATATAGCTAATACAGGCTTGTACACTAGAAGAGGTGCAAAGTTGTGGTGCATTGCCGAGATTAATAGAAATGAGACTTTAAATACATGTAATATTGAAGCTATCCCTCAACCTTAGTTCATATCAGTTCTATTTAACACAGATTAATTATGGCTAATATGCGCGTAATTCATTTTTATGTGAATTTGTTTGAGTCAATGACACTGCTAATTCTCCTAGGGATTATCTCGGGTGTTATGTTAAGGGTTAGCTGGAAATTGTGTGGATTTTATATTTGAATCTTGCTTGGCAAAATTGAAGATTGAAATGCTAGTTATAACTTCTTTTTTTTTTTAATCAATGAAACCACCTGCAACTGTTAGGAAGTGTTTTTAAACATAAAAGCTTGTTTTGCAAATTTTTTTTAAAAGAAACATCATAATGTTTGCAAATATAAAACTACACATTACGCTGATATTATGGTGGTGATGTATGTTAACAATTTTTTTGGAGATGATTGATGCCAAAAAAATCTAACCTTATTGGCCATAGGTACCTAGTGTACTAAAATTTCCCCCGTTTTTGGGTTTATGTCCGTTTTATACTCCTGGAAGTTTCAAGAAACTACCTTGTTTAATTTCCATGATGAGCAATTTTTTTGGAGAAATTCATCAAAAAGTGGAAGATTGCAAATGTTGTGTTTTTCCTTTGGTGTCTAGAAAATGTTATATAGATTTTCTGTGTAGCGTGAAAGTTATAGATACTCATTTCACCTGAACAGGTCAGGAAAATTTTGTTTGGATTCACGAAAGCCACATATTCAGGTTGCAGTTGTTACACTGGTATCGTAGATTTTGTGCTTGCTGGTAGTGAGATCGTTGGATATGTTAATATTTCATTATTTTGCTGCTTTATAGGTTTATTTATTTATTTGTATCTTCATAGACTTCTTTATTCTGTACCTTACGTCTTGAAGGGAGAGGCTCATATTTAAAATTTCTCTTTTTGAAGGAACTGAGTCGTGTCTTCAGATGTTGTTGTAGGAAAGATGCAGTGGTATGCATTTCACTATGGACCACCTGATGGTGTAGATGGTTCCACTGGTAGATATTCCACTGTTGATATTTTCGTATCTACTGTATTTATTTCTGGATTCTAAACATGCACTTTTAATAGAGGATTGGCCATTTAGAATAATTGCATTTGGAAAGTTTTTGTGTAAGCACTCTCAAATAGTCAGGACAAAGATATTGATGATGATGAGGATGTTCTATATCATATTTAAATATTCTATGTTTGTGTTAGGTAAAAAGCAAAGGTTGTTGAAGATATTTAAGGGTTGGTGTGATAATGTGATAGATTTGTTGCTTGCCACTGATGAAGATGCAATTATTTGACGGGACATATATGACCGTGCACCAACTTTTAACTGGGGAAAGGGTTGTGTAACCTTGGTTGGGGACTCTGTCCGTACAATGACACCCAATTTGGGTCAAGGTGGATTGATGGCCATTAAGGTACAAATTGCTTTTCTATATATTGTTTGCCTAAATTATAGTTATTGTTTGATCTACATTATGTTTGCTAGATCTTTGCCTCATTGAGGATTCTATGATGTCACAAGTACTTAATTTTCTGCTTACTAAGTCAGAAATATATATACCCTCAAGACTTGTATTATTCTTATATTACTCTGGTGGTAAATGTCTAGACTTATCTCATTATTATATAGTTTCTCGCATGAATTATTTTATTGTTTTGTACAAATTTCATCCTTCTAAGAAGCAAATAAACATTACAATTTCTATAACAGTACAATCTTTGCTGAAATATTTCATTCAAAATTTCAGGATAGCTATCAGCTGGCAACGGAGCTTGATAAGGCTTGGAAGCGAAGCATTGAGTCAGGAAGTCCTATAGATGTTGTCTCTTCTCTGATGAAGTAATTGCAATTTTCCCTTGTCAAAAAATCCAAGTAAAATTTGATTTATATGAGCATTCACCCCAGAATATAATAACCTTACAAATGAAATCAAATTTAAAAAGTATACTCCTCTTAAAATGCCAAAGCACATTCATGGGTGTAAGGAGAGGGATTGCACCATTTTATGAGCCTTTCAATGAGAGGTCGTGTGACCATGTGAATGACATGTCTTGTGTAAAATATCTAGTTTTAATGCAGTACAAGGAGTGTTCCAAATTTTCCATTTTGTAAGGTTGTAAATGGTAATAACTTTAACCAATATCAAATGTCTGCGTCACTACTTTGGCAGACATGGAGCTTCATAGATCAAAATACTATCTTGGTGACTAACTATCTTCTTCTTATTTATTTATTTATTTATTTATTGATTTATTTAATTTTTAAATTTACCCAGCTATGAGGATGCAAGAAGACTATGGGTTGATGTTATCCATGGACAGGCATGAATGGCTACGATCATGGCCTCAACTTACATGGCATATTTGGGAATAGGCCTTGGCCCATTATCGGTAGGAGTGTGATAAGCACATGTTTTTTTTTTTTTTATTGGCAAAAAAAAAAAAGAAACTTCATTGATGTAGAGCACAGTACAAAGTACAAAACAAAAAACATCAATAAAGAAAGGCAAGTGCAAAAGCATCACAATGAGCTAAATCATCGTAACCATGTTGGTACCAAAAAGCCTATCCTATCATTTGCTAGCACCCCCAGAGTTGGTGAGCAACCAACCAAGGAAACAAAAAAAATAGAACAACCACCTACAAATCAACACCAAACCAGAGCACCATATAGACTCATTAGTGCAGCAATGCAGACACAACAACCAACACAGACTCAACATTAGTGCAGCAATGTAGATTCAACCTCCAAACCAGATATCAATAGGATGAAGCAGGTGATGCCCAGGATTATTAGTGAGGTCTTGTCAGCTTTTTTGGGTGGTAGGAACATTCTGGATGTAATTCTTATAGTTAATGAAATTGTTGATGGGTGGAAAAGATCCAACAAGAGAGGTTTGGTACTTAAATTGGATTTTGAAAAGGCATATGACTCAATAAATTGGGAGCTAATTTTCCACCTTCCCAAAGACCTCCACATTCCATTGTTTTAAAGCTTGTTTCAGGGCTTTAAATTTCATGAGACATTTATATCCTGCCCAACCCTCCACTACAAACCCAGACCAACTTTGCTTCACAAAAGGTAGGAAATTCTTGTGGAGTAACCAAGCATTTAGGAACTTAAAGGGCTTAGGCCCCAATCCCTATCATCCTCCATTAATATGACAGGGCTATGATCAGATAATATTCTAGGGAGACCCCGAAGTTTGAAATTAAAATTCTGAACCCACTCATGGTTGAGTAAAAACCTGTCTAGTCTACTCCATTTCGCCTGATCTTGAGAGTTACACCAAGTAAACTTCCACCCAAGCAACAACTTGTATGGAGTCCATTAATCAAACCATCTAGCTAGAGTGCAAAGGTATAACTTACCTTGTTAGGGTATGTGAAGAGCAAATCATCGTGTCAAATACTGTGAAGGAGCAGTGTGACTGCAAATTAAAGGATCGGAAGACTAGTGACAATTATCCTTCAGAGGGGGTTGACAAGAATCAGTGTATAGACACAAGCAGTGAATATAGCAAGAAGGGAGAGGATAGGTTGTGGGATGTCTCTATGGTGGCTGAAATAGATATGATGAAGGTAGTGTCGGAGGTTGAAGGCCCATGCGAGGGTGATTCTACAGAGGTGGGGACGAGCTCCAAATTTACCAATGAAGGTGGTAGGCGTAGGTTAGATAGGGACATCTTGTTGTCTAATTAAAATAAACTCGAGTTTTCCGTGGAGTTTTGCATGCATTTCATAACAGCTTATATTATGTTTTACAGTTTTTGACAAAGTTTAAGGTACCACATCCAGGAAGAGTTGGATGGAGATTTTTTATCGACCTTGTAATGCCTTTAATGTTGAGTTGGGTCCTTGGCGGTAATAGGTCATTTGGTGCAATTCACCTGTCTTATAGTGATAGGTTATGCTAAATGAGTTTAGCTGCTTGATTAAAATAATAGAATAATTAAATGATTTTTTTTCTTCTCCAACATGGTTTTGCAGGTAATGATCAGAAATCTTGGCAATTTCCTTTGATGCAAGTTCACTAGATTCACATCTTTTTTGTCTACAAAATCATGTGAGTTTTTGAAGTGCCATCATTGTGAAAATAAAATTACTTTTTTTTTTTCTGTATAATTCAGTGTCCCTCAAATGTCTATTATAGTTAGAACGTTGTTTTCTTAAGGAATCACTACAAGAAAAACCACCTTTGGCGACTAAATTTTTAGTCGCCAAAGGTCCACTTTTAGTCGCTAAAAGTCGAGATTTTGGTTTCCCCGACAAAAAATTTTAGTCGCTGCTTTTGTCGCCAAAACATGGTCGCGGGAGGTTTTGGCGACTAAACCTGTTTTAGTCGCCAAAAATGACGTCTTCAGCGACCAATATATTAGTTGCCAATAGTGTTTTAGAATTTTCAAAATCACACATTTACCGACTAATAGTTTTGTCGCGAATACTGAACCAAACGCCGACTAAAGCCTTTAGTCGCCAAAATCAGAGCTTTTGGCGACTAAACTTTTAGTCGCCAAAGGTGTTTCGTAAAAAAAAAAAAATCCCACTTTTTTTTGCTGGTTCTAAGTTTCGAACTGCCACCTCCAACATTCCACACCTTTAGCCACATACTCCATCCACTATGCCACTACATATCCACGTGAATATATATGAAATATATATTATTTATATAATATTTTGTCCGGTATTAATACAAAATAATATTTATAAATAAAATTATTTTTATTAAATATAATTTACATAAAAAATAAATGATTTATTAAAAAAAAAATTGGCCCACTTTTGGCGACTAAAAATAATTTTTAGTCGCCAATGCTATAAGTTTCGGCTACTAATTCTTAATTCGTATTAAAACCGTGACTTAGGCCTAAGCAGACCCTCTTTTGGCGACTAAGCTGAAGTTTTGTCGCCAAAACTCGCTTCGACTACTAATTTGTTTTTGGTAGCCAAAAGGTCCACTTTCATGACAAAACAGCTTTTAGTCGCCAAAACACCTATCATCGGCGCATTTAAATGAAGTTTAGTCGCCAAAACCGTGACTTTTGGCTACTAAATCATTTTAGTCGGCAAAAACCTTGACTTTTGGCTACTAAACAACTATTAGTCGCTAAAAGTCCTACATGTGGCGACTAAATTTCCTTTTAGTCGCTAAAAGCATTATATTTGGCGACTAAAGGAGTTTAGTCGGCGAAAGTTCTCAATTTTGGCGACCAAAACCAATTTAGTCGCCAATTCCCCTACTTTTAGCGACGAAAAACGAATTTTTGGTCGCCGAAAGTGTTTTTTGTTGTAGTGAATATTTGTGCTTGACCTTGAACTCAACAACAGTGAGCTAATGAGAACCTGTGCTGCAATTCGAGACAAATCCCTATATTCTTTGTGTAGTAGTTTGAAATTTCTATATAGTATCAAAATTAATATCCACTAATCTTCTATTCTTATGGAAAAAAAGGTTTTGGCATCAAGTTAGTAAATTAATGTGTTCTTTGTATCTATTTTTGTTTTGGCATCTAAGTTAGTCAACTAATATATTGATGTATATTTTTGCAAATAGTGTTGAGGGAGTAGTTGATATGATTGAGTGGACGATATTGAGAGCTAAACTAAGATTTATTTATTTGTTTATTTATTTGAGTACTTGTATCTATTAGTATTTTGTATAAATACTTTTAAGGAAGGTTGATGGATATTTGTTTTGCATGTATAGAAGTTTATATTTTGTATGCACACTTTTTTTTTTTTTTGAAGAAAGATAATTTTGTTTAGGAAAGTGATAGAAAATAATACATGAGTATTAGAATTTTTGTAAATGTCGCTTTACATTTATTGTATATAATATTTGAATATATATATATATATGAGAATATAGGTTGCTAAAACATTGTAGGTATTTTTTTTATAAGTTTTTTGCGACGGTAACAAGATGGTAGCTAATACATTATAGGCATTTTTTAAAATTTTTTTGCGATAGCAAAACATTAGTCGCCATAAGTAGATTAGGCGGTCACAAATAGTTTGCGATTGCTGTTTTGCGGTCACAAAAAGTATTTGTCACCCCCACATTCACGACCCGTATTTGCTATCGCATGGGTCGTCGTAAAAGATCATTTGTGAATTTTTTTTATTATTTTCGACGGTTTATAGCAATCGTAAAATTATTTTTTTAGTAGTGTGTGGCTCCCAAAACGTAAGCACGTATGTTGCTGAACCTCGTTAATTTGTGTGTTATGTCTTGATTATTTTTTATGATTAATAATTTTCAAGTTCATTGAATTTGTTTACGGATTGAATGTGTAGTTTAAATTTAAATCCCAACGTGTAACTGTTCCTTTGGTTAACGGCGTGGCTTTGCATAGTGCAATATCAAGATCAAAATCACATCCTAGCTAGGTCCATCTGGTTTGTTGTGTCTAATATGAAGGCAAATCTAACTCCACATTTAAAGCATATGCTCTAGTGAATGAGTGGTTTAGAATGTTCTAAATAAGTGTACTTTTTGACTTTTTATAAAATATGGGTTAGGTATGGGTTGAGTTTGAAATGATGTGACAGAGAAGTGATGCGACTTAAATAAGATGATGTGACTTAAATATGATAGTGACTTTTTGACTTTTTTAGTATATACCAAACAAGGCCTTATTTTTTTATGTTATTTTGGAAATGCATTTTTCATTTTAACCCAACATCTCAAAAATAAAATAAACAATTTCAATGGTTTAGTCCATTTCACTTGCATCATTTTTAACATCAATAATAAAAAGAGGGAAAATAACAAATTATGTGTACTTTTCAAAAATAATTACATTTCCATAACGAGCTCTCTAAATATAGTCAGTTTGAAAATTTTTTGTTAAAAAGCTAATGTAGTAAGGACTTTTCTTAATTGTGCCACTTTCAAGGGTTACACACTATGTGCTACTTATACAAAAAGTATAAGTAGAAGGTAAAAATAAAAGCGGGACTGTAAACAAAAAAGACATAAATGTAAGGCGTAAGTTACACACCATAACAATATCCATGTAGTAATTAGCCTGCTGGAAGAAATAAAATAGAATGAAATGAAACTGGTTATAATAGTCAACCAACTTCTTTTAAAGAGTTTATTGGCGGGATTGATTTTATTCAGCGTTTTTTGTTGACTTTTTTCATCGTAGTGATTTTTTTGAAAAAAACGTTTCAAAAAATTTTATATTTTTAAATTCTATTCAACTAGATAGATTAGAAAAGTTAAAAAAAAAAAAAAAGTTTTTGAAAGCAAGTCTATTAAAGACAAAATAAATAATAATAATAATCAGCTTGTTTGATTTCATAATTTAAGATTTATTTTTTTAAAAAATTGACATTTTTTATTTTTCATATTTTTTTTTGTTCTTACTGATTTTTTTTTTCATATATTAAGTATTTAAATTTTTTTTTTAGATACACCTAACATAAAAATACTTAAAAGTATAATATTTGTGAAAAAAAAACTTTAAAAAATTCACTAAATGTCAAAAATAAAAAAATAAAAATTTAGTATATTTTTCATATTCTTGTGTATTTTTTATTTTTAAATTTTTTTTTACAAATATTTATTTTTTAGATACATCTACATAAGGTGTATCTAAAAAAGTAAAAAAAAGAAATTGCTTAAAATTTTTAAAAAATTCACTTAAAAAAAAAAAAAACTCAATTTCCAGAATTGAATTCAAAAAATTGAAACTAAATACAATGAACAATATTTTTTTTTTTGTCTTTATTTTGTCTTTAATTTTTTTTTCTTCTTTCCGTTAGAGGAATCGAAAAAATAAAAAAACCTTGATATAAATTTAAAAAAAAAAAAACTAAATGAAATGACAAATCAAAATTTAACACTTGTCAGACATATTATTATGAGTAATTTTTAAAAGAAAAAATTAGATATTTCAAGTATTTTTCTTAAAAAATATATGAAT
The DNA here is from genome assembly GCA_025200525.1 of Camellia lanceoleosa. NCBI lineage: Eukaryota > Viridiplantae > Streptophyta > Magnoliopsida > Ericales > Theaceae > Camellia > Camellia lanceoleosa. The sequence goes on along the minus strand of CM045759.1, from coordinate 7,766,165 downwards.
TTTTCAATTGAACGATGTCAAGCATTTCACTTTGGGACAATTACAAAAAAATAAAAAAAAAGTTTCAAGTATTGAGGTTTGTAATAAAATAAACAAGAGTTTTTAATGTGTTAAATTATTTTCAATCTAAACATTCGCCTATTTTCGTTAAGTAAAATCGATAGAGAAAAAAACATTTTTGTTATTAAACTCAATGTAAATATACATAAAATGTCTAAAATACAAATTTTTATAAATTTAATGACTAAAATATTTTTTTAAATTTTTTTTTTTTATCAATTTTACTTTTTAATGAAAATAGACGAATAGTTTAAATTGAAAATAAATCAAAAGTATAAAATTAAATTGACATAAAAAAATTTCAAAATTTATTTTATTAAATGGTTCAAATCTTGATTTTTTTTATATTATATTATTTACCCTTTACGTTTTTAGTAGAATCTCTAGTTTTGGATCTCAACCACCAAGATACGCTGATGTTGGTGTGAGTCTGATCATAGTTTTGTCGTGTTTCCACATGATGTTAAGAGATGTTTTTATTATTTACACAGATCTCTGTCTCATTTCCCTTAAATTATTGTTTCAATTTCGATCCTCCTCCTTGCAATGTATTAGCTGTTTGACAGTGCTAATACTGACATTAAAATTCTTTTCACACTCACTAATGCCTATAAAAATAAAAACAAAAAGATGTTTTAACAAAATGGATCCACTCTCTTTCAAACTATTCAATCTATGCTCAATTAACTTAATTTTTAATATTAGTAATGTATTTGATAAATTTTATAAATTAAACAATTTGCATTGTCGAGATGGGTAAGATATGAGCTCGCAGTGAGCCGGACAGGACCTGTCCAAAGGAGCTACTTTCTTTGTGTTATTTGTTTGTTTTTATATTTTAGTTAGTTTAGGAATACAAATATGATACACAATACATTGATGGATATAATTTTAAAAAAATATACCCCATTAATACATTTTGTAAAAGGAGGAGGATCCCCTCTAGTTTAAATTTTGGACAGGAGGATGATATTTGGGCCATCTCATCACAGGTCTTGTTTTAATGATTTGAATAATTTATTTTGTCGGATACTTTGTATATTTTATTAATACAAAAAATTAGATTGATCCGATAACGTTAACTTATTCAATTTATCTCGTTTTCAACCAAAAAAATTTATGTTTTTAAAAATAAACTATATATTTTTTTGGTTAAAAACACAATAAATTGAATAAGTTACAATTATCGGACTGATCTAATTTTTGTGTGGATGAAATATAAAAAGTGTCTGATAAAATGAATAATTCAGATTATCGAAACGAGACCCGTAATAGGCTCCACAGACCCAAACAACCCCCTCCAGTTCAAATCATCCTCCTTTTTAAAAAGCAATGCTAGAGCTACCAAAACACTATAAAAAATGAGAAAGGTTAGAAATTTTAAATGTTTTACCAATATTTGTATCAAATGTCTCACATAGGCATGTGAGATTCACACCACGTGGGACCCATACCCATAGAAGACTCCTACTAGTATGAGTATTTGATAAAATTCTTTACAGAATATTTGGGGCTCCACTATTTTTGTTTTGTAAAATATTGTTTTTGGTTGTATTTTTTTTTTTTTGTTTCCTAAGCAATTTCTCTCCCGTTTAATTTGTTATCCAATCGTACTATTTGAGTTAATAGAGTTCATCATGAATTACACTTTAGTGATGTGTTCCATTTATTTTGGCTCGGAGTACACTGTGAGTATTTATGCTTTAGCATCTTGCATAAGTGTGGGTGTTAACATGACAGCATGCTTGCCATGAGACTAAACGTTTATATGATATAACTGCCTGAATGTCTGTGGGTGAAGGTTGGATTACTTGAATTGGGACAATTCATTGAAATCTGCATTTTAGCCTACTTGCGAGTAGCAAACTTCAAACCATTTCCAAACAAACGGATATGCGATGCTTTGTTCCAAATTAGGCGATCTAATCTATACTTGTATGTTGTGCACATCACGTAGTAATTCTAGCTAATAACCGGAATAAGAAGGCATGTGTTTTCAAAAACAAGATATCATAGTACAGGCCGATCTTTGATCGGGCGAGCGGGGGTGCTCATAGATGGCCTTCCCCAATCGTACCGAAGTTCCCGAACTGAGGCAACTTTGGTGATGATAGACACGTGGCCTTAGGCAACGAGTCAGGGTTTCCTAAATTCTCCCAAAAATAAATATTTAGGTGGCGACTCTGTATTTGGCAAAGCAGTCCATGTTTGACACTTCTTTTTTAAAAATCAGTTTTCCAAAACGATTTGCCGGATTTAGACTCTTTAGTGATTTATCGGTCTTGCATTGCACTTTGCAAGATTATATTCAGAACTGTGACATTTGACTCCGAACTATAGTAGCATGAAGCCCAAGGGCGCGTCTACATTGATTTGGACCAAAATAATTAGATCGAATTGATTAATTTAAGCTTAGTTAATTGGCCTTAATTAAGTTGATTAGTCAAGTGTGTATATAAGGGCCTAATTACACTCATATTCATCTTGCTTGGAGCTCAAAATCTAAAATAGCACTCTAGAGAGAGTGGGCCAAACTTAGAGAGAGAAAGGGGCTAACATTGAAGATTTTGCAAGCAAATTGGAGAATTAAGTGGATTAACTCAAGGATTAGCTATAGTTTGAAGAATTGGAGCTCCTAGGTGAGTAAATTCATGAGTTTGAGTTTGTAATCTTGTGAATTCAAAATTAAATGGTAATTAAGAACATGAATTGAATTGATTATGATGAGATTGAAGTCTATATGCACATTCATGTTTAGAGTTGCCATGAATTTGCATAATCCAACATGAGGCATGATGAATTGGGCACCAAATTTCACCTGCATGCATAATTTTCATGATTTTCATGATTATAAGTATCATTTATACCATTTGAAATAGAATTGGAGTTAAAAGTTAACATGCATGCATGATTGATGAAAACATGAAGCTTATATGAGGTTGAATGCATGAGTTTTGAAACTTATGAACGGAACTCAAGATGATTTTGTAAATGGACCATGATTTTGAACAATTGATCTCATATTGCTTATATCCTCATGTTATATAATGTGTTCCCAAGTTTTTGAACCAAAAACAGGGCCTTTGAACATCAAGATTGAGCTTCAAATTCAGTTATGGAAATTCCAGAATTCTTCAGGTCCGCTCGAGTAGGGAAAGCGCCGTTCAAGTGTGAAATTCAAGCTCCCAGAACTTTTGCAGACATTGATGTCCGCTCGAGCAGGGGAGAGTTACGCTCAAGCGCAATTCACATGTTTTGGCTCTCAGCTCGAGTGTCCGAAATCACGTTTGAGCGTAAAAATGAGGCAACTAGTACTTTTGCAGACCAAAGGGGTCCGCTCGAGCGGCGAAAGATGCGCTCAAGCGGAGAGCCCTATTTCAAAAAGTTTAAAAAAAATTGTTTTGTGTTTTATTTTCCATTCTCTTCCATTTCTAAGCACTCTTAGGTATGCATTGAGCTTTGTATATGAGTTATAAGAAAGAGGCCTAAGAGAAAGAAATAAATTAAGAACAGATTGAATCGTCTGTGACCCAATATATGTTATGTAATGTGTAGGGTCAAGCACAAGGGCGAATCCACTGGCAGAACACTGTGAGTAATATCTTAGTAAAAATATTTTGAAGTATGCTATTTGTCCAATTGCTTACTTCTATTTGAGTTTCATAAGTTTGTTAATTTGACTTGTGGACAAATATTTGTTGGACATGAATGATTGGGCCAAAAGCCGTATGACATGAATGATTGGGCCAAAGCCATTTGATGTGAATGATTGGACCAAGGGCCGTTTGACATGAATGAATTGGCCCCGATGCCATCTGTTAAAGACGAAGTGGGCCAGAGGCCGTTTGATACATCTGGGTTTGTAACCGTTTAATGTACTAGATAGAACTATGAATGGGCCCAAGGCCGTCTAATATATCTATTTCAAATTTCATTCATGTATCTTCTTTATTTGATATTATTTATTGGACTTTCGCTCACTATCATTCATGTGTATGTAGGTGAGCCAAGAGATATTCAAACGCAGCCTTGGTGAGGTATGTGAGAAAAAGTCAAAGTTTTGTTCTCATGCACGAGACTTGTCTGTTTCTTTTGTTTTCCTTTTTGTCACTTTGGTGAAAACGTTAGATCACCATGTACATAAGCTTTTGGTTTGATTGACTTTGACTTGATTGATCCTGATGTGTAAAAGAATTCTATGCCATTTCCCTTTGATGTGGGTTATTAATGAGTATATGTGAAATGTTTTGACATGCCATGTAAGCACAGCTCTATGGATAAAATTTTTGAGTTTGCTTCCATTTTGGCCTCTTAACTTTGTTGAATTATGTTTTAATGGGTTTGAGGTCGTAGATAATCTCTTGATTAGATTACTGGATGGTTATGACCTTAATCCATAGGGGCGGGTTCGGGTCATGACAATGCCTGTATTCACTAAGACAAGTAGGATTATCATTTTTTGGAACCAAAGCAATAAATGACCTGTTAAGACCTCTCACTAACTTAGAATTTTGGTGAAACTCTTCTAGAAATTGCGTCATATCCCCTTTTATTATCTGGCAACATTTCTGAAACATTATCAAGTTGAAACCATCTGGACCTGGGGCTTTGTTGCCATCATAATTTTGAACTGTTACAGCAACTTCTGTTTCTAAAAACTCAGCTTCCAGTGCAACTCTAACTTTATCACCCCCAATTGATTTAAAAGGACCTGATAGCCTTGGCCTATTGAACCATGATTCTGAAAATTGCTTCTTGAAATGACTCAAAACTTTATCTCTTATTTCTTCAGGATCATCCTTTAATACCCCATTGGCAGTAACTGAACACAGAGCATTCCTATTGCTTCTAGAGGTAGCCATAACATGAAATTTTTTTGTATTTCTATCCCCATTCAAGACCCAGTTAATTCTAGACTTTGGCAACCATACCCACTCCACCAATTTACTCAATTTCCATGCCTCACCTTTTGCCTCTCTTCTCCTACTTATCTCTGATTCAGTCAGTGGCCTTTCTTTCGCTGCCAAATCAAAAACATGTAATTCCTCCTCTAGAAGCTTTAGTTTAAAGTCCACATTACCAAAAACTTCATTATTCCATTGTTTCAGTGCCAGTCTAAGTGATTGAAGTTTCCTTAGAGACTTCAATCCAGCCCAACCATTTACATTAGTTTCAGCCCACCTTTCTTCACAAAAGTTTTGAAATTCGGATGAAGTGACCAGGCATTCAGAAATCTAAATGGCTTTGAACCCCAATCCCTTTCATCTTCCATGAGTAAAATAGGGCAATGATCTGAGAGCCTTCTAGGTAATCCCCACAATTTGAAATTGAAATTCTGCAGCCAATCTGGACTAAGTAAGAACCTGTCCAATCTACTCCATTTTTCTCCTTCTTGGGAGTTACACCAAGTAAACTTTCTCCCCATCATTGGAATATCATACAGTTCCAGACTATCAATTAACTCATTGAAGTCACTCATTTCTCTATTTCTTATAGAACAACCCACCCTCTCAGAAACAGCCCTCATTTCATTGAAATCACCCCCCAAACACCAAGGTTTGTCATATATCTGCTTTAGATTTGTCAATATGCCCCAAACCTGTTTCCTACTTGTACCATCATTTGGGCCATATACATTTACAGCAACACATTCAAAACTACTATGAAGAGTACCTGACAAAATGATGAAATTCCTATTGCTGCAGTCCACCAATGAGAATACTTCTGGATTCCAGATGCATAATAATCCACCAGCTGCTCCCTCTGAATCCACTGCCATGAATTCTATTTTCTCACCAAGCCAACATGATCTGACAAATTCCTCATTGATTATTGACCTCTTTGTTTCTTGAAGTAACACCATATCCACCTTCTTCTCATAGAATATATTTTTGATCTTCCTTCTTTTGAAAGGCTTGCCTAGCCCTCTAACATTCTAGGTTAATAACTTCATTAAAAACAAGTGCACTCACCAATTCACTAGAGGGACAGATTAATCTGCCTTTCCACTCTTTGATGCCAGTTTCTCCTTGTCTTTTACTTCTAGTTCCATCAATTTGCTAAGCACTTCCTCCTTATTTCCATTACACTTCATCCCAAGAACTTGCCCTATTTGGAGTGCAAGTGCTATAACATGTAATCCAAGCCAGCCTTTCTTTTTCAATTGTCATCCCCTGCTTCCATTCCTTAATTGACTCACTTTAATCATGTACCCACCCCTCCATTAATTTTAGCTTCTCTTTTAGGCTTTCCATTGATTCAAAAGTTAACACCATATCTCTACCACTACCATCTCTAACCTGAATGTCTCCCAGGCCTCTAATTTTTAGTTCCTTCTTAAATGCTTCCGCACAGTGTATTGGCTTAAGTCGAACAATCACAGTTTCATATAGCCAACCCATTTCCTTCCTCGAAAGCATTTAGAGTGGTATTGGTCACTAGCCCTCTGCCACTTAAAGCTTGAGCATAGGACTTCTCACCTTGTACCAGATTTGGAACTCGACTGGTACTGCCAATATCCCTTTTTCCACCTGTTACATTTAGTGGCCTCTATTTTTCCTCCTTATCTTATACAAAATCTGCTTCTTTTACTTTCAACGCTTTGTTATCACACCAGATTCCATGAGATTTTTGGACTGTCATATTTGCTACCACTGGACAGGCATAACGGACAAAACCAAATCTTGATTTAGTCATCTTCCTTTTTTTGTTTGGGATAAACACATCATTTACAATCCCAAAGTTGGTAAATACTTTATACAGCCCTTTTGGATCCATAAAGTCTGGTAGATTATCCACAAAGATTGTGTGAATCTCATTCTCCATGGCGTTATTCCTAAAACCTTGCCCCCCATGTTTTCTTAGCACCGGCTTCCACCCTCCATTGACCTCCATCTTCCTACGCTCAGCTGAATTTAATCAAATCTTAAGTGGCTAGGGATTGTTGAGAATCATGTGTCTTTCATTTCCTAACCTAAACCTCTTTTATAGTTGACAAAAATAAAAAAATAAAAAAAAATGGAGGATCGTTTGCGTAGACTTATGATGGTTGTGTTGGTTTTGGGAATGGTGGTGGTGGTGGTTTTTGGTTCTAAAATTTGTGAAGGAAGGCCTACCACATGTGAATCAAAGCATGCAGTAGTAGTAGTGAAGATAGCGGAAAGAATACCCAGCAACAACACTACACCCCCTGCGCTCCGGTCCAATCAAATGCAACATCTAGATCAATCTGCTCCTCAACCTCCGCCACAGTCCTGATCTTGCACAGAACATGATATTATAACACATACACAGGTCTACGTGAAATCCTTTCTCATCTCAAGAAGTTGAACGCAAATATGGATGCTGGAAAGAATATTTTCTTCTCTCTTGGTAATTTCCTTTGATGCAAGTTCGATGGATTCACATATTTTTTGTCTACAAAATCATGTGAGTTTTTGAAGTGCCATCATTGTGAAAATAAAATTACTTTTTCGTATAATTCAGTGTCCCTCAAATGTATATTATAATTAGAATGTTGTTTTCTTAAGGAATATTTGTGCTTGAGCTTAAACTCAACAATAGTGAGCTAATAAGAACCTGTGCTGCAATTCCAGATAAATCCCTATATTCTTTGTGTAGCAGTTTGAAATTTTTGTATAGTATCAAAATTAAATCCAGTAATCTTTTGTTCTTATGGAAAAAAAAAGTTTTGGCATCCAAGTTGGTCAATTAATGTGTTCTTTGTATCCATTTTTGTTTTGGCATCTAAATTAGTCAACTAATATGTTGATGTATATTTTTGTAGGTAGTGTTGAATGAGGAGTTGATATGATTGAGTGGGTGATATTGAGAGCTAAACTGAGATTTGTTTATTTATTTATTTATTTTTTGAGTACTTGAATCTATTAGTATTTTCTATAAATACTTTTAAGGATAGTTGATGGATATTTGTTTTGCATGTATAGAAGTTTATATTTTGTATGCACACCTTCCTTTTTCTTTTTTTTTTTTTTTGAAGAAAGATAATTTTGTTGACGGAAGTGATGGAAAATAATACATGGGCATTAGAATTTTTGCAAGTATCACTTTATATTTATTGTATATAATATTTGAATATATATATATATATATATATATGAGAATATAGGTTTTTAAAACATTGTAGGCATTTTTTTTATAAGTTTTTTGCGACGGTAACAAGATGGAGGCTAATACATTGTAGGCATTTTAAAAAAATTTTTGCGATGGCAAAATATTAGTCGCCATAAGTAGATTAGGCGGTAGCAAAAAGTATTTGTCACCCCCACATTCGCCACCGCTATTTGTCGCCACATGAGTCGTCACAAAAGGTCTTTTGCGACTATTTTTTATTATTTGCGACGGTTTATAACAGTCGCAAAAAGTATATTTTTTAGTAGTGATGTAACTCCCCAAAACGTAGGCACGTTGCTGAAGCTTGTTAATTTGTGTATTATGTTTTGATTATTTTTTATGATTAATAATTTTCAAGATTCATTGAATTTATTTACGGATTGAATGTGTAGTTTAAATTTAAATCCCAACGAGTAACTGTTCCTTTGGTAAATGGTGTGTGTTTTGCATAGTCCAATATCAAGATCAAAATCACATCCTAGCTAGGTCCATCTGGTTTGTTGTGTCTAATATCAAGGCAAATCTAACTCCACATTTCAATTAAGCTTCTTTTTTTTTTTTAATGTTATTTTGGAAATGCATTTTTCATTTTAACCCAACATGTCAAAAATAAAATAAACAATTTCAATGGTTCAGTCCATTTCACTTGCATCAATTTTGACATCAATAATAAAAAGAGGGAAAATAACAAATTATGTGTACTTTTCAAAAATAATTACATTCTCATAACGAGCTCTCTAAATATAGCCAATTTGGAAAAAATTTCTTAAAAAGCCAATGTAGTAATTAGCCTGTCGGAGGAAATAAAATACAATGAAACTAGTTATAATAGTCAACATGCATCTTTTAAAGAGTTCATTGGAGGGATTGATTTTTATTTGAAAAAAACGTTTCAAAAAATTTTACATTTTCAAGTTCTATTCGACTAGATAGATTAGAAAAATTAAACAAAAAGGTTTTTGAAAACAAGTCTATTAAAGACAAAATAAATAATAATAATAATAGTCAGCTTGTTTGATTTCATAACTCAGCATTCATTTTTTATTTTTCATGTTTTTTTGTTCTTATTGATTTTTTTAATATATTAAGTATTTTTTAAAAATTTTTAGATACACCTAATATAAAAACACTTAAAAAGTATAATATTTATGAAAAAAAAAACAAAATGAACAATATATATATATATATTGGCTTTATTTTGTCTTTAATTTTTTTTTCTTCTTTCCATTAGAGGAATCGGAAAAATAAAAACTTTGATATAAATATTTAAAAAAACTAAAAGAAATGAGAAATCAAAATTTGACACATGTCAGACATATCATTATGAGCAATTTTTAGAACAAAAAATTAAGTATTTCAAGCATTTTTCTTAAAAAATATATGAATTTTTCAATTGATCGATGTCAAGCATTTAACTTTGGGACAATTACAAAAAAAAAAGAAAAGAAAAGTCTCAAGTGTTGAGGTTTGTAATAAAATAAACACGAGTTTTTAATTTTTGTCAATTTAGATCTAATGTTTTAAATTATTTTCATTTTAAACATTTGCCTATTTTTGTTAAGTAAAGCCAATGAAGAAAAAAACATTTTAGTCATTAAACTTAATGTAAGTATACATAAAATATCTAAAATATAAATTTTTATAAATTTAATGACTAAAATATCTTTTTTTTAAAATTTTTTTTTTATCAATTTTACTTTTTAATGAAAATAGACAAATAGTTTAAATTGAAAATAAATCAAAAGTACAAAATTAAATGGACATAAAAAAAATTCAAAATTTATTTTATTAAATGGCTCAAATCTTGAATTTTTTTTATTATTATATTATTTATCCTTTAAGGCCTAGTTTGGCATCTTGAGAAAAAGATAAAAAGTCAAAAAATTACTAAAAAAATAAAAAAGTTAACACTATTCACAATATTTTAATGATACAAAACAAAAATAAAAATATTATATCAAAACAGTACACATCAAGGGTCCAAAGCAAAAAAAAAAATTTAAAAACAATTTTTTATATGATTGATGGAGACGTGCATCATTGCCACACATGTCAAAATAAAAAATAAAAAAATAAAATTTCAAATATTGTACCAAACCACGGTGGAAAAGAATGGGAAAAAAAAAAAAAAAATTTCCAACTTTTTCCTGTACACACAGATCCGTACTGAAATACACGTGAATTTATATGGGTAAAATTGTAATTTTGCTAATTTATACAATATTTTAATATATATTTTTTCATAAAAATAAAAAAGTTAACTCAAACAATCATCTTTTTTCCCTCAATTTTTTAATCTAAAAAGTCAAAAAATATACTTATTTAAAACACATCAAACAACCCCTAAATTTTTAGTAGAATCTCTAGTTTTGGATCTCAACCACCGAGATATGCTGAAGTTGGTGTGAGTCTGATCAGGGTTTTGACGTGTTTCCACATGATGTTAAGAGATGTTTTTATTATTTATACAGACCTCTGTCTCATTTCTCTTAAATTATTTTTTCAATTTCGATCCTCCTCCTTGCAATGTATTAGCTGTTTCACAGTGCTAATATTGACATTAAAATTCTTTTCACACTCACTAATGCCTATAAAAACAAAAACAAAAAGATGTTTTAACAAAATGGATCCACTCTCTTTCAAATTATTCAATCTATGCTCAATTAACTTAATTTTTAATATTAGTAATGTATTTGATAAATTTTATAAATTAAACAATTTGCATTGTCTAGATGGGTAAGATATTTTTTTGTTTTTTTGATCAGCAAAGAAAATAAACTTTATAGATGAAGAGGAAAAACTAATACAACAATAAAGGATAAAGAGGATGAGTGTAAAAAGTATTATAACGAGCCAAATCAACCTCAACTAGGTTGGTACTAATAAAACCACCCAATCATATACTAACACACCATCGAGAGTTAGTGAGAAGAAAACCAGAAACACCATATACTAACACACCATCAAGAATTGGTGAGAAGCCAACCAAAAACACCAAAAAGCAGACCTCACCAGACAACCAAAACTAGTAAACAAAAATACAACACCAAAAAGAACCAGCATCACTAACCCAACTTCACCACATCTACACTTCTGAACTAGATAGCAGCAAAACATGCTTTACCACCAAAGGAGCTACTTTCTTTGTGTTATTTGTTTGTTTTTATATTTTAGTTAGTTTAGGAATACAAATATGATACACAATACATTGATGGATATAATTTTAAAAAAATATACCCCATTAATACATTTTGTAAAAGGAGGAGGATCCCTCTAATTTAAATTTTGGACAGGAGGATGATATTTGGACCATCTCATTACGAGTCTTATTTTGATGATTTGAATAATTTATTTTGTCAGATACTTTGTATATTTCATCAATATAAAAAATTAGATTGATCCGATAATGCTAACTTATTCAATTTATCTCGTTTTCAACCAAAAAAATTTATGTTTTTAAAAATAAACTATACATTTTTTTTGGGTTAAAAACACTATAAATTGAATAAGTTACAATTATTAGACTGATCTAATTTTTGTGTGGATGAAATATAAAAAGTGTCTTATAAAATGAATAATTCAGATTATCGAAACGAGATTCGTAATAGGCTCCATAGACCCAAACAATCCCCTCCAGTTCAAATCATCCTCCTTTTTAAAAAGCAATGCTAGAGCTACCAAAACACTATAAAAAATGAGAAATGACAGAAATTTCAAATGTTTTACCAATATTTGTACCAAATGTCTCACATGAGCGTGTGACTCACACATGGGCGTCGGACTCACACCATCTAGGTCTCACACTCATGTGAGATATTTCGTAAAGATATTGGTGAAATATTTAGGATCCTTAATATTACTCATAAAAAAAAGAAAAGGAAAAGAAATGTTAGAGATCCTAGATGTCTTACTGACATTTATATTAAATATTTCACATGGGAGTAAGACTCACACCACGTGAGACCCATATGAGTATTTGATAAAATTCTTAACGGAATATTTGGGTTCCACTATTTTTGTTTTGTAAAATATTGCTTTTGGTTGAATTTTTTTTTTTTTTTGTTTTCTAAGCAATTTCTCTCCCGTTTAATTTGTGGATCCAACCGTACTGTTTGAATTAATAGAGTACATCATGAATTGCACTTTAGTGATGTTTTCCATTTAGTTTGTAACTTTTTGTGTGCATATCATCAATTTTTTTATTTAAATTTATCCAATAATTATAATAATATAATTTTATTAGATTTGTTATAAAAAAAAGGAACAAAATTGGCGAAGGATACATATGAGTCCACGATTAATTATTTTGATTAATTTAAATTTTTTTCGTAGCTGATTTATCTACAAAATTCAAAAATAAACTAAAACTATTCACTGAAGTCAAATCATTGTGGGTCCTACGGATTCAAATAGAAGGATCCACGTGCAGATATTAAGTGAAAGGGATGTCACATTCTAATAATAAAGGAGAATAAATGAAAGTGGACAAACCTTATCTCATGTTAACCTAATATTGGACCCGTTTGCAACTTGGTTACTCTTTAGTTAGTCTTTTTAAAAAAAATTTATTTATGAGATAAAAAAAAAAAAAGAAGTTAAACTTACAAGCTCTGTACTTATTTGACCATTCTATTTTTTATTTTATTATTTTTTTATAATTCGATATGCGGCCGTCCTACCTAGTTTTCATATAAATATTCTCTGAACAGGGAGACATTCCAAGAAATTGCCCAGACCTAGAGAGAGAGAGGGAGAGAGAGAGAGAGAGTAAATGAAAAAGTGTAAGGTGTTTATGTGTGGAGAAGAGAGAGAGTTGGGAAGAAAGCAAGCACCTGGGTTGTGTCCATACTGTGGAGGGAAAGTGCAAGCCATTGATCTGGAGAGCCGTTGGAGATTTTGCTTTCTACCCATTTGCTTCTTCATCAAGAGGAAGTTTTTATGTAGTTTATGTGATAAACATCTTGTCCTCTACTCAGACTTCTTTTGAGTTTATAATCTTCATTGTTTCAACTTGTAAATCAATGCTGTATAAATTTGTTCTTTTGAGTTTATAAGGTGTACGTAATTCGATATGCGGCCGTCCTACCTAGTTTTCATATAAAAATTTTGTAATGAATGTGAGAAATGAAATGTTATATTGATATTTATTAATATAAAATGAACGATTTACATTATTGAAATACGATTTGTATAAGGCTCCACGAGTCTACATAGCGCACATTCCAATTCAGATTTTAGAGTTGAGGACATCTGCCTCCATGTAAAGAGTATGGATATATGTGAGGAGATAATTTGCTGAAAAATCATCTTTTACATATACTGTTTTTATCATCACTTACCATAGCTCGAAAATTGTTAATAATTTTTGAAAGGAGGCAGCTTCTCTCCAGTAACATGAGATTTACCACCGATTCTATTTCAATAATTCAAATTGTTTATTTTGTTAGACACTTTATATTTTTGATTTATATAAAAAATTAGGTTGATCCATAGTCTATTCAATTTATTAAGTTTGTCATTAAAAAAAATGAATAATTTATTTTTAAAAACACAACTGTCGTCCATTGTTTTGGTGAAAAAGACAATAAATTAAATATGTTACGATTATCGGATCAATTTATTTTTTTTTATTTTTTTTTAATGTGGATGAAATATATAAAGTATCTAATTTTTGTATGCATTAAATATACAAAATGACCGATAAAATAAACCATTCGAATTAGATCATCCGAATAGAACTAATACTGGGCCCTACAGTCAAACTGTACTTTCTAGTCCATAGCGTGGAGGGAATCCTCATCCTTTTTAAAACTCATAATGTTTAAAGATATTATATCATAATTTTATTTGGAATTTTAAAGGAAAAATTATCAGCAAGTGATAATTATGATTATTACATATGTACGAAAAAGTTTACAATTTTAAGTATTGATATTGATAAATTTTACTATAAATTTGTAATTATTTTTTTAACTTCTATACTGATTTGAAATTCTAACAATTTTAAATGCATTTTCTTACTCAGTGAAGTTTTTGGGATAAAATTTATTTGTAAGTTTACAAATATATTCAATTTTATAAAACCTATAAAATTGATTATTGAATTTTTGCAAATATTATTAATATTTAAAGGAATAAAACAGGAGGAGGAAGGATGGAGAGAGATCTAAAATAGAGGAAGAAAAAAACGGGGATGAACATCTAAAACAAAATAAATAGTTTCGACGTGGAAGAAATTGATCATTTTAGAATACATACTCTCAAAAATGAGTGTATTATATATAAATTATGACATTTGTAGTGTTAATTACTACAAATTTTATAACTAAATCATTTTTAATCATGGCTAAATAATAATAATAATAATAATAATAATAATAATAATAATGAGTCAACCAAATGCCGTATAAGGTATAACCAAATATCTTTTGAGTCATAACCAAATTAATAAGGATTAAAGTAAATAATAACTAACATCACAATGAGTCATAACTAACACAATAATAAATTATAATAAAAACTACCAATGTCACGGAAATGTGGTGGATGCCGTGCGAGGGGCATAACAGTCACTGTTACGTGGCCAATGTGGCTTAGTTTAGGGTCTATTTCGATGAGCCAAATAATTCACTTTTTTAGAGTACATCGAGTAGAACATACTTGTAAAAAAAAATTAAGTTAATTGGACATTGGTAACCCTTTCATCGGATTGCATTTGTATCTAAAAAAAATAAATGATAAATATAATTTGAAGTATAAAACTAAATACAAATATAATTATGAAAGGGTTACTGATGTTCAATCAATTTGATTTCTTACAGGTATGTTTTATTTAATATACCCTAAAAAGTAAATGGTTCGGATCATTGAAATGAACTTCGAAATGGGCTTCATTAGATGCACAATAGTGACTATTGTGCCATCCGCACATGTGATAACCCTGTTCCGTATTATGTTAATTAGTCTTAATTGTGGTTGTGATTATGTGTTTGATATGGTTTAGTGTGCTATTTGTACAAATATATGTGGTTTTGAATTTCTATTTGTTCACCGTAGGAACATCTGTTTGACTTTCTACTTTGAAATTAAATTGAAGGCCTTATCGGTCACAGAACCCAAAACTGATTACGCCATTGTAATTGGCATAATTTTTAAAACCTACGGTGAAATTTAATTGAAAATTGATTCGGACCAAATTAAATGGATTAAATCAATGAAATAGTGCCCAATTATTTAATATTAAATAATTGTATTTGAGAGAGAGCTTGTAAAAGGCCATTACACTCTCATTTTTGTTTCTTTTGGAGCTCAACATCTGAAATTATTCTCTAGAGAGAGAGAGAGGGGGGCCGAATTTAGTGAGAAAAGAGGCTCAAGGTAGAGATTTGCTAAGGAACTTGGTAATCTTGAAGCTACACTCAAGAATTAAACATAAGTTTGGAGGATTAAAGCTCCTAGGTGAGTAATCAACCCTTAATTCATGAGCTTGAATTGTGATTTTGTGAATTGGAGATTAAATGGTGGGTTAGATCATGAATTGAGTTGGTTTTGTTGAATTGGAAGTCATAGAACACATGTATGTAGGAAATTGCTAGGAATTTCTACGTTTGAGCATAAAGTATGTAATCCATGTTGAATTGTAAATGAAGTCCATGTAATTGATCATCTCTTCACCAACTAAATTGAGAAGATTGAGTATATCTCACATGCATGTACAATTTATGAGAATATGAGTTTGAATGTATGAGTTTGTTATGTTAGAGATGAGTTTGATGTAAATTGGGACATGCATGTGATTAATTTGTGAAATTGAGCTTCATAATGTTGTAATTTGGTGTTTGTACCATGTTGATACATGTATATGTCGAGTTTGAGCCAAAATCATATGTTTAGAGCATTTGAATATCGAGTTGAAGCTCAAGAACAAGTTTTGGAAAATCCAAAAATTTTGATGTCCACTCGAGTGGGGAAACCGCCGATCGAGCGTAAAATTCGGGCTCCCAGTATTTTCTATAGACATGATGTCCGCTCGAGCGGAAAATTTCACGCTTGAGCGGGGAGCTATGTAGACTGAACTTCAGCTCGAGTGCTCGATTTCACGCTCGAGCGTAAATTTGATGTAACTAGTACTTTTGCAGACCTCATGGGTCCGCTCGATCGAGGAAGTCCACGCTTGAGCGAGGACCCCTGTTTCTGAAATTTTGAAAATGCGTTCGGTGTTTCGTTTTCCGTTCTCTTTCACTTCTAAGTACTCCTAGGCATGCATTGAGCATTGTAAATGAGTTAAAAGGATAAGAATGAAGCCTAAAGAGGAATGTGTGAATTAAGAACATATTGAATTGTTTTGTGACCCATTGTGTTCATGGAATGTGTAAGGTCGAGCTCCAGGGCAAATCAACCAGCCGATCACTATGAGTAATATCTTAATAAAGATATTTTGAAATGTGTCGTTTGTCCAATTGCTTATCTCTCTATAAATTTTATGAGTTTGTTGATTTGAATTATGGACAAACGTTTGCTATGCCATAAGGTTGGGCCTAAGGCCGTTTGCTATAAGTGAATGGGCCGAAGGCCAGTCTGACATGAATGATAAAAGGAATGGGCCAAAGGCCAGTTTGATATGAATGAAAGAATGAATAGGCCAAAGGCCAGTCTGATACGAACAAATGAATGGGCTAAAGGCTGGTCTGATATGAATGAAAGAATGAATGGGCCAAAGGCCAGTTTGATACGAACGAATGAATGGGCCAAAGGCCGGTCTGACATGAATGAAAGAATGAATGGGCCAAAGGCCAGTCTGATACGAATGAATGAATAAGCCAAAGGCTGGTCTGACATAAATGAAAGTCTAAATGGGCCAAATGCCAGTTTGACATGAATGAAAGTTTGAATGGGCCAAAGGCCAGCCTAACATGAATGAAAGTCTGAATGGGCCAAAGGCCAGTTTGACATGATTGAAAGTCTGAGTGGGCCAAAGGCCAGTTTGATATGAATGAATTGGGCTTGAGGCCGTTCGATATGTTTGAAACCACAGTCACTTGATCTATATATATATATACTAGATAGAAATATATATTGGGCCCGAGGCCGTTTGATGTATGTTGTTCTAATGCATCTTCTTTATTTGATATTATTCACTAGGCTTTCGCTCACGCTCATTCATGTATTTGTAGGTGAGCCAAAAGAGGTCCAAACCTAGCCTTAGTGAAGTTTGTGTGGAACAACCAAGGTTTGAAGAGTTAGCCCTTGCGTCTCACGCTTGAGACCAGTCTTTGCCCTTTTGCTATTTTGTTTTATTTTGTCTTGTTGGCGAGGACTTAGGTTTATGTTTGTATATAGTTTTGATTGGTTGACCTAGACTTAATTGATCCTGTCTGTACAGAACTTTATGTCACTGTATTTTTATGTGAGTTATTAATATGTATATGTATGGTTTGTTATGATGTGTCATGTAAGCACAGCTCTATGGACAAAGTTTTAAATTTTGCTTCCGTTTGACCCCTTTACTCTGATGAGTCATGTCTGGTTTGGTTTGGTTTGAGGCTGCAGGTAATCCCTTGATTACTGGCTGGTTATGTCCTTAACCCATAGGGGCAGGTTCGGGTCATGACAACATAGCCGAACCCGCCCCTATGGGTTAAGGACATAACCGGCCAGTGATTAAGGGATTATCTGCGGCCTCAAACCAAACCAAACCTGAAAGGAGAATCAAAACAATTAAAAAGGAAAATCAAAATAAGAAGAACAAAAACAAAAAAAGAAAAAGGAAAAATTCATTTTACTCCTTTGTGGTTAAGGGTTAGAGCGCTTTACCCTCCTATGGTTCAATAGTAGGCAAAGAGTCCCCACATGGTTTTCACCATTTTGCACTTTGCCTCCTTACCGTTATTAATCTCGTCTAGAATGACAGAGAGTATTCCACATTTGTCAAAAGTAAGAGTTGGCAATGAAAAAAAATAGAAGTCAAAGTTAAGATTAAATATTAAAAGACAAGCATGTCCTTCATTTCATCTTCTTCCCCAACCAATATGAAACTCAAATCCTAACCCTAACCCCCTCTTTATTTTATTAAAAACATAATTTTAATTTAATCACATTTTAATTAATAAAACCGTCTTTGAATTCTAATATTCAATTTATTTAACCTAATTATTTACTCATTATATATTTCTAATTATTTAACCATTTTTGTTTTTAACAAGAAATGGTGGTGATTATGATGTGACTTAGATCCCATAGATTTTGCAACTCTTTGTTTGTTTGTTGTTGATTTTTTTATTTTATTTTGTTTTTTTGCTCTTTGCTCTTTCGGGTTTATGAATAATTTTGGCATTGCTTAGTGCTTTAGTTTTTTGGGGTTTTACAAAGATATGAATTACAATTTCCCCCTCCCCCCCAAAAAAATATATTTTTGTCAATGGGTATGAATTATGGGTTTTGAGATACTGATGTATTTGTAAATATTTTGTGAATTCGATCACTTGTTGGTAATGTATTTTCGTCTTTCAGTCTCAATTTCTCTTGTTAATTTTTTTTGTTACCCAAATCAACTTAGGAAGGCCTAAACATTTCAACATTTCTCTGTTTATTCAGTAAATTTCTAATTCACTAATTTATTTCTTGAGTTTAACTGATGGTGTTACGATTTTTAATCCTAATGTTGTGCATTTAAATGTGTTGGTAATCCTGTACCAAAGACAAATCATGTTTCATGTTTTTCAGTTTAATTATTTCTTTGTCTTTGTCTTTGTCTTTCTTTGTCTTTGTCCACTTGTTGGTTGAATCAAGAAATCTTGTGCAAAAGTGATTTATGAAGTTTTGTCCCGACATTGGATTTTTATCTAAAAGAATTTAAATTTTTGGCAATACATTTCTTGTCAAAACTGAATATCATTGTTTCAAGTTCATTTGATTTTCTTCATTTGATTTTCTCATCTTGATTATTGTGCCTCTCAAATGTCAAAGATTTGGAAAGTATGTAATCAGGATTCAGATTTGAACATGCCAACTTTGGGATATTAAATGAGGCTGTTTGTCTCAATCTTTCGGTAGAAAAACATGGGCTGAAGATAGAACCTCACAGGTGCAAGCATGGACTAAAGTTTTCTTTGATCTTATTTGTCAACATTTTAATCTTTATGGGTGATTTTGTCGAGAACTTTTGTGGTCAAGCATATGTGAAGATTGGTGAATCTATCTAGTCAAAAAGGGTGGCTGTTTGTCTATGAGATAAGGTGGCAAATCATAGAGAAAAATGTGAAGAAAACAGCAACAAAAGTCTGCAAAAGCACGGTGGCACCTGCGAATCTCACTATCGTGCCCGCAATGGCTACATGGCACAGTCTCGTCCGCAACCTAGGCACTCGCGGCCGCACCATTTTAACTGCACATATGACCATGATAGTCTGAACATCCAGTTCCCAATACTTTTGTCTGCAACCCGCAAAGGCAACTCGCGTCCGCAACCATAGGACCGCACCCGCGATCAGCCCGCGAACTTGTCCTGTCCAAGTCTATTTAAAGGCCCCTGGCTGTTTTCTTGAGTATCTCCTAGACTTATAGTTTCTAAGTGTTCTCTCATTCTCTCTTGAATACTTTCAAACTTAAGAGAGTTTGTTTTTGTGAGTGAGAATTATTTTAAAGAGAGATACATTTTTTGTAGAGAAATTTGTTTTTGAGAGTGAACCTATAGTGAGGAATCTTTGTAACTCTGATCTACTTCATGATACATTAGCCTTAGAAGCTCAAAGCTAATCATCAAGTTTTTCTATAAGTCCTTTACACCTTTCAACTGTGAACCTTCTTGGTGGATTCATATATTTTAAGTTTCGGTGGATTCCAAAGTCATTGGCGTCGTGTGATTTGACAAACCTTCTTGGTGGATTCAAAGATTGTAGGCTGTAATGGATTTCAAAGCCATTTGATGTCCTGGTGATTCAACAACCGCCATGAAGATCCAGTAGAGGAAGAAGTGTAATAACTCGACCCTCTTATATGCTTTACATCTCTAGTTATATGAGTAATTATATGTTTAATGTGAAATTTCATGTGGACTTGTGCTTACATATATGAATTATTTAATTATGTTATTCTATCTGTTGGTTATTGGAAAACATCTGTTAAAATTAGGACAATTAATCTTGAAATTGGAAGCCTTAGAGGCACGATAATCCAAAATTGACTTTACATTTATGATCAACATGATTTTTAGGTTATAATAAGAAGTTATGTAAAAATTTGATCCGTAATGAATTAAAGTGATTTAAATGGGCTAGCCTTATATAAGCCTATGATATAAGAGATTCAAGGCAACACTTAGCATAAAAAACAAATATAAATTATCTCCTCGAGGAGACTTAAAGGAAAGAAAGAAGAGAGGAAGGAAAGAGCAATTAGGGCTTGGAAATTGAAGGGTTTTGCTAGAAGATTTAAAGAATAGAGAACAAGGTATGTGTAATCTAACTCAAATACCCTAAATCTCGTTGCAATTGTTTTGTATCAAGCTTGAGGATGATGTTCTCCACTTATTTAACTTGGGGTTTTTAAGCTACTCACTTTGATTGGTAAATATCCATGGAAGACATCAAGATCCATTGTTTTGATCTAGTTGAGGGTTGATTCTTGTGTTAGATAGTCTTTAGTCTTTGCACATATGTTTGTATCTACTTTGTTTAATCATGAAAAGATGAAAATAAATATGATTTTAAAATTGTATAAATTTCTTAAAGTGAATTATGATCTATTTATGTATGAATTCTTGTTTATTACGTTCACATAATATGATATTGAGAAGGTGTTGCTTATATTTGCCCTTAGAAATGCCCTTGGAAAGTTTGATTTGGATGTAGTTTCGAACTTCCCAAATTAGGGCATACGACAGCACGTGAGGAGCTCATGGCCGCACGTGCGGGGCTCACAGCTGCACGTGCAGAAAACATGGGAGAAAGATTGAGCTACACTACAATAAAAGCATGTGTGACCCGCACGTGTGGCGCACCTGCCTGCACGTGTGGCGCACCTGCCTGCACGTGTGGTGGGGACTTCCATATGTGCGGACTAAGCTAAAAAATTCTGTTATTTTCTTTCGCTCTTTTCGACCCTCTGAATGTGTTATTATGTCCATTCGATGTTCCTATAATGCATTTAATTACATGGAGCTTACCGAATCGGATAATTGAGAAATAAGAAGAAACTAAGGAAAGGTGATATACTTATGAATTGTGTGGTATGTGTAGGGCACATACAGGAGGGGACCATCATTCACCCGCATCACTGTGAGTGATAGTAGCGTAATGTCATGTTTTATTCATGGATTATGTTCATATGTGTGGTTCGATACCTTACTCACTCTTTTGGTAAATAACTTATGTTATAAGAGATGTGTTTGATATATGTTTGAACTTTGGCACATAAGATATGGACCCGAAGTCGTTCTGATTGCTATTATGACGGGCCCAAGGCTGTTTCGCTAAAATAATGGAACTAAGGTTGTTTTGTATTTCGTTGGGCCCGAGGCCGTTTTGCTATTATAATGGGCCTAAGGCCGTTCTGTCTTATGTGGGCCTGAGGTCGTTCAGAAAAAGAAATATGAATAAGACCAACCTGTGATTTATGAATATGCATTGTTAAATTATGCTCGTACCCTTAATCTGTTTGTATTACTATCATTCACTGAGCGTTGCTCACTCTATTTTTTTTATAGATGTTTTGTAGGTAACCAGCTCGCGAGCAACCATAGGTGAACCCAGGAGTCTTTTACTGAACTATTTTGCTGAGTCACCCGAAGTGACTCTTTTGTTTAATTTTGGAAAATCTGTATGTTGCCATGTTTTGTTGGAATTAGGAGGAATAGACATATGAATATATGCTTTGGCATTATCTAACTTTTGGGTTGTTACCTTTTCCACATAAACAATAATGTAAATGGTGTATGGAATCTTATGTACTTATGTATTGTAACAACCCTCGTTACTAATTTCCGATTAACCACCGATTACTGATAAACTGAACTGATTATGACTGACAAGTGAACTGAATAAGATACTGAACCGACTGACTGAAACTGAAACTGAATTGATCGAGTTTATCTATTGTATTGCATATTTTATCTGTTTGATTGATTACATATCTGTTCGTGTTTTATGTTTAAACTGCTAATTGAATGCCTTATCGGCTGCCAAATTAGAAACCGTTTAGTGTCTATGATCAGTGGAATTTATGTGATTTTATGGTATAATTATCTGAAAAGTGATTTGGTATGTTTAAATTAGATTAAATATTGACTAATTGAAGAGTTTGGCTTATTTACCATTATGCCACACCTAGTGGCCCACTATGTCAACACTTTGATCCCATATTACACTTGAATCAACTCATTTCATCAGCCACATTTGAACATCACAGCCGACCAAGAAGAGAGTTAGAGAGAGAGAGAATTGTTCTTGTTGATTTAGCTTTGACATCTTGAAGGAGATTGAAGTAGACTTGCTAATTTAGCTCATAAACCTTGAATACAAGACTTAGGTAAGAAAATCTATCTTCTTCTTGTTGTCTCAAGCTTCATCTTGCATGTTCTAGGCTCCATTGTAGAATCAAGCCATGATTTAGTGCATAGAGGTTGAATTATGCTTGAATTCATGCATGCATGGCCATTTTGGTGCATTTTGAAGTTGAATTCATGATGGATTGTACATGCATACTCATATTTCTAACAAGTCCATGTTTTCATTTTGTTTTCCAACTATTGAGCTCATTGGAGCAAGATTTGAACCTTGAATTTGGTTAAAAACTCATGCATGTCATGTTTGCCTGTTGTTCTTGAAAATTAATTTGAAATTGAGTTTAATTGAAACACCCTTGGGCCTTGATTTCTTAAATTGAGCTTTAAAACGTGTTATTCTATGTGTTTGAAAGAGTTTTCCAGAAAATGGGCCCAAGAGGATCGAATTGGGAGCATCAAAGTTGAGTTTTGAACTTGGAACACAACCTGCATTTTTCCAGATTTTTGTCTTCCGCTCGAGCGGGGGAAGTGCCGCTCGAGCGGGGAAATCAAGCTCTCAGCATTTTGTTGACCTGTGTTGCAGTACGCTCGAGCGGAGAAATGCGCGCTCGAGCGGAGAAATCGAGCATCCAGCATCTTGCACTGTTCATCAGTCTGCTCGAGCGGAGGAATGTGCGCTCGAGCGGAGGATTGTGTGTCACGCTCGAGTGGGGAAGTTGACGCTCGAGCGGGGACCTTTGTTTTGCTTGTCCGCTCGAGCGGGGAAACCTGCACTCGAGCGGAGGCCTTGTTTCACTGAAAATTCTGGAATTGTTTTCTAAGTGTATTTTCGCATCATCATTCCATCCTAGGCATCTTTAGGCCTAGTTTAAGACATCTTAATGAGGATAGATGTAGAACACACCGAGGCATACTAGGGAGTTAATTATTATACTTCCCAACTGTTAAACTTAGAGTGTGTTCAATTTGTTAACTGTTTAGGGTTGGCTCTCGGGGACGTGCTCTAGCTGCTATAGCCCAATCTCTGTGAGTAACAATTGTGTAAAGATATGTTCAAATGGTTATCTTTTGAATACCAAACTGAAATGTTTATTGAACTGATATTATTTATTGAATGAATGTATGTCACAGATTCGAATCAGACATTGTGGCATCCTTAGCACTTCTTTTTCTTATCGCATTCTGAGCTCTCTCGGTTCCCTTGTGGAACCATATTGTTTGTTGATTGATGGCCATCATTACTGTGGGGTTCATAAGACTCGGTCCTTTTGGACCCTCTTGTTTATAGGCTAATGGGTGTACCACATATGGTGATTGATCGAAATCTTGAAAGATCGAAATCTTGTTTAATGAATCGATTTCATTCTCAGAAGGACATTCATTCACAACCTCTTTACGCTTTATGTTATTCACCGGGCTTTAGCTCAGTTTATATATATATGTAGGTTCTCGGCAATGCATCGAGCTAGGAGTGGGTAGGTCCCCAGTTTTGTCAAGCCAGCCTATGTGCCTCACTGCGAGGTTCCGAGTTGCCATGCTATGGCTTAGGGTGTTTTTGTGTCCCCATCGGTCTCCTTACTGTTTTGTACTCTTTGTATAGACTGCATTTCGCTTTTATCAGATCGCTATCGAGGATTGGGTCCCCTGCATCAATGTTTGTGTATGATTGTATAGACTGTATATAGACTGTACTGTTCTGATCTATATGAATGCATGAAAAATGTTTTTGGCATACAGATTTTCACAGCTCAATGGACACTAGTTATTTATCAGTGGCTTCCAGCCAGACTCTGCTTAATCAGATATCGTTTCAAAGGCCTTGGTAATCTCGGATTCTTGGCGATTCTGATGCTAAACCCATAGGGCCGGGTTTGGGTCGTGACAGAGTGGTATCAGAGCGATACTTAACCACAAGTTATACCCCACACACGTGTCCAAATGAGCTATAGGGTGTCCTAGAAAAGTGATTAGGGCATTTCATGAATTTGAAAAGTGTGTGGCTATGTTATGACTGAATACATGTTAATGTGATAACTGTCTAAACGTAACTGTTTAATGTTATAATTGCTATAACTGTATAACTGTTTATAGTGGAATGGATAATGCAAATGAACCTGAGTCCTCATTTACCGAGGCAAGAATGGCCCGAATGGAAAGAATGATGGAACTGTTAACTGCCAGACTTGAACAACAACAGAATCCACAGCCACCTCCTCCTCCTCCGGTACAGCCGGAGGCAAATGCAAATGTGAATGATGGGGATATTATTGCTCTTACCCAGAAATTCAGCAAACTGAAACCGCCATCCTTTCAGGGAGGCCTTGAACCGCTAAAGGCTGAAGCTTGAGTACTTGAAACAGAGAAATTATTTGAAGTGTTTCCGTGCTCGGAAGCGCACAAAGTATTGTTAGCTACCTTCACCTTGCAAGAAGAGGCCAGAAGGTGGTGGATGCTGGTCCGCGATACTAACGCTGTAGTGACATGGGCTCAGTTTAAAGAGTCCTTCTTTGAAAAGTATTTTCCCCAGTGCATCAGGGACAGAAAAGTAACGGAGTTTGAACAACTGAGACAGGGCAAAATGTCTGTTGCCGAGTATGAGAAGAAATTCACCGAACTTGCTAGATATGCACCACATATGGTGGACACCGAATATAAGAAGGCCAGAAGGTTTGAAGGAGGCCTTAGTGCTGTTATACTGGACAGAATAAGTGTCTTGAAGTTACCGACTTATGTAGGTGTTCTCGACCGGGCATTGATGGCCGAGTCGAATATTGCAGCAGTGAAACAATCTGAAACACCAACGACTGAGTGGCAAGGTAAAAGGCGGTTTCAAATTCAAGAAAGGCAAGCATAACCCAAAGAACCAAGAAATGTAATACGGGTCGATGACTAGCCCCACCAAGGAGTGGGTTTACTCCACCGCCTCCGTATGTGGCAATAAGCACAAAGGGTTTGCTACTGTGTTTCGGAGCTTGTTTGTGTGTGGCAAGGTGGGCCTGAAATTAAAGATCGCCCTCTCCGCCCAAGCCAAGAGTAAAGTTGCACCAAGCGTGCGAAGATCACCGCAACACCAAAACCGAACCCCAAAGCTACCGGGAAAGAGCCTATGAGGCAGGGCCGAGTATTCGCCCTAGTGCTGGGAGACGTGCAAAACACTGAGACTGTTGTGTCAGGTATCCTCTCTATCTGTGCTCAAAACGCATATGTATTGATTGATTCGGGGTCTACACATTCGTATGTATCGCATGTTTTTTCGCATAAATTGAATAGACCCTTAGAACCCATGAACTATCTGTTAGCTGTATCATCACCTGTTGGGGGATCCATGACATGTGCATATATGTATCCTACTTGTGAGATTATTGTTGGGGATATGCATCTATTTATTGATTTACTGCCATTGAATGTTGATCACTTTGATGTAATATTGGGGATGGATTGGTTACAAAAATATCATGCCACTATAGACTGTGTGACAAAACAAGTAGTTTTCCGTCCACCTAGTTTGCCTGAATTTGTCTTTAATGGAAGTGGAGTAGTACCTCCCCCGTACTTGATTTCTTCCGTGAAAGCCGTGAAACTGATTAGAAAGGGGTGTAAAGGGTATTTCTGTTCTGTATTGACTGTGTCTACTGATAGTGTTAAAACTGATGTGAATTGTATTCCTATAGTCAGAGAATTCCCAGATGTATTCCCAGATGATTTGCCAGGGGATTTGATTGACAGGGAAATTGAATTTACTGTGGATGTGATTCCGGGTACACAGCCGATATCTAAAGCTCCTTACAGAATGGCCCCAGCTGAACTGAAGGAATTGAAAGTGCAATTGCAAGAATTATTAAACAAGAAGTTCATCGTGCCCAAGATGCTTCACCGTGGGTGCACCTGTTTTGTTTGTAAAGAAGAAAGATGGCTCATCGAGACTGTATTGATTACCATGAATCGAACAAGGTAATCAGAAGAATAAATATCCATTACTACGTATTGATGATTTATTTGACGATTCTGTGGTGCACAAGTGTTTTCCAAGATTGATCTTAGATCGGGGTATCACCAACTGAAAGTCAAATCGGAAGACATCGATAAAACTGCTTTTAGAACGAGGTATGGCCATTATGAATTTTTAGTTATGCCGTTCGGAGTTACGAATGCCCCTGCTGCATTTATGGACCTCATGAACAGAATTTTTAAACCATGCCTTGATGATTTCATTGTGGTATTCATTGATGACATACTGATTTATTCTAAGACTAGAGAAGAACATGAACACCATTTGAGACTTGCCCTGCAAACCTTAAGAGAACAGAAACTGTATGCTAAATTGTCTAAATGTGAATTTTGGCCTGATCATGTTATGTTTTTGGGGTATGTTATTAGCAAAGATGGAATTTCTGTTGATCCGCAGAAAGTTGAAGCTGTAGTGAACTGGCCTAGACCAACGAATGTAACCGAAGTCCGAAGCTTTTTGGGATTGGCTGGATATTACAGAAGATTCGTCAAAGATTTCTCCAAGATTGCCTTACCACTGACTCAGTTGACACAGAAGGGGATATCATTTGACTGGACTGACCAACGGGAATCAGCATTTCAAGAATTGAAAACCCGACTTGTGACTGCAGACTGTTCGATTCTACCTTCGTAAATGGTTATCTCAGATTTAGTGATGCTTCTCATAAGGGTTTGGGGTGTGTTTTAATGCAGAATGGGAGAGTTATCGCTTATGCTTCCCGACAACTGAGGCCACATGAAAAGAACTACCCAACCCATGACCTGGAACTGGCAGCAGTAGTGTTTGCATTGAAAATTTGGCGTCACTATTTGTATGGAGTAACATGTGAAGTGTATACCGACCATAAGAGCCTGAAGTACTTTTTCACCCAGAAAGAACTGAATATGAGACAGCGGAGATGGCTGGAACTGATCAAAGATTATGACCTACAGATTTTGTACCATCCGGGAAAAGCTAACACTGTTGCCGATGCATTGAGTCGAAAGTCAATTGCCAACTTAGCTTGTTTGCTCACCGGGCAGAAAGAATTGCTTCATGATCTGGAAAAGTCTGAAATTGAAATTGTTTTGAGAGAACAAGGCGGAACAATAGTCATCATTCTCGCTCAACCAAAGATTGAGGAAATTAAAGAAAAACAACAACTGGATGATTACTTGAAGAAGATTATTGAAGAAAGAGATTCTAAACCGAGACCGGGGTTCAAATTTGAGAACAATGTATTGAAATTTCAAGAAAGACTGTGTGTACCGAATGACACTGAACTGAAAAGAAGAGTACTGCAAGAGGGCCACAATTCAAAATTGTCTATCCACCCGGGGAACACGAAAATGTACCAAGATCTGAAACAGAATTTCTGGTGGTCGGGAATGAAGAAGGAAATTGCCGACTTTGTGTCGAAATGTCTTCATTGCCAACAAGTCAAAGCTGAACATCAGCGACCCGCGGGCTTACTGCAACCCTTACCCATACCGGAGTGGAAATGGGAGCATATCACGATGGATTTCATCGTTGGGTTACCTCGCTCCAGAAAATGTATGGACTCTATTTGGGTTATTGTTGATAGACTGACTAAATCTGCTTACTTCCTACCTGTCAAGACAATTTATAATGCGGACAAAATTGGCTGTTATTTATATTGATGAAATTGTTAGACTGCACGGAGTGCCTGTGTCTATTGTTTCTGACAGGGATTCGAAGTTTACATTGAGGTTCTGGCAGAGCCTACAAACTGCATTGGGTACTGAATTAAGGCTGAGTAGTGCCTATCATCCTCAGACAGATGGATAGTCAGAAAGGACCATCCAGACTTTAGAGGATCTACTGAGAATGAGTGTCCTTGATTTTCAGGGAAACTGGGAAAGTCATTTGCCGTTGGCTGAATTCGCCTACAACAACAGCTACCATTCGAGTATTGGAATGGCGCCTTTTGAGGCATTGTATGGCAGAAAGTGTAGATCTCCAATTTGCTGGGCGGAAGTTGGAGATGGGCCTTTGCTTGGGCCCGAGATCGTGAATGAAACAAATCGAAAAAGATAAAACCGTCTAAAGAAAGATCAAAACCGCATGAGTAGATGTAAAAGTTATGCGGATGTCAGAAGACGGGATAGAGAGTATGAAGTGGGTGATCACGTGTTTGTGAAAGTGACACCAATGAAAGGCCAGACTCGTTTTGGAGTCAAAGGCAAGTTAGCGCCAAGATATGTCGAACCATATCAGATTATTGAGAAAATCAATCCGGTGGCGTATCAAGTTGCACTTCCTCCTGAAATGGAGCATATGCATAACGTCTTCCACATTTCGATGTTGAGAGACTACCTTCGGGATCCGTTTCACGTGATTGAGCCTACTCGGATAGTGTTGAGTGATGACTACACTTACGAGGAACGGCCCATACAGATTGTAAACCGACGGATCAAGAAATTGAGAAACAAAGAGATCCCACTAGTGAAAGTGGACTGGCAGAACCATGGTGGTGTGTATGCCACTTGGGAAAGGGAAGATGACATGGCAAAGAGACATCCTGATTTGTTTCCACTGAATCCTGTTTTCTTCCAGAATGAAGGTAACTCGAGTTTAGAGGACTAAACTCTTTTAAAGGAGGGGAGACTGTAACGACCCTCGTTACTAATTTTCGATTAACCACCGATTACTGATAAACTGAACTGATTATGACTGACAAGTGAACTGAATAAGATACTGAACCGACTGACTGAAACTGAAACTGAATTGATCGAGTTTATCTATTGTATTGCATATTTTATCTGTTTGATTGATTATATATCTGTTCGTGTTTTATGTTTAAACTGCTAATTGAATGCCTTATCGGCTGCCGAATTAGAAACCGTTTAGTGTTCTATGATCAGTGGAATTTATATGATTTTATGGTATAATTATTTGAAAAGTGATTTGGTATGTTTAAATTAGATTAAATATTGACTAATTGAAGAGTTTGGCTTATTTACCATTATGCCACACCTAGTGGCCCATTATGTCAACACTTTGATCCCATATTACACTTGAATCAACTCATTTCATCAGCCACATTTGAACATCACAGCTGACCAAGAAGAGAGTTAGAGAGAGAGAGAATTGTTCTTGTTGATTTAGCTTTGACATCTTGAAGGAGATTGAAGTAGACTTGCTAATTTAGCTCATAAACCTTGAATACAAGACTTAGGTAAGAAAATCTATCTTCTTCTTGTTGTCTCAAGCTTCATCTTGCATGTTCTAGGCTCCATTGTAGAATCAAGCCATGATTTAGTGCATAGAGGTTGAATTATGCTTGAATTCATGCATGCATGGCCATTTTGGTGCATTTTGAAGTTGAATTCATGATGGATTGTACATGCATGCTCATATTTCTAACAAGTCCATGTTTTCATTTTGTTTTCCAACTATTGAGCTCATTGGAGCAAGATTTGAACCTTGAATTTGGTTAAAAACTCATGCATGTCATGTTTGCCTGTTGTTCTTGAAAATTAGTTTGAAATTGAGTTTAATTGAAATACCCTTGGGCCTTGATTTCTTAAATTGAGCTTTAAAACGTGTTATTCTATGTGTTTGAAAAAGTTTTCCAGAAAATGGGCCCAAGAGGATCGAATTGGGAGCATCAAAGTTGAGTTTTGAACTTGGAACACAACCTGCATTTTTCCAGATTTTTGTCTTCCGCTCGAGCGGGGGAAGTGCCGCTCGAGCGGAGAAATCAAGCTCTCAGCATTTTGTTGACCTGTGTTGCAGTACGCTCGAGCGGAGAAATCGAGCATCCAGCATCTTGCACTGTTCATCAGTCCGCTCGAGCAGAGGAATGTGCGCTCGAGCGGAGGATTGTTTGTCATGCTCGAGCGGGGAAGTTGACGCTCGAGCGGGGACCTTTGTTTTGCTTGTCCGCTCGAGCGGGGAAACCTGCGCTCGAGCGGAGGCCTTGTTTCACTGAAAATTCTGGAATTGTTTTCTAAGTGTATTTTCGCATCCTCATTCCATCCTAGGCATCTTTAGGCCTAGTTTAAGACATCTTAATGAGGATAGATGTAGAACACACCGAGGCATACTAGGGAGTTAATTATTATACTTCCCAACTGTTAAACTTAGAGTGTGTTCAATTTGTTAACTATTTAGGGTTGGCTCTCGGGGACGCGCTCTAGCCGCTATAGCCCAATCTCTGTGAGTAACAATTGTGTAAAGATATGTTCAAATGGTTATCTTTTGAATACCGAACTGAACTGTTTATTGAACTGATATTATTTATTGAATGAATGTATGTCCTGTATTCTAAACTGTATTGTGGCATCCTTAGCACTTCAGCATTCTTGTTTATAGAGCTCTGTCGGTTCCCTTGTGGAACCATACTGTTTGTTGATTGATGGCCATCATTACTGTGGGGTCTGTTAAGACTCGGTCCTTTTTGGACCTACTGTTTATAGGCTAATGGGTGTACCACATATGACTGATTGACTGAAAGACTGAAATACTGTTTAATGAACTGATTTCATTACTGTAAGGACATTCATTCACAACCTCTTTACGCTTTATGTTATTCACTGGGCTTTAGCTCACTGTTTATATATATATGTAGGTTCTCAGCAATGCATCGAGCTAGGAGCGTGGGTAGGTCCCGAGTTTTGTCAAGCGACGCTATGTGCCTCAGTGGGAGGTTCCGAGTTGCCATGCTATGGCTTGGGGTGTTTTGTGTCCCCATCGGTCTCCCTACCGCTTTTGTACTCAGTATAGATCATCTCTTTTCTTGCATCGCTATCGAGGGATTGGGTCCCCGTATCGAATGTTTGTGTATGATTGTATAGACTGTATATCGACTGTACTGTTCTGATCTATATGAATGCATGAAAAATGTTTTTGGCATACAGATTTTCACAACTCAATGGACACTAGTTATTTACTATAGTGGCTTCCGCCAGGCCTTGTACTGCTTTAATCAGACATCGTTTCAAAGGCCTTGATAATCTCGGATTCTTGGCGATTCTGATGCTAAACCCATAGGGCCGGGTTTGGGTCGTGACATGTATGGTAATGCATTAAGATCTTGGCATGTAGTCACAGCTCAATGAATGTTTTATTCTATTATTTTGCTTCCGTTTTGGCCCTAATATTGAGTAAAATTTATTATAGCAAAGTTGAGGCCTTAGGTTAGGCCGGCCATGTCCAAACTTTTAGGGGCCGGTTTGGATTGTGACAAAAAGTGTGACTCGCAGGTTGAGCAAACGCATGTGCCCGGAGTGGTCTTTGTAAGATATCTCTTGTACTCTTTTCTTTCATCGTGGATTGTTTGTTTAGCCGAGGGCCTATGGTTTTTTATCACAAGTTGGTGAATTCAATTTGTGATTTTTCATGTAAAAAATATCTTGTGTCGTGAATTTATTTTTCTCTTACTCTCTCGCTTATTTACATTGATCATGGTTGCATTAATTTTTAATTGGATTGCTTATATCAATAATCACGTTAAACGGGGTGCATCTAGATTTTCTAAAAGCGTTTTTCGTACCAAATCTAGATTTTTTCAATTAGTATCAGAACAGGTCGCTCGTACTTTGTTTTTCAAAGCTATAGGAGTGTGATCTTTTCGTGATTATTGATTATGGACTCTAATGTTTCTAATAAACCTCATTTGCTTAACGGAACCAACTATAGTTTTTGGAAAGCTCGAATGAGAGTGTATTTAGAATGAATTGATGAAAGAGTTTGGCAATCTGTTATCAAAGGTTGGAATGAACCCATGATCAACATAGGAGGAGAAAGTATCCCAAAATCGGGAGATGATTGGGATATGAATGATTTTACTAATGCAAATTGGAATAGCAAGGCTATCAATGTTATCTTTAGCTACGTCACACAAGAAGAGTTTCGTCAGATTAGTACATGTGAAGTTGCTAAAGAAACATGGGATATCCGTGAAACTGTTCACGAGGGCACTAACGCGGTTAAACGAAGCAAATTTCAAAGGCTCACATCTAAGTTTGAAATGCTTTAATGAGTGATGATGAGACCTTTGATGAATTTTATGCGAAGCTCAGTGACATTGTCAATTCCTTTTTTGCATTAGGAGAGAAAATTCTGGAGCCGAAAGTTATGGCTAAAATTTTGAGATCATTACCCAATCGTTTCCAATCGAAGGCCACAATTGTTAAAGAAGCTCAAGATATTGATAATCTAAAACTAGATCAGTTGGTTAGAAACCTACAAACTTATGAGGCTAATATTTTTTCAAAAAGGAAACAAAAGGATAATCTCGCTTTTAAAAGCTCTCATAAGAATGTTAAATCTTCCAAGGATGATGACGAGTTTGAATCAGAAATGTTGGCTATTTTTATTACAAAACAGTTTCAGAATTTTATGAGAAAGAAAAAGCCTCATTTCAAATATTCAAATCCAAGGGAGAGTGGTAATGATGAACAAAATTTTTCCAAACCCGACAAAAGGAAAATGATTTTTCAAGAGATTCAATGTTATGAATGTCAAGGGTTTAGACATGTTTCAAGTGAATGTCCTTCCAAAAAGAATAGAAAGAAAGCTCTCGAAATCACATCGGATGATGAGAGCAATCTCGAAAATGAGGAAGGAAATGAAGGTCCAAGTGAAGGTCCTATCATTTCCCTTTGTACAACATCTTTAACACACAATGCCTTGGTTGCAAGTCATGATCCCGCTTTAGAAAATGAAGACATATTGAAAAGTGAGGATGAGAACTTCCAAGTTACTTATGTGAAGATGTATAATGAGTGCTGTAATCTCTCAAGACAAAAGCTTGATCTCACAACAAATTTGAAAGCATGTGAGATGGAGAAAGAGAAGCTGGAAAGGGAGCTCTTAGAAGCTCAAACAAAAATAAGCTCTCTTACCAATGAAAAGAGCATTTTGATTGACAAACTCTCCATTTGTGAAAGTGAAAGATGTATTTTTCTTCGTACACCTGATGAACTAAAGAAGATGAATGATCTTCTTAAAAAGGAAGCTGAAAATTTTGCCAAAACAAAAAAGGAGCTTGAAGACAAGTGTGTCAATAGGGAACTTGAATTAAGTGGTGCCAATGCTACACTCAAGTTGTGGAAAACGAGTTCAAAAAATTTAGATGCTATTTTGAATTCACAAAAATTGGCAAGTGACAAGAGTGGTCTTAGCTATTTTAACAATCAAGACTCCAAGCCAGAGCATCATCCTCCAACAATGCAAGCACCCAAGAGGTAAATGGACTTAAAAACGGGAAAGGTAAAATTTCTTTAACTCCTATTTTATCTCAAGAAAATGTTTTGAAAAACAAATTTATACGTGTGTCATCATTGTGGGGTTAGTGGATTTTCGTTTTTTTTTTTT
The DNA here is from genome assembly GCA_025200525.1 of Camellia lanceoleosa. NCBI lineage: Eukaryota > Viridiplantae > Streptophyta > Magnoliopsida > Ericales > Theaceae > Camellia > Camellia lanceoleosa. The sequence goes on along the minus strand of CM045759.1, from coordinate 7,732,140 downwards.
ATACGAAAAATATATTGAATTTTTTTTTTTAGAATTTACTTTTCAAAAAATTGATACGCGTGTGTCATCATTGTGGGGTTAGTGGATTTTCGTTTTTTTTATACGAAAAATATATTAAATTTTCATTTTTTTTAGAAATTTATAAAAAAAATATACTGAATTTTTGTTTTTTTAATTTTTTTTTAAATTTTGGTATTTAGTGATTTTTTAAAGTTTTTTTTTTTACAAAAATTATACTTTTTAAGTGTATTTATGTTAGGCGTGTCTAAAAAAAAAAATGCTTAAAATATTTTAAAAATTCAATAAAAAAAAAAACGAAAAATACAAAAGTGAAATTTTTTGAAAAGTGAAAAACAAACAGAGTAAACTTCTAAAAAAAGATCTTAGGGGAACGGGAGTTAAATTCTAAAAAATAAATAAAAAAAGATTAAAATAGGAGGCAAAATTATATAATTTATAAATATTCATAACTAATATTAATATGTCTAATAGGAACTTTCAAAATTTTGATGTGCAGTCGCCCCTACCGACCAGATGATCATTTCATCTCTGATACAAATCATCATCTTCAACTAGCCATTTGATAATTTCAGTATTTATTATATTTTTTCCATAAAAATCTGACAAAAGAGGCAATCTAAGCAGTGGTCAATATTTGAGACTACAAAATGGGCTTTTAATATTAACATTTTAATAATTTCTACTAATATTAAACGTTGTTTTTCCATTATACACGTGCAATACTTTTACCAAGTATATAATATATCAATAGCTATTATTTTATGTTTGTATTCATGAACCTTGAAAACTTGTATTTAACCCACGTTTGTAAATATTGACTTGGAAAATGATTTCTTGATTGTTAAATCCCAACCAATCATAACTAATATTTTATTGTTTGTATTCATGAACCTTGAAAACTTGTATCTCACCGACTTTTGTAAATATTGATTTGGAAAATGATTTCTAGATTGTTACATCCCAACCAATCATTTTGCATTTCACAGACTTGACAAATCAAGAGGGAAATTTTATTTTATTTTATTTTATTTTATTTTTTCTTGCACTCTTAAGATGTGTTGATATTTGTACAGGAAAGCTTTTGCACAATCCAAACGATGTCGTTCCAGCAAGAGAATAAGGGTTTTGTTTTTGAGAGAATATGCTTCTTGAACTTCTACAAAGAGTGCGTCAACAAAATCGAATTTAAGCGTGTGTAGCTGGGGTCATCAGTGTGTTTATCTCTTTTTATTTGTTAGCCGATGCTATTCTAATTATATTTGTTAACTCTCTATATGTTTGAACTCTTTGTTTAGTTCGATTATAAATTCAATTTATATTTTCTCAAAAAACAAAAAATTGAACTTAAGAAAACGGGGGATCTACAATGTTGAGTGAAATATGATATTGTTTTTTAGCAAATTATACTGATAGTCTTGATACTTTAGTGTGTATGTTATTTGGTACTTATACTTTAGCTCTTATATTATTTGGTCTTTATAATATAATTAATCCAATTTTAACCTTAAATTTATAATTGGCCTTAATTTGATCTAATTGATTGCACCCATTAGCTTTTATGATGAAAATATGCATGTGTGCAACATGTGTTATGATTTTAAGAAAGAAATTATAAATTTACTTAACTTAATGGGTTAATCTCAACCAACTTAGTAACCGTTTTCCATAAAAACTCTAACAAATTTATTAATTGGACCAAATAGATATTGTGGGGGCTGAATATCGGGAGACGTAAAGAGGCTGAATAGTTGGACCTGGAGAGTCAAAATTCATATATCGCATTCGGCCCGGTCTTATACACAAATCCAGAGGTATCCTATTCGGCCAAATAACCAGTTGAGTAAGGGGCCAAGTAAAGGACGGCTTGCAACAAAAGGAGCCAAGTAAATAGATATATGACGAATCGAAGGTGGGCCTAGCCCTGAAGCCCAAGAAAGAAAAGATATAAATAGAAGAACATCATCCAGAGAGAGGTATGTGAGAATTAGTACACTTAACTTATGATACAAGCAATCAAGAGAGTATAGACTGACTTATCCGTCGGAGTGCTAATTCCGACAACCCTGACCGGAGTGTTTAATCCTTTTTTAAGTTGTTAGCTGAGGATCTCGAGCGTTCCAGTAGATCAAAAGAGTATTTCCAAAACCACTTTCCCACAATTGGCGCCGTCTGTGGGAATACTCAAATACATCCATGGCGAGCGTAACGGAAGACCCTCTGATAGTCACTGATGAGACCATACAGAGAGACGACCTCACTCCAACAAACATGCTTAGACCGGAGACTATCACCGCAAAACGTGCCTTGAACTTCGACTCACTTGCCCAGAACTCGCCCTTGACCTCAGCACATGAGACAATGCAAGCAATCATGGAATAGGCGAAGCAAAACGAACAGAGGTTGGAAAACATGATCGCTGAGAACGAGCGCTTCCGTCAGGACTTGGCTTTCGAAGTAGCAAAATCCAACCAAGCTACATGCCAAGATCCGGGACGATCTCTGAGAACGGGTGGTTGAAGACCTCGAGTTCGAAAGCAATATAGTGACAGCGACTCTGACTCATTATCCCCATAGCCCAAAAAGAAGGGACGACTCGAAACTACCAGTTCCTCTGAAGAGAGTCCACGTGTAAGACATAAGCGAAGACGAAATGGTTCGAACAAAGAAGACTAGCATGATCCCTTCGTGCAACAGATCGCAAAGGCAGCGCTACCCAAGAAGTTCAAAGCCCCGTCGTTCACCCTGTACAATGGGAAATCGGACCCCACTGATCATATCCGTCATTATAAGCAAGCCATGACGCTGCATGCAGATGACGAGACTCTCATGTGCAGAATATTTCCGAGCAGTTTGGGGCCATTGGCCATCAGATGGTATTATAAGTTGGAGCCGGCGTCGATTAAGAGTTTCTATCAAATACAGAAATCCTTCAGGGCAAGATTTATCACCGACGAGGTCCATCCGATGCAAGTCGACTCTCTCTGGGCAATGCAGATCCAGCCAGCAGAAACCTTACGAGCGTATTCGACGCGCTATTGGGAATGCTTTAATCTTGTCGATGATGCTTGCAACAACTCCATGGCCATTACCACCTTTAAAATGGGTTTGTATCCTGATAGTGCTCTCCGCAATTCCTTGACTAGAAGACCTCCCAAAACAGCTTGGTCATTGATGAAGAAAGTTGAGGAATACTGCAAAGTGGAAGATGACGCCTTGCGGGTTAAAGCCGGAAACATAGCCAACAAGATGGCCCCTTCTAAAATTGCTCAGCCATTAAATTCTGTACCACCTCAGAGCCTTGAACCATGGCATTGGGCTAAACAAGACAAGAGACGGGATTCTCGCTGATCAAGTGACCAATGCTCCCACCGAGCAAATGAACAACTGCAAGTCGATAGTAGGCGCACAAGGCGCGCAGACAAGAAATATACAGAGTTGTCAGAGCCAATCAGCGTGGTTATGTCCAAAGTCAAACACCTTCTGTTCTTCAAATAGCCGTCCAAAATGGTGGGACCTCCCGACACGAGAAGATGGGAGAGACGGTGCGAGTATCACAAGGATCATGGCCATGATACTGAGAGTTGTTATGCATTGAAGGATCACCTGGAGGAATTGGTACAAGATGGTCGGCTATAACAGTACGTTTGAAAAGGTAACTCAACCAAAGCAACAGCCTTATGACAGGATTCACCCCTACTCGGCGTGATCCACATGATATACAGCCTGCCAATGTCATCCACGGTGCATATGATTCAGTCGACTCCCGACCCTCAAAATCAACTCACTCCAGCTAAACGGCCCCATGAAGCTGCGAGCATTGCTTTCAATGATTCAGATTTGGCTGGAGTGACACTTCCCCACATCAATCCCTTGGTAATCGAGTTACGCGTAAATCGATTCACCGTTGAGCGCATACTCATTGATCCGGGGAGCACATCGGAAGTTATGTATTACAAGACATTCACCAAACTCGGCTTCTCCAAATCGGATCTCTCTCCAGCTCTTTATCCATTATTCGGCTTCAACGCTAATCTAGAATACCCGTTGAGAAAAATCACATTACCCGTTCGAGCAGGCTTCCGAACAGTGGATGTGGAATTCTTGGTTGTCAAGCTGCCATCGCATCATGGGACGAACTTGGTTGCATACTATGCAGGCTGTGCCAAGCACCTATTATTAGCTACTACGCTTCCCAACAGAACACGGCATTGAGCAAATCCGTGGCTCCCAAAAATCGGCACAAGCATGTTATCTCCGTGCTGGAAAGACACCAAAAGAGCTGCAAATGAATTCTATTGAGGTGCTGGATCGAGAGAGCTTCGACGATGTTGGGCGGCTCCCAAGTGAAAAGGCTACGGAAGCCCTAGATCGAGTTGAAATTGATAGAAACCTAGACAGGTTCTTCATGGTCGGCGCCTTCCTGAATCAAGTCGACATGCAGCAGCTAATTTCCTTCTTGCTCAGTAACCTTGATATATTTGCGTGGACTCCATATGAGATGCCAGGTGTAGATCTGTCTGTTTCATAGCACCATTTAAATGTTGATCCTAAATGCAAGTCGATTATTCAGAAAAGCCGGCAGTCAGCCGCAGAGCACACTGTCGCCGTTGTTGAAGAGGTTGACCGGTTGTTTGACGCCGGGGCAATCAGGGAAGTGACCTACCCTACATGGCTCTCGAATACTGTGGTTGTGAAGAAGAAAAATGGGACTTGGCGAGTCTACGTTGATTTCATGGACCTAAACAAAGCCTGTCCCAAGGATTGTTTTCCCCTCCCCAGAACAGACCAACTTGTAGATGTGATGACACACCATCAACGTATGAGCTTCTTCGATGCTTACAGAGGCTACCATCAAATTGCTATGCATCCGGAGGACCAAGACAAAACTGCATTCCTCACCCCAAGAGGAACTTATTACTATAAAGTTATGCCTTTTGGGCTGAAGAATGCAGGGGCAACTTACCAAAGACTAGTCACTGCCATGTTCAAGGAGCAACTCGGCCACACTATGGAAGTGTACATTGACGATATGGTGGTCAAGTCCAAAGAAGAGCAAACTCATCTAGTCGATCTGGAAAAAGCATCCGGCATTTTATGCAAATGCAAAATGAAGCTGAATGCTTCCAACTGTGCATTTGGGATCGGCTCTGGCAAATTCTTGGGTTACATTGTCAACTACCGAGGAATCGAAGCCAACCTGAGGCAAATCACGGCAATCTTGGAGCTTGGCTCTCCTCGTTCAGTGAAAGAGGTTCAAAAGTTGATGGGGATGGCCACTGCACTGAACAGGTTCATCAGTCAGTCCACAGATCGCTGCCGACAATTCTTTCATACTCTACAACAAGGCAAGGCTTTTGAATGGACCTCTGATTGCGAAGTCACTTTCAACGGCCGCTAGACCTACCTCTGATCAGTTCCACTTTTGACAACACCTTTGGCAGGCGACCCGCTCATTTTGTATCTGGCGGCTTCCGACCGGGCCGTCAACACCGTACTGATAAAGGAAGAGCTGGGGGAGCAGCGGCCAGTGTATTATGTGAGCAAGGCAATGGTTGACACCGAAACATGCTTCCTTCCGTTGGAAAAACTCATTCTGGCCCTCATCATGGCAACAAGAAAGCTGATGCATTACTTTAAGGGGCATACCATCGGGGTACTAACGGACCACTCCCTCTGGTCGGTACTCCATAGTGCAGAAGCATCAGGGTGAGTTTCAAAGTGGGCTCTTGAACTCGGCCAGTACGATATTCAGTTTCTACCTAGAACCTCAATCAAGGGATAGGTGCTTGCCAACTTTGTGGCTGAATTCATCGGGGGTCTTGCCGACTTCAAGTCTGATGAAATTTAACCTAAGCCAAACTAGAGAATTTATGTTGGGGACATTTGGCAGTTGTATTGTGATGGATCGTCCAATCAATGAGGCAGCGGGGCCGGAGTAGTGATAATGGCTCCCGACAGGGCAATAATTGAGCAGGCTGTCAAACTCGGCTTTGAAGCATCAAATAACGAGGCTGAATATGAGGCCCTGCTAACCGGCTTGCGGAATGCACATCTCCTAGGTGTTCGGCGTCTGCTTATATTTTGCGATTCAAAATTGGTGATCAATTAGCTGAAGGAAGAGTGCGCAACAAAAAACGACCGTATGGCCGCTTACATGAAAACGGCAAATTCCTTCCTGACAAAATTTGACCATCATGAATTGAACCAAATAACCCGTGACCAAAACACACATGCAGATGCCCTGGCTTGCCTAGCCTTCGCCATTAACTTAGAGATTAAACGGACCATTAAAGTTGGTTTCATCCTAGAGCCGAGCATTGGCCCTTCTGAGGAAGTCCAAGTCAATGCCATAGAGTTAGGACCGAGTTGGATGGACTCCATTGCTGCATTCCTGTCTTCTAAATAGCTCCTAGCGGACAAGAAGAAGCGCACAAGCTGCGAAACAAAGCCCTGTAATACTACTTGGATCAGCAAGGAAAGCTTTATAAAAAATCCCTTTTTGGTCCATACCTGGAATGCGTTCATTCGGACAAAGTCGAACCACTTCTGACCGAAATACATGAAGGCAGTTGTGGTGCCCATTCTGGCGAGCGCTCTTTGGCTCATCGAGCTGTGACACAGGGGTATTACTGGTCGACAATGAGAGCCGATGCCGAATGTTACGTGAAAAAGTGTGAACAGTGCTAGAAGTTCTCTCTTTTGACCCACCTGCCTGCTGAAGAGTTAACTCTATAACCAGTCCTTGGCCGTTCGCCCAATGGGGACTTGACATCGTCGGACCATTGCCTTGTGCCTCGGGTAACAAGCGATTTTTGATTATCGCAACAGATTATTTCACAAAATGGGTAGAAGCGGAAGCACTAACGCACATTCGAAATACCAACGTGAAGCGTTTTGTATGGAGAAATATCATAACATAATTCGGCATTCCAAGAGCACTTATTTTAGACAACGGCACCCAGTTTGATTGCAGTGTCTACAGGGAACTGTGCAGCAAGTATGGTATTCGGCCCTACTATTCCTCCTCGGCTTATCCACAGAGTAATGGCTAAGCTGAAGCCTCCAACAAATCTATTTTAGACGGCATCAAGAAGAGGCTGGAGAAAGCCAAAGGAAGATAGGTTGAAGAGTTGCCAAGTGTATTATGGGCTCATCGCACTACTCTGAGGCGGTCTACTAGGGAGATGTCGTTCGCTCTGTGCTTCGGAATGTAGGCAATTATCCTCTTGGAGATCGACCTCCCAACTTTGAAATCAACAGTTTTTTATTTGGGCCGAAATGACATGATGTTGGCCTTGGATTTGATTCTGATTGAAGAGTGGAGAGACCGCGTCCTTGCATCCATGGCATGGTACCAGCAGCAGCTTGCTAAGTCATATAATCAGTGTGTTCAATTGCGCCGCTACACACCAGGAGAGTTGGTCCTGAAGAGAGTGCTTCCAGCTGCCAAGAATCCAGCTGACGGAAAATTGGGTCCTAACTGAGACGACCCTTATCAGATTGACTCAGTCGTGGGAGTAGGGGCATATCGGCTCAAAGACATGTCTGGAAGAATTCTGCCACGGCCTTGGAATTCGGTACATTTACGTAAATTCTATCATTGACCTGACTTGTGGGGCCTGATACTTGTTTTGAATGGTTCGCCATGTACATATTTCACTTTTGCAATGCAAAGTTTCCTGTTTTCTCATCGCGCAATTCAGTTCAAAAGTCTCTGGATTTAGAGCCCCATTGGTTCATGACACTTTTGGGCCGATTAAGCCTCAGGATTCAGAGCGCCCTTCGTGGATATCACGATTTGGCCAAGCCAAGTCTCCGGATTCAGAGCCCCATTGGTGCATGACAACTTTGGGCCGATTAAGCCTCTGGATTTGAAGCGCCCTTCGTGGATATAACTATTGGCCAAGATATAAGCCTTCGGATTTAGAGCCCCATTGGTGCATGACACCTTTGGGCCAATTAAGTCTCCGGATTCGGAGCCCCATTGGTGCATGACACCTTTGGGCCGATTAAGCCTCCGAATTTAGAGCGCCCTTCGTGGATATCACGATTGGCCAAGTCTTCGGATTCGGAGCCCCATTGGTGCATGACACATTTGGGCCGATTAAGTCTCCGGATTCGGAGCCCCATTGGTGCATGACACCTTTAGGCCGATTAAGCTTTCGGATTCGGAGCGCCCTTCGTGGATATCACAATTGGCCAAGACATAAGCCTCCGGATTCGGAGCCCCATTGGTGTATGACACTTTTGGGCCGATTAAGCCTCAGGATTCGAAGCCTCATTCGTGCATGACACTTATGGGCCGAATAAGACTACGGATTCAGAACCCCATTGATGCATGACACCTTTGGGCCAATTTAGTCTCTGGATTCGAAGCGCCCTTCGTGGATATCACGATTGGCCAAGTCTCCAGATTCGGAGCCCCATTGATGCATGACACCTTTGGGCCGATTAAGCCTCTAGATTCGGAGCCTCATTTGTGCATGACACTTATGGGCCAAATAAGACTACGGATTCGGAACCCATTCACGCATGACACTTATGGGTCGAATAAGACTCCGGATTCGGAGCGCCCTTCACGACGCAAATTAAAGCATACAAACACTCAAAATGAAATGCTTAATTAAGTTGAGCCGGCAAAAACCGTATAAACAAATTAAAACATGCAAACATTCAAAATGAGATGCTTGATTAAGCATGCAAACATTCAAAATGAAACGCAAACATTTAAAACAAAGTATTTTATTAAGTTAACCAATAGATACATAGCTGACGCCCAATCTGTGTTGGAGCATTTACAATATATTCAATTCTATTCGGCATCACCCTTGTCATCGCTTTTCTCAATTTCGAAAGCGCCAAAAGGAAAGTGATGACGTTGGTATAATGGCGACGCCGATTAAACTCCTGGTCCTTGGAATGCCTCCGCGGCTTGGAGAGCCTTAATCCACCCGTGCCTAAAGCCCTGATTCTTGCATCAGCATACCTCCTCTGTGAGTTTCTCTTTGGTCTTCTCTATCCCGACTTTCCGGCCGTCGTGGAAGCCTTTTTCATAACCCACGGACCTTGCAGTCTCTACTACAAATATGCTTGCCTTATCTCTATCGGCAATCGCATGACTTATTAGCCGTTGGGTCACTCTTTTCTCCACGATAGGGTTAGATTGACCGGCTGCACGCGGCTCGGCAGTTTGGGCCTTCCTCAACTCACGCTCGGCCTTCTCTGCACGAGCCTCTAAGGTTCGAATTCATTCGTCCTTCTTCTCTATCTCCCGCCGCACGGCGCACAGACATATGCCGACTTCATAAGCGGTATACAGCTCTCTCACTGCCCCATGGATGCCCTGTTGAAACACTTTGAAATCCCGTCGACCAACCATCGACTGCTGGACTTCCGGCGGAAAAATTTGTCGAGCGAACTCGACTGCTACACCTGGGTCGTTAACAATAGAATCCGCTTCCGTCATCGGTTTATTCCCCATAAAAACCACAAAACTCAACGATCGCGGTGTCGCATTAGACTCATTTCTCGGTCGCGGTCGAGGGGAGTTGCCCCATTGCTGTTTTTCCCTTCGGGGTGATTTGCTTCGACGACTTGGGAGCTGATGTTTTTCCCGTTTCCTGGATATCCTACTTCCCGTGCGTGTGGGCTCGCTGCTGCGATTCATTTCAGTATCAAGCTCAGCCAATGTCCGCACTTCTCCTCTGTTGTTGAAGAACAATCTATTTGACATTTGCACTTATCTAACCTTCTGAAACAAATTGGTTTAAATTGAGTCTGAACACAATAAGTGGAATTCCCGGCGCGAAGAACCCACCCCATTTATTCCTAACGCGTGTAGCGCCCCCGAGGCGATCTCATTAATGCTAAACTCCAAAAGGATGCCGATCGACGTGCGCCGTAGCCACTCCACAAACTAATGATATTCGGCTTTCGAAGTTCATACATTGGCTGAGGCAAGGGTAGATTTATTAATCTGATTGACCAAATATCTAAGCCCGATGCCGATCGATTTGTGCCGTAGCCACTCCATGAGCTAATGATATTTGGCTTTCGAAGTTCATACATTGGCTAGGGCAAGGGTAGATTTGTTAATCTGATCGGCCAAATATCTAAGCCTGATGTCGATCGATTTATGCCGCAACCACTCCATGAACTAATGATATTCGGCTTTTGGAGTTCATACATTGGCTGGGGCAAGGGCAGATTTGTTAATCTAATCAGCCAAATATCTAAACCCGATGTCGATCGATTTATGCCACAGCCACTCCATAAACTAATGATATTCGGCTTTCGGAGTTCATACATTGATTGGGGCAAGGGCAGATTTATTAATCTGATCGGCTAGATATCTAAGCCCGATGCCGATCGATTTGTGCTGCAGCCACTCCATGAACTAATGATATTCGACTTTCGGAGTTCATACATTGGCTGGGGCAAGGACAGATTTATTAATCTGATCGGCTATTCGACGAGGATAAATTACTAAATTGCCTAGTTATCTAATCGGCAAGTGTACACAAATTTTTTATCTAAAGTAGCGAAAAGCAATACCATCCATCAATAGCAAAATCAAGCACAAATAATAGCAAAGTGCAAAGGAAATTTTCATTAGTAAATTGGGCACAAACTGTAGCCATTTTACATGTGAAAACTACTAAACAAAAAGCTACAAGTTTGCATGGAAATGTCTAGCAAAAACTTAAAAAATGTAGTCATTTTACACATAAAAACTACTAAACGAAAAACTGCAACAATACATTCAAAATCCTTAAACAAAAACAACTAAAATGTCGCCCTAATCAATCCTCGGAGTCAAACTCCAACGGCTCAACGTCCACTTGCTCGTATGGAATTCGCATAGCCAATTTCACATCAACAGCAACAAGGGCTTTCAGCCAGCCGTGTTTGAACTCTCGATTTTCAAATTTGGGGACTTCTTCCATATAACTTCCGAGGGCAGCGCTTTGCCCAGCCTCGTACGCCTCGGAAGCCTTAAAGTCAGCTACTTCCTTCGCCTTCTTCGATTCTTCCAAGTCAGCCTCCAGTTTGGCAATCGCCTCTCGGGCTAATTTGAGTGCATTTTTGCTCGCATTCGCCCTCTCCTCGGCAGCTAATCTGAGCTGGTCAGAATTCCTCGCCCCTTCCATCTCGACCTCGGCCCTTGCACCTTCCATCTTTGCCCTCACTGCTTCGAACTCGGCCCTGCTCCTCTGGCCCTCAACTTCCGATTGTAAATGGCCAATTCGTTTGATGACATTATGCTGGCGACGGCCTATCTCGGCTATCCTTCCGACCATCTGCAAAATAGGAAATTAAAACCAAAACAATATATGCATAAAAGGGAAAGACAAGATCAATGAATATACCAAAAGAGCCGATTGAGCGGCTAACGCAATTACCAAAAGATCCGGCTTCGCTCGGAACGCCGCTTTGTCAGCCGGCAATGAGATCGACACAGCCATACTCAACGCCACGGCTGAATCTTTCATAGCCGACGCATCAGAAGAAATCGGCATGTTTTTTTTATCTTTGGTTGAACGACAAAAGGGACAACCACATCCGACTCCTCTAAACGCGCCCATTTGTCAGCCTGGTTTTCTTCAGAGCTGGCCTTGAACTCGGCAGGGCATTTCTCCGCCCTTCACTCAGCCTCCTGATCCACCTGCACAACCGTCTCCGACTCGGCATTTCGGGTTTGAGCCGTCTTCTCCTTGATAATAGGCAGGGAGGGCTTAGCATCGGTTGCAGGTGGCACTTCCGATTGAATGGCCTCTACTCTCCTCCGCTCAGCCATTCTTTCGATGTTTTTCTATTTGGTGAGTTTTGTGAGGGACAACCCGGCCATGTCTTCGGGGTACGCACCAGGAAGGTCTTCTAACCCAGTAAAAATGTCGTCGAAGGGAAGGTCCCCTCAGCCTGAAGTGGATGGTTCGCTGAATTAAGACCGGCTTCTTCAAAGGCCAACTTCAATGCCTCATTTACTTCGGCTTCGGACTGGCTTGACTCTTCTGTGACCCTAGCTACCTCCGCCGGCTTCGAGTCGGATCCGCCAAAACTAACTTGCCGCAAGTTTTTGAAGTTGGTTAAAACAAGAGCCGTAAGAAACTCTTTGCCCCTTGGAATTGAAATGTTTTCTGCCGCCGAGAACGTTGTATACGTCGGCTCGTATCGAAGAAGAATGTGGGCTGCCCTCCCTTGTTTCTGAAGGCTTGGACGGCCAAAGTATTTGAGCGTGACTTCAATTTCCGCAAGAACGGCGTCGTCGGTTGAAATCAAAACTTTCTTCAAATCCTTCCCTGCACAAGCAAAACTATGAGACCGCAAAAATGAAGCCTTGTAAATATAAGAAAAATGAACGCAAGGAGCTATATGGCCACCTGGTTCGCCCCTCTGTCTAGGAATAGGATCTAGGCGGTCCTCGCCTTCGCCAAATTCCTAGTTGCCTCGGACAATGACCATGACATCATCAACTCGCTTGCCAGAGCTGGAAAGCATAGTCACTAATTGATGGTCGGTGTCCTTGGCCCAAAGGAAATAGCATCGATGTCGGCCAGAAGACTTGGCCAAAGCATAACAGTGTCGAATAGCAGGTATGCCGAGGTTAATCCTAAGGCAACGGTTTAACTCTATAATCCTCATTACGATTCTAAAAAAGTTGACATTAAGTTGGGAAGGGATTAGACCCCAATGGCGAAGGATAGCCCTAAGGAGTGGATGAAGCGGGAAATGGACTCCGCCCTCTGCAATTGATAAGAGAGGGAAGACGATTGTGCTTTCATCAGCCCTCTCCATATCAAGAGTGTCGTCTATCACAAGTGACAGACGAACGTCATCAGGGATAGAAAAATGATGTCGAAAGCCAGAGACTCGATCCGCAGAGAAGAGGTCTTTCAAATGCTTTGCCATTTTTGTCAACCTATAGGAATATGCTAAACTAAAAACAAACCAGGAAAAGGGGATTCAAAGTAGAGAGGAAGAGAACTTACAAGAGACGGAGAGGACAATGAAGGATAAAAGGAAGTTGCAGAGGTGAGTAGGAAGGCAGTCCAAAAACTTCAAACATCCAACAATGTGTATGTATTTGAAAAGATGACAAAATTTTAAATCACAACGAATGGAAACGTACAAAGGGGCAGGAAGTTGAAATGATGACCGAAAGGCATGTGCTCTGACATCCACGTTGGAATGAGGTTAACCGTCGAATTTCGGCTCTAACTTTTCGAGTTCGAAACCAAACACACCAGCTAACTATCGTTAGTGGAGTGTTTGGGGGGCAATTGTGGGGGCCGAATATCAAGAGACGTAAAAAGGCTGAATAGTTGGACCTGGAGAGTCAAAATTTATATATCGCATTTGGCTCCATCTTATACACAAATCCAGAGGTACTCTATTCGACCAAATAACCAGTTGAGTAAGGGGCCGAGTAAAAAGCGGCTTGCAACAAAAGGAGCCGAGTAAATAGATATATGACGAATTGAAGGTGGGCCTAGCCCTGAAGCCCAAGAAAGAAAAGATATAATTAGAAGAACATCATCCAAAGAGAGGTATGTGAGAATTAGTACACTTAACTTAAGATACAAGCAATCAAGAGAGTATAGACTGACTTATTTGTCGGAGTGCTAATTCCGGCACCTCTGACCGGAGTGTTTATTCCTTTTCAGGTTGTTAGCTGAGGATCTCGAGCGTCCCAGTGGATCAAAAGAGTATTTCCAAAACCACTTCTCCACAGATATAAAATCTAAAATTAAAAATCAAAATTAAGCTAATTAAAAGCATAAGGACCAAAATAACATAAATGCCAAATGTAAGAACCACTAGTAATTGGTTTTTTTTAGCTATAACAAGCAAGTTTTACTCTTTTAGCAAAAACTGACGTTTTTAGCTTATCACCAAACGCCACTTAGGATGATATAATATACTCTTTTTTTGATTCAACAAATAAAATCTTTATTGATGATGAAGCCATACATTATATATGGGAGTTCAACAATAAGGATGATAAAGAAAAAAAAGAGAAAAAAGGATAACCAAGCATTGTGTTGGTGAGAAACCAACACTAGATCACAGGACCACAAACATTCCTAGCAACTTGAGTAGATCAGCAGAGCAGCTTAGCAGCCAGAAAACCACAATCTAGAACATTGACAGCAGAAGAATTGCAGATTCACCTGGAACAAAATCTGACCAAGAGCACACTCCATACACAAGACCAATGTAACAGTCCACTTCTGAGGGAACCTGTTCTCTGCTGAGCATAACATTCTAACAAAAACATACCACCACCAACAACCAGCAAAAGGCCAACACAGGGACACAACACCAAAGGCACACAGCAGAGTTACCAGTTCTAACAAATACACAGCCTCCACAAAATACAAACAAAGCCAGAACATTAACAGCAGAAGAATAGCAACCACTAACACATTAACATCAACCTCACAACCATATCGGTAAACCACCAAACCAGTAAATACCAAAATGCCACCCAAAACACCACAAACAACAACAAGCAAATTACAGACCAGCTCATAACACATAGTGGCAGACCAGCAGGTGTTGCCCAAACTAGCACAGCCTGGGGTGAATGTTCACCAAACCAACAAATCAGCAGATCAACAAAATCCAAAAGCCAAAAAGCCCCCCAAAACACCCAAATAGCAACCAACATATGACAGAACAAATCTCAGCTGCAGTCCTTAATCTGTTCTAGATTGTTGATTAAGTCCATGACAGAGTATATGATCCTCTTTGATGAAGCTTTAACCCAAAGAGAAAATCTTACCTTAATAATTTCACATAACTCAGACCTACTAGGCTGGACTCCATTGAATACACAATCATTTCTTAACTTCTAAATGGACCAGAGAACAATAGAAGGTAAGCCCTCCATAACCTCCTAACCAATTTCTTATGATTCTAGCCTAACCACCACTGGAATAAACAATCAATCGACTTTGGCACCACCCACAAACACCCCTACCATTGCAGCAAATCAGACCAAACTTTCCATGAAAATGGATAGTGTAGCAGAATATGAATAGCAGATCCATTTTCACTTTTGCAAAAAGCACGTAAGACAGAAGCACTACTATTAAGGGCACCAACATGTTGTAAAAAAAAAAAACCCGTTTTAACTTTATTCCTCCAAGCCAACCAACCAAAAAATTGAACTTTGTGGGAAATACCATTGTTCCAAATAAACTTACAAATTTTGATATCAGGGCCCAAAAGGAATCACTAAACCTATAGATATCAGATACCTTAAAATTACCTCCAGTAGAACCATTCTAACAGGACAGTCTTCTACATCAGGACATAGAGAAGGGGTCTCCCTCAATGCTGCCACCAACCTATTGACCTCCGCTTTCTCCCAATCATATAACATCCTTCTGAAGGCAAAGTTCCACTCCACCAAGCTGGATTTCCTCTCTAAAAAATAAGACAGTGTGCTCTCATTGTCATTTGACAAACTAAAGAGTCTAGGGAACTCATCTTTAAGGCACCTATTTCCAATCCACTTATCAAACCAAAACTTAATTCTAAGCCCATTCCCAACCTTTATCTGATACTGCCCCAAAAAGAACTCCACCAGAGGTTGATTATGACTTGCAATTGAAAGAACATCTGTATATTGATCTAATATTATTCATCCCTTATCTAATATTATTCATCTAGCCTATATTGAAATGAAATAAAACGGAATGGAATTCTCTTAGCCTCCCTATGTTTGTGTTTTCGATAATTGATAGAGATTTCACTTATCTCTTTAACTCTATAATAAATAGGGGAAATTAAAAAAAAATAAAAAAATCTCAATGATTGATCTTTAATAAAATAAGTTTTGAATTTTGAATTTTGTCAATTTAAATTCTAATATTTTGATTTATTTTCAATCTAAACTATCTATTTATTTTGTGCTAAGTAACCAATGGGAAAAAAAATATTTTAGTTATTAAATTCAACAAAAAAAAAAAAAAAAAAAAAATGTATGTCAAACATTTTATATGAATCTATGTTAAGTTTAATGGCTAAGATATCATTTTTTTTCGTCGGTTTTACTTAATAGAAATAGACAAATGGTTTAAACTGAAAACAAATCAAAAGATTAAAGTTCAAATTAATAAAATTTAAAATTCAGGATTTATTTTATTATAAGGTTCAAACTCTGGATTATTGTAATTTTCCTTAATAAATATCAATAATGTTGAGATGATTGTATTTTTTTTTCTTCAATAATTTGCTTATTATCTTATATGTCAATATTGTATTGATTTATTGAGTTCCCCCACTTATGTTGTTATTAGTATAATATTAACATATGATATGATAAACAAAATATGATCATCATAATATTATTGGACAAAATCTACTAAATCTATCATTCAGAAGAGTGTTATATGTGTGAGAGGAGGTGGAGCTACAGAATCTACTAAACCAGTTTGTAGCAGGACCTGCAGTGAGTCCAGACCAGGTGGATAGACCTGTTTGGATAGCATCTAATTCAGGTCAGTTCTCTGTGGCTGCAATGTATAATTTTGTTGTGCATAATTTAGGCCCAACTCATAGAATTTGTAAATTGGTGTGGCTGAAATTTCTCTCCCCTTAAGGTTCAAGTGTTTGGGTGGTTAGCTTGGAAAAAGAGAATCAAGACAGTTGAATTCTTACAAAAAATTGGTGTTCTTCAAGTGATTGGGTCTCCCCTTTGTGTATTTTGTAAGGTTGCCACTAAATCTGTGAACCATGTCTTAACATGCTGTTCTCTTGTTTGGAGTGTATGGGCTGATATGCTGAATTGGTGGGGGACTCAAGGGGCTTTATCAAGATTTGTGGATCAGCTACTATTGTGGTGGGCAGGTGGGAAGATGAAGAGGTTGGAAAGGAAGATTTGGAGTGCTATTCCATTGGCTGTTCTGTGGTCAATTTGGAAACTTAGAAATGTGTGTGTTTTTAAGGCAGCTAACCCAAACTGGTTTGAGGTGTGTGAGTTGATCAAGACTAGGATTGCTATGTGGTTGAATTCACACCTGAAGGATTTTAATTTCACAATCAATGATTTCATTTGTAATATAAGACAGATCAGGTTGTGCTTTGGAGGAGTAGTGACGCAATGAGTTCGGATGAGCCTAGTTAGCTTCATGCAGAGCAACTCTGTTATGCTGCTGTTTTGGGTGTTGTTCTGTTTTGCTGGTTGGTCTCTCACTAACTTGGGGTTGTGTTAGTATATGATCGGTTAGGCCTCGCGGTGCCAACTTAATTGGGATGGTGAAGGTCTTGTGTGATGCACTTTGCTATCCTTCATCTTTGTTGATGTAATCCTTATGTTTGTACATTTTGATCTTATCAATGAAGTTTTTTTGGCTGATCAAAAAAAAAAAAAATATATATATATATATATATTATTGGAGAAAGGAATTGACAATGAAGTAATGCTATCATTT
Source organism: Camellia lanceoleosa (assembly GCA_025200525.1). NCBI lineage: Eukaryota > Viridiplantae > Streptophyta > Magnoliopsida > Ericales > Theaceae > Camellia > Camellia lanceoleosa. The sequence goes on along the minus strand of CM045759.1, from coordinate 7,714,678 downwards.
CTTCTAAATGAAACAGTGTCTGGCCATTGTGTATCGCAAATTATTCAATAGTATCACCATATGCTTTTTACACTAGGATATAACTGTGCTTTCAAAGACAGAATGATTGGGTAATAGTGCAACAAATATCACTACGGAAAATTTCACAAGATTAAAAATTGTATTATTTATTTATTTATTTTTTTTTTTACAGTTTTTGAACATAATTTTGTAATGCTAAAAACTGAAAATAAATGTCATTTTGGTGCCAAATTTATTAGTGAATCATGGACTGAAGAAGCAATACATTAGTATTTTGCAAGTGTTTGAAAATTCGTTGAACAATTTTGGAACTCGGAAATTACATGTTAAACTATGAAATATTTCAGTTTAAAGTGTAAACTTTTTAGTTTCAAAGTTTAAAAAAATTTAGTTTTAAATTGCGAAATTTCATGAAAGTGAGAAATTCTCAACTTTTAAAACTGATAATATCTTAATTTCAAAATCCAAAATTTTCTCAGTTTTGGAAACTAATAATTTTCTAATTTGAAAGTGTAAATTTTTTTTCATGTATATAATTGTGTCATTTCATTTTTTATTTAATTATTAATGTATGATATTACAATGAAATCCAATAAATTAAAATATAATAAAGATAATATATATATATATATAATTAATATAAAAAACTCACAAAAATAGAGAAACCTCAAACAAGTGAGAAAATTTGACCAATTAACCTCCTAAATATGTCATCGCTTAAAGAGAATTTTTAATTAACACTAAGCATTTCGATTACCAAATTATAATAAACCGTACACACATGAATGCAGCAAAAAAAAAAAAAAAAAAAAAAAAAAAAAAAAAAATCATAATAAAACATGGCACAAGTAAACACCAACACTTAAAGTTTAAGCGTGTGTGAGTCATGGTCTTGAGAATTTTGCAACAGTGGCTTAAGTTTGGTAGAAAATGTTTATAGTAACTTTAACCAAATATATATATATATATATTTATGTTAATTTATATTTAATATAGATCACATTTAATAGATCTGGATGAATAACTTTTAAAAATATACATTTTATGAAAATGAATATATACAACAAAATTTATAATAATTTAAAGTTTCGAACTAAAAATTCATCAAATATTGCTAACAATCATCTATACAGTAGCTTCACGAAAAATTACTATTTTTATTTTTATTTTATTCTATATTCAATATTGATTTTATTTAGTAGATCGCAACAAATAAATTTCAAATATATAAATTTTGTCAAAAATCAAAATGTAAAAATAATAGTTATAATGTTTCAAAGTTTAATTAAAACAAAGATTCATTTGATCAAAAGCACATAAAACAAGATCTAATGGGCTGAAACTTTTGAAGGACTTGTCCTAAAAAAAGAAGAAAAAAACACTCTTTCAAAAAAGAAATATGATATACGAATACAATTTTTATATGCTTGTTGTTGTCCCTTCAGTTTTAATTAAAAACTCACCATTGTCTTTATAATTTTTAAAAAATATAATAGACATGTTAACTAGGCGGACACCCAATGGCCACTTGAGGTGATTCGAACTTGAAATCTTAGATTTAATCTTCTAGTCTTTACAATTCGGCCAATCTCTTAGGGTTCCCTTGTATTTTCACCAAGGTTCTAAATATCGTCCGGTATGTTCCGTACCGGCCGGTTCGTACCGGAAAATTGGAGTACCGAGTCGGATACTCGACGGTATACTGGTGAGAATGAATTTTGCGTCCGTAGTGGTCGGTTCCCGATATGTATCTGCCTGAATCCGATACGTGAGCGATACAGTTTCGATACAATCCAGTACGGCTGAAAATGGAGCAAAGCACCAGCAAAAATACTTGAGCAAAGCAAAGCACGGCTGTATTTGTCATGCTCTGTTTTTTGTCATGCTCTGTTTTTTTTTTTTTTGCTAAATAAGTCATGCCTTTGGCTTGTTATGCTCTGAACAAGTCATGCATTTTCTTTTGGCTGAATGAATAAGCAAAGCACCTATATTTGTTGTTGTTGTTGTTTTTTTTTTTCTGTGGTTATTTTTTATTTATATTATGGTAGATTGTTTGTATTTATTTTATTTTTTATTTATTTCTGTTATTTATTTATTTATTTGTAGTAGATTGTTTGTATGCGATTATAACTGAAGCGAATGATTTATTTTCATGTCCCTCTTTCTATTATTAATTTGTTGTGCATGTGAAAGTATTTCATTGTTGAAAATAAGTAAAAAATATTTCCACATCAATTTTTATATTAAAAGTTTAACAAAAGCTTGAGACTAAAATAAATACATATCATTTAATTGAAAATGAGTCAAAAGTGCCTTTATATATCAAAATTTTGATTAAAATGTGATAAATTAAGGCTAAAAGACTCAAAAAAATGTATAAAATTGAGTTTTAGAGGAATTGCTAATGATTTTTGAAATTTTACAGCCGCGACGCCCGATACCCGATACGTACCGGTCGATACTACCGATACCAATATTCCACGATCGATACCATTACGTTACCCGATACCGCGATTTATAACTATGACTTTCACTTTAATATGACTTTGGTCTCTTCACTTTTAATTAATTACAGTCAACTTCTTATACTAACTATAATAAATTAAGGTTTTATCAATTAAATACAGTAATAAATAAACGAATAACCAAAAAAAAAAAAATAGAAAAAGAAAAAGAAAAAGAAAAAGAAAAATAACAATAACAATAATAATAAAGTAAAAATTGGAAAATGGTTATCCCATCATCTACCATCTAAACATTTTAAACATTACACTACATGTATCCAAACTTGCTGTGTAGTCAACCATTACATCTAACTTTAGTTTAATCACAACTATTTTGCCTGATCAATTCATTAAGCATTTTTTGCAATTCAACTACTTTAATATGACAGATGTATATTTTACTTTAACATTACAAACTTTTTTCCTTCAACCCCAGTAGGAAAGATAGAATAATAAGCAAATAATTTTTTCAAAAAGTTTCGTGCATGTTGATCAAACAAAAAATAAAAGAAATCACTACTAGAAATGTGATCTTTTGCGTCTATTTTTTTACGACCGATTGTTTGACCGTCGCAAAAAAGTACTTTTTATATCCGAATCCCGTTCTAATTAACACGCAGTCGTTTGTTTAAAAAAAAAAAAAAAATCATCCATATCGGTATAACTTGCCTTATCCCCAAATCGGTATGAACTCTCTCTCTCTCAAATCGGTATGAACTCTCTCTCTCAAAATCTCACTCTTCACTCTCTCTCGCTCTACTCTCTCTTTCAACTCACCACTCTCAATTTTATTGTTCATTTGAAGATGTCGATCAATTGTTGATGAATATTTGAAGATTTTGATCGATCGTTGATTAAGATTTGAAGATTTCAATCTGATGTTGATGAAAATTTCGATTGATTCATGATCGGTAAGTCCAATTTTTATGTATGAATCTAACTCTGTCTCTGTAATCCCTATATCTTTTTCTCAGCTCCCAAATTCTCTTCGGCTTTTCACGAAGATCAACATCAGTTCAGAGGAAGTGGATTTCGAAATCAACATGAATTTTTTCCAATTCAATCCATGCGGTGCAAACTCTGATTTGGAAATAGGTTTTTGATTTGAAGATTCATTTTATTTTTTTAATTATTAAATCTCGATTTTCTTTGGCTTTTAAATGTGGTTGAGTCTGCAAAATCATAAGTTCACAAGTAAATATTGTACTTCTTATATACCTTTTTATGTAGGTATTGTTGGTGAAATATCTTTGACATGTATTTAAGAAGCTAAACACACCTTATTTTTCATATCACCTTCTTATGTTAAAATTCACTACAGAACAACATTATTTCCTTCTCCTTTTACATTTACTAATCTGGATGCACTTCTTAACTTAATGAATCACCTTCTTATGGTCCTCTAAGGCTTGAGATTAGCTAAAATTAAATGGGAGAAACTTCAAAAATTGGCGTCATCTTAAGGTGGGGCCTATTGAACTTCACATAGCCAAGTTCTAATGTTAGTAAAGTCCTATATTTGTAGTTACCTAAGCTTTTGATCAGTTTTATGTATGTTCTCCTATGATTTATTTGTAAGGCCATTTTGGCATTTTTAAAATTTTTGATGGACATGGATTGTAGTGATTCCTCATGGTTGTAGTTTGAGTTTATTCTTGTTATTGGGTCTTCATATAGGGTCTATACTTTCCTGGATGTCTTTTAAAATTCAAATTCTTCAATTTCTAATTTTCGAGTGGGAGTCGGTCCTTTAAGAGTTGGGGTGTCTAAATTCTTCCAATTCAACGGACAGCAAGTTGGAGACGATTTGCTTTTCTGTTTAATTTTTAACAATTGTATTCTTTGTCCTGTGCTACAGCTCTAACCGTAGGTGTATTGCACAAGGAATGCCGGAGTGATTCCTCGATGACTTTTCTTAGTTGATTGTCCAATTTGTCATAACTGTTTTGATATTTGTAAAATGTAATATTCTCTTCCCGCTTGACCCAAAAAAAAAAAAAAAAAAAAACTATAAAATCAAATCACTTGTGCTGCCCAAAAAGGGGGCATTTATACAATTTTTATGATTGAAGGATCCAAGTTTAGGGTTTTTCAGTTGAGGGTCAAGTGATGTTGAATGATAATTGAGATGGTGTCCTTATAATTAACCCCTCTAGATAATAGAAAAATATCTCCTTATGGTTTTCTGATGGTAAATTTGAGAATGAAGTTTTGAGACTTGATCTCTTAACTGCAAGCTGTAAAAATTGCACTCAAATTTGTTTGGCGACTTGTTCTCAAACACTCCATCACTGCTATCTACAAGCAATCCTATAGGATTTGGTCAAACAACTGTAAGTCACTCTTAAAACTCACAATTAAGTTTCTCTGTGTGACAATGTTTAAGTAGTTAATATTTTAGGGGTGATAGTTGGAACCTAGGTTGCTTGCATGGGCATGATGTATGATGTATTGGATTCAGAAAATTGATAAGTTTTGATATGTGGACATGTTGGTATTTCCAACTAATGTAGTGTCTAAGTACAGTATCTATAAAATGTTTTAGCGCATATTTTTGCACTCCACATATGCCAATATGCACCATGTGGGAAAAATGGCTTTCCATCTTTATTGATTTTCATTTAAAAATTTCTTAGAAATTGTACCGTGTACTTCATAGATGAAAATTGTTAATCTTCATGCAAAGGAAACTTCTTACATGAAGTCAGAGAGTGACACTTGCCTGAACATGTCTGATATTGTTACATTATAATTTATAGGCATCTCATTGTTGTTTGTTCTTAAGAATCTAATTTCTTTGTGTTTTAGTTTTTGAGACCTCTATATTCTTTTGTCAATATGGATTTAATTTCTTCTCTTCTTCAGCCCTCACTTTCAACACCTTTCCAGTTTGTTCAACCTGCTCAAACAACAGGTTCTTTTGGGTTTGGCAACTTTGGTCAAACACAAGCAGGTACTTGGTATATTTAGTCTTTAACTACCTTTTCTATAAATCTTCAATATTTTTATGGCTGATTTCCCCCTGCCCCCCTTTTTCTTTGGTGCCTTAATATAGCTAGTACAAGTGGTTTTGGAGGCATGCCAAGCATTTTTGGTCAGAGTACTTTTGGACAATTGCACGTTCTTCCCCCCCCCCCCCCCTTTTTTTTTGTGGTCATGGACAATTCCTTTTTTTCATATGTGCACATGGCCATCTCAATGACACAGGATGGCTTATTTCATTTCATCCAAGACTTACTGTGATCCACTATCTAGTAAAAATGGAAGCTAGCTGGTGCTGGAACTATGTTTAAGACTTCAATTGAGTTACTGATTTATGCAGATTGTACATGATGAACTTGTGAAATTGATGGGTGGAGAGGTTTCTGAACTGGTTTTTGCAAAATAGCTAGGCAATTATTGTATTCTGAACTGTTAGTGGTTTGCACCCGAAAGAAAGCATGCTGAGCAATTATTGTATTCTGTATTTATTATGTTTTTCTGCTTTGTTACCGTTCATGTTTGATTCAAATTCATGATCACGTAATTCATTCTCATATTCAATGATAAGCTTGGGACAGGTGGATGTGCCTGTTTATGCAAAGCAGAATCGTGTTAAACCTGCAGAAATAGCTAGGTAAGGTCTAGAAGAGGCCAAAAGGAAGAATATGGATGTGGTCATAGTGGACACAGCTGGAAGACTTCAGGTTATATTAGCTATCTATTTGGGGCTACTTTTAATAAGATCTGTTTTTTTAATAAAATAATAATTATTATTATATATGTACTTTTCAACCTTATTTTAACTGATCAATCTTCTTTTATTTTTTTAACTTATTGTCAGATTGACAAGACAATGATAGATGAATTGAAAGAAGTTAAACGGGCACTAAATCCCACAGAAGTTTTGCTTGTTGTGGATGCAATGAATGGCCAAGAAGCTGCAGGTCTTTAACCTTATTTTACTCCTTTGTCTTTGTTGAAGTTCTTTTATATTGGCCATTTTTCATAATTTTGTCGATACGTTGGCTAAAGGTTTGTGACTATTCATTTTGTTTGATATGGTGGCTAAATCAGATTGTGCCTGGTTCTGATTAAGATCTTACCTATAGCTTGCAGGTAGGCCTGGATCTCTAGAGTCATTACAACAGCTGGTTGAGGTTGCCAGGAATCCTGCTGCCAATCCTGCTACTCTTTTTGCTATTTTTGTTAGGGAGGATAATACCAGACAAGCTACACAGCATAAGGTTATTAGAAATATTGGTCTTATATAATTTTTAATTGGTCTGGCACAGGCCCTTAGTCTCTGTGCAGCAAGCATGGAAGATTATAACATAGTGGAGTCAATGGAACCAGATCTTGCTGGTTTTCGTAAGTAGGTTATATATGACCTTTTGTTGTTCAAAGATGCTCTTCGTAATTCAATCAAGAGAAATGAATTTGGTGCTTTTTGCCATGGTGAAAAATTTGAATAAGGATTAATGAATTTTCCATCCACATATAAAAATGCCCTCTCTCTCGTCTATTTATTTATAATCTTTTCTTATCTTCCGAGGTGACAAAGAACTCTACTTGTAAATAATTTGATGACAGTAACTCTACTTGCTTAGATGAATTCAAATTTCTTTTTTTCTTGGAATAACAGCCATCAAGCTGAGGTATTTGATTCAAAAGCAGGGGTAGAACTTCTTGACATAATTCTCAAGGAGGTATTAGCTCATATTATGTTTTAGGGCCTTGTTAATGTGTGTCCTAAGTGTACATATATTTGTATGATTTTGATTGTACAATCATAGAATGTGCAATCATTTAAACCTCCATAACATGTGCCTTTAACAAAATCCTGTATTTTAAATTTGATCATGCTGCAAAGCTCAAATGACCAAGCCCGAGGACCTTTTTTTTCGTTTTGTATGTTCTATAAGGCTAGCTCAAACAAACTATTGGTTATTCAGTTCAAATATATATTGGTTATTAATTATGTTTGGTTATTCTTAGACATAATTTCCTATCTTATGGCTTATGCATTGTATAAGGTTTGAAATTCAGATGAGCCATATGCCTATGAAACATGAATGCACCCTACAGTTAATGATAGTTGTAGATATTCCATGAAAATAAAAGTTAGTGTTTTAACCAAAGATTATGGGGGTAAAGTAAAGAATCTTAACCAAAGATTGTGTTACTAGAATTATTTTTTGGTGTGCAAGAGTGAAAATGACTATTTCATGCCTAAAAGTTGTGTTTTATATCAGTTCTATGATGGATATTTTTCTTTCTTTTCCCCCTGAATTCTAAATGATGAAACACAATGAAAATGTGAAGGCTTTTTCAATTCTATTTACAAGGACTTCTCTATTTGTTCTATTTTTAGAAAAGTTGTATTTTCAGGATTATAGTTCCATTATTTTAAAGGATTTGCATGTTTCTTTTTTTGCAGTTCTTTCACCAGCTTCACGTGTTAAACTTAAATTCACAGGATTGTTATCATGCAATGATTTTTGAGTGGGTCTACAAACCCATAACACAACATCAGAATTTTGGAAAGTGCGAAAAGCAATAGTAAAGTAAGTTCCTTTGCTTATAAATAGCTTCTCAAATATGTTGTATTTTGGAATATCACATTTGTGCTTCCTACTTAGTTTCCTTTTTTTCTTTTTCTTTTTTTTCCAGTAGATACGTTAATTTGATAAAATCTGAGAAAGTAGCGTACAATTTTTATTCTCTATTGTGCTCACCTTTCAGGACATTTTTAGTTTTCATTCACATATTGATTGGGTTTCAACCCTTCATATTTGGGGAAGTTGACTTTTTCTGGCAGTCTGTGGCTTCAGAGTAAGAAGAGAAGCAAGTTTTTGATGAATATTTTCAAGTTTTTTATGTTGTTCCATGTAAAGTTGTATTGAATATGGACATGATAATATTAACCTCTTGTTTTCCTGAGAATTATTTTAACCATGGCCCCAATTGGTATGATGCACTTTAAGAATAGCTTTGTGACTACCCAAAGGAGATTGGGCTTTTGCCTTAAAGCTTTCCCTACTTAAGCACTTTAAGAATAGCACCGCTGACTTTGAGACTGTTAGGGATATCAAAGAGAACCTTTGCTACTTAAGGTAAAGAAATAACATTATAGTTTGGTATGTCTTTTTGGGATTTGTTTCATTACAATTTATTAGATATGTTTTCCTGTAGTTATGATTACAAAAGGGAATATCAATTGGGACTTGAGACTACCATCCTTGCTAAGAATTATACTGTAAGTTTATTCTCTTATCTATCTGTGTAATTATATAGAATCTTCCAGGAATTGTTCAACATTGTATGTTGTTTGACAAGTTTCATTCATCTCTATTTGCCTATTTTTGATTATAGTACGTAGTTGTTCTAAAAATTTCAATTCTTGAAGGTCAGATTTGAATTCTACTAACAGTCTATGTTAATATATGAAGTTTCCATTAGGAAAGACTATCAGATGTTGCCTAATCAACTTGGTATGCTCTAATAAAAAATATTTTTTAATTGATGGTTGGTTGATCATCATGATGATAGCTGCTTCTTTTCTTTTCTTTTTTCTTCTTTTTTTGTTAAATTAGAAAGGAAGTTACATTGAAGTAAAAAAAAAAGAAAAAAAAAAAAGGTTCATACGAGGAACTATTTTACGATAAGAAAGGAACCTAATATGTCAGATAATAAAAGAGGATACAAACTTAACAATAAAATTAGCTTCTCTGTGGACACATACGCCCTGGAAATTACTCGTTAGTTGTAGGCACTCGTTCAAACAAAATTTGGTTTGTTTAGTTATTGGTTGTCCGCTTGGAAAGTTGTGTAGTATTTTCCATGAATTAGAATTCAATAATTAGCCATTAGGTGTTAGCTTGAATAGTCCAAATTTTAGTTGTATTGTTACTTGTACCAATGGGACATTCGAAAGCTTATATGCAGTGACAATTTGATTTTTTCTGTGATATTTTTGTGAGATGATTAAATGATTAACTCTTTTCAAACTAGTATTGATTCTATGAACAATTCTGAACCTCTTTGTACCGCTGTTGGAAAAGGTTTTGGCATCCAAGTTAGTCAATTAATGTACTCTTTGTATCCATTTTTGTTTTGGCATCCAAGTTAGCCAACTAATATATTGATGTATGTTTTTGCAGGTAGTGTTGAGGGAGTAGTTGATATGATTGGGTGGGTGATATTGAGAGCTAAATTCAGATCATTATTATTTTATTTTTTTTGGAGTACTTGAATCTATTAGTATTTTGTATAAACACTTTTAAGGATGGTTGATGGATATTTGTTTTGCATGTATAGAAGCTTATATTTTGTTTGCACTTTTTTTTTTTATTTTAAGAAAGATAATTTTGTTGAGGGAAGTGATGGAAAATAATACATGTGTATTAGAATTTTTACAAATATCACTTTACATTTATTGTATATAATATTTGAGTATATATATATATATATGAGAATATAGGTTGCTAAAACATTGTAGGTATTTTATTTATTTATTTATTTATATTTTTTTTTGTGACTGCAACAAGATGGTCGCTAATACATTGTAGGTATTTTTTTAATTTTTTTGCGACGGCAAAACATCAGTCGTTATAAGTAGATTAGGTGGTCGCAAATAGTTTGCGACTGCTATTTTGCGGTCGCAAAAAGTATTTTCCACCCCCACATTCGCGACCCCTATTTGTCGTCGCAAAAGGTCTTTTGCGACTGTTTTTTTATTACTTGCGACGGCTTGTAGCGGTCGCAAAAAGTACTTTTTTTAGTAGTGAATAAAGAAATTGTTTTTAATTATTTTATTTTATTTTTTTGTGTGTGCACAAGTTAACATTGGCGATTGAAATATAATTGGGACAGAAAACCATGAAAGACAACTTATTATTATTTATTTATTGAATACTTCGAATACAAAACACTCTTTTTTTTTGATCGGCAAAGAAAAATTTCATTTAACAGCATGAAATTAAAAGTACAGGAAGATGAGATGCATTGAGAGAGATTCGGAAGTATAAAAATACCCCTACTACTGCTACTCGCATCTATACAACCAACCCCTAAGCCTCTCGATTTTTAAAATAAAAAGTTAAGAAGAACTTAACTAGAAAAATAAAATACATGAATCCTCACATAATAATCCACAAAGACACCCAAAAACAAACTAAAAACAAACTACACAAGACCACAACATCACAGACTCGACATAACGTCAAGACAACAAGACCCACGCCTGCTAATTTTAAACTAAAACTTTACCGCGCACTATCTAATTTTGAAGCTAAAATAATCACTTCTTCAACTCCCAACATCTATGCTACTTCAAATCTTGACAGCCCACCTGTTGCGCACCCACGTCTATCAACTCCCAAAGCCCAACGCCCGCCTGCTTCACACTACGCTCCTCTGCACCACACTTCTCTGGCCGGAAAACTCCAAAGCCAACATTACCATGGCTGGAAGAAAACTCCCATGCCCGACTTCTCCATGCTGCTATACTCCCATGCCTGACATCTCCAAGACCCACATGCTGCATACACTCCCACTGCCTCTCCAAGGCCCACACCGATCAACACACTGCCAAAACACCACAAGCAAAACTGTGACAGCCAAGGCCACACCTTTCCTACGCTTTTGAATCACATTGCCAAACACACTGCATACACCCGACTTCACACCTTTCCTATGCTATGCTGCCGAACACACTGCCAAACACACACTGACCCACATGCTGCTTCACACCTCTCCTATGCTGTGTTACAAAACTCTGAACACACCCAAAGCCAACCAACACACAAGACAACAAGACCCACTGCAGGTACTACTCCACCGTCCCTATATTGACGACCCAACTGCCGAACTCCTCTTAATCAAAACAACCACTGAGATACCACCACACATTTGGACGACGTTCACCCCTCAAACTCCCATACGAATAGAAGCGCTCGAATGAAATCTTACACAGATCCGGAGTCACCTACAACACCGCCCGCGCAGCACCAAAACACCGAAACACCTCTATAGATCTGAACGGAGAAAACACCCCTCAAACTTCGACGCGCAAAGAACCGCCCGAATGAACAACCTAACCATATTTGGATCGTCCTCTTTGCCGACCCAGTGAACAACCAAAAACGTTCACCAAAACACCCTCGGAAAACCAATCAAGAACTACGGCAGCCCGCGGAGCACCGGTGGGAAAATAATGGGGGAAACAAGTTTATTAAAACAGAAAACTAACAAACAAACATACAAAAAGAACTGGGCCAGCCGACCTCCATAGCCAAAGGCGGCGGCTAGCCGGCCCCAAAATGAGGCCTGGGAAGGAGGTTTTTAGAGAGAGAAAGAGGGGAGGTTTTTAGAGAGAGAAAGAGGGTTTTTCCAAAGTGATTATTTTTATTCGAATACAAAACACTCTTGATGTGGGATTTCCCCGCACACTTGGGTACACAAAATAGTTCTTGCTGTAACGTAAGTCATTACCAATCACTCATTTTGATATACAGAAATTTATCATTACTGAGAATAGAAACCATCAGGTCTTGCTTGCCAGTAGCACTCAACCAAATCATTGTTATCGCAAAGACCATCTATGTCCTGGTTGTAAACATCAATAATTTTATTCTTGGAACCCGAATAAAAATGGCAAAAGTAGAGAGTTCTTCCAAATATGTTAGGACTAAATTTCCAATAGAACTCTTGATCAGTGTAGAGTGTATGGTTTCCAAAATCAGTATCTTTAGATTGGCAACGAACCACCAATGGTGAGGGGTTGTTTGGAACCTTGCTGATGACATGAACGTATGCAGGTCCGAGTAGTCCTGTTGTTCGCTGACAAAATATTGTACTACAAAACAAGTGAATTGTTAGGATGAATAAGGCATTGCTGGAAAAATCACTTTTAGCGGCGTTTAAAAAGTGCCGCTATAAGTACTCAAAACGTCACTAATTCTTTTTGCGATGTTTATGCCAAACGCCGACAACGCAGCCGTCGCTATAGCTTTATGGCGTTTGAAAAACATTGTTATACTAGTATAGGCGGCATTTTTAAAAACGCCGCTAAATGTGGTAAATAACAATGAAATGACGTCATCCAAGTATTTAGTGACGTTTTAAAAACGCCGTGATAGATTTTTTCCTATTTTAAGTGCACTTTTTGTACTTTTGGACTAAAAAGTTGAGGTGAAAAAATATGAATATTTGGGTTAATTTTTTGACTTTTTATGAAAAAATGTATATTAAAAAATTGTATAAATAAGTATATAGGGGAATAAAGTGATGGAATAGGCCGTACGGTTGGAAGCCTAAAGGGCAGCGCGGCAGAGGGCAGTGTAGGAGATTGATTATCTACTTTTTGGGCATAAATTAGTTGGTTCTGTTTGGCCCATGGAGGGCCACCACGGGTCCCGTTTTACTAATCAGAACCGTTCAATGTGTAGAACTCGTTGAGTGCTATATACTTATAAAAAATCACGTTGATTGGATATTAATAGCTATCTAATCGTGTTAGTTTTTTTATTTTTTATTTGTTAACTATAACACCATCCATTTTTATACAAAACTGATTTGATCATGTATTTAACAATATCCAACAGATGTGATTTTTTTACAGGAATATAGTACTAAACGAGTTCTACTTATTGAACGGTTCAGATTATTAAAACAGGACCATGGTGGATCTCCATGGGCCCAGCTCTACCATCCTATTTATTGAATATTTTACTATAATTTTTTCCCACCCGGTCACTGACTTCACCATCTCGTCAGTACCAATCCATGAGTTTATTTTTTGATTTGTATTAATATGTGTATATTATTTTTTTAATATTTTTTTTTGGTGAATAGTGTTAACTTTTTAGTTTTTTGGGTAACTTTTTGTCTTTTTGTCTTTTTCAAGGGTTGCCAAACTTGGCCTTACTTAGACCAACAAAAAAATATATCCGGGTCTTTCCATGGCCCTTTCTCAGACCTCATACAACCTCCCTCATCTGCATATGTACAGCTACCGCCAAGAAATTCTTGCAACTCACTGAACAATCACAATTATAACCAAGAGTTACAAATGGTTAGACTTCTGCGCAACGAAAAAACAGCATATTTAAATCTTGAAAATTCTAATTATTTACCTATCATCAATTATCTCAAGCAATTTACTTTGGAATTTGCTGCTAAGAATCTGAGAAAAAAATGAAAAATAATTTATCCAACATGTGATTCTGTTATGATGTGTACACTTTCAATAGATAAAAGTAAGAACCAGCATTTATAATAAACATACGACCAAGTGTCCGCAGAATTGTAATTCCAAAAGTGATCCATCTTTCAGGGGGATATATACAATTCAAAATTCAAATGAACAACAGCGTAAAGATGGCAGGTGTGTATCTTGGTGAGACGATTCTAAGCACAACAAATTTCTGAATCATACCTCGGATAGTTGTCATTATCAATCTTCTGCAGCAGCATAACGACTTCTCGTGTAGGTTTAGCTAGGTGCTTAAAACCCTGAACAACAAAGAGTATGAAAGAGCAAGAATAGAATGTGATATATTCCTACGAAACCAAGCTTTGCAGTATTTGCTTTATAATGATATCTAGATGAGTAAGTAAAATAAATAAAAGTTTACCACGCCATGAACATCTAAAATTGTTGTACTTGAATCAATGTGTCTTTTTGCAGCAATGGAGCAGGCATGAACTTGATAGGAGATGTCGTTATTCTGCAGTATTTGCTTTATTTTCCATATACACTCATTGAACTCATTACCTGCTTCTATAGGAGATGCCGTTATTCTGCATCAAAGTTTGGTGAAGGCCATAGTCCATCCTTTCTAGGATCATGAACATCATGTTCTCTTTTTTTTTTTTTTTTTTTTTTTTTTGTTTTTCTCCCTTCCTAATTTGGGTAAGTATCTTCATAATTTGGGTAAGTATGAACACCATCTTTCTTGTTTGTTTCTTTTTGGCGAGTATGGACTGAAACTAGATAACTGCTAATCACTAACCCATTTGAATTTGAGATCTTTACCACTCACCCAAAATGAGTGAATGAAGCCATGACATTCAAATCCATTTATAGGCCACATGCTTATGCAATCAAAATATCCACACTACAAATTCATCACAATATTATATTCTCGGTGTTGCTTTTAAAGTTTGGAATTAAACAACGTAATGCCATACTATGAACGAACTAGGGGAAATAACCAATGCTAGAGACTAATATGTATTAGTCGAATACAAACAACAACTAATACAGCTGTCCACATAGTTAGCAAACGACACACACATATGTCCATCACCCAGTAGGACTTTACATAGAGTTCATACACATCAGCTTTCAAACATTTAGCTTGTACTCACTAGTTAGCAGAACACCAACTCTATTGTGCATCCACAGCAATTAATTAAATAGATCAAGAAGTACAGTGTAAATTCTTACCTTAGGCTAAGGTGAGTCCAGGCTTGCATTTGATAAGACATGAATACCAGGTGAAACTTCTATAACTGAAACTTTATCTTCTTCATGGTCTTAGAACAAATCGGCTATTATCAAGTTAAACCCATTAATACTGATTAGCATCCTCCACAAGTTCCTCTGCAAACTCATTAGGATGTTTCTTGCTCTGCAACCACATAAACAATAACAATTACAGGGAAGCTTCCAATAGAAATTATCTAATAAGACCACAACTATATTTTACATGGTCAAACACAAAACCTTCTTTTTAGTCTAGGTAATCCAAACACCACATAAAAAAACTGCTGACAGCTCCTCAAATTGCACAAATAATGCTGTTAGCACTCTCTATCAAGGCCATAAAAGTTACGATCTCATCATATGTCAGCTATTTTTTTATAGGCAAAGTTATGATGTCATCATAATGTCATCTCAGCCATTTTTTTATATGCAAATTCAATAATCTCATCCAAGGGTGAGGGTGAGGGTGGAGAAGAAAGGCACATAATCAATAACAACGAAAAAAATATAGAATAGCAAAGGATAATGAACAAAAATGTGTTATCAAGGATATCAAAAAGGAAAAAAGCAGCCTCCATATATTACATGCCATAATATCCAAAAGTTGAATGTTCCAAGAAAGATGCTCAAAAGACCTGTTTTCATCAAAAACATAATCCATGTTAAAGTCAACTAAACAAAAAATAAAAAGAATGTCCAAAAACAAATGCATCTCCTTATGCGGTCTAGTCTAGGCCTCAGTTTCATCTTTGCTTTCTCAGCCCAACCCACAAGACCCTTTTGCACATGATTATCAAATATTGCCTTTCTGAATGAACTTCCCATCTTCATTTCATTACCATAAAAGATAAAGGGAAAAAATGGGAGAAAAGGGGAAAAAATGGGGGAAATCACAGTCAGTTTTGCCAATTTAAACTGCAACTCAGATGATAAGTTGCGACTGAGCCTTACCTGTGTCACAATGGCATATAGTGGTAGGGTGCTATAACTGCAGAGTACTTGAACAAATACCCTAAAAAGTTGAAATGATAATGTGTTTCACTGCAACCTCATGAGCTGGGTGATTACATGCTCCAGCTTAGTTCCCACAACAAGTAGAAGCTGAAAAGTAAATTTTTTTTAAAAAAAATTAATGAATACAAGCGATGTAATAATAACTCAGATAAATGTAATATTAAGTTTCATATTATGTTCATTCATCTGTATGCATCTCAAATGAAATTGCAATGAGAGCAAAAGACAAATTTTGCACAAGGATTGATCTTGGAATGAGATTTACAAAACCCATTAAGCAGCAAACACTTAGAATTGACTTGTATTTAAACAAAACGCTTTCAATGGAGTACCCATTAGCCACTACAGCGTATTTTATGTGAAACCCACCGGCTACGGCAGAAAGAAAACATGTAGGATGAATACTTTCTACAAAGTGTTACAAGAACAATAAACATGTTAATAAAATAGAATAAAAACACTCTACTTCCTTTCAAGTAAAGAACCTAAGCATTGAGTGGATCACAATAACCTCTTGTTAAACCCAAAACAAAGAAAAAAAGAAACTAATATCAAAGCAAAAAAGAAAATAATTAAATCACTCAACAACATTTGGCAACATAATTTAAAAAGACTCATAGTAACTTTATATAGTAACATACCATTAACGTTCAACAACAAGAAGACAATCACAAATATCCATAAATACCAACTACAACAAGCCAAATTAGATATTAAACAAGATGCATATTAAAAATAAAAAGATTTTTTGTTTTTGTTTTTGAGACAATATCCCTAGATTACCCCTCCCAGCACTGGGTACTAACAAACTAGCAGTTGCAAATGTTATCCTCTCTCTTTTCAAATTTTATTTTTGGCAATACACCCAGTGAACACAGAAGAATAAATAAGAAGCTGTACAATTTGCACAAGAAATCCCAGCTATAACTTGCCTTATACCAACGACTTTCGTAAAATCATCTTCCAAAGCATGGATCATATACTTGTGAAAATTGAACTTTGGATTTCCCCTACAATGTGTCTACACATGGAATAACAGGAAATTTAAAGTCAGATACTAACAGGAAATTGGATACTTACCATGACAAAACCAAGTCTTAGTACAATATAGTCTGATTTGGTGACAAACCCATGAAATTGCTTTAAAAAGGAATTCTGAAAAGTTCAATAAAAATTGTGTTATAGGAATGGCTTGCACATTTAGTCAAAATAATAGTCATTAGTAGTTTCTGATTATATAGCTTGTTCTATCATTCCTGATATAATTGAGCCAAGTCCAATCTTCATTTCGAGTTTGTTAATCTTTCAAACAGAGCTTGAGCAACCCACTGTTCAGATCATTCAAAACTTGAATAGCAAGATAGTTTCCCCATCATTCTCCACCACGTTACTTTGTTGAAAACAAAAGGCCAAACATAAAAAAAATGTATGAGCCTATTGTAAGTTAGCATACATATGTTTGTGTTTGTCTATATGCGTGCATAAGAATAAGGGAATTCTACACGTGAAAGGACACAGCTTGTTTATCTGCTAAAAGGAAATCAATCTCCTCCGTCCTTTATTGAAATTACTATCAATGAAACCTTCTCAAAAAGTAAAAAAGCATGAAACCTCCACCATCTTTCTTTTCTCCCTTGTCTTTTATTGCCAAGGCAACTTATTTTTCCTTAATGTGTTACTCATTCCATTTTGTCCTCCATCAAAGTAGACATAGCAGTTAGATACTTACTTAGATTGTGTATCACAGCATCACCAAAAATATTAGTTTTGATATTTCCACTGGCATTTAGCATTTTTATATTGTGTCTTGAAATAAAAATTTATATATGTTGGGGGGAAAATGGGGAGTAAATAATTAAAAACTCTATAGCCTCCTAAATCTATGAACCCTTTCACTGCTCCAATGAAAAAAATAATAAAATGAATAATTTTGTTTAAAAAAACATATGCGATGCAAGTATGTTTTAGTTATAGAACACATTTAAGATATTTTAATGTCTTTTTGGTTCAAACTTCTAATAGCTTCATCTTGAACTGAAACTTTTAAATAGCTTTCAAATTCCAAGTTTGTGAAATCTACGTTTAATTATAAGCCTCTATAACACCTTTAAATACACTATTATGTTAAAGATAATGAAGGCAGAAAAATTGTACGGTGCATTATATGAGCACTGCGAAGAAAAACGACGGTCTTTTTGTGAATGAAAGAAACAACCTTTTAGTACTTTAACCTTTAACAAGTTAAAATCTTACTTTTCTTGGTGAAGGGGAAGGCTGAGTTAGTACTTTCAGCATGACTTTCAAATCAAGCCAAAATGTGTTTATCAGATTCGGAGATGTGTTGTAGTTATCATTCCACTAACGTACATTGTGATGTTCAAAAGAAGCAAAAATTGAAAAGAAAATAGGAACAAACCTCAGGCCCAAGAAATCGTTCATAGCCGATATCACAAGAGTATGGTGCCCTGTCCTTGGTTTGATTCCTTTATATTGCTTGATGTATTTAGCTGGTTCTCTGTCATACTTATTGAACTCCTAAAATCATAGAAGAAAAAAGACTTATCATTAGAATAGTGCTGGATTAAATATTTCAGATTCATATGAATATAAAATTCTGAAAATAAAATATTTTAAACATATTCATGCTCAACATAGAGCATGAATTTGTTGACTAATAATTTCCAAAGTAATGAAGATAGTAAACGACTACCTTGACCATATCGGAACTAGTGAAGATAATTTTCCAAAGTGACTGTTGTTCAAAGTAAAATTGACATTTTCAGCATATAAAAATAGATTACTGATGTTGGACAAGTGTAATGAACACTCTCTTACAGGCAAGAAATGCCAAAATGAGATTCCAAAAAAAGGCAAAATAATGGACTAGAGAGAGACAAAGCAGATCTAATATTACCATGTTAGCAGATTGGAGAGAGAGAGAGAGAGAGAGAGAGAGAGAGAGAGAGAGAGAACAGATCTAATCGAAAAGAGAGCAGATCTGCATTGCTGCTGCTCAATCTGATGAAAGAGAAGAGTTTTCCACACAAGGACTAGAAAGAATAAAGGAACAAAAACGAAAGGAGAAAACACAAAACAAAAGCAAAAAAAGCTGGAAATCAACTAAATCAAGAGAAAACAATTCCAAATCGTTAGATTTAGCCATGAAATTTTATAGATCTTGTGTGAATGTAGCAAATCTATATTAGAAAATCATAACCTTGAGCCTTAGATCGATTTAGATCATAGGGATTCAAACAATCTGGAAGATATACGCTCCATGAAACCCTAACCTTGAGCCCTAGATCGATTTAGATCATAGGGAATCGAACAATCAGGAAGATATACGCTCAAATCAAGAGTAGAACAAGATTTTTCAGATCAAATAATCGAAGAATTGATGGAGATCGAAGATCCAATGCCTCGATTTCTCTCTCTTCCTAAAGTCATGCCTCTGTTCAATCAGAATAGAAGAACACCATAGCCTTGAGTTAAACCGTTTAAAAGAAATAACTGGCACACAAAACGAGATGGTTTAGTTTAATTTTTTTTAGAATTTGAAAATTTTGGACAGTTTCACGACGTTTTTGAAAAACGTCATAAAAAAAAAAAAGTCATTGTATGCCCTTTTTGTTGTAGTGAGGGAAAGAAGAATTGATTCATCATTGTCTCAATCGGATTTTCAAAATAGTGATATAGTTTTTGGTGATTATTGTTTGCTTAGCTCCCTATATATACACAGAGATACATGTAAATAAACACAAAAACATTGGAATTTGGGCATCAAAGGGTGATAGAAATACAAGATATTTCCACATTATGGCTTGTAGCAAGAACAGTCGAAATTCATTGGGCTCACTCCTAGCAAATGGCTTAATGCTTGAGGATCCTTTGGCAATTAGGGCTGAGGTCAAAGCCCATTTCTTGTGGCAATTCTCTGAAACTTGGGTTGGTAGGCCTACCTTATCTGGCCCTTTCAAGAACATTGGAGGAACTCTTATTGTGGAATAATTGGAGGCAAAGTTCTCAGAAGAGGAAATTAGAAATGTTATCAAGAGTTGTGAGGGTAATATAGCTCTTGGGCCTAATGGGTTCAACATGGCATTTTTAAAGAAATGTTAGGACATTGTGAAATCCGATGTGCTACAATTCATGTTTGAGTTCCATCAGAATGTCTATTTTGTTAGTGGAGTTAATAGCTCCTTCATAGCTCTAATTCCAAAATCTGATAGTCCATCTTGTCTAAATGACTATAGGCCAATTGGCTTGATTGGCTATATGTATAAAATACTTGCAAAGGTGCTATCTAACCGAATCAAATCAGTGATGCCCAAGATCATTAGTGAGGTTCAGTCTGCCTTTTTGGAAGGAAGGAACATTCTAGATGGGGTGTTGATAGCAAATGAGATTGTAGATGGGTGGAGAAGATCTAACAGTAAAGGTTTGGTTCTTAAACTGGACTTTGAAAAGGCGTTTGATTCAGTTAATTGGGAGTACTTATTTTCTATGCTCCTCAACTTTGGCTTTGGTGGTGAATGGGTGAGCTAGATTCGAGCTTGTGTGTCTTCTGCTAAGATTTCTGTCTTGGTTAATGGCTCCTCGACTTCTGAATTCTGTTCACAAAGGGGATTAAGACAAGGTGATCCATTGTCACCTTTCTTCTTTAATATTGCAGCAGAGGGTTTAAATATTTTGTTGAGTAGAGCCAAGGACCTGGGCTTAATTAAAGGGGCAGTGTTGGGATCTAATGGCTTAAAAGTCTCTCATTTACAATTCGCGGATGACATGATCTTTTTTTGTGAAGCTGAGTGGGTGGAAGTAATGAACATCAAACGAATCCTAAGATGCTTTGAGATCCTATCAGGCCTAAAAATTAACTACCATAGGAGTGTAATTTGTGGTATTAGGGTGGATGATGAGTTGTTGCAAGATTTTGTTACTAGACTTAATTGTCTTCACCAGAGGCTAACTCTAAAATATTTGGGGATGCCTTTGGGGGCCAACCCAGCCAAGAAAAGTACGTGGAAACCAGTATTGGACAAGTTTAAGAAAAAAATTGTGTTCATGGAAGATGAGGTTGTTATATTTTGTTAGGAGATTAACCTTAATTAAGTCCATTTTGTCTAACTTGCCTATTTACTATTTATCCTTATTCAGAATTCTTGTTGGGGTGGCCAAGGAGATTGAGAAAATACAATCATCTTTCCTTTGGGGTAGATCAGATCTTCGCAGGAAAGTGCATATAGTCAAGTGGGATGTGGTTACTAAAAATAAGAAGTTTGGTGGCTTGGGTGTGCGGAGGATTAGAACTACGAATGAATGTCTCTTATTAAAATGGTGGTGGAGGTTTGGGGCTGAAAATCAATCTCTCTGGAAGGATGGGATTTGCAGGAAATACAATATTGGGGGTGGTAGATGGTTTCCAAGTTTAGAAGGCAGAGGTTCTAAGCTTTGGTCTGATAGTATTAATTTAGTCTTGTCTAAACCTGATCTGCACAGCTTCTATCTTAATAATTTTGTTATTGTGTTGGGGGATGGTCGGAGGGCACATTTCTGGTTAGATAAGTGGGCTGGTAATGTTTGTTTAAAGGAGGAATTTCCTAGGCTCTTTTCCTTATCTATTGACAAGCTAAGTGTGGTCAATGCTTACTTTTAGAGAATGGGTGCAGCTAAAGGATGAAACTTAGGATTCATAATGCCATTACTAGCTTGGGAGGAGGAGAAGGTGGTCAGACTCTCATCTATACTTCGTATTGCACCTACACTTTGTAACAATAATCCAGATAGGCTGTCATGGGCTATAGATCTTTCAGGACTGTTTAGTATTTCTTCTGTTTACAATTGGTGTGAGGCTAGCCTTGGGCCTACTTTAGATGTGGCAGGGCTATTTTGGAACAATTGTGCTCCAGCCAAAGTGCAATTCTTTGGGTGGTTGGCTTGGCTTGGTAAGGTCAAAACTACTAGTTTTCTTCATCGTATTGGTATTTTGGATGGTAATGTTAATTTTGCTTGTGTCTTTTGTCAAAACGAGGTTGAATCTGTGGACCATGTTCTTCTTTTCTACCCATTTGTATGGTTACTTTGGTCTAACATTGTAAGATGGTGAGGTTTTTAGTGGGTCTTTCCTAGCTCTATGCATGGGCTGCTATTGTGGTGGTCTGCTTGCAAAATGAAAAAGCTGGAAAAGAAAATATGGATGGTTCTTCCCCTAACGATTCTTTGGTCCACTTGGAAGCATCAGAATGAGTGTGTCTTTAATGGCTCTCAACTAAACTTGGATGAACTATGTGACCTTGTGAAGGTCAGAGCAGCATTGTGGATCAAGGCCTCTCCAACCACTATGTTGTCCTTTGTTAATGATATTGTGTCGAATCTGCAACAAGTGCAGTTCTGCATTAGGAATAGAGGTTGAGTGGGTGTGCTGTGATGGTTTGTAGTAGCTTACAGTGTTAATCTGTTATGTTGCCTGATGTTGTAGTGTCAAAGTAACAATTTAATATGTTCTGTATGCTGCTGTTGTTGTTCTGTGTGGCCTGCTGCTGTATGAAGCTTATGAGCAACTGTGGTTCCTTGTGTTGGTTGGTCTGGTTTTTATCTGTTCTGTCTTTGGCATTGTTAGAGATCAAATCACATTTCTTGGTGTAGTGTTTATTCATCTGTTGGGGTTGCCATGCTGTGCTATTGTTATTAAGGAGCTTTCTGTTTTCTTTGGTTCTTTATGGGCAGAAGCTGGTGTAGATGTCCCTGAACGTCCTGGAGGATGAGTCTCGTTTTGTTCATTTGGGCTCACTACAGTTCAGGACTCAATGTCACGGTCTTGTATCTAATCTCGCAGAGTGCAATGCAAGACCGATGAAATCATCAAAGAGTCCAAATCCGGCAAATCATTTTTGAAAATAGATTTTTTGAAAGAAGTGCCAAACATGGACTGCTTTGCCAGATATAGAGTCGCTACCTAAATATTTATTTTGGGGGAATTTAGGAAACCCTGACTCATTGCCTAAGGCCACGTGTCCGTCATCACCAAAGTTGCCTCGGCTCGGGAACTTGGGTACGATTGGGAAGGTCGCCGTGAGCATTTCGCCGCCCGATCGAAGATCGGCCTCTACTAACCATGATATCTTGTTTTGAAAACATTATGCGTTCTTATTCTGGTTATTAGCCTAGAATAACTATGTGATGCGCACAACATACAAGTATAGACTGGGTCGCCTGAATTGGAACAAAACATCTCATGTTCGTTTTGAAAAACGGTTTGCTACTCGCAAGTAAATTGAAATCCAGGTTTTGCCACCCTCGGGTGGGCTTAGAAAAAGATGGTTTTGCCACTATCTAGTGGGCTTAAAACTCACAGTCGATGATTTGTTTCCATCTAAATAACCCAACCTTCGCCCACAGGCATTCAGGCAGATATATCACATAAGCATATAGCCTCATGGTAAGCATGCTATCATGGCAATCACTCATACGCATGCAAGGATGCTAAAGCATAAAAGCTTACCGAGTACTCCGAGCGAAAATAGAAGCTATGTTAGAAATCCATGCATGATCCTAACCATACAGAAATGCCTAGTGCAACACATGCAAAAATGCAACTTATAGTAGGCTCGGCTATTCTAAGATGGCATATGATGATGTTACAGCTAACATGTATTCAAGTTGGAATTGAAATACAAATGCAGTTAGTATGATGCGCCGAGCCCGGTGCATGTGAAACAGATGAATGAATGCAAACATGCTATCATACTGTATGCTAATTGAAACATGCCCTAAACTAACCATAATAAGCTGGTAAATAAAATGGAGAAAGACGTGGGGTTGGACGACATACATCACACACACGCACACTTATTACAATTGTGCCCTCGCTCAGAGGGTCCGAATAAATAATACAGTCCGAATAAATAATACAGTCCAAATAAGTACAAAACCCTAATTAATTAACAAATTAACTAGGAAAGCAGTAAATTAGCATGCAAGCTATGGATCGCCTCAGCTCTGTTCTGAATGACGAATGATGCATGCTTGAGTTGCTTGGCGTGGAAATCCATTGCGATGCCCCAATTAGCCTCTTTTTACAATTAAGTCCAGAATATTGCACGAAGCTCCAAAAGACCGCCGGTTTCTGATTTGTTGCAACAGAGAGCAAGAAAGGGGCATGGCAAAGTATTTTCACATATGTATGCATACCTCGATCCTCGTGCCACCAATCACGCATCTCAATGCATGATGGCCGAGGAGTCGAATTGCACGACTCAATGTGAAATGAATGGTTAATCCGGACAAGACCGAGACTCCATCATGGTTAATCCGGAGTGTCGGCGACTAGGAATTGAGACACGTTCCGTCACTCGGAGTACGAAACGTCCCTCGTTTCCCGTGTTTGGGCTAACTCCTATCCCAAACACAATGCAATATGCATGACATGCGTGAATGCAATCCTAACATGCAACCTAACATGCACAACGCTACGGATTAAGATGGCATATGCAATGCACTAACATACAACCTAGCATACGCAATGCAAAGGACTAAGATGGCATACACAATGCATAATGGACTTATACCAACATGAGTGGACCTCAGCCACACTCACATCAGCGGCCATTAGATGAAAATGAGATAACCGAAATGCGTGCACACATGCATGAATACCGAGGACCGAACCTAAGGCATCAAATGCCACTCTAACAAGGCATGGCAAAGAGTGAGAGATGGCCTATGAACATGTAAATTCCAGTACTAAAATATGATGCTAAAAGGTCCCGAAACATGGAAACATGGCACCCGATGCATGAGATGAGCCCCGAAACTCAAAACTAGGCACATGTATTGACTTATAACTATACAAAGCATGCATTATTTGACTATGAAGCACAAAGACAGAGCCAAGGCAGTCCCAAAACATGAACATTTCTAGTTCAAAGCATGACAAAAAGATGCTAGCATGATGGACTAAAATAGCATGCAACTTTGACTAGCAAACATGGTTTACACGGCATGTATATGAAGCGTATGAGAACTCATCAAACCAGAAAAAATCAGTGAACAAAACATGTCAAAATATGCCCAAATAACTTCTAAAATGCAGCCAACATATGCAAAAATAATGGGTTCCTTTAAAGGGCCATACAAGCGGTTATTAAGCACCTACAAGGTAGACACTTAGCAAGACCAAACCAACTCTAGAAATGGGTTATGACAGTCCTAAAACCCACCAAATAGGCCCTGGAATCAGTCTCGGGTGTAGGAGAGTGGTAAAGCATGCAAGGGTGTAGGAGGCCTCAAACAGAAAAGTGTCCTTATACAATCTTCAAGAGGAGCTCAAAATATGACACTTTTTAGTTTATGACAAAGTCCAGAAATGCTTGCAAGTCTGGCTTATAGATGAAGCAAGAAAAGGCAAGAAAAAGGGAAATAGAGACTTACCCTTGAAGAGCAACTTTCCAGCAGCTTTTGATCCAAGATTTTGAGCTTTCAACCTTTACAAATGGCCTCCAAGGTGCTGGGATGAGTGGTGGAGGTGGTAGGCTATGAGGTGTAGGGTAAAATGGCCAAGAACCAAGGTGTTTGGGGGCTTGGAGTAGATAGATATAGGGTTGTATGTATAATTCTCAGCCCAAAGCTTCTAACCCTCTCCAATGGAGGTGGAATGTGTGTTATATAGAGGGAGAAGGGTGAGGCTTCTTAGAGAAGCTAAAGAGGGAGGGGGGGTTCAAGGCTTCTAAAGGAAGCTTGACCAAAGGGGTCAAGCTTCTTGAAGAAGCTAACCCAAAAGGGTCAAGCTTCCTCAAGAAGCTTGACCAAAGGGGCCAAACTCTCTTGAAGCCAAGCAAAGGGGGAAAAAACCACCTTTAAAGGGGTCAAAACAGGGACAAAGCCTCGGGCAGTGGATCTGGTGCAAAACAGCTGGCACAGCTAGAATGCACCTGAAGAGACAAACTTGGCCCACCAGGTTCAAAAGGTCAAGGTGGCCGGCCGGCCACCTCCCCTGGTCGGCTGACCAGGGGTCAAAAGGGTCAACAACAATTGCTGGTCGGCCACCCCAAAAAGGTGGCCTCCCAGATAAGGGCAACACAGCTGTAGGGTCAAAAACCAGAAAATGTGACCCAAGAGAGAGAAAAACCAGCTTTTTATAGGGGTTCAAAAGGGTCAGGGACAATTACTGGTCGGCCTACCCATATTGGTGGCCTCCCAGGTGTGTAGATCACAATGGTGGTATGAAAACTCAGAAATTGTGACTCAAAAGTAAGAAAAACCAGTTTTCTGTCAGAAAAACCGGCTTTAGGAGAGAGAAAATGAGAAAACTGGTTTTTCGGGGGAAAGGGTGGCCTCCCACCATCCTACCATCTTCATAACCATGAAAATAAGGTCCCCGCCAAAAATGAACCCTAACCGATGCAAAACGAGGGTTCGGGGGCCAAAATGCGTGGTCCGGGGACCTGAAAACTGACTGTTAAGCATCGGAGGTGGCGTTCGACCACGAAGTTGGTCTCTCGGGCCATAGTGTCCCTCAAAATGGAGGAAACAAGGTGTATGCCAAAAACCGGAGCAAACGGAGGTGGTTAAGCGGTCCCGAACCTTGACACACGGCCGACGGCTCCGAAAAATCGAAAACCGGGCTCCAAACGGGAAAAATGGCCTATGACCACGAAACATAGCCCATGGCCACCGAGAGATGATCTACGAGACCTCTCCCTTCCTTCGAAAAGAGAAAACAAAGAAAACAGGGCCTGGTTCGCAAACCGAGGCAAAGCATAAAAGAGTCCGGAAGTCCGGAGGCAAGGCTCGCGGCCGAGACTCCGCAACCTCAGAACGAGCACAATATGCAACATCACCAAGCGCTCAATCGGTGACGTCTAAGTCTTAAGGTCGGTCAAAAATGGGGTGTCTACAGTTACCCTTCTTTGATAGAACTCGAAAGTCATAAGTGACGGGAGTGAATGTCAAAGCCCAGAGACGACCCATTTTTGACAAGGCCGAAGACTTAGACAAACATACAAGATAACAAAGAAACATGCCCGCAGGCAGGGGGCAAAATGCAAAGCGATATGCACAAAGCTGGATGTAACTCAATGGTCATGCGAAGCAGCAAGCTGTAATGAAGCAAATATTCACAATAGATGCAATAGTTTTAAGCAAGAATGCAAAGAAATACTACACTTCATGCAGTTGAAGAATGCGGAGAATCATTGAATTCTCACCACGTCTCACACGGAGGGGATACAATACCTGTGCGGCTCGTCTGGTCGCACCAGCCTCAAATGAACCGTACATACAATATCGTGCCTGAAAAAGGAAGAAACTCAACAAGCACAACATAGTTAGCAACATATGTTCAGCATGATATCGAATGCAGACAAACGCAGTGTTAATGGGTGAGTGCATTGTAATGCGAGAAGTAATGCATCGTAATGCGAGAAGCAGCGCGCGTGACAACGCAAGTTAAGCACAAGGGTATGACAATACTCGTGAAACGTGCAGAACAGTGCAAGTGGTGTGCATAAGAATGCAAGTGACGTGCATAACAATGCAGGATAAGTGTAAACTTGAATGCGCATTTTGAAACAAAACAACGAGCAAAGCAATGCAAATTTCGACAAAGGTGGGTCGATTGCGATCTCCGGTTTACCTCTCGGAGGGGTCACAACATATTCAAAAAGGATACATCTTGCTCTTAGCGAGTGACAATGGAACACGCGTCGAAAGTTGGAGTTGAAGTTCCCGCGGAGGGATTTCGTGACGAAAAGTGCACTTTCTTTGTACTTTCTCGAGTACCGGGGACTCCGATCACTACCAAAATTTGCAGAGAGCTTGGAGACCACCTTGGGAACACCACCGGCCAAGTTTGGAGCCCACTGGAGGCCACCGACCAGGGGTGAGGCAAGGGGGTGGCTGACTGCTGAAAAAGGTGGCGTGGCCACCTAGCCATCCCAAGGGCGATTTGGTCTTTTTGCTCTTGTTTCTTTAAATGTGCTTATCCAAAGCACTTTTACTCAGAAAAAGTCCGAAACTGCCTTCTCCTCCTTCCCAAACCATTTTCTTCCTCAGATCTGTACTCCATACGCATTTTCCAACGTCCTACGCCAAGTTGTTTCGCGAAAACTTTCAATTCTCTTCACTTTGAACCGATTAAATCTTGGTTTCGGAGCTTCTTTTCTCATTTTCACCACTTGAGGTGAGTTTGTCTCAATATTTGGAAGATTTTCTCAGGAGTTGACTTTTGTTGACTTTTCCATTTCCCGAGAGTTGACTTTTGTTGACTTTTTTCCATTTTGCTCATTTTTTGCTCCTTTTGCAGATTTTTTGAAATGCCAGGTCATTTTCCTCAGGGCGGAGGTCCTCCAGGTGCCGGGGGTGAGCCAGACATTATGTCTTCACCCTCGAGGATTCGGCCATTTATTCCCGAGAGGTATGACCCTCCGGCGCACATCCTCCATCGAGCCATTTTCTACCACTTTACTGACTTCGATGAGCGATCGCCTGTAGATCTACTACTGCAGGAGCCAGAGTCCCACCTCTCTTATCAGGCACGAGAGGTATGTACTTCACTTCTACATTTTCTGCAATGTATTCTGCGTTTTCCGTGCATTTCATGCTTTGTATGCTTATCTGCTCGTCCTGAACACTTGGTTTACAACACAGTATCCTATTTGCATTTTGAACACACAGCTCAATCACTTTGAATTTCTGAACCTAAAGCCCCTATTTGATTGTGAACACACATCACACACTTGTTAAGAGTTGAACATGCAGCCCAAACACTTGAATTCTGAACGCACGACTCATTGTCGAGATGAACACTCAGCACACACTGATTAAATAGTTGAACATACAGCCCAAACACTTGAATTGTGAACACACGGCTCATTGTTAAGGTGAACACACAGCACACACTGATTGAGAGTTGAACACGCAGCCCAAACACTTGAACTCTGAACACATGGCTCATTGTTAGGGTGGACACACAGCACACACTTTGTAGAAGGTTGAACACGCAGCCCAAACACTTGAACTCTGAACACACGGCTCATTGTTGGGGTGAACACACAGCACACACTTTGTAGAAGGTTGAACACGCAGCCCAAACACTTGATGTCGAACACATGGCTCGTTGTTGAGGTGAACACACAGCACACACTTTGTAGAAGATTGAACACGCAGCCCAAACACTCGATGTTGAACACACAGCTCGTTGTTGAGGTGAACACACAACACACACTGATTGAATAGTTGAACACGTAGCCCAAACACTTCAATTCTGAACACACGGCTCATTGTTAAGGTGAACACACAGCACACACTGATTGAGAGTTGAACACGCAGCCCAAACACTTGAATTGTGAACACACGGCTCATTGTTAAGGTGAACACATAGCACACACTGATTGAGAGTTGAACACGCAGCTCAAACACTTGAACTCTGAACACACGGCTCATTGTTGGGGTGGACACACAGCACACACTTTGTAGGAGGTTGAACACGCAGCCCAAACACTTGAACTATGAACACACGGCTCATTGTTGGGGTGAACACACATCACACACTTTGTAGAACATTGAACACGCAGCCCAAACACTCGATGTCGAACATACAGCTCGTTGTTGAGGTGAACACACAGCACACACTGATTGAATAGTTGAACACGCAGCCCAAACACTTGAATTCTGAACACACGGCTCATACTTTGAATTTTCTGAACACACAGCCCAGATTCTGTATTTGATTTGATTTTGCACACAGCTCATACATTTCATTTGCACGCAACTTATTCATTTGATTTGCACGCAGCTTATATATTTCATTCTGAAACTGAATACATGTGTTCATGCTGAATGCAGGTGACTTCTCACACTGCGCGAGGATATGGCTCTATTGCGGCGAGAGAGTGGTATGTAGAGCTCCCGGAGGCTGTCCGGGATTTGGTTGACTTGGCAAGGTTTGGGCCCTTCTGCACTGGGATATCTCGCTATCCCGCTAGTAGGACACTGATGGGTGCCTTGGTAGAGAGATGGTGGGACACCACCAACTCCTTCTATTTTTCTGCTACCGAGGACATAACGATGACCCCGTTTGACTTCGCTGTATTGACAGGCCTTGATGTGGGAGGCTGGGCAATCCCATATGACGAGGACATGGGCCAATGGGAGGCTACCTGGATCTACTTATTGGGAGCTCGCCCACCAGTTGACAGATCTTCGGGCAGAGTCCGATATACTTGGTTTTCTTCACATTTCAAGAGGGTGGAGATGGAGCCTGAGACTCCTGAGGAGGTAGCACAGTACACCCGCGGATTTTTGATGTTCCTCTTCGGGACCACTCTGTTTGCCGATAGGGGGAACACTGTCGGGCTCTATCTGTTGAGTGCTCTAGTGTACCTATCATAGGTTAGCCGATATGATTGGGGTGGCGCTAGCCTGGCTACTCTTTATTGCTACATGAGCGCGACCTCCCACGGATGGGGGAACATAGTCGGCGGCTATTGGAGAGCCTGGGAGGTACTTTCTGCCCTATTGATTTACATTTCTGCTTTTCATTATCTGTACATTGCACACTCGGCACACTTTACATCATGCACTCACATTCTGCACTCAACATTTTATGTTTACATTCTGCGCTTAGCATTCTGTATTCTGATGGTTATTGCACTGTTTCCCACAGCTATGGGTTTTTGCGTACTTCCCGACGCTAGCCCCAGAGCTTGAGGTGGAGGTGCCCCTCACGATCCCTTACTCACTTGTATTCGACGGCCAGTACCGGTCGAGACCTCGGGAGTCTCTCCTCTACTTATGGTAGTACGTTGACACGGTGCAGACGACCGAGGTACTACCAAAATTCTCAATTCTTCATATTTCCATCTTTGATTTGTCTTGCATATTTCTGATATCTGATCGGCTTATGCATTGGTCATTTGCAGATCACGTGGCAGCCCTGGGCGCCTTTAGGTAGAGACATGCGCTTTCAGTTTGCTGGAGCATGGGGCGTCTCCCAGTATAGGATCCTATTCGAGGGGCTAGTTGGTAGAGCATGGTTTTTGGGGGATCGCTTCTTGCATCAGATATGGGGCTACCCTACTCAGGACATCCCCTCAGCACCCCCAGATGATATGTAGACCACTGATGGGCTCCCTCTCCAGGAGGCTATTACCGCCATGCTGGGTACCGATGCTTTACTACATTTGGAGCAGGGGGAGTATGCGATCTATTGTCACACATACTTGATGCCCCCATTAATGTGTGTTCGTACTCCCACGAGGAGGTCTGCGGGTATGCCGTCATCGAGTCGGGCTCGGGTTGCAGATGTCCCTTCCACCAGCAGGGCTGGCACATCTAGAGGTGGGGGTGGATTGGTTCCCCCGATTCCTCCGACTGATCATCATGCTGGGTGGCCAGATATCCCGACTGAATTGACGGGATGGAGATATGGGGCTTCCTACCCGATTCTGATAGAGCCTCCGATGCCTGATCACCGATATGTCAGAGACCTTGACTCGCCACCAGTATGTTTTACAGCTTTGATTTATCACTCAGATACTTGGACATTCATTCCTTTATTGATAATCTTGCATTTGCGTCTGCAGCCTCCTGTCGAGTATATGGATGAGATGCTCGGGTTGATGGCCTCACTCGAGGGTATGGTACTGCGGAGAGAGACACAGTTGTCCATCATGGGTGTCCAGGTACTCTTTAGTTTTCTTGCATTTATCATACTTTTGATGACATGCTGATCTTGAACATTTTACTGCATTGATAGGCTACCTGTGTAGAGCACATCTGACACACACGACACTTACGTACTGCATCTACATGCACCCACTTCATGAAGTTTTTCTCGTATCTGCATCTGATATACATATTTGAGCTGATGTATTCGAATTGCACTCTTTATTTTCAGATGCCTCTGGCATATGCTCAGCCACAGGCCAGGCTATCTAGGCCTTCTCGAGGAGCTGGGCCATCCAGGCCTTCTCGAGGAGCCGGGCCATCTAGGCTTTCTCGAGGAGCTGGGCGAGGCAGGCCGTTTCGCAGATGCAGAGCGCATGTCATAGAGGAGGAGGCCAGCGAGGAGGAGGAGTCCGCGCATCCTCAGTCCGAGACATCTGCAGGCAGAGAGGAGGACTCTGAGTTTGGTTCTGAAGATGGAGGTGATGCCGAGGAGGGTTCCGAGGATGGCAGCTCTGATTCTGATGATGGTGCTAGCGGAGATAGTGCAGGGACTTCTCAGCCGAAGAGGACGAAGAGGGCCTCTTATTCTTGCACTTGAGAGCATAGATGTTCCTGTTTTATTTGCCTTTTTTACTAGTAGTTGTAGCACATTGTACATTATTAGGCAGTTTTATTTTCTGTAAAACTTGTACCCTTGTTGTAAAATATTGTAACAAAGGAAGCATGATGGAATGAAACAGCTTTTGAAATAGTGTTGTATTTTATGTTCTTAGCATCGCATCGCATCATTTTGCACAAAAATGAGATTGAATGGAATTGTGCATTTGTGTATTTGCCAAGGCAGGTAGTGAACCGACACAACAAACTAAACAACTTAACTCACTAAGAAATAACAGAATCTTAGCAAGTTTACAACTCGATAGGCAAGACACAACAAGGTTGATTTAAATAAAGAGTAACGACTCAAAATACAAAGCCCGACAACTTTGATAAACAAGATTTGATAAACAAAACAGCTCGACAAACAAAGCAACAACTCGATAAGCAAGACTTAACAACAACTCTATAAACAAAGTGTATTTCGGACGATCTGGGTGACAGAACGCATCCGAAACAGAGGGAAATGGAGGCCTTCGACACTCCCGATGCATGGAAATGCTAGGAACTTTCTTCTAGAGGGTAGAACAGGACCAAAGACACACTTTGCAGCATGGCTGACCAGCTTTTTGCATTAGAGGGGAGAGAGGTGGTCGGCCTACCAGAAAAGGTGGCCGGCCGACCACCTAGCTCAGCAATCACCAACTTTTCGACACGTGTCCCCCGAACAGTGTCTTATCCTCTTTAAAAGTCCTAGCCTCGTGGTTGATTCATTTCATCTCAATTTTGCACCAAAATGGAGGCGTTTCTCATTGAAAATCTCGCAGCTTGGATCGCTTCTCTAGATGGCTCGGAAAAGTTGAACTTCCGGGGCTTCGGCTTGAATGCACTATTCACGCTGAGCCGTACTCCGCTGCACCTTCCCTTCCTTCATGCCGCGACGAGGTTTTGGAACCCGGTGACACATGTTTTTAGCTTCGGCGGGCAAGAGGTATGTCCAACTTTTGAAGATTTTCAAGCTTTGGTGGAGTCTGAACGCCACGAAGAGATTTTGCCTTAGTTTCGCTTTGGTCACGGCCAAGCTTTAGTGCGGATGTGTGGGCTCACCATGCATGACGCTCAGTCTCTGATCTGTAACGGGGAACTGAACATCCTCGGCTTGATTCATCGCTTTTCTGATGCCGGTGACCGCGGCAACCATCATTGGCAAGGTTTTCGGCAACATGCGCTTTGCTTGTGCATGCCATCTCACTTTTTGCTTGCCCCAGGCTTTAGTGGATCTAGCATTCGTCTGATTGAAGTTGCTCTAGGCTTGAAGGAAGGAAAGAACTGCATCGCCATGACATTGGCCAAGACACTGATGGGCTTGGATGCTTTCTATTGCCAGGAGACAACCAGATTTGCGGGGAGTCCACTACTGCTGCAGGTAATGTTTCCCACCCAATCTCACATATGTATTGTTCACATCACTCGGCCCTCAGGCTCGATTTTTCTCGCAAAACCCTTTTTTTACTTTTCTCTTATCGTACATCTCTCTATTCTTTATTCTCTCATTTTTCATCCCTCCCCAGGTATGGTTGATGGACAAATTGCAGGTTGTGGACTCTTGCTCAGCCTACTCAGCTCGCGGCTACTTCTTTCAACAAGGCCTAGTCGATGCCCTTGATGAGGGATGGTGGTTCGGCTGGATGTGCAATTTGTCTGCAGATTGCATTGCTTGGCGCTGTCCTTGGCTCAATCTCCCGGCGATGAGCTATAGCATGTCCCGGCAGACCGGAATCCAATTGATTGGCCTGACCCACTGTGTGTTCTACTTTCCGTTCCGGTTCCAACGCCAGTTTGGTCATGATCAGACTTGCCCGCCAGAGGGGATAGAGTACCCGGCTGCATTCCCGGTCCGAGGCGCACAGCTTGCCCGGTATGCCACAGCATGGAGGACTAGAGAGCTCCTGGCCCCCGCTCCCACTTTCAGTTGCACTTTGTCTGACGAGTGCTTGGATTGGCTCAATGAAGAGGCACAAATTGGGCCCAGCTTGGCATCAGAGGCTTCGACTAGCTCTGGGAGGGGGCGCAGGGACACCTAACTTGACTATGCCCCGGATTTATTGCTTTATTAGTACTTTCAAGTTTTCTTTATGAATGTAATAAAAAGCAACTTCAATTGTATGCAAGGGCAGGAGAACTCTGTTTTGAAATCAATGAAATTGAAGGTTGTGGATACTGAAAATTTTTCGCTTTGGTCCAAAAATGGTCTAAGTTGTAAAAAGATTAATTTGAACAAAGTCAACTTTTATTAAAACTTTTCAAAACCATTTTCGGTATGGATCAAAAGCGACACGCGGAAATCACATCGAGATGCACAACCCGTAACCCAAAGAATGGAAAGTTGCCCCTAGTCTGAATAGTACCGCGACACTGCATAGTAACGGAAAGTTGACCCTAGTCTGAAAAGCACTGCACCAGAGATCATAATCGAATTCTTGAATGATGAATAGACAAAGATGGCTGAGATGATCAAATGGACAAAGTTGATCGGGGAAAAGTTTATGACTGAACTTCGAGATGAAGTTGCCTACGTATCCCAAAAATGGGAATCAAGCCTTACGTAGTTTAGGCTCGGGTTCACTCGAGTATTTTCACTCTCCTCTTACGTCTAACTTTTGCCAAGGCCGCCATTTGCGGGTTTTCAACCTTGCGAACTCAGTTTTTATAATTTCAATTTTTTTGTGCTCTGAGTTTTGCCTAGGTCGCCCTTTCGGGTTTTCGGCCTAGCGAGCCTCTCAAGGGTAATATTTCTTCAACTTGTCCACATTGATCGGCTATGAGAACTCTAAGCCATCTAGATCCATTAGAACCACAGCTCCACCTGACCAGATAGACTTAATGATATAGGGACCAGTCTAATTGGGTCTGAACTTGCCCCTTGGGTCGTGGATGGGATCTTGGTTGTCCTTGAGCACCAAATCTCCTTCCTTTAGATTCCTGAACTTAACTTTCTTGTTGAAAGCCCGGGCAATTCTGCGCTGATAACCTTGAACATGGTACAGTGCTTTCAATCTCCTCTCATCAAAGAGCATGAGTTCCTCAAATTTGCTCTGCTGCCAATCTGCTTCGGCTATTTGGCACTCAGCCAACACTCGCAAAGACGGAACCTCAATTTCGATAGGTAGAACGGCCTTCATCCCATAAACAAAGGAATACGGAGTCGCCCCAGTAGAAGTTCTGATTGAAGTCCGGTAGCCCCATAGAGCAAACAACAACTTATCTAGCCAGTCCCGATAGGTTTCCACCATTTTCTACAGTATGTGTTTGATGTTCTTGTTGGTGGCCTCAACCGCTCCATTGGTTTGCGGTCGGTGTGTGGATGACTTATGAAAAGACACGTTGTATTTTTCCAACAAGTCAATCACTTCCTTCTTGAAATGGGAACCGTTATCTGAAATAACCTCGTTTGGGACTCCGTAGCGACAGATGATGTTGTTTTTGATAAACTTCGCCACATGCGAAGCCTTCAACACCGCATAAGATTGGGCCTCGACCCACTTTGTGAAATAATCTATCGCGACCAGGATGAACTCATGCCCATTTGACCCTTCAAGTGATGCCCGATCACATCAATTCCTGCGAAAATGGCCATGGCGAAGTCATATTGTACAGTTTCGACGGCGGAATGTTCATGCGGTTTGCATAAATTTGACATTTATGGCATCGTCGAATGAAACCAATACAATCCTCCTCCATGGTGGACCAGTAGTAACCCTGTCTGAGGATCTTCCGTGCTAGCATTACTCCATTCATATGCGCACCGCATTCCCCTCCATGGATGGCCTCCATTAAGCGCTTCGACTCTTCGGCATCGACACACAGCTTATGCATTCCCAGATGACCTCACTTATACAGCTTACCCCACAGATAATGAACTGAACGGCCATTCTTCTGATTGCCCTTTTATCCTTGGCATTTACCCCTGATGGATATGCTTCATTCTCCAAGAAATTCCAAATATCGTAATACCACGTCTTGAGCCTCATCTATAGCAGCAATTGTTTCGTAGGCTGGCGCGAATTTCTGGTCAATGATGACTGGATGCATCTGAACTCCGGACGGGATGTCTATCATAGAAAATAGAGTTGCTAAAGAATCTGCGAACCTATTGTTCTCTCTTAGTAGATGAGCAAAGTTTGGCTTCTCAAACCGAGGAATTAACAAGTCCAAGGTCTGGTGATACATCATCATCTTTTCTTCTTTGACCTTCCAGTCTTCTTTTGCTTGAGACATAACAAGGTTCGAGTCCCCGATGACGTCCAACCATCTTGCCCCTAGTTCCAGGGCTACTTCTAGACCGGCAATGCATGCCTCATATTCTGCTTCGTTGTTCGAGACTTTGAATCGGAGCTTGAAGGCTAGAGGGATATGGGAATTGTCGGGTGCTATTAACAACACTCCTATCCCATACCCGTACTAATTTGACGC
This sequence comes from Camellia lanceoleosa, assembly GCA_025200525.1. Taxonomy (NCBI): domain Eukaryota; kingdom Viridiplantae; phylum Streptophyta; class Magnoliopsida; order Ericales; family Theaceae; genus Camellia; species Camellia lanceoleosa. The sequence continues at coordinate 7,677,934 of CM045759.1, read as the reverse complement.
TCCGTCAATGTGATACTCCTGTTCCGTAATATGCTAAATTGGTCCTTAGTTTGTTTATGGTTATGTGTTTAGCATGATTTTGTGTGCCATTATGTGATAATATGTGATTTTAAATTCATATCTGTTCACCGTAGGAATATCTGTTTGAATAATCTGCTTTGGAAATTAAATTAAGGGCCTTATTGGCAGCAGAACCCGGAATTGACTACGCCATTGTGATTGGCATAATTTTTAGAGCCTACGGTGAAATTTAATTGGAAATTGATTTGGGTCAGATTAAATTGATTAAGTTAATGAATTAAGTGCCCAATTGTTTTATAATAAAATAATGTGTTAAGTGGGTGCTTATTAAGGGTCAACTACACCCTCATTTCTCTCCTTTAAGCTTCATTTGGCTGATGAAAAACTCTTAGACTTGAGAGAGGGTCGGCTAAGACAGAGAGGGTAAAGGAAATTGAGATTTTGGTCCTAAAGCTTGGTGATCTTGGAGGCTATCTCAAGAATTTACCTTAAATTGTGAGGATTAAGCTTCTAGGTAAGCCATTGACTCTTGAATTCATGAATTGAACATGTAATCTTGTGAGCTCAAGTATTTTGTTGTGTTTAAGAGTATGATTTAAATTGGTCTTGATGAGATATGACCATGCATGCATAAAATTTCTTTTGAATTGCCATAAGTTGCATAATCTAGCATGTATCATGTCAATTAAGCAAAAAATGAAGTTTGATCATGCATGCAAGCTTGGTTTTGTTGAGTTTTGGCACCATTTGCATCTTTGAAATGGAAATGAAGTCAAGATGGCCTTGCATGTTTGAATAATTAAAGATATGAGCTTGAATGCATGAATTTGTTATATTGGTGATGAGTTTGTCATGTTTTGGGACATGCATGTAGGTAAATCAAGAAATTGAACTTCATAATGCTATAATCTTGCAAGGGAACCATGTTAGTATGATTATATTTGAGAATTGAGCCTTTGCATGCAAGAATGGTAGCTGGGAAATTGAATTGAAGCTCAAGAACACAACCTGGAATTTCCAGAATTTTGACTTCCTTCGGAAGGAAGTGCCGCCGGCGGGAGCTATGTAAGCGGAAAGTCCGCCGAGTGGCGAGTTCGCTCGGCGGAATTGAAGGCAACCAATACTTTCCCGAGAAGGGTAAGTCCGCCTCGAGCGGGGACCCTATTTTATGAAATCCTGTTTTTGCATTTTGTGTTCTGTTTTCCGTTCTCTTTCACTTGCAAGCACTCTTAGGCACATGTTAAGCATTGTAAATGAGTTAATAAGATAATAATAAAGCCTAAAGAGGAATATGTGAATTAAAGAACGGATTGAACTGCTAATGACCCTTTTGTGTTCATGAAATGTGTAGGGTCAAGCTCCAGGGCAAATCCACAAGCCGATCACTGTGAGTAATATTGATATTTGAATGCTTGTGAATGTCCAATTGTTTACTCCCTTTAAAGCTTTATGAATTGCTAATTGGGATTGTGGACGTAAGTCTGATATGAATGCATAAATGGACCCAAGGTCGTTTTGATAAGCATAAATGGACCCAAGGTCGTTTTGTCAAACATGAATGGACCAAAGGTCGTTTTGTTAAACATGAATGGACCAGAGGTCGTTTTGATGAACACGAATGGACCAAAGGTCGTTTTGATACAAATGTATGGGCCGAAGGCCGTTTTGGCATAAATGAGTGGGCCAAAGGCCGTTTTGAAATGAATGAGTGGGCGAAAGGCCGTTTTCGAATGAATGAGTGGGTCAAAGGCCGTTTTGACATACATGATTGGGCCAAAGGCCGTTTTGACATAATTGAATGGGCCGAAGGCCATTTCGTCATGAATGTAAATTTGAATGGGCCAAAGGCCAGTATGTACGGAACTATGGTTACTTGATTTAAATTACCCTTATATATGTTAACTACAGATATGAATTGGGCCCAAGGCCATTTGGAAAATGTTGTTCTACGTCTTGTTGCATAAATCCTGTAATTGATATTATTCACTAGGCTATCGCTCACGCTCATTCATGTCTTTGTAGGTGAGCCAAGAGAAGTCCAGACCCAGTCTCAGTGAAGCCCGTGTAGAACAACCTAAATTTTGGAGAGTCAGCCCTCGTGTCTCACGCACGAGACCCGTCTTCACCTTTTTGTTATCTATTTTATGTTGTCATGATGGCGAAGACTTTGTGTAATTCTGTACATAGTTTTGATGCATTGACTAGGACTTATATGATCCTGTTTATACAGAACTCTTGCTACTATTTTACTGTTGTGAGTTATTAATGTCTATATATATGTGGTTGTTTTAATGTGCCATGTAAGCACAGCTCTATGGACAAAGTTTTGATTTGCTTCCGTTTGGCCCCCATTAACTCTGTTAAAATACGTTTGGATCCGTTTGAGGCCGTAGGTAATCTCATGATTACTGGCCGGTTACATCCTTAACCCACGGGGGCGGGTTAGGGTTGTGACAGTCAAAGTACATCGTCCAAAATTTGTCGTTGATGTGCAAAATGGCTTCATCTGGGAATAAGTACTCAACTGCTTCACCCCCTTCTACCGGATAGTCGGCTAAGAATTCTGCTACTGCTCTTCCCTTGACTGACTTGCGTGTCACATATTTCAGATCGAATTCAGAGAGCAACAGCAACCAACGAGCTAGCCTACCCGTAAGTGTTGGTTTCTCGAAAAGATATTTGATGGGATCAAGTCGTGAAACCAACATTACGGAGTGCGCTAACAGGTAGTGCCGCAGCTTCCTGGTAGCCAATACCAAAGCTAAGCAAGCCTTCTCCAACGGTGTGTAGCGAGTCTCATACTCTACCATCTTCTTGCTCAGGTAGTAGATGGCTCTTTCCACTTTGTCCTTTGATTCTTGTGTGAGCATACAACCCATTGTAGTCTCAGTCACTGAAAGGTACAATATCAACGGTTTCCCCGGCTCTGGCGGTGATAACACGGGCGGGTTCTGTAAGTATTCCTTGATTTGTTCAAAAGCAGCTTGGCACCGGCCGTCCCATTGGAATTTCTTTCCTTTTTTCAGGAGACCAAAAAGTGGTTCACAAGTCAAGGTTAATTTTGAGATAAACCGTCTTATGAATTGCACTTTACCCAGAAACCCTCGCACCTCCTTTTCAGTCCTTAGTGGTGGCATTTCTAAGATGGCCTTGATTTTGGAAGGGTCGACTTCGATACCTCTCTATGTAATCAAAAACCCCAGCATTTTCCCTACTGTAACACCGAACGTACACTTCTGAGGATTCAGCTGCAACCGGAATTCCCTGATCCTTTGAAAGAACTTTTGCAAGGCGGTGTAGTGGCCCTCTCTGTCTTTGGACTTGACAATCATGTCGTCCACATACACCTCAACCTCTTTGTGGATCATGTCATGCAATATCGTGGTCGCGGCCCGTTGATAAGTAGCTCCAGCATTCTTTAACCCAAACGGCATTACTCTGTAGCAGTATGTCCCCCACGGGGTGGTGAATGCAGTCTTTTCCCGGTCTTCAGGTGCCATCACTATCTGATTGTAGCCTAAGAAGCCATCCATGAATGAGAGCAAAGCATGCCCCGCTGTGAAGTCTACCAACTCATCGATGTGCGGCAAGGGAAAGTCGTCCTTCGGGCTGGCTCTATTCAGATCCCTGCAATCCACGCATACTCGGATCTTGCCATCCTTCTTCAGCACTGGAACGATGTTGGCCAACGAAGTCGGGTATTCGGATACCAGCAAAAATCCTGCATCAATTTGCTTGGTGACCTCTTCTTTGATCTTAAGAGCCCAGTTCGGGAAGATCCTCCTGAGTTTCTGCTTGACAGGTCGGGCCTCGGGGTCAAGGGGGATCCGGTGCTGTACAATCTCAGGATCGATCCCAGGCATGTCTTCCTAGGACCATGCGAAAACATCTTTGAAATCTTTTAATAAAGCAACTAAGCGCTCGCGTTCCTCCGAAGACAACGTGGACCTGATCTGGACCAGCCGTGGGTCCTCCTCAGTACCAATATTCACAGTAATGATTTCATCCATCAAGGGTTTAACAAATCTCTCCTGCTCTTGTTCAATTAAGCGTTACAAAATCGGAGGAATTTCGTCCTCGTCGTTTTCATCAAAATTTTGAAAGTCTGAGTTAATGCAATAAATCAAGGGCATAGAAAAGTACTCAGAAACCACAGTTACTTGATTCTCATTAAGCACATCCAAATCGTCCGAACTCTGGGTTACAACAGACTCAAAAGAGAAAGAAAAAGACGACCTGGACAAAACTGTGGCATCCGGGTTATCATCGAGATTACGGACTCGAGACTCGGTCAGCTGGAACTTGATTCCGACTCACAAGACTCGGTGGAATCAGATTCCGGCTCACTACTTGACCCGGTGCTGCTGGACAAAAACCTCTCTTCGTATTGCCAAGTGAGAGAGGGTGCGATAGATGCATCCAAAATAGTTGCTGGTAGGCCTGCAGCCGTTTCATTCACGATCATGGAAACCAAGAAGTTATCCCCCAAGCATTTCTGGTCGATCGGAGGATCTGAAAGTAGACATGCCAGTGCTACCCCCATTTCAATTTCAGCGCCCTCGGAATCCACTTCTTTACACTGCTCAACCTCAGCTGATGGGTCTGTCTCCTCTTCAGCAATGTCATCCCCAGGTAATTGCAGGTCGAAGAAGATCTTGAAACCTGGCATGCGCTTCTTCTCCGCGTTCAGCCACGGCTCTGGGAAGCCACAAAATGAAAAGTCCTCCCCCTCCCGGACGAAGCGTCCGTTTAGGGTACCCTGAATGGGCCTATGCATTAGTTCAAAAGGCTTCCCAGCCTACTTCACTCTGGCTCTTCCAGCCATTTCCGTTCCCTTCCTTATCCAATCCTCTTTGGTGGGCAGATAACCCAAGCCAAAGGTATGGGGGTTGTGTGGCACTTCGGCTAATGCTGCGACGCCCTTCCGACCGTTCCTTCCCAATCCCATCCTGGGGATGTGTTGTAGCTTGTTCATAAGGTATACAAATTGAGCACTGACATACACTCCCTCATTAACAGCCATGATGTTTTGTACAACCCGAGCCTCAGCTAAGGTAAAACCTGACATGAACACATCTTCCATGCCGTGCTCAATTTCCAGGACTGGTGTATATACCTCCGGCGGTGGGTGGATCGATGAATTCCCGAACACAATGGCTACTCCCTTCCCATGGAGGTATTTCACCAACTGATGTAAGGTAGACGACACTGCCTTTACCTGGTGCAGCCACGGCCGTCCCAAAAGCAGGTTGAAAGTTGCAGGAACCTCTAAGACATGGAAATCTATCTCATGCTGTCCCGGCCCAACTTTGGTTTGGATCTTTACTGTCCCCATGACTTCTCAGCTCGTGTTGTCATATGCCCAAATTACCTGAGCTGTCGGTATAAAGTCCGCGGTCTTCAAACCGATTGCATACGCTGTCCTCGCCAGGCACACGTTCATGGCGGATCCGGTCTCAACAAGAACCACCGGTATCCATTTATTTCTACACTCCATAGAGATGTAGAGTGGTTTATTGTGGTTTGCACCCTCAGGTGGTAATTCTTTGTCAGAAAAAGTCAGGATCGGGGTAGCTCCTCCCAGAAAGACTAATCCTACCAGTTGTTCTGGCGTGGTTTCTATCGAGAGTTTAGCCTTGTCCATGGCAGATAAGATAGCCTGTTTGTGCACTCGTGATGCCATAACCAGTCCCCAGATGGAGATGTCTGCTTGTATTTTTGTTTAATTGTTTGAGCACAACCTCCTCTTTAAGTTGTTTCTCCTTCTGTCTCTCAGCTTCCTTATCCTTCCCAGATGCCTCTGGCTGGTCTAGGTGCGGGGGCTTGAAATACCGCCCGCTTCTTGTCATGTGATCAACCTCATCGAGATACCAGGTGTCATCTGGTTGATTGCTCCCCCAATCCTCGTCTGTGTGGGCAAGACATAAATCATCGTCCTCCCATTACATCCCGTGAGCAGGCAACTGACATTTTTCTGGCTCCGGCATAATTGTACTCGCAGTACTTTCAGCCCACATGCTCGCAGCATCTTCTGTCCTTGTGCCCACAGCATTTTCAGTCCCTTCATGGGCTTTGGTTTTCCCAGTTCTCTCAGAATCCCAAAACTTTTCTTGTTCCACCTGCGTTGGCGCAGTTTGTTGTTCCGCTTTCCCTGCATTCTGAGCGAAATTCTTTGTACCGGCGCTCTCCGGCAATGCACTCTGACTTCCTGCCTTTCCGGCCACAACTGATACCCTTGCCCCTGCCGGGCCCTGTTAGAACTCTGCAACATCCGATTGATCATCCAGCAATCTGGTAGCCTCTGCCGATTCCTCATAATCAAACCAGTTGACTGCCGCGTCCCCTGATTCTTAGTCATTGAAAAACTGGAGGTTGGCAAAACCCTCTTCTACGGCCGTCAAATCATCTGTTCCCTGCTCAAATCTATCCCCATGGATTATACACAGTTTTGCTCTCTTTGGCAATTCTACACTTGGCTCAAACTAGCCTGCTGACAGAATGTAATCACTTGGATCGTAGACTTTCCCAGCAAAATTCCCAGACTGCTCAAACCCCGACTCAACCATTCCATCTTCCTCTGTAATCTCCCCTGTGCTATCTTCGCCAGCCACCACCATTGGCTCAGGTTGGGTTGTAGAGATGTCCAGCATGCACAAAAAGTCAGTGCAACCGGGAAGGAGCACCTCCGGCTTAGGTAGATGGGAAGGAGTGATATAGATGCTAGGATCGTAAGACACGACCCCAGTCTGGATAAAGTTGATTCTTTTGGGAGGTGGAGCTTGGTTGTGTGTGGGAAGTGGGTTGGTTGTGACATTGTGCCTTTCTGGTGGCAAAATCACCTATTTGTCAACAAGATCTTGAATCTCGTGACGCAATCTGAAACATTGGCCGGTGTCATGACCGTGTTGCTGGTGATATGCGCAGTATTTGGCTGGGTTGTGAGTGGGGGGTAATGGATTTGGTAACAGCCTTAGCTCCAGGGGTTTTAGATGCCCTTTTCTGATTAAGACCCCTAGAGCCTTGGACAGGGGCATGTACAATGGGGTGAAGGTTCTTTGGCCTCTGGGTTGGTATTTGGTGGTCTGTGTATTGCTTCTGGATGCATCGGAGAAGGGTGTGGCTGCTATGGGCCTTGGAAGGGGAAGGGGAATGGTGGCGACCACGTTTACCTTCGAAGTTCTTACAGTTGTAGCGCCACTCGGGCATGCATTATTGTTGCGGTTAAAGGTTCTCCGGGGTTACTCCCTGTCTTGGTCAATCAGACCCTGTTTCATTGCATCTTCAATTTGTACCCCCATCTCGTGCAGATCTGAAAAGGTGGGGAAGGGGAGCACAATCATTTTTTGCATCAGTTTTGGCTGGAGATTGCGCACAATCATCCTGATCTGGTCCTTATCAGTGGGTCTTAGAGTCATCATCGAGGCCTTCGCCCTCCACCGGGTCACAAAATCCGAGAAGCTCTCTTTGGGCTCTTGCCTTGTTGTTTTGAGATCATGGGTTGTAATCTTGATTTGGGTGTTGTAAGAGTATTGTGCAACAAAGGCCTCGGCCATTTCATCCCAACTTCGCTTGACATCATCCTCCAATTTCGCATACCAGATAGTGGCCACACCCGACAAGGTCCGACCGAATAGTGAAAGCTTCTGGGGTCTGGTTAGGCCCATCGGCCGTAGTATATCTGAGAATAGCCGGAGGTAGACCATGGGATCCCCAGATCTGTCGAAGCGATCGATCTGTGGCATTTTGAATCTATCCGGCAACGTTACAGCCACATCGGTATATCCGTCCTTGATATCCGGGATAGCCTTTACCCCCTGGGATTTTTTGAATAGCTTCTCGAGCTTGCTCAATTTCAGTGCTGTAGGGTCTACTTCGAACTCGAAAGGAGAGTCCGGGTGGTTGATGGGTGTATGTACCTTGGATAATTGAGGTGGAAGCGGGGGCGGAGCCGGCCCCGTTGGGATATCTGTGTCCTCCTGAACGGCATGGACATTTGGCAAAATGTTCTAGGCATTTGGCAGGACATTCTGGGTAGTTGGTGTCTGCTCGGGTATTGGGACCCGGTGGAAGGCTGGATGTGGTGATGCTCGACTTCTTCTTTGTAGTCGGGTAATTAGTTCTGCCTGTTGGGCCATGATTGTGGCCTGCTGTTTAGAGAACTCTGCTTGGCGGACAGCGTCCTCCTGCATTTGCTTCATACTCTCTTGGAGTTGGCGCATCATTTCTTCCATTCCGGCCATGTTTTGCTGATCCTGCTGACTGACTGGTATGTGTATTTCCATGGCGATACCTCGACAGGTTCAACTCGCCGGGTAGACCAACCTCGCTCGCTTTCTCGGCCTCCGTCTGACAACCAGGGCTAGAGAATGAAACATTGGTTGTCCGCTAACCAGATCCTCAGATCGATTGAGCCGACGGCCTCTTGTCCAGAGTGCTTAGGGAATATCTGCTGGGTCGGAAGCAATTGTGCTAAAATTGCCCTAGCAAAAAGATAAATAAAGCAATAAGGAAATAAATAACCAGATAAACGAACAGCATAACAGCTTAAAATAAATACACAACACAATTTGGGCATAACAACACTCGGTCGATAAAATTTGAATACACACCGCCCTCAAACACCGACTATCCTGAATCATCGTCTCAAAATCGAATCGATACCCGCAGATAACTGATTCTCAAACACTGACTGATGCTCGCAAGCCTGATGCCCAAACTCGTAAACTGATACATGCGTTTTTCTATAGAGACGCACTCTAAAAGCACATAATAGATAAGTGTAGACGTCCCCGAACGCATCTCGAGGGAAAGGGAGTGCGAGTCCCCCCCCCCCCGCGTTCTGGTTCGATATTGGGTCACCACAGTTCGAAGGACTCAAATGTCACGGTTCTCAATCTTGAACCGAAGAGTCCAAATCCGGCAAATCGTTTTGAAAATAGATTTTTTTAAAGAAGTGCCAAACATGGACTACTTCGCCAGATACAGAGTCGCCACCTAAATATTTTAAAATGGGAAATTTAGGAAACCCTGACTCGGTGCCAAAGGCCACGTGTTCGTCATTACCAAAGTTGCCTCGGCTCGGGAACTTGGGTACGATTGGGGAAGGTCACTTCGTGAGCACCCCCGCTCGCCCGGTCAAAGACCGGGCTCTACTAACCATGATATCTGATTTTGAAAACATTGCGAGTTCTTATTCCGGTTATTAGCCTAGGTTACTACGTGATGCGCACAGCATACAAGTATAGACTGAATCGCCTGAATTGGAACAAAACATTTCATGTTTGTTTTTGAAAATGGTTTGATGGTGCTACCCGTAGGTAGGCTAAGACGTGGATTTGCCACCCTCGGGTGGGCTTAAGAAAATATGATTTTGCCACTATCTAGTGGGCTTAAAACAAACAGTCGATGATTTGTTCCACTTCAAGTAACTCAACCTCCACCCACAGGCATTCAAGGCAGTTATATCACATAAGCATTTAGCCTCATGGTAAGCATGCTATTCATGGCAGCACTCACACGCATGCAAGGATGCTAAAGCGTAAAAAACTCACCGAGTACTCCAAGCCAAAACAGAAGCTCGTTAGAAATCCATGCATGATCATAAATATAGAAATGCCTAATGCAACACATGCAAAGATGCAACTATAGCAGGCTCGGCTATTCTAAACATGGCATATGGAATGCTACAACTAACACGTATTCAATTTTGAATTGAAATACAAATGCAGTTTGTATGATGCGCCGAGCCTGGTGCGTGCAAAACAGATGAATGATGCAAACATGTTGTCATACTGTATGCTAATTGAAATATGCCCTATATCTAACCATCGTAAGCGGGTAAATGAAAGGGAAGAAAGACGTGAGGTTGGAAGACATACATCACACTCACGCACACTTATTACAATTTTGCCCTCGCGCAGAGGGTCCGAATAAATAATACAGTCCCAAAATAAAAGAATAATACAGTCCGAAATATACAGTCCGAATAATACAAATTCCTAATTAATTAACAAATTAACTAAGGAAAACTGTAAACTGGCATACAAGCCAGGGGGCTGCCTTGACTCCGCTTCGGATAATGAAGTTATGCATGTTGAGCTGCTTTGCGCGGAAATCCACTGGGATGCCCAATCCGTCTCTGTTTGCAATGTTTCTCGAAATGCGTGCCAAAACTCTGAAAAGTTGCTGATTCTTCATTTTGCTGCAACGGAGAGCAGGGAAGGGGCATAGCAATGTATTTCACAAATATATGCATGCCTCGATCCTCGTGCCACCAATCACGCCTATCGATGCATGATGGCCGAGGAGCCGAATTGCACAACTCAATATGAGATGAATGCATATGAAGGCTACAACAAAACCTAACTCCATCATGGGTAATCCGGAGTGTCGATGACTTGGGAATTGAGACCCGTTCCATCACTCGGAGTACGAAACGTGCCTCGTTTCCCGTGCCCGGGCTAACTCCTATCCCGAACACGATGCAATATGCATGATATGCATGAAATGTAGCTAATATGCAATCCCAACATACACAATGCTATGAAAATGAGATGTCTCGGAATGTGTGTGTAGACGTGCCCGTGGGCTTCACTCTACAGTTCGGACTCGATTTGTGTCGGTTCTAAATCTGAACCAAAGAGTCCAAATCCGGCAAATCGTTTTGAAGAAAAACAGATTTTGAAAAGTAGTGCCAAACATGGACTGCTTTGCCAGATTACAGAGTCGCCACCTAAATATTTTAAAATGGGAAATTTAGGAAACCCTGACTCGGTGCCGAAGGCCACATGTCCGTCATCACCAAAGTGGTCTTGGCTCGGGAGCTTGGGTACGATCGGGGAAGGTCAGCTATGAGCACCCCCTTTCGCCCGGTCCGAAGACCGGCCTCTACTAACCGTGATATCCGATTTTGAAAACATTACATGCTCTTATTCCAATTATTAGCCTAGAATTACTATGTTATGCGCGCAGCAAACAAGTATAGACTAGATTGCCTAATTTGGAAATAAACATTGCATATCCGTTCGTTTTGAAAATGCTTTGGAATTTGCTACTCGCGAGTAGGCTAAAACACGGATTTCAACGATCTTTTCCAATTTAAGCAACCCAACCTCCACCCACAGGCATTCAAATAGTTTATCTCATATAAGCACTTAGCCACATGGTAAGCATACTGTTATGGCAACATTCACACGCATGTGGTATGCTAAAGCGTGAAATACTTACATCGTACTCCGTGCCAAAACAATAAACTAGTTAGCAAATATGCATGCCCTAGTTCATGTTAGAGTGACTAATGCATCGCATACAACATGTAGTTAGGATAGGCTCGGCTAACCCTAAAAATGGCATGTGAAATGCAATCATTTGATGCATGTATTCAAGTTAGATTTGAAAATACAATGCGGTTTGTATGATGTACCGAGCTCGGTGCATGTAAGACAAATGTATGGATGCACGCATGCATAGCATAAGGTATGCTAGAATAAACGTGCCCTAACCTACCATCATAAGCAGGTAAATAAAAGGGAAGAAAGAAGTAGGGGTTGGAAGACATACACACCACTCACCCACACTTATTACAATTACGCCCTCGCTCGGAGGGACCAAAAGAATAATACAAATAATTAACTACGCAAGCTAATTAAATATTACAAATTAATTAAATTGAAAAAATAATTAATCTAAGAAAAACAGTAAACCACCTCGGGGCGAGGGCCCAATGCAAAGACGTGTTCGGTTGCGCCGAATTGCCTAGCTTGCCTCTGTTTTCCCTGCTTTGCACCTCAGAAGACTGCCAAAGCCTCAGAACTACTTCCTTGGATGCTGGGGATCACCACCGGCTAAACAGAACATCCACCGGCTGCTATCTGTGGCCATCGGCACAAAATATACCCATCGGCTGTTGATTGACTGCCGATCGGCACTAAATACTGCCGGCCGGCAATGAATTCCTGCAGAACCTGCAACTCACAGCAGCAGAGGGCAAAACTTGCATGGCAATGCAATTCAAAGCATATATGCACTAAACACACCCCTTGTCATACTAATGACTCAAAGGAAGATGTGCCTCGATTCTCGGACCACCAATCACGCATTTCCATGCATGATGGCCCAAAGAACCAAGTATGCAACTTTAATTTCAAATGCATGCAAACCAATCAAACAAAGTGAGACCCAATTCCCATCACCAAGTCAAGGAACAAGGCATGCATGCCTATGTGTGCAATCCTAAGCATGTCAACTAGGGATGCAACATGAGCATGTAGACAAACAATGCAAGCATACAAGTGAACATGCAATAGCATACAAGCAAGTAAATAATGGTCTTACCCATGACCTAGGCAACTCCAAGTAGGCCTAAAATCAATAGCCAAATGCTAAGACATGAGGGCCAAACACATATACACACATGCACATGTTAAAGCACCAACACTTAAGCATAATAAAGCAACTCTTAAACACATTTAAGAGGCACAAATATGGGCCATTAGCATGCAATTTAGGCTCTGAAATCATGCTATAAAGTGATGCCAAATCATGTTTAAACAAGACAAGCAAAACATGCGCACATAGGTTCAACATTTCAAAGCAAGCCAATAAGGCATTGAACTACCCTTATGCAAAACAAATATGGCATGCGTTGAACAACCCAAAACAGATTTTTAGCATGTAAAACTAAGCCCAAAGGACCACTTAGATGGCATCTAAATGGCTCAACTAGGAAGGCATGCACAAATGCTAAGACATGAGGCATAAGGCACAAGCTTCCGAAGCATCAAAGAGGCATGCAAGGCAATCAAACAAGCATGCTAAATGAACTGAAATGACATGCTAAATGGTTCCAAACCATTGAAAACAAAACAAGCAAGGCATGCTACATATTTGTGCTCTTAAGGCCAACAAGCCAAATACAAAGAGGTTACAAGATACATGCTAAGATTGACCAAAACAACTTAGGACAGACCTAAAGCATGGAAAAATAAGCATATACGCTTCATGGATCTAGGCCTAAAACATGCTCAAACTAGGGCTAACAACCTAGGCATGTTAAGGGACCAAAGAGGCATTACAAAGCAACCATGCAAAACATGCAAGGAGTACTAAAACCAACACTTAGCAATGTCATATTAGGGCATAATAAACATAAAATGCAGCCAAGACATGCTCTTCAAATATTCAAAACTATGCTCCCTTAAGAGGCCAAATCTTGCCCTTTTCAAGGACATCAAGGAGAGGGGGTGCCCCCCCTCCTTCTTGGGACTTTAAGGCATCATCTACACCGCTGAAATCCCTCAAGATTTCAGTGGTGAAGAGACCCAAACACTAAAATCCCGGAGCTCAACAAAATAGCACAAAAATGAGGCCTTTCAAGGCCTAAGAGGGGCCAAACTTCCGCAAAGCACAAAGTACCCTTAATAAACTATCAAGAGGACTAAAAAAAAAAACTTTTATGTGTTGATCACCAAGCACAAAAGAAGTCCTAAACTAGGTAAAAATAAGGTGCAAGAAAGGGGTAAAAATGACTAGTTTCTTACCCTTGAAGCTTTTCTTCAACAATGGTGACTTTGATGTCTCCTTAAGCCTAAAACCAGAGTTTCTTCTCTGTCTTTTCTCTCCAAAAATGTCTAAGTTTTCTAACCCTTGAGCCAAGAGAAGAAGAGTTCTCTTATAGGAATGAAAACTTACAAGCTAAGCAAACCAAAGGCTCATCCCTCCATACACGTGTATGGAGGGGAAACAAGTGCTACAAAGCTGTCTGGAAATATCTCCAAAAATAGCTGTAAAGTGATCGGCAGGGCAAAATGGTCATTTTTCCAAAAGGAGTGCCGACCGGCACAAAATAGTGCCGACCGGCACAATATAGTGCCGATGGAAACACTCACCAGCCGGTGGCTTCTAGCCACCGTCGGTGGTGTGTGGGGATGCCTCAGAAGGCATTCCCTGCCCCTCAAAGGCAAAGCACAAGTGTTTGGTGCAAAACCAGACACAAAACGGTTAAGTTCGGGGGTCCTGAGGCAGGGCGCGTAGCCGAGGACTCCAGGAACTCCAAACAAACACAAACATGGATAATCACCGAGTGTTCAAGCGGTGACGTCTAAGTCTTGAGGATGTTAAAAAATGGGGTGTCTACAGTTGCCCCTCTTTGACAGAACTTGAAAGTCATTACGATGACGGGAGTGAATGTCAAAGCCCAGAGACGACCCATTTTTGACAAGGCCGAAGACTTGGACAAACATGCAAGACAAAACAAGGTATGCGCCCGAAGGCAGGGGCAAAATGCAAAACGATGCAAGAAGCCGAGCATAACTTATGATCATGCAAAGAAAGCTGTAATGAAGCACGCATGCAACAGTTATAAGCTAGCATATGCCAATCTACACTACAATGTAGAAAGGATGTAAGAGAATTATGCAATTCTCAAAACGTCTCACGCGGAGGATACAATACCTGTGCAGCTCGTCCGGTTGCGCCGGCCTCAAATGAGCCGTACATACAATATCGTGCCTGCAAAGAAAGTAAACTTAACAGGTACAATATTGTTAGCCATATGCATGACAATGCGAAATGCAAAATGATATGCAATATATACAAGATGATGTATGAACAATGCAAATGATATGTAGTGCAATTGAAACAATGCAAACTAAATGCAAAGCAATTGAATCATGATTCAATCATGAGCAGTTCGAAACCACACAAATGTCAAATAGATTGATGGAAGTAACGAGTCCGTCTACTATAGAACGATGTCTGAACTATGAGTGATGCAGATGGACACAAGAACAAGTATTAGGTGGAATGACATAAGTGGGGTAACAACCCGCTGAGGAAAGAATAATGATCCTAATGCTGGATGCAATAATTACACTACAATGTAATATCTACAATGGATATGGCGTGTAACCAAACCGTATCTCGCTTAGGAAAGGCATGCACACATACAAGCCATGTCTAACACAGAAAAGGTGCCGCAACCTCAAACCAAGTTCATCAAGGAATAGGCGCGATGCACATGAACCATGCTTTGACGTGAAAAGTAAGGGCACATACCAGACCAAGCTCAACAAGGAAAGGCGCAAGCCATAGATGGAAGATGATGCAGTGAATGCATGCAACTACAATACAATATGCAATGGAATGGATATTTACAGAAAATGCATGACATATGCACTATACTACAATGAAATGCATGACGAATGCATGTTTTTTTTTTTAATGTTTTTTTTTTTTGAAATGCATGACATATGCAATATTTACAATGATGCATGACAATGCAGTATGATGCAATGGCTGCGATTGCAGTTTTCCCTATTCTCCCAACAGGGCGATAAACTAGGTTGGTTCGGTATCCAGAATTGAGGCGTAGACATGCCGCCTCAACCTACGGGGCTTCCATACAGATTTCAAGCTGAGGGTACACCCCCTGGGTATTTAAACCAGACTTTAGTCTCGGAAATTCCGAACCTTTACGTTCTAGGCATAAGCCATTCAAACTCTAGTTTTCACCGTCCCCATTGGTCTCCTAGGAACTCACTACAAACACAGACAGGTGGCTTTACTAGACCACCGAAAGTCGTTCGGGCACAACAAACACCGAAGGAATTGCACCTTCAGAGAATTTAAGGTCTCCTAGACCGTATGCAAAATGTATGCATGACAATGCACGTTTTTTGAAATCTTGTGACGCAGCAGCTTCTGAATGCATGACAATGCATGAATTTGAAATCTTGCGCGAACGCTGGCTTATGAATGCACGACAGTGCATGAATTGTGTGTGCCGAAACAACGAAGGTCTTGCACCTTCCGAGGATTTAAGGTCTCCTAGACCGTGCGTGTTTAAGGTCTCGCCAGACCCGTGGGGCAATACATGAATTGAGATGCGGTGCACAAGACAGTGCGATGTGTAGGATAGCGTGATGCGATGCATGCCAAATGCCATGAGGTGTGCACCTTAATGCACCGAAGGTCTTGCACCTCCCGAGGATTTAAGGTCTCCTAGACCGTGCGTGTTTAAGGTCTCGCCAGACCCGGGTGGGGCAACAATTACACAACACTTTAAGTGAATGCGTTGCAAATGAGACACACATGCGGATGCAAATGGGGCAAATGAGACGTGCGTGCAATGAGGTACGCGTGCCTCAAAGGATGGAAAATGAAGTGCAATGAGGTACGCGTGCCTCAAAGGATGGAAAATGAAGTGCAATAAGGGTGCGCCAAACGGCGCGATGCGCAAAATAGCGCGATGCGTTTAGACAATGTGAGTGCACAAAACAGTGCGATACGATGCATGCCAAATGCAATATGATGCGCAAGATAGCGCGATGCGTTTAGACAACGCGAGTGCACAAAATAGTGAGATACGATGCATGCCAAATGCGATGAGGTGCACACCTTAATGCACCGAAGGTCTTGCACCTCCCGAGGATTTAAGGTCTCCTAGACCGTGCGTGTTTAAGGTCTCGCCAGACCTAGGGGGCAACTGATGAGGTGCGCGAAATAGCGCGATGGAATGCATGCCAAATGCAATGAGGCGCACCTTAATGCACCGAAGGTCTTCACCTCCCGAGGATTTAAGGTCTCCTAGACCGCGCGTGTTTAAGGTCTCGCCAGACCCGGGTGAGGCATTGCATGAATTGAGATGATGATACATGACAATGCATGCGCCAAAGGTTTTGCACATTCGAAGGATTTAAGGTCTCCTAGACCGTACGTGTTTAAGGTCTCGCCAGACCGGGGTGAGGCATTGCATGAATTGAGATGATGATACATGACAATGCATGCGCCAAAGGTTTTGCACCTTCGAAGGATTTAAGGTCTCCTAGACCGTACATGTTTAAGGTCTCGCCAGACCGGGGTGAAAACAATGAGGTGCGCGAAATAGCGCGATGGAATGCAAAATGCAAATGAAATGCAAAGTGAGGCACGCGTACCTCAAGATGCAAGACTGGAAAATGAGGCACACGTACCTCATTGAATGGAAAACAAAATGCAAAACGAGGCACACGTACCTCGAGATGCAATGGAAATGCGAAATGAAGCACACGTACCTCATTGAATGGAAAACGAAATGCAAAACGAGGCATACGTACCTCGAGATGCAATGGAAATACAAAATAAAGCACACGTACCTCATTAAATGGAAAACCAAATGCAAATATGGCACGCATGCCACATGAAAATGCAAAACGGTGCAAGTCGGAAGGGACGTGCAAGATGGCGCGATGCGACGCACCGGACAACGTGATGGATGCATACAACGCACACGGGGCAACTTTTGAATCTTGTAAAGGACAAAAGGATACAAAAGGATACAATCTTTGCTTGAATCTGGGTGCCACGCACAGAAGACACGGTCCGAGGTCAAAACGGAGGCCGGTTGAGCATCGGGGATGCATTTTCTTGCACTTTCTTGAGCTATGAAGACCCAAAACTGTTCACATGGCCTAAACAAGGCTGTGGGAACATCATCGGCTGGACTAGGTGGTCACCGGCTGGCCACCGGCTGTAGAAAATTTCCACCGGCACAATATTGTGCCGACCGGCCAAAAATTACTGAATCGGGGCAGTTTTGACATTTTGCCTCGGGTTTTATAAAATAGGGCTTGAAACCCTATTCTCGTCACTTCTATACCGCCGAAATTTCCTCCTCATCCTCTCTAGAATATTTTCTCTTCCTCTTTTCTCCGTTTTCTTTGCGTTCTAAGCCCATTTCGTTGTTCGATTCGCGATTTCCATCGTGTTTCGCACATTTTGAACCGATCGAAATTTCATTTCGGCGATCCCTTTGCTATTTCCACTTTTCCGGGACTTGTTCCCCTCGATTTCCTCTTTGTTTCTGTGTCTTTCCATCTTCCGGCCTTCCCGGTCATTTTCGGCCTGCTCGGGGTTGACTTTTTCGGTTGACTTTTTGCATTCCGGCTTTTCCGGCCATTTTCTCATCACCATTGCCATGGCTGACAATGTTCCACACGTCGGGACTCCCCCGGATCACAAGATGGATCCCGGGGTCGAGCTCCTCCCATTGAGCGAGCGTCCCTTCGACCCGGCGACCTACCGCCCGGCGATCCACGTTCTACCTCCGGATGGTCTTCGCCATTTCCGCGGCTTCAACCAAGCGCTGGACCCGGAGCTTCTCTTGCGCGAGCCGGCCTCTCACCTATCCTTCAGCGCTTCCGAGGTAATATTTTTTTCTCTGTTTTACTTTTTGCAATGTAGAACTATTAACTGCCATAGCTGAATCTGTTCTTTAACTGCTTAGCTCTGATGGGCTGTAGACTGTAGTTGATTGCAATTATGTTTACAACTGATATCTGTTTAAGATGCACACACACTGCACTAGCCTCAATCACCCAAACACACGGCACACACCATTCTTCACTGCAAACCTACCGACGCTCGGCACTTATTTGAATCTGAAAACATATTGTATGCTATATTTAAACTGAACCACACAAAACATGCTGACGCATCACACATTGTAGTTCACCTACTGGCCCATTATAACCCGATATCTACTTGAATCTAAAAAATGTGCACACGTGCATCATGTTTACATTGCACTTACTCAAAACGCGTTGACGCATCAAACCCTGTAGTCCACCGTGGTATACTGAAACCCGGTACCTGTTTGGAATCTGAAAAACTTGCATGCATGCTAGATTTGTATCGATTTTAACATGTTTCCTCAGAACTGTACATTTCATATTGCTTTGCAACCATTTGTTTGAAAACAGGGAGACTCCCATACCATCCGCGGGTATGGGAATGTTGCGGCTCGAGATTGGTACTTGGAGCTTCTTAAGGTGGTTCGACGCATCGTGGACGGCGGGCCGGTTCTTTTGCGGTCGACGACTTCTGCTGCGAGCCTCTTTTACGCCTGGCAGAGAGGTGGTGGGACACCACCGATTCGTTCCACCTATCCGCGGCGGGAGACATGACGATGACTCCCTACGACTTCTTGGTGCTCACCGGCATCGGGGTAGGGGGTGATCCGATCCCCTTCGACACCGACATGGACGAGTGGACCGCCGCTCAGATCTACTTGCTTGGCGAGGCGCCACCTCTTGCTCGTCCAGGCTTTGTCCGCTACTCCTGGTTCGAGGTGCAGTTCAGAGTGCAGCCTGCGTTGGTGGCGGCGGCTCCGATGACCGAGGCGGCTGTAGAGCAGTACGCACGCGGCTTTTTGATGTTCTTGCTAGGGACGACCCTCTTCGTCGACTGGGTGAACACCGTGCCTCTCTGCTTACTCAGCACACTGGTGGACGTCCGAGATATCTTATGTTTTGATTGGGGTGGCGCGGCTCTGGCCACTCTTTACGGGTACATGAGCTCGATCTCCCGTGGCAGCGGGCAGTTGCTCGGAGGCTACTGGCGAGCTTGGGAGGTATGTCTTCTCCTCTGCTTTACATTTTTGTTCTGTACTTTCTGTACTCTACACACCGCACACACTGTAGCCTGTTTCACACGGACTATATACTGTACACACGGCACACATACTCGCTTTTACTATTAATCGCTCACACTGCGCACACTCGCTCAATACACTACACAACACACCGGCTCGCTATTTACGCTTTACTCAGATTCGCTTTATCGATAAATGTTCGACATCATCTTGCGGTTGTGGGTTTACGCCTACTTTCCTGTGGAGCAGTCGGGAAGCAGAGACTCGTTGGTCATTCCTTTTCACGCCGTTATGACGGGAGGTGCACTTTCGGCCCCCATGACACATTGACTTTTTCGCGCTATTTTGACACCATCACCCCCGCCGAGGTATGTTTTACTTGCAGTTCATTTAAACTTCACTTTTTCACTGTATATTTGCAATACCAGTAGGCAATAAACTGTATTTCAATTTCAGATCACTTGGCAGCCGTGGGCTCCTCTACCAGCGATGGTGCGAGATCGGTTTGCCGGCGCGATCGAGACCTTGCGTTACCGGATTTTGCTGGAGGGCCCGGTCTGTCGGGCTTGGTACCTAGGCATGCGCTTCTTGCGTCAGACCTTAGGGTTACCGGAGCAGATAGTCCCGGTGCATCCTCCTGAGCATATGAGGGACACCGAGCGTTTCACCGCTGAGCAGATGGCGGACTACACCATCTACCGGGAGGCGAGCAACGGCGAGGGCGATTACTCAGAGTACGTCCGGACCTTCATCATGCGGCCTCTGAGTGGTGGTCGCCGAGTTGAGAGAGAGAGACCTGCGGCCACGGCCGGGCGAGCAGGAGGAGGAGCGCCGAGAGCCGAGTCATGGCGGGTGGAGTCCCGAGAGGACGGGAGGCTAGTTGGCCCGCTTTGCCTTCTTCACTGTCTTTCCGGGGGTTGGATGGGGTGACCTATTAGATTCCCTGCGCCCCTCCGCCGGCCGATCACGAGTTTGTCGGTATTCCCGACTTGCCTCCGGTATGTGTTACTGCATTTCTGTACAGTCATTTCATTTTAGTTTATTTGATATTCCGCGGAATAGTGATGTATCCGATATTTTTGCAGGCTTCCTCCGAGTACACCCGGCAGTCATTGGAGATGAATGCCTCCATGGCGGGGATGTTACAGCGGACCTTCGAGTTCCTAGCATTTTATGGCCTTCCGATATGTTCTCTCTGACATAGCTTCAAACCATACACAAACTGCTTCGCATAATCTGATGCACGACACAACATCTAATAAACTACTCACGGCACTTGACACACTGTATTCATACACTGCATCCTGCACTGTTTCAACTGCTCACGGCATTCAAACATCTTTGTACTCATTCTGCGTGCACGCTTTGTTTCAACCGCCACGGCATTCAAACACTATACTCATACACCGTGATTACGCAGCGATAAACCGCTCACGGCATTCAAACATCAGACTATACTCAGATTCGCGACCGATAAAGCGCTCACGGCATTCAAACATCGTACTCATACGCATTCGCAGACCGCGATAAAGCGCTCACGGCATTCAAACATCACTCATACATTGCATTGATAACCGCCACGGCATTCAAACATCGTACTCATACATCGCATTACTGCCGATAAACTGCTCACGGCATTCAAACACTGTACTCATACACTGCATTGATAAACTGCTTCATGTATACTGATGCATTTGCCTTTTGTACTTTTCAGCCTCCCTTCCCGATTCCTCCTGTGGGTGGTGGCGCTCCATCTGGACCTTCCATTTCTACTCGGGATGGCAGGATATTCCCCCGCACCAGAGGAGGGCGTACTTTCGCCGGGAGCAGCTCGCGGGCTCCAGTTCCAGACAACGAGTCTAAGGAGGAGGCGGAGGCATCCGAGGAGGAGGCCGGCTCGGGCTCTGATTGTGACACTTCTGGTGATGCTCCTGGGCTTCTGCCCAGAAAGAGAGCGAGGACATATCCCCCGGCGCGAGGCCATTGATGATGTTGATGACCCAGACTTTTGCTATTTTTTTTATTTCTTTTCTTGTACTTTTCTCTTTTGTTGGTAGATAGAGTACTTTGTACTGCCGTAGGCAGATTCTTGTTTCCAAAACTATGTATTTGAAAAAGATGATATGAAATGAAACAAAATTTTTGTCTGAAAAGAATGTTATATCTGTACATATCTGTATCTTTCATACTTTGCACTGCATGGCGTCATGTTACACCTCGAATGTAAATGATATTGATCTGTTGTCTGAAAATTGAGCAATTGTACTATGATAATCGGATAACCAACCAATTAACAGCAAAACAACTCATACAAACCACTGCCCAAAACTGGATAGAAAGCCCATACTCTGCTGGGGACTAATCTGCTGGGGATTGACCTGTACGCAACCCATAACACAGTATTCGGTTCATTCTGCACACAACAAATCCTGAACAAATAGCCCCAATCTGACGAGACGGGTCACAAAGCTGACACGGTTGTAGTTGAAACACACTCGGATGTTCCAAATTTTCCCTTTCCTTCTCTTGCTTTGCATGGATGTAGAGAATGGCACAGCATTTTGAGCACAAGCGATTACTTCTTGGAAGAGGATGGGTTCTCAACCGGGGTATCGGGCCTACCATAGAATACGACGAGACAGACTCAAACAAAGAAACAAAAGGCACACGACCTGACATAACGAGACATGCTCGGAAAAGACTCAAAGCCGAAATCCAGGTCGACAAATTAAAAGACACGACACACAGACATGTTTACAAAAAGACCTCAAATCTCGAGGAGCCAATTCCTCTGGGTATTATTCCCACCCTTTCTGATTTGTGATACTGCCGCTTTCGGCCCTCGTGCTCGGTTTTCTCTCAAAACCCTTTTCTCACTTTTCTCTCGACACCTCTCTATTCTTTATTCTCTCATTTTTCATCCTTCCCGGGGTGATTGAGATGAATAGGAAGTCGCGGGTTCACGCCAACACCTTGTAGCTCACGGCTATTCCTTCGGTGGATAGGGTGCCTTCGGCAAGTATATTAACGGGGGAAGCGAAGACTGACTCAAACGTGCCCCTAGTTCGTCATTTTGACCATTTTTGTGTTCTAAAACAGTTTTGATAAAAAATGAGAGTTGGATTAACACACTTATTCGATTTTTGATTTGAAAATCATGCGAATCAGGCTGTAAGCACTGAAAATTCTCCTTTTTGGGTCCAGACATGGTCCAATTTTGAAAATGAAACAGTTTTCGAGAAAATAAGTCAACCTCAGTGAAAATTTTCAAAAACTATTTTTGCAAACAATCAACGCTCAACGAGCGCAGAACTTACCCTCGAGATGCGCAACCTCGGATCGGAGACGATGAAAAATTGCCCCTGGCTTAAGGAGGGGGTAAGGCAACGGAAAGTTGCCCCTAGTTTGGACGGCAACTCAGGGCAACTTTATGGCAATGCATGGCAACGGAAAGTTGCCCCTTGTTTAGATGATGCCTCGGCACGTTGTAAGCCAGTCTTTGTTGATGACGATCGAACCCTCAGGCGCGGAGGAGTCGAAGACGGTTTGAATCAATATATGGACACAGTCACCTGGAAGGTGTTAGTGGTTTGGACTTCAAGAGGAAGTTAATCACGTAATTCCGGGCTGCTGCAATCGAGACATTGGATTCGAAGGAGGCAAAAGTAATCAAAACCATGACATGGACTGAGACGCTATGGAAGCGGTGGGGGCTGGACTTCAAGATGAAGTTGCCTACGTATCCCAAATATGGGAATCAAGCCTTACGTAGTTCCGGTTAAGGTACACTCGGGTATTTTAACCTTCACTGTTTAGGCTCTAACTTTTGCCAAGGCGCCCAATGCGGGTTTTCGACCTTGCGAGCTATGTTTTTTTTTTTTTCTTTCTTTTTCTCTTCTTTTCTTTTGCATTTCTTTTCTTTTCTTTGTTTTCTTTTGCTATTGTTTTTTTTTTTATTTTTTTATTTTTTTGCTTCTTCGTATTTTTCTTTTTTTTTTCTTTTTCTTTGCTCTAACTTTTGCCTGGGCTGCCCTTCCGGGTTTTCGGCCCAGCGAGCCTCTCAAAGGGTAAAAGTGTAGCAGGTCCATGCCAAATGGTTTTGAAGTCGAAGCCCTCTGTATCCAAGGGAATGACTGTTGTATTGACTTGCAGAAGAATTTATCACGATTGCTTCTCGAGCTTTGCTTAGTGGGATCTGATCTTCCTGATCTAACTTTGACGCCTCTTACTCGAGGGCTGCCTCGAAATGGGCCACACAGGCGTTTCATGGCACTGAATGCTTTGAACAGATTCCGGTTTGCAACAAATAAATCAAATCTCGAGACTGGGAGCGATCCTGGGCTGCACCATCTCAAGAGCGGTTCCACACAGGTCTTCGCGAGACTACGCAAAATATCTTGTTTTTAGAAGTTTTTAAGAAAGCGACAAATCACTCATGTTGAAGATAGTGTTGAACCAGTCTGGATCAGGCCAGGGTCCTTCTCAGTACTCACGCCGACAAGCATGATTTCGTTCATTAAAAACTTAGCAGGCCTCTCTTTCTCTCAAAATGATCAAAATTTTGCAAAAATCCAAGGAATTCCTTCCTCTTCATTTTTATCACCGCAGTGTTCGAAAAGGGTTTTTATGAAAAGCTTAGGTCATTATGACGATGTTTAAGGCACTAGAGAGCAGGTGAAATGCACCGTCGTTCCATTCAAATTCTCTGGCACGGTTGGTTCGAACAGTAACAAATATGAAACGTGACAGCCACAGCTGTTTCATTCAGATTTGGTAGTATAACCGGCTCCTCAGCAGCAAACAGGCTCAAAAAGCAAAAGCAACTAATTACAAGACAAAATGGTGTTTGAGGCAACAACCCTGGAATCACCTGGTATACTATACAAGAGGGACTGACTCGTTACGACAAGACAGACCCCGTAAGCAAAAAGACTGACTCAATACAGAGAGACAGACTCAAAAACAAAACAAAAGACTGACTCGACACCCAAGTCGATTTACAAAACTAGCATTGACGGTGCTCAAAAATGTGTGCGACGCCACATCAAAAATGTACCGAACACGCTTGCCAGGCGGTTCACCTTCGATTACATACTTGCGACATCAGATCCTCAAAATCCAACAACCGAGTGGTGACGGACTTTCTTTGAGGTAGGCGGAGGATAACCTCGTTGTCAATCAAATCTTGTACCTCGTCTTGGAGGCGGAAGCGATTGTTGGCAAGATGGCATGGCGGTCTGGTACGCCTGATGAGTAGGGTCATGAGTGTCAGGGAGATTCTTCGGGAGAGGCCGAGGCTCTAGGGGTTTAAGGTGTCCCCTCTCGGCAAGGATTTGAAACGCCTTGGACACTCCTGCTAGATGCACTGGCAAACGAATCGGCGGGTGCGGCCTTGGGTTTCTGATCCTTCCCAGATGCGAGGTTGGGAGCGGGAAGAACTGTTTTGGCATGACGGGGCCTATCCCGATTCTCTGATTGACTGGAGTTGCCCTCGGGCGGAGTAGGGAAAGCATTCTCCTGACTTTTGACATAGCTGCGGATATCGTTGCTTGTTCATCCTCGGCTTTCAAAGCCTCTCGCCCAGCGAAGTTGTTCGATAGGTCGAGATCTTCCTTCATCTTGCCTTTGTCTCTGGCCTCGGCCTGATCTAGAGTTTGGTTCGATGCGTCGTTGCCATAGCTGGAGGCTATCTCCGGTTGGCTGAGTTCAATTACAATTCGTCCCAGTAGCGGGGGCTTTTGGGGTATAAAGCCTCCGGCATATGGTGCAGCTGGTGGCGAAACAGACATCCCATAGGCGAGATCCGCCACGGACCTTTGAAGATCACCTATCATCCCCATTAGTTCAAATGTAGTAGGCTCGCGAGCCGGATATAGTTGAGGAGTCCAAATTGGATGTGCGGCAGGTGACCTAGGTGGATGCGGCATGTCAACCGTAGTCCTATCTTGTAAGGGGATTCCCTGACTCAACGCGGTCGTCATGACCACAATCTCTTCCGAGTTTTGCGTCATGTTCAGTCTTGCCTCAGCAAGGAGAAGACACTAGCTGTTCTGGATCAACTCTTTGAATCTCTGAACTAAAATGAAAAATAAGCAGCATTTCAGCCCCAAACAGATCAAACACGGGTGTAGCCGATCAACTGCACTCTACCATCGATCCATTCCCCCGAACCACTGTTCAAAATCGAATCGACACCGCAGAACCTGGTGATTCTCAACAACACCGTCTTCGGTGCCCTCGAGATACCCAATCTTGCAACCGATATGTGTGTTCTGTGAGATACACTCTAAAAGCACATAGCGTAAAGGAGAACCAAAAACACCCCTATGTTGGGGTAGGGTTTCTGTCCTATTTTGTCGAGCTAGGGTTTCACTACGCATTAGCCGGTTTCAAACAACCTATATCGGGTAAGCAACTTTGTCCTAGCTTGGAATGGTCACTATGGATCCGAATATGCACTAGGTCGAATGGTCAAAAAGGGTGCCCCAGTAGAACCGGGGTTTGTGTTCCCATACTGGCAGAGCCCGCAACCGGTCAGCCTTACGGTCATGCCTTGACAAGACAAGCCTCCAGCAAACCGCTCAGGAATAGCAGATGGCCAACACGGTGTCCTAGGCGCACCAATGCACATGCAATGCAAAGAAACACATAAGTGTAGTCAAAACAGGATATCACGAGTTCGAGTCAAGCTCTCTAAAGTCCCCAGCAGAGTCGCCAGAAACTGTAGACGTGCCCGTGGGCTTCACTCTACAGTTCGGACTCGATTTGTGTCGGTTCTAAATCTGAACCAAAGAGCCCAAATCCGGCAAATCGTTTTGAAGAAAAACAGATTTTGAAAAGTAGTGCCAAACATGGACTGCTTTGCCAGATTACAGAGTCGCCACCTAAATATTTTAAAATGGGAAATTTAGGAAACCCTGACTCGATCCAAGGCCATGTCCAATCATCACCAAAGTGGTCTTGGCTTGGGAGCTTGGGTACGATCGGGAAGGTCGACTATGAGCACCCTTTTCGCCGGTCAAGACCGACCTCTACTAACCGTGATATCGATTTTGAAAACATTACATGCTCTTATTCCAATTATTAGCCTAGAATTACTATGTTATGCGCGCAGCAAACAAGTATAGACTAGATTGCCTAATTTGGAAATAAACATTGCATATCCGTTCGTTTTGAAAATGCTTTGGAATTTGCTACTAGCGAGTAGGCTAAAACACGGATTTCAACGAGCTTTTCCAACTTAAGCAACCCAACCTCCACCCACAGGCATTCAAACAGTTTATCTCATATAAGCACTTAGCCGCATGGTAAGCATACTATTATGGCAACATTCACACGCATGTGGTATGCTAAAGCGTGAAATACTTACATCGTACTCCGTGCCAAAACAATAAACTAGTTAGCAAATATGCATGCCCTAGTTCATGTTAGAGTGACTAATGCATCGCATACAACATGTAGTTAGGATAGGCTCGGCTAACCATAAAAATGGCATGTGAAATGCAATCATTTGATGCACGTATTCAAGTTAGATTTGAAAATACAATGCGGTTTGTATGATGTACCGAGCCCGGTGCATGTAAGACAAATGTATGGATGCACGCATGCATAGCATAAGGTATGCTAGAATAAACGTGCCCTAACCTACCATCATAAGCAGGTAAATAAAAGGGAAGAAAGAAGTAGGGGTTGGAAGACATACACACCACTCACCCACACTTATTACAATTACGCCCTCGCTCGGAGGGACCAAAAGAATAATACAAATAATTAACTACGCAAGCTAATTAAATATTACAAATTAATTAAATTGACAAAATAATTAATCTAAGAAAAACAGTAAACCGCCTCGGGGCGAGGGCCCAATGCAGCACGTGCCCGGGTTCCGCTCGGAATTGCACTGCCATGCCTAGCTTGCCTCTGTTTTCCCTGCTTTGCACCACAGAAGACTGCCAAAGCCTCAGAACTACTTCCTTGGATGCTGGGGATCACCACCGGCTAAACAGAACATCTACCGGCTGCTATCTGTGGCCATCGGCACAAAATATACCCATCGGCTGTTGATTGACTGCTGGTTGGCACTAAATACTGCCGGCCGGCAATGAATTCCTGCAGAACCTGCAACTCACAGCAGCAGAGGGCAAAACTTGCATGGCAATGCAATTCAAAGCATATATGCACTAAACACACCCCTTGTCATACTAATGACT
This sequence comes from Camellia lanceoleosa, assembly GCA_025200525.1. Classification (NCBI taxonomy): domain Eukaryota; kingdom Viridiplantae; phylum Streptophyta; class Magnoliopsida; order Ericales; family Theaceae; genus Camellia; species Camellia lanceoleosa. The sequence continues at coordinate 7,650,295 of CM045759.1, read as the reverse complement.
CAAAGGAGGATGTGCCTCGATTCTCGGACCACCAATCACGCATTTCCATGCATGATGGCCCAAAGAACCAAGTATGCAACTTTAATTTCAAATGCATGCAAACCAATCAAACAAAGTGAGACCCAATTCCCATCACCAAGTCAAGGAACAAGGCATGCATGCCTATGTGTGCAATCCTAAGCATGTCAACTAGGGATGCAACATGAGCATGTAGACAAACAATGCAAGCATACAAGTGAACATGCAATAGCATACAAGCAAGTAAATAATGGTCTTACCCATGACCTAGGCAACTCCAAGTAGGCCTAAAATCAGTAGCCAAATGCTAAGACATGAGGGCCAAACACATATACACACATGCACATGTTAAAGCACCAACACTTAAGCATAATAAAGCAACTCTTAAACACATTTAAGAGGCACAAATATGGGCCATTAGCATGCAATTTAGGCTCTGAAATCATGCTATAAAGTGATGCCGAATCATGTTTAAACAAGACAAGCAAAACATGCGCACATAGGTTCAACATTTCAAAGCAAGCCAATAAGACATTGAACTACCCTTATGCAAAACAAATATGGCATGCGTTGAACAACCCAAAACAGATTTTTAGCATGTAAAACTAAGCCCAAAGGACCACTTAGATGGCATCTAAATGGCTCAACTAGGAATGCATGCACAAATGCTAAGACATGAGGCATAAGGCACAAGCTTCTGAAGCAGCAAAGAGGCATGCAAGGAAATCAAACAAGCATGCTAAATGGACTAAAATGACATGCTAAATGGTTCCGAACCATTGAAAACAAAACAAGCAAGGCATGCTACATATTTGTGCTCTTAAGGCCAACAAGCCAAATACAAAGAGGTTACAAGATACATGCTAAGATTGACCAAAACAACTTAGGACAGACCTAAAGCATGGCAAAATAAGCATATACGCTTCATGGATCTAGGCCTAAAACATGCTCAAACTAGGGCTAACAACCTAGGCATGTTAAGGGACCAAAGAGGCATTACAAAGCAACCATGCAAAACATGCAAGGAGTACTAAAACCAACACTTAGCAATGTCATATTAGGGCATAATAAACATAAAATGCAGCCAAGACATGCTCTTCAAATATTCAAAACTATGCTCCCTTAAGAGGCCAAATCTTGCCCTTTTCAAGGACATCAAGGAGAGGGGGTGCCCCCACTCCTTCTTGGGACTTTAAGGCATCATCTACACCGCTGAAATCCCTCAAGATTTCAGTGGTGAAAAGACCCAAATACCAAAATCCCAGAGCTCAACAAAATAGCACAAAAATGAGGCCTTTCAAGGCCTATGAGGGGCCAAACTTCCCCAAAGCACAAAGTACCCTTAATAAACTATCAAGAGGACTAAAAAATAGAACTTTTATGTGTTGATCACCAAGCACAAAAACAGTCCTAAACTAGGTAAAAACAAGGTGCAAGAAAGGGGTAAAAATGACTAGTTTCTTACCCTTGAAGCTTTTCTTCAACAATGGTGACTTTGATGTTTCCTTAAGCCTAAAACCAGAGTTTTTTCTCTGTCTTTTCTCTCCAAAAATGTCTAAGTTTTCCAACCCTTGAGCCAAGAGAAGAAGAGTTCTCTTATAAGAATGAAAACTTACAAGCTAAGCAAACCAAAGGCTCATCCCTCCATACACGTGTATGGAGGGGAAACAAGTGCTACAAAGCTGTCTGAAAATATCTCCAAAAACAACTGTAAAGTGATCGGCAGGGCAAAATGGTTATTTTGCCAAAAGGAGTGCCGACCGGCACAAAATAGTGCCGACCGGCACAATATAGTGCCGATGGAAACACTCACCAGCCGGTGCCTTCTAGCCACTGCCGGTGGTGTGTGGGGATGTCTCAGAAGGCATTCCCTGCCCCTCAAAGGCAAAGCACAAGTGTTTGGTGCAAAACCAGACACAAAACGGTTAAGTTCGGGGGTCCTGAGGCAGGGCACGTAGCCGAGGACTCCGAGAACTCCAAACAAACACAAACATGGATAATCACCGAGTGTTCAAGCGGTGATGTCCAAGTCTTGAGGACGGTCAAAAATGGGGTGTCTACAGCGTGCACATGGGCACGCAAATCGAGGCGATGATCCTAAGGCTTAAAATGGCATACGCAATGCAATTGGACTTACACTAACATGAGTGGACCTCAGCCACACTCACATAAGAGGCCGATGGATGAAAATGAAGTGCCTCGAAGTACGTGCACACGCATAACCGAGACAATGACATAAAGGCATGAAACGCCTAAAATATGACATACAATGAGACTAAAATGAGATGTCTCGAAATGCGTGCTTACGGACCATAAGCGAGAAAATGGCATACGGAATGCAACAGGATTAAAATGAGATATACGATGCAATATGGGCTTACACCAACATGAACGAGCCTCAGCCACACTCACATAAGAGGCAGGGAGATGAAAATGAAGTGCCTCGAAATCGTGCACTGCAGACACATAAACCGAGGCAATGGCATCTGGAATGCAATGAGACTAAGATGGCATCTGAGAATCTGAAATGGACTTACACTAACATGAGCGAGCCTCGGCCACACTCACATAAGAGGCCGGATAAAAGTGAAGTGCCTCGAAATGCGTGCTGCAGACGCAAAACCGGGGCAATGGCCCTAAGGCATGAAATGGCAAGGAAATGATATGCAAACATGAAAATGAATTTCAGCACTGAAATGTGGGGGAAAACAGTCCCGAAACATGGCCAAAGTGCACCCGAAGCATGGAATGATCCCGAAATGCGAATTAGGCGCCCGAAATGGCCTGTAGCTATGCAATGCATGCACAATATGGACATGGAATGAAAATAAAGTAGCAAGGAAGCCCCAAGACAAGCATTTTTCAGTCATAAAAAGGGCTAAACAGCAAGCACACATAGGATTAGGCAAGTATGCGAAAATGGCTCCGCAAGAGGGGTATTGAAGCAAGCGATACATGCGATGCCCAAATGGAAAAATACCCTTCTAAAACTCTGAAGAGGGAATAAAAATATGCACATTTACAGTAGATGAAATCCCCCAAATCAGTATGAAAACATGCTAAAAATGTCATGCAAGAACTAGGATACATAAGGCTATAACATGAGGTACCCCAAACATTCATCAAACCAGAAAAGACCCTTAATGAAATATGTCAAGAAGATCAAAATATGACTCTTTATAGTTCTGATGATGGCCGAAAACAGAAGCTAGATAAGCTTAAAAAAGCATGCAAAAAAATGGGGGTCAAAGAGGGGTATAAGGACAAGTATAACATGGAGACCCCCAACAAGGTTGATCCCTTCTACAATGTTTTAGAGGGACACAAAATAATCCTACTCACAGTTCATGACATGCTCCAAAACAGACTACATATAGGCCAAACAAATCATGCAAATTTATGGTAAATAGGAGAGATTATGAAGCAAGTACAAGATAGGGGGCCCAAACAGGGTTGAGTCCTTCTTCAATGTTGAAGAGGGGCTCAAAATAGGCCCTCTTATAGTTTACATTATGCTCGGAAACAGATCACACATAGGCCAAATATTCAATGCAAAATAATGGCATATAAGAGGATATTGAAACAAGTGCAAGATGGAGGGCTCAAACAGGGTTGAGCCCTTGAACAAACATGAAGAATAGCTCAAAATAGACCTAGTTTTAGTTAAGGTCGGAGCTCAAAACAATAAGAAAATAGGCTTAAGAAATGAGGCAAAAATGGGCTACGAAAGAGGGAAAGTGAGACTTACCCTTGTAGACAAGTCTTGGCTGCCTTTTGCTTGAAGAATGGGAGCCTCTTAGCTGATGGAAAGCTCTCCTAGCTACTGGAATGGAGTTGTGATGGTAGAGCTTGAAGATGATGAAGAAATGGCACCAAAACTTGAAGGAAATGAAGTTGTATGTATGTATATGCTCCAACCAATGCTTGTAATCTCTTCTCTTGAGTTGGGAGGACACCAATGTAGACAAGAGAGGGAGAGAGGAATCCTTGGCCAAATGGAGGGAAATGAGCTCTTATTTCCCTCCAAAAGGTTCCCCCGGATCAGATATTTTTGGGGGAAAATCAAAGCACAGCTGGAATGCACACATCCCAAGGAAGCAGGCTGGCTAGGCACTTTTGCTGTAGGTGGCCGGCCGGCCACCCCCCATGGCCGGCTGGCTAGGGGCAAAATGGTCATTTGAGAATTTCTGGCCGGCCACCAAAGATTGGTGTCCTCCCATATGTGTACAACAAGACCCTATGGTTGGAAATTGGCAACTCTAAAACAGGAGAAACAACAAGCCACTTTTCAAAGAGGTTCAAAAATGGACCAAAGAGTTACTGGCCGGCCATGTGTTTTTAGGGTCCTCCCATGTGTGTACAACACAAATATGTGGTTTTGGCTCGAAGAAAATGGCCGTAGGGTGTTCAACATTAGCCCGGAAGTGAGAAAAGCAGGCGAGGCCGGAGAGCATAACAGTTCTTTGAGACAATTGCTAGCCTCCCACCCTCCGGTGATCTTCTGGTGATAAAACAGTACTTGCCAAACATGAATTAAAACCGATGCAATACGAATGCTCGGGGGTCATAACACGCAGTTTGGGGTCAAAACCGTTAAGCCTTGTAAGTGGTGTTTGGCCCGAAGTGGGTATCTAAGACCCGGTGTCCCTTGAAAGGAGTAAATGAGATGCATGCCAAAAATCGGAGGAATCGGAGATGGTTGGGTGGTCTGAACCGAGGCACACGGCTGACGGCTCAGCAGGGAAGCAAGACTCGAAATGGGCAAAATGGCCTCTGACCACGAAATGTAGCCCATGGCCCTTGAGAGATAGTCTCTGGGACCTCTCCCTCCACTCAGAAAGAAAAGCAGAAAAAAGTCGGTTGCATAACCGGGGCAAAACCTGAAGAGGGTTCGGAAGTCGGAGGCGGGCGCCTGCCGCGACTCGAGACTTCGAGCGAGCACAAATGCAACATCATAGGCGCTCAATTGGTGGCGTCTAAGTCTTAAGGTCGGTCAAAAATCACGGTGTCTCTGATTGCCCCTCTTTGTGAACTTCGGAAGTCAAGAAGTGACGGAAGTGAATGTCAAAGCCTAGAGACGACCCATTTTTGACAAGGCCGAAGACTTAGACAATGATACAAGATGAACAGAGATATGTGCCCGCAGGCATGCCCACAGGCAGGGGGGTGCAAAATGCAAAGCGACATGCACAGAGTCGAATGATCATGCAAATGCAGCAAGCTGTAATGAGGCAAGTATTCGCAAATAGATGCAACAGTTTTAAGCAAGAATGCAAAGCAACAACTACATTTCATGCAGTTAGGAATGCGGAGAATCATTCAATTCTCGTCGCGTCTCACACGGAGAAGATACGATACCTGCGCGATTAGATGCAGTGCTTTTGACCTCAAATTAACCGTACATACAATATCGTGCCTGCAAAAGAGAGAAATTCAACAAGAACAATATGCTAACAACATATATTCAATGTGATTCCTCTGGTTCCGAAAGTTTGACACACACAGTGTCGGCGAGTGAATGCATCGCAATGCGAGAAAGGAACGTGAGCGACAACGCATGCTCGAGCACAGAGGTATGGTACAACAAGAAATCATGCATGACAATGCAAAATGTTCATGAGAATGCAAGTTATATGCAAAACAATGCAAAACGAGCACGAATCAGGGTGCCTATTTGTTGCGAAACAATGAGTAAGAAAACGCGCATTTCGGTGAAGGCAACTTGATCGCGGCCTCTGATTCACCTCCCGGAGAGGTTATAACATGTTCAAAAAGGATACACCTTGATTTTGATGAGTAATGATGAGACACATGTCAGAAATTGTAGCTGAAGTTCCGGCGGAGCAGTTTCGCGCCAGAAAGTGCACTTTTCTTGAACTTTTTCAGGTCCCGGGAACTCCGATCTTCCTCAAAATTTGCAGAGAGCTAGGTGGGCAAGTGGGGAACACCACCGGCCAGGTGGTTTCCCTTGGGGAGGTCACCGGCCAGGAAAGAAAAAGCAAATGGCCGGCCAGCCAGAAAAGGTGGCCGGCCGGCCACCTGCCCAAAAGCAGGGGCAGTTTTGTCATTTTGGCTCATTTCTATATAACCTCTCATCCATTCATTCCGAAATCACTCCCACAGCTGCAAAAACTCCTTCCCTTGCTCCCCAAACCATTTTTTCCTTCAGATATGCACTTTATACGTGCTTTTCGGCCTTCCACGCAAGTTGTTTTCGCGAAATCTTTCAGTTTTAAGCACTTTGAACTGATTAAATTTTGATTTCGGGGCTTCTTTTCTCATTTTCACCACTTGAGGTAAGTTTGTCTCAATATTTGGAAGATTTTCTCGGGAGTTGACTTTTGTTGACTTTTTTATTTCCCGGGAGTTGACTTTTGTTGACTTTTTCCAATTTTTGCTCATTTTTGCTCCTTTTGCAGATTTCTTGAAATGGCGGGTGATTACCCTCATGGTGGAGGTCCTCCAGGTGCTGGGGATGATTTTGATATCATGACATTGCCCCCGAGAGTCCGCCCTTTTATTCTCGATCGATACGCCCCACCGGTACATATAAGCTTCATGAACGTTTTTCGTTTCACTGGGTTCAATATTTGGGCACCGGGGATTTACTTCTGAGTCGGAGCAACACCTCTCTCACGATGCGAGAGGTATTTTACTTTATTTTACGCATTTTCGCGTTTTGTAGCTTTGCCACGCTTGAACATACTGATTTTAGCTTATGACATAGTACTTTGCTTGCATTACGAACATGTGACTTGAACACTTGAATTCTTGAACACATGGCTCATTGGTGATTGATTGTGAGCATACGGTACACATTAGTTAAGAATTGAACATACGGCTCAAACAACGATTTGTCGAACACACGGCCGAATTTGAAGGTGAGCACACCACACGCGATTAAGAGTAGAACACAGTCCCAAACTCGATTTTACGAACACGCAGTCCAAATGGATGGTGAACACACAACCCTGCGATTGAGAGTAGAACACCTGACCCCAAACTACGATTTTACGAGCACATTCCAAGTACCAAATTTTGAACACGACCCAGTTGAGGTGAACACACGACCCACAAATTTTTGAAATTTGAACCACAATTCAAATACCAACTTTTACGAACACCTGACCCACAAATTTTTGAAATTTGAACATGCAACTTAAATACCAAATTTTACGAACATGACCCAGTTTGAGGTGAACACACATTATACTAATTGAGAGTAGAACACACAGTCCCAAACTCCGATTTTACGAACACAGTCAAGTTGAAGTGAACACGCAGCCTCGAGTAAGGTTTGAACACATGACCCAAAACCAGATTCTTGAACACGTAGCCTTGATTAAGGTTTGAACACGACCCAAAACACAGTTCTTGAACACATGACCCAGGATTAGGATTTGAACCATGACCCAAAATCTGATTCTTGAACCATGACCTAGATTTTGAAGTGAACACTGACCCAAACATATTCTTGAACATGACGGGATTTTGAAGTGAACCATGACCCAGTTTGAAGTGAACACGTTGACCAGCGATTAGGATTTGAACCATGACCCAAAAGCACATATTCTTGAACATATGACCGATTAGGATTTGAACACGCACCAAAACGCAGTTCTTGAACACGCATTGATTTTGAAGTGGACACTGACATTGAGTAAGGATTTGAACACTGACCCAAATACCAAATTCTTGAACCATGACCCAGTTTTGATGTGAACACGACCAGTGAGTAAGGATTTGAACACATGACCCAAATACCAAATTCTTGAACACGCATGACCCAGTTGAAGTGAACACGCATGACCATCGATTTGTTTCATTTGCACCTGACTTCTTCATTTCATTTGCACTGACTTGTTACTTGCATGACTTGCATTTTATTGTGTCTTGAAAACATGTATTCATTCCGAATGCGTGTTGGCTCTCAGAGTGCAAGGATATGGTTCTCACTGCGAAAGTGGTATTTGAGCTTAGGAGGTTGTCCGGGATTTGGTTGACTCAGCAGGGTTCGGAGCATTCTGTACGGGGTTATCACACTGTCCTGCCAGTAGGACATTGTTAGCTGCTTTGGTGGAGAGATGGTGGGACACCACCAATTCTTTCCATTTTTCTGCCACCGGGGACATGACCATGACTCCCCTAGACTTCGCCGTACTCACCGGCCTAGACATAGGCGGTTGGCCCATACCTTATGACGAGGATATGGGAGAGTGGGAGGCCGCTTGGGTATATCTATTGGCGGCTCGCCCACCCGTAGACAGAGCTTCCGGAGAGTTCGGTACACCTGGTTCTCTTCCCGTTTTAGGAGGCCGGAGATGGAGCCTGAGTCTCCTGAGAAGATTGAGCAGTATACTCGAGGTTTCCTTATGTTCCTCTTTGGCACCACTCTGTTTGCCGATAGGGGGAACACTGTTGGATTGTATCTTTTGAGTGCCCTAGTGGACCTATCATAAGTCAGTCGGTATGACTGGGGTGGCGCTGGCCTGGCCACCCTCTATTGTTACATGAGTGCAGCCTCTCGCGGGCGAGGAGACTTACTCGGCGGCTATTGGAGAGCCTGGAGGTACGTTCTGTCCTCTTGATTTACATTTCTGCTCCTCATTACTTGTTCATTGCACACACGGCGCACTTTGCACTCTGTATTCTGCCTTTAGCACTTTGTATTCACGTTCCGCACTGCTTTTCTCTGCTATGGGTGTACGTATACTTTCCCACATTAGCCAGGAGATGGAGGTGCGGGACTCCTTATGACTCCGTTTTCACTTTGGTATTCGAGGGCGAGCACCGGCGAGACCTCGAGACTCTCTTCTACTGCGGACAGATTTTGATCTTGTCGCGGACGATGCAGGTATTTCGAACTCTCAATTCCTTTCATTTTCATCTTTGATCGCCTGTATATTCTCGATTTGATTGATTTATGCAATTGGCTATCCATGATTACTTGGCGACAGGCGATCTTAGGTGACGGTCTCCGACATCAGTATCCCGGAGGATCAGGTAATTCCCAGTATAGGTTCCTGCTCGAAGGACCTGTTGGTAGGGCATGGTTCCTGGGGGAACGCTTTCTGCGTCAGGTGTGGGGGTACGATTCTCAGGACCCTCCTGCTGTACCTCCAGCCACCATGAGGACCGCCGATAGACTCTCTGCCCAGGAGGTCGTTAATGATATGTAGGGCACCGATGCCTTGTTACATCTCATGGAGGGGGACTACGCCACCTATCGTCGTATATATCTGATGGCCCCCTTGACGGGAGTGCGTGCTCCACCACGGAGGCCTACTGATGTACCATCATCGAGTCGGGGTCATACCACGGATATCCCCTCCTCTAGCAGGGCCGGTGCATCTAGGGGTAGAGGTAGTTCGATCCCTCCGATCCCTCCGTCTCTTCATCATCCTTGGTGGCCAGATATGCCGACCGAGTTGACGAGTTGGCGGTTCGGGACTCCTTACCAGGTCTCGCTAGAGCCTCCTCTTCCTGACCACAGATATGTCAGGGATCCTAATTCGCTCCCGGTATGTTTTACAGCTTTGATTTATCAGTTAGATATTTGGATGTTCATTCCTTTACTGATAGTTTTACATTTGTATTTGCAGCCTCCAGTTGAGTACACGGATGAGCTACTTGGGATGCTGGCCACATTCGAAGGCATGATCCTACGGAGGGAGGCACAGCTGGCCATTATGGGCGTGCAGGTACTGTTCATCTTTCCTATATTTAGCATACTCATGATGACATACTGGTTTTGAACATTCTGCTGTATTGATAGGCTGTGTAGAGCATATCTGACACACACCCCACTCGCATACTGTACTTGCATCTGCTTTTCATATTTGAACTGATGTATTGAACTCTTCATTTTCAGATGCCTCCTGTCTATACACCGCCGCATGGTAGACCACCAGACCTTCTCGAGAGGTCAGTCTTGGACTGTTGAGTCTTGGGCCATCTGGGCCTTTTCGAGGTGGGCCATCGAGGCCTTCTCGAGGCTGGGCCATCTAGGCCTTTTTCGAGGAGCTCGAGGAGGCGTGGTCGTCTCATGCAGACCTTGAGGCACCCATTATTGAGGAGGAGGAGGAGGAGGTCATGAGACCGTGAGTCGAAGACATCTGCGGTGGAGGGAGGCTCCGGTCTTGGTTCCGGGAGTGGAGACGAGGCTGAGGGGAATCCGGAGGATGATAGCTCTGACCCGGATAGTGATGATGGTGCAGAGGTTATCCCGCAGAAGAGGATGAGAGGGCCTCCTCATTACCGTTCCCGAGGATATTGATGCTATTTCCTGCTTTATTTTACTTTTTGCTAGTAGTTTGTAGCACTTTGCATATTGTTAGGCAGTTTTATTTCCCGTAAAACTTGTACCTTTATTTTGTTGTAAAACATGATGGAATGAAACAGCCTTTGAAAAGATGTTTGTATTTGAAATTCTTAGCATCACAACGCATCATTTTGCACAAAAATGGAATTGAATGGGAATGTGCCTTGTGTATTTACCGGGTCAGGTAATGAACCGACGCAACAAATCAAACAACTCGACTCACTAAGAAATAACAGAATCTTAGCAAGTTTACAACTCGATAAGCAAAAATACAACAATGTTAACGACTCGATAAACAAGACTTAACAAAATCACGTAAACGAAAAGTAAACAAAAAGTAATAACTCAAAACACAAAATGCGATAGCTCGACAAAACTTACAACTCGATAAACAAAACAACAACTCGATAAGCAAAAATACAACAAAGCGTACTTCGGACGGACGATCTGGATGATGGAACGTATCCGAAACTTGAGAGAAACAGAGGCCTTCGACGTTCCCGATGCGTGAAAGTGCCTCAAGCTTCCTTCCGGAGGGCAGAACAGGACCAATGAGCATGGTGGGCCACATTTGCTTTTGGGATTGGAGGGTGGCCGGCCGGCCAGTTTGTGAAACAAAGGTGGCCGGCCTACTAGAATAGATGGCCGGCCGGCCACCTCTCCCGCAACCCTCAGAATTTTGACACGTGTCCTGAAATAGTGTTTTACCCCCCCTATAAAAGCCCCAGCCTTGGAACTTATTCATTTCATCACTGTTTCTCACAAAAATGGAGGCATTTCTCGCAGAAAATCTCACATCTTGGATCTCTTCTTTAGATGGCTCAGAAAAGTTGAACTTCCGGGGTTTCGGCTTGAATGCACTATTCACGCTGGGCCGGACTTCACTGCATCTTCCTTTCCTCCATGCGGCGATGAGATTTTGGAACCCCGTGACGCACGTCTTTAGCTTCGGAGGGCAAGAGGTATGTCCCACTTTTGAAGATTTTCAAGTTTTGATAGAATCCGAGCGAGGTGAGGAGATCTTGCCCCAACTCAATTTTGGCTATGCCCAGACCTTAGGGCGGATGTGCGGACTCGACGCGCATGATGCTCGATCTCTGATTTGTGACGGAATGTTGGATATCCCAAGCATGATTTACCGATTCTCCGATGCTGGTGACCGCAGCGACCATTATTGGCAAGGCTTCCGACGACATGCTCTCTGTTTGTGCCTGTTATCTCATTTTCTGTTTGCCTCAAGCTTCGGAGGGTCCGACGCCCGTCTGATTGAAGTTGCTCAAGGCTTGAAAAAGGGAAAGATTTGCATTGCCATGACTCTGGCCGAGACACTGATGGGCTTAGATGCTTTCTACTGCCGGGAGAATGGATAAATTGCAAGTCGTGGACTCTTGCCCTGTTTACTCAGCCCGCGGTTACTTCTTTCGACAACGCCTAGTCGATGCCCTTGATGAGGGATGGTGGTTTGAATGGATGTGCAATTTGTCGGCAGATCGCATTGCGTGGCGTTGTCCTTGGCTCAATCTCCCAGCAATGAGCTACAGCATGTCCCGACAGGTCGGGATTCGACTGATTGGCTTGACTCATTGTGTATTCTATTTCCCATTCCGTATTCTGCGCCAGTTTGGCCATGATTAGACTTGCCCACCAGAGGGGATAGAGTATCCGCTACATTCCCAAGATTAAAATGAGATATGCGATGCAATATGGGCTTAAACCAACATGAGCGAGCCTCAGCCACACTCACATAAGAGGCTGGGAGATGAAAATGAAGTGCCTCGAAATGCGTGCACACGGGCATGCAAACCGAGGCAATGGCATACGGAATGCAATGAGATTAAGATGGCATACAGAATGTGAAATGGACTTACACTAACATGAGCGAGCCTCAGCCACACTCACATAAGAGGCCGTCGGATAAAAGTGAAGTGCCTCGAAATGCATGCACACGGACACGCAAACCGGGGCAATGGCCCTAAGGCATGAAATGGCAAGGAAATGATATGCAAACATGAAAATGAATTTCAGCACTGAAATGTGGGGGAAAACAGTCCCGAAACATGGCCAAAGTGCACCTGAAGCATGGAATGATCCCGAAATGCGAATTAGGCGCCCGAAATGGCCTGTAGCTATGCAATGCATGCACAATATGGACATGGAATGAAAATACAGTAGCAAGGAAGCCCCAAGACAAGCATTTTTCAGTCATAAAAAGGGCTAAACAGCAAGCACACATAGGATTAGGCAAGTATGCGAAAATGGCTCCGCAAGAGGGGTATTGAAGAAAGCGATACATGCGATGCCCAAATGAAAAAATACCCTTCTAAAACTCTGAAGAGGGACTAAAAATATGCACATTTACAGTAGATGACATCCCCCAACTCAGTATGCAAACATGCTAAAAATGTCATGCAAGAACTAGGATACATAAGGCTATAACATGAGGTACCCCAAACATTCATCAAAATAGAATAGACCCTTAATGAAATATGTCAAGAAGATCAAAATATGACTCTTTCTAGTTCTGGTGATGGCCGAAAACAGAAGCTAGATAAGCTTAAAAAAGCATGCAAAAAAATGGGGGTCAAAGAGGGGTATAATGACAAGTATAACATGGAGACTCCCAACAAGGTTGATCCCTTCTAAAATCTTGTAGAGGGACACAAAATAAGCCTACTCACAGTTCATGACATGCTCCAAAACAGACTACATGTAGGCCAACCAAATCATGCAAATTTACGGTAAATAAGAGAGATTATGAAGCATGTACAAGATAGGGGGCCCAAACAGGGTTGAGCCCTTCTTCAATGTTGAAGAGGGGCTCAAAATAGGCCCTCTTACAGTTTACATTATGCTCGGAAACAGATCACACATAGGCCAAATATTCAATGCAAAATAATGGCATATAAGAGGATATTGAAACAAGTGCAAGATGGAGGGCTCAAACAGAGTTGAGCCCTTGAACAAACATGAAGAATAGCTCAAAATAGACCTAGTTTCAGTTAAGGTCGGAGCTCAAAACAATAAGAAAATAGGCTTAAGAAATGAGGCAAAAATGGGCTACAAAAGAGGGAAAGTGAGACTTACCCTTGTAGACAAGTCTTGGCTGCCTTTTGCTTGAAGAATGGGAGCCTCTTAGCTGCTGGAAAGCTCTCCTAGCTACTGGAATGGAGTTGTGATGGTAGAGCTTGAAGATGATGAAGAAATGGCACCAAAACTTGAAGGAAATGAAGTTGTATGTATGTATATGCTCCAACCAATGCTTGTAATCTCTTCTCTTGAGTTGGGAGGACACCAATGTAGACAAGAGAGGAAGAGAGGAATCCTTGGCCAAATGGAGGGAAATGAGCTCTTATTTCCCTCCAAAAGGTTCCCCCGGATCAGATATTTTTGGGAGAAAATCAAAGCACAGCTGGAATGCACACATCCCAAGGAAGCAGGCCGGCTAGGCACTTTTGCTGTAGGTGGCCGGCCGGCCACCCCCCCATGGCCGGCCGGCTAGGGGAAAAATGGTCATTTGAGAATTTCTGGCCGGCCACCAAAGATTGGTGTCCTCCCATATGTGTACAACAAGACCCTATGGTTGGAAATTGGCAACTCTTAAACAGGAGAAACAACAAGCCACTTTTCAAAGAGGTTCAAAAATGGACCAAAGAATTACTGGCCGGCCATGTGTTTTTAGGGTCTTCCCATGTGTGTACAACACAAATATGTGGTTTTGGCTCGAAGAAAATGGCCCTAGGGTGTTCAACATTAGCCCGGAAGTGAGAAAAACAGTAGGGCCGGAGAGCATAATCTTTGAGACAATTGCTGGCCTCCCACCCTCCAGTGAGCTTCCTGGTGATAAAACAGAGGTACTTGCCAAAAATGAACAAAAACCGATGCAAAACGAATGCTCGGGGGCCAAAACACGCAGTTCGGGGTCCCGAAAACTGGCCGTTAAGCACCGAAAGTGGTGTTTGGCCACGAAGTGAGTATCTAAGACCCCAGTGTCCCTTGAAAGGGAGTAAATGAGATGCATGCTAAAAACCGGAGGAATCGGAGATGGTTGGGTGGTCCCGAACCGAGGCACACGGCCTGACGGCTCCGAAAACCGGGAACCGGGCTCCGAAATAGGCAAAATGGCCTACAGCCATGAAATGTAGCCCATGGCCACTGAGAGATAGTCTACGGGACCTCTCCCTCCCCTCAGGAAAGAAAATAGAGAAAACCGAGTCTGGTTCGCAAACCGAGGCAAGGCACAGAAGAGGGTTCGGAAGTCCGGAGGCAGGGCGCACGGCCGCGACTCTGAGACTTCTGAACGAGCACAAAATGCAACATCACCGAGCACTCAATCGGTGACGTCTAAGTCTTAAGGTCGGTCAAAAATGGGGTGTCTACAATAAGTGAGAGCCAAAACACCCTTATGTTGGGGTAGGGTTTTCCTGTTTTATTTTGTCAGGAGCTAGGGTTTCACTACGTATGCAGCGGTTTCAAACAACCTAACATCGAGTAAGCAACCTATCCTAGTTTGGAATGGTCACTATGGATTCCGAATATGCACTAGGTCGAATTGTCAAAAGGGTGCCCCGGTAAAACCGGGGTTTGTGTTTCCATCTTGGCGAGCCGTAACGATAAGCCTTATGGTGCAGACCTCGCAAACCGCTCAAGAATAGCTGATGGCAAACACGGTGTCCTAGGCGCACCAATGCACATGCAATGCAAAGAAACACATAGGTGTAGTCAAAACAAGATATCATGAGTTCGAGTCAAGTTCTCTAAGTCTCCAGCAGAGTCGCCAGAAACTGTAGACGTCCCCAAACGTCCCGGGAGGATGAGTCCCGTTTTGTTCATTTGGGCTCACTACAGTTCAGGACTCAATGTCACGATCCTGTATCTAATCTCGCAGAGTGCAATGCAAGACCGATGAAATCATCAAAGAGTCCAAATCCGGCAAATCGTTTTTAAAAATATATTTTTTGAAAGAAGTGCCAAACATGGATTGCTTTGCCAAATATAGAGTCGCCACCAAAATATTTATTTTTGGGGAAATTTAGAAAACCCTGACTCGTTACCTAAGGCCACGTGTCCGTCATCACCAAAGTTGCCTCAGCTCGGGAACTTGGGTACGATTAGGGAAGGTCACTTCGTGAGCACCCTCGCTCGCCCGATCGAAGATCGGCCTCTACTAACCATGATATCTAGTTTTGAAAACATTATGCGTTCTTATTCCGGTTATTAGCCTAGAATTACTATGTGATGCGCGCAGTATACAAGTATAGACTGGGTTGCCTGAATTGGAACAAAACATCTCATGTTCGTTTTGAAAAACGGTTTGCTACTCGCAAGTAGGCTGAAATGCAGGTTTTGCCACCCTCGGGTGGGCTTAGAAAAAGATGGTTTTGCCACTATCTAGTGGGCTTAAAACTCACAGTCGATGATTTGTTTCCATCCAAATAACCCAACCTTCGCCCACAGGCATTCAGGCAGATATATCACATAAGCATATAGCCTCATGGTAAGCATGCTATCGTGGCAATCACTTATATGCATGCAAGGATGCTAAAGCATAAAAGCTTACCGAGTACTCCGAGCCAAAACAGAAGCTATGTTAGAAATCCATGCATGATCCTAACTATACAGAAATGCCTAATGCAACACATGCAAAAATGCAACTTATAGCAGGCTCGGCTATTCTAAGATGGCATATGATGATGTTACAGCTAACATGTATTCAAGTTGGAATTGAAATACAAATGCAGTTAGTATGATGCGCCGAGCCCGGTGCATGTGAAACAGATGAATGAATGCAAACATGCTATCATACTGTATGCTAATTGAAACATGCCCTAAACTAACCATCATAAGCTGGTAAATAAAAGGGAGAAAGACGTGGGGTTGGAAGACATACATCACACACACGCACACTTATTACAATTGTGCCCTCGCTCGGAGGGTCCGAATATATAATCTGATCAAATAAATAATCTGTCAAATAAGTACAAAACCCTAATTAATTAACAAATTAACTAGGAAAGCAGTAAATTAGCATGCAAGTTATGGATCGCCTCAGCTCTGTTCTGAATGATGAATGATGCATGCTTGAGTTGCTTGGCGCGGAAATCCATTGCGATGCCCCAATTAGCCTCTGTTTACAATTAAGCCCGGAATATTGCACGAAGCTCCAAAAGACTACCGGTTTCTAATTTGCTGCAACAGAGAGCAAGAAAGAAGCATGGCAAAGTATTTTCACATATGTATGCATACCTCGATCCTCGTGCCACCAATCACGTATCTCGATGCATGATGGCCAAGGAGTCGAATTGCACGACTCAATGTGAAATGAATGCACACATATAAACACAACAAGACCGAGACTCCATCATGGTTAATCCGGAGTGTCGGCGACCAGGAATTGAGACATGTTCCGTCACTCGGAGTACGAAACGTCCCTCGTTTCCCGTGTTTGGGCTAACTCCTATTCCCAAACACAATGCAATATGCATGACATGCGTGAATGCAATCCTAACATGCAACCCAACATACACAACGCTACGGATTAAGATGGCATACGCAATGCACTAACATACAACCTAACATACGCAATGCAAAAGACTAAGATGGCATACACAATGCATAATGGACTTACACCAATATGAGTGGACCTCAGCCACACTCACATCAGCGGCCATTAGATGAAAATGAGACAACCAAAATGCGTGCACACATGCATGAATACCGAGGACCGAATCTAAGGCATCAAATGCCACTCTAACAAGGCATGGCAAAGAATGAGAGATGGCATATGAACATGTAAATTCCAGCACTGAAATATGATGCTAAAAGGTCCCGAAACATGGAAACATCGCACCCGATGTATTAGATGAGCCCCGAAACTCAAAACTATGCACATGTATTGACTTATGAGTATACAAAGCATGCATTATTTGACTATGAAGCACAAAGACAGAGCCAAGGCAGTCCCAAAATATGAACATTTCTAGTTCAAAACATGACAAAAAGATGCTAGCATGATGGACTAAAATAGCATGCAACTTTGACTAGCAAACATGGTTTACACAGCATGTATATGAAGCATATGAGAACTCATTAAACCAGCAAAAATCAGTGAACAAAACATGTCAAAATATGCCCAAATAACTTCTGAAATGCAGCCAACATATGCAAAAATAATGGGTTCCTTTAAAGGGCCATATAAGGGGTTATTAAGCATCTACAAGATAGACACTTAGCAAGACCAAACCAACTCTAGAAATGGGTTATGACAGTCCTAAAACCCACCAAATAGGCCCTGGAATCAGTCTCGGAAACATGCGAAGAAAGGTCCCTTTGAAAGGCTTTGGATGAGATTGCTCTACACATGCATCATAGGCAAAAAATATGGCCAAAAGGGCCTCAAAAAGAGCTAAGATAGACCTCAAAACTCTCAGAATGAGGCCTGGAAAGTGACTTCAAAGCAGGAAAAATAGGGTCCCTTTGGAAGGCCCAAAAGGCCACCCAACAAGACAAGGGGAGAGGGGGTCACCCCCCTCTAATTTTGGCCTTCAAAAATGCATCTAAGCCATTGAAAATCTACAAAATTTCAGTGGCTAAAAGGCCAAACCATGGCCCTAATCATGAAGAGATGAAGCATGCATAGGGGAAGATGACACCAAACAGCAAAGAGACCTTAATAAAAATTAAAGAAGAGGTCAAAACATGATGCTTTTCAGTGTAGGTCGAAGTCCATAAAGGCTCACAAATAAGGCTAATATATCATGCAAAAAAAATAGCCCTAAAAGAGAGATTGAACAAACAGGGCAGTAAATGGCTTCAAATAGAAAAGTGTCCTTAAACAAAGTTGAAGAGGAGCTCAAAATATGACGCTTTACAGATTATGGAAAATCTCGAATATGCTCACAAGTAGGTCTAAGATATGATGCAAAAAAGGCCTATAAAGAGGGGTAAAGCGTGCAAGGGTGTAGGAGACCTCAAACAAAAAAGTGTCCTTATACAATCTTCAAGAGGAGCTCAAAATATGACACTTTTTAGTTTATGACAAAGTCCAGAAATGCTTGAAAGTATGGCTTATAGATAAAGCAAGAAAAGGCAAGAAAAAGGGAAATAGAGACTTACCCTTGAAGAGCAGCTTTCCAGTAGCTTTTGATCCAAGATTCTAAGCGTTCAACCTTTGCAAATGGCCTCCAAGGTGCTGGGATGAGTGGTGGAGGTGGTAGGCTATGAGGTGTAGGGTAAAATGGCCAAGAACCAAGGTGTTTGGGGGCTTGAAGTAGATAGATATAGGGTTGTATGTATAATTCTCAGCTCAAAGCTTCTAACCCTCTCCAATGGAGGTGGAATGTGTGTTATATAGAGGGAGAAGGGTGAGGCTTCTTAGAGAAGCTAAAGAGGGGGGTTCAAGGCTTCTAAAGGAAAGCTTCTTGAAGAAGCTAACCCAAAAGGGTCAAGCTTCCTCAAGAAGCTTGATCAAAGGGGCCAAACTCACTTGAAGCCAAGCAAAGGAGGCAAAAGCCACCTTTAAAGGGGTCAAAACAGGAACAAAGCCTCGGGCAGTGGATCTGGTGCAAAATAGCTGGCACAGCTGGAATGCACCTGAAGAGAGAAAATTGGCCGACCAGGTTCAAAAGGTCAAGGTGGCCGGCCGACCACCTCCCCTGGTCAGCCGACCAGGGGTCAAAAGGGTCAACAACAATTGCTGGTCGGCCACCCCAAAAAGGTGGCCTCCCAGATGAGGGCAACACAGCTGCAGGGTCAAAAACCAGAAAATGTGACCCAAGAGAGAGAAAAACCAGCTTTTTAGAGGGGTTCAAAAGGGTCAGGGACAATTACTGGTCGGCCTACCCATATTGGTGGCCTCCCAGGTGTGTAGATCACAATGGTGGTATGAAAAGCCATAAATTGTGGCTCAAAAGTAAGAAAAACCAGCTTTCTGTCAAAAAAATCGGCTTTAGGAGAGAGAAAATGAGAAAACTAGTTTTTTGGGGAAAAAGGTGGCCTCCCACCATCCTACCATCTTCATAACCATGAAAATAAGGTCCCCGCCAAAAATGAACCCTAACCGATGCAAAACGAGGGTTTGAGGGCCAAAATGCGTGGTCCGGGGTCCCGAAAACTGACTGTTAAGCACCGGAGGTGGCGTTCGACCACGAAGTTGGTCTCTTGGGTCACAGTGTCCCTCAAAAGGGAGTAAACAAGGTGTATGCCAAAAAACGGAGCAAACGGAGGTGGTTAAGCAGTCCCGAACCGAGACACACGGCCGACGGCTTTGAAAAATCGGAAACCGGGCTCCAAACGGGAAAAATGGCCTATGACCACGAAACATAGCCCACAGCCACTGAGAGATGATCTACGAGACCTCTCCCTCCCTTCGGGAAGAGAAAACAAAGAAAACAGGGCTTGGTTCGCAAATCGAGGCAATATACAAAAGAGTCCAGAAGTCCGGAGGCAAGGCTCGCGGCCGAGACTCCGCAACCTCAAAACGAGCACAATATGCAACATCACCAAGCGCTCAATCGGTGATGTATGAGTCTTAAGGTCGGTCAAAAATGGGGTGTCTACAGCTGGCTGCTAGTCGTTGTTGACTATTGGTGGTTGTTATGTTTTATTAGAATGTTATGCTCAGCAGTGGACTGATTGCTCAGCGGTGAACTGTTACATTGGACTGCTATGCTCACCAGTGGCTGTCAGTTTTGGTTATGTTTTTGTGGGGTTTCTGTTTTGGTTAGAACAAGCCTGGGTTAGTAAGTGCAACATTGGCAGCCTTCAGTGGTTTGCTGGTAATCTATCTCCTATCACTGATGTTTACAGATGCATATTGAATAAAGGAAAGTGAAAGTGTCTGTATAGTTGCCTACTGCTATGTGTGACAAGGTGTGTCACAGGGGAGGTGAACTAGTGCTGTTTGCTGCAATGGTGTCGGTTGTTGTTGTGTTTTTTCTTTCTTTCTTTGGTTGCTCTTTGTTGGTTTCTCACCAATCTTGGGTTAAGTGCTAGCATATGATTGTGCTTCCTTTGTGGTGCCAACCTAGTTGGGATTGTTGAGCTCAACTATGATGCTCTGTGCACTTCCCTCCTTTATTGTTGTAAGTTTGGCATGTTTTGTGCTCTTGTTCCATCAGTAAAGCATCTTTTTTGCTGATCAAAATAAATAAATAAATAAACACAAAGAAAAACAAATAAGCATTGCTACACATAATTCAATTTTTTCCTTATTTTCTCATCCTTAGACACAAAGTAATGGGGTCCATATTTATAAATACATATGGGACTCACTCGCTTGTGTGTCTTGGAGTGAGAAAGAGGTAAAAATAGAATTATATGTAATATTTTCCTAGACAAATATGGTACATGTAAGTAATTGCAATTGGATTTACATGGAAATAAAATAATTGTACTCAAATGTATCATATACAGTACATGTAAATAAACACAGAGATAAACAAATATGATACAAGTAAACAATGACAATTTGATTTACATGACAATAAACTAATTGTATTTAATGTATTAGACATGGTATAGTATTCCATGTAAATAACGGCAAATTGATTTACGTGGATAATATGTAAATAATTTTATGGTGTTATACATATAACAACTTTTATAATTCAAAATCGTGAACTATCATGTTTTTCATAAATAATTACATAATGTGGAAACTAAATAACATATCCAAATCAGTTATACGAAACCTTCGAGTGATCCAAAATTGATTGAACATAAACCTAATAACAATATTAGTGGAGAAATGTTTCTCTCTCTTGACCCTCTTTAGAATAAGTTATATTCAGAATAATTGATGGGTGATTTAAATATACTTTTATCGGTAAAGAGAGTACCAGTTTCCTAATATAACTATAACTCCACTTGTTCATCAAAGTAGGAGACTTGGAAACTACTCCATCTATTGATCAATCAGATAATAACTTGTGATTCAAGATATGGAACTATAATCTTATTAAATCTATAATTCATATTACCATATCATGTGGATTACTATAATGACTAAATAATTAAATTTAGTCTTACATTCTGACCCACATGATAACATACATCAAGATTTAATAAGGTAAACATTAGGCATGCAATAATTCATATACAACCTTAATTACTTTAATTTGGTCATCATCACAATACTATAATTAAATATTTCACTAATGCGAATCATGGTGGTTCCATACCAATAGTGCGACATAGTCCCTTGAATGTACTACAACACTAGTAACTAGTTTAATATAGTCCTTAAGTGAGTAGTGTATTTAAAAGGTCTAATAATGTCTTTTTATCAAAGACTATTACTATTATCATTAATTTATTCTCATATATGTACGTACATTATTCATAACAAGAAGGTTAGTAGTACAACAAAACATTGTTATCAGCATCCAAAAATGGGCTCCCTTAGTTTATTCAGGAGGTATGGTCAGAGAGGGGCTTTAATAAGCAAATTAGTCCCAAAGGCTGCAGTGTGAACAGTAGCAGTAGCAGCAATTTCCGTATCAGCCTCGATAGAGAATGGAGTAGACAAAAGGAGGCACGTACTAAATGAAGCCCAAGCAACTTTGAAAATGGGGGAAGTTTTGGAAATGAAGTACAATGGGAAAGAGGATGAAGTGATTAGCAATTTTCTTTAATCTCTCTTTTCGTTCATCCTTTCACAGATATGGCTTATGGACAAGCTGAAGGTAGTGGACTCTTGTCCTGCATATTCAGCCCAAGCATACTTTTTCCGCCAACAGCTAGTGGATTTCTCGAATGAAGGATGGTGGTGCCACTGGATGTGCAACAGGTCTGCTGCTGACATTGCTTGGCATTGCCCTTGGTTTAATCTGACCGAAATGAGCTACAGCATGGCTCGGCAACCTGGCATTCAATTGATTGGCCTGACACACTTTGTATTCTACTTTTCATTCTAGTCCAGGTGTCAGTTTGGACATAATCAGACTTGCCCAGAGGATGGGGGTAGAGTACACGGTTTCATTCCCAATTCGAGGTTCGTATTTGGCTAGATACCTCACTGCTTGGAGGACGAGAGAGCCTTTGGCTCCTGCCTCTAGTTTCATTTGCACACTTTCCGGCGAGTGCCTGACTTGGCTTGAAAATGAGGCGCAATTCGGGCCCATTTTAGCATCAGAAGCTTCCACAAGCACAAGCGGGGGACACAGGAGCACCTGACTCATCTATGCCCCTAGTTTATTTGCTTTCATCTCACTTTTCAAGTTTTATGAATGTAATAAAAGCAGCTTTGATTCGTATCGAGAGTTGGAGAACTTTGTATTGAAATCAATGAAATTAAAGTTGTGAGCACTGAAAGTTTTTCTTTTGGTCCAAAAATGGTCTAAGTTGTAAAAGGTAAAATTTGAGCAAAATCAACTTTTATCAAAACTTTTCAAAACCATTTTCGATAAGGATCACCACCTGACACGCACAGAATCTATCCTCGAGATATACAACCCTGAATCCAAAGATCACAAATTACCCATTGTCTGAATAACACTGCTTAGCACTGTAACCAGCTCTTATCTCAGAGTAAGGATCACAATCGAACTTTTAGATAAAGAACATGCGAATATGACCTGATCAGACACATGGACAGGACAGTTGAGTTGGAGGTATTTACAGCCGAACTTGAAGATGAAGTTGCCTACGTATCCCAAAGATGAGAATCAAGCCTTACGTAGTTCGGTTTAGGGTGACTCGAGTATTAATGCTCTCCTTTTGCGCTCTAACTTTTGCCAAGGCCACCGTTTAGGGTTTTCAACCTTGCGAGCTTAGTTTTTTCTTATTTTTAATTTTTTTATGCTTTAACTTTTGCCTAGGTCGCCCTTTCGGGTTTTTTGCCTAACGAGCCTCTCAAGGGTAATATTTCTTCAACTTGTCCATGTTGATCGGTTGGGAAAATTCTAGGCCATCCAAGTCCATGAGAATAACAGCTCCACTCGACCAGATAGTTTTGATGATGCAAGGACCAATCCAATTGGGTCTAAACTTGCCCCTAGGGTCATAGATGAGAGTTCGGTTGTCTTTCAGTACCAAATCCCCTTCCTTGAGATTCCAAGACTTAACCTTCTTGTTAAAAGCCCTTGCAATCCTACGTTGATAACCCTGAACATAGTACAATGCTTTCAACCTTCTCTCAACAAATAGCATTAGTTCTTCGAACCTGCTCTGCTGTCAGTCCGCCTCAGCTATCTGACACTCAGCCATAACTCGCAGCGACAAAACTTCTATTTTGATCGGCAGAACAACTTCCATCCTATAAACAAGAGAGTAAGGAGTTACCCCAGTAGATGTCTGAATTGAAGCCCTATAGCCCCAGAGTGCAAATGGCAATTTGTCTGGCCAGTCCTTGTAGGTCTCAACCATTTTCTGCAAAATATGCTTAATGTTCTTGTTGGCGACCTCAACAGCTCTGTTGGTTTGTGGCTGGTATGTAGATGACTTATGAAAAGCCACGTTGTATTTCTCTAACAAGTCAATGACTTCTTTCTTAAAATCGGAGCCATTATCTAAAATAATCTCTTTCGGGACTCCATAACGGCAAATGATGTTGTTTCGAATGAACTTAGCCACATGCACTACCTTCAACACTGAGTGGGACTGAGCTTCCACCCACTTTATGAAATAATCAATTGCCACCAAAATATATTTATGCCCATTTGACCCTTTCGGTGTGACTGCACCGATGACATCGATTCCTTTAACAGAGAAAGGCCATGGTGAAGTCATGTTGTACGGCTTCGACGGCAGGATGTTCATGCGATTGGCATGAATTTGGCATTTGTGGCATCGCCGAACAAAACCGATACAATCCTCCTCCATGGTAGACTAGTAGTAACCTTGCTTGAGAATCTTCCAGGCTAACATTACTCCATTCATGTGCGCTTTGCACTCTCTCCCATGGATGGCCTCCAGTAGGCGCTTTGATTCCTCTACGTTGACACACAACTTGTGCATTCCTAAATGACCCCTCTTATACAATTTACCTCCTTGGATGATAAATTACACGGCCATCTGCCGTATTGCTTTCTTATCTTTGGCATTTACCCCTGGTGGATAGACCATATTTTCTAAGAAGTTCCAGATATCGTAGTACCAAGGGTTTTGATCTTGCACTTCATCTATTACGGCGATAGTTTCATAGGTCGGCATATATCTCTGCTCAATAATGATTGGACGCATCTGGACTCCAAACGGGATGTTTATCATAGAAGATAGAGTTGATAAGGCATCAGCGAACCTGTTGTTCTCTCTTAGTAGATGCGTGAAAGTCAGCTTCTCAAACCTAGGAATTAGAACATCCAAGGTCTAGTGATAGATCTTCATCTTTTCTTCTTTGACCTTCTAGTCTCCTTTCGCTTGAGACACAACTAGGTTTGAGTCTCCAATGATGTCCAACCTTTTTGCCCCTAGTTTTAGGGTGGCTTCTAAACCAACGATACATGCCTCATATTCTACTTCGTTGTTAGATACCTTAAATCGGAGTTTGAAGGCTAAGGGTATATGAGAATTATCAGGTGCTATTAGCAACACCCTTATCCCATAACCATACTGATTAGATGCTCCGTCAAAGTACATTGTCCAAATCTCTTCCTCGACTTGCAGAATGGCTTTATCTAGGAACAAGTATTCTATCATTTCATCCCCTTCCACTGGGTGATCTGCCAGGAACTCTGCTACTGCTCTCCCTTGGACAGACTTGCGAGTAACATACTTCAAATCAAATTCGGACAGAAGAAGCAACCAATGGGCTAGCCTACCTGTAATCGCTGGTTTCTCAAAGAGATATTTGATAGGATCTAATCTTGAAACCAAAATTATGGAGTAAGCTAACAAGTAGTGCCTCAACTTCCTAGTAGCCCATACCAAGGCTAGGTAAGCTTTCTCTAGTAGAGTGTAGCGGGTCTTGTAATCCAGCGTCTTCTTGCTCAAATAATAGATGGCTTTTTCCACCCTATCCTCAGATTCCTAAACAAGCATGCATCCCATCGTTGTGTCCGTTACTGAAAGATACAAAATCAAAGGCTTCCCTGGCTCTAGTGGTGACAACACGGGTGGATTCTGAAGGTAATGGTTGATCTGCTCAAAAGCAAATTGACACCGATCATCCCATCAGAATTTCTTTCCTTTTCTTCAGGAGACCAAAAAGTGGTTTATAAGTCAAGGTTAATTTAGAAATAAACCGTCTTATGAATTGTAGTTTACCCAGAAAGCCTCGCACCTCCTTTTCAGTCCTTGGTGGTAGCATTTCTAGGATGGCCTTAATTTTGGAAGAATCTACCACGATGCCCCTCTGTGTGATCAAGAAACCCAGCATTTTCCCTACTGCTATGCCGAAAGTACACTTCTGTGGATTCAACCTCAGTTTTTATTCTTTGATCCATTGAAAGATGTAGCGATCCTGATTTCGATCCTTCTTTCATGTTTTGCCACATCGTTGGGCGATGGGGATCGAGCTACGGTCGACTCGCGAAGGTCAAGGCGATGCCGCTTGAGTCAAAGCGCCTTGGCGAGGTCGAGAAGCAGCGCCCCCGAAGCAAAAATGCAAAATGTATTAAAAGTTGCTTGTTCGCTCGAGCGGCCGTTTATGCACTCGAGCGGAGAATGTTTGGTTTTAGAAGTTTAACATGTCTACAAAAGTATTGGGAAAGTGTATTTGACGCTCGAGCGGGGCTTTCCACGCTCGAGCGGACCATGTTATGTCAGTTCATGAATCTGATATTTCATATCACTTTTGTATATCTCTCTCTCTAAAAACCCTTTTCTCTCCCTTCTCTCTACATTTCCCTACGCCAAATTGGATCAAAACCTTGATTTCTCAAGATCCATTAGAGTTCTGCCATAAGTTCTTCATCAAAGTTGGTTAACTTCTCGAGGGCTTCGTTGTGTGCGGTGAAGATCGAGTTTTGACACCGTTGATTTCGGGGGTTTCATCTCATTTCTTCTTCAAAACTTGTGGTAGGGATTTTCTTAGAGTTATATATATATTTTTGCAAGTTCTATATGATTTTCGAAATCATCTTTTTGATAGCTTTAAAAATTGATTGTTGATTTAAGAAGTTGAGCGATTTTGAAAGTGTGTTTGTCTCTTGTTCTTTTAAAATGATCTTATGGGTTTTGATCTTCGTTGATTGAAGAAAATATGTTTTTGGAAAGTTTTCTTTTAAAGGATTTGAGTTATATAGTTTTGGTGAGAAAACCCAGAATATGAGGATTTTTTTAAAAGAGACTAAAAATCCATGAATGATATTGTTGTCTTTATTTTGTGTGTCAAAATAAATGGATGTTTGGAAAATTTCTTATTTATATTTATATAAATGATGAATTTTAAGGAATATGAGAATTATTGTTCATTTTGGAAATTATTGTTCAAAACGTTGAAATAGTCTTGAAATGACTAATTGTTGAGGATACTTGAGAAGAAGGAATTGTTTTATTTCTTAGATGATGAATTGGAATAAAAGTATTTATATTCATCTTGTGTTATTGGCATAACAATTCATTTGATTACATTAAACTTTGAAAGTTGATTTGAAAACTTGCATTGAAAAAAGAATGTTGAGAAACAAGTTTTCATGAAATGATTTTGAGGTAAATACGTTGGTAAGTCTTGATAGGTGGTGTAGATGATATTGAATAAGTTGGCTTGAGAGTCCGGGGTGAAAGACCGAAAACCCGCGCGAATAGGTATCGAGCATTCCGGTTAATACCGATAAAAATGACAATTTGGTAGTACTTACATAGTCTACTTGCAGACACTGACCTAGGGATTACCAGAGTCGTATTTACCACCCTTGAAATAAATTGTTAAGTTTTGAACAATTGAAATTGCATGACATCATTGAGCATGATGGTTTTCAAAAGATGAAAATATGATTTATTTTCAAAAAGGGACATAGCATGGCATGTGCATTTCATCTCTTGAGATTTGTATAAAATGTATATACTTTGTTAAGGATTTCCTATTGAGCTTTATGCTCACCTACGGGATTTTTGTGCAAGAAAAGATGTGGTGATGCCACCTAACTAAAGGCGAGGAAATGTGTGTTGAGAGTACGAGACTCTCATTTTTCTGTGACTCTGTGTGTAAGCCAAGGGCTGTATGTGTGTGGGTTTAAATAACCGTTTTGTGTAACCAAGCTCAAGCCTTGGAAACTTGTAAACCCTTAGGGGTATTTATTTATTTACTTGTTGTTGGATTAATGTATTGCTGCATGAAAAACTATTTTATCATGTAATGTAAGTTTGGAGATTTATATTCGGTTTTCCTTGAAAGAGCCATGATTGTTGTATTATCATTTGGGCTAGAAATTTGGGGCATTACAACTTGGTATTAGAACTACCGAGTTTGAATACTTGGAGCTCGTGGGAAGTGGTTGTTTAACCACAATGGGTTCATTTAGCATGCTTAGGAAGTGTTATGCATTTTGTGATTATATAATAACATGTTTATGTGGCTAAATGGGTATGGGACTAGACTTTTGGGATATTGTTTGCGCCTGTTAAATTCCTTGAGGCCTCATTAGAAGGGTACTTGATTAATACTTGTTTTACTAAGAATTCTTGGTTTTTTGTGGGATGGATTTCATTGTAAAAGAATAGTCCGTATGTATTTACATGACTAAGTGCCTATGTGGAGTGAAATTGAATTGTGTATATGGTAAAGAAATATATGGAATTGTTGTAGTCGAACGTGTGAGTCAAGTTACGAGCACATATGAGTTAATGTGCTAAATTATTTCTCTTGTGTCCTTTATTAGGATTTTAGGAAGGGGTCAAGTCCATGGTGGTAGAGGCGGGAGGCGTGGTAGGGCTCGCCGAGGTGTGCATGAGGTACCGGTCCATAGGGTTCCAGTGCAAGAAGAAGGGTTCGGCCAAGCTAATATGGCCAAGCAAGCAGGCCAAGCTAATGTGGCTGAGCAGGTGGGACAAGCAGGTCAAACCGCAACGGGGGCCCTAACTCGAGAAATGGCAGGGGCTTTAAGGGAGTCTATGAACTTGTTAAGGATGGAGAATCAAGCCTGAGAGAACACTGCGGAGTTAAGGGTGATTTTCCTTACTAGAGAGTTCTTGCGGGCCAAACCAGATGAGTTCTATGGTGGTCCCAAGCCCAAGAAAGCGGATGAGTGGCTCAAACAAACTGTGAAGACATTTGAGATGCTTCACATCGAAGATAGTGAACTAAGAGTGACTCTAGCGAGTTACTACCTTAAGGGAGACGCGGGTCAATGGTAGAAATATGCCAAGGGTAAAGTGGAGCCGACATGGGAAACCTTTGTGGTTTCTTTCCAAGATAAGTACGTGCCTCCCACTACTAGGGAGAGATTAAGGCAAGAGTTTAAAGACCTTAAACAACTCGACATGCCCGTGGCCGAGTTTGAGGCGGTCTTCTCTAGTTTGTCCAGATTTGCACCAGAGTTGGTGGAAACGGAAGAGCGTTGTTGCATTGAATTTGAAAAGAAATTGAAAACAAAAATTATGTTCAAGCTTGTCAAAAATATGATTTAGGAATATGACCGTCTTGTGGAGACGGTGACACACGTAGAAATTTCCATACAAGCCGAGGAGGAGAGGCTTCGGAGTTCAAGGTCTAGGGGCCAAGAGTCTCAAGGAGACTATAGGCAGAACAAGAAGAGCAGGAACACCTATCCATCCCAGTCCCAACCACAGCAGTCTAGATCCACTTTTCCTTTGCCTAGTCCGAGCCTGGGAAAAAGTGCATCGAGTAGCTTCTTGTGTTTCAAATGTGGCCAATCGGGTCACAAATCCTTCTCATGCCACAGAAGATAGGAGGGCAGTTAATGTTACCACCACCTAACCGATCTCAAAGTCAGTCTCAATCTCAGAATAAAGGTCAAGGGTTTATTTGTTATCAGTGTGGTCAACCGGGGCATATGAAGAGAACTTGTCCACAATTGGGAGGCGCATCTGGTGCATCAGGGTCGAGGCAGATTCAGAGCCACCAGCTGGCTTAATTAGTCCAAGCTTTGTGAGTTAATCAGGGAGCCAATTCGGCTCAGTCAGGACAACAGGCCTATGCTTTGAGAGGGGAGCAAGTTAATCAGGGGCCACAGAGGCATGTGTATGTTGTTACCGTGCTAGAGCAGTTGCTAGAATCCTCAGTTGTGAGAGGTATTTTTATTGTGTGTAATTCTTCGACTAATGTATTGATAGACACGGGTGCGTCTCATTCATTTATATCTACGACATTTGCTTCTGCATTGGGGTTAGTGGTAGCACGGTTAGTGCCTCCACTCAGAGTAAAAGTCACCTGTTGGGGGTATAGTTGATTTAGACCGGGGTTGTCGTGATTGTGAAATAGAAGTTGCCAGGTGTCGACTTATGTTTGCTTTTGTGTTGCTAGATATGTCGAGTTTTGATGTCATTTTAGGCATAGATTGGTTGTGTTCTTATCAAGCTGTGATTGATTGTTATTGTCAGAGAGTTACGGTGTGTACTTCCGGTGGTGATCGTTTCTATTTTCTAGGGAACCGAGTTGATAGAGCCTTGTCGCCAGTTGTTGACCCTCGTAGTAGGAGCAAGCTTAGTGGCCTTCTTGAAACTCTCTTGGATAGTGAGAGTGACGGGGCTCGTGTTGAGTTACCAAGGGTAGTTTGTGAATACTCGGATGTCTTTCTAGAAGATCTTACTAGTTTACCACCTCACCGGGAGATCGAGTTCTCCATTGAATTAGTGTCTGGCACGGCACCGATTTCCATGTCACCATATAGATTTGCACCCGCCGAATTGCATGAGTTGAAGATTCAACTCCAAGAACTTTTAGACAAGGGCTTCATTTTCCCTAGTACATCGCCTTGGGGAGCGCCGACTCTCTTTTTGAAGAAGAAGGATGGGTCATTGCTGTTGCGTATTGATTACCGCAAGTTGAATAAAGTTACAGTTAAGAACAAGTATCCCCTACCCAGAATAGATGATTTGTTTGACCAACTTAGAGGGTCTCGTTGCTTCTCAAAAATAAATTTGAGGTCGGGCTACCATCAGTTGAGAGTCCGGGAGGAGGACATTTAGAAGACGGCCTTTCATACTCGTTATGGCCACTATGAATTCCTTGTAATGTCTTTTGGATTGACCAATGCACCGGCTTCCTTTATGGATTTGATGAACATAATTTTTCAGGAATACTTAGATCGTTTTGTGGTCGTCTTTGTGGATGACATCTTGATTTATTCAACCTTTGAAGAGGAACATGAGACTCACTTGCGGGTAGTGCTGGGTTTACTTAGTGAACACCAATTGTATGCCAAATTTGAAAAATGCGAGTTTAACGGAGGTGAAGTTTTTGGGGCATGTAGTGTCTAGAGAGGGAGTGACTGTGGACTCCTCAAAGATAGATGTCGTACAGGATTGGGAACAACCCAAGAATGTTTTTGAAATCTAGAGTTTCTTGAGATTAGCGGGGTATTATCGTCGTTTTGTAAGGGACTTCTCTTGACTAGCTGTACCTTTGACTAGGTTAACTAGAAAGGGTATGAAATTTGTGTGGAGTGAGGCTTGTGAAAAGTCATTCCAAGAGTTTAAGACTAGATTGACTACTGCATCAGTTTTGATAATTCCGGAAAGGGGTTTGAATTACACTGACTATTGTGATGTGTCTGGGGATGGACTTGGTTGTATCTTGATGCAAGAGGGAAAAGTTATGGCCCACGGATCACGACAATTGAAAACTCACAAGAAGAATTACCCCACCCATGATTTAGAATTAGCGGCGGTGATTTTTGCCTTGAAAATTTGGAGGCATTACTTTTACGGTGAGAAGTTTGAGGTTTTCTTCGATCATAAGAGTCTAAAGTATTTGTTTTCTCAAAAAGACTTAAATTTATGACAACGGAGGTGGATGGAATTTATGGAGGATTATGACTTTGAGTTACACTATCATCCGGGAAAAGCCAATGTGGTGGCTGATGCTTTGAGTCGAAAATCTGAGTAGTTTGGCAAGTGTGGCCATTCGGGGAATGGGATATGCTAGATGTTATTGGCAAGTTTGATTTGCATTTGGATGAGTCCGGAGAGAGTGTTACCTTGTTTACTTTGAATGCTCAACCTACCTTGGTTAGTAAGGTCATAGAGGCACAACGAGGAGACCGTGATGTGGAATCAATCCGTGTTAAGATTTCCAATGGGAAGGAAGAGAAAGGTTTGAACGTTCACTTGGATCTGAGTGTACGTTACCTAGACTATTTGTTTGTACCAGAATCATGTAGAGAGGAAGTACTTCGGAAGTTCCATCACTCACTCCTTGTGGTACACCCGGGAGGCACTAAAATGTATCATGATCTTAGTCATCCATTTTGGTGGAGGGGTATGAAACGGGATGTCGCTTTATTTGTATCGAAGTGCCTTACTTGTCAACAAGTGAAGGTCGAACACCAAAGACCAGCGGGTTTGTTACAACCCTTACAGATAGCCGAGTGAAAATGGGAGCGTGTTACCATGGATTTTGTAGTTGGGCTTCCTAGAACACAACGAGGCAACGATGTCGTTTGGGTGATTGTTGATAGGTTGACTAAGTCTACACATTTCATTTCGATGTGCACCAGTGACTCAGTTGAACGCTTGGCAGAGTTGTACATTAGAGAGATAGTTTGACTTCATGGAGTCCCTATGACTATTGTGTCAGATAGGGATCCTCGTTTTATTGCCCGGTTATGGCAAAGCCTTCAAGAGGCATTGGGAACTAAGTTGACTCTTAGCACCGCTTATCATCCTCAAACCGATGGACAGTCGGAACGTACCATTTAGATTTTTTAGGACATGCTTAGAGCTTGTGTCCTTGATTTTAAGGGGCCATGCGAAAGGCACTTACCATTGATTGAGTTTGCTTACAACAACAGTTACCAAGTTAGTATTGGGATGGCGTTATTTGAGGCCATGTATGGCTGACCTTGTAGATCACTGGTTTGTTGGGCCGAAGTGGGTGATGCACCGTTACTAGGTACGAAAATTGTCAGAGAGACAACCGAGAAAGTTGTTCTCATTCGGAAGAGGTTAGCTACGGCCCAAAGCCGACAAAAGAGTTATGCTGATAAGAGGAGACAACCTTTTATCTTTTGAAATTGGTGACCATGTGTTTCTAAAAATCTCACCAAGGCGGGGTTTGATGAGATTTGGTAAGAGTGGTAAATTATCTCCAAGGTTCATTGGGCCTTTTGAGATCTTAGAGCGAATTGGGAAAGTGGCATACCGGTTAGCTTTACCGCCGCAACTTTCGAGAGTTCACAACGTATTTCATGTATCTATACTTAGGAAGTATGAACCCGACCCTTCTCATGTTCTTGATTGGGTTGACTTGGAGGTAGATAAGGATGCCTCTTACGAAGAATGACCAATTCAAATATTAGATACCTGGGAGCAAGTGCTACGGGGCAAAACTATATCGTTGGTAAAGGTGTTGTGGAGACACCATGGGGTTGAAGAAGCGATGTGGGAATGGGAGACGGAAGTCCGCTCCAAATATCCAGATTTGTTTGAAAATGATTAAGTTGCTTTTCTTTATAATATTCCCTAGTGTTGAGGGAAACTTATTTAAAGTTGTTAATCACATGTTGATATGTGCGTTGTTATTTTAAGTATAAGGTTGTTGAGAGTTGCCATTACTTTTTAGGAAATTTCATGTTTATGCATATTTGGGAGGTTGTTGTTAATGAGATAACCATGGTGGAAATGGTAGAATTTAGTTAAGAGTTAGTATTGTGATTTGAAAATGAAATAGCGTGGCTTTGATTGCTAGAAACCCCTTTGTTTGGGTAGTTTGATTTGAAATTTCGGAGATGAAATTCTTTAAGGAGGGATGGTTGTAGCGATCTCGGTTTCGATCCTTCTTTTATGTTTTGTCAGTTCGACTGGGTCAGTCGAGGATCGAGCTGCCCGATCAGCTCGCAGAGGTCCAGGGGGTAGTGCCCCTTAGCGGGTCCGAGGGCAGCGCCTTGGCGGGGTTGAGGAGCAGCGCCCCTGAAGCAAAAATGCAAAATGCATTAGAAGTTGCTTGTCTGCTTAAGCGGCCGTTTATGCGCTCGAACGGAGAATGTTTGGTTTCAGAAGTTTGACACGTCTGCAAAAGTACTGAGAAAGTGAATTTGATGCTCGAGCGGGGCTTTCCACGCTCGAGCGGACCATGTTATATCAGTTCGTGAATTTGATATTTCAGAACACTTTTGTTTATCGCTCTCTAAAAACCCTTTCCTCTCCCTTCTCTCTATATTTCCCTACGCCAAATTGGATCAAAACCTTGGTTTCTCAAGATCCATTAGAGTTCTGCCATAAGTTCTTCATCAAAGTTGCTTAACTTCTCGAGGGCTTTGTTGTGTGCGGTGAAGATCAAGTTTTGACACCGTTGATTTTGGGATTTTATCTCA
The DNA here is from genome assembly GCA_025200525.1 of Camellia lanceoleosa. Taxonomy (NCBI): domain Eukaryota; kingdom Viridiplantae; phylum Streptophyta; class Magnoliopsida; order Ericales; family Theaceae; genus Camellia; species Camellia lanceoleosa. The sequence continues at coordinate 7,616,587 of CM045759.1, read as the reverse complement.
TTTCTTCTTCAAAACTTGAGGTACGGATTTTCTTAGAGTTGTATATATATATATATTTTTTTTGCAAGATCTATATGATTTTCGAAATCATCTTTTGATATCTTTGAAAATTGATTGTTGATTCAAGAAGTTGAGCGATTTTGAAAATGGGTTTGTCTCTTGTTTTTTTAGAATGATCTTATGGGTTTTGATCTTCATTGATTGAAGAAAAGATGATTTTGGAAAGTTTTCTTTCAAAGGATTTGAGTTGTATAGTTTTGGTGAGAAAACCTAGAATTTGGGAATTTTTTTAAAAGAGACTGAAAATCCATGAATGATATTGTTGTCTTTATTTTGTGTGTCAAAATAAATGGATGTGTGGAAAATTTCTTATTTATATTTATATAAATGATGAATTTTAGGGAATATGAGAATTGTTGTTCATTTTGGAAATTGTTGTTCAAAACATTAAAATAGTCTTGAAATGACTAATTGTTGAGGATACTTGAGAAGAGGGAATTGTGTTATTCATTGGATGATGAATTGGAATAAAAGTATTTATATTCATCTTATGTTATTGGCATAACAATTCATTTGATTACATTAAACTTTGAAAGTTGATTTGAAAACTTGCATTGAGAAAAGAATGTTGAGAAACAAGTTTTCATGAAATGATTTTGGGGTAAATACGTTGGTAAGTCTTGATAGGTGGTGTAGATGATATTGAATAAGTTGGCCTGAGAGTCTAGGCTGAAAGACCGAAAACCCGCGCGGATAGGTGTCGAGCCTTCCAGTTAATACCGGTAAAAATGACAATTTGGTAGTACTTGTATAGTCTACTTGTAGACACCGACCTAGGGATTACCAGAGTTGTATTTACCACATTTGAAATAAATTGTTAAGTTTTAAATAATTGAAATTGCATGATATCATTGAGCATGATGGTTTTCAAAAGATGAAAATATGATTTATCTTCAAAAAGGGACATATCATGGCATGTGCATTTCATCTCTTGAGACTTGTATAAAATGTATATACTTTGTTAAGGATTTCCTACTGGGCTTTATGCTCACCCTATGGGATTTTTGTGCAGGAAAAGATGTGGTGATGCCGCCTAACTAAAGGCGAGGAAATGTGTGTTGAGAGTATGAGACTCTCATTTTGTTATGACTCTGTGTGTAAGCCAAGGGTTGTATGTGTGTGGGTTTGAATGACCATTTTGTATAATCAGGCTTAAGCCTTGGAAACTTGTAAACCCTTGGGGGTATTTATTTATTTATTTACTTCTTGTTGGATTAATGTATTGTTGTATGAAGAACTATTGTATCATGTAATGTAAGTTTGAAGATTTATATTCGGTTTTCCTTGAAAGAGCCATGATTGTTATATTATCATTTGGGCTAGAAATTTGGGGCGTTACAAAAGAATTTCTTCAAGGCAGTGTAGTGGCCCTCTCTTTCCTTGGATTTGACAATCATGTCGTCCGCATACACCTCGACCTCTTTACGGATCATATCATGCAGAATTGTGGTTGCAGCCCGTTGATAGGTAGCCCCGGCATTTTTCAACCCAAGCGGCATCACCCGATAGCAGTAGGTTCCCCACAGCGTAGTGAAAAGCAGTTTTCTTTCTGTCTTCGGGTGCCATCAGAATCTGGTTATACTCGGAAAATCCATCCATGAAGGAGAGCAATGTGTGACCTGTGGTGAAGTCCACTAATTCATCAATATGCGACAAGGGAAAGTCGTCCTTTGGACTAGCTTTGTTCAGATCCCTGAAGTCCACACACACCCGCATTCTTCCGTCTTTCTTTGGCACTGGAACAATGTTGGCCAACCAAGTCAGATACTCAGATACTAGCAAGAACCATGTGTCTATCTGCTTGGTGACCTCTTCCTTAATCTTCAAAGCCCAATCCAGGCGTATTCTTCGTAACTTCAGCTTGATGGGTCAGGCTTCGGGGTTAAGAGGGATTCGATGCTGTACAATCTCATGATCGATTCCAGGCATGTCTTCGTAGGACCGCACGAAAACATCTTTGAAATTTTTTAATAAAGCGACTAAGCGCTTGCGTTCCTCTGAAGACAATGTAGACCCGATTTGGACCAGACGCGAATCCTTCTTAGTACCCACATTAAAAGCAATGATTTCATCAGCAAGGGGTTTTGCAAACTTTTTCTTCTCTCGATTAATCAAAATTTTCAAAACTGGAGGAATTCCTTCCTTATCGGTTTCATCAAAATTTTGAAAATCATGATCAATGCAATAAACAAGAGGCACAGAGGAATATTCAGAATCTGCAGTGGCATTCTCATTCACAAGGTCAAGTTGATCCAGTTCCTCAATTACAACCGACTGAAAGGAAAAAGAAAAGGACGACCTGGACAAAACCTCAAGATCCCAAGTTATCAACTCGTGAATCTGACCAGATCAGATTTAACGAGAATCGATTCGAGCTCCATAGACTCTGTGGAATCAGATTCTGGTTCACTACCTGACTCAGAACTACTAGACAAGTAGCCCTCCTTCAGCTACCAAATGAGGGATAGTGCGTCAGATGCATCCAAAATATTGCTAGAAGGGTTAACACTCGATTAGTCCCCAATCATGGAAATGGCCAGGTTATCCCCCAAGCGCTCTGAGTTGATCGGAGGATCTGAAAGAAGACATGCCAGTGTTACTCCTACTTCAAGTTCATTGCTGTTGGAATCACTTTCTGTACTCTTTGCAGCTTCAACAGTTGGTTCAACCATTTCCTCCGTATCACTGTCTTGCAACTGCAAGTCAAAGAAAATTTCAAAGCCGAGGACTCGCTGTTTCTCAGAATTGAACCACGGCTGGGGAAAACCACAGAATGGAAAGTCTTCACCCTCCTAGACAAAATGACCATTCTAGGTTCCTCGGATAGGTCGGTGCACAAGTTCATAGCGCTTCCCAGTTTTCTTAGCTCTGGCTCTTCCTGCCATCTCTTTCCCTTTCCTCACCCAGTCCTCTTTGGTAGGCGTATAGCCAAGACCAAAGGCATGCGGGTTATGCGGCATATCGAGCAATGCAATAACGCCCTTTTGGCCACTTCTTCCTAGCCCCATTCCTGGCATGTGTTGGAGCTTGTTCATGAAGTATACAGATTGGTGTAACACGTCCGCGGGGGGACCTCGCGGGTTACAGTTCGGACTCTCCTGATTTGTTTGTTGCGGTTCTACATCTGAACCAAATAGTCCAAATCCGGCAAATCATTTTGAAGAAAAACAGATTTTTGAAAAAGTAGTGCCAAACATGGACTGCTTTGCCAGATTATAGAGTCGCCACCTAAATATTTAAAATGGGAAATTTAGGAAACCCTGACTCGGTGCTGAAGGCCACATGTCCGTCATCACCAAAGTGGTCTTGGCTCGGGAGCATGGGTACGATCGGGGAAGGTCAGCTATGAGCACCTTCTTCGCCGTCAGAAGACCGCCTACTAACCGTGATATTCGTTTTTGAAAACATTACATGCTCTTATTCCAATTATTAGCCTAGAATTACTATGTTATGCGCGCAGCAAACAAGTATAGACTAGATTGCCTAATTTGGAAATAAACATTGCATATCCGTTCGTTTTGAAAATGCTTTGGAATTTGCTACTCGCAAGTAGACTAAAACACGTATTTCAACGAGTTTTCCAACTCAAGCAATCCAACCTCCACCCACAGGCATTCAAGCAGTTTATCTCACATAAGCACTTAGCCGCATGGTAAGCATACTGTTATGGCAACATTCACACGCATGTGGTATGCTAAAGCTTGAAATACTTACATCGTACTCCATGCCAAAACAATAAACTAGTTAGCAAATATGCATGCCCTAGTTCATGTTAGAGTGACTAATGCATCGCATACAACATGTAGTTAGGATAGGCTCGGCTAACCCTAAAAATGGCATGTGAAATGCAATCATTTGATGCACGTATTCAAGTTAGATTTGAAAATACAATGCGGTTTGTATGATGTACCGAGCCCGGCGCATGTCAACAAATGCATGGATGCACACATGCATTGCATAAGGTATGCTAATTTTAAATATGCCCTAATCTACCATCATAAGCGGGTAAATAAAAGGGAGAAAGAAATGGGGGTTGGAAGACATACACACCACTCACCCACACTTATTACAGATTCGCCCTCGCTCGGAGGGACCAAAAGAATATACAAATAATTAACCACACAAGCTAATTAAATATTACAGATTAATTAAATTAACGAAATAATTAATCTGAGAAAAACAGTAAACCGCCTCGGGGCGAGGGCTCAATGCACGCGCGCTCGGATTCCGCTCGGAATTGCACTGCCATGCCTAGCTTGCCTCTGTTTTCTCGCTTTGCACCTCGAAGACCGCCAAAGCCTCGTAACTACTTCCTTGGATGTTGGGGATCACCACCGCTAAATGTAACATCCACCCGCTATCTCAGTGGCCATCGGCACAAAATATACCCATCGGTCGTTGATTGATACGGTCGGCACTAAACACCGCCACGCAAGGCACTAAATGTTGCAGTAACACGCAACTCACAAAGAGCAGAGGACAACAACTTGCATGGCAATGCAATTCAAGCAATTTATGCATCAAACACATTCCTTATCATGTTGATGACTCAAAGGAAGATGTGCCTCGGTTCTCGGACCACCAATCACGCATTTCCATGCATGATGGCCCAAAGAACCAAGTGTGCAACTTTGATTTCAAATGCATGCAATGCAAACAAGCACATAAGGGTGCTAAACCTCTATCACACACCCTTCGAGAGGCCAAGCATGCACAATGCAATGCAATGAAGTCCTAAGCATGTCGTCTATATGCAATATGGGCAATGCAATATACTTATGCAAACATACAAGTGAACATGCAAGATAAGCATGCAAACCAATTGAAGGATGGACTTAAACATGAATTGGGCAACTCTAAAAAGGCTCAAAACAGTGGCTAAATGCTATAGAAGTGAAGACTAAGATACATGCGATACATGTACACATGTAAGCATACATAATCCAACACTTAGGCATAAACAAGACAACATTCAAGCACACTTGAAATGAGTTAAACATGGACAATTAGCATGCATAGAAAGCTCTGAAAATTATGCGAAATATGATGTTAAACCAAGCAACAAAGTAGGCTAAGCATGCAACAAGTGGCCCAAGTACTTAAGGCAAACCAATGAGGCATTGAACCACACATATTACAACCACACATGGTAACAGTTAACCAATTAAAACAGAGTTTTAACACATAAAACTAAACCCAAAAGACCACTTAGATGGCATCTAAATGGCATGAATCCAAAGGCATGCGCAAATGCTAAAACATGAGGCATACAACACATGCTTTTAAAGCATTAAAGAGGCAACTAAGGCAAGCATACAAGCACACCAAAGGGACTAAAATGACATGCTAGATGGTTCCAAACCATCAAAAATAATGCAAGCAAGTCGTGCCACACACTCATGCTCTTAAGGCCAACAAGCCAAATACAAAGAGGCTACAAGATACATGCTAAGATTGACCAAAACAACTTAGGACAGACCTAAAGCATGACAAAATAAGCATATACGCTTCATGGATCTAGGCCTAAAGCATGCTCAAACTAGGGCTAACAACCTAGGCATGTTAAGGGACCAAAGAGGCATTACAAAGCAACCATGCAAAACATGCAAGGAGTACTAAAACCAACACTTAGCAATGTCATATTAGGGCATAATAAACATAAAATGTAGCCAAGACATGCTCTTCAAACATTCAAAACTAAGCTCCCTTAGAGGCCAAATCTTGCCCTTTTCAAGGACAACAAGGAGAGGGGGTGCCCCCCTCCGTCTTGGGACTTTAAGGCATCATCTACGCCACTGAAATCCCTCAAGATTTCAGTGGTGAAGAGACCCAAACACCAAAATCCCGGAGCTCCCACAAAATAGCACAAAATGAGGCATTTTCAAGGCCTAAGGGTGGTCAAACCTCCCCAAACCACAAAGTACCCTCAATAAACTATCAAGAGGACTAAAAAACAGAACTTTTTTGTATTAAACACTAAGCACAAAAACAGTTCAAAGATAGGTAAAAAAGGAGTGCAAGAATGGGGTAAATAAAACAAGTTTCTCACCCTTGTTGACCCTCTTCACAAATGTTGACTTTGTTGCTTCCTTGAGCTCAAAACCAATCAAGAACACCAAGAACAACCTCTTGGAACCTCAGTAACCAAGAGAAGGTGAAACACTAGGTGTTGATGTGCAATAGTAAGACACAAACACCTAGTCACACAAACAAGAGAGAAATATAGATATAGGATATGTTTTGAACCCTAACCCTAAAACCAGAGCTCCCTCTCACCTTTCTAACCAAAACTTTTCTAACCCTAATGCAAAGAGAGAAGGCCTTCTCTTATAGGCAACCATCTTGTAAAGCTTGTCAAACAAGCTTACAAGGAGGGCATCCCTCCATACACGTGTATGGAGGGGAAGCAAATGCCCAACAGCTGTCTGAAAATATCTCCAAAAGCAGCTGAACAGTAGTCGGCTGGGCAAAAATGTCATTTTGACAAATTTTAGTGCCGGCCGGCAACAAAGAATGCCGACCGGCACAATATAGTGCCGGTGGCAACATCAACCAGCCGGTGGCCTCTAGCCACTGCCGGTGGTGTGTGGGGATGCCTCAAAAGGCATTCCTCGCCTCCAAGGCAAAACACAAGTGTTTGGTGCACAACCAGACACAAAACGGTCAAGTTCGGAGGTCCTGAGGCAAGGCGCGTAGCCGAGAACTCCGGGAACTCCAAACGAACACAAACATGGATAATCACCGGGTGTTCAAACGGTGACGTCCAAGTCTTGAGGACGGTCAAAAATGGGGTGTCTACAGTTGCCCCTCTTTGACAGAACTCGAAAGTCATAACAATGACGGGAGTGAATGTCAAAGTCCAGAGACGACCCATTTTTGACAAGGCCGAAGACTTGGACAAACATGCAAGACAAACAAGGTATGCGCCCGAAGGCAGGGGCAAAATGCAAGATAATGCAAGAAGCCGAGCATAACTTATGATCATGCAAAGAAAGCTGTAATGAAGCACACATGCAACAGTTATAAGCTAGCATACGCCAATCTACACTACAATGCAGAAAGGATGTAAGAGAATTATGCAATTCTCAAAACGTCTCACTCGGAGGATACAATACCTGTGCGGCTCGTCCGGTTGCACCTCAAATGAGCCGTACATACAATAGTGTGCCTGCAAAGAAAGTAAACTTAACAGGTACAATATTGTTAGCCATATGCATGATAATGCAAAATGAATGCAAGATGATATGCATTATATACAAAATGATGTATGAACAATGCAAATGATAATGCAATGGAATTGAAACAATGCAATGCAAACTAAATGCAGAGCAATCGAGTCATGATTCAATCATGAGCGGTTCGAAACCACACATATGTCAAATAGATTGATGGAAGTAACAAGTCCGTCTACCATAGAACGATGTCTGAACTATGAGTGACGCAGACGGACACAAGAACAAGTATTGGGTGGATTGACATAAGTGGGGTGACGACCCGCTGAGGAAAGAACAATGATCCTAATGCCGGATGCAACAATTACACTACAATGTAATATCTACAATGGATATGGCGTGTAGCCAAACCGTATCTTGCTTAGGAAAGGCATGCACACATACAAGCCATGTCTAACACAGAAAAGGTGCCGCAACCTCAATCCAACATACCAGCGTGGAGTAGGCGCGATACACATGCAGAACTGTGCTTCAACGTGAAAAGTAAGTGCACATACCAGACCAAGCTCAACAAGGAAAGGTGCAAGCCATAGATGGAAGACGATGCAGTGGATGCATGGAACTAAAATGCAATATATACAATATGCAATGGAATGAATATTTACAGAAAATGCATGACATATGCACTATACTACAATGATGATGCATGATATATGCAGGTTTTGAAATGCATGACATATGCAATAGTTACAAATGATGCATGACAATGCACGTGTTTTACAATGATGCATGTTGTTTTTGTATATTTTTTTTAAAATGCATGACATATGCAGTATTTACAAATGATGCATGTCAATGCATGTGATGCAATGACTATGATTGCAGCTTTCCCTATTCTCCCAACGAGGCGATATACTAGGTTGGTTCAGTATCCAGAATTGAGGCGTAGACACGCCGCCTCAACCTATGGGGCTTCCATACAGATTTCAAGTTGAGGGTACACCCCCTGGGTATTTAAACCAGACTTTAGTCTCGGAAATTCCGAACCTTCGCGTTCTAGGCGTAAGCCGTTCGAACTCTAGTTTTCACCGTCCCCATTGGTCTCCTAGGAACTCACCGCAAACACAGACAGGTGGCTTCACCAGGCCATCGAAAGTCGTTCGGGCACGACAAACACCGAAGGAATTGCACCTTCAGAGGATTTAAGGTCTCCTAGACCGAGATACAATGCATGACAATGCATGTTGTTTCCGAAATTCGCGCCAACGACTTGAGATGCGGTGCACAATGCATGAATGCATGACAATGCATGAATTGAGATGCGGTGCACAAGACAGTACGATGTGCGGGATTGCGTGATAGAATGCATGCCAAATGCAAGGAGATGCGCAAAATAGCGCGATGCGTTAGACAACGCGAGTGCACAAGACAGTGCGATACGATGCATGCCAAATGCGATGAGGTACATACCTTAATGCACCGAAGGTCTTGCATCTCCCGAGGATTTAAGGTCTCCTAGACCGTGCGTGTTTAAGGTCTTGCCAGACCCGGGGCGAAAAACAATGAGGTGCGCAAGATAGTGCGATGAAATGGCATGGAAATATGATATGCAAACATGCAAATGAATTTCAGCACTGAAATGTGGGGCAAAACAGTCCCGAAACATGGCCAAAGTGTACCCGATGCATGGAGTGATCCCGAAACATGAATTTTGGCACCCGAAATGGCCTATAGCTACACCAAACATGCATAATTGATACATGACATGAAAAGGAAGAAGCAAGGCAGCCCCATAACTCACATTTTTACAATACAAAACATGGGCAAACAGCAATCACAAATGGGGCTAACATGGCATACAAAAATGGCTCCACAAGGGAGGCTATGAAGTAAGTGATACATGCAAAGCCCGAATGGAAAAATTCCCTTCTACAACACTGAAGAGAGACCAAAAATATTCACATTTACAGTAGATGAAAACCCTCAAATCAGTAGGAAAACATGCTAAAAATGCCATGCAAGAAATAGGCCACAAGAGGGGTATGATGGTAGGTACAACATGGAGGCCCCCAACAGGGGTGGTCCCTTCTACAATGTTGTAGAGGGACTCCAAATAAGCTTACTCACAGTTCATGACATGCTCCAAAACAGACTACATGTAGGCCAAACAAATCATGCAAATTTACGGTAAATATGAGAGATTATGAAGTAAGTGCAAGATAGGGGGCCCAACCAGGGTTGAGCCCTTCTTCAATGTTGAAGAGGGGCTCAAAATAGGCCCACTTACAGTTTACATTATGCTCAGGAACAGATCACACATAGGCTAGAAATACTATGCAAGATTATGGCATACAAGATGGTATTGAAGCAAGTACCAAATGGAGGACTCAAACAGGGTTGAGCCCTTAAACAAACATGAAATATGGCTCAAAATAATGACCTTTTCAGTTCTGGTCGGAGCTCAAAACAGTAAGAAAATAGGGTAGAAAAATGTGACAAGAATGTGCTACAAAAGAGGGAAAATGATCTTACCCTTGAAGACTACCCTTTTTGTTGCTTCTTGGCTTGAGTTGCAACACCTTTTGCCTCTGAAAAACTGGTCCAAGCTGCTGTGATGGAGTAGTGGTGGTGGTGCTATGGATTGGTGAAGAAATGGCCAAGGATTTGAGAGGTTTTGGAAGTTGGAAGTGTAGAGAGAGAGGGATTTCTTAGAGTGAGAGGCTCCCAAAAACTTGCTTTTTTGTTCTAACCTTAGCCATATCAGATATAAGGCTCTATATATGTCAAAATAAGAGATTTTGGTCAAAATATCCCAATTGAAAATATCTGCCACAGTGTATTGATAAATATCTGTCAAAAATTTGAGTTCTGGGCACTTTTGGCCGGCCGGTAATCTTTTGTGCCGGTTGGCTAAATAGAGTGCCGATGGGTGGCTAATGAGCTTAAAAAGTGCCAGTGGAAGTCTAGATTGAAGCCCCGGAAGTTAGCTTTCCAATGGCGAAAACCTTGCATTAAAATTCTTTCTGTAGAAAAAGTTATGCCAGTTTCCGTAAAGCCGCGCAGATTCGGTCCAACCGGACTTCAACCAACCATATCTCCTCCCCCCGGATTTGGACTTAGGAGATTCTTGAGTGCAAAATGAAGCCCCAGAAGTGAGGTTTCTAATGGTGGAGGCCCCATATTTTAATTCCTCTTGTACAAAGTGTTACGCCCGTTTCAGGGAAGCCGCGCAGACTTTTCTCCTTCCCGGATTCATGCTAAACCACTCCCAAACTAGTTTTCTCCCCTCTTCTCCTCTTTTCTTCAACTTCAAACCCCTAAGTAAGGTGTTTTGAAAGATTTTTCAAAGATTTCATCTCTCTTTCATTCATCTCCCCTTTGTCCTTACTCGGTTTACCGAAAAGCGCAACATTTACCGAAATGCGAGCGTCGGAACATCGTGGGAATTTTATTTCAAAAATGTTTTGAAAGATAGGGTTATAAGGTATAAAAACCATCAAAATAATTTTGGTCCATAATGGGGTATGAAGTTGAGATTTGCCTCTCCTGTCAAGAAATCAACCTGCAATCGCACACCTTTCTCCAACAAGTAAACCATCAGTAGTGCCCAAGTCTTAAGGGCGGTCAAAAATGGGGTGTCTACAGTTGCCCCTCTTTGACAGAACTCGAGAGTCACAACAATGACGGGAGTGAATGTCAAAGCCTAGAGACGACCCATTTTTGACAAGGCCGAAGACTTGGACAAACAAACAAAATACAGATAAATGAATGGTTGTGCCCACAGGCTACCTATGTATCCCTTTTGCAAGGAATCAAACCAGCGTAGTTCAGGGGCAGAATGCAAAATGATATGCAGGAAGACTTTGATAATTGGACTTATACGCTACGCGAAGCCGGTTTGAAAATTGGACTTATACGCTACGCGAAGCCGGTTTGAAAATCCAAGATTTATGCAAAAACACAGTGTGCACAAGACAATGTGATGCAGAGTGAATGCACAAAACAATGCTAAGGAGATGCACAAAACAGTGCGGAACAGGTTGGAATGCACAAGACAGTGCTAACAAGATGCACAAAAGAGTGCGATGTGGCATAGATGCACAAAGCGGTGTGATGCGCAAAATAGCGCGAATGAAATGTCATGCACTAACAATTGCAGGTAAGGTGCGCAAGATAGCGCGATAAAATGCATGTGCAATGCAAGTAAAAATGCATAAAATAGTGCGATGCGCAAAATAGCACGAATGAAACAATGTAATGCACAAAAGGCGATGCGAAGAAAGCAAAAGTAAATTGCACGTATCAAAGGCGACACGCTAAACAATGAGTGCAATCGAATGCACAAGAGAGTGCGAGTGAGATATAGCATGTAAGTGCACAAGATAGTGCGATGCGCAAGAAAGCGCGAGTGCACAAGACAGTGCGATGGAGGTGCGCAAGATAGCGTGATGATGCGATGCACAAAACAGTGCGATTGAGTGCACAAGACGGTGCGATGCGCAAAATAGCGCGATTGAATGGATGCAAAATGCGAGTAAGGTGCACAAAATAGTGCGATGAGCAAAATAGCGCGAAGGATGAATTGCACAAAATAGTGTGATACGCAAAATAGCGCGAATGAGATGTAATGCACAAGACAGTGCGATGGAGGTGCGCAAGATAGCGTGATGATGCGATGCACAAAACAGTGCGATTGAGTGCACAAGACGGTGCGATGCGCAAAATAGCGCGATTAAATGGATGCAAAATGCAAGTAAGGTGCACAAAATAGTGCGATGCGCAAAATAGCGCGAATGATGAATTGCACAAAATAGTGCGATGCGCAAAATAGCACGAATGAGATGTAATGCAAAATGCAGTGAGATGCACAAAATAGCGCAATGCGCAAAATAGCGCGAATGAAATGTAATGCACAAGACAGTGCGATGGAGGTGCGCAAGATAGCGCGATGATGTGATGCACAAAACAGTGCGATACGCTAAACAGTGCGATACGCTAAACAGCGCGAATGATTTTGAAATGCACTAAACAGTGCGATACGCTAAACAGCGCGAGTGATTTGAAATGCACTAGACAGTGCAAGTGAGATACAAAGTGTAAGTGCACAAGATAGTACGAGTGAGATAAAATGCACAAGAAAGTGTGATAAAATGCATCTTCTATGCAAGTATGGGGGCATTTTCCATGTAATATTGAAAGCAAGCATATTTTATGCAGAAATCATAACGATGCGCAGCATGCATGCAACAACAGTGGATATGAAAGTTCATATTCTATGCACTAGAGGAGTATCAAACATGTACTCCGGTGCCTCTGTTTTACCTCTCAGAGGGCTTCGCAACATGCTCAGCTCGAAAAGGGTACACCCTGTTCATATTGGCGAGGGGTAACATCTGCATGTGAAACCCTCGGATGTTGTTTGGACTACCATTTCTGACTTGAAGCAGGCTTACACTTGAAGCAGAGGCACGCTCATTCTTCGGAACACTGACAAGGTCTAAAGAGGTACATCCAGAATACGATCCCGGAATTTGCTAAAGTTGAAACACATTAAGATGCTCCAAAATTTTCTTTTTTTCTTTTGCTTTGCAGTCTGGAATCTACATAGCTTCAGATAGGTCCTTGTTTTACTGTTTACACTTATCAGGGGTGGGCCCTACAGTTTTATGAAAGAACAAATCTTGTTTTGCACAAATGTGGAGAATGGCACAACACCCTAAGCACAAAATGATTTTATTTTGAAATCAAAATTGAAAATGATTTCTCAACTGGATACTGAGTCTACGACTGGACGCAGCGCATCACGACTCAACAAAGGAAAACAAAGGTAAACAACCTAAACATATCTATTGACACTCGAAACGACTCAAAACAAGAATCGAAACAGACAAAACAAAACACAAGACTCAAATGTGCACAGGGAGCCTGTTTCACCGGGTATTATTTCCCACCCTTTCTCATTTGTGATTCTCACATCACTCGGCCCTCAAGCTCTATTTTTCTGAAAAAGCCCTTTTCTCACTTTTTCTCTTAACGCACATCTCTCTATTCTTCAATCTCTCAATTTTTTATCCCTTCCCAGAGTGGTTGGTAGATAGACAGGAAGTTGTGGGCTCTTGCCCCTAGCATTCAGCTAGATTCTTTTTCTTCTGCGCACAATAGTGAACTTTCCCACAGAGAGGTTGTGCCACAACTGGGTGTGTAGCAAATCTGCAGCTAACATCGGTTGATGATGCCTTGCTGGGGAGTTTGGACGTGGTTAGATCTGTCTAGATGAGGAAGTGGAACGTCTCGCCCCATTCTGATTTATGCTTCGCGCATGGCTTGATACTTCGCTGCTTGGAGGACGAGAGAGCTTTCAGCCCTTTTTGCTAACTTCAGTTGTGCCCTCTTCTGGCAGGTAGAGTGCCTTTCTTGGCAAGTATGTTGAAAATGGGGGAAAGACAGGAAGCCTGACTCAACTGTGCCCCTAGTTCATTATTTCGACCATTTTTTGTTTTAAAACAATTTTGACCAACATGAAAGTTAGATTAATATGCTTATTCGATTTTTGATTTGAAATCATACAAGTCAGGTTGTAAGCACTGAAAATTTTCCTTTTTTGGGTCCAAGAAAATGGTCCAGTTTTGGAAAAATGGAATGATTTTTGAGAGAATAGTCAACCTCAGTAAAAATTCTCAAAAACTGTTTTTGCAAACGGCCACCGCTCAACAAGCAGGGAACCAACTCTTTGAGATGCACAACCTCGGACCCATAGCAATGGAAAATTGCCCCTTGTCTGAAGGACACTGCATGGCAACGGAAAGTTGCCCCTTGTTTGAAATGACACCGCAGTGCATTGAATGGCAACGGAAAGTTGCCCCTTGTCTAAATGGTACCGCAGCGTATTGAAATCAATCCTTCAGAGCGACGATCACAACCAAACTCTCGGATACAGAGAAGACAAATATGATCAAAACCATTTCATGGACACAACTGAATTTGAAGTGTTTTAGGGCTGGACTTCAGAATGAAGTTGCCTACGTATCCCAAAGATGGGAATCAAGCCTTACATAGTTCGGGGCTAAGGTACACTCGGGTATTTAACCTCTCCTTTTATGCTCTATCTTTTGCCAAGGCGCCTATTGCAGGTTTTCGACCTTGCGAGCTTTGTTCTTCTTTCTTTTCTTTTTTTCTATTCTTTTCATTCCTTTTTCTTCTTCTTTGTTTTTTTTTTTTTTTTTTTTTTTTTTTTTTTTTTTTTTTTGCATTTTTCTTTTCTTTTCTTTTTGCATTTTTGTATCTTTGAACTTTTTCTCTTTTTTCTTTTTTCATTCTTTTCTTTGCTCTAACTTTTGTCTGGGTCGCCCTTCCGGGTTTTCGGCCCAGCGAGCCTCTCAAAGGGTAAAAGTGTAGCTTTGTCCATGCCAAATGGTTTTGAGATCCTGAAGTCATCTGAATCCAGGAGAATGGGTGTCATTGATTTGCAGAAAGATCCACCTTTGGCTCTTCGAGCACATCGGATATTTTTGCCCCTAGTTCGAGGGGTGCTTCTGATCTAGCTTTGCAAGCTTCTTCTGATGAGATCTGATCTTCTTGATCTGACTTTGGTGCCTCTTGTTCAAGGGCTGTTTCAAATCTGGCCACACAGGCCTCACATTGTGATTGTCCTTTGAACGTTCTGAATCCAAGTTCAAGGTTTGAAAACAAAGGGGTTGAGTCTCGAGGCCGAGAGCGATCCTGAGCTGCACAATCTCAAGAGCGATTCCACACATGTCTTCGCAGGACCGCGCAAAACATTTTTTTTTGAAAGTTTTTAAAAAAGCAACAAATCGCTCGCGCAGAAGACAGTGCAGAACCAATCTGGATCAAAGCTAGGGTCCTTCCCAGTACTCACGCCGACAAGCATGATTTCATTCATTAAGGGCTTAGCATGCCTTTCTTTCTCTCAATTTGATCAAAGTTTTGCAAATCCCGAGGAATTCCTTCCTCTTTGTTTTTACCACAGTGTTCAAAAAGGGTTTTGAAAAACTTAGGTCAATGCAATAATTTCAAGGCACAGAAAAGACAGAGTTCTTAGTCAAATACTGCCATCTCATTTAGAATTTCGCACAACCGCACATGGCGTATAAACACGAGTGTGAAAATCATCGCTATTTTATTTCAAGATCATGGCAATAACTGCCTCGGCGTAAAACAGACTCAAAAGAAAGCAAAAGACAAACACAAAACAAGATAGTGATGTCCGAGGTAACATTCCCGGAATCACCTGACTTCAACAAAACAGGACTGACTCGATACAACAAGACAGACCTGAAATAAAAAGACTGACTCAAAATAAGGAGACAGACTCAAAGCGACACAACAAAACTGACCCAATACCCAAGTCAGAAAGCAAAATTAACAGCATTTGTACATTGCTCAAAACAGTGCATGTCGTCCACCACATCTGAAGTAAACTGAACGCCGCCCGCAGGTGGTTCATCTCCTGATCACATCACATTATCCCCCAAGTTCACCGATCCAGTGCCGATAGACTTTGCAGGGTCTGGTGCGACGATAACTCCTTTATCAATCAGATCTTGTATTTCATGGCGAAGACGGTAACAACTATCAGTGACGTGGCCAACTTGTTGATGGAAGGCACAATACTTGGTCGGATCATGGGAGGGAGGGAGTTTATTTGGCAATGGCCGTAGCTCTAGGGGTTTCAGGTGCCCTTTTTTTATTAGGATCCTCAAGGCCACTGATAGTGACATGTACAGTGGGGTAAACACCCTCTGGCCTCGAGGTGAGTATTTTGAGGTTTGTGGCTTTTTGCTGGATGCACCAGCAAAGGGATTGACAGGTGCTGACTGGGTTTGCTGATCTTTTTCGAGAGTAGGGTTAGAGCTGAAGGGAACATTCCTGACATGACGACCCTTCTCCCGGCTTGCCCCTTGATTCAAATCCGCCTCGACTTGAGTGGCGAAAGTGTCATCCACGTTTTGCCATAATCGCGAGGACTTGCTCTTCGTTCAATCCTCGCTTTCAAAGCCTCAACGACCCAACTGAAGATGTTCATGGGGACTAATGCTTGCCCCTGCCTTGCTCTTATCACTGGTCTCCACTTTGCTAAGAGATTGGCCTTCTCCCAATGCAGCCCGTCCTAAGGTTAAGGAGCCTTTTGACATGAACTCCCTAGTATGTGATGCGGTCGATGACGGAGCCAAAACTCCAAAGGCCAGATCTGCCATAGTTCTCTGAAGATCTTTGATCATCCTCATCAGCTCAGAAGTAGTGGGTTCATGGGTTTGAGATGATTGGGGTTCAGATGCACCCATCATGTATAAGTCCAGGCTCTCTGGGATAAACACCTTCGGTTTGGGCAAATGGGCTGGGGTGATATATACGCTGGGGTCGTAAGGGACAGCCAGTGTGTGGATTAGATTGAGATATGGATGACGTATTTGGTCATTGGAGTCTGAAGGTGGAGCTATCGTTTGGTTGTCAATGAGATTTTGGATCTCATGACGAAGGCGGTAGCAACGGTCGGTGCCGTGACCGCGCTGCTAATGGTACACACAGTACTTGGAAGGGTTATGTCTGGCTGGGAGTGGGTCAGGAAGAGGTTGAGGATCGAGGGGTTTAAGATGCCCTCTTTCCATCAAGACTTTTAGTGCGCTAGTCAAGCTCATATAGAGGGGGGTGAAAGTTCTGCCCTGAGCTCGGGCTAGGCCGGCTGTTTGTAGGCTTGGTTTGGCAAAAGGGTCGGTTGTGGTAACTGCATTGATTTCGGCGGGTTTGGGAATAGTGCTACTTCCGGCATTGGTACTCCCTGCAATCGCCCTCCTTGTCGGTTCACTTGTTCTGGGAATGATCCCACTGTTGAACGTGTTCTCGACCTGAACCCCCAGTTCATGTAAACTTTTGAAAGTGAATAGCGGAGCGACTATCAACTTTTGCAACATATCATGCTCGAGGTTTCGCACCATCATCTGTACTTGATCCCTCTCCAAAGGGCGACGATCCGTCATCTGTGCTGCCTTTGCTCTCCACCTGGCAACAAATTCCACAAAAGGCTCTTTTGGATTCTGGCGGGTTGCTTCAAGCTCTTGGATGGTCATTTCAACTTGGGTGTTGTACGAATACTGATCGACAAAGGCCTCAGCCAGTTCTTCCCAGTTTTGCTTCACTTTATCTTCCAACTTAGCGTACCAAGTGGTCGCTACACAGGGTTCTTCCATACAGAGAGAGTTTCTGTGGCTTAGTCAGACCCATCGGCTTCAGGATATCTAAGAAAAGTCGGATATGTACCATTGGATCTCCAGACCCATCGAAACGGTCAATATATGGCATTTTGAATCTGTCTGGGAGCCGCACGGCAGACTCAGTGTGCCCATCCTCAATGTTGGGAATGGAGTTAAGGCCTTGTGCCTTTTTGAATTGCTTCTCAAGGCTCGCAATTTTTGCTGCAGTCGGATTGAACTCATCAACATGAAAGGGTTGAAACCTCTCAATAGGCTGCACCAGGGGCCTGACAACTCGAGCTTGAGCCAAACCTTCTTGGGGATTCGAACCCTATAAATCTTCAACTAGCGGAAGTGGATCAAAGTTCGGCTGGGGTCCTGAAGCTGGATGCGAGGCAGATGCCCCAGATGGGCGCTGCGTTTCAATACCGGTCTCACCGCATGGCGCTTCCTCGATGAACGCCGCTATCACGGCCACAAATTCTTCTCAACCTCGCCATCACGGGTTCTGGCGATGATGTGATCGGTGACCGGATCGATGAACCGGTGAGCCCTAATCGCCTTTTTTGCCTTTACCTCGTGAAAGAACATCGGTTGCCCTTGAATTGAATTTCGACTTAACAAAGTCTATTAGCGCTAGTCCAATGTACCCGGGATAGTGGAGCCTTCGGGCTATAGTTCGGGACTACCTAGCAAAAGAGAAAACCGACAAAGATCTTAGCTCAATTTCACTGGAACGGATATAAGCATAGCGTAACGATCAGATTTACATCGTCATGCTCTCAAATCATCGCCTAAATCGAATCGACACCCGCAGATATAATCGATTCTCAAAATCGACATCGGTGCCCTCGTGCCTAATACCCAGACCAAGAACCGGTATATGCACTCCTCAGAGATACACTTTCAAAGCACATAACAAGTAAAGAGAGCCAAAACACCCCTATGTTGGGGTAGGGTTTCCCTGTCCTATTTTGTCAGGAGCTAGGGTTTCACTATGCACGCAACGGTTTCAAACAACCTAACATCGGGTAAGCAACCTGCCCTAGTTTGGAATGGTCACTATGGATCCGAATATGCACTAGGTCGAATGGTCGAAAAGGGTGCCCCAGAAACCGGTTTGTGTTCCCATATCGGCAGAGCTCGCAGAACCGACCTTATGGTCATGCCTTGACAAGACAAGCCTCCAGCAAACCGCTCAGGAATAGCAGATGGCCAACACGGTGTCCTAGGCACATCAATGCACATGCAATGCAAAGAAACACATAAGTGTAGTCAAAACAGGATATCACGAGTTCGAGTCAAGCTCTCTAAACTCGCCAGAATCAGAATAACGTCCGCATGGGGACCTCAAGGATTCTGATTCGGACTCTCCTGATTTGTTTGTTGCGGTTCTACATCTGAACCAAAGAGTCCAAATCCGGCAAATCGTTTTGAAGAAAAATAGATTTTTGAAAAATTAGTGCCAAACATGGACTGCTTTGCCAGATTACAGAGTCGCCACCTAAATATTTAAAATGGAAAATTTAGGAAACCCTGACTCGGTGCCGAAGGCCACATGTCCGTCATCACCAAAGTGGTCTTGGCTCGGGAGCTTGGGGACGATCGGGGGAGGTCATTATGAGCACTTCTTTCGCCGTCCAAGACCGGCCTCTACTAACCGTGATATTCGTTTTTGAAAACATTACATGCTCTTATTCCAATTATTAGCCTAGAATTACTATGTTATGCGCGCAGCAAACAAGTATAGACTAGATTGCCTAATTTGTAAATAAACATTGCATATCCGTTCGTTTTGAAAATGCTTTGGAATTTGCTACTCGCAAGTAGGCTAAAACACGTATTTCAACGAGTTTTTCAACTGAAGCAATCCAACCTCCACCCACAGGCATTCAAGCAGTTTATCTCACATAAGCACTTAGCCGCATGGTAAGCATACTGTTATGGCAACATTCACACGCATGTGGTATGCTAAAGCGTGAAATACTTACATTGTATTCCGTGCCAAAACAATAAACTAGTTAGCAAATATGCATGCCCTAGTTCATGTTAGAGTGACTAATGCATCGCATACAACATGTAGTTAGGATAGGCTCGGCTAACCCTAAAAATGGCATGTGAAATGCAATCATTTGATGCACGTATTCAAGTTAGATTTGAAAATACAATGCGATTTGTATGATGTACCGAGCCCGATGCATGTCAACAAATGCATGGATGCACGCATGTATTGCATAAGGTATGCTAGTTTAAAAAATGCCCTAATCTACCATCATAAGCAGATAAATAAAAGGGAAGAAAGAAATGGGGGTTGGAAGACA
This sequence comes from Camellia lanceoleosa, assembly GCA_025200525.1. NCBI lineage: Eukaryota > Viridiplantae > Streptophyta > Magnoliopsida > Ericales > Theaceae > Camellia > Camellia lanceoleosa. Next base: position 7,596,826 of record CM045759.1, on the reverse strand, counting down.
TACACACCACTCACCCACACTTATTACAGATTCGCCTCGCCGAGGGACCAAAAGAATATACAAATAATTAACCACGCAGCTAATTAAATATTACATTAATTAAATTAACGAAATAATTAATCGAGAAAAACAAAGAACCGCCGGCGAGGGCTCAATGCACGCCACGGATTCCGCCGAATTGCACCGCCATGCCTAGCTTGCCTCGCTTTTCGCTTGCACCTCGAAGACCGCCAAAGCCTCGTAACTACTTCCTTGATGTTGGGGATCACCACCGCTAAACAGAACATCCACCGGCTATCTCGGGCTATCGGCACAAAATATACCCATCGGCTGTTGATTGACTGACGGTCGGCACTACACACTGCCGACCGGCACTAAATGTCTGCAGAACCTGCAACTCACAGCAGCAGAGGACAACAACTTGCATGGCAATGCAATTCAAGCAACTTATGCATCAAACACATTCCTTATCATGTTGATGACTCAAAGGAAGATGTGCCTCGGTTCTCGGACCACCAATCACGCATTTCCATGCATGATGGCCCAAAGAACCAAGTGTGCAACTTTGATTTCAAATGCATGCAATGCAAACAAGCACATAAGGGTGCTAAACCTCTATCACACACCCTTCAAGAGGCCAAGCATGCACAATGCAATGCAATGAAGTCCTAAGCATGTCGTCTATATGCAATATGGGCAATGCAATATACTTATGCAAACGTACAAGTGAACATGCAAGATAAGCATGCAAACCAATTGAAGGATGGACTTAAACATGAATTGGGCAACTCTAAAAAGGCTCAAAACAGTGGCTAAATGCTATAGAAGTGAAGACTAAGATACATGCGATACATGTACACATGTAAGCATACATAATCCAACACTTAGGCATAAACAAGACAACATTCAAGCACACTTGAAATGAGTTAAACATGGACAATTAGCATGCATAGAAAGCTCTGAAAATTATGCGAAATATGATGCTAAACCAAGCAACAAAGTAGGCTAAGCATGCAACAAGTGGCCCAAGTACTTAAGGCAACCAATGAGGCATTGAACCACACATATTACAACCACACATGGTAACAGTTAACCAATTAAAACAGAGTTTTAACACATAAAACTAAGCCCAAAAGACCACTTAGATGGCATCTAAATGGCATGAATCCAAAGGCATGCGCAAATGCTAAAACATGAGGCATACAACACATGCTTTTAAAGCATTAAAGAGGCAACTAAGGCAGGCATACAAGCACACCAAAGGGACTAAAATGACATGCTAGATGGTTCCAAACCATCAAAAATAATGCAAGCAAGTCGTGCCACACACTCATGCTCTTAAGGCCAACAAGCCAAATACAAAGAGGCTACAAGATACATGCTAAGATTGACCAAAACAACTTAGGACAGACCTAAATCATGACAAAATAGGCATATACGCTTCATGGATCTAGGCCTAAAGCATGCTCAAACTAGGGCTAACAACCTAGGCATGTTAAGGGACCAAAGAGGCATTACAAAGCAACCATGCAAAACATGCAAGGAGTACTAAAACCAACACTTAGCAATGTCATATTAGGGCATAATAAACATAAAATGTAGCCAAGACATGCTCTTCAAACATTCGAAACTAAGCTCCCTTAAGAGGCCAAATCTTGCCCTTTTCAAGGACAACAAGGAGAGGGGGTGCCTCCCTCCTTCTTGGGACTTTAAGGCATCATTTACGCCACTGAAATCCCTCAAGATTTCAGTGGTGAAGAGACCCAAACACCAAAATCCCGGAGCTCCCACAAAATAGCACAAAATGAGGCCTTTTCAAGGCCTAAGGGTGGTCAAACCTCCCCAAACCACAAAGTACCCTCAATAAACTATCAAGAGGACTAAAAAACACAACTTTTTTGTATTAAACACTAAGCACAAAAACAGTTCAAAGATAGGTAAAAAAGGAGTGCAAGAATGGGGTAAATAAAGCAAGTTTCTCACCCTTGTTGACCTTCTTCACAAATGTTGACTTTGTTGCTTCCTTGAGCTCAAAACCAATCAAGAACACCAAGAACAACCTCTTGGAACCTCAGTAACCAAGAGAAGGTGAAACACTAGGTGTTGATGTGCAATAGTAAGACACAAACACCTAGTCACACAAACAAGAGAGAAATATAGATATAGGATATGTTTTGAACCCTAACCCTAAAACCAGAGCTCCCTCTCACCTTTCTAACCAAAACTTTTCTAACCCTAATGCAAAGAGAGAAGGCCTTCTCTTATAGGCAACCATCTTGTAAAGCTTGTCAAACAAGCTTACAAGGAGGGCATCCCTCCATACACGTGTATGGAGGGGAAGCAAATGCCCAACAGCTGTCTGAAAATATCTCCAAAAGCAGCTGAACAGTTGTCGGCTGGGCAAAAATGTCATTTTGACAAATTTTAGTGCCGGCCGACAACAAGGAATGCCGACCGGCACAATATAGTGCCGGTGGCAACATCAACCAGCCGGTGGCCTCTAGCCACTGCCGGTGGTGTGTGGGGATGCCTCAAAAGGCATTCCCTGCCCCTCCAAGGCAAAACACAAGTGTTTGGTGCACAACCAGACACAAAACGGTCAAGTTCGGAGGTCCTGAGGCAAGGCGCGTAGCCGAGAACTCCGAGAACTCCAAACGAACACAAACATGGATAATCACCGGGTGTTCAAACGGTGACGTCCAAGTCTTGAGGACGGTCAAAAATGGGGTGTCTACAGTTGCCCCTCTTTGACAGAACTCGAAAGTCATAACAATGACGGGAGTGAATGTCAAAGTCCAGAGACGACCCATTTTTGACAAGGCCGAAGACTTGGACAAACATGCAAGACAAACAAGGTATGCGCCCGAAGGCAGGGGCAAAATGCAAGATAATGCAAGAAGCCGAGCATAACTTATGATCATGCAAAGAAAGCTGTAATGAAGCACACATGCAACAGTTATAAGCTAGCATACGCCAATCTACACTACAATGCAAAAGGGATGTAAGAGAATTATGCAATTCTCAGAACGTCTCACGCGGAGGGTACAATACCTGTGCGGCTCGTCCGGTTGCACCGGCCTCAAATGAGCCGTACATACAATATCGTGCCTGCAAAGAAAGTAAACTTAACAGGTACAATATTGTTAGCCATATGCATGATAATGCAAAATGAATGCAAGATGATATGCATTATATACAAAATGATGTATGAACAATGCAAATGATAATGCAATGGAATTGAAACAATGCAATGCAAACTAAATGCAGAGCAATCGAGTCATGATTCAATCATGAGCGGTTCGAAACCACACATATGTCAAATAGATTGATGGAAGTAACAAGTCCGTCTACCATAGAACGATGTCTCGAACTATGAGTGACGCACGGACACAAGAACAAGTATTGGGTGGATTGACATAAGTGGGGTGACGACCCGCTGAGGAAAGAACAATGATCCTAATGCCGGATGCAACAATTACACTACAATGTAATATCTACAATGGATATGGCGTGTAGCCAAACCGTATCTTGCTTAGGAAAGGCATGCACACATACAAGCCATGTCTAACACAGAAAAGGTGCCGCAACCTCAATTCAATATACCAGCGTGGAGTAGGCGCGATACACATGCAGAACTGTGCTTCAACATGAAAAGTAAGGGCACATACCAGACCAAGCTCAACAAGGAAAGGTGCAAGCCATAGATGGAAGACGATGCAGTGGATGCATGCAACTAAAATGCAATATATACAATATGCAATGGAATGAATATTTATAGAAAATGCATGACATATGCACTATACTACAATGATGATGCATGATATATGCAGGTTTTGAAATGCATGACATATGCAATAGTTACAAATGATGCATGACAATGCACGTGTTTTACAATGATGCATGTTGTTTTTGTATATTTTTTTTTAAAATGCATGACATATGCAGTATTTACAAATGATGCATGTCAATGCATGTGATGCAATGACTATGATTGCAGCTTTCCCTAATCTCCCAACGGGGCGATATACTAGGTTGGTTCAGTATCCAGAATTGAGGCATAGACACGCCGCCTCAACCTATGGGGCTTCCATACAGATTTCAAGCCGAGGGTACACCCCCTGGGTATTTAAACCAGACTTTATTCTCGAAAATTCCGAACCTTTACGTTCTAGGCGTAAGCCGTTCGAACTCTAGTTTTCACCGTCCCCATTGGTCTCCTAGGAACTCACCGCAAACACAGACAGGTGGCTTCACTAGGCCATCGAAAGTCGTTCGGGCACGACAAACACCGAAGGAATTGCACCTTCAGAGGATTTAAGGTCTCCTAGACCGAGATACAATGCATGACAATGCATGTTGTTTCCAAAATACGCGCCAACGCGCGATTTTTTGAATGCATGACAATGCATGAATTTGAAATGTGCGGCAACACGTGGCTTTACGAATGCATAACAATGCATGAATCGTGTGTGCCGAAGCAACGAAGGTCTTGCACCTTCCAAGGATTTAAGGTCTCCTAGACCGTGATGCAAAATGTATGCATGACAATGCATGCTACAACGCATGTGTTTTGAAGTGCATGACAATGCGAATGATGTGCGAGGCGACGCATGTATTGAAATGTACGATGCATGATTTCGAAAGGTGCGACCACGCCCTGCTTTTGAGATGCATAACAATGCAAGTGAGCGGGTTTAAGGTCTCGCCAGACCGTGGGGCAATGCATGAATTGAGATGCGGTGCACAAGACAGTACGATGTGCGGGATTGCGTGATAGAATGCATGCCAAATGCAAGGAGATGCGCAAAATAGCGCGATGCGTTAGACAACGTGACTGCACAAGACAGTGCGATACGATGCATGCCAAATGCGATGAGGTGCATACCTTAATGCACCGAAGGTCTTGCACCTCCCGAGGATTTAAGGTCTCCTAGACCGTGCGTGTTTAAGGTCTCGCCAGACCCAGGGCGAAAAACAATGAGGTGCGCAAGATAGCACGATGAAATGGCATGGAAATATGATATGCAAACATGCAAATGAATTTCAGCACTGAAATGTGGGGCAAAACAGTCCCGAAACATGGCCAAAGTGTACCCGATGCATGGAGTGATCCCGAAACATGAATTTTGGCACCCGAAATGGCCTATAGCTACACCAAACATGCATAATTGATACATGACATGAAAAGGCAGAAGCAAGGCAGCCCCATAACTCACATTTTTACAATACAAAACATGGGCAAACAGCAATCACAAATGGGGCTAACATGGCATACAAAAATGGCTCCACAAGGGAGGCTATGAAGTAAGTGATACATGCAAAGCCCGAATGGAAAAATTCCCTTCTACAACACTGAAGAGGGACCAAAAATATGTACATTTATAGTAGATGAAAACCCTCAAATCAGTAGGCAAACATGCTAAAAATGCCATGCAAGAAATAGGCCACAAGAGGGGTATGATGGTAGGTACAACATGGAGGCCCCCAACAGGGGTGGTCCCTTCTACAATGTTGTAGAGGGACTCAAAATAAGCTTACTCACAGTTCATGACATGCTCCAAAACAGACTACATGTAGGCCAAACAAATCATGCAAATTTACGGTAAATAGAAGAGATTATGAAGTAAGTGCAAGATAGGGGGCCCAAACAAGGTTGAGTCTTTCTTCAATGTTGAAGAGGGGCTCAAAATAGGCCCACTTACAGTTTAAATTATGCTCAGGAACAGATCACACATAGGCTAGAAATACTATGCAAGATTATGGCATACAAGATGGTATTGAAGCAAGTACCAAATGGAGGACTCAAACAGGGTTGAGCCCTTAAACAAACATGAAATATGGCTCAAAATAATGACCTTTTCAGTTCTGGTCGGAGCTCAAAACAGTAAGCAAATAGGGTCGAAAAATGTGACAAGAAGGTGCTACAAAAGAGGGAAAATGATCTTACCCTTGAAGACTACCCTTTTTGTTGCTTCTTGGCTTGAGTTGCAACACCTTTTGCCTCTGAAAAACTGGTCCAAGCTGCTGTGATGGAGTAGTGGTGGTGGTGCTATGGATTGGTGAAGAAATGGCCAAGGATTTGAGAGGTTTTGGAAGTTGGAAGTGTAGAGAGAGAGGGATTTCTTAGAGTGAGAGGCTCCCAAAAACTTGCTTTTTTGTTCTAACCTTAGCCATATCAGATATAAGGCTCTATATATGTCAAAATAAGAGCTTTTGGTCGAAATATCCCAATTGAAAATATTTGCCACAGTGTATTGATAAATATCTGTCAAAAATCTGAGTTCTGGGCACTTTTGGCCGGCCGGCAATCTTTTGTGCCGGTCGGCTAAATAGAGTGCCGATGGGTGGCTAATGAGGTCAAAAAGTGCCGGTGGAACTCCAGATTGAAGCCCCGGAAGTTAGCTTTCCAATGGCACAAACCTTGCATTAAAATTCTTTCTGTAGAAAAAGTTATGCCAGTTTCCGTAAAGCCGCGCAGATTCGGTCCAACCGGACTTCAACCAACCATATCTCCTCCCCCCGGATTTGGACTTAGGAGATTCTTGAGTGAAAAATGAAGCCCCAGAAGTAAGGTTTCCAATGGTGGTGATCCCATATTTTAATTCCTCTTGTACAAGGAGTTACGCCCGTTTCGGGGAAGCCGCGCAGACTTTTCTCCTTCCTGGATTCATGCTGAACCACTCCCAAACTAGTTTTCTCCCCTCTTCTCCTCTTTTCTTCAACTTCAAACCCCTAAGTAAGGTGTTTTGAAATATTTTTCAAAGATTTCATCTCTCTTTCATTCATCTCCCCTTTGTCCTTGCTCGGTTTTAAAAAGCTTAACATTTACGAAATGCGAGCGTCGAACATCGTGGGAATTTTATTTCAAAAATGTTTTGAAAGAGAGGGTTTTAAGGTATAAAACCATCAAAATAATTTTGGTCCACAATGGGTATGAAGTTGAGATTTGCCTCTCCTTGCAAGAAATCAACTGAACTCGCATCGCACACCTTTCTCCAACAAGTAAACCATCAGTAGTGCCCAAGTCTTAAGGGCGGTCAAAAATGGGGTGTCTACAATTGGGCGCTAAAATACAAGCCCTCATCAATAGCCAAGATATTTTGCACTACCCGAGGCTCAACTAAGGTAAACCCGAAAGGAAAGCATCTTCTTCTCTATGAACAATCTCTAGCACAGGTGTAGTGATCTCTGGCGGAGGATGCATAGATGAATTCCCGAAGACTATGGCTACCCCTTTTCCGTGGGGGTACTTCAGCATTTGGTGGAGGGTGGAAGAGACAGCTTTCACTTGGTGCAGCTAGGGTCGCCCGAGTAGTAAGTTGAAAGTGGCCGGAACATCCAGGATATGGAACTCAATGTCCTGTTGAGTTGGGCCAACCTATACTCTGATCTGCACTATCCCTATCACCTCTCTGCTTGTATTGTCATACGCCCGCCGATTTCAGGCTGATAGCATAAGTCGTGTGACAAGGATAGACATTGATTGCTGACCCGGTGTCGACCAATACCACTGGTACCCACTTTTCTCGGCACTCCACTGATATGTATAGAGGATTGTTGTGTGTAGAGCCTTCCGATGGAAATTCCTTGTCCGAGAAGGTTAGAGTTGGCGCAGTGCCTCCCGGGAAAACTAATCCCACCAGTTGTTCTTGGGTAGTGTCGATGGACAACTTAGCTTTATCTATCACCGACAGTATAACCTGTCTGTGCACTTGCGAAGCTATAAGGAGACCCCAGATAGATATATCAGCTTAAATCTTCTTCAACTGTTTCAACACAGTCTCTTCTTCCAACAGTTTTTCTTTATGTTTCTCTACTTCTATATCCTTCCCAGATGCATCAGGTTGGTCTAGATGCGGTGGTTTGAAATATCGGCCACTTCTTGTCATATGGTTGACTTCTTCCACGTACCAAGTGTTGTTAGGAAGATCTTCACCCCAATCCTCATCGGTATGGGCCAAGTGTAGGTCATCGTCATCCCACCAGACCCCTTCGGTAGCCGACAAGCACTCGTCTGGCTCCGTTCGGATCATTCTATTATTACAAACATTCCCCGCAGGGTGTTGAGCTTTTCCAGTTTCCCGATTGTTTCTACCCATTTCTTTCTCAAAATGCTCCAGTACGTCTTCTTGCTCAGTATGTACACTACTAACAATGCCTACTTCTTGAGCCAATTATTCTACACCGGTGTTTTCCGGCAGTTTATCCTTTCCATCGGCCATTCCGGCCATTGCAGCGATTCCCGCTTTCTGTTTTTCTAGCTTCGATTTAGTTCCCTCATCTCTATCGAGTTCATTACTTAGCCATCCAGAATTGTCTGTTGACCCGTTCAGGTCAAACTAATCAATATGCACGTCCTCTTGATCTTGCTCATCAAAGAATTGTAAATTGTCTATATCTTCCTCCAGGTCAGCTAGATCATCTAATCCCTGGCTTAGGCTATCCTCTCGAACTACACTGACCTCCATTCCAGTTGACAACACCACTTCCAGCTTCGCTTGGTTGATTGGCACAATACAGCAGTATGGGCTGTACATCCCTTCAGATAAGTCCTCAGAGCCCTCGGGTAACAGACTGACATTCTTCACTAAGGCTGGCCTCCATTTGTCCATCATTGTCACCACCATAGGTTCAGGTTGGAACAAAGACGTGTTCATCATGCACAAGTCCATGCTATTAGGGATAAACAACGCTGGCTTAGGTAGGTGGGAAAGGGTGATGTATATACTGGGGTCATAAGGGACAGCCAGTGTGTAGATGAGGTTTATATGCCGAGGTGGAGAGACTTGGTTATGTGGTGGAAGAGGATTTGTAGTGACGTTGAGTTTTTGGGGAGGCGCTATCACCTTATTGTCAATGGGATCTTGAATCTCATGACGCAACCTATAACATTGATCAGTGTCATGACCGTGTTGCTGCTGAAAAGCACAATATTTGGCAGGGTTATGTTTTGGAGGGAGAGGATTGGGTAGAAGGCGTTGTTCTAATAACTTAAGGTGCCCTTTTATGATCAGGACCCTAAAGGCTTTGGACAAAGGCATATAGAGTGGAAAAAAGACCCTTTGAGATCAGGCTTGGCTGGTTGAGGTTTGTGGAGTTATGTTGGAGGTGTTGGCGAACGGGTTAGCAGTTTTGGGTGTAATGGTCACAACACTCACATCCGAAGGCCGTGTAGAAGTGTCACAACTCGTAGTTGCATTGGAACTGCGTGTAAAGGGCCTCTTAGGCTGTTCTTTTTCACTGTCTATCAGCCCTTGCTTCATCGTATCCTCAATTTGAACCCCTGTCTCATGGAGCTCAGCAAATGTAAACAAAGGCAAGACTATCATCTTCTGTAATAATCTCCCTTGCAAGTTACGGACCACCATTCTGATTTGGTCCTTTTCAGACGGCCGGATAGTCATCATAGAGGACTTAGCCCTCCATCGGGTCACAAAGTCCGAGAAGCCCTCTTTCGGCTCCTGACAGGTCGCTTCAAGATCACGGGTAGTGACCTCGATCTAGGTATTGTAGGAGTACTACGCGATGAAGGCCTCGGCCATTTCGTCTCAACTTTTTTTCATAGAGTCCTCGAGTTTGGCACACCAAATGGCCACTATACCTGCCAGGGTCCGGCCAAAATGCGACAGCTTCTGAAGTCTAGTGAGACCCATTAGTCGTAGGATATCAGAAAATAACCGTAGATGGACTATGGGATCCCCGGAGCTGTCAAACCAGTCTATGTGCGACATCTTGAATCTGTCTAGCAGAGTCACTACGGTGTCTGTGTATCCATCCTCATTGTCAAGAACTGAATTCACGCCCTGTGCCCTTTTGAAGAGCTTTTCTAGCTTGTTGACCTTTAATGCAATATGGTCAGCCTCGAATTTAAACGACACCTCTGTTTGGTAAACTGGTGCCTTGGAGGTCTGAGGTGGGATCTGATCTGCCGGAATGCCCATATTCTCTTAGACATTGACTATGACCCTAGGTGCCGGAATTCCCACCAGGAGTGCATGGGATACAGAGGCTACTGCCGGTTGTGATTGCTGTTGCTGAAGCCTATCTATCACTTCCGCTTGGTCATGCGACCTACTTGGCGGGTCAGGACCTTAACTTGGCGGCGACATCTAGTCAGATAGTCTCAATGGTCTGCTAGAGCTGACGAAGCATATCTTCCATGTTGACTGGGGGATGTTGAGCTATTGGAACTGGAAAATACTTTCTTTCTGGAGTAGAAACAGAAGACTGGGCCTGACTGAGAGCAGGTAAAGTAAAAGGTGACTGCTGGATTGGTGAATTCTGACTGATCCTCCTCCGTCTGGTGACCGGTGGGAGTGAAACAAACACTGGCTGTCCCCTGACAAGATCCCTGGATCTGCAATTCTTCTCACATAGGTCCAGAGTGCTTAGGGGGTAATAGAGTCGTCCGAAGCAATGATGAAAAACTACCTTGCAAAAAGAAATAAAGCAAAAAGAAAACAAAAATCAGAAAACCGCGCAGCACCTCGGCTCAGATACCAATAACACGCAGTTGCAATCATAAGCTAGAGAACTACACTCAACACTGATTTCTGCCCCCAAAAATTGATACACAAACTTGCAACTGATACATACATTTCTGTGGAGTTTCACTCTAAAAGCACATACTAGTTAAGTGAGAGCCAAAACACCCCTATGATGGAGTAGGGTTACCCTGTCCTAGTCTCGTCAAGAACTAGGGTTAGCTATTCAAACAAACTGTTTCACACAATCCTGATTTTGGGTAAGCAACCTGTCCTAGTTTGGAACAGTCTCTATGGCTTTCGATATACAACTAGATCGAATGGTCAAAAAGGGTACCTTAGCAAGACTACCTAATATACCTCTCACACCTGACACCGAGAAGTGAAAGGAGGATCAAATGGTACAGCGGTAGTCTAGATCCAAGGGTTGTGTTCCTATCATGGAAGAGCCCGTAACCGGTCAGCTTTTCGGCAAGCTTTTCCAAGCAAGCCTCCGACAAACCGTTCAGAAATAGCAGATGACAAACACTGTGACTTAGGTGCACCATTGCAAATACAAATGCAAAGAAACACGTAAGTGTAGATAAGACAAGTTCTCTAAATCCCCAGCAGAGTCGCCAGAAACTGTAGCTCGCCTTTTTCGTGCCCCCTTTCGGAAGCTCGGAAATAAGCCCTACAGTTCGGACTCCCGTGGTTCTGAATCTAATCTTACAAATGCAATGTGAAATTGATAAACACCAAAGAGTCCAAATTCGGCAAATCCTTTTGGAAAATTGATTTTAGGATCAAAAAATGCCAAAATTGGACTGCTTTGCCAGATACAGAGTCGCCACCTAAATATTTTATTTTCGGGAAAATTTAGGAAACCCATGACTCGTGCCAAAGGCCACGTGTCCATTATCACCAAAGTTGCCTCGGCTTGGAAACTTAGGTACGAGAAGGGAAGGTTATGAATTGAGCACCCCCGCTCGCCCGATCAAAGATCGGCCTCTACTAATCATAATATGATTTTTTATAAACATTATGCGTTCTTGTTCCGGTTATTAAGCTAGCATTACTATGTTATGCGCACAAGCAAATATAGACTAGTTTGCTCAATTTGGAACAATTCAAGTCATGTTTGTTTGCGAAAATGGTTTGAATTTGCCACCTCAAGTGGGCTTAAAGTTTGCGGATTTGCCACCAAACATAGTGGGCTTAAAACATGATTTGTCACTCAACAAAGTGGGCTTAAAACGCACATTCGTTGAATTGATCCAATTCAAACAACAAGCCTTCATCCACAAGCATTCATTCAGTTTAGCATTTAAGCACATAGGCTCATGGCAATCATGCTAATCATGGCAACATTCACATTCATGCGAGTATGCTAAAACATAAAAAAAACTCACCTAGTACTCCAAGCTAAGAAGATGTGAGTTAGAAAAATATGCATGATTTTTAACTATACAAGATGCCTAATGCAACACATGCGATAATGCAATTAATAGGTTCGGCTACTAATATGGCATATGAATCGATTTGATAATATGCAGTTAAACACGTATTCAAAGAATTATTTGAAATTGCAATGCATGCTAATTGAAACATGTCCCTAATCTAACCATCAAAAGCGGATAAATAAAAGGGAGAAAGAAGTAGAGTTGAAAGACATACATGTACAAACACACACACTTATTACAACATTACGCCATCGCGAAGGAGGGTCCGAATGAATAAGAGCTAACTAACTAACAACTCAGCTAAGCTAATTAAGCTAATTAGACTAATTATTACAAACCAAATGAATAACTAGCTAAGCTAATTACTAATTATTTACAACACTTTAACTAACTAGTAAACTAATTAATTAATTTACAACACAAATGTACACGAACTAAGCAATTAAGACATTAAACTACGCTGCCACTGCTCCGCCTCGGGAAGTCGAAGATGCACAGGCTCGGTTTTGGTCCAAAAAGACCTCCGTTTTGCTCTTGAAAGCCTCTGTTTGTAGGGTTGAGCATTTCCAGAACCTTTCTGCTCCATTTTACCAAAATCAACTAAAGTTTACATCAGTGGCCTGCCGGCCATGGATGGATGCTGCTGGCCCTCTGTTGGCCAAAATGGTGGTCTGTCGGCTATTTATGGTGCACTAATGCATTGGATCACCATGTTGCAACAGAGTACAAACAAAGCAAAAAGAGGGTTCTTCCAAAGATTGTTTGCACAATTCACCTCTCCTTTTCATGGACAAATCTAAGGAATTGTGAACTTAAACCACAAACCACCAATCAAAGCAATTTCATTGCGTGATGGCTTGTGCTTCAAGGTGTGCACGCTCAATAAATGCAAAACAAGACATTCAAGAACCATCATCACCCTATCATGCATGATCAAGGGCAACGGAGACCTAGGAAAGTGGCACATTTCATAACTTTTGAGTATGAAATGTCTCATTTTCCTTGTGTTCAAATTAACGTCCGATTTGAACACATGTGATGCAACACAAAGAAATGCTTATCTTGCCACTTTTACTTGTCAATTTTGTTACACATTTTAGTTACCAAATCATTCTTTAATCAATTTGTCCATTGGTGAGTGTCTTCTAAGATGAAAGAAGTGTCAACCAAGGGATAATGTAAGGCAAGAGAGAGATCATGTTGTTGATAATGAACCCTCAAAGAGGACTAAACCATTAAGCATGACTTCCATCTCAAGCTTAAAGGATCCCAAACTTGAAACAACCCTCAAAAGCAAATGAAAGAGTGAAGCAAAGAGGGAGGTTGTAAGTTTATGGTGCTGAAATGGAGTGAAAAACAACACCAAAAGATGCTATCAACTCAAACAAGAGGTGTCTAAGACCCTAAAACACCAACTTGTGAGGACTATTACACTACAACCATACAAAAACAAGACTCAAATTAATTAACCAGCCCAAAATAGAGCTAAAGCAAGTTATTTCAGAGCTTAAAACAAGCTGGACTTGAGCTAAAACAAGCTAGAAAAATGAGCTAACACATGGAATCAACTAGGCTAGCAAACAAGACACAAGGAGGGTGGTTAACTCCTCCAATTTTGGACTTCAAAACAAGTTTTTTGCCACTGAAAATACTCTGAAATTCAGTGGTTAAAGGCTAAAAAAAATGTAGTTTTAAAATGGGAAACAAAAGTGCAAGGGCCTTAACAACAAGGAATAAAGAGGGATGAACCACCCCCTAACCTTTAATGGCCCAAAACACCAATTTCAACCCATGAAAACAAGTTTTTTAAAGCTCAAAATCAGCCCAAATCAGTAGGAAAAAGATGGAAAGACAATCAAGCAAAGCAAGCTGAAAAGGCTATCATTATACATTTTGAAGAGAAAGGTGATTCCAAGTAACAATTCAAGCCAAAAACAACTTGTGGAGCTCCAAGAGGGCCTCAAACAACCTCAGCTCAAAGGTGATCACTTTTGGTTAAGGGTTGATATGCAAAAGTGTAGTGTAAGTAGACAATGGTGTAGAGAAATGAAAGAGAGAGAGAGAGAGAGAGAGAGAGAGAGAGAAAATTTTGAGCCTTAAATCTTCCAACCTTAAAACATGAGAGAGAGCCTCTCTATATATAGAAAACATGGATTCTATACAAGGAGATCCTGCCCTTCGCGTGTGGACAGATGCAAGCCTCTGTGCAAACAGCTAGCACAACTGGCACAAAATATCTGCAGAAAATACTGGTGGCCGGCCGGCCATCAGTGATAGCCAGCAAGGCGTCATTGATGGCCAGCAAGGCACATCAATGGCCGGCAGGCCAGAAGCCTTGGCCGACAGCCCTCATAGATGGCCGGCAGGCCACCAAAAACTGTAGAGCGGAGAGACCAAGACATGGTCCAAAAAGGAGACAAAATGGATGCAGGGTTTTAAAGGTTCAAACCTGTGGCGTTCCGTTGAGGATTTCGAACACTCGGCGAACAATCAGACTCGTCACCGGATGTACCTGCAAGAACATCCAAGTCTTGAAAGGCTATAAAAAATGGGGTGTCTACATTAAAATATATGACTACTTGAATTATTATAATTGTTTTATAAAATATGATATTTACCTAATTTTGTTTATATTTTCATACAAAATTTTTTAAAATTATATATTCTTAAAATTTCAATTAGACTTTCTTTTTAAAATTGGATGCAACTTAGAAATGGTAAAAACATTTTGTTTTGAAAATCTATAGCCTTTATTATTATTATTATTATTATTATATTTATGGCTAGATGTATTTTATGTCACATGTATATTTTAAATTTCACAAAAAAAAAAAAAGAAAAGAAATTTTCATTAATATTATAAAGTAAATATGCTCAAATTTTAGACTAAATTGGAATTACTTTTGAGTAAAATTATGTTTGGACTTTTTAAAAAGATTTTTAAATTTCAGGTTAGGCGTGGATATAACTAAAACTTTTTTTTTTTTTTTGATTTATACAAAATAAAATAAAATTAAAATCATAGATATATATATATAGCATTGACAATCTATGCCTTAAATAATTCATAAATTAATAAATTAAATTAAGTTTTTCTCAAAGGCTTGCCAACGATTTTACTTATATAATAGTATAGTAAACTAGAAAGTTTTAAATTAAATATATATAAAATTTTATGTTAAACTTAATTATTAAGAATTTTTAAATTTCATATAATTTATATATGAATACAACTTTATTTTAGACTTTCAATATAAATATTTTAAAAAATTTATGGGGTAGATGAACCAATAATTTTATCACATGTGTATTTCTTAATTTTTAAATTTAAAAGTTAAAAATTTTAGATTAATTTTGAAGATTTTCTTAAACTTTTCCTTTAAAATTTTTGTGAGAGATGATAGATTTTGGCAATAGATGAAGAAGATTCTTTTATGTTTCCTTTCAAAAAACATAAATCATGGAATAATTAGTATTTTTATAAATTATATTTTAATTAAAAAATTCACAAATATTGGTAGGAGTTTTGGAACTCACACAAGAGTCCTTATGAAAAGTCACTTTGCTATAGTAGAATAGATTTGAATTTCAAAATTCAAATATTCCACTAATATGGAAAATCATTAACCTATCCCATATATTTACATCCCTCTCAACCTTTCCAAATAATGCCAATCAAAAACATAAATTAAAATTAAAAATTATAGAATTTTGAAAACCCTAGATAATATATAGCAATTCAACGTGAGAAGCATTTTATAAGTAGGCAAAATCCTAAAAAATCGAGCAATCTCAACATGAATCTTAAAAGAGGTTAATTTTATACTTATTCATATATTTGTCTCTCTTTTTTTTATTTTATTATTGAGAATTGGTATATTTACATTTAAATGAATGTTTGAATATTTTTTCATTTCATATGTTCTTTTTGAGCCTTTTGTCTTGAATATCTACATGTAATGTTGAACATATGTATGTATTTATAAATAATAATATATGTATGTGATGTTAATATATTTGCATGTGTAAATGTATACATTTTGTATGTATGTATATGTTTGATTTATTTTTTATTTATTTATTTATTTTGTTATCAATGTTTGATATTGCCTATATATAATTTATCATAACTTACATTCATACCTTTCCTTTTAAATCATTGTTCAATTTATTTTGATTACTTGAAATCCTTATCTTCATGTTAAGTTAATCATCTCTCCAAATGTTTATCATTCAAAATATATAAATCTATCACCCAAAATCTCAAATTTCATTCAAAAAAAATGTGGTGTGGGAGATGAGAATTTTTAAAATCTTGACATAGTTAGAGATACCATGCCTCATATTCATTAGGTTCATTTGAGTTTAAAAAAATTTCATTGTATTGAATTGAACCATACTTTATGTAGGATTGACTAATCCATCTATATATATGCTATATATTAAGCAAAATAGATTTTTTTTTATTAGTTCCAAACTATTAATTTAAATTTCTTATTTTTTAAAAAATTTGTGAATCTCAAGAAAATGGCACAGAAATATTAGTCTATCTAATCATATCTATGTTTTTGGAATTTAAAAAACTTTTAATAGAAAGTAAAAAAAAAAAAAAAAAAAAAAAGGCATATCTAAGTCATATCCAATTTGAAATTTAAAAATCTTTTAAAGGAAATTTTAAATATAAGTTTAGTCTTATATAATTTTATATTTTAAAAACATTTACTTCAAAATTGTATATTTTTATTTTTGAAAACTGAACAATATATATGGTGTCTACAAAATTAAAATTTTTTAGGAGTTAAAATATTTATAGCACCTTCATTAATTAAAAAATAAATTCCACTTGACACATGTAAACATAAATTAGAGAGATACATGTGTAGGGTAAATTTTTATGCCACCAAAAAAATAAAATAAAATACATGTGTCGTTTTTAGAAACATGTGTTTTTAACTGTATATTTTAACCATATGTAAGCCTTATATATATATATTTGAAATTAAAAATGCATGTCATAAGATATATACATAGTATAAAACTATTGGTTTATCTAATTTTTTTTTAAAATTTATTAATTTCTAGATGGAAAATAATAATAAAAAAAAATTAACAATATCTAAATTGCATCTAATTTAAGATTTTTTTTAAAAAAAAATTCCAAATAAAATTTATTTATTTGTAATTTAAAAATATTGAAATAGAAAATATGAATGAAATTTTTAGCTTTATATAATTCGACAAACTTTAACATAGAATACAATAAAATTAAAAAACTTATAGGATGATATGTATTTTTATTTTATCATAAATATATTTTTTGTAATTTATTCTATTTTTTCTATCTTTTCCTATTAAATTATTTCATCTATTTCTTATTGAGAACTTAAAATATGCAATTAATGACATAACAATTGCAATATATATTTATTAGTGTATACCCGTACCTAAAGGTAGTGTGTGAATAAAAATAAGTGAATAAAAAGGAGGGGGGAAAAAAAAAGCAAATAGAGAGAAAAATAAAAATGGGAGAAAATAAAAGAATAAAAAAAAAAAAAAAAGAGGTAGGAAGGTGGAATCATGGGATCATAGAATGATGGGTGAGAAAAGGAAAAGTAAGAGTTAGAAACGGAAAAATAAAAAATGTATATATAGGACATTTTAAAAAAAATACATCTCAGCTATTATTTTATAATTTGAACATATCTTAGCCATCCAAATGTCCCAGTAGGACAAAAATATGTTGAAGATTCAAAAATTGTCGTGCTTTATTAAATAGATATTCTAATAAAATGGTTAAAATTTAATTAATTCTAAATTATTTTTCTATACATTTTAACTAAATTTTATATTATTATTTAATTTTAATATTATTTTTTTAGATGTGTGTAACACAGGTGATATGCTAGTCCTTATATAACTCAAAGTGCTATGTAAGACTCTCAATCCCCCTGCCCCCCTTCCTATTAGCAAAATTAAATTTTATTAATGAAATCCAATGTATATAATAAATACTGAGAAACAATATCAATGAAGCTAAGGCAAGTGCGAAATGGATCATAGTATACTCTCTAATCACAACTAAGTTGGCACAAGAAAGCAAGGAAGAATATCAAATAAAAATAAGAGAAAACAAAAAGCAAGGAAAAAAGCAAAGAATGGAAGGAGCAATGGTTGTGGGGAGTTAGAGCAGAGGAGCATTACTTAGAGCAGCTGTTGAGGCAATGTCAAGATGGGCAAAGCTCTGGGAATTCTTTTTGAAGGAAATGAGGAGACAGCTATCAAAAAAGTTGAGGTAATGGAGGCAAATGATGAAGCAAGAGCAGCTCAAAGAGCTACAGTGGTTTAAGTGCAAATGACAAGTGGATTTGGAGTTGGAAGTTAGTTATTTAAAGGAAAGAGAGATTGATGTGGTGTTCTTTCAAGAAACAAAAAAAACGCTGAAATGTCACATGAGTTTGTGAAATCTCTGTGGCCTAATGAAGAAATAGAATTTATGGGTGTTGATGCAGAAGTCTCAGCTGGTGGACAGCTATGCATTTGGAAGCCAAGTGTGTGCATCCTCTCACAATGTTGCAGCACAAGGAATTGTATCTTACTATCAGGTACTCTACTTTTAATTATGTATTGATCAATGTATATGCACCTAATGATGTACTGAAGAGAGGCCAATTTTGGGAAGTAATTTCTAGATTGAAACATACGTTTAGAAATGTTTGGTGTATTGGAGGAGATTTTAATGAAATTAGAAATTTAGGGGAAAGAAAGGGATACTCAAGGAGAGATAGAGGTATGAAGGACTTCAATCAGTTCATAGTGAAAATTGAACTGACTGATTTACCTATGCTGGGAAGGCAATTCACATGGTGTAACTCTAGGGATGAGGAAGCATGGAGTGGGATCGATAGGATTCTTGTATTTGTTGAATGGTTGGCGGAGTTCAATTTCAAACTCTGGGGTGTACCAAGGGGTGTATCTGATCATAGCCCTTTGCTTATGATGGAAGATAGACAGGATTGGAGTCTAAGGCCCTTTTGATTTATAAATGCCTGGACCCCACACCCTAATCTGAAGATGTTGTTAAGAAATCATGGGAGGAATCTGACAGGAGTGGATGGGCTAGCTATGCTATTCTATTAAAACTTAAGGATCTCAGAATGAACCTAAAAAAGTGGAATGTAGATGTGTTTGGGAATGTTACACTTGCACTGAAAAATGCTGAAGATGAATTACATGCAATTGACTTGGTGGCTGAAACCAGAAATCTAGAGGAGGCTGAGATTGGTAGAAGAAGAGAGGTTAGGAAAGAAGCATGGTCATTAAGCAGAAAAGAGGAGTGGATGTGGCTTCAGAAGTCTAGAATGAATTGGAGACTGAAAGGTGATAAAAATACAAAAATTTTCCATATAATGGCAACTTGCAGACAGAACAAAATCTGCTAAACTCAATAACAGTGGATGGGGTATTATATGAGGAACCACAAAGGGTGAAGCAGGAGGTATTCAACCATTTCAAGAAGGTATTTGCTGAAGAGTGAAGTTGCAGGCCCAAGCTTCAAGGCAGCTTCAAATCCATTGAGAGGATCATGAGGTTGTGAGATTAGAAGCAAGGTTTTCTAATGAAGAAATCTGGAATGCAGTCAGAGATTGTGATGGTAATAAGGCTTCTGGACTATATAGGTTCAATATGACCTATTTTCGAAAGTGTTGGGGGTGTTCAAGAAGGATGTTTTACAGTTCTTTAAGGAATTTTATGATAATGTGAGTCTAGTGAAAGGAATCAACAGCTCATTTATAACATTGATACCTAAAAAGGAATGCCCAGCTAGTATTTCTGAATACAGACCAATTAGTCTAATTAATTCCCTGTGCAAAGTCCTTGCTAGGGTTCTATCTAATAGACTGAAGCAAGTTCTACCTAGAATTATAGGGGAGGCTCAATCAGCTTTTCTTGGTGGAAGAAACATATTGGATGGTGTGCTTAATAGCTAATGAAGTAGTTGATTGGTGTAAGAAGAAAAAAAAAAAAAAAAAACAAGATGGGGTTGATCTTGAAATTAGACTTTGAAAAGGCATATGATTCTGTGAATTGGGATTTGCTTATTGTCTCTAATATCAATCATTGGGTTTGGGTCAAAGTGGTCTAGTTGGATTAAAGAATGCTTGTCCTCATTTAGAATTTCAGTGCTTGTGAATGGGTCTTCTACATCCGAATTCAGTCCTGAGAAAGGTCTCAGACAAAGAGATCCATTATCTCCTTTTCTGTTCAATATAGTGGCAGAGGGACTGAATATCCTACTACAAAGAGCTAAAGACATGAGGCTGATCAAGGGTGCTGTGGTGGAGCAAAGTCAGGCTTCGATAACACATTTACAATTGCTGATGACACAATAATATTTTATGAGGTTGATTGGCTGGAAGTTATGAATTTGAAAAGGATCTTGAGATGCTTTGAACTGATATCAGGGTTGAAGATTAATTTCCACAAAAGCCAGGTGTGTGGAATTGGAGTTCAGGAGGATATGGTGAATGACTTTGCAATCAGACTTAACTGTAGAAGTCAAAAACTGCCATTCACTTACCTAGGGCTCCCATTGGGTGGAAGCCCAAAAAATGAAGAGTTCTTGGCTGCCTGTGATCAATAAATTCAAGACCAAGTTGGCCTCTCATTTGGAGGAAGGCTAACTTTAATTAAGGCAGTACTCTCTAGTCTACCAATGCACTATCTCTCACTATTTAAGATGCCTGATGGCATTGCTAAGACTATTGATAGAATACAGGTTACCTTTCTTTGGGGACGATCAGATGCGGAAAAGAAGATTCATCTAGTAAAATGAGATTAGGTAACAAAGAGAATTTGAATGTCAAGGAGGATTGGGTATTAGAAGATTGAAGGAGGTGAATGACTGTTTATTAGCCAAATGGTGGTGGAGGTTTGTAATTGAGGATAAAGCTCTATGGAAATCCATACTAATAAGCAAGTGCTACTTCACAGGTAGGAGGTGGCTTCCATTCCTTTATAACAGAATAAATTGGTCAAGATTATGGGGCAATGTAGTGAATATAACTCATTTTAACCCCCAATTGTTGAATTTGTCCTTGGACAATACGGAAGTGGTAATTGGTAATGGAAATAGAGTAATTTTCTGGGAGGACAAATGGGCTGAAAACTTCAGTGTTAAAGATGAATTTCCAAGGTTGTATGGTTTGTCTACTGAAAGAGATGCTTCTCTGAGTGAGATGCTAGAGAGAAAAGGGGGATCATCATGGATTTTGAATTTCAGGAGAAGACTACAAGCATGGGAAGAAGCTGAAGTTGAAAGACTCAAGTCTCTATTGGGTTCAGTGTCACATCAGACAGCTAGAGAGGACACTTAAGATGGAAAGGAGCTTCTTCAGGACAGTTAGTGTTTCTTCAGTCTACAACAGAAACTCTGGGTAAGGTTTAAGCACCACTAAGTTCATTTGGAACAATACTACTCCACCGAAAGTCCAATTCTTCAGCTGGTTGGTGTGGAAGAAAAGAATCAAAACATCAGCATACTTATAGAGAATTGAGGTAATTGGTCAAAAAGCTAATACTGATTGTGTGTTTTGTAGGGGTGATCTGGAAACACTAAACCATCTGCTAATGTTATGCCCATTTACTTGGAAGGTTTGGTTAATCATGTTGGAATGGTGGGGAGTACAATGGGTGGTTCCTCAAAATGTGGAAGGATTATCAAATGGTGGTGGGGTTTTAAATGGAGGAAAATGGAAAACAAAATTTGGAAAATTATATCATTGGCAACATTGTGGTTTATCTGGAAGTTGACGAATGAATGTCTATTCACTGGCAAACATTTTATTTTGGAAGAGTTATGTGATTTGATAAAACTGAGGATTGCTTTATGGGCAAAATGTCACCTTAAAAATTTTGTATACTCAGTGCATGATTTTGTTTCCAACCTACATCAAGTAAGATGTTGTACAGAACTAATCAGAGTCGGTGGGGCAGAAGAGAAACAGAGATGTACTTGATTTTGTGCTTAGCTAGCTGCCTGTTTTGATTGTTGCCTGTTATTGTGCTTAGCTAGCTTGGGCGCCCTTTTGTTGTAGTGTGTAGGTTGTTGGTTGCTTTCTTCTCGTGTTGGTTTCTCACCAACCCCTTTGACATGAGTTAACACATGATTGAGTGATCTTCTTGGTGCCAACCAAGTTGGATTTCGAAACTTCACTATGATGTTTTCTACTCTTGCCTTCTTTTTATTGATGTAATTTCATATGTAATGGGTATTAATTTCATCAATGAAGTTACTTTTTTTTGCTAATAAAAAAAAAAAAAAAAGAAGTTGGCACTAGAAAGAAAGTCAAATCATATCTAACAGTCTAGTTTTATATGTAAACATGGAATTTGGCATTAACTAGAAAAAAAACTCTATTCATATATAAAATTTATAAAAAATCTCAATAAAAATGATGTGGAAATGCAATTTTTGTAACTAAACTCATCTCGGTAAGTAATTTATTTTGAAGTGAAAGATGTACAGCAAATCAAATAATCTTTTTTACGAAGTGAATATTTTAATGACATAAACTAATAAAAGGAAAGAAAAAATAAAGAAAAAGCAAAAAGAAGAAGAGATGTAATACCAAGATCAATTTGGTTAAAGTGGCATTATGCTTTATAAAAGAGAAATTAATGAAGGGATTTTTGGTGAAAAGCCCCACCCATTGGGCCTATTTTGTTTGAAGCTTGCGAAATTAAATAATGACACCAAAAATCCCTCAATTAAAAAAATATCATGAATTAACTGAAATGTCCTTCCATATAAGTAGGGAAATATGAAACAATTAACAGTAAAAATTTACTATCAATCAAAGTAAAATTTTATTATCACTATCAAAGTAAAATTTTACTGACACCACAAGTCCAAAAGTCAATTTGTGTTGATAAAATTTTACTGTGGTTTAGTGTAACATTATACTATATTTTAGAGTTAATTTTTACTATTAGGTTTGTCAAAGATTGACAGCTCATACAGTGTGTCACCAACACAACTTGAGACCTGAATGTAAAAGTAAAATTTTACTCTGCATAAAAGTAAAATTTTACTCTAAAATAAAAATAAAATGTTACACTGTGAATCTAAGAGTAAAATGTTACACCCTGAATTTAAAAGTAAAATTTTACTCTGAATAAGAGTAAAATGTTACACTCTGAAACTAAAAGTAAAATTTTACTTTGAAAAATTAGTAAAATGTTAGACTCTACACAAAAGTAAAATTTTACTCTGTATAAAAGTAAAATTTTACTCTGAAAAATGAGTAAAATATTAGACTATGAATCTAAAAGTAAAATGTTACTCTGGACAAAAGTAAAAAAGTGGAGGCAGTGTTTGTGGCGGCTGAAGTGTTTTGCAATGACCACCTCTTGACAGTAAAATTTTCCTGTCATTCTAATACCAAAGTAAAATTTTACTCTAATTCTCTCAAACAAAAAATAGAGTAATAGAACCAGAGTAAAATTTTACTCTCATTATCTGGAACAAAAAACAGAGCAATAGAACCAGAGTCTGTCAAATGAAATCAGATAAAAAACAACAAAAAAAAAATCCAAAAAAAAAAAAAAAAAACAAAAACAAAACAAATTAATTAACAAATCAACATATCTAATTGAGAAGAAAAACTTCTAAAACTCGATCAACAATCACAAATCTCAATAAAACTCTCGTTTAATTAAGAGTGTTGATCGTCAGCGGCGAGATCGTCTATTGTTGACCAAGTGAGAGATCTTTGGCTGCGAGATTTTTAGATTTGGAGATCGTTTTCATCGATTTCGTTCATAATTTTGTTCATGCGAGATCTTCAGCTCAAATTTTAAATATTTCAAATGTATGATACGTATATATAGAAGGGCAATATTGTGATAAAAAAAAATAGAAATTATAAAATGTCCTCATTAAGGTAGGCATTTCCTACTCAGAGACTTTTTGAAAGAAAATTGATTGGGTTATCCTTTACCCTAATAAAAAGGTCCAAAAGTGAAGTTTCACCAAAAATCCCATTAATGAATTATTTTTCTTGTTTTTCTAGATAGGTTAAGAATTGTTTTGCTTAAAAGCATAAACTTTCTTGTAAATCCAAACCAAAGACGTCACCAAATTGAGATACTTGAGGCAAAATTATTCCCTGTTTTTAACTAGTAAAGGAGAGAATTAACTAAAATGATTAATTATACTTAGTACTTCTTATTGTTGTAGTTTAATTCAAATTTTATTTTAGTCCTTATAGTTTTAATTTCAACAATTTAAGTTTAGTTTCAATTTGGTCTTTTTGTCTAAATTAATAGTTTTAATCTAAACAATGTAGTCCTTATACTTTAAGGTAAGTTTCAATTTGATCATTCTGTTTAAATTGTTGTTAATTTTAATAGTGTCTCAAAATTATTAATTTTAACCTCTGGAAAGAACCAAATTGAAACTTTAGAAAATTGATTAGTGCCCCAAATTTGTTAATTTTAATCTCCAATTTACATGGAAGAACCAAATTAAAAGTAGACCTAAATATAGAGAACAAATTATTCAAATTAAAACTATAGAGAATAAATTAAAAATTTGAGTCAAATTACAAGAGTAAAAAGTGCAATTAATTTATTTTTATTTTATTTTTTCACTTCCATTAAGTTGAAGGACTAAGCGTATATCTAGTGAGCTTCTGAGTTGACTCGAAGTCGATACTTCGGATCTAATCCTTTTAAATCTTTAAAACTTGGTCAATTCCGTAGAGTTCTCATGTCCTTTCGCTATGTTGATACTTCGATTTTTTCACTCTTGATTGTCATAGTTAACCTTTTACACTCACTATAATAAATTAAGATTTTATCAATTAAATACAGTTAATAATAATAATAATAATAATAATAATAATAATAATAATTGAAGAATGGTTAATCCATCATCCATCATCCATCATCTAAACATTTTTACCATTACACATGTATCCAAACATGCTAGGTAGTCAACCATTACATGTCATTACAACAAAACTAATCATTGATGGCATACTTTCATCGATTAAGAATTTTTCACAATTCCACAACTTTTATATGATAGATGTATATTTTACTTGTACGACTTGGAGCCCAATCATTGATCTAGATTGGAGGATACTGTTTGGATCAGTGGGATTCATCACGTTTTAATGATTCAAAACGTTTATTTTGTCGGGCATTTCGTATACCAATAACTAAAAAATTAGATTGATCTGATAATCGTAACCTATTCAAGTTATTACATTTATTACTAAAAAAATGAACGGCAATTGTGTTTTTAAAAATAGACTATTCATTTATGTATTTCTTTTTTGTAACAAACGTTATGAATTGAATATTTTATGATTAATAGATCGACTTTTTCTTTTTGTGATCGATATAAGTAAAGTGCACAACAAAATGAACTGTTTGAATTATCAAAATAAGACCCGCAATAGACTCCAAGAATCTAAACATTACCCTCTCATCCGAATTAAGGACGAGAGAGGATCCACTTCCTTACTTTTAATTTTAACATTACAAACTTTTATCCTTCAAACCCTAGCAGGAAGGATAGGCATCATAAAACACATTCACAAAGTTTTGTGCATGTTGATAAAACAAAAAATAAAAGAATAACCAAAAATAAAAATAAAAATAAAAATAAAAATAAAAATTAAACAGATAGATATAAATTTGAACAGATAGTCAAAGAAAGTTAAACAGATAAAAAAAGTCAAGGAGTAAAATTGAAAACAGAAAGTCATTTAGGACTTCTCACCAAACTATTTCACAAAAAGTATATATCTCACCAACAAAAAATATTTACTTTAAACAATTGTTAGAGTAGATTTTTCATCAATTTTCTCTAACTTTAATCACCTCGATTTTGTCTTTAATTTTAAATTTTATGTCAATTTAATCTAATTAATAACAACGATTAAGATTTTCAAAGGAAATAATTCACTGAGTTTTTTAAAGTTAACTTACTAAGTAGAATATGTTTACAATTTTATCTATAAATGGAAGTCACTTATATGTTCATTTTTTATTAGAAAAAACGCTAACAATTATTGTTAATCGGACTAAATTGAGAAAAAAAATCATAAATTTAGAGTTAAAAATCAAATCAATTAAAATTACAGAAACAAAAATAATATAAAGGCAAATATATAAAGATTACTATTGTAATTTTCCTTTAAAATATTTTAAAAAATGAAATAAAATATATGATTTACTTTTAAATTTTAATATAAATATATATCAAATTCCAAATAAATATATGATTCACACGTTTCATTTTTTAATCATTGGCACAATTTTATGTGACGAGGTTCGAAAACACACGCAAGAAAAGTATCCACTAGGGACAACTGTAGAAGCAAATTAAGGAATTAGAATATAGATAAACTAAAGTGGACGTAATCATGGTACTAAAATTAAAAGGTTAAAAATTAATTTGGAACCACATATTAAATTTTGTATTGGTTGATAGTATTTGAATCATAAATTTGTGACGAATGAATAATAAAAAGAATTTACAAATTAAGAAGTATATATATATAATTGGAGCTACACTTCCTTTTCAGCTTTTAGCGGCGTTTAAAAAACGCCGTGATAAGTATCAAACACGCCGCTAATTATTTTTGTGACGTTTAGCACCAAACGTCGATGCGCCCCGTCGCTATAGTATTGTGGCGCTTCAAAAACGTCGTTAATTTGCAGCGTTTTAAATGTGATACATAAAGGCAAAGTGATGTCATGACAATTTTTAGCGATACTTTAGAAACGTCGTTAATTTGTTATAGGCGACGTTTTTTAAAAAACGCCTCTAAATGTTATACATAATTGCAAAATGACGTCTGACAACTTTTAGTGACGTTTCAAAAATGTTGTCATAGCCTTGTTTTTAATTTTAAAAAACTAACCGTTAAGAGTGGGGTTTTGAAAAATGCCATCTTTATGTTTTTAATTGTTTTTTTTTTTTTTTTTGAAATTATGCTAATTTTATGTGGTTAAACTAAAAAAAAGTAACACTAACATAAAGCAGTAACTCCTATTTCCATTCAAATGAACATTTGTCAAAAGAGCCGATTATACAAAAAGCTGTCAATTAGCAAATATATCATTAATTCACTTTTCCATTCAATTTAATATCCAATCACCATTAACTAAAAAATAACATATCCACAAATCATGTTTTAACATTTGCCAAAAAATAATAGGAAAAACATCAAGACAAATCCCATGAGTTATGATTTAATTTAATGTCTTGTCCTTATTACTAAATTCACTGAACTCAACTAATGTAGCATAGAATCTGTAGTCTTCACTGGTCTAGATACCTGCATCAGAACATGGAAGCCAATCAATAAATCAATAACAGTAGAAGTGTTAAACATAAGATCTACATTACAACTCTGTTGAAGAATGTTTTGTACCTGGAAAACAATTTAAACAAATCAGTCATTTCTGAGGCTTTGAAATAGCAGAAAAAGGCAGAAAAATAACTTATTTCTAGGCATTAACTATAAAATAAGCTATCAACCAATTCATTTTATTCTTCAGCATATACTTCTGAAGCCATGAACTCTGGTGTCCCTAATTAATCTAAAAAAATAGATAAAAACTAACTCAATGATTTCCCTTAATTGTGTCAATCAACCAATCCCTCACACAGAAAGTTACACATCATCGCAAAAAGTCATTTTACAACAGATGGAAGGAGGTTATTGATCTAAATCTCACTAGTGTATACCTATGCACACAGGCATGTAGATTTTAAGCTCAGTTTTGGCAGTCATAGCTTTCCTCTTAGTTGGATCTAAGCAGCTTTTTTACTACTTTTTGCAGGCTGCAGCCAAAATTATGATGAAAAAGAAAAAGGTATTCCTTTCTCAGAGGCTCAATTTTATTTATATTAAAACTGTATTTGCCAGACAATTACACTTTTTTCCCACCTGCAGGGGGGTGGGTAGGGATTTTAGTTTCAACCTATTTTTGATGCATTTCCACTCGAAAGTTTGTTTCTCAAATTTGCATCAGAAATAGTTTTTGGAAAAAAAATTTCAATTCTCTCCTCATTTCATGCTCTTTCATAATGCATCACAAGTTGCTTACAATTGAGAAAGAAATTTGATATTTTGAGAAACAATTGAGAAAAAAAAATTTCAATTATTTGGCAGCTATTTATTATCTTTTTGCTTTTCAATCTCCCATTTATCTTAATTGCTGATGTGGCAGGGAAGGATAATCAACATAGCATCAATTGTTGGTCTTGTTGGTAACATTGGGCAAGCCAATTATAGTGCTGCAAAGGCAGGGGTACTTGGCCTCACAAAAACCGTGACAAGGGAATATGCGAGTAGGAATATTAATGTGAGTTTTCCAGATATGTTTCATTTCATTCTTGTAATTAGACACAAGCCAAGATGCAGCTGATACTAGTGAGTAAGGGAATATGCAAGTATTATCTTAATTGCTGATGTGGCAGGGAAGGATAATCAACATAGCATCAATTGTTGGTCTTGTTGGTAATGTTGGGCAAGCCAATTATAGTGCTGCAAAAGCAGGGGTACTTGGCCTTACAAAAACCGTGGCAAGGGAATATGCGAGTAGGAATATTAATGTGAGTTTTCCAGATATGTTTCATTTCATTCTTGTAATTAGACACAAGCCAAGATGCAACTGATACTAGTGAGTAGGTGAGTAGTAAATAGAAACCAATTTCATTGAAGTTTTTTTTTTTTTGGTTTTTTGGTTCAACAGGTTAATGCTGTTGCCCTAGGGTTCATTGCATCTGATATGACTGCTAAGCTTGGGGGAGACATTGAGAAGAAAATCTTGGAAACCATCCCCTTGGGTAAGATGAAGCTTTTTTGCTTTTTAAAATTTTAAAAAGCTAATGCGTTTAGGAATTGCTCAAGAAGTTGTTTTTTGGTGAGAAATTACCATATTACCTTTATATTATTGTGGAGCCCTTGTAGGGACACGGTGAAATTTCAGAAAGTATTGAGGGTAAAATTGTCTTCACAATTTTGCTTAAAAAATTGTTTTTTATGGAGAAGCCATCTCAAACAGGTTTATTTGTCCTTAGTAAAAAAGCTTCTTATTAGTTCTTCCCAAATCTCCACTCTATCTCAGCAAAGCTCCCACTTTCATGACTACCTCTCTGCCATTCAGCTCTTTTATACAGCTTGTATCTTTTTTATTAAGGCATATCACTGAGATTGATCATCCTTAGTTTCGTTTTTTGGTGCTTGTTTGTTTGATTCGTGAAAGTGCCAATCCGTATCAGATTTTCAAGGACATGAATTAAAATGTTTTGCACTATTCTGATTAGTATTATTTTTTCATTGTCAATTCAGGAAGGTATGGCCAACCAGAAGAAGTTGCAGCTGGACTCTTATGATCCTTAATTTCATTTGGATATTGCCATTGTGTTTTGTTCCTTCTAATTTGCCAATAAATCACTCAAGAAAGCAGGAACAATACAACGAATAGACAAACAAACATACATGCAAAATATCAATCAATTGGAGAACATTAGCTAGCCTTTTCAAGACAACCACATATGCAGTTTAACCAAGTTGGAAGTGACAAGTTGATGCATGCATTCGTACTATACCCTTATCACAAGACAGATATGCTGAAAAAAATAATCAGGGACAAACAGCAGCACATTGTGGACCATGTTTTCTCCTAAAGCATAGAGAGGATAATATTTTTAAACTAATACAGCATAAACCAGATAACCAAACAACACACCAAGAAGATTTTGGGAGGACTAGAATTTAGAATAATGAGAATCGTAAAAGCAAAAAAATGCATGTGAAAGGTCAAAAAAAATCTAATAAAATACCCATACCTTTTAAACATTCCACCTTTGGCTGCCTTTGGATACTTGAAAGGGCAGCTTTGAAGTTCTCTAGTGATAGGAACCCAGAATCCAAATCCATATGACTAACAGCAGAGAACCTAGTGTCATGGACCACCAATACTCATAAATAAGGTTTAGGATGAAATTAATTACAGCAGTACACCTTCAAACTAGAATTCTATGCTTCCAGGACAGAAAAACTTACAGAAATCTCAAAAGATGGTTGTATGATTAGAATTTGATAATGTATCAATAATTCGTTTGAATCTCTCCTCGGCCAATACATTCTGATAGATGTCAAGGAGTTTTTACCGCATGCCCCACAGCATTAAGATTCAGGAACAATAGATATTATCATCAAAGCTCTAAAAACTGCCCCGGGAATACATAAACAAATAATTTCTCTAGTGATGGCAAATGCACTCAGCATGCAAATTATTAAGCCTAAGCTTGTGGTGCATGGGAAACTAGTTAGTTCTTGACTGGACTTCAGCCACTCAAACTGTAAGGGCATAAAAAGGCCCATTACAAACTGAGGTAAGGTTTAGATGAAGGATACTGAATATATGTGAAGACAAATGTGTCATATTATGAGATGTGACTTTATCTATTTGAACCGATCTGATTGAGACACAAGGGCTTAGTTTGGTTTGGTCTGGTTTATTTATCTATCCGCCAAGTTCACAAATACATACATACATACACACAATTGAATACATAATATACACACACACACATAAAACATTAAATAATTCATGGTTATTGTCAGAAAAAAAAAAAAAAAAAAAAAAAAAAAAAAAAAAAAAAGTGAAAGAAAGACAAACCAGTTCTGTTGATAGAAGAATCAACCAAAGAGGTCTGATGATCTTGACCTTCATCTATCTCTCCCTCTCCCATGGCCTTCTTCCAAACTGCCCTTCAATTCAAATTTACAAATTCAGCAATAATAAACCCTTTTAGCATATATACATAAACACATATATATAGATGGTTGGTGGGTCTTACAAGTCATAATAGTGGACTACTTTTAAAGCCAGAGACAAACTAGCAAGTGAATTTTTGTGTCTCTTTTTGTATTTTGGGTGCAGTGAAAAATAATAGAAAAATAGAAATCTAACAGAGAACAAGAAAGAGAGAACTTTAACTTGAGCTTAGCATATTAACAAACATGTAATATACACAAATAAATCCAAATATACATACACACAAGATTTGAAGGTAGAGAAAGTGAAGAGATTGGAGATTTGTACCTCAAGCTAAAGAGAATCTGGAAAAAGGAAAGTAACTGTATATATTCAGAGATCTTTCAACTTTTTCAACATAACAGATCAGAAAAGGATGCCTTCAGACACAAATCAACTCCTCCTTCTCCTCCTCCTCCTCCTCCTCATCCTCTCTCTCTCTCTCTCTCTCTCTCTCTCTCTCTCTCTCTCTCTCATCCGGACTTGAAGCAAAGACTTTAAATCCAGTTCAACGAAGCAGAGAGTGAAGAAAAGAAGAAAATG
The DNA here is from genome assembly GCA_025200525.1 of Camellia lanceoleosa. Taxonomy (NCBI): domain Eukaryota; kingdom Viridiplantae; phylum Streptophyta; class Magnoliopsida; order Ericales; family Theaceae; genus Camellia; species Camellia lanceoleosa. The sequence goes on along the minus strand of CM045759.1, from coordinate 7,565,508 downwards.
ATGTGTTTAGCCACAAATCAACTTGTAGTTTCTTTCTTAGAATTTCAATTTCAATAACCAGATTGAGAAAGACGAGATGGAAGAGCTTGAGAGACATAGAGAAATCGATACCTTGCTGGCGTAGATGGTGGTGGCGGTGGAGCTTCGAAATCAAAATCAAAATCGAAATCAGAGATTCAGATGAAATCGAAATCAGAGAAATCGAGCCGGTGCAGACGGTGGAGCTTCGAAATCGAAATCGAAATCGCTCTGAATCTCAAAGATGAATCGGTGAGAATGATAACGGATTAGAGAAGGTTGAGAGAGACGAGATTTGAAGGCATGAGAATTCCAAATAAGGGTTTACAAAGTGCTTTAACAATTATTCTCAGATTCAAAATAGACTCTGAAATTGAGAGAGAGAATCACCGAAACATAAATTTTGAAATCGAAATTGAGAGAGAACTTCAAAATCAAAATCAAAATCGAAATCGCAAGATGAATCAGTGAGATTGTATCATTCTGAGATGAATCAGCGAGAGATGAATCGATCCATTGAGAGGGTTTAGAGAAATAGAGAGAGCGAACGAGAGACTGAGTGAGTAAGAGATTAGGGCTACAAAATGAGCGAGTGAGAGAGATTAGGGATTCAGAGGGTTGCCCATTTAAGGGAGAGAGATGACATTCGAAGGCGCTTTTTAAATGCTTGAAATGGTGCTGTTTTTATTTTTTAAAACAACGACCTTTAAGAAACGTCGTTAAATATTATAAAATGTGACGTTTCATAAAACGCCGTTAAACAAACGTCGCCAAAACTCATTTTTCCTGTAGTGATGATTTGAATTGGAGAATGTTTTTTGGATTGGTGAGACTCACAATAGGTCCCATTATGATAATCTAAACTATTTATTTTGTCGGATTCTTTTTGTATATAATCCACACAAATTAAATTGATACAATATCGTAATGTATTCAATTTATCATATTTAATTCTAAAAAAATGGACAACTGATGTATTTTTAAAAATATATCATTCATTTTTTTAGTAATAACCGTGATAAATTAAATAAGTTATGACTATCAGATCGATCTAATTTTTTATGTAAATAATCTACATAAATAACCTTTGAAAATAAATTATTTGGATCAATGAAAGAGACCAAAATAAGCCCTAAGGGCCGAAACATTACCCTCTGACCGAGATCATGGTCTAGATGGAAACCCAATCCTTTTCTTCTTCTTCTTCTTCTTCCTCTTCTTCTTCTTCTTATTATTATTTTCCTCTTTTCTCATTCATTTTCAAATGTGACATTCAAACACAATGTTAATACGTAAACATTGATAATATAAATTCGGAGTTAATTATTTATAATTATAATCTTTTGAGTCAAATTTATTCTATATATATACTTTAGACTACACAAATTTAACCTTAACCACACTTTCATTTAGAGTAACTTTGAGGTGGTTTAGTAGAATTCATAGAATTATTCATGCCATAAAAATCAACCTCTTGCATTGCACTATATAAACAAAAAAAATGGGCTTCATAATGTGTTATGCTCCAAAATAGCCTCACCAACATGGCCTTAACTTCCATTTTTGAATCAAGTTCTACTGAGCAACGATGGATTTCCCAAATCAGCAAAATCATTGAGAAAGAAGTCAATATTGAGATCAATATTCCTGTTTTGATCTTTCGTGTGCCTACAACTCTAACTGTTTCCAAGGCAGAAGCATACATACCTCAACTCATAGGCTTGGGGCCTTATCACCATTTTTTGCTTCGAGCTCTATGAGATGGAGCGATACAAGCTTGCTGCATCAACTAGGGTTCAAAAGCAATTCCAAAGTCTTGAATTCAAACAACTTGTTGACAAGCTTAACAAACTTGAATACGAAGTTCGTGCATGTTACCACAAGTACTTGGACATCGATGGCGAAACCCTAGCTTGGATTATGGCTATTGATGGTTTGTTCTTGCTCGATTTTCTTCATAGCTACGTTTTGTCAACAAGAATGATAGTCTTTCGTCATCGTCATCTACAACGGCTCACTTAGTGGATGCAGCGGGGAAAAAATTGGCTCATGATGCAATCCTTGGCGACATAATGATGCTTGAAATCCAAATTCCAATCTTTCTTCTAAATAAGATCTTGTGCATCCAATGTTCATTGTCGGACATTCGTAACAATTTGTTACCTTCAATATTGATGGGATTTTGTAAAATTGTTTCTCCATTGAAACTTAAGGAAGATGTTCCTTTCTCTAAAATTTTTGAGCATGCACATTTGTTGGACCTTTTATACCACTTGATTGTGCCCAAGATAAAGGGAGCCCATGAAGCAATAATAACCGACATATATCAAGAAAAGGGAGGTGCAAGCTTTGGTAGTAATTCCAGTCAGGTGTTTGCTAATCTTTGGAGCTTGTTATCAAGTCTAAATGTTGGTTGGGTGAGTAAATTTACAAGACCAATTAAGATGATATTGTCTTTGCCTTGGAAGATTGTTGCTAGTCTACCTGGGATGTCCAACTTAGCATCAAAGAACAAAGAAGACATTAAACCTGAAAGTGAAGTTGCAAGTGATGAGGAAAAGAAAAAAACTCCAATAGTAGAGAAGATCATGATTCATTCGGTGTCACACCTATGTGACTTTGGAGTTGAATTTTGTCCTACTATTGGCGACATCACTACCATCAAGTTTGACGAGAATTCTAAGATATTTTACCTCCATGTCATTACTTTGAATATGAACTCTAAAGTGATCATGAGAAACTTGGTAGCATATGAAGCGTCAACTGTATCAGAGTCCCTTGTTTTCACTCGATACACAGAACTAATGAGTGGGATCATAGATACTGTTAATGATGCAAAGTTGTTGAGGGAAAAGAAAATCATCCTAAGTAGCCTAAAAAGTGATTGATGTCGTGAAATTCTTTAATGGGGTGAGTAAATCCATTCGACTCACAAACGTGTCTTATATTGATAAGACGATTAAGAGCATGAAAAGGTATGTGTATGGTTCTTGGAAGATTCTAACAATTCTAGCAGCTATCTTGCTCATCTTGTTGATGTTTCTACCGTCATTTTGTGCAGTTTATAGTTGTTTGTCCTCGTCTCTTCCACACGAGCAGTTAAGTGTGGCCAATCTTGGGGTTTGCAAATTGTCCTTCCATTGAGTTTTGATTTATAATTTTTTTTTATTTTATTATTTTATTTTTCATTTTTTATATATATTTCTCTTTCTTCTTTCTTTTTTTTTTTGTGTTGTGCCGTGTGTGTTCTTGTTATGACTAATGAGTTTGTGTGTGTTCTTGTTGTGTCTTGTGAATTTGTTTATATTCATGTTGTCATTGTAACCAAATAATAGTCCTTAATGTAATGTAATGACTTATTATTCATCATTGCTCCATCACTCCATGTCCCTGTGAATTAAACCATTGTTAATTTGTGTTTCTTTCTTTCTTTCTTCTTCTTCTTTTATTTTTATATTTTTATTTTTTTTTATACATTTTTTTTTGGTGGCATATGTTTTTGGATGAAGGCAAGAGCTAGGCCATAGAAACCAATAGCATAGTTCAAACCTTTATTCCAAGGGATAGAAGAAAAGGTTCATCAATAGAAATATTGATATAATTAATGTGAGACTTGCCCAAACTTGTGGTTAGTGATTACTAGTTATATCACATAAGCAAATAGCCTCATGGTAAGCATGCTATCATGGCAACACTCACACACATGCAAGGATGCTAAAGCATAAAAGCTTACGGTGTACTCCGAGCTAAAACAGAAAACTAGTTAGAAATCAATGCATGATCCTAGTTCATATTAAGATGGCTAATGCAACACAAGCAAAAATGCAACTAGAAATAGGCTCGGCTATTCTAAGATGGCATATGAGATGCAACAATTGATACATGTATTCAACTTGGAATTGAAATACAATGCAGTTAGTATGATTCGCCGAGCCCGGTGTATGCAATACGGATGAATGATGCAAACATGCATAGCATAAGGATGCTATTTGAAAAATGACCTAAAACTAACCATCAAAAGCAGGTAAGTAAAAATGAGAAAGACGTGGGGTTGGAAGACATTCACACACTCACGCACACTTATTACAAAATTTGCCCTCTCGACGGAGGGTCCGAATGAAAAATACAAACCAACTAATTAACTAACTAACAAGCTAATTAATTATTACACAACCAAATTGAATTAATAAGTGAACTACTTACTAATTATTACAAAACTTAACTAATTAGCAACTTAATTAATTAATTACAAAACAAATGCTAATTAGCAAATGAGGAAAATAGTAAACAATGCTGTTCCAGCTCTGGTTGGGGGAGAAGATGATGCATGCTCGGTTGCTGTCCCGAAAAGCTCTTCGGTTACTCTTTAGAGGCTCTGTCTGCAAAGTGTCCTTAAGGAATTCCTGCTGAATCTTACCAAAACCAGTCTGGGGAATACACCAGTGGCCTGCCGGCCATGGGGAGACACTGCCGACCATCTGCCGGCCAGGAATGAAGGTTTGCCGGCCATCTGCAAGGCACTGCCGGCCACTGGTGTGCTGTGACACCAAGCTGCAGCAGAGCACAAAATAGAGAAAATAGAGGGTCTCCCAAGGGTATGTACGCACTATGCCATCCCATATCACCTCGAAACATCAAGGGAGAGGCATAATTGGATCCACGACCATCAATTACGCATCTCGATGCATGATTGCCAAAGATCCAACTTGTATAAATCAATATGAAATGAATGCACGAATAAACACATAAAGCCTATAACTCTATCATGTGTGATCAAGAGCGTCGACGACCGAGAATTGAGACACGTTTCATCACTTGAAGTATGAAACGTCCCTCGTTCTTCGTGCTTGGATTAACACTTAATCCAAACGACAATGCAACACAAGCATGGCATACACAATGCGACTCAAGCATGCAAACATGCAATATGACTTACACATGCAAACGTGCAATGCAATATGAACAATTTAACAAGGCTAATGGCATGCGCAATGCTAATGCATGCACAATGCAAATGTCAATTAGCGTGCAAAACACAAATGATGGCATACTTAATGCAATGTTACCTAAGCATACACAATGCAAAGTATAAGGTATAGACAATGCGATGTGATGCAAGCATGCAAACAAAATGTAATCAACCATGCTTAATGGACTTAAACCAAAACGGACAGACCTCAGATATGCCCAAATTAGTGGCCAAAATGCTAAGATGAAGGCACCGAAAACACATACAAGCATGCATGCCAATTGGCTCACCAATTAAGGTATAAAGGTGCAACTCTCAAGAACACATAAAAAGTGAAAAGTATGGAAGTGCAACAACACCAAGTGCACTGAAATGAGGTAAGAAATGATGCCAAATCATTTAAACAACACAAGCAAAGCATGCGAAGGTCCTTAAAAGCATGGAGCTATCAAAGAGGACTACAAAGGAGGCATGCAATACATGGCACAAATGCATGAACTAAACATGGACAGAGCTCAAATAGGTCAAAATAAGGACCTAAACATGCTGAGATGAGGGCCCAAAGACCTAGGCATGCAAGCATACAAGCTAAGCCATAAACTAGTGAATAATGGACAACACTCAAAGGCGCGTGAATTGTGGCCCGAGGTTCGAAAACCGCACTCCCTTGAGCTCATTAAATGATAGGGAGGGTGGTTGTGCACACATATCTTGCAAATACATTGCCATGCCCTTTCTTGCTCTCTGTTGCCGCAAACTGGAGAAATGCAGCAACAATTGGTCGGCCAGCCAGAAAAACTAGTTGGCTGACTACTTTTTCTGGTTTGCAACAAAGAAAAGTGGTCGGCAGGTGGTCTCCCACATCAACAACTAGTCGGCCACCCTCCTATAGGTCCCAAAGATGAGTTAGAAGCTATCTGGAGCTTGGTGCAAGTTTTCTGAGAACAAATGAGAACAGAGGCAAGTTGGGGCATCGCATTGAATTTTCGAACGAGACGACCGAGCATGCATGCACTCTTCTCTCTCTGAGGACCCATTTTTACTGCTTTACTTAGCTAATTTGCTTAGCTGGTTTATGCTTTGGGTTATGTATTTTAAGTAGTTAATGCGTTTAGCTACTTAATTGTTTTGTAATAGTTAGTTAACTAGGATTAGTTAATTAGCTTCGTTGTGTAATAATTAGTTCAATTAGCTTAGATTAGCTAGTTAGCTCTTTATTCGGACCCTCCGTCGAGAGGGCCAATTGTTGTAATAAGCGTGCGTGTATGTGATGCATGTCTTCCAACCCCCATTTCTTTCTCCCTTTTACTTAACCACTTATGATGGTTAGTTTTAGGGCATATTTCGATTAGCAAACTTATGCTTCGTATGCGTGCATTCATTCATCTGTCTTGCATGCACCGGGCATGGCACATCATACAAACTACATTGTATTTGAATACATGTATCAAGTTGCATTTCATATGCCATCTTAGAATAGCCGAGCCTATTTGAGTTGCATTTTCGCATGTGTTGCATTAGCCATTTTAACATGAACTAGGATCTTACATGATTTCTAACTAGTTCTTTGTTTTGGCTCAGAGTACACTGTGAGTGTTTACGCTTTAGCATACGGCATGTGTGTTATTGATTGCCATGAAAGCATGCTTGCTATAAGGCTAATTGCTTATTTGATTAACTGCTTGAATGCCTGTGGGTGAAGGTTGGATTGCTTGAATTGGAACAATTCATCGAAATCCTCATCTTAGCCTACTTGCGAGTAGCAAACTTCAAAACCATTTTCAAAACAAACGAATATGCAATGTTTTGTTCCAACTTAGGCGATCTAGTCTATACTTTTATGCTGTGCGCATCACATAGTAATTCTAGGTTAAATAACCGAAATAAGAACGCATGTGTTTTCAAAAAAAAAAAATATCATGCTTAGTAGAGGCCGATCTTTTGATCGGGCGAGCGGGGGTGCTCATTGCATGACCTTCCCCTCTCATACCCAAGTTCCCAAGCCGAGGCAACTTTGGTGATAACGGACACGTGGCCTTAGGCACGAGTCAGGGTTTCCTAAATTCCCCCAAAATAAAATATTTAGGTGGCCACTCTGTATCTGACAAAGTAATCCATGTTTGGCACTTCTTTATAAAAATCAATTTTCCAAAACAATTTGCTGGATTTGGACTCTTTGGTGATTTATCCGTCTTCCATTGCACTTTGCGAGATTAGATTTAGAACCGTGACACGAGTCCGAACTGTAGTAGCCTAAAGAACAAAACAGAATTCGCACCCTCGCAGCGCGGAGCCGAAGAGTTCTCAGGGCACGTCTACACTCGCCAAGTGCTTAAAGTCCTCAGTGGAACACCACACGTTCGAGCCTTTTAAACCCTGCGTCCATTTTGTACAGGTTCGAGCCTTTTAAACCTTGCATCCATTTTGTCTTCCTTTTGGACCATGCCTTGGTCTTTCTCCCCTGCAGTTTTTGGTGGCCATTGATGTGCCTTGTGGGCCATCAATGATGCCTTGCCGGCCATCACTGATGGCCGACTGACCACTAGTGTCTTTGCAGATATTTTGTGCTAGTTGTGCCAGTTAGTTGCATAGATGCTTGCATCTGTCCACACATGGAGGGCTGGATCTTCTTGTATAGAATTCATGTTTTCTATATATAGGGAGTCCCTCTCTCATGTTTTGAGCTTGAAAGATTTAAGACTCAAATCTCTCTCTCTCTCTCTCTCTCTCTCTCTCTCTTGAAATTTTGTGCTTAATTGTTAGATACACTATACTTTTGCATATCAATCCTTAACCTAAAGTGATCACCTTTGAGCTGAGGTCCTTTGAGGTCTTGATTGAGCTTTTGAAGGTGGTTTTGGCTTGCACTTGTGCCTAAAGTGGTGTTTGGCTTCAAGAGGTATAACACTAATCTTTTAACTTGTTTTAGTACACTTGTTTCTCCATCTTTTCCCACTATTTTTGGGCTGTTCATGAGCCATAAAAACTCTGTCAAAATGGGCTGAAATTTGTGGTTTGAAGCCATTTTAAGGTAGGGGGTGGTTCACCCTTCTTTGTATCTTGTTTGTAAGGTTTCTCCACTAGTGTTTCTCATTTTTAAACCATCTTTTTTTGGGCCTTTAACCACTAAATTTTTGAGTATTTTCAATGGAAAAAAACTTGTTTTGAAGTCCAAAATTGGAGGGGGTTAGCCTCCCCTTCTTGTGTCTTGTTTGCTAGCCTGGTTAACCCCATGTGTTAGCATATTTTTCTAGCTTTTTGTAGCTTTGTTCTAGCTTGTTTTTGCCTCTATTTTAAACTATTTTAGCTCTGTTTTGGGCTGTTTGGGTCAATTGAGTCTTATTTTGCATGGTTGTAGTGTAATAGTCTTCGCAAGCTTGGTGTTTTAGGCCATTAGGTACCCCTTGTTTGAGTTGATTGCATGCTTTGGTGTTGTTTTGCACTTCATTTCAGTACTAATCACCTCTGCAACCTCCCTCATTTCTTGGCTTTTCATTTTGCTTTGAAAGTTACTTCAAGTCATTTGTTTGCCTAAGTGTGCAATTTATGTTTCATACTTAATGGTTTAATCCCTTTGGGGGTTCATTACCAGTGGTATGAGACTTCTTTCATACACAAAGCAACTTGTGTTTTGAGCCTTCTTTCTATTAGAGGACTCTAACTCACATTTTGGATTTAATTGGACTAAGTAATGGTTGGTAAGTTAAAATGAGTAACTAACAACTTGGGACTAAAATTGAGCAAGATAATAACTTGTGTGTTGTGTGTTCAATCGAACGTTAATTGAACACAAGGAAAATTGGGACATTTCATACTCAAAGTGATGAAATATCTCAAGGTTCTTTGGTCTCCATTGCCCTTGATCATGCATGATAGGGTGATGGTTCCTGAATGTCTTATTTTGCATTCATTAAGCTTGCACACCTTGAAGCAGAAGCCATCATGCAATGAAATTGCTTAGATTGATGGTTTGTGGTTTAAGTTCACAATTCCTTGGATTTGTCCATGAAAAGGAGGGGTGAATTGTGCAGATAATCCTTGGAAAAACCCTCTTTTCGCTTTGTTTGTACTCTGTTACAGCCTGGTGATCCAGTGCATCAGTGGCTAGCAAGCCACCATCCATGGTTGGTAGTACACCATAAATGGTCAATAGACCACCTTTTTGGCCGGCAGATGGCCGGCAGCATTCATCCATGGCCGGCTGGCCACTGATGTAAACTTCAGCAAAATGTTGGTAAGGTGGAGTAGGAAGGTTCTGGAAATGTTCAACTCTGCAAACAGAGGCTTCTGAGAGCAAAACAAAGGTCTTTTCAGGCAAAAATCGAGCATGTGCATCTTCTACTTCTCGAGGCAGTGGCAGCATAGTTGAATATCTTAATTGCTTAGTTTATGTACATTTGTGTTGTAAATTAATTAATTGGTTTACTAGTTAGTTAAAAGTGTTGTAATAATTAGTAATTAGCTTAGCTAGTTATTCATTTGGTTTGTAATAATTAGTCTAATTAGCTTAACCCTAATTAGTTGCTAGTTAGCTTAGGTTTATGCATTCGGACTCTCCTTCGTGAGAGCAAAATCTAATAATATGTATGTCTTCCAACCCATGTCCTTCTCCCTTTTATTTAACCACTTTCAATGGTTAGCTTAGGAGCATCACATTTTAATTAGCATACCTTATGCTTCCATATATTCATCTTATCTTACATGCACCAAGGCTCGGCGCATCATTCAAACTGCATTGTCATTTCAATACCTTCTTTGAATACGTGTTTAACCGCATGTTATCAAATCGATCCATAAGCCACATTAGTAGTTGAGCCTATTAATTGCATATTGCATGTGTTGCATTAGGCATCTTGTATAGTTAGGAATCATGTATATTTTTCTAACTCATATCTTCTTAGCTTGGAGTACTAGGTGAGTTTTTAACGCTTTAGCATATTTGCATGATTGTGAATGTTGCCATGTCTAGCATGCTTACCATGAGGCTAAATGCTTACTTGATAAACTGTTTGAATGCCTATAGATGAAGGCTTGTTGTTTGAATTGGAACGATTCAACGAATGTATGTTTTAAGCCCACTTTGTTGAGTGGCAAATCAATTTTAAGCCCACTATGTTTGGTGGCAAATTCAAACCATTTTCACAAACAAACTTGAGTTGAATTGTTCCAAATTGAGCAAACTAGTCTATACTTGCTTGTGAGCATCACATAGTAATACTAGTTTAATAACCAGAACAAGAGTACATAATGTTTATAAAAAATCATATCATGATTAGTAGAGGCCGATCTTTGATCGGGCGAGCGGGGGTGCTCAATTCATGACTTTCCCCTCTCGTACCTAAGTTCCCGAGCCGAGGCAACTTTGGTGATGATGAACACGTGGCCTTTGGCACGAGTCACGGGTTTCCTAAATTTTCCTAAAAATAAATATTTAGGTGACGACTCTATATCTAGCAAAGCAGTCCAATTTTGGCAATTTTTTTATTTAAAATCAATTTTCCAAAATAATTTGCCAGGTTTGGACTCTTTGGTGATTATCAGTTTCACATTGCATTTGTGAGATTAGATTCAGAACTACGGGAGTCTGAACTAGAGGGCTTCTTTTCGAGCTTCCGAAAGGGGGCACGAAAAAGCCGAGCTACAGTTTTTGGCGACTCTGCTAGGGATTTAGAGAACTTGACTCGAACTCATGATATGACTTTTTTATATACACTTATGTGTTTCTTTGCATTTGCATTGGGGCGCCTAAGTCATTGTGTTTGCCATCTGCTCTTCCTGAATGGTTTGCCGAAGGCTTGCTTGAAAAGCTTGCCAAAAGGTTGACCGGTTGTGGGCTCTTCCACGATGGGAACACAACCCTTGGATCTGGACTACTGCTGTACCATTTGATCTTCCTTTCACTTCTCGGTGTTAGGTGTGAGAGGTATATTAAGTAGTCTTGCTGAGGTACCTTTTTGACCATTCGATGTAGTTGCATATCGAAAGCCATAGAGACTGTTCCAAACTAGGACAAGTTGCTTACCCAAATTCAGGATTGTGTGAAACACTTTGCTTGAGTGGTGAACCCTAGTTCCAAAGGAAACTAGGACAGCGTAACCCTTCCCTATCGTAGGGGTGTTTTGACTCTCACTTAACTAGTTTTTGCTTTTAGAGTGAAACTTTACAGGAATGTATGCATTAGTTGCAGGTTTGGGCATTAGTTTTGGGGGCATTAGTTTTGAGGGCAAAAATCAGTGTTGAGTGCAGTTCTACAGCTTATGATTGCAACTGCATGTTGTTAGTGTCTGAGCCGAGATGCTGTACGATTTCTAATTTTTGTTTTCTTTTGCTTTATTTCTTTTTGCAAGGTAGTTTTTCACCACTGCTTCGGATGATTCTGTTATCCCCTAAGCACTCTGGACCGTGTTAGGTGACTTTACAGATCTAGGGATCTTGTTAGGGGACAGCCAGTGTTTGTTTCACTCCCACTGGTTATGAGACGGAGGAGGGTTAGGCATAATTCACCAGTCCAACAGTCACCTTTTACTTCGTCTGTAACCAACCAGGCTCAATCTTCTACTTCTACCCCAAAAAGAGAGTATTCACCAGCTCTGATAGCTCAACATCCCCCAGTTAGCATGGAAGATATGCTTCGTCAGCTTCAGCAGACCATTGAGACCATGCAGATAGATGCTGCCCGCCAAGCTGAGGTCACAGCCCGCCAAGCAGAAGTGATAAATAGGCTTCAGCAACGGCAACCACAACCGGAAGTAGCCTCTGTATCCCATGCACCCTCAGTGGGTATTCTAGCACCCGGAGTCACTGTCAACGTCCAAGAGAATCTGGGCATTCTAGTAGATTCGATCCCACCTCAGACCTCCAAGGCACCAGTATACCAAACGGAGGTGCCATTTGAATTTGAGGTTAACCTCACCGCATTGAAGGTCAACAAGCTAGAAAAGCTCTTTAAGCAGGCACAGGGTGTGAATTTAATCCCTAACATTGAGGATGGATACACAAACTCCGCAGTGACTCTACTTGACAGATTCAAGATGCCGCACATAGATCGATTTAATGGTTCTGGGGATTCCATGGTCCATTTGCGTTTATTCTCTAATATCCTACGACCAATGGGTCTCACTAGACTTCGGAAGCTGTCGCTTTTTGGCCAGACCCTATCGGGTATAGCAGCCATTTGGTTTGCCAAGCTCAAGGACTCTATGAAAATAAGCTAGGAGGAAATGGCTGAGGCCTTCATCGTGCAATACTCCTATAATACCCAGATCGAGGTCACTACCCGTGATCTTGAAGTAACTCATCAGGTGCCAAAGGAGGGCTTCTCGGACTTTGTGACCTGATGGAGGGCCAAGGCCTCTATAATGACTATCAGTCCGTCTGAAAAGGACTAAATCAGAATGGTAGTTCACAACTTGCAAGGGAGATTATTACAAAACAGGGTAGTTTTACTTTTGTTTACATTTGCTGAGCTCCATGAGATAGGGGTTCCGATTGAGGATGTGATGAAACAGGGGCTAATAGACAATGAGAAGGAACAACCCAAGAGGCCCTTTACATGCAGCTCCAATGCAACCACAAGTGGTAGCGCACCTCTGCACGGCCTTCAGATGTGAGTATGGTCAAACCACACCCAAAACTGCTAACCCATTCACCAATACATCCAACACAACTCCACAAACCTCAACCAGCCAGGCCCGATCTCAAAGGGTCTTTACCCCACTCTACATGCTTTTGTTCGAAGCCCTAGGGGTCCTGATCAAAAAAAGGCATCTTAAACCACTAGAGCCTCGCCCTTTACCCGATCCTCTCCTCTCGAAACACAACTCGGCCAAATACTATGCTTTCACCAGCAGCATGGTCATGACACTAATCAATGTTATAGGCTACGTCATGAGATTCAAGATCTCATTGAGAATAAAGTGATAGCGCCTCCCGAAAAACCCTATGTCACTACAAATCCTCTCCCACTGCATAACCAAGTCCCTCCACCCCGGCATATAAACCTCATCTATACACTGGCTGTCCATTATGACCCTAGTATATATATCACCCCTTCGCACCTACCAAAACCGTTGTTATTCATCCGTGAGAGCATGTGCATGATAAACGCGTCTACACTCTAACTTGAACCCGTGGTGGTGAGGAAGGTAGAAGAAGAGGGGTTGGTCGAGGAGAGTACAAGTTCATTGCCCAAGGGCACTAAGGACTTATCTGAAGGGATGTACAACCCATACTACTATATTGTGCCAATCAATCAAGCTAAGCTGGAAGTGGTGCTGTCGACTAGGATGGAGGTCAGTGTAGTTTGAGTGGATGAGCCAAGTCAGGGATTAGAAGATCTGGCCGACCTAAAGGAGGATATAAACAATTTGCAGTTCTTTGATGAGCAAGATCAAGGGGACGTGCATATTGATTGGTTTGATCTGAACGGGTCGACAGACAATTCCAGGTGGCTAAGTGATGAACCCGATAGAGATGAGAGAACTGAATTGAAGTTGGAAGAACAAAAAGCAGGAATCGCTACAATGGCCGGAATGGCCGATAGAAAGGGTAAACTGTCAAAAAACACAGGTGTAAAACAATTGGCTCAGGAACTGGGCATTGTTAGTACTATACATATTGAACAAAAAGCAACGCTGAAGCGGTTTAAGCAAGAAATGGGTGGAGACAATCAAAAAGCTGGAATACGAGGGAGATTTGTGATGAGAAGATAATCTGAACAGAGTTGGACAAATGCTTGTCGGCTGCCGAAGGAATCTGGTGGGATGATGACGACCTATACCTGGCTCATACTGATGACGATTGGGGCAAAGACCTTCCTAACAACACTTGGTATGTGGAAGAGGTCGACCATATGACAAGAAGTGGCCAATATTTCAAACCACCGCATCTAAACCAACCTGAAGCCTCTGGAAAGGACAAAGAGGAAGAGAAACAAAAAGAAAAACTATTGGAGAAGGAGGATGTGCTGAAATAGTTGAAGAAGATTCAAGCCGATATATCTATCTGGGATCTGCTTATGGCTTCGCGAGTGCACATATAGGTTCTAGTATCGGCGATGGATAAAGCTAAGTTGTCCATCGACACCACCCCGGAATAACTGGTGGGATTAGACTTCCCAAGAGGCGTTGCGCCAACTTTGACCTTTTCAGACAAGAAACTGCCACTGAAAGGCTCTGCGCACAACAAGCCTCTATACATATCAATGGAGTGTCGAGAAAAGTGGATACCAGTGGTATTGGTCGACATCAAGTCAACAATCAACATCTGTCCTTGTCGCATGGCTTATGCTATTGGCCTGAAACCAGTTGATTTTGTGCCTACAGCCCAAGTGACTCGAGCATATGACAATACAAGTATAGAGGTGATGGGAACAGTGCAGATCAGAGTACAGGTCGGCCCAGCTCAACAAGACATCAAGTTCCATGCCCTGGACGTTCCGGTCACTTTCAACTTACTACTTGGACGACCCTAGCTGCACCAAGTGAAAACTGTCTCTTCCACCCTCCACCAAATGCTGATGTACCCCCATGGGAAAGGGGTAGCCATAGTCTTCGGGAATTCATCTATACATCCTCCGCTAGAGGTCACTACACCTGTGCTGGAGATTGTGCATGGCGAAGAGGATGTTTTCCTTTTGGGGTTTACCTTGGCTGAGGCCCGGGTGGTACAGAGTATCTTGGCTGTTGATAAGGGTTTGTATGTTAGTGCCCAAACTGTGTACTTCATGAACAAACTCCAACACATGCCAGGAATGGGGCTGGGAAGGAGTGGCCGAAAAGGCATCACTGCATTGGCTAATAGGTCACATAACCCACATGCCTTTGGTCTTGACTATACGCCCACCAAAGATGACTAGGTGAGGAAAGGGAAAGAGATAACAGGAAGAGCCAAAGCTAAGCAAACCGGGAAGCGTTACGAACTTGTGCATAGACCAATCTGGGGAACCCTGAATGGCTATTTTATCTGGGAGGGTGAAGACTTCCCATTCAGTGGTTTCCCCGAGCCCTGGTTCAACTTTAAGAAACAGTGGGTTCCCAACTTTGAGATTTTCTTTGACTTGTAGCTATAAGACAGTGATACAGACGAAAGGACTGAGCCAATTACCTGCACCTGTTAGTGCATTGTTCGCGCTATTTTGCGTACCTCACCTGCACCTGTTAGTGCATTGTTCGCGCTATTTTGCACACCTCACCTGCACCTATTAGTGCGTTGTTCGCGCTATTTTGCGCACCTTACCTACACTTGTTAGTGCATTGATCGCGTTATTTTGTGCACCTTTCTGCACTTGTTAGTGCATTGCATTCCGCATCGCGCTGTTTTGTGCATTGCATATCATCGCACTGTCTTGTGCCCTCGTGCTGTTTAGCGCATCGCGTGGTTTAGCGCATTGTACTGTTTCGTGCATTACATAGTATCATTCGCGCTATCTTATGCATATCACTTGCACTTGTTAGTGCATTGCATTATTATGTATACTTCATTTAGGTTGCATTGTCTTACATCCCTTCCACATTGTTATGCGTCACACTTAGGTTGCATGGTCTTGCATCCCTTCTGCATTGTTATGTGTCACACTTAGGTTACATTGTCTTGCACCCCTCCACATGGGTTGTCACGCACTTTTTACTTGCATTATTATGCAAGTTTCTAATGATATTGTACCTGTTGAGTTTCTTTCTTTTACAGGCATGTTATTGTATGTACGGTTCATTTGAAGTTGGCGCGACCAGATGAACCCGACAGGTATTGTATTTACTCCACGTGAGACGCGGCGAGAATTGTATAATTCTCTTACATCCTTTCTGCATGTAATGTAGTTTGATTTGTATTTGCTTGCTTAAAACTGTTGCATTTATTTTGTATATAATTGCTTCGTTACAGCTTTCTTTGCATAATCATAAGTAATGCTCTTGCATCGTACATGTCATTTGCATTTTTCCCCAGCCTGCAGGTGCATCTCTACATGGTTATATTGAATGTTTGCCCAAGTCT
Source organism: Camellia lanceoleosa (assembly GCA_025200525.1). Classification (NCBI taxonomy): domain Eukaryota; kingdom Viridiplantae; phylum Streptophyta; class Magnoliopsida; order Ericales; family Theaceae; genus Camellia; species Camellia lanceoleosa. The sequence goes on along the minus strand of CM045759.1, from coordinate 7,549,529 downwards.
TCGACCTTGTCAAAAATGGGTCGTCTCTGGGCTTTGACATTCACTCCCGTTGCTTTGTGACTTTCGAGTTCTGTCAAAGAGGGACAACTGTAGACACCCCATTTTTGACCGTCTTCAAGATTTGGTTGTGCTTGCAGGTACATCCAACAACAAGTTCGATTGCTCGTCGAGTACTCGACTGTCGCGGCGGAACGTCACAGGTTTAAGCTTTCCAAGCCCTGTATCCTTTCTGCCCCATTTTTGGATCATGTATTGGCCCTTCCAGCTTGATTCTCTTGGTGCACTGCCGGTCACCTTTTGGCCCTACCGGCTATGCCTTTGTCACTGCCGACCATTGATATAGCCTGCCAGCCATCAATGAGCCACTGCCGGCCACCACTGATGGCCAGTAGACCCCTTGTCTCAGCAGGTTTCACGCCAGATCTTTTGAGCCAACTGGTTTTCACTCACCCCTCCTCCATACACGTGTATAGAGGGATGAGCCTCTTTCCAAGCTTGTTTAACAAGCTTTGCTTTCCTCTCTTCTATATAAGGAGGAGCCCCTCCTCCATTTCAGAGGTTGAGAATTTTGAGGTCTGAGATATAGATATAACTTTGTATCTATACCTCTCTTTGTTCTTGTTTTTGTGCCTTAAAAGTGTCTTTTGTCTCACTTTTACACATAAACACACACTCAAACACCATACCTTTGGAGATGAGGTCCCTTGAGGTTATTTTTGAAGCTTTTGGACTGGTTTTGGATCAAAAAGAGTGTTGGAGTTGCAGCCTTGAAGGTGGTCATCAAAGGTGAGAAACTTAACTTTTAAACCCTCATTCTTGCTCAAGCTTTTGGACTTATTTGCATGCTGTTTTGAACTTAACTTCCTACTGTAAAAAGTTCTGTTTTTGCATGCTTTAGATGTTTGTTTAAGGTCATTTTTTCGTTGGGGGTTGTTTACCCCTTCTTAGGCCTTGTTCGGCCTTGTTTTTGTGCCTTCTTTGTGAGCCTTTGGGACTACCTGGTTTTGGCCTTCTCACCACTGAGATTCAGAGGAATTTTAGTGGTGGGAAGGGTGTTTTGATGTCCCAAATAGGAGAGGGTCATCCCCTCTCCTTGTATTGTGTTTACTAGCTTCACATGCCTCATGTTTGAGCACGTTTGTTAAGTTAGTGTTGACCATATCTTAGCATGTATTTGAGAATATTTTAGCATGGCATGCCATTATTTTGGGTTGGTTTTGTCACACCACGCATGCATAACACACTTGTAGTGTAAATCACACAAACTAGCTTTGTATGCCTCATGAAGAAGCATGCCATTCTAGCTTGTTTTCTTTCCATTTCAGCATGTTTTTGGTGATGTTTTGTCATGTAATGACTCTGTTTTGGTTTGGTTTGGTGGCCCCTTACATGCTCCATACACTTGTAGTGCAATCCCATGAATTAGCCTAGTATGTCTCATGCTTCAACATGTCATTCTAGCATGCTTTAGGCTTAACTTCAAGAAGGCTTTGTTCATGCTTTAGCATGTTTAAGGTCTGATTTATGTTGTTTTGGTTATACATGACTCACTTTGTATAGCCTTGGTTCAATCTAGCTTGTTAGCCTTGTGTATTGAATCCACTAACATGGGTTATTTGGCCTATTTCAACAATTTGGCATTACTTGTTATGTGATTTCAGTCCATGTTTCATGGTCATACACTTGCATTTATCATGCTTTCAATGCCTTGGAGAGTTTGTGTTTTATGCCTCATGAATGGATCATTGTGCATGCCTCTATGCTTAGATCTTTGGGATGCCATCTGGGTTTTTGCACTTATTTTGACATGCCTTAACTCTGACTTTTGTTGGTTGAGTCATCCCATGCTTGGTCTTAATAGGTGTAGTGTAATCCACCTTATTTGCCTTGTATTCATCATGCCTCATGCTCACCATGCTAGCTTGTTTTGGCTTACTTCCATACATGTTTTAGTCTCATTTTAACATGTTCTAGGACTGTTTTGGGTTGCCTTAACCACATGCTTCATGTTTTGTATACTTATAGTATAAATGTTCTTGCTTGCCTCAAGCTTTGAGCCCCTTTGCATGTTTCATTTGTGTCGTGTACATGATTTGGCATCACTTAACATGACATTTTAGAGCCTATAGCATTGTCGTATTCCCACTTCAATCATGCTTTAAGTGCCTCGATGCATGATGGGCAAAAAGCCAAATTGCACAATTCAATATGAAATGAATGCACACATAAACACATAAAGCCTAGAACTCTATCATGTATGATCAAAAACGTCGGCGACCAAGAATTGAGGCACGTTTCATCACTTCAAGTATGAAACGTCCTTCGTTTCTCATGTTTGGACTAACACCTATTCCAAACAAAATGCAACAACGAGCATGCAACATGAACAACCTAACAAGGCTAATGGCATGCACAATGCACAATGCTAAGGACATGGCATACTCAATGCAATGGACAACATGGCATACACAATGCGATGTAACCTAAGCATACACAATGCAAAGAACATGGCATACACAATGTGATGAACAATATGTCCTACACAATGCAATGTAACCTAAGCATACACAATGCAAAGTATATGGCATACACAATGCGATGAACATAGCATACACAATGCGATGTAATGTAAGCATGCAAACAACATGCAATCAAACATGCTAAAGGGACTTAAACCAAGATGGACAGACCTCAGCCATGCCCAAATCAGTAGCCATAATGATGAAACCAAGGCACAAAAGACAAGGCATGCATGCACAATGCATTGGCCATTCAAGTAGGCCTAAGCGTACAACTCTCAAGAGTGCTCAAAGAATGATAAACATGGAAGTGTGACAACACTAAATGCACTGAAATAAGTTATGAAATGATGCCAAATCATTCAAACAAAGCAAGCATAGCATGCAAAGGTCCTTAAAGCATGAAGCTAGTAAAGAGGACTACAAAGGGGGCATGCAATACATGACATAAGTGCATGAACCAACCACAAACATAGCTCAAGTAGGTCAAAACATAGACCAAAACATGCTAACTTAGGGGCTCAAAGGTCAAGGCATGCAAGCATACAAGCTAGGCCATAAGCAAGGCAACAATGCACAACACTCAAAAGCCCTTAAAACATGAAAGAAGTGGGAATATAGTCGTGCTATAAGCTCTGAAATGAAGTATTAAATGATGTCAAATCATCTAAATAGCTCAAAGATAGCACGCATGAGTCATCAAAACACAAAGCTAGCAAGGCCAATTGCACTACAGCTATACAAAGCATGAAGCATATGGCAAATGCAACCCAAAATAGTCCTAGAACATGTCAAAATGAGACTAAGACATGTATGAAAGGAAGCCAAAACAGGCTAACATGAAGGGCATAAGGCATGATGCATACAAGGCAAATAAGGTGGATTACACTACACCTATTAAGACCAAGCATGTGATGACTTAACCAACAAAAATCAGAGTTATATCATGGAAAAATAACCCCCAAAACACATTGAAATGATAGCTCACAAGCTTAGGCATGAAGGCATACACAATGATTCATGTTAGGGCATAAAGGGGCAAACCCTCTAACGCATTGAATGAGTGAAAGATGCAAGTGTATGACCATGAAACATGGATTGAAATCACATAATAAATGATGCCAAATCATTCAAATAGTCCAAGTAATGCATGCTAGTGGACTTGGCACACAAAGCAAACAAGCTAAAATGAACTATGGCTATACAAAGCATGGCATGCATGATCAAAACAATACAAATCAGAGCTAGAGCATGCTAAAACATGAATGAAAGCTTCTTAGAGTTAAGCCAAAAGCATGCTAGAATGACATGTTAAGGCATGATGCATGTTAGGCTAATTCAAGGAGTTGCACTACAAGTGGAAGGAGCATGCAAGGGGTGACCAAACCAAACCCTAAAAGAGGTATGACATGGTAAAACATCACCAAAAACATGCTGAAATGGACTCAAATCAAGCTAGAATGACATGCTATTTCATGAAGCATACAAAGCTAGTTTATGAGATTTACACTACAAGTGTATTATGCATGCATGGAGTGACAAATCCAAGTAAAAACAGTGGTATGCCATGCTAAAATAAGAATAAATACATGCTAAGATATGGCCAACATAAGCTTAACAAACATGCTCACACATGAGGCATATGAAGCAAGTATTGAAGACACAAGGAGAGGGGATGACCCTCTCCTATTTGAGACCTCAACACATTGCTTCCACCACTGAAATTCCTCTGAGTTTCAGTGGTGAGAAGGTCAAAACAAGGTGGTCCCAAAAGGCTTAAAAAGAAGGCACAAAAGTAAGGCCAAACAAGGCCTAAGAGGGGGTAGACTACCCCAAACACAAAAGTGACCTTAAATAAACATATTAAGCATACAAAATTAGAACTTTTTTTAGTAGGAAGTTAAGCTTAAATCAGCATGCAAATAGGGCTAAAAGCTTAAACAAAAATAAGGGTTTAAGGAGTTAAAGGCTCACCCTTGAAGAACACTTTTGAAGCTACAACTCCAGCAAGTTTTTCAAGCTCAAATCGAGCCAAAAACCTCAAAACCAGCTCCTAGGCACCTCAGCAACAAAAGGATGGTGTTTGAGTGTGTGTTTGTGTACAAAAGTGTGATAAAATGACACTTTTAAGGCACAAAATGAAGAACAAGAGCAAGATAGATACAAGTATGTATGTATAACTCTCAAGCCTCTCCAAACTGAACCTGGAAGAGGGAGGGGGAGCCTCCCTCTTATAGGAAACAAAAGCTCAAGCTTCTTAGAGAAGCTAAAGGTTCAAGGCCATCCCTCCATACACGTGTATGGAGGATGGTTTCAGTGCCTTCCAACTGTGCCAGCTGGAAGAAAATATCTCCAAAAAAGTGATAAAAAGCAGCCGACCACTTTAAGTGGTTGGCCAGCTACTTAAAGTGGTCAGCCGACAACTATAAGTGGTCTCCCAAAAAGACAACTGGTTGGCCATGGTGGGAGAAGGTCAGCAGCATGAAACAATGCAGTGGTGTGATGGCCGACCAGAAAAGATGGCCCAAAGACGAAGGAGACCAGTTGTCAGACCAGAAAATTGGCTGGCAGGAAGGAAAGTGGTTTGTAGGGAGAGAAACTGGTCTCCCACCCTTGTACCATCTTCCAAACAAGGAAAACAAGGTTTGTACCAAAAACAAACCAAAATGGATGCAAGACAAAAGTTCGGGAGGCAAAACGTGCAGCCGGGAGCCTCGAAAACTAGCTAACGAGCACCAAAAGTGGTTTACGACCACAAAAGTGGTCTCCCAAACCACAGTGGCCCTCTAGGCCAAGGCAACAAGGTGTGGTTCAAAAACCACGCCAAACGGAGAACGTTAAGCGATCCCGAGTCAAGGCGCACGACCAAAGGCTTCGAAAATCAGAAACTAGTCTCCAAGCAGGAAAAGTGGTCTATGACCAGAAAAAGGTGGTCTACAGACATCCTCCTCCTTCCAGGGAAGGGAAACAAGGCTTGGTCCACAAACCAAGCCAAAGCACAAAAAGTTCAGGGGCCCGGAGGCAAGGTATCCAGCCGAAACTCCGGAAACTCGAAACGAGCACAACATGCACAATCACCGAGTGCTCAATCGATGACGTCTGAGTCTTAAGGTCAGTCAAAAATGGGGTGTCTACAGCGAGCAATCAGACTTGTCATCGGATGTACCAGCAAGAACATCCAAGTCTTGAAGGGCCGTAAAAAATGGGGTGTCTATACTCCCCAACTAACCTAAGTTGGACGTTGATAGGGATAGAAAATTCTCTCCTAAAGTGCTCAAGTTTTTCTGGGGCATCTACTCTCCATCTGAACATGCCTATTATCTCGGCTAAAGTGGTTGGATAACAGAGTGATGGATATAGGTTTGAATACCTCAGCCAAAACCTATATCCATCTGAACATGCCTATATCCATCTGAACATGCCTAAAACTGGAACTAGGGTGAGGGTTTTTTGAAGATCAAGGGGGAATTCGTTTCAATTTTCCTTAAAAGAGTGTGATTTCTATCAAATCCCAAACCTAGGCCTATATGGAAACAAGAATCAAAGGCAAAAATCTACAAACAAGTCAAAGAATAATAGAAATGAGCATGATTCAGAATCAAGAAAACAATATTTTTTTCAAGAAACATTGAGTAGGTGTGTGCAGATGTGCAGAAGCTAAGAACATTGGCAAAATTGTTAGAACTTCAAATTTATGAACACTATGTGCAGGAATCACGAACATTGTGAATAGACACAAGGATATATTGTACAATGAAGATTCAAGAACAAAAATTGATTTGCAATGGCAACGAACAACATGTAAATAGGTAACAGATTTAGAATAAATCAAAGGAACAATAAAAGACCGAACTTAAAGAGGAAAGAAATTGTGAACTTACTGAGTGAAGCAGACAAAAAGTACGCTCGAATAAGAACCGCCGGAGTCCAACGATTGTCTAGAGCCTGACAATAAAAAGCTCACCGGAAACGGTAGTTAGACGATCGCATAAAGCTCACAAACATAGTAATAGAGGTTTGAGGGAAGATTCGTAGACAGGGAAAAGTTTGAAAGAGAGTGCAAGAATGCGAAGTGAAAAGACAAAGAGAGTGAAAGAGTTTTTGTTAAAAAGAAAATGCGGCAAAAAGTAATTAAAATGCCTTGGATGGCGTGCTTGTTAGGCAGCGTGCATAGAAGCGACGCGACCTAATAGCGCGTGTCAGGTATGAACCAATAAGAAAGGGACGTGTTGAAGGAAAGGTTGAGGAAACTGTGTGTGACAGCTCATGCGCACATTAAATTCTTGGAGTTCTTGAGTTAATGAAGCAACAACCTTGGCTAGAGGAATGACCTTAGTTGGGATGTCTAAAGAACTTGATTCTTGGTTCTTGACCCGTGGTAAAGTGGACATTTGAGTCATGGGTACTTGAAGCCAACGAAATGACCTTGGTTGTGAAGAAGAAATGTAATTTTAGCCGACATTCTATATGTGTGAACAATGTAGGCTCCATTACGTCAGATTGTCAAGGTAATAGAACCTAGGGGGCAGTTGTGGGGACATATTTTGTGAATGAAAGCACATGGCCATGGTGACGTCGAAGTGTCAACCGAGGTGCCACGTGGCTTGGTCACGCTGCCGAGATAATCTCGGGCAGGCCATGGTTATCTACGAAAATACCAGAATCAGGGATAAGCGGATAAGGGACAAGAGTCCTAGAACATAAGAGGATCTCAGTTTGGATAAAGATAAAGCTCTTAGGGAGTTTATCCCTATCTAGCTGAGGGTCAAGGATAGGCATTGAGCTTGAGTCCATTGAAGTAAGGCTTCTACAAGGATCAGGTCAGTACTGGGTATCAAAGCAGTACACCCTCGTGAGTCTAAGGTATGTTTTTATGAGTGATATACTGTTATTTCTTGTGAGTTAAGCATAAATTGCTATCTTTGAGAGATATTGATTACTGACTTGATCGTTGGAGTGCCCCCGGGTGGACAAACCACCGCCGAATTTGTATCTTTCTATGACAGGTTGTTCGGGCTTAATTTATTCTGCTAGTGCTCTCCAGTTGAGTTTTCCCCTTTGGTTGTGTAGTCGGAAATCAACACCCACAATATATATGAGTTAATTATACTTTTAATTCCGATAGTTTCATTTAAACTTCATTCTAGTCTCTATAGTTTTAAATTGAACAATTTAATTTCTACACTTTAACTTTAGTTTAAGTTTAGTCATTTCGGCCAAAATTCTATTAATTTTGTTTCTACATGTACATATTATGAAACTAACAAATATTTCAAATTTGTTAACCTTAATCCAACTTGAATGCAATGAACAAATTAAAACTAGATTTAAAATGTAGGAATCAAACTATTCAATTTGAAATTATATGGACCAAAGTAAAATTTGATTGCTTTGAAATTATTTTCATTCCACAAATGTTAAATTTTTAAAAAGATTTTCACTAAATTGAGAATATTTCCCATTTACCTTTTTTGTGAGATTTACCATAAATTTATAAAGAAACCAACTGAAAAAACAAAGTCTTATAATTGATTAATAACAAAATAAAATAGGTGAAAAGTCCGCTATTTATTTATTTATCTTTTTTATTTTTTTTTTGGTGACAAGTATAGTATTTGGAAAATATTTTTGTGAGAAGTATTTTTGTTATTTTTGAGGACATTTTGTTTTTAATTTTACATTTTTAATTTTTATTAACAATTATCTGTTGAATTTTCATCTGTGTGAAATTTTATTTGTTGAAATTTACCACTTAATCTATTAAATTTTTACACCTCTTTTTTCTTTTTTTTCTCTCTATCTATCTCTCTACAAACCCACTTGTATGCGTGTAAACTCGGCCCGACCTACCTATGCCTCGGCTCAGGCCAACCTACTGCTGGGCCTTGCGGGCTCCCTCCAATTTTCGGGTCAGGCAACGTGGAAAAATCTTGGCCTAAGCTCAGGCCCAAGTCCACTCAAAATCAATGGGGCCAAGTCTAATTATTGTTTTTAAAACAAAATTCACCAAAATTTTACTCTTTTTTTTTCACCAAAATAGCTTGAAAATGATATTAGGCCTCGGACGGACCTTGGAGTGGGCCTTGAGCAGGCTGAGCCCCAAAACACACAGCCTAGGACTAGGGTTATGGGATGGGCTCAGCCTCGGGCTCAGGCTTAGGCCACGTGCGGGTCGCGGGCCAATGGTCCGATTTTACATCCATATTAGAGGTGTAAATTCGGTCAAGCCTGCCTAGGCCCAGGCTAGGGCCAACCTATAGTCGGTCCTCGCGGGCTCTTGTCAATTTCAAGTCGAGCTCATATGGAAAAAATATGGACCTAGGCCGAAACCCACTCAAAATCGGGCCATGGATCGAGGTCGGGCTGAGTAGTTGCGCCTAGGCTTAGACTCGAGCTTGAGGTGGGCCTAACTATATTTTTATTCAAAAAAATAAAAAATCACCAAAATTTATTTATTTTTCCCATTAAAATAGCTTAAAAATGATATTAGGCCTCAGGCGAACTGGACCTGGGAGTGGAGCGGTGAGCCAGGCTAGGCCCCAAAACACATGGCCCAAGCGCAGGCCCATGGTCATGGGCTAGGCTTGAGCCTGGGCCTAAGCGGGCTGGGTCGTAGGCCGGTGGGCCGATTTTATACCCCTACATACTACTTATCTTTTCTCTTTCCCTAATTTGTTGAATTTTCATGTGACAACAGAATAGAATTTTTAAAAAATAAAATCACTTTATCTATGAAAACATTATTAATATACATAATGGGAATCTATGTAAATTTATAAGAATATGATTTCCCATATGTTCAGAGAGGAAGAGGTGGGTCAGAGTATGAATGTATATAAGCAGAAGCATAACTAATAAAAAAGAGGAAGGAATCAGATGGCAAGGTGATTGCAAAGAATGAAAGCAAAAATTGTTGAGAACTTCATCCTCAGTTACTGCAATTCCATCTTGAGGTAGGCACACAACTAAGGTAGTGGCACTAGATGCAACAATCGTTTCCATTTTCCCCTCTAAAAGCATTACCAGTCCCACTGTAAATCTAAAGCATTTATCACCATGAAGGGAAAAGAAAAAGAAAGGAAATTAGGGTTGCCACGAGCAAAATAAGGTGTTCATCGATACTACAAATTTCAACAACGGAAGAGAGAGAGAAAGTTTTTACATGCTCTAGAAATAGGGCAGGTGGAGAAACAAACCTCTCTCTCTCTCCCATTCCCAAATTAACTAGTCGTAGAGGCCACCAAGTTTAAGTCCCGGCCCTCTGCATCGCCCAGATCTTCTAACTCACCTGCGAGCTCGACCACTGTAGCGACGGTTCGGTGACTAGTTGTGATGTGTCAACTTCGCCGAAGCTGGATTTGTCATGACCCGAACTTACCCCTAGAGGTTTGAATCATAACCGACAAATAATCATGAGATTACCTACAGCTCCAAACAGAATTCAAATCATGTTTAACTATATGGGGCTAGAAGCCGAAGTAGAATAATAAAATTTGTCTAATGAGCGTATGCATAAGTGGCATGAACAAAAACATTCTATATGTTAATAACTCACATATGATCATAGATATATAAAAATATTACACATATCCATAAATCATTCCACACAAGTACAAAACATTATCTTATAACACTTAAGGAAAGCACAAAACGTGGTTAAACATGACCAACAAAAACAAAAGGAACAAAGCCTCATCCAAGAGGCGCTTCAGGGTTAACATCACAAAACTCGGTAAACTTCGGACTCCTCTAAGGCTGGGCATTTGGCTGCTTACCTACATACATATATATATAATGGAGTGAGCTAAAACCCAGTGAATAACATTAGAGTAAAGAGGTTATATGAATAAGTTCTAATACATAATGTAATTAATCTCATACCCAAATTCTTATCATAGTAGAATGACCTCAGGTCCAAAGCAGAACGACCTCTGGTCCAACATATACATAAGTATAGAACGAAAAAGATTATACTTAGCGGAGCGACCTTGGGTCCACTCAATTATAACACAAAATCCAAAATGACATTAGGTCCATCTTATTAACTATACAGAACAACATTGAGTCCATTTCAAATATACGGAATGACCTAAGGTTCAACATATACATTCTTATCCCATTAATCCCATATATAGATATTATATAGTTTAGACAGATAGAAGGCTAATTCATAACACAAAATCATAAGTTCCAGAAAACTTACCACATTGGTAACACTTAGAAAATAATGTACATGAAAATATCTTTACTAAGATATTACTCACAATGATTTAGTTGTCGACATGCCTTCGTGAATGAACCTACACAATTCATAACATACACACATTGAATCAGATTGCCTAATCGAATCATCCTTTAACTTATTCAATTCTTTTAAGTCTCATTCTAACTCATTGATTCATTAGGGAGGCCCAAATCATGCCTAAGAATGCTTGGAAGGAAGAGAGGATGCAATTATGAACAGGATATGACTTTTCAAAATATACTGAAATATGGCACTTAGCTTGAGCGCAATATTGGTCACTCGAGCGAACCACATGGTCTACGAAAGTACTGGATGGTCCGAATCTAGGCTCGATGGTCACTCGAGCCAAAGTGAAAAACAAACAAAGGTCACTTGAGCGGTCACTTGGTCGCTCGAGCCATGTGCAATGCTGTACAAAAATACTGGATGCGTGGTATGTGCGCTTGAGCGATAACTTGGTCGCTTGAGCTATAAGGCCAAATTTTGGGTTTTAAAACTGAAAGCTTAAGTTTCCAATCACCTTTTCAAAAGCAAAACTCATGCATGGCTTGTTCTTTAAGATTGAACACTCTTCAATAAGCATAAATACATGATCATTTGCAAATCCTTTATCTAAAACTCATCAATTTAGCAAAAATGAGCTCAAAACCTTCGTGCATGTAAGATTTTCAAACTCATTTCTCTTGTATTCTTCAAAATATGAACTTAACTCTCATATTCATGAAGTAAAACTCTTGAAGCTTTAGAAATCAATGATGAATAGGAAATTGGCTTCCAATTCAACATGGGTAATAGAATTCAAACTCAAGATGGGAAAACTTAAAATAATCATGCATGCATGTAAAGCTATTATAATTTTTCATGATCTTTGAGCCAAATCCTTTCCAATTATTCATAAACAAGCACAATCTCTTCCTAGTTACATGAGCTAGATGGATTATTTTTCTGAATTAAAGGTCAATTCCTTACCTGGAGCCCTGAATTACACCTATCCTTGCACAAACTTGAGTTTCTCAAGCAAAATCCTCAAGTTCTTCTTCAATCTCTCTCTCTCCCTAGATGAGAGTTCACTCTCTCTCTACAAAGTTTCTCCAACAAATTTCTACTCAAGAATGAGCTTAAGGCTCTCATAAAACAAGTGTATATACTTGTGATTAGCTTAAGTTAATTAAACAAACTTAAGGATAATTAATGAAGCCTTAGAACAAATTAAACAAAGCTTCATTAAATCAGAACTTAATTTTTCTGAACTGAATCTAATTTTAATCAAATTTCTCAATAGGCTCTAGAAATTTTGCTATCCTTATTAAACTTATGAATTTTGGTTTCCAAAGTCATTAAGGCCTTCAATTTTGAATTCAAAACATAAATCATAACAAATATTCCAACAATGAACAAGTATGCATACAAAATCACATTGAACACATAAGTAACATTCAAAATTAAATTAATAACGGCATATTATGTAACGGAGTTGTCATAGTCTTCCCCCCTTAAGATGTTTGGTCCTCCAAACTTGCGTTACCTTGTGTCGGAAATAACTCAGGATATCTTTGTCTCATTTAATCTTCTTTCTCCCAAGTTCCTTCCATGCCATAGTGTTTTTTCCATTCTATTTCAACCATAGGGATTACTCTACTCCTTAACTGTTTCACTTGTTGGTCGATGATTTGGATTGATTTCTCTTCATATTCCATATTATCATCGAGAGCTATCCGGTGGTGATCAATAACGTGGAATGGTTCTCGAAGATAACCCCTTAACGTTGACACATAAAACACATTGTGCATTTGTTCCATCCCCAGCGGAAAAGCAATTCGATACACAACTAGATTGAGTCTTTTCAATATCTAAAATGGCCCAATATACTTAGGTGATAACTTACTTTTCTTGCCAAATCTTGATTGACCCTTCATCGGAATTACTCGAATGAACACATGATCACCGACTTCATACTCAATAGCCCTTCTTTTTTGATCCGCATAACTCTTTTGTCGGCTTTGTGCACTTTTAAGCATTTATTGAACGATTTTGATCTTTTTCAGTAGTTGTTTGCACAATCTCGAGATCAAGCGAAATTATGTCCCCAAATTCTGTTGAACAGATTAGAGATCTATAGTTTATGCCATACAAGGCTTCATATGGTGCCATACCAATGCTATAATGAAAATTGTTATTGTATGCAAATTCCGCCAATGGTAAGTAGGTTTCCCAACTTCTTTGAAAATCCAGAAAACATATTCAAAACATATCCTCTAAGATTTGTATACTCCTCTCTGATTGCCTATCAATTTGCAGATGGAACGCAGTACTAAATCTCAATTCTGTCCCCATTGCTCTTTGAAGGCTCTTTTAGAATCTAGACACAAATTTTGGATCCCTATCTGAAACAATAGATACCAAAACTCTATGCAAATGAACAATCTCATCGATATAAATAGTGACAAGTCTATAAGCATCATAAACAATTCTCACAAGTAAAAAATGTGCAGATCTCATTAATCTATCCACAATAACCCAGATAGTGTTCATACATTCAGGTGTTCGAGGTAAACCAACTATAAAGTCCATGGTTATGTGTTTCCATTTCTATTCCGAAATGAGAAGATGTTGAAATAGCCTTGCCGGTCTTTGATGTTCAGCTTTGACTTGCTAACATTAAAGGCATCTGAATACATAATCTGCAATTTTCTTTTTCATACTAGGCCACCAATAATTTTGCTTCAAGTCTTGATACATTTTATTATTGCCCAGATGCATTGAAAACTTTGATTTGTGAGCCTCGTGTAATTTTTTTTTCAAGTTAGAAGTGTTTGGGACACACAGTTTCCCTTGAAATCTCAACACTTGGTTCTCAACACTAAACCCCGGACTTGGATTTTATTTTATCTCGTCATATACCTTCTTAAGGAATTCATCCTCCCTGTGTTTTTGCTTTATCTCATCAATAATTACCATTTGAGCTAAAATAATGGCTATCATTCCGCTTTGTTCACGAAACATCATTTCAATCTCAAATCTTTCCATGTCTTTTAACAATTCTTTCTGTTTAGTGAGCAACCCGTTGACTTCCTACTCAGTGCATCAGCTACAGCGTTGGCTTTGCCCAGATGATATTGAATTTGAAGATCATAGTCTTTAATCAGTTCCAACCATCTCCTCTGTCGCACGTTTAACTCCTTTTGAGTGAAAAAGTATTTCAAACTCTTGTGGTCAATGTAAACTTCATATGTAGCTCCATAGGGGTAGTGGCGCCAAAATTTCAAAGCAAATACGACGGTGGCCAACTCCAAGTTATGAGTCGGGTAGTTCTTTTCATGAGGTTTCAATTGCCAAGAAGCATAAGCTATCACTCTTTCATTCTGCATCAAAACACAACCAAACCCTTGTAAGAAGCATCATTATAAATGACAAAACCTTCCGTACCTGATGGGAATGTTGAAACTAGTGTTGTGGTTAGCCTCATTTTCAGTTTGTAAAAAACAAATTCTCTCTCATCAGTCCATTCAAACAGTTCCCTCTTTTGAGTAAGTTAGGTAAGTGGTACAACTATCATTGAGAAGTCTTTCACAAACCTTTTGTAATATCCAGCTAATTCCATGAAGTTTTAGACTTTCGTTATATTTGTAGTGTAGGCCAATTCACAATTGCCTCAATCTTTTGTGGATTTACTGAAATCTCATTCCTGTTAATCATATGCCCTAAAAATGTAACCTTATCTAGCCAAAATTCACATTTCTTCAATTTTACATATAATTTCTTCTCCTTAAGTGTTTAGAAAATGGTTCTCAAATGTTGTTCATGTTCTTCTTTACTTTTTGAGTAAACCAAAAGATCATCAATGAACACCACAACAAATTTATCAAGATAGGATTTAAAAATTCAATTCATAAGGTCCATAAATGCTACACGTGCATTTGTCACTCTAAACGGCATAACTAAAAATTCATATGCCTGTACATTGTTCGGAATGTAGTTTTCTCAACATCTTCAGCTTTCACTTTCAACTGATGATATCCGAATCTCAAATCAATCTTCAAAAACACTTGTAAACCCTGTAACTGATCAAATAAGTCATCAATACGAGAAAAAGGATATTTGTTCTTGATTGCTACCTTATTCAGTTCTCAATAATCTATGCATAATCGAAGTGTTCCATCTTTCTTTTTTACAAATAGAATTGGTGCACCCCATGGTGAAGTACTCGGTCGGATAAAACCCTTGTCAAGTAAATCTTGAAACTGATCTTTCAATTTTTTTATTTCAGTAGTTGACGTCCTATATGGAGTGCTTAAGATGGGTTGAGTACCCGGCATAACTTCAATGGTAAATTCAATTTCTCGGTCGACCAACTCTCCTGGTAATTCTTCCAGAAACACATCTGGGAATTCTCTAACTACTGGAATATCATCTAACATAGTATTCATGGATTGATTAGTCAAAATACTACATAGATAGCCCCGACATCCCTTCTTAAGTAGTTTACATGCTTTCATTGCCGAAATTAAGTAAGGTGGAGGTACTACATCGTTAGCCTCAAACAAAATTTTATCACGTCTGAACAAAACCCGTTTTGTTATACAATTAATACCAGTTCATCCCCAAAATTATATCAAAATGCCTAATATCAAGAGACAACAAGTCTACAAACAACGTAGTATTCCCAATAATGATTTCACAAGCATGATATACAAATGAACACAAAATAGATTCCCCAAATGGAGCAGACACACATAACACATAGAGTAATGATTCCATGGGTCTATTCAATCTATATGCAAATGTAGTAGATACAAAACAATGTGTTGAACCCGAATCAATTGGCACAAAAGTATCTTGGTTGCAAATATAGAGGGTAGCTAAGATGACAGTTTCGGTATTCCATGTATCACCCAGGACAAATGCAAAAACTCCTCTTTACCTAAGTGTATCTCTTGTAATAGCTGGTCTTGCAGTGTTTCCTAGCATTGGGACGAATTCGGTTGAACTAGCGGTTGGTCTTCCACTTCTTTGCTTAATTTGTGGACAATCTCTGACCATATGCCTTGTCTTACCACACCTAAAGCATGCCTAGAAGTATGGTAGCGAACTCTCCGACGTTTCTTGCCACATTCATTGCATGTCGGTGCAGGGACTCTTGTGGAATTTGAGACATTAGACGTTCCCAAATTTTGCTTTTTTGATGACAATGATCCCTTATTTGAATAATAATCATGTCTCTTTCCTTTCCATTCAAACAGTCAGTTATGTGAAGCTAAATTGATTCAGACATTAAAGCTCTATCAAGAACATCTACGTACTTTGGCAATTTCAAAACATTTACTTTTTTTAGGATTGCATTCCGAAGTCTACCTTCAAATTTTCTCGCTTTCTTGTAATCAATATCGACTATGTGTAGTGCGAATTAGGCCAACTCAGTGAATTGTGCCTTGTATTCAGCTACTATTTGGTTGCCTTGTTTCAACCCTTCAAATTTAGTTACCTTCCGATCTCAGATGCATTGAGGGAAGTACTTATCGTCAAAGATCCCAAGAAACTGGGCCCAACTGATTCCCACATTTTTATCCCTGACTAACATCCACCACCTACGAGTGTTGCCTTCCAAGGTAAAGGCCGCTAACAGAACTTTCTGTACATTAGTGTGTAAGAATACTTTTTTCAATGATGAGAACCCATGCCTAGGCTTTCAAAGGATCCACTTATCCCCATAACAATGGCGGTTTCATTTTCTTGAATTCTTTAGTCAAAGCAATCGTGTGATCATCCACCTGGTGCTTTTGTATTGGAGGTAGTACAGGCATTGATGGAGGTGGGGGTAGTTGTTGCTGTTGTTGCATTAGTGATTCAACCATTTCTTGAATCATTCTATCTATTCTGTCTAGACGGGTAGTGGAGGACTCCCCTATCTCATCAATCCTAGTTCTCACCATTATCTATAAAAAGTTTATTATAATAAACATAGAAATTTACACATTTATGCATAAGCACAACAGTTCATATTTGCAAAAAAAATACAAAAACACTAACCATAATTTTGCAAAAAAAAAAAAAAAAAAATACAAAAACATATTTGGTTGAAATTTAAAAATAAAAAAATAAAAATTTATAATCACTTTTCTCTCTACTACATATCAATCAATCACTTTTTCTTTATTATCTCTTATTTTTAATCACTTTTTCACACAAACGCCAAAACTATTTTGAAAATATACAACCAAACAAAATTGTAAATTTTCTAAATTCTCTCTAAAAAATTATTTTTGAAATAATATCTCAAAACACAAACCAAATATGGCTATAATATTGTTAAAAAATATATATATAATCAATTCAAAATTAATGTCATGGCAGTAAAAAAAATTTCAAAATTAAATGGTACCTATTTTTGTTTGAATTGAAATGACTACAAAATTTCACATCATATAGTATAAAATTTGTGTGCACAAAATTTATTTGTATAGGGAAATACTATGCAGTTTATAACTAAAGAAAAAAATGATACAATTTTATACTTTTTAAGTCATAACTAAAAAAAAAAAAAAAAATTCATAATCAAACACTAAATGAGGCATAATAAAATATCTCAAAATAATGTCATAACTAAAAAAAAAAATGATGTAACTAAAGGTAGTTTTGATAAAGGGTGTGTATTGTAGAATCCTCTCATTACTAATAACAGCTCACTTATCATAGTAAAAAGGTGTTGGTAGGATTGCGACGGTGATGAAAAACTCCAATCAACTGGTAGCTTTGAAATGAGGGGGCAAATCAGTACTAATGGACATGAAGGGTGGCACTCGGTGGTTCGAAGGCATGGTGGTTAAGCATAGAGGGCTTTAAGTAGGAATACCATCTACTCAGTGTTTGTGGACAACTTACGATCATCGATGGGAGCGTAAGGGTTATTTCAGCTCTTCTCAAATTTCGGTGTGGTGTTGGATGCGTATATTCCAAACAAGAGGCGTAAATCTATAGGATCCAGATTTGGGTTTATCAAGTATGATTGCTCGGTAGTAGCGGATATGGCTTTGCTGAAATCAAATGGACTTTGGTGTGAGGACAAAGCACTAAAGGTTAAAATGGCCAAGTTCAGCAAGGTTACTGATAGCATACTTCAAGGAATTACTGATGAAGCAAAGGGAGCACCAGTAAGTAGTCAAACACCAGGGTCATCCACTAGTCGTATGTCAATGAAAGCTTTCTCAACCAAAAATCAGCCAGGAATTTCATCTGGAGCTTGAGAATTTGTTGATAGTGAATTTTCATCGATTTTGTCTAATCATGGTAGAGTATTAGATAGTGAATTTAGTCATTGTTGGTGAAAATACCAGAAAAAAAATTATATTTTATTGATAAATGATGCAAAGAAAATGAGATACAAATAAATCAGGCTGAGGCACGAACATCTCATTTTCTTTAAGGAGATCAAGCCCACTGCGGTAGGAAGAACCCCAATACCGATACAGCAGTCACAAAACTATGACTTGTCTCCTCTAGGATATAACAACCCGACAACTTTTGTATGGTTCAGGCCAACTCTGCACAAGATGGTGAACCCAAAGCTCCACCAAGAAAAACACCCTTCTTTGCTAGTAATCTCTCTTGTATAGAAAATAATTGGTGTGTGTTGGTATAGAAAAGAGTAGATGAGAGGGACTATATATAGGCCATTAGGACCTTACAGTTACACCAAAAATAAAGATGATCATTAAACTAGAGAAAATGGAGAAACTTCAAAATTAACTCACCACCAAGGTCATTAATTCTAATTAATCTCCATTCATGACCAAGAGGTTACCAAAGTAATGAAACTCCATTTATGTCCAAGATGAGAGGTTACCAAAGTAATGAAACCCCATTCATGACCAAGATATATAAATAAATAAATAAAAGATATTAAAATGGTCCAACAATCCCCCACTCATTTTAATATCAACAGGATAAAAGAGATTACCAAAGAACGATAGATTAGTATGCATTATGACGGTGTGCTCTACATTGAACCTTCATTAGTGAAACAGTAACCTTTACTCTAGAGTCAGTAGTGGTCTTAGACTTGAACTATGACTGCTTAGGGGAAATAAAGAATTACTACTCACACATAATAATCCAGGTGTTGACATGAGCTTTAATAGCTAGCACATTACGGCCTTGTGCTAATCCCAGTTTTCATGAGCATATTCGAGAATAAGCCTTGTTCTCATAGAAAGCGACCCCACTTTCATGCTCACATAGGTGAAATCTATCAAGGATGTTCCCGTAATTTACACGCCCCACTCCACAAGAGCTACAGAATTTCATTGAGAGTATAAAAACTCAACCCTCCAACATTACAGGACAAATGCACTTACATCATAGGGATGGATAACAAAATATTAAAGAGTGCATTTTTTACAACCACCATATGATTCGTTCTTCTCATTGAACCTAGTTACAGGATCTCTGGTCCCTAGGTTGGGTATCCTCATACATGGTTTATGATTTTTTAGGCTTCAAACCCATCCCCCTCGATGTATTCCAGACCTTATCTCTCGCCAAGGCCTTGGTTAACGAATCTGCAAGATTATCACAAGATCTTACATAATTCACAGTTATGATGCCATTACTCAAATAGGATCTCACATTACTGTGTTTCCTTCGAATAGGTCTGGATTTACCATCATAAAAATGATTGTTCACTCTACCAATAGCAATAGTGCTATCACAATGAATTAACACAGAAGGAATTGGGGGAATTTAGGAAACCCTAACTCGTGCCTAAGGTCACGTGTCCGTCATCACCAAAGTTGCCTCGGCTTGGAAACTTGGGTACCAGAGGGGAAGGTCATGCAATGAGCAACCCCGCTCGCCCGATCAAAGATCGGCCACTACTAACATGATATCTTGTTTTTGAAAACACATGAGTCCTTATTCCGGTTATTAACCTAGAATTATTATGTGATACGCACAACACACAAGTATAGACTCGATCGCCTAATTCGGAACAAAGCATTGCATACTTGTTTGTTTGAAAATGGTTTGAAGTTTGCTACTCGCAAGTAGGCTAAATCGAGGATTTCATTGAATTGTTCCAATTCAAGTAATCCAACCTTCACCCACAAGCGTTCAGACAGTTATATCACATAAGCAAATAGCCTCATGGTAAGCATGCTAATATGGCAACACTCACACACATGCAAGGATGCTAAAGTATAAAAGCTTACAGTGTACTCCGAGCCAAAAT
Source organism: Camellia lanceoleosa (assembly GCA_025200525.1). Classification (NCBI taxonomy): domain Eukaryota; kingdom Viridiplantae; phylum Streptophyta; class Magnoliopsida; order Ericales; family Theaceae; genus Camellia; species Camellia lanceoleosa. The sequence continues at coordinate 7,529,542 of CM045759.1, read as the reverse complement.
AGAGAACTAGTTAGAAATCAATGCATGATCCTAGTTCATGTTAAGATGGCTAATGCAACATATGCAAAAATGCAACTAAAAATAGGCTCGACTATTCTAAGATGGCATATGAGATGCAACAATTGATACATGTATTCAACTTGGAATTGAAATGCAATGCAGTTAGTATGATGCGCTGAGCCCGGTGCATGCAATACGGATGAATGATGCAAACATGCATAGCGTAAGGATGCTATTTGAAAAATGACCTAGAACTAACCATCAAAAGCAGGTACGTAAAAGGGAGAAAGACGTGGGGTTGGAAGACATTCACACACTCACGCACACTTATTACAAAATTCGCCCTCTCGACGGAGGGTCCGAATGAAAAATACAAACCAACTAATTAACTAACTAACAAGCTAATTAATTATTACACAACCAAATTGAATTAATAAGCGAACTACTTACTAATTATTACAAAACTTAACTAATTAACAAATTAATTAATTAATTACAAAAACAAATGCTAATTAGCAAATAAGGAAAGCAGAAAACAAGGCTATTCCAGCTCTGGTTTGGAGAGAAGAGGATGCATGCTCGGTTGTCGTCCTGAAAAGTTCTCCAGTTGCTCTTTAGAGGCTCTGTCTGCAGGGTGTCCTCAAGGAATTCCTGTTGAATCTTACCAAAACCAGTCTGGGGAATACACCAGTGGCCTGCCGGCCATGGGGAGCCACTGCCGACCATCTGCCGGCCAGGAATGAAGGTCTGCCGGCCATCTGCAAGGCACTGCCGGCCACTGGTGTGCTGTGACACCAAGCTGCAGCAGAGCACAAAATAGAGAAAATGGAGGGTCTCCCAAGGGTATGTACGCACTATGCCACCCCATATCACCTCGAAACATCAAGGGAGAGGCATAATTGGATCCACGACCATCAATCACACATCCTGATGCATGATGACTAAAGATCCAACTTGTGCAAATCAATGTGAAATGAATGCACGAATAAACACATAAAGCCTAGAACTCTATCATGTGTGATCAAGAGCGTCGGCGACCGAGAATTGAGACACGTTTCATCACTTGAAGTATGAAACGTCCCTCGTTCCTCGTGCTCGGATTAACACTTAATCCAAATGACAATGCAACATAAGCATGGCATACACAATGCGACTCAAGCATGCAAACATGCAATATGACATAAACATGCAAACGTGCAATGCAATATGAACAATCTAACAAGGCTAATGGCATGCGCAATGCTAATGCATGCACAATGCAAATATCAATTATCGTGCACAACACAAATGATGGCATACTCAATGCAATGTTACCTAAGCATACACAGTGCAAAGTATAAGGTATAGACAATGCGATGTGATGCAAGCATGCAAAGAAAATGTAATCAACCATGCTCAATGGACTTAAACCAAAATGGAAAGACCTCAGATATGCCCAAATCAGTGGCCAAAATGCTAAGATGAAGGCATCGAAAACACATACAAGCATGCATGCCAATTGGCTCACCAATTAAGGTATAAAGGTGCAACTCTCACGAACACCTAAAAAGTGAAAAGTATGGAAGTGTAACAACACCAAGTGCACTGAAATGAGGTAAGAAATGATGCCAAATCATTTAAACAAAACAAGTAAAGCATGCGAAGGTCCTTAAAAGCATGGAGCTATCAAAGAGGACTACAAAGGAGGCATGCAATACATGGCACAAGTGCACGAACTAAACATGGACAGAGCTCAAATAGGTCAAAATAAGGACCTAAACATGCTGAGATGAGGGCCCAAAGACCTAGGCATGCAAGCATACAAGCTAAGCCATAAACTAGGCAATAATGGACAACACTCAAAGGCACTTAAAGCATGATTGAAGTGGGAATACGACAATGCTATAGGCTCTGAAATGTCATGTTAAGTGATGCCAAATCATGTACACGACACAAATGAAACATGCAAAAGTGCTCAAAGCTTGAGGCAAGCAAGAACATTTATACTACAAGTATACAAAACATGAAGCATGTGGTTAAGGCAACCCAAAACAGTCCTAGAGCATGTTAAAATGATACTAAAACAAGTACGGAAGTAAGCCAAAACAAGCTAGCATGGTGAGCATGAGGCATGATGCATGATGCATACAAGGCAAATAAGGTGGATTACACTACACCTATTAAGACCAAGCATGGGATGACTCAACCAACAAAAGTCAGAGTTAAGGCATGTCAAAATAAGCCCAAAAACCCACTGAGATGGCATCCCAAAGATCTAAGCATAAAGGCATGCACAATGATCCATTCATGAGGCATAAAACACAAACTCTCCAAGGCATTGAAAGCATGATAAATGCAAGTGTATGACCATGAAACATGGACTGAAATCACATAACAAGTGATGCCAAATTGTTGAAATAGGCCAAATAACCCATGTTAGTGGATTCAATACACAAGGCTAACAAGCTAGATTGAACCAAGGCTATACAAAGTGAGTCATGTATGACCAAAACAACATAAATCAGACCTTAAACATGCTAAAACATGAACAAAGCCTTCTTGAAGTTAAGCCTAAAGCATGCTAGATTGACATGTTGAAGCATGAGACATACTAAGCTAATTCATGGGATTGCACTACAAGTGTATGGAGAATGTAAGGGGCCACCAAACCAAACCAAACCAAAACAGAGTCATGACATGGCAAAACATCACCAAAAACATGCTGAAATGGAAAGAAAACAAGCTAGAATGGCATGCTTCTTCATGAGGCATACAAAGCTAGTTTGTGTGATTTACACTACAAGTGTGTTATGCATGCGTGGTGTGACAAAACCAACCCAAAACAGTGGCATGCCATGCTAAAATATTCTCAAATACATGCTAAGATATGGTCAACACTAACTTAACAAACGTGTTCAAACATGAGGCATGCGAAGCTAGTAAACACAATACAAGGAGAGGGGATGACCCTCTCCTATTTGGGACATCAAAACACCCTTCCCACCACTAAAATTCCTTTGAATCTCAGTGGTGAGAAGGCCAAAACCAGGTAGTCCGAAAGGCTCACAAAGAAGGCACAAAAACAAGGCCGAACAAGGCCTAAGAGGGGGTAAACAACCCCCAACGAAAAAATGGCCTTAAACAAACATCTAAAGCATGCAAAAACAGAACTTTTTACTGTAGGAAGTTAAGTTCAAAACAGCATGCAAATAAGTCCAAAAGCTTGAGCAAGAATGAGGGTTTAAAAGTTAAGTTTCTCACCCTTGATGACCACCTTCAAGGCTGCAACCCTAGTACCCTTTTTGATCCAAAACCAGTCCAAAAGCTTCAAAAATAACCTTAAGGGACCTGTTTATGTGTAAAAGTGAGACAAAAGACACTTTTAAGCCACAAAAACAACAACAAAGAGAGGTATAGATACAAAGTTATATCTATATCTCAGACCTCAAAATTCTCAACCTCTAAAATAGAGGAGGGGCTCCTCCTTATATAGAAGAGAGGAAAGCAAAGTTTGTTAAACAAGCTTGGAAAGAGGCTCATCCCTCTATACACGTGTATGGAGGAGGGGTGAGTGAAAACTAGTTGGCTCAAAAGATCTGGCGTGAAACCGGCTGAGACAAGGGGTCTGCTGGCCATCAGTGGTGGCCGGTAGTGGCTCATTGATGGCTGGCAGGCTTTATCAATGGCCGGCAGTGACAAAGGCATGGCCGGTAGGGCCAAAAGGTGACCGACAGTGCACCAAGAGAATCAAGCTGGAAGGCCCAATACATGGTCCAAAAATGGGGCAGAAAGGATACACGGTTTGGAAAGCTCAAACCTGTGACGTTCCACCGAGAGAGTCGAGTACTCGACGAGCAATCGAACTTGTTGTTGGATGTACCTACAAGCACAACCAAGTCTTGAAGACGGTCAAAAATGGAGTGTCTACAGTTGTCCCTCTTTGACAGAACTCGAAAGTCACAAAGCAACAGGAGTGAATGTCAAAGCCCAGAGACGACTCATTTTTGACAAGGCCGAAGACTTGGGCAAACATTCAATATAACCATGTAGAGATGCGCCTGCAGGCTAGGGCAAAATGCAAATGATATGTACGATGCATGAGCATAACTTATGATTATGCAAAGAAAGCTGTAACAAAGCAGTTATATACAAAATAAATGCAACAGTTTTAAGCAGGTAAATACAAATCAAACTACATTACATGCAGAAAGGATGTAAGAGAATTATACAATTCTTGCCACGTCTCACGTGGAGTAAATACAATACTTGTTAGGTTCATCTGGTCGCGCCAACTTCAAATGAACCGCACATACAATAACGTGCCTGTAAAAGAAAGAAACTCAACAGGTACAATATCATTAGAAACATGCATAATAATGCAAGTAAAAAGTACGTGACAACCCATGTGGAGGGGTGCAAGACAATGTAACCTAAGTGTGACACATAACAATGCGGAAGGGATGCAAAACCATGCAACCTAAGTGTGACACATAACAATGCGGAAGGGATGTAAGACAATGCAACCTAAATGAAGTATACATAATAATGCAATGCACTAACAGGTGCAAGTGATATGCACATGATAGCGCGAATAATACTATGTAATGCACGAAACAGTGCAATGCGCAAGACAATGCGATGATATGCAATGCACAAAACAGCGCGATGTGGAATGCAATGCACTAACAAGTGCAGAAAGGTGTGCAAAATAACGCGAGCAATGCACTAACAAGTGTAGGTAAGGTGCGCAAAATAGCGCGAACAACGTACTAATAGGTGCAGGTGAGCTGTGCAAAATAGCAGGAACAATGCACTAACAGGTGCAAGTGAGGTGCGCAAAATAGCGCGAACAATGCATTAACAGGTGCAGGTGACAAATTCCAAGCATGCTGGAATTATGAGAAGAGGAAAAACAAACAATCAGGCGTGCACACGACGCAACCTGAGATAAATTCCAAACAAGCCGAAATCGTGTGAGGAAAAGGACACTCAAGCCACGCTGAAATCGTGAGAGGAGGTCCAAAAAGCAAACAATCAGGAGCGTGCACGACGCAACCTGAGCTAAATTTCAAACACGCTGAAATCGTGTGAGGAAGGAACTAACTCTAACCACGCTGAAATCGTGAGAAGAGGTAAACAATTCCAAACACGCTGAAATCGTGTGAGGAAGGAACCAACTCTAACCACGCTGAAATCGTGAGAAGAGGTAAACAATTCCAAACACATTGAAATCGTGTGAGGAAGGAACAAATTCTAACCACGCTAAAATCGTGAGAAGAGGTAAACAATTCCAAACACGCTAAAATCGTGTGAGGAAAGAACAAACTCTAACCACGCTGAAATCGTGAGAAGAGGTAAACAATTCCAAACACGCTAAAATCGTGTGAGGAAGGAATACAAGGAAAAACATAGGGACATATCCCTGTGTTTCGAAAACGAAAGAGAAACATAGGGACGTATCCCCATGTTTCGGAAAGGAAAGAGAAACATAGGGACGTATCCCCGTGTTTCCCGAAGGAAAGAGAAACATAGGGACATATCCCCATGTTTCAGAAAGGAAAGGGAAACATAGGGACATATCCCTGTGTTTCTCGAAGGAAAGAGAAACATAACAATGCAACAAGAGAAAAGGCACATCTCTCAGCGTATCACACGCGAGAGAGAGAGAGAAGGTAAATTTCCCAGCGTATCACACGCAAGAGAAGAAAGGTAAAATTTTTCGGCATATCACACACAAGAGAAGAAAGGTAAACTTCTCAGCATATCACACGCAAGAGAAGAAAGGGCTGTGCAAGAAAGCCCAGTCATCCAAACGCGTGTCAAACGCGAGAGGAGAAAGGTATCCAAACTAAACCAGAACTTCTCTGAATGAACCGTACATACAATACGGTACATAAATGAGAAAGAAACTCGATAGATAAAAATGCAATACAATGCATGATACTACAGGAATGCAATAAACAGACAGAGCGGCGCTTTAGAAAGCACCTCACGAGGTGAGTGGCGGTGAACCGCTCTACTCTGACGGAGATCTCCCCTTGTGTTCTTCGAACTATTACCTTCAACTCACAGTACAAAGGTCCTGAAATGCTGACAAGGAGCAATGTCTGCTGGGGAAACCACAGACGCCGCTTTTCTCCCTGATCATACTCACAACTTTCCCTATTCTTCAACGGGGTGACAGACTAGGTTGGTTCAGTATCTAGAATTGACATGCATACCCGCTACCTCAACCTATGGGGCTTCCATACAGATTTCAAACCGGGGATACACCCCTGGGCATTCAAACCATGCTTTGATCTCAGAAATTCCAAACCTTTGTGTTCTAGGCAACAGCCATTCGAACTCTAGTTTCCACCATCACAATTGATCTCTTAGGAACTCATCGCAAACACAGCTAAGATGCCTCTGGTAGGAATTGGTACTCCGGGAGAGCACTTCTGATTGCCATTCTGACATGAAAATGGTTGACACAGTATTCTATCCACTTTGAACACACAGCTCGTAACACAACATTCTGTTTACTCTGCACACGGCTCATACAACACACTACTCACTCTGAACACATAGCTCATAACACAGTACCCAGTTTATTCTGAACACGGCTCAATCTGAACAAACAGTTCAATCTAAACATATGAAATGCGATAACGGGACATGCAGAAGTTGAAACAAACTCGGATTCTCCAAATTTTCCCTCATTTCCTTTGCTTCGCAGCCCGGAACCCATATAGCTTCAGATAGACCCCGGGTTCAACTGTTCTCATATGACCTGGGTTAAACCCTGCAGTTTTATGAAAGAACCAATTCTGTTTTGCACAAATGTGGAGATTGGCACAGTACTCTGAGCACAAAACGATTTATTTTTGAAATTGAGAGATGAGTTCTTGACCTGGGTATTGAGCCTACGACTGAACACAATGCACTACGACTCAACAACGGAAAACAAAAGGTAAACAACCTAAACACATCGAGAAATACTCAAAACGACTCAAAACAAGAATCAAAACAAAATAAAAAGACACGACACTCAGACGTGCACAGGGAGCCTGTTTCTCTGGATATTATTTCTCACCATTTCTCATTCGTGATTCTCACATCACTTGGCCCTCAGGCTCTGTTTTTCTGAAAAAGCCCTTTTCTCACTTTTCTCTCAGCGCACATCTCTCTACTCTTCAATCTCTCATTTTTAATCCCTCCCCTGAGTGGTTGATGGATAAACAAGAAGTTGCGGGATCTTGCCCCTAGCATTCCGCTAGATTCTTCTTCTTCTGCTCAGAACAGTGAGCTTCTCCCGCAGAGGGCTTGTGCTACAACTGGGTGTGTAGCCAATCTGCAGTTGACATCGGTTGACGATGTTTTGTTGGGGAGTTCAGACGTGATTAGATCTACCAGATGAGGGAGTGGAATACCCTGCTCTATTTCTGTTCGTGCTTCGCACTTGGCTTGATACCTCGTTGCTCGGAGGATGAGAGAGCTTTCGGCATTTTGCTGTTAGCTTAAGTTGTGCCCTTTTCTGGCAGGTAGAGTGCCCTTTCTGGCAAGTGTGGAGACAAAAGGGAAAAGACAGATAACCTGACTCAACTGTGCCCCTAGTTTATCATTTTGACCATTTTTTGTTTTTGAGCTTCTGCTAAAACAATTTTGACAAACATGAGAGTTAGATTAACACGCTTGTTTGATTTTCTGATTTGAAATCATGCAAGTTAGAAATTGAGCACTGAAAATTTTCCTTTTTTGGGTCCAAAAAATGGTCCAGTTTTGGAAAAATGGAATAATTTTTGAGAAAATTAGTCAACCTCAGTAAAAATTCTCAAAAACTATTTTTGCAAATGGCCACTGCTCAAGCAACACGGAACTTACTCTTAAGATGCACAACCTAGGATCCATAACAATGGAAAATTGCCCCTTGTCTATTGCAGTAAAAACAAGATCAAGACGCAATGTACGAGAAAGTTGCCCCTTGTTTGAATGGCACCACACGGCGACGGCAAGTTGCCCCTTGTTTGACTGGCGCTGCAACATACAGTAACCAGTTCTCATAGTGAAGATCACAATCGAACTCTTGGATACAGAGAAGACGAAGATGATCATAACCATTACATGGACATAATTGATCTGGAAGTGTTTATGGCTGGACTTAATAATGAAGTTGCCTACGTATCCCAAACATGGGAATCAAGCCTTACGTAGTTCCGGTAATGTACACTCGGGTATTAACCTCTCCTTTTACACTCTAACTTTTGCCAAGGCCACCCTTCCGCGTTTTCAACCTTGCGAGATTTGTTTTTCTTTTCTTTTCAATTCTTTTTCATTGTTTTTCTTTTCTTTTGCTTTTCATTTTCTTTTCATTTCTTTTTTTTTTCATTCTTTTCTTTTTTTCTTTTCTTTCCTTTGCTCTAACTTTTGCCTAGGCCGCCCTTCCGGGTTTTCGGCCCAACGAGCCTCTCAAGGGTAAAAGTGTAGCTTTGTCCATGTCAAATGGTTTTGAGATGTCGAAGCCATCTGAATCTAGGAGAGTGGCTGTTGTTCGCTGATGATGTAGGAGTCCATCCAATGGGGGGCTGAATTTCCCCCAGTGCTGTGGATAGGAACTCGATTGTCCTTCAGCAATACTTTCTTCTTTCCTCTCTTCTGGGATTTGGCATTCTTGCCGATCTTCGTTAGCTTGAGAAATGTCCCAATTTTTGACTCTTCGAGCACACCTGACATTCTTTGCCCCTAGTTCAAGGGCTGTTTCTCATCGAGCTTTGCAAGGTTCTTTTGATCACAACTGATCTTCTTGATCTTTTCTTGCCCCTAGTTCATGGGCTGCTTCAAATCTAGCCACACGGGCCTCACGTTATGATTAACCGTTGAACATTCTGAATCCAAGTTCAAGGTTTGAAAGCAAAGGGGTTGAGTCTTGAGGCTGAGAGCGATCCTAAGCTGCACAATCTTAAGAGCGATTCCACACAAGTCTTCGCAGGACCGTGCTAAACATTTTTTAAAATCTTTTAAGAAAGCAACAAATCGCTCGCGCTGAAGACAGTGCAGAACCAATATGGATCAAGCCAGGGTCCTTCTCAGTACTCACATTAACAAACATGATCTCATTCATTAAGGGCTTAGCATGCCTCTCTTTCTCTCAATTGATCAAATTTTGCAAAACTTGAGAAATTTCTTTCTCTTTATTTTCAATGCAATGTTCAAAAAGTTTTGAAAACTTAGGTCAATGCAGTGATTTAAAAGCACAGAAAAGCAGGTGAAAAGCACTGCCATTTCATTCAAACTTCTGGTACAATTGGCGCAAGGCAGAAGCAAACACAAGAGTGTGAAAATCACTGTTGTTCATTCGAATCTTCTGGTGCAATAGGTTCCAAGGCAGAAACAGACTAAAAAGAAAGCGAAAAGACAAACACAAAACAAACAAGTGATGTCCGAGGTAACACCCCCGAAATCACCTGACTCCTATACAACAGGATTGACTCGATACAACAAGACAGACCCAACTAACTTAGTACAAAAAGACTGCCATACGCCACATCTGGAGTAAACTGAGCGCTACCCGCAGGTGGTTCATCCCCTGATCATATAACATTATCCTCCAGGTTCACCGACCCAGTGACGATAGACTTTGCTGAGATTGGTTGGAGGACTACCCCATTGTCAAACAAATCCTGTACTTCATGGCAAAGACAAAAGCAATTGTCGGTGCTATGGCTGGTCTGTTAATGGTACGCGCAATACTGGGTGGCGTCATGACTAGGTGGAAGACAACTAGGGAAAGGCCGAGGCTCGAGAGGTTTGAGATGCCCCTTTTCAGCGAGGATTTTAACAGCGTTGGACAAAGGCATATAGAGGGCATGGAAGACCCTGTGACCTCGGGGTAGATACTTTGAGGTTTGTGGATTTTTGCTGGGTGCACTAGAAAAAGGGTCGGCAGGTACTGGCTTGGTCTGCTGATCTTTCCTGGGTGTAGAATTAGGGTTGGAAGGAACGGTTCTGGTATGATGGCCCTTCTCCCAATTTTTCCCTTGGCTCGAACTGCCCTCGTTCTGAGTGACGAAAGTGTCATCCACAGTGTTTGTAGCAACTGCGAGCACTTGCTGTTTGTTCAGTCCCCCGACTTTCAAAGCCTCAACAGCCTGCAAAAGTTGTTCATAGGGATCAGTGTATGCCCCCACCATGTTCTTACCTCTCGCCTCAGCTTGGTCGAAGTCTTGGGTTGCTACATCTATACGAAGCCCTGTTGTTGTTGACATGTTATTGCTGGAACCTGGGATGGCTTCAGGTTGGCTGAGTTTGATTACAATTTGCCCCAATAGCGGGGGTTCCTCTGGCATGAAATTTTCGACATGTGACATGATCGATGGCGGAGCCGACATTCCGAAGGCTAGATCAGCCACAGATCTCTGAAGATCGTCGATCATTCCCATCAGCTCAAAAGTGGTGGGCTCACGGGTTTGAAATAATTGGGTTCCTAGATTGGATGTGCGGCAAGTGACCTGCGCGGGTGTTGCATTTCAACATCGGTCTCACCCTGCATGGTGATTCCCTGGTTTAATGCCGCTGTCATGACCACAATTTCTTCTGAGTTTTGCGTCATGATGAGTCTGCTGAACTGAATGAAGGCGATATGACTGGTGACTAACGGATCAGATGAACCGGTGAGCCTTGACTGGCCTTTCTCTGCCTTGCCTCAGCGAAGGAAAATACTAGCTGTTCTAAACTGAATCTCTGACCCGACAAAGTCTATCAGCAAAAGTCCAATGAATCTCGGGGGATATTGGAGCCTTCTGAAGCTATGGTTCCAAGACCACCCTAGCAAAAGAGAAAACAGGCAGCATCTTAGCCCAATTTCATCAGAACAGATGTAAGCATAGCTGCATGACTGTGCTCTCTACTGAATTCTGCCCAAAATTCTGCCTGTAAACTGAAACCCTCAGGTAAAACTAATTCCCCCAAAATACTGATGCCCGCAGGCCTGACACCCAGACTTGTAAACTGATATGCGCATTCCCGCCCCCCTAGTATACTTTAAAAGCACATAGCAAGTAAATGCGAGTCAAAAACACCCCTATGTTGGGGTAGGATTTCCCTATCCTATTTTGTCAGGAGCTAGGGTTTCACTATGCACACAGCGGTTTCAAATAACCTATAATCGGGTAAGCAACCTGTCCTAGTTTGAAATATTCACTATGGATTCCAATATGCACTAGGTCGAATGGTCAAAAAGGGTGCCTCGGTAAAAATCGAGGTTTGTGTTCCCGTCGTGGAAGAGCCCGCAACTGGTCAACCTTATGGCACGCTTCTCAAAGCAAGCCTCCTGCAAACTGTTCAGGAATAGCATACAGCAAACACGGTGTCCTAGGCGTACCAATGTACATGCAATGCAAAGAAACACATAAGTGTAATCAAAACAAGATATCATGAGTTCGAGTCAAGTTCTCTAAATCCCCAGTAGAGTCGCCAGAAATTGTAGACGCACTCCCGGGGACTCTCCGATTTCCGCGCGCCTGCGAGGGGGGCATGAATCTCTCTTTGTTTTGAGCTTACTACTACAATTCGGATGCAATGTCACGGTTCTGAATCTGATCTCGCAAAGTGCAATGCAAGACCAATAAATCACCAAAGAGTCCAAATCCGGCAAATCATTTTGGAAAACTGATTTTTGTAAAGAAGTGCCAAACATGGACTACTTTGCCAGATACAGAGTCGCCACCTAAATATTTTGTTTTGGGGAAATTTAGGAAACCCTGACTCGTGCCTAAGGTCATGTGTCCGTCATCACCAAAGTTGCATCGGCTTGGGAACTTGGGTACGAGAGGGGAAGGTCATGCAATGAGCACCCCCGCTCGCCCGATCAAAGATCGGCCACTACTAACATGATATCTTGTTTTTGAAAACACATGAGTCCTTATTCCGGCTATTAACCTAGAATTACTATGTGATACGCACATCACACAAGTATAGACTAGATCACCTAATTTGGAACAAAGCATTGCATACTTGTTTGTTTGAAAATAGTTTGAAGTTTGCTACTTGCAAGTAGGCTAAATCAAGGATTTCATTGAATTGTTCCAATTCAAGTAATCCAACCTTCACCCACAGGCGTTCAGACAGTTATATCACATAAGCAAATAGTTTCATGGTAGGCATGCTATCATGGCAACACTCATACACATGCAAGGATGCTAAAGTATAAAAGCTTACAGTGTACTCCAAGCCAAAACAGAGAACTAGTTGGAAATCAATGCATGATCCTAGTTCATGTTAAGATGGTTAATGCAACATATGCAAAAATGCAACTAGAAATAGGCTCGACTATTCTAAGATGGCATATGAGATGCAACAATTGATACATGTATTCAACTTGGAATTGAAATACAATGCAGTTAGTATGATGCGCCGAGCCCGGTGCATGCAATACAGATGAATGATGCAAACATGCATAGCATAAGGATGCTATTTCAAAAATGACCTAGAACTAACCATCAAAAGCAAGTACGTAAAAGGGAGAAAGACGTGGCGTTGGAAGACATTCACACACTCACGCACACTTATTACAAAATTCACCGTCTCGACAGAGGGTCCGAATGAAAAATACAAACCAACTAATTAACTAACTAACAAGCTAATTAATTATTACACGACCAAATTGAATTAATAAGCGAACTACTTACTAATTATTACAAAACTTAACTAATTAACAAATTAATTAATTAATTACAAAAACAAATGCTAATTAGCAAATAAGGAAAACAGAAAACAATGCTATTCCAGCTCTGGTTTGGAGAGAAGAGGATGCATGCTAGGTTGTCATCCTGAAAAGCTCTCCGGTTGCTCTTTAGAGGCTCTGTCTCTAGGGTGTCCTCAAGGAATTCCTGCTGAATCTTACCAAAACCAGTCTGGGGAATACACTGGCTTCGCCGCCATGGGGAGCCATCACGACCATCTCACCGGCCAGAATGAAGGTCTGGCCATCTGCAAGGCATCGGGCCATCGTGTGTCTTTGTGACACCAAGCTGCAGCAGAGCACAAAATAGAGAAAATGGAGGGTCTCCCAAGGGTATGTACGCACTATGCCACCCCATATCACCTCGAAACATCAAGGGAGAGGCATAATTGGATCCACGACCATCAATCACACATCCCGATGCATGATGGCTAAAGATCCAACTTGTGCAAATCAATGTGAAATGAATGCACAAATAAACACATAAAGCCTAGAACTCTATCATGTGTGATCAAGAGCGTCGGCGACCGAGAATTGAGACACGTTTCATCACTTGAAGTATGAAACGTCCCTTGTTCCTCATGCTCGGATTAACACTTAATCCAAACGACAATGCAACAGAAGCATGGCATACACAATGCGACTCAAGCACGCAAACATGCAATATGACTTAAACATGCAAATGTGCAATGCAATATGAACAATCTAACAAGGCTAATGGCATGCGCAATGCTAATGCATGAACAATGCAAATGTCAATTAGCATGCACAACACAAATGATGGCATACTCATTGCAATGCTACCTAAGCATACACAGTGCAAAGTATAAGGTATAGACAATGCGATGTGATGTAAGCATGCAAACAAAATGTAATTAACCATGCTGAATGGACTTAAACCAAAATGGACAGACCTCAGATATGCCCAAATCAGTGGCCAAAATGCTAAGATGAAGGCACCAAAAACACATACAAGCATGCATGCCAATTGGCTTACCAATTAAGGTATAAAGGTGCAACTCTCAAGAACACCTAAAGAGTGAAAAGTATGGAAGTGTAACACCAAGTGCACTGAAATGAGGTAAGAAATGATGCCAAATCATTTAAACAACACAAGTAAAGCATGCGAAGGTCCTTAAAAGCATGGAGCTATCAAAAAGGACTACAAAGGAGGCATGCAATACATGGCACAAGTGCACGAACTAAACATGGACAGAGCTCAAATAGGTCAAAATAAAGACCTAAACATGCTGAGATGAGGGCCCAAAGACCTAGGCATGCAAGCGTACAAGCTAAGCCATAAACTAGGCAATAATGGACAACACTCAAAGGCACTTAAAGCATGATTGAAGTGGGAATACGACAATGCTATAGGCTCTGAAATGTCATGTTAAGTGATGCCAAATCATGTACACGACACAAATGAAACATGCAAAGGTGCTCAAAGCTTGAGGCAAGCAAGAACATTTATACTATAAGTATACAAAACATGAAGCATGTGGTTAAGGCAACCCAAAACAGTCCTAGAACATGTTAAAATGAGACTAAAACAAGTATGGAAGTAAGCCAAAACAAACTAGCATGGTGAGCATGAGGCATGATGCATACAAGGCAAATAAGGTGGATTACACTACACCTATTAAGACCAAGCATGGGATGACTCAACCAACAAAAGTCAGAGTTAAGGCATGTCAAAATAAGCCCAAAAAACCACTAAGATGGCATCCCAAAGATCTAAGCATAGAGGCATGCACAATGATTCATTCATGAGGCATAAAACACAAACTCTCCAAGGCATTGAAAGCATGATAAATGCAAGTGTATGACCATGAAACATGGACTGAAATCACATAACAAGTGATGCCAAATTGTTGAAATAGGCCAAATAACCCATGTTAGTGGATTCAATACACAAGGCTAACAAGCTAGATTGAACCAAGGCTATACAAAGCGAGTCATGTATGACCAAAACAACATAATTCAGACCTTAAACATGCTAAAACATGAACAAATCCTTCTTGAAGTTAAGCCTAAAGCATGCTAGAATGACATGTTGAAGCATGAGACATACTAGGCTAATTCATGGGATTGCACTACAAGTGTATGGAGCATGTAAGGGGCCACCAAACCAAACCAAAACAGAGTCATGACATGGAAAAACATCACCAAAAACATGCTGAAATGGAAAGAAAACAAGCTAGAATGGCATGCTTCTTCATGAGGCATACAAAGCTAGTTTGTGTGATTTACACTACAAGTGTGTTATGCATGCGTGGTGTGAAAAAACCAACCCAAAACAGTGGCTTGCCATGCTAAAATATTCTCAAATACATGCTAAGATATGGTCAACACTAACTTAACAAACGTGCTCAAACATGAGGCATATGGAGCTAGTAAACACAATACAAGGAGAGGGGATGACCATCTCCTATTTGGGACATCAAAACACCCTTCCCACCACTGAAATTCATCTGAATCTCAGTGGTGAGAAGGCCAAAAGCAGGTAGTTCCAAAGGCTCACAAAGAAGGCACAAAAACACGGCCGAACAAGGCCTAAGAGGGGGTAAACAACCCCCAACAAAAAAATGACCTGAAACAAACATCTAAAGCATGCAAAAATAGAACTTTTTACAGTAGGAAGTTAAGTTCAAAACAGCATGCAAATAAGTCCAAAAGCTTGAGCAAGAATGAGGGTCTAAAAGTTAAGTTTCTCACCCTTGATGACCACCTTCAAGGCTACAACTCCAGCACCCTTTTTGATCCAAAACTAGTCCAAAAGCTTCAAAAATAACCTCAAGGGACCTCAGCTCCAACGGTATGGTGTTTGAGTGTGTGTTTATGTGTAAAAGTGAGACAAAAGACACTTTTAAGGCACAAAAACAAGAACAAAGAGAGGTATAGATACAAGGTTATATCTATATCTCAGACCTCAAAATTCTCAACCTCTAAAATGGAGGAGGGGCTCCTCCTTATATAGAAGAGAGGAAAGCAAAGCTTGTTAAACAAGCTTGGAAAGAGGCTCATCCCTCTATACACGTGTATGGAGGAGGGGTGAGTGAAAACCAGCTGGCTCAAAAGATCTGGCGTGAAATCTGCTGAGACAAGGGGTCTGCTGGCCATCAGTGGTGGCCGGTAGTGGCTCATTGATGGCTGGCAGGCTTTATTAATGGCCGACAGTGACAAAGGCATGGCCGGTAGGGCCAAAAGGTGACCGACAGTGCACCAAGAGAATCAAGCTGGAAGGGCCAATACATGGTCCAAAAATGGGGCAGAAAGGATACAGGGTTTGGAAAGCTCAAACCTGTGACGTTCCGCCGCGACAGTCGAGTACTCGACGAGCAATCGAACTTGTTGTTGGATGTACCTGCAAGCACAACCAAGTCTTGAAGACGGTCAAAAATGGGGTGTCTACAGTTGTCCCTCTTTGACAGAACTCGAAAGTCACAAAGCAACGGGAGTGAATGTCAAAGCCCAGAGACGACCCATTTTTGACAAGGCCGAAGACTTGGGCAAACATTCAATATAAGGCTGGGGCAAAATGCAAATGACATGTACGATGCAAGAGCATAACTTATGATTATGCAAAGAATGTTGTAACGAAGCAATTATATACAAAATAAATGCAACAGTTTTAAGCAGGCAAATACAAATCAAACTACATTACATGCAGAAAGGATGTAAGAGAATTATACAATTCTCTCGCCACGTCTCACGTGGTGTAAATACAATACCTTTCGGGTTCATCTGGTCGCGCCAACTTCAAATGAACCGTACATACAATAACGTGCCTGTAAAAGAAAGAAACTCAACAGGCACAATATCGTTAGAAACATGCATAATAATGCAAGTAAAAAGTGCGTGGCAACCCATGTGGAGGGGTGCAAGACAATGTAACCCAAGTGTGACACATAACAATGCGGAAGGGATGCAAGACCATGCAACCTAAGTGTGACGCATAACAATGCGGAAGGGATGTAAGACAATGCAACCTAAATGAAGTATACATAATAATGCAATGCACTAACAAGTGCAGGTGATATGCACAAGATAGCGCGAATGATACTATGTAATGCACGAAAGAGTGCAATGCGCTAAACAGCGCGAGTGCACAAGACAGTGCGATGATATGCAATGCACAAAACAGTGGGTTGCAGAATGCAATGCACTAACAAGTGCAGAAAGGTGCACAAAATAGCGCGAGCAATGCACTAACAAGTGTAGGTACGGTGCGCAAAATAGCGCGAACAACGCATTAATAGGTGCAGGTGAGGTGTGCAAAATAGCGCGAACAATGCACTAACAGGTGCAGGTGAGGTGCGCAAAATAGCGTGAACAATGCACTAACAGGTGCAAGTGCCAAATTCCAAGCTTGCTGGAATTATGAGAAGAGGAAAAACAAACAATCAGGCGCGCACACGACGCAACCTGAGATAAATTCCAAACACGCCGAAATCGTGTGAAGAAAAGGACACTCAAACCACGCTGAAATCGTGAGAGGAGGTCCAAAAAGCAAACAATCAGGAGCATGCACGACACAACCTGAGATAAATTCCAAACACGCTGAAATCGTGTGAGGAAGGAACCAACTCTAACCACGCTGAAATCGTGAGAAGAGGTAAAGAATTCCAAACACGCTGAAATCGTTTAAGGAAGGGACCAACTCTAACCACGCTAAAATCGTGAGAAGAGGTAAACAATTCCAAACACGCTGAAATCGTGTGAGGAAGGAACAAATTCTAACCACGCTAAAATCGTGAGAAGAGGTAAACAATTCCAAACATGCTGAAATCGTGTGAGGAAGGAACAAACTCTAACCATGCTGAAATCGTGAGAAGAGGTAAACAATTCCAAACACGCTAAAATCGTGTGAGGAAGGAATACAAGGAAAAACATAGGGACATATCCCCGTGTTTCGAAAATGAAAGAGAAACATAGGGATGTATCCCCTTGTTTCGGAAAGGAAAGAGAAACATAGGGACGTATCCCCATGTCTCAGAAAGGAAAGGGAAACATAGGGATGTATCCCCATGTTTCAGAAAGGAAAGAGAAACATAACACTGCAACAAGAGAAAAGGCACATCTCTCAGCGTATCACACGCGAGAGAGAGAGATGGTAAACTTCCCAGCGTATCACACGCAAGAGAAGAAAGGTAAAATTTCTCAGCGTATCACACATAGGAGAAGAAAGGTAAACTTCTCAGCGTATCACACACAAGAGAAGAAAGGGTTGTGCAAGAAAGCACAGTCATCCAAATGCATGTCAAACACGAGAGAAGAAAGGTTTCCAAACTGAACCAGAACTTCTCTGAATGAACCATACATACAATATGGTACATAAATGAGAAAGAAACTCGATAGATAGAAATGCAATACAATGCATGATACTACAGGAATGCAATAAACAGACAGAGCGGCGCTTTAGAAAGCACCTCACGAGGTGAGTGGCGGTGAACCGCTCTACTCAGACGGAGATCTCCCCTTGTGTTCTTCGAACTATTACCTTCAACTCACAGTACAAAGGTCCTGAAATGCTGACAAGGAGCAATGTCTGCTGGGGAAACCACAGATGCCGCTTTTCGACCTAATCATACTCACAACTTTCCCATTCTGCAACGGGGTGACAGACTAGGTTGGTTCAGTATCCAGAATTGACATGCATACCCGCTACCTCAACCTATGGGGCTTCCATACAGATTTCAAACCGGGGATACACCCCTGGGCATTCAAACCAGGCTTTGATCTCAGAAATTCCAAACCTTTGTGTTCTAGGCAACAACCATTCGAACTCTAGTTTCCACCATCACAATTGATCTCCTAGGAACTCATCGCAAGCACAGCCAAGATGCCTCTGGTAGGAATTGGTACTCCGGGAGAGCACTTCTGATTGCTATTCTGACATGAAAATGTTTGACACAGTATTCTATCCACTTTGAACACACAGCTCGTAACACAACATTCTGTTTACTCTGCACACGGCTCATACAACACACTGCTCACTCTGAACACATAGCTCATAACACAGTACCCAGTTTATTCTGAACATGGCTCAATCTGAACAAACAGTTCAATCTAAACATATGGAATGCGATAACGGGACATGCAGAAGTTGAAACAAACTCGGATTCTCCAAATTTTCCCTCTTTTCCTTTGCTTCGCAACCCGGAACCCATGTAGCTTCAGATAGACCTCGGGTTCGACTGTTCTCATATGACCTGGGTTAAACCCTGCAGTTTTATGAAAGAACCAATTCTGTTTTGCACAAATGTGGAGAATGGTATAGCACTCTGAGCACAAAACGATTTATTTTTGAAATTGAGAGATGAGTTCTTGACCTGGGTATTCTGCCGGCCATCAGTGGTGGCCGGTAGTGGCTCATTGATGGCAGGCTGGCATTATCAATGGCCAGCAGTGACAAAGGCATGGCCGGCAGGGCAAAAAGGTGATCGACAGTGCACCAAGAGAATCAAGTTGGAAGGGCCAATACATGGTCCAAAAATGAGGCAGAAAGGATACAGGGTTTAGAAAGCTCAAACCTGTGACGTTCCGTCGCGACAGTCGAATACTCAATGAGCAATCGAACTTGTTGTTGGATGTACCTGCAAGCATAACTAAGTCTTGAAGACGGTCAAAAATGGGGTGTCTACAGTATCAATTTTGTATATGTTTAGAATTTTTTTTTATTTTTATTTTATAATATCAAAACTATCACTTCGAACATTAATAAATAAATAAATAAATAACATTTATAAAATATTACTTTCGTAATATAACATTACACAACTTTTTTTAAATAATTTTTTTCTATAATTTAACAAAACAAGATAACTAATAATCAATATTATTTTTCTTTCTTTTATTTTTTTCTTCAATTTATTTAATTTTTTTCCCCTCTTAACTCATGTAATATTTTTGTTTTTCTTTCTCCTAAATTTCCAAACATGTCGATAATATATAATAGCTCACCACCACTAATCAGCAATCCGATTCGTACAGAATATGAATATGGAATTAATCTTCCAAGGCCGACGTGGAATTCTGACGAAAATCCATAAATCAAATACGATCTTATGCGATTCCTACTCAGGGATTGTAAGTCGCATTTGGGCTAGTACTAACTTTGTTCAAGTCCAAGGCCAAATTTATGAATTTGGATTTTCATATATATATATATATATATATGGAGACATATTTGTGAATGACAACACGTGGCCAAGGTGACACCGAAATGTCAGCCAAGGTTTCACGTGGCTTGGTTACGCTGCCAAGATGATTTTGGCTAGGTTGAGGTTCTCTGCTTAGATAACACAATTAGGGATAAACGGATAAGGGGTAAGAGTCCTAGAACAGAGGAGGATCTTAGTCTAGATAAAGATAAAGCTCTTAGGGAGTTTATCCCTATCTAGTTAAGGGTCAAGGGTAGGCATTGAGCCTGAGTCCATTGAAGTAAGGCTTCTACAAGGATCAGGTCAGTACTGGGTATAAAAGTAGTACACCCTCGTGGGTCTAAGGTATGTTTTTATGAGTGATATATTGTTATTTCTTGTGAGTTAAGCATAAATTACTATTTTTGAGAGATATTGATTATTGAGTTGATCGTCGGAGTGCCCCTAGGTGGACAAACCACCGTCGGATTCTTATATTTTTGTGACAGGTTGTTCAGGTTTAATATATTTTGCCGGTGCTCTCCAGTTGAGTTTTCCCCTTTGGTTGTGTGGTTAGAAATAAACACCTACAATTTGGTGCCATCTGTGGGAAACGTAAGGGAAATAGATGGCCAACGACGGGCAGAAAGAAAAGGTCGGGGACAACATCCCTAGTGAGAGTGGCAAACATGCCGATCCTAATGTGGAAGAGGAGAATTGTAATAAAGGACCCCGGGATTAGAATCTTGGGGAAAAGGACGTCGGCTAAAAGTGAGATGCACCGAAGATAGCAGGTCAAGGCATGTATTACAATGAAAGTGACCTCCAGGTATGGAAAGGTAGATGCCTGAGAAGGGAAGACGAGAAGAAGGGAATGGCACACAAGCTGGCAGACCTACAATCAGTTGTCAACTTCATAATGTAGAACAATGTCATGCAACCACTGTTTCCATCGAAGGACACGTCAATTCCAGTGGCCAAGAACGACACCTAGAAAGGGGGACATAAAGTAATCCCAGCAGTCCCTCAGCATGACAAGGTAAAAGAACGCTCACATTGGCCTTCACGGGATGCTGGGTGAGCAGAATCAATGAGAGGAAAGTCTCAGAGGACACCTCGGACCAAGAGAACTTACGTTAAGGAACATCGGCATCTTTAGGGAAAGGAACTTTGTTTTCACATAGTGAACGAAGAAAAGTCCAAGAGGACTTATAACGACACCGGGAGCAGTGCACCAAAAAGGTTGAAATCCATTGACAGCCGAGCTGTTGGCCGGACTATGGAGGATTTAAGGGACTACCTCCAGAGGAAGCGGCAAAACACCGAGGTCACCTCCCTGGTCAAGCCGAGAATGCCGTTCTCAGTGGAGTTGGATAAGTTTGAGGCCCCAAAGAGGTTTCATATGCTAGGGTTCAAAATATATGACGGTAAGTTTGATTCGAACTTTCACGTTATACCGGGAATGTTCTGTTGCTTTGCAAGGTGTTCCCCTCGTCCTTCAGGGAAATCGCATTAGATTGGTTTCACAAGTTGCCAAAAGGAACTGTGAAATGTTGGAAAGGCCTGGCTGAGATGTTTGTGGCCAAGTTTGTTACAAACAAATTGCAGCCATTAAAGGTAGACTCTCTGATGGCTTTGAAAATTGGCTAGGGTGAAAGCCTCAAGGCTTATCCCAAAAGATATTATGAGGTATTCAACCGAATATTAGGATGTAACCAGGAGCTGGCGGTCGTGTCTTTTAAGAACAGCCTGGAGGATGGTTGCATGCTTCGAAAGTCACTGGCAAAGACTGCCAAAGAGTATGGAGGAGCTCATGGCAAGGATCGAGAAATATGCCAGAGTAGAAGAGGATACACCGGGAACAAAGGCACCGAAGCAGGAAAAGAGAAACGACTCGCCGAAGTAAGGCCGAGGTAATATCGGATTTAATAAATAGGAAATAGGACTAAGGGTTGCACAAGTAGTCACCATTGTATTCCGGATCCCGGTTTATAAAGTTCTAGAAAGGATCAGGAACCAGCCGTATTACAGAGCGCCGGAGAGGATCCCTAGAGAATTTATAGAGAGAAGACTAGGGAAACACTGTGCTTACCACAATGAAGATAGACACCTGACGCAGGGTTATAGAGCCCTGAAGGCGTATTTGGAAGATCTGGTCAGATAAGATCACTTAAGGGACCTAGTAGATAAGGCCAGAACGAGGGAAGAGCAGGTAAAGCTTCCCCAAGCACCGACAGCACCACATCCACCAGCACCAAAATAGCAAGCAGACGAACCTCGAGTGATCAATTTGATTCACTCGAGGGTCAATGAGAACGAGGAATGTGAGGAGACTCAAAGGGTGAAACACTTACAGCATGTGTATCAGGTTCAGCAAAAGGGGCCTAGGATAGACGAATGCCAGGGACCAATGCTGTCCTTTACTAAAGCAAACCTAGATATGGTGCAGCATTCACACAATGATGCTCTGGTAATAACCCTCAAGATTGAAGAGTGCCAGGTAAGGTGCATTCTGATTGACCAAGGTAGCTCTTGTGACATCATGTATGTCAGATGTTATAAGGAGCTCGGCCTTCACCGAGATGATTTGGAGTAGTCCAACAACGTAATGGTCAGGTTCAATAGAACGCCGACATGACCCTTGGGAGCAATAAATTTGGAGGTGCAAGCAGGCACCAAGAAGGTAAGCACATAGTTCACAGTAATTGACACCCCTTCCCCTTATAATGTTATCTTAGGGAGGCCATGGTTGCATGCAATGAGGGCTGTTCCCTCAACACTGCACTAGCTGTTGCCGTTCCCAATGGAGCATGGAATTGAGGAGGTCAGAGGGGATCGGGTCCAAGCAAAGAATTGCTCCATGGCAGCAATAAAATCCACCTGCAACGTGTGAGAAGCAAAAATAGTAGAAGTTGAGGACAAGGCCTTGGAGGTCCTGGATGACGTCGGTAAAGAGGTGGCTAACAAAAGTGATGAAGCATTAAAGAAAATTCTGGTCCAACAAGGAGATGAAGAGCGCTTTTTCCTTTTCAACTCAGGCTTAGCGAGGAGGAAGAGAAGGAGTTAGAGTCATTCTTACGAGCAAACGTAGAGGTGTTTTCCTAGATACCATATGAGATGTCTGGCATTGATCCCGAGGTCACTTGCCATAGACTAAATGTAGATAGGTCGGCTAAACCCGTCGTGCAGCGAACAAGGAGGCCAACGTTGGTTCATGTGAAGGAAGTAGAGGAGGAAGTGGACAAATTGTTGGAGGCCAGAGCCATTTGGGAGGTAAACTACCTAACTTGGTTGTTAAACATAGTTGTTGTGAAAAAGAAGAATAGGAAGTGGAGGGTCTGCGTGGACTTCACCAACCTGAATAAGGCTTGTCCCAAAGACAGTTTCCCACTCCCTAAGATCGATCAATTAGTGGATGCCACTTCAGGGCATGGAATGATGAGCTTCCTGGACGCGTACAAGGGATACCATCAGATAGCAATGTATCCCCTCGACGAGGAGAAGACTGCATTTATCACCCCAAAAGGGCTGTATTGCTACAGAGTGATACTTTTCGAGTTGAAAAATGCAGGAGCAACCTACTAGAGGTTGGTGACCAAGATGTTCAGACATCTAATTAGCAAAATAGTGGAAGCGTACATTGATGACATGGTCGTGAAGACCAAAGAACCAGAGAATCACCTGGCCGACTTAAAGGTAGTTTTTGATATCCTTAGAACATATAGGCTCCAACTCAATGCTTCAAAATGTGAATTTAGAGTTGGGTCTGGTAAGTTCCTAGGATACTTGGTTACCAGAAGGGGCATTGAGGCAAGCCCAGATCAAATCAAGGCTATCCTGGACTTGAAAATCCCGACATCGGCAAAACAAGTGCAGATGTTGACTGGAAGGGTCGCAACCCTGAACAAATTTATAAGCAGAACTTCAAATAAGTATAAACCATTTTTTAGTTTGTTGAAAAAGGCCATAGATTTCTTGTAGACAGAGGAATGCGAAGTCGCCTTGGCCGGCTTAAAAAAGTACCAGACAACAGCTCCAATTCTGTCAAATCCAGTACCCGGAGAGGAATTATTCTTATACTTGGCCGTTTCAGAGCATGCAGTGAGTGTAGTGATAATCAGAGAAGAGAAGCAAGAACAAAGGGTAGTATACTATGTGAGTAAAACCTTAGCAAGTGCGAAAACCAAGTACTTACCCCTGGAAAAGTTGACATTAGCCCTGGTAATGGCTTTGAAGAACTGAATCACTACTTCCAAGCCCATAAGATTGTGGTACTGACGGAGCATCCTTTAAAGTTCCTATTACAGCAAGGAGATTTCACAAGAAAGATAGCCAGATGGGCAGTGGTGTTGGGCCAATATGACTTAGAGTTTAGGCCTAGAATAGCAATTAAAGGCCAGGTCCTGGCCAACTCTGTGGTCGAGTTCACACCTGGTGCCATCCAACGTCGGGCTCTGATGAGTTGCGGCTTAGGATGTCCGGGGAAACAAGAAGAAATCCGGTTGGGAATGAAAAACCCCACAACTGCAAAGCAGAAGAGGGCAAAGAAGTCAAAGCCCTACGACATCTACATCGGCGACTCATTCTGCTTGTTCATTGATGGAAGTTTAAACCATCAAGGAGTGGGGCAGGAGTAGTGTTAGTATCGCCAGATGGGCGAATGTTAGAGTAGTCTATTTGTTTGGGGTTCAAGGCCTCAAACAATGAAGTAGAATATGAGGCATTCATTGCAGGGTTGAAGTTGGTAGCAGCAATGGAAGCCGACGAGGTGGCAGTCTTTTGTGACTCCCAACTTATTGTGAGCCAGACAATAGGTGAGTACGCAGCCCGAGATGAAAGAATGATAGCCTATGTCAAGGAAGTTGTTAGACTACTAGCATTATTTCATGATTGTCGACTACAACAGGTTAGCCGAGATGATAACAGCCACGTCGATGCCTTGGCTAACTTGGCTAGTGCAATGAAATCAGGAGATGCAAAGACAATAATGGTTGATTATTTGTCAAGCCCAAGTGTGGAACCACTAATCACAAAGTATGAAGCAATGTGTGTGGAGATGGGACCAAGTTGAATGGATGCAATAGTGGTGTTCCTTAGGGATAGCAAGCTTCCAGACGACCGAAGAGAAGCACATAAAATTAGATTGAAATCGGCCAAGTTCAGCCTAACAGCAGAAGGACATCTCTACAGAAGGTCATTTACTAGTCCTCTTTTAAGGTGTGTGCATCCCTCCCAGGTTGAAGACTTCTTATATGAAATACATGAAGGAGTATGTAGAAGCCATGTTGGGGGCAGATCACTCGCTCATAAGGCCATTACTTAGGGGTACTGGTGGCCCCACATGTAGAAGGATGCTGAAGCCTACGTCAAAAAATGGGAAAAGTATCAGAGGTTCGTATCTTTGATACATCAACCAGTAGCAGATTTGAACCCAGTGTCCAATCCTTGGCCACTTGCCCCGTGGGACATGGATCTTGTTGGACAACTTCCCCAAGCAACTGGGCAAAGGAAGGTTTTGCTAGTAGCAACTGATTACTTCACAAAGTGGGTAGAAGCTGAACCCCTTGCGAAGATTTGAGATATTGATGTGAAGAACTTCATATGAAAAAACATCGTCACCAGGTTTGGGATTCCAAGGGCAATAATAACAGATAATAGTACACAATTCGACAGTAAGCTAATCAAAAGCTTTTATGCAAAGTACAAAATTAAGAACTACTACTCCACTCCAAGTTTCCCTCAGAGCAACGGTTAGGCAGAGGCATCCAATAAAACTATCTTGGATGGGATCAAGAAGAGGCTGGAAGCAGCAAAAGGGAAGTGGGTGGAAGAGTTGCCTAATGTGCTTTGGGCATATCGGACTACGTCGAGAAGATCAACTACGGAGTCTCCTTTTGCCATGGCTTATGGCACTGAAGCAGTTATCCTACTAGAAGTTGACATCCCTGGGATCAGAACCCAGGGAGTAGAGAATGGTACTAAGAGGCATTTCTTGCCCGAGATCTAGACCTACTGGAGGAGAAAAGAGAGAAAGAGCAGCAATTCGGCTGGGGGCATACCAGCAACAACTTGCTAGAGCTTACAACAAGAAGGTCAACTCAGAAGAGTTCAAAGTTAGGGACTTTGTGCTGAGGAAACTAGTAGGCAACAAGAAGGATCCTAGGGAGGGCAAGCTAGGCCCAAATTGGGAAGAGCCTTATAGAATCATCTCAGTCGCCGGCAATGAAGCATATCAGCTTGAGGACAGTGATGGCAAAGAGTTACCAAGACCCTAGAACAGTTGCAACCTAAAGTTTTTCTATCATTAGATTTTTGTTTTTCAAAGTTTATGTTATTAGCCGAAGTAGTAATAAAATTTTAGTTTGATTTTTATGAATTAGAAACTTATGTGATATGACTGACCAGTCTTATGGCGATGTTTCTGAATGAAACATGACGAATAACTTAAACTTGTTATATGACAGAGTTGAATTATACTTGCATATAATAAAGTTGAACTAAGTTGGCGATGTTTCTAAATGAAACATGACGAATAACTTAGACTTATTATACGGCAGAGTTCAATTATACTTGCATATAATAGAGTAGAACTAAGTTGGCAATGTTTCTGAATGAAAAATGACGAATAACTTAGACTTATTATATGGCAGAGTTAAGTTATACTTGCATATGATAGAGTTGAACTAAATTGGCGATGTTTCTAAATGAAACATGACAAATAAACTTAGACTTATTATATGGAAAAGTTGAATTATACTTGCATATGATAAAGTTGAACTAAGTTGAATTAACCTAAATTTGCCATGTCGGCAGAGTTAAACTCCGAATGGAACTAAGTGTGCTCTAATCAAATTAACAGAGAAACTAAGGTTGAGCACCTCAGCTAGTCTTTGTTCGAATTTGACTTCGGTGAAAGGCTACAAACGCATAATGTGAACTTGAGTAGAGCTTACGTTCATATTAGGGGGCAAGGAGCTGGAGAATGATAAATAAACTTAAAAGTTTAAAAGGTTGGGACTTGTTGAAAATTTTAAGAAAAATTTACAAGCTAGAATTAGCTTAACACTTGTTGAAATTTCAAGAAAATTTCCAAGTTAAATTTAGCCGAGGTAATATTGAAAGAAGTATCCGAGGTACATACTGGCCGAGATGACCAACCAGGTTGCCAAGCTTAGGTGGGATGAGAAGAAGAAGTCTTGATAGAAGACAACAAGTAGAAGTAAAGAAGCAGTACTTGATTGAATGAGTTTAAAGAAACAAGCACTTGTAAAAATATTTTGAAATATTTGTAAGTGTTAGCCGAAACAAACAGTCAAGGTTCATATCCGAGGTGATTATATAGTTAAGTTGTGCTTTGAAGACATGCAAAAAATATCTTGAGTATAGAAACGTGCATAGAAGAAAAGAAGGCATATATTCAACACTTAGAAGGAAATATAAGACTTGCACTTAGAAGTTGGAACATGTTCGCAAACAAAAAGGCACTTCGGCCTTGCAAAAGAGATTACTTGTCCAAACATTACAAAACTATTCAAAAGTAAACATTCCTAAGTGTTGGAATTATGGGCACTGGTCTCAAATTGCTCAATCTCGACTATTGGCATTGTGTCGGCCTCGGTTGGCAATGTGACTTCCTTCTTTGCCGCCATCTCGGCATCGATTTCTATCAAGGTCTGGTCCAAGTTCTTCTTGGCTGCTTGGACCTCGGCCTCAGAAGTGGTTTGTTTCGGAGAGGCTACCTTGGAAACCAAGTCTTCTTCCTCATCATGAGTCAAGTCCAGAACTTGATCATTCAAAGTTGGGGACTTGGCCCCCTTAGCAGTATCCTCCTCTTCTTCGGCGTCGTCAGATCCGGATTTTTCTTCATCGGCTTCCCTGTCTGATTCTTTAGAAGTCAGAAGGAATAGCAATTGGAGTTTACTGATATCTCGAAGGTCAGAGTCCATAGGGACAGATAATTTGTTGAGGGCTGCAGCCCAACTGAGATAGAAACCTCGGTTACAAGCTTGGTTGACTTGATCTTTGTACACGTCACGGACTGCAGCTTGCCCTTCTGAGAAGGCCTTTTCATCGGTTGCCTTGATCTCGACTTCCTTTGCGACCAGCACTTCTTGGAGCTCCGCCTTGACCTTGGCAGTTTTCTCCTCGACATCCTTGATCAAGATCTTAACTCTTCTGCTATAGCCTCGGCTGCCTCAGCTTTTTTCTCGGCCTAGTCCTGGGCCTGTCTGGTTGCCTCGGCCTAATCAAGTAGAACCTTGATTTTGGCCTTAGTGTTGTGTAGAGAAGAGAGAAAACCAGTAGTTTCCTTGGTTTTGCATACGAACTCTTCTTTGAAAGCCTCGGCTTTCATGGCAAAAGAATGGGCGTGTTAGATAGCCTACAAGGAAAAAAAACAGAAAAGTTTGTATGAAGAAATTAAAAAACAAGATAAAAGAGTACCAAGTGTTGGGTGCATACCAAAACGGAATGCTGCATCATCAGAGCAAAATTTTCGTATTCATTGATCTCGGCCATACGATTGAGGTCTATTGGAAGGAGCATGGCTGTAGAAAGAGTGGCCCCGGCCTTAATACTATTGATGGCCCTATCACCAGCCTTCATTGGCCGATCCCCAATCATGATGGTTGGGGCCTAGGGCCCATCGGCATTAAATGCACCCAAGGTTGCCGTAGTTTTGGACCTCAGCTTCTTTGACCGAGCAGTATCAGTTGGATCGACCTTAGCAGGTCTCTTCTCGGAAGCAAGGATTGTTTTCTCGATCTCGGCGAGCTTCGAGATTGGTACTGTATCTTCCGATTCGACTTGGGTGGCAGAGGCTTTTGCCTTAGCCCTCTTTACCCTTTTCTGTTTTGGTTTTTGTTGAGACCGAGATGGTGAAGAAGAGGCAACAATGACCATTCCTGGCAAGTCGGCCAAAAGGTCCTTAACAACTGTTTTTTGGCCCATGTCTTTAGCAGTAGCAGCAAGGGTGACTTTGGTTCCAAAGTGAATGGCTGGCAAGGTAGTTGGTGGGTTAACTGGATCGTAAACTGACACCTTCGAATCTTGACGTTTACAACTATGAGTCTGTCCGGCTGGTATGTTTACTGGGGCACGACGTCAGCGTCGGCGCTGGGATGTTGGGATAAGTTGAGGGGCAGAGGTAGATGGAAACTCAACTGGATTTGAGGAGGAGACCTGGTCTAGCCTGGGTGATAAGGAGGTTGGAGGACTTGTAGAAAAAGGAGGAGTCTTGCTTAGGGGTGGAACGTCAGGCATGGCAGACTTATAGCTCAGGATATAATCAAGCAGAAGTGGGGCCTTGCGTTTTTCAACTTGCAAATCTAGTAGCTTTTTTAGATCCTTGCTGGAGAAGAAAGTTTGTTGGAAATCCTTTACCGGTTGGGGAAGAGCTGCAAAAAAGAACAAAGAAAAAACGTTCAGAAAGGGATATATGAGTTAGCAAGTCCTACACAGAAAAAGGATTAAAAGGAAGGATGACTCAGTTCTTACCATCACCCTCTTTAAACATCGTTCAGCACAGAGGGAAGAGATGAAAATCATCATCAAGAGCAAACTACCAGTTGCCCGAGACAATGAAGTAATCATCTCCAGCACCCTTGTTGGAGTCTGGGAGGTCAGCTATGATTTTATATGTCGTGGATCTGGGTTTTAGGTAATAAATGTAGCCTTTTTCAGACTTTAGGCCACACATGGTATAACAATACTGAATGTCGGCTAAAGTGATCCTGGCCTTTTCTCGGCGTGTCAGTTCGATTATACCATTTATAACCGTATATGAGTTGATGGCAAGTTGCATGGGGTTAAATTTGTAATAGTGAAGGACCTCACGTAAAATAGTGTCTAAAGGCAACCAAAGTCCACACTCTATAAAGGCAACTACGGGGAAGGGCGTGGAGTTTCTGTTATAGTTTCTGTTGGGCATGATGGAATCCTCCTCCCTGTAGCTCGGCTTTTTTGCGTCCCCTTTCGGAAGTTCAAAAAGAAGCCCTACAGTTCGGACTTCCACAATTCTAAATCTAATCTCACAAGTGCAATGTGAAACTGATAATCACCAAAAAATCCAAATCCGGCAAATTGTTTTGGTGTGAACACCGGGTGTACCCGAATGTTTTTAACCAAAGAGTGGTGTGAACATCGAGCATACCTGAATGTTTTTAACTGAATGGTGGTGTGAACACCGGGCGTACTCGAGTGTTTTTAACCAAAGGGTGGTGTGAACACAGGGCGCACCAGAGTGTTTTTAACCGAAGGGTGGTGTGAACACTAGGCGCACCCAAGTGCTTTTAACCGAAGGGTGATGTGAACACCAGGCACACCCAAGTGCTTTTAACCAAAGGGTGGTGTGAACACCGGGTGCACCTAAGTGTTTTTAACCAAAGGGTGGTGTGAACACTGGGCGTACCCGAGTGTTTTTAACCGAAGATGGTGTGAACACCAAGCGTACCCGAGTTTTTTTAACCGAAGGGTGGTGTGAACACCGGGCGTACCCGAGTGTTTTTAACCGAAGGGTGGTGTGAACACCGAGTGTACCTGAGTGTTTTTAACCGAAGGGAAACAATCTTAATGTGTCCCACGCGATAGGAGGAAATTAAGGTGGAATGATAAGATCCGAAGGGCACGAGTGATTTCGACTAAAACTCCTCTGAATGAACCGTACATACAATATCATGCATGTGTAGGAGAGAGACTTAATAAATGTGATACAGTAAGAATGCATGTTCTATGCAAGACAAACAATTGAGATACAATGTTAATGGCATGCTCTATGCAAGAAACAAAAGCATAAGCATATTCTATACATGATTGGTAACGGGAGCATATTTTATGCGTAAAAGCGGGTGCACGCTCCATGCATGATTCAAAAGTGAATGCGAGATGAGCATGCAATGCCCGTGGGATGCACATCTTATAACAAAATATGTGAAATGTATATTCTATGCTACAAAGTGAAGCGCATGTTCCATGCAACAACAAATAAGAAATGCATGTTCTATGCAACATATCAAAGCATGATTTGATGATAAAAAACTCAAAGGCAACTTCCAATTCACCTCTTAGAAGAATTACAATGTGCTTAAAGGATACACCTTCTTCACATCGACAAGTGATGAACATTGCGCATCGAAAACACAATTTTGAGCCTTCGCAGAGGCATTCTAACCTCAACAGTGAACAATCCCTTCACTTCTTGGAAACTAAGGACACAAAACAGCATCAAGAACCCCAAGAGAGCTGCCCACCACCAACCGGCCATGACAGAAGGCCGCCGGCCAACAATGGACCTTACCGGCCATCGATGGCAGATCGGGGGTAAAATGGGCTTTTCGGCTCGGTCCTTTAAGTATAGGTCACCACACATCATTTCCTCAATTCCTCATGCCTGAAAATCGTTACCCTCTCTCTCTAAACCTTTCTTCTCTCTAGATTTACACTTTCTATATCTGCTCAAACACTGTTCATATACTGTGCTTTCTGTTTTGCACTTTCTGCATCTACTCAATACTATACTGATCACATACCACTGCATTTTCCCTGCAGCTATGGGTATATACATACTTCCCAACTCTTGCCCCAAAGCCTGTAGTGGAGCTTCTATTGATGGTACCCTACTCACGGATATACGATGGTCAACTTTACTGCAGGACTCACGAGCCTTTCACTTTCTTGCGCCGGTACTTCGACATAGTAGGTGCGCACGAGGTAATCCAAAACATAGTCATTTTGTTTTGGAACTGCTCACTTTACACACTTAACAACTGATAACAACTAATAATCTATACTACTTTTGTTTGTAGATCACGTAGTAGCCATAGGCCTTGATGCCAGGGGGTGTGGGACCAGTTTGCCGGTGCCTAGGCCGTTTTCCACTACCACATTCTGGTTGAGGGTCTGGTCTGCCTGGCCTGGTTCTTAGGTGAGCACTTCCTACGCCAGATTATGGGCATGCCGGACCCAGTCATCCGGATGGCTCCAACAGAGTCCATGTGGTCCACAGAGAGCCTATCCGTTGAGGTCATTCAGTTCATGGTGAGCCTAGATGTCGACTTCTTTTGAGAAGAGGGCGACTATGGAAATTTCATACTGACACACTTGATGCCATCCTTGACGGGTGTTCATGAAAACGAGGAGACGGGGGCTCTTGCCGCGAGAGCGAGGCACAGAGTGACCTAAGCGAGCAGGGCCCGTGGCAGAGGGGCTTCCTGAGCGGGGTGAAGGGCTGATTGGCCAGAGCTCCCCATCACGTTGACTTGCTGGCGACACACAGTGGAGGCCTACCAGGTCTCGATTGAGCCCGCAGCAGTTGGTCATGAGCTTGTCGGGGTCCGAGGCCCGACTCTCGTATGAACCAAACTTTAGCACTTGCACTTCATATTTCATTTCAGATATATCCATTTACAAATACTGATCATTCAAACTGCACTTACAGGCATCGATCGAGTATATAGGAGGCACCCTCGAGCTAATAGCCTCGCTGATGGGGATGATACAGAGGAGAGAGACACTATTCAGCCTCTACAGTGTTCAGGTAATTTCTCCAGTCTTACATTCCAGTTATCAACTTTCCACTGACACTGACATTGAAAACTGAAAACTTCCTAACTGTACTGATACATTACATCGATAAACCACATCTGACACACTGCGCTTGCATACTGTATTCACACATTGTATCTGACTTCTATATGTACTTATTCTGTATGCTATGCTTGTATCTGATACATATACTGTAACTGATATGCGACAATTGCCTTTTCAGATCCCACCTATGCCGATGGCGCCAGTAGGAGCTGTGGCACCTGTACCAATAGTACCTCCTCCAGCAACAGGGAAGGGAGAGAGACAGGCTCTGGCACGTGGCCGAGGTAGAGCCAAAGGCACCCGAGACGGGAGCGGCCATTCAAAGCCCATTCTGAGTGATGATGATGTTGAGACAAGCGACTTTGAGGAGGCAGTGAGTCAGTATTGAAAGTCCTCTAAGAGTGGAGATGATGATGCCGACTCATCTTTCGAGAGCGAGGGCGATGCCAAGGTGAGCTCCGAGGCAGAGAGCGAATATGGTTCCAGTTCAGACTCTAGTCCAGATTCAGATAGCGACGCCGACGGAGACAGTGCCCTAGAGTGACGAAGAGGGCTTCTTGGGCCTGAGGCGATCAACGCTGATTTTTGTATTTTTGCTTAGTTCTTTTGTTTATAGTTTTAGCACATTGTACAGCTTTAGACAGGTTTTACTTTCTTTAAAAACTTGTATCGCAC
This sequence comes from Camellia lanceoleosa, assembly GCA_025200525.1. Classification (NCBI taxonomy): domain Eukaryota; kingdom Viridiplantae; phylum Streptophyta; class Magnoliopsida; order Ericales; family Theaceae; genus Camellia; species Camellia lanceoleosa. The sequence goes on along the minus strand of CM045759.1, from coordinate 7,496,443 downwards.
TTTTTGTAAAAACAACCATGATCGGAATGAAAACCAGTTTTTTATTGAAAAAGTGTTATATTTTGCATCATGAGCACCACATTGCATGAAAATGAGAATGAACTCGATACTGAAAATTGAATACTTGTATTACCACAACAGTCTTAATTGGGTAATGAACTGACCAACAATTGAAATAACAACAATATACAACTCGATAAACAGCACAAATACAACTCGATAAGTAAAAAACAAATGAATAGACCTCAAGAAATGTGCTAAAGCCCGAAAAGGCTCAAAACAAGACTCTAAAGCACACAAAGAACAGAATAAAACACATGTTTTCAGCATCTTTGTAGCACAAATAAGGACAACAAGCTAAAGTTCGTTTTAGCTTCAAATTCTTCACAAATGGAGCCTTTTTTCACTAAAAAACTCTCGAATTGGATTGCAACTTTGGATGGCTTGAAAAAGGTGAACTTTCGGGGTTTTGGCATAAATGCACTATTCCCGCTGAGCCGTTCTCCGCTTTGTTTTCCGTTCCTACATGTCGCGGCTAGATACTGGAACCCGATCACACATGTCTTTAGCTTCGGGGGACAAGAGATATGCCCGACAATCGAAGAATTTCAAATACTAATGGAATCCCGACGCGATGAGAAAATCATACCTCAACCTCGCTTTGGACATATCCAAGCTTTGGGACAGATGTGCGGACTTACTTTGCATGAGGCTCGATCCTTGGTTCACAATGGAGAGCTGGATATTCCTAGTCTGATCCATTGATTTCCTACCGTTGACGACCATGATAATCTTCTTTGGTGGGGTTTTCGGTAACACACCCTTTGCTTGTGCATGTTGGCTCATTTCATTCTTGCCCCTGGTTTCGACGGGTCTATCATTCGACTCATCGAAGTGGCCCAAGGTTTGAAAGAGGGCAAGAGTTGCGTTGGCTTAGCGTTAGCCAAGACTTTGACAGGCTTAGACGCCTTCCATTGGTGAGAGACAAACAAATTTGCAGGAGTCCACTACTTTTTTAGGTAATGTTTTCCATCTTCTCTAATATGTCTTTCTCACATCTCTCAGCACTCATGCTCTATTTTCCTCTCAAAGCCCTTTTCTCACTGTTCTCTCAACATACATCTCTCTATTCTTTAATCTCTCTTTTCTTTCATCCCTCTCTAGATATGGCTAATGGACAAGCTTAAGGTAATGGAGTCTTGCCCCGCATACTCAGACTGAGCATAATTTTTCTGCCAACAGCTAGTGGATTTTCCAAATGAGGGATAGTGGTGCCATTGGATGTGCAATAGGTCCGCTGCTAACATTGTTTGGCGTTGTCCCTAGCTTAATTTGACCGAAATGAGCTACGGCATGACTCAGCAACCTGGCATTCAACTGATTGGCCTTACACATTGTGTATTCTACTTTCCGTTCCAATTCAGACGTTAGTTTGAACATGATCAGACTTGCCCAGAGGATGGGGTAGAGTACCCAGTTTCATTCCCAATCCGAGGTTCATATTTAGCTAGATACCTCACTACTTGGAGGGTGAGAGAGCTTCTGTCTCCTGCCCCTAGTTTCAACTACGCCCTTTCTGGTGAGTGCCTGATTTGGCTTGGAGATGAGGCACAAACCGGGCCCACTTTAGTATCAGAAGCTTCCACAAGCACAAGCGGGGGATGCAGGAGCACCTGACTCATCTATGCCCCTAGTTTCTTTGCTTTGATCTTACTTTTCAAGTTTTATGCATGTAATAAAAGCAACTTTGATTTGTACTGAGAGTTAGAGAACTTTGTATTGAAATCAATGAAATTGAAGTTGTGAGCATTGAAAATTTTCCTTTTGGTCCAAAATGGTCTATGTTGTAAAAGGTTAAATTTGAGCAAAAATCAACTTTTATCAAAACTTTTCAAAACTATTTTCGATAAGGATCATAACATGACACGCACGGGATTTATCCTCAAGATGTACAACCCCAAATCCAAAGATCACAAATTGCCCCTTGTCTGAATAGCACTGTTCAACGCTGTAACCAGCTCTCAAAATAAAGATCACAACCGAACATTCAAATAAAGGACAGACAAAGATGACCCGATCAACATATGGACATGACAGTTGAGTTGGAGGTGTTTACGGCCGAACTTCAAGATAAAGTTGCCTACGTATCCTGAAGATAGGAATTAGGCCTTACGTAGTTCGGCTTGGGTTCACTCGAGTATTAACGCTCTCCTTTTGCGCTCTAAATTTTGCCAAGGCCACCCCTTAGGGTTTTCAACCTTGCGAGCTTAGTTTTTCTTTTATTTCCATTTTTTTGTGCTCTAACTTTTGCCTAGGTCACCCTTTTGGGTTTTCGGCCTAGCGAGCCTCTCACAAATAGTATTTCTTCAACTTGTCCATGTTGATTAGTTTGGAAAATTCTAGGCTATCCAGGTCCATGAGAATAACAGCTCCACTAAAAAATATATATATATATATATCTATTTCGATTGGCAGGACAACTTCCATACCATAAACAAGAGAGTAGGGGGTTGCTCTAGTAGACGTTCGAATTAAAGTTCTATAGCCCCAGAGTGCAAATGGCAATTTGTCTGGCTAGTCCCTATAGGTCTCAACCATTTTCTGCCAAATATGCTTAATGCACTTGTTGGCGGCCTCAACAGCTCCATTGGTTTGCGGCCGGTATGTGGATGACTTATCAAAAGTCACGTTGTATTTCTCCAAGAAGTCAATTACTTCTTTCTTGAAATGGGAGCCATTATCTAAAATGATCTCATTTGGGACCCCATATCGGAAAATGATGTTATTTCGGATGAATTTAGCCACATGCACTGCTTTCAACACTGCATAAGACTGAGCTTCCACGCATTTTGTGAAGTAGTCAATTGCCACCAAAATATATTCATGCCCATTTGACCCTTTCGGTGTGACTGCGCCGATGACGTCGATTCCCCAGATTGAAAAAAGCCATGGTGAAGTCATGTTGTATAGTTTCGACGGCAGGATGTTCATATGATTGGCATGAATTTGGCATTTGTGGCATCTCCGAACAAAACCGATACAGTCCTCCTTCATGGTAGACCAGTAGTAACCTTGCTTGAGAATCTTCCAGGCCAACATTACTCCATTCATGTGTGCTCCGTATTCTCTCCTATGGATCGCCTCTATTAGGCGCTTTGATTCCTCTACATTGACACACAACCTGTGCATTCCCAGATGACCCCTCTTGTTCAGTTTACCTTCACAGATGATAAATTGAACGGCCATCTACCATATTGCCATCTTATCTTTGGCATTTACCCTTGGTGGATAAACCTCATTTTCCAAGAAATTCTAGATATCGTAAAACCAAGGGTTTTGATCTTGCACTTCATCTATTGCGGTGATAGTTTCGTAGGCCAGTGTATACCTCTGCTCAATGATGATCGGAAGCATCCGGACTCCAAACGGGATGTCTATCATGGAAGATAGAGTTGACAAGGCATCAGCAAACCTGTTGTTCTCTCTCAATAGATGTGTGAAGGTCAGCTTCTCAAATCTAGGAATCAGAACGTCCAGGGTTTGGTGATAGATCTTCATTTTTTTCTCTTTAACCTTCCAGTCTCCTTTTGCTTGAGACACAACTAGGTTCGAGTCCCCAATTACGTTTAACCTTTTTGCCCCTAGTTCCAGGGCGGCTTCCAAACCAGCGATACACGCCTCTTATTTTGCTTCATTATTGGATACCTTGAACTGGAGTTTAAACGCTAAGGGTATATGGTAATTGTCGGGTGCTATCAGCAACACCCCTATCCCATAACCATACTGGTTAGACGCTCCGTCAAAGTACATCGTCCAAATCTCTTCCTCGACTTGCAGAATGGCTTCATCTGGGAACAGGTATTCTACTGCTTCATTCCCTTCCACTAGGTGATCTGCCAGGAACACCGCTATAGCTCTCCCCTTGATAGACTTGGAAGTGACATACTTCAGGTCAAATTCAGAAAGAAGAAGCAACCAGCGAGCTAGTCTACCCGTAAGAGCAGGTTTCTCAAAGAGATAATTGATGGGATCTAATTTCAAAACCAGAATTACGGAGTGAGCTAAAAAGTAGTGCCTCAACTTTCTGGTAGCCCATACCAAGGCTAGGCAAGCTTTCTCTAATGGGGTGTAACGAGTCTCATAATCTAACATTTTCTTGCTCAAATAATAGATGGCTTTCTCCACCCTATCCTCAGATTCTTGAGCAAGCATGCATCCCATCATTGTGTCTGTTACTGACAGATACAGAATCAAGGGCTTTCCCGACTCTAGCGGCGACAATACAGGTAGATTCTAAAGGTACTGCTTGATCTACTCAAAAGCAAATTGACATTGATCATCCCATCAAAATTTCTTTCCTTTCTTCAGGAGACCAAATAGTGGTTCACAAGTCAAGGTTAATTTTGAAATAAACCATCTTATGAATTGCACTTTACCCAGAAAGCTTTACAGCTCCTTTTCAATCCTTGGTGGTGACATTTCTAAGATGGCCTTGATTTTGGAAGGATCTATCTCAATGCCCCTCTGTGTGATCAAGAAACCTAGCATTTTCCTTGCCGTTACACCGAAAGTATACTTCTGTGGATTCAACCTCAGCCTATATTCTCTGATCCGTTGAAAGAATTTCTTCAAGGCGGTGTAGTGGCCCTCTCTTTCGTTGGATTTGACAATCATGTCATCCACATATACCTCAACCTCTTTATGGATCATATCATGCAGAATTGTGGTTGTAGCCCATTGGTAAGTAGCCCCGGCATTCTTCAACCCAAACGGCATCACCCAATAGCAGTAGGTTCCCCACGATGTAGTGAAAACAGGTTTATCTCTGTCGTTAGGTGCCATTAGAATCTGGTTATACCCAGAAAATCTATCCATGAAGTAGAGCAACGCATGGCCTGCGGTGAAGTCCACCAATTCATCGATATGCGGTAGAGGAAAGTCGTCTTTCGGACTGGCTCTGTTAAGATCCCTGAAGTCCACACACACTTGAAATCTACTGTTTTTCTTTGGTACCGGGACGATGTTGGCCAACCAAGTTGGATATTCATATACTAGCAAGAACCCTACGTCTATCTGCTTGGTGACCTCCTCCTTAATCTTCAAAGCCCAATCCGGGTATATTCTCTACAATTTTTGTTTGACGGGTCGGGCCACGGGGTCAAGAGGGATCTGATGTTGTACAATCTCAGGATCGATTCCAGGCATGTCTTCGTAAGACCACGCGAAAACATCTTTAAAATCTTTTAATAAAGCGACTAAGTGCTCGCGCTCCTCCGAAGACAACGTGGACTCGCTCTAGACAAGAAGCAGATCCTTTTCAGTACCTACATTAAAAGCAATGATTTCATCAGCAAGGGATTTTGCAAATCTCTCCTCTTCTCGATTTATCAAAATTTTCAAAACCAGAGGAATTCCTTCCTCATCATTTTCATCAAAATTTTGAAAATCATGATCAATGCAATAAACAAGCGGCATAGAGAAATACTTAGAATCTGCAGTGGCATTCTCATTCAAAAAGTCAAGCTCATCTAGTTCTTCGGTTACAACCAACTCAAAGGAAAAAGAAAAAGATGACCTAGACAAAACCTCGGCATCCAAATTATTATCCCCAGGAATATCAAACCTAGACTCAGAAGAACCGGAATCTAATCCCGACTCTACAGACTTTGTGGAATTAGATTCTGGCTCACTACCCGACTCAGAATTGCTAGACAAGTAGCCCTCCTCCAGCTACCAGATGAGGGATGGTGCGTTAGATGCATCCAAGATACTGCTAGAAGGGTTCATACTTGGTTGGTCCCTGTTCATGGAAATAGTCAAGTTATCCCCTAAGATCTCTGAGTTGATCGGAGGATCCGAAAGGAGACATGCCAATGCTGCTCCTACTTTAAGCTTGCTGCTGTCGAAATCAGTTGATGTGCTTTTTGCAGCGTCAGCAGTAATTGGCTCAGTCCTTTCATCTGTATCACTGTCTTATAGCTTCAAGTCAAAGAAAATCTCAAAGTTGGGAACCCACTGTTTCTTAAAGTTGAACCAGGGCTCGGGGAAACCACTGAATGGGAAGTCTTCACCCTCCCAGATAAAATAGCCATTCAGGGTTCCCCAGATTAGTCTATGCACAAGTTCGTAACGCTTCCCGGTCTGCTTAGCTTTGGCTCTTCCTGTTATCTCTTTCCCTTTCCTCACCCAGTCATCTTTGGTGGGCGTATAGTCAAGACCAAAGGCATGTGGGTTATGTGACATATTAGCCAATGCAGTGATGCCTTTTCGGCCGCTCCTTCCCAGCCCCATTCCTGGCATGTGTTGGAGTTTGTTCATGAAGTACACAGTTTGGGCACTAACATACAAACCCTCATCAACAGCCAAGATACTCTATACCACCCGGGCCTCAACCAAGGTAAACCCCAAAAGGAAAACATCCTCTTCGCCATGCACAATCTCCAACACAGGTGTAGTGACCTCTGGCAGAGGATGTATAGATGAATTCCCGAAGACTACGGCTACCCCTTTCCCATGGGGGTACATCAGCATTTGGTGGAGGGTGGAAGAGACAGTTTTCACTTGGTTCAGCTCGGGTCGTCCAAGTAGTAAGTTGAAAGTGACCGGAACGTCCAGGGCATGGAACTTGATGTCTTGTTGAGCTGGGCCGACCTGTACTCTGATCTGCACTGTTCCCATCACCTCTGTACTTGTATTGTCATATGCTCGAGTCACTTGGGTTGTAGACACAAAATCAACCGGTTTCAGGCCAATAGCATAAGCCATGCGACAAGGACAGATGTTGATTGCTGACTCGATGTCAACCAATACCACTGGTATCCACTTTTCTCGACACTCCATTGATATGTATAGAGGCTTGTTGTGCGCAGAGCCTTTCAGTGGCAGTTTCTTGTCTGAAAAGGTCAAAGTTGGCACAACGCCTCTTGGGAAGACTAATCCCACCAGTTATTCCGGGGTGGTGTCGATGGACAACTTAGCTTTATCCATCGCCGATACTACAACCTATCTGTGCACTCGCGAAGTCATAAGCAGATCCCAGATAGATATATCGGCTTGAATCTTCTTCAACTGTTTCAGCACATCCTCCTTCTCCAATAGTTTTTCTTTTTGTTTCTCTTCCTCTTTGTCCTTTCCGGAGGCTTCATGTTGGTTTAGATGCGGTGGTTTGAAATATTGGCCACTTTTGTCATATGGTCGACCTCTTCCACATACCAAGTGTTGTTAGGAAGGTCTTTGCCCCAATCTTCATCAGTATGAGCCAGGTATAGGTCGTCATCATCCCACCAGATTCCTTCGGCAGCCGACAAGCATTCGTCCAACTCTGTTCGGATTATCTTCTCATCACAAATCTCCCTCGTATTCCAGCTTTTTGATTGTCTCCACCCATTTCTTGCTTAAACCGCTTCAGCGTTGCTTTTTGTTCTGTATGTATAGTACTAACAATGCCCAGTTCCTGAGCCAATTGTTTTATACCTGTGTTTTTCGACAGTTTACCTTTTCTATCGGCCATTCCGGCAATCGTAGCGATTCCTGCTTTTTGTTCTTCCAACTTCAATTCAGTTCTCTCATCTCTATCGGGTTCATCACTTAGCCACCTGGAATTGTCTGTCGACCCGTTCAGATCAAACCAATCAATATGCACGTCCCCTTGATCTTGCTCATCAAAGAACTGCAAATTGCTTATATCCTCCTTTAGGTCGGCCAGATCTTCTAATCCCTGACTTGGCTCATCAACTCAAACTACACTGACCTCCATCCTAGTCGGCAGCACCACTTCCGGCTTAGCTTGATTGATTGGCACAATATAGTAGTATGGGTTGTACATCCCTTCAGATAAGTCCTTAGTGCCCTCGGGCAATGAACTTGTACTCTCCTCGACCAACCCCTCTTCTTCTACCTTCCTCACCACCACGGGTTCAAGTTAGAGTGTAGACGCGTTTATCATGCACATGCTCTCACGGATGAACAACAACGGTTTTGGTAGGTGGGAAGGGGTGATATATATACTAGGGTCATAATGGACAACCAGTGTATAGATGAGGTTTATATGCCGGGGTGGAGGGACTTGGTTATGCAGTGGGAGAGGATTTGTAGTGACATTGGGTTTTTCGGGAGGCGCTATCACTTTATTCTCAATGAGATCTTGAATCTCATGACGTAGCCTATAACATTGATCAGTGTCGTGACCATGCTGCTGGTGAAAGCGCAGTATTTGGCCGGGTTGTGTTTCGAGAGGAGAGGATTGGGTAAAGGGCGAGGCTCTAGTGGTTTAAGATGCCTTTTTTTGATCAGGACCCCTAGGGCTTCGGACAAAAGCATGTAGAGTGGGGTAAAGACCCTTTGAGATCGGGCCTGGTGGGTTGAGGTTTGTGGAGTTGTGTTGGATGTATTGGTGAATGGGTTAGCAGTTTTGGGTGTGGTTTGACCATACTCACATCTGAAGGCCGTGCAGAGGTGCGCTACCACTCGTGGTTGCATTGGAGCTGCATGTAAAGGGCCTCTTGGGCTGTTCCTTCTCATTGTCTATTAGCCCCTGTTTCATCACATCCTCAATCAGAACCCCTATCTCATGGAGCTCAGTAAATGTAAACAAAAGTAAAACTACCCTCTTTTGTAATAATCTCCCTTGCAAGTTGTGAACTACCATTCTGATTTAGTCCTTTTCAAACGGACTGATAGTCATTATAGAGGCCTTGGCCCTCCATCAGGTCACAAAGTTCGAGAAGCCCTCCTTTAGCACCTGATGGGTTACTTCAAGATCACGGGTAGTGACCTCGATCTGGGTATTATAGGAGTATTGCACGATGAAGGCCTCAGCCATTTCCTCCTAGCTTATTTTCATAGAGTCCTTGAGCTTGGCAAACCAAATGGCTGCTATACCCGACAGGGTCTGGCCAAAAAGCGATAGCTTCCGAAGTCTAGTGAGACCCATTGGTCGTAGGATATTAGAGAATAAACGCAAATGGACCATGGAATCCCCAGAACCATTAAATCGGTCTATGTGCGACATCTTGAATCTGTCAAGTAGAGTCACTGCGGAGTTTGTGTATCCATCCTGAATATCAGGGATTCAATTCACACCCTGTGCCTGCTTAAAGAGCTTTTCTAGCTTGTTGACCTTCAATGCAGTGAGGTCAACCTCAAATTCAAATGGCACCTTCGTTTGGTATACTGGTGCCTTGGAGGTCTGAGGTAGGATCGAATCTACTAGAATGCCCAGATTCTCTTGGACGTTGACAGTGACTCTAGGTGCTAGAATACCCACTGAGGGTGCATGGGATACAGAGGCTACTTCCGGTTGTGGTTGCCGTTGTTGAAGCCTATTTATGACTTCTGCTTGGCGGGCTGTGACCTCAGCTTGGCGGGTAGCATCTATCTGCATGGTCTCAATGGTCTGCTGAAGCTGACGAAGCATATCTTCCATGCTAACTGGGGGATGTTGAGCTATCAGAGCTGGTGAATACTCTCTTTTTGGAGTAGAAGTAGAAGATTGAGCCTGGCTGGTCGCAGACGAAGTAAAAGGTGACTGTTGGACTGGTGAATTATGCCTAACCCTCCTCCGTCTCATAACCAGTGGGAGTGAAACAAACACTGGCTGTCCCCTAACAAGATCCCCGGATCTGTAAAGTCACCTCACACGGTCCAGAGTGCTTGGGGGATAACAGAATCATCTGAAGCAGTGGTGAAAAACTACCTTGCAAAAAGAAATAAAGCAAAAGAAAACAAAAATCAGAAATCGCACAGCATCTCGGCTCAGACACTAACAACATGTAGTTGCAATCATAAGCTGTAGAACTGCACTCAACACTGATTTTTGCCCCCAAAACTAATGCCCAAACTTGCAACTAATGCATACATTACTGTAAAGTTTCACTCTAAAAGCAAAAACTAGTTAAGTGAGAGTCAAAACACCCCTACGATAGGGAAGGGTTACGCTGTCCTAGTTTCCTTTGGAACTACGGTTCACCACTCAAGCAAAGTGTTTCACACAATCCTGAATTTGGGTAAGCAACTTGTCCTAGTTTGGAACAGTCTCTATGGCTTTCGATATGCAACTACATCGAATGGTCAAAAAGGTACCTCAGCAAGACTACTTAATATACCTCTCACACCTAACACCGAGAAGTGAAAGGAAGATCAAACGGTACAGCAGTAGTCCAGATCCAAGGGTTGTGTTCCCATCGTGGAAGAGCCCACAACCGGTCAGCCTTTTGGCAAGCTTTTCAAGCAAGCCTTCGACAAACCATTCAGGAAGAGCAGATGGCAAACACAATGACTTAGGTACCCCAATGCAAATGCAAATGCAAATGCAAAGAAACACATAAGTGTATATAAAAAAGTCATATCATGAGTTCGAGTCAAGTTCTCTAAATCCCTAGCAGAGTCACCAAAAACTGTAGCTCGGCTTTTTCGTGCCCCCTTTTGGAAGCTTGAAAAGAAGCCCTCTTGTTCAGACTCCCACAGTTCTGAATCTAATCTCACAAATGCAATGTGAAACTGATAATCACCAAAGAGTCCAAACCTGGCAAATTATTTTGAAAAATTGATTTTAAATAAAAAAATTGCCAAAATTGGACTGCTTTGCTAGATACAGAGTCGTCACCTAAATATTTATTTTTAGGAAAATTTAGGAAACCCGTGACTCTTGCCAAAGGCCACGTGTTCGTCATCACCAAAGTTGCCTCGGCTCGGGAACTTAGGTACGAGAGGGGAAAGTCATGAATTGAGCACCCCCGCTCGCCCGATCAAAGATTGGCCTCTACTAATCATGATATGATTTTTTATAAACATTATGTGCTCTTGTTCTGGTTATTAAACTAGTATTACTATGTAATGCTCACAAGCAAGTATAGACTAGTTTGCTCAATTTGGAACAATTCAACTCAAGTTTGTTTGTGAAAATGGTTTGAATTTGCCACCAAACATAGTGGGCTTAAAATTGATTTGCCACTCAACAAAGTGGGCTTAAAACATACATTCGTTGAATCGTTCCAATTCAAACAACAAGCCTTCATCTATAGGCATTCAAACAGTTTATCAAGTAAGCATTTAGCCTCATGGTAAGCATGCTAGACATGGCAACATTCACAATCATGCAAATATGCTAAAGCGTTAAAAACTCACCTAGTACTCCAAGCTAAGAAGATATGAGTTAGAAAAATATACATGATTCCTAACTATACAAGATGCCTAATGCAACACATGCAATATGCAATTAATAGGCTCAACTACTAATGTGGCTTATGGATCGATTTGATAACATGCGGTTAAACACGTATTCAAAGAAGGTATTGAAATGACAATGCAGTTTGAATGATGCGCCGAGCCTTGGTGCATGTAAGACAAGATGAATATATGGAAGCATAAGGTATGCTAATTAAAATGTGATGCTCCTAAGCTAACCATTGAAAGTGGTTAAATAAAAAGGAGAAGGACATGGGGTTGGAAGACATACATATTATTACATTTTGCTTTCACGAAGGAGAGTCCGAATGCATAAAGCTAAGCTAACTAGCAACTAATTAGGGCTAAGCTAATTAGACTAATTATTACAAACCAAATGAATAACTAGCTAAGCTAATTACTAATTATTACAACACTTTTAACTAACTAGTAAACCAATTAATTAATTTACAACACAAATGTACATAAACTAAGCAATTAAGATATTCAACTACGCTGCCACTGCCTCGAGAAGTAGAAGATGCACATGCTCGATTTTTGCCTGAAAAGACCTTTGTTTTGCTCTCAGAAGCCTCTGTTTGCAGAGTTGAACATTTCCAGAACCTTCCTACTCCACCTTACCAACATTTTGCTGAAGTTTACATCAGTGGCCAGCCGGCCATGGATAAATGCTGCCGGCCATCTGCCGGCCAAAAAGGTGGTCTATTGACCATTTATGGTGTACTACCAACCATGGATGGTGGCTTGCTAGCCACTGATGCACTGGATCACCAGGCTGTAACAAAGTACAAACAAAGCAAAAAGAGGGTTTTTCCAAGGATTATCTGCACAATTCACCCCTCCTTTTCATGGACAAATCCAAGGAATTGTGAACTTAAACCACAAACCATCAATCTAAGCAATTTCATTGCATGATGGCTTCTGCTTCAAGGTGTGCAAGCTTAATGAATGCAAAACAAGACATTCAGGAACCATCACCCTATCATGCATGATCAAGGGCAATGGAGACCAAAGAACCTTGAGACATTTCATCACTTTGAGTATGAAATGTCCTAATTTTCCTTGTGTTCAATTAACGTTCAATTGAACACACAACACACAAGTTATTATCTTGCTCAATTTTAGTCCCAAGTTGTTAGTTACTTATTTTAACTTACCAACCATTACTTAGTCCAATTAAATCCAAAATGTGAGTTAGAGTCCTCTAATAGAAAGAAGGCTCAAAACACAAGTTGCTTTGTGTATGAAAGAAGTCTCATACCACTGGTAATGAACCCCCAAAGGGATTAAACCATTAAGTATGAAACATCAATTGCACACTTAGGCAAACAAATGACTTGAAGCAACTTTCAAAGCAAAATGAAAAGCTAAGAAAGGAGGGAGGTTGCAGAAGTGATTAGTATTGAAATGAAGTGCAAAACAACACCAAAGCATGCAATCAACTCAAACAAGGGGTACCTAATGGCCTAAAACACCAAGCTTGCGAAGACTATTACACTACAACCATGCAAAATAAGACTCAATTGACCCAAACAGCCCAAAACAGAGCTAAAATAGTTTAAAACAGAGGCAAAAACATGCTAAAACAAAGCTAGAAAAATATGCTAACACATGGGGTTAACTAGGCTAGCAAACAAGACACAAGAAGGGGAGGCTAACCCCTTCAATTTTGGACTTCAAAACAAGTTTTTTTCCATTGAAAATACTCTAAAATTCAGTGGTTAAAGGCCCAAAAAAAGATGGTTTAAAAATGAGAAACACTAGTGGAGAAACCTTACAAATAAGATACAAAGAAGGGTGAACCACCCCTACCTTAAAGTGGCTTCAAACCGCAAATTCCAGCCCATTTTGACAGAGTTTTTGTGGCTCATGAACAGCCCAAAAACAGTGGGAAAAGATGGAGAAACAAGCGTACTAAAACAAGTTAAAAGATTAGTGTTATACCTCTTGAAGCCAAACACCACTTTAGGCACAAGTGCAAGCCAAAACCACCTTCAAAAACTCAATCAAGACCTCAAAGGAGCACAGAAAGTTAGAAAGTTATCCTTATTTAATTAGGGATTAATGTGTTTGCTATTGGAATTGAAGAACTATCCGTCGAGTAATGCTTTTGAAACTGGAGTTGGTGACCTTTACCAACAATCTGAAATTTTTTCCCTCCGCTCGAGCGGAGTAGTTGGCGCTCGAGCATACTTTCGGGGTTTCCAGCAAATTTTGCAGACGGTCTGAGATTCTGGGAGTTGTGATTTCCCGCTCGAGCGGAGTAGTTGACGCTCGAGCGGACGTTTTTGTTGGTCTTCGCGCTCGAGCGGAAGGTTGGGCGCTCGAGCGGGTCTCCAAGTTGAATTGTATTTCTGAGGCACATGGGTTCATTTTTGACATTTTTATTAGTGTATTTGGAACTTTCTTATTTTATTTTGGAGTATTGGTTGAGGTGGTAATATGATGGTAAAGTAAGATTGGGCCAAAAGCTTTAATTAGAATAATTTGTCTGCGACCAGCCGTCACTCTTTTGTCCTTTTCTTTTTCTACACTTTGAATTTGGATGTGAGGTTAGAACCATTGGAAAGCCTATTTCCGGGGCATCAATTTGGACACAAGAACGACCTAAAACGGAGTCCGGATGGGAGAGTTACACTTGTTTGAAGTTTTAGAATCTGTGCTGAGAGCAGGTCCGCTCGAGCGGCAATAGGAGCGCTCGAGCGGGGTTTTCGGGACAGCAGCTTTAAAAAACGGGTTTTTGAGATCATTTTCCATATTTTCTTCTTCCCTCTTCCTTCCTCTTTGCCTAAGTCCGAAACCCTAGCCCCAAATCCTTGAATTCCTTTACTTTGATCGCAATCTACCATGGTTTTTGGCATCAAAGAAGGAGAACAAGGGAGGATCAATGTTTTTACCCGATTAGAACTTGGATTTGTGAAGGCTTCTTCTCACGCTCACCCCTTTGCTTGATTTTGAGGTAAAGGTTTGAATACTCTTCAATATTTGCATCCATAGATAGATTTGTGACATTTTATTATCTAAATACAAAAATTTCCATATTTAGAGCATGTAGTGTATAGTATGAGATTTGGGGTTTTATGGTTTAAAGACGTTGGGAGTTAATTGATGGATTAAAATGGTGGATTATGAGTCCTAGGTGTTTAATTAATGGAAAAATTGGAATAAAAGTGTTGGGTTAATAAGTTTGATTATTTCATGAAATTTCTATATTTTCTTGGAACCCTAGGTTGATTAAGGATGATAACCAAAGATTTGGCCCAAAATGAAAGTAGAATAATGAAATTGAGGTATTGAATTATGTATATACAAGTTTAATTGGAATTTGGTGATACTTGGAGATTATGTTTAAGTTTGCGAATGAGCTTTGTTATGAGCATTGTGTGTAACATGTTTTAATGAGAAGGGAAATTGGGCGGGGGGGGGGGGGGAAGATTGTTGATGATGTGGATGATGTAAACTTGGCTACGGAATGTTGAATTGAGCCTTAGCAATTTAATTTGAATTATGTGGAATTATATTTGGTGACATTGAGTTGAATAATATTAAATAGTGTGGATTATATTGGATGGTGATGATTATGTGGGGTTATGGTGATTATGTTGAGTTGTGTTAAATATTGTGAATTGAATTATGTAGGGTTAGCTGCAGGGGCAGACCTAGCATCTAAACACTGTGAGTAATAGTATTATAGATGTACATCATTTACTGTTAACGCTTATTGTTATTAACATTCTGTTTCCCGTAAGCAATTATGTTGGTATGAATAGAGATTGCAAGTTGATATGAACTTATGTAAGCATCGAAAGAAGTGGCATACATCGGTAAGGCTTGAAAACGATTCTACATTCTGACTACGATTAACCTATAAATTACCTATGAATCACATATAATCTAGTGATATTATGGAATTGGTTAACAGAAGGGAATTATGAATGTAAACTCCGCTATTTTGAGTAGGAATGTGATACCTTGAATGTCCTATCAGGAATTCCTACCATCTGTTTGAATCGGTATATGTTTTGTGACATAGATATTGGTCTAACATGGATCAGCGAAAGAAATAATCAGATAAGACTACGGGTTGTTTTATATGATAATGACCATTGTGATCGTTGTGAAACTATAGAAACATCAAAAGAGTTTGAGAAGTTTTGTGTGCCATGTGAGAAACAATGTAAAATTATGAAAGTCTTAAAAGAAATTGTAAAGTTACGAACCTATGTGGCCCTTGCCCGGGGGTAATAATACTGTGGTTTGTGACCCTTGCCCAGGGGCTATAATACCGTGGTTCAAGAATATGTTTTAAATGAATTTGTGAAATATTTTGAACTTGTGAAAAAAGGGCCAAGGGCCATTTGTGAAGTATGGAATTCCAATTTGTGACTTATGAAATGATATGGTCGAGGGCCATTTGTGAAATATGAATTTCCATTTTCGTGAACTATGGACTTATGTGGCCGAAGGCCATTTGTGAAATGTGAACCTCTGAGGCCAAGGGCCGACTTGTGAAATTTTATGAAATGTGAATCTATGAAATCTAAGGAACTTATGAAATGTGAATCTATGAGGCTGAAAGCCAACTTGTGAACTATGAAGTTAAAAGGCCGAGGGCCAACTTGTGAAACTAAGAACCTAAGTTATGCATCCAAGAAGCACAAGAATGAATGATATGATATGATGTGATATGATATAAGCGTGTGATAATGATATGATACTACAAGAAGCACTTTAGTTATAAGGTGTTCCGATTGAACTAATGAATGATGTTCAAGAATGTTTCCAGTATGTTACAAGTTCGAGTATGTTCTTGTATGTTTCAGGTATATGCTACAAGTTCAAAAAAAAAAAATGTTTCAAGGGCTTTCATACCATATGTTTTAAGGGCTCTATGCCAACACGTTTGAAAGTTTCATGCTATGATATTCAAGGGCTTAAAGTCATTATGCTCCAATATATTATGTTTCAAGCTATTATGTTTCGAAACTGGGCCTAAGGCCGTTATGAAATTAGTACAGAATCAGACCAACTATGTGAACTCGACAATTTCACACGCATTGATATATTATGTGTCAAGTTAAGCATTTTTTTGTTTATATACTATTATTCACTGAGCCTGGCTTACTTTGTGTTATGTCTGTTCTGTAGGTGACCACCTTGGAGGTCAGTCTCACCCGTAGCATCCGCTCTTCGTGGTGTCAACCCCGGAGGGTCCAGGCACTTAAGTAAAAGCAGTCATTTTGTGGGGTTCTATTAAGCTTTTAGCTTTATACCCTGTTTATTTGCCTAAGGTTAAATTGTTTATAACTCTTTTATTACTTGTTGTGTTTGCTATGCCCAATTATAGGAGCTGGGTGTATATATGTATATGTCCATAACTAAATTATATGTTTGTTTGCTTTATGTTCAGTTTGTGATTCTAGTATGATAGTGGTCGCTCGATGGATAATGTTCTTTTATTTATTTTAATTTATATTGTTAACGCTTCCGTTCAGGCCCCGTATGATATGTATAACAGGTTTAGTGTCTAGTTTCGAATGGGTCATGCCCAAACTTTTAGGGGCGGGTTTGGGGCGTGACAAATGGTATCAGAGCACGAGTTGCCATCTCACACACGAATCCATTGAGCTTTAGGATGTCTAGAAAGATTTAGGCATCATGCATAATAGTCTGGAAGTTTCCGAAAGATTGATGGCAATGTTAAATGTATATGTTTTACTTGCAAACTCTGATGATTACGATCTGTCTGTGGTATATTCTTTTCTTGCCTCTGTTTATTTTATATAGATTTCGCAGATGGGAATAAGTCAGTAACATTATACTGTGGAGATGTGGTAAGAATTTGAGCTGATCGCTAAGACAGTTTTTATGCAAATGCATAGATGAAATATGAGTTATTATGGGAATAACGATTGAAATTGTGTTAAGTGTGACTGAGGCTGAGAAAAAGTTACGCATGTAGTGACCCCCTAAAGTTGTGAAAGGGATCAAGTAATTGTGACTTTGCTTCTTACTAATAATTTAAATGACTAAATTATGCTAACGAATTGGTTAATGATCTTAAGTAATATGATTTTGTGAACTAATGGAATTACCGAAGACTTCCGATAGGGATTTATTGATGAAATCTAAGGAATAGTGTTTATATGTAACCAGAATTTGATTATAGGAATCTGCTACCATAATTCTACCTACCCATAGTTAAGCAATCTGTAATTTGTACTCTATGCTCTGTACTGTGCCCTCTGTAATCTGTTCTGTTTACGTTTCATCTGTAAAAGAATGGTTAAACGACATGAAGAACCTTATTCAGATTATGTGTCTGCCCACATGATACTTGTAAGAGAATGGGTATTAATGACCCAAGATTGGGAAGTTATTTCTGTGACATATTTTTATGCAAATATGTAACTGTTAGAAGGTTATACTATGACCGTTATGTATGACATTGTGAACTCTGATAGAAACAAATGGAAACGGGACTGTGCGATATTAATGTTTGAGTAAGGATATGCACTGGACATTTACCTCTTATTGCAGGATTATACAGATTTGGGCGATATTTATTATGTGGTTATGAAATAATTTATTGTCATAAGGAATTAAATTACTTACTGGGATAACTTATCCATTTACTATATCACTGCACAATTTGTTTTGACATTATGAAGTCTGAAAGAATGTGATTCTTATAGTTACTACATACTTAATGAGATTTATGACCGGATTTGGTAGAATCTGCGTCCAAAAGTGGTTATGGGAGTGTTACATTGATGATGAATTAATGAGTACCTATCTCCTTTTGCTTATGAAACCTAGATGAATGTGATTATTGTAGACTTAATGGAACTGTGACCCTGCGAATGGAAATTGCATATTTACAGGAAATTGCAAAGTATATAATGTTGGTTCTGATATTGCCGTAACTGTTGAATTTGGAATATGGTTCTCTTTGCATTACTGTATGTAGAAGTAGTACTATGAAGAAGTAATGATATTGATTGAGATTCTGAAAGAAATATGACAAGAAGTGACAAGTTTTCTGAAAGAGGTATTTTGCTATGCATGAATGAGTGGCTCTATGTTGAGCTTCAAGCTATTTTGTCTGATCTGTTATAGGTTGAATCGGAAATTGTTCTGTCAAAGTTTAATAAGTTTAATGCTATTAGGAATTATTCCATCATCGAATATCTTTGAAAGGTCTGATAAGTTTCTGAGTAATATCTATGAACAACGTATTGTAAGTAATTATGAAGGGTTTAAAGAACTGTATGTATTACATATTTTTGGAAAATGTTTTTGTCCATAATAGGAACATTTTATTAAATATGGAACAAGAATATAAGAACTTTATGGAAATGTATTATGTGCTTGATGTCATGATGTTGACTCTGAGATCTCCTAATTTAAATGATTATTACTTTACTGTAATTTGGGAAGTATGACCATTAAGGTTTGATCTATATTTGATTTTACTGATAATCTACTCTAAATATGTTATTCCTTAATATGGGAATTGAGTTATTATTTGGAGTCTATTAGAAATCTGATTTGAACTGATAAGTTTAATCGTTGAAAAATGTATGTGCTTGTGAAACATGATTAACTAGGGAACGTTACCGCAACTTTGAAAGACTTATGGTAGTTGGAGTTGTGTGTAAACCTAAAGGGTTTGAACTGTGTTTGATGGCTTATGAGTCACATGTAATCGAATACTTGAAGAGAATCTGAGTTGTTATAGTATTTAGAAGATATAACTTTCAGAGCAATAAATGGAAACATACCAGGGTTGTGAATAATGAGATGATGCCTTGATGTTATTAAGTACTATTATCGGTTGGGCTACCAATTAGTCAATAAAGGCGAATTATTTGTGATTTTGGGAGCAACCTCCATTGGAATTGACTGTATAAGATGTGGAATAACTAAATGATTGAGAAATGTTATATGTCCAAGACGGAACCAGACTTGTGACAAGGAGAATCAAGTTTGGAGGACCAAACTTCTTAAGGTGGGGAGAATGTAATGACCCCAAAGTGCGTATAGAAAGTTATCCTTATTTAATTAGGGATTAATGTGTTTGCTATTGGAATTGAAGAACTATCCGTCGAGTTATGCTTTTGAAACTGGAGTTGGTGACCTTTACCAACAATCTGAAAATTTTTCCCTCCGCTCGAGCGGAGTAGTTGGCGCTCGAGCGTACTTTCGGGGTTTCCAGCAAATTTTGCAGACGGCCTGAGATTCTGGGAGTTGTGATTTCCCGCTCGAGCGGAGTAGTTGCCGCCGAGTGACGCTTTTGTTATTCGCCGAGCGGAAGGTTGGGCGCTCGAGCAGGTCTCCAAGTTGAATTGTATTTCTGAGGCACATGGGTTCGTTTTTGACATTTTTATTAGTGTATTTGGAACTTTCTTATTTTATTTTGGAGTATTGGTTGAGGTGGTAATATGATGGTAAAGTAAGATTGGGCCAAAAGCTTTAATTAGAATAATTTGTCTGCGACCAGCCGTCACTCTTTTGTCCTTTTCTTTTTCTACACTTTGAATTTGGATGTGAGGTTAGAACCATTGGAAAGCCTATTTCCGGGGCATCAATTTGGACACAAGAACGACCTAAAACGGAGTCCGGATGGGAGAGTTACACTTGTTTGAAGTTTTAGAATCTGTGCTGAGAGCAGGTACGCTCGAGCGGAAATAGGAGCGCTCGAGCGGGGTTTTCGGGAGAGCAGCTTTAAAAAACGGGTTTTTGAGATCATTTTCCATATTTTCTTCTTCCCTCTTCCTTCCTCTTGGCCTAAGTCCGAAACCCTAGCCCCAAATCCTTGAATTCCTTTACTTTGATCGCAATCTACCATGGTTTTTGGCATCAAAGAAGGAGAACAAGGGAGGATCAATGTTTTTACCCGATTAGAACTTGGATTTGTGAAGGCTTCTTCTCACGCTCACCCCTTTGCTTGATTTTGAGGTAAAGGTTTGAATACTCTTCAATATTTGCATCCATAGATAGATTTGTGACATTTTATTATCTAAATACAAAAATTTCCATATTTAGAGCATGTAGTGTATAGTATGAGATTTGGGGTTTTATGGTTTAAAGATGTTGGGAGTTAATTGATGGATTAAAATGGTGGATTATGAGTCCTAGGTGTTTAATTAATGGAAAAATTGGAATAAAAGTGTTGGGTTAATAAGTTTGATTATTTCATGAAATTTCTATATTTTCTTGGAACCCTAGGTTGATTAAGGATGATAACCAAAGATTTGGCCCAAAATGAAAGTAGAATAATGAAATTGAGGTATTGAATTATGTATATACAAGTTTAATTGGAATTTGGTGATACTTGGAGATTATGTTTACGTTTGCGAATGAGCTTTGTTATGAGCATTGTGTAACATGTTTTAATGAGAAGGGAAATTTGAGGGGGGGGGGGGGGGAAAGATTGTTGATGATGTGGATGATGTAAACTTGGCTATGGAATGTTGAATTGAGCCTTAGCAATTTAATTTGAATTATGTGGAATTATATTTGGTGACATTGAGTTGAATAATATTAAATAGTGTGGATTATATTGGATGGTGATGATTATGTGGGGTTATGGTGATTATGTTGAGTTGTGTTAAATATTGTGAATTGAATTGTGTAGGGTTAGCTGCAGGGGCGGACCTGGCAACTAAACACTGTGAGTAATAGTATTATAGATGTACATCATTTACTGTTAATGCTTATTGTTATTAACATTCTGTTTCCCGTAAGCAATTATGTTGGTATGAATAGAGATTGCAAGTTGATGTGAACTTATGTAAGCATCGAAAGAAGTGGCATACATCGGTAAGCCTTGAAAACGATTCTACATTCTGACTACGATTAACCTATAAATTACCTATGAATCGCATATAATCTAGTGATATTATGGAATTGGTTAACAGAAGGGAATTATGAATGTAAACTCCGCTATTTTGAGTAGGAATGTGATACCTTGAATGTCCTATCAGGAATTCCTACCATCTGTTTAAATCGGTATATGTTTTGTGACATAGATATTGGTCTAACATGGATCAGCGAAAGGAATAATCAGATAAGACTACGGGTTGTTTTATATGATAATGACCATTGTGATCGTTGTGAAACTATAGAAACATCAAAAGAGTTTGAGAAGTTTTGTGTGCCATGTGAGAAACAATGTAAAATTATGAAAGTCTTAAAAGAAATTGTAAAGTTACGAACTATGTGGCCCTTGCGCGGGTGTAATAATACCGTGGTTTGTGGCCCTTGCCCGGTGGTTATAGTACCGTGGTTCAAGAATATGTTTTAAATGAATTTGTGAAATATTGTGAACTTGTGAAAAAAGGGCCAAGGGCCATTTGTGAAGTATGGAATTCCAATTTGTGGCTTATGAAATGATATGGTCGAGGGCCATTTGTGAAATATGAATTTCCATTTTCGTGAAGTATGGACTTATGTGGCCGAAGGCCATGTGTGAAATGTGAACCTCTGAGGCCAAGGGCCGACTTGTGAAATTTTATGAAATGTGAATCTATGAAATCTAAGGAACTTATGAAATGTGAATCTATGAGGCTGAAAGCCAACTTGTGAACTATGAAGTTAAAAGGCTGAGGGCCAACTTGTGAAACTAAGAACCTAAGTTATGCATCCAAGAAGCACAAGAATGAATGATATGATATGATGTGATATGATATAAGCGTGTGATAATGATATGATACTACAAGAAGCACTTTAGTTATAAGAAGCACTTTAGTTATAAGGTGTTCCGATTGAATTAATGAATGATGTTCAAGAATGTTTCCGGTATGTTACAAGTTCGAGTATGTTCCGGTATGTTTCAGGTATATGTTACAAGTTCAAAAAAAAAAAATGTTTCAAGGGCTTTCATGCCATATGTTTTAAGGGCTCTATGCCAACACGTTTGAAAGTTTCATGCTATGATATTCAAGGGCTTAAAGTCATTATGATCCAATATATTATGTGTCAAGCTATTATGTTTCGAAACTGGGCCTAAGGCCGTTATGAAATTAGTACAGAATCAGACTAACTATGTGAACTCGACAATTTCACACGCATTGATATATTATGTGTCAAGTTAAGCATTTTTTTGTTTATATACTATTATTCACTGAGCCTGGCTTACTTTGTGTTATGTCTGTTCTGTAGGTGACCACCTTGGAGGTCAGTCTCACCCGTAGCATCCGCTCTTCGTGGTGTCAACCCCGGAGGGTCCAGGCACTTAAGTAAAAGCAGTCATTTTGTGGGGTTCTATTAAGCTTTTAGCTTTATACCATGTTTATCTGTCTAAGGTTAAATTGTTTATAACTCTTTTATTACTTGTTGTGTTTGCTATGCCCAATTATAGGAGCTGGGTGTATATATGTATATGTCCATAACTAAATTATATGTTTGTTTGCTTTATGTTCAGTTTGTGATCCTGGCATGATAGTGGTCGCTCGATGGTTATTGTTCTTTTATTTATTTTAATTTATATTGTTAACGCTTCCGTTCAGGCCCCGTATGATATGTATAACAGGTTTAGTGTCTAGTTTCGAATGGGTCATGCCCAAACTTTTAGGGGCGGGTTTGGGGCGTGACACGACCACTTTTCTTTGTTGCAAACCAGAAAAAGTGGTTGGCCAACTAGTTTTTCTGGCTGGCCAACCAATTGTTGCTGCATTTCTCCAGTTTGCGGCAACAGAGAGCTAGAAAGGGCATGGCAATGTATTTGCAAGATTTGTGTGCACAACCACCCTCCCTATCATTTCATGAGCTCAAGGGAGTGTGGTTTTCGAACCTCGGGCCACCAATCACGCATCTCGATGCATGATGGGCGAAAAGCCAAATTGCACAATTCAATATGAAATGAATGCACACATAAACACATAATGCCTAGAACTCTATCATGTATGATAAAAAACGTCGGCGACTGAGAATTGAGGCACGTTTTATCACTTCAAGTATGAAACGTCCCTCGTTTCTCGTGTTTGGACTAACACCTATTCCAAACAAAATGCAACAACAAGCATGCAACATGAACAACCTAACAAGGCTAATGGCATGCACAATGCACAATGCTAAGAACATGGCATACTCAATGCAATGGACAACATGGCATACACAATGCGATGTAACCTAAGCATACACAATGCAAAGAACATGGCATACACAATGCGATGAACAATATGTCATACACAATGCAATGTAACCTAAGCATACACAATGCAAAGTATATGGCATACACAATGCGATGAACATAGCATACACAATGCGATGTAATGTAAGCATGCAAACAACATGCAATCAAACATGCTAAATGGACTTAAACCAAGATGGACAGACCTTAGCCATGCCCAAATCAGTAGCCATAATAATGAAACCAAGGCACAAAAGACAAGGCATGCATGCACAATGCATTGGCCATTCAAGTAGGCCTTAGCGTACAACTCTCAAGAGTGCTCAAGGAGTGATAAACATGGAAGTGTGACAACACTAAATGCACAGAAATAAGTTATGAAATGATGCCAAATCATTCAAACAAAGCAAGCATAGCATGCAAAGGTCCTTAAAGCATGAAGCTAGTAAAGAGGACTACAAAGGGGGCGTGCAATACATGACATAAGTGCATGAACCAACCACAAACAGAGCTCAAGTAGGTCAAAACATAGACCAAAACATGCTAAGTTAGGGGCTCAAAGGTCAAGGCATGCAAGCATACAAGCTAGGCCATAAGCAAAGCAATAATGCACAACACTCAAAGGCCCTTAAAACATGAAAGAAGTGGGAATATAGTCGTGCTATAAGCTCTGAAATGAAGTATTAAATGATGTCAAATCATCTAAATAGCTCAAAGATAGCACGCATGAGTCATCAAAACACAAAGCTAGCAAGGCCAATTGCACTACAGCTATACAAAGCATGAAGCATATGGCAAAGGCAACCCAAAATAGTCCTAGAACATGTCAAAATGAGACTAAGAAATGTATGAAAGGAAGCCAAAACAGGCTAACATGAAGGCCATAAGGCATGATGCATACAAGACAAATAAGGTGGATTACACTACACCTATTAAGACCAAGCCAGGGATGACTTAACCAACAAAAATCAGAGTTATATCATGGAAAAATAACCCCAAAAACACATTGAAATGATAGCTCACAAGCTTAGGCATGAAGGCATACACAATGATTCATGTTAAGGCATAAAGGGGCAAACCCTCCAACGCATTGAATGAGTGAAAGATGCAAGTGTATGACCATGAAACATGGATTGAAATCACATAATAAATTATTCCAAATCATTCAAATAGTCCAAGTAATGCATGCTAGTGGACTTGACGCACAAAGCTAACAAGCTAAAATGAACCATGGCTATACAAAGCATGGCATGCATGATCAAAACAATACAAATCAGAGCTAGAGCATGCTAAAACATGAATGAAAACTTCTTAGAGTTAAGCCAAAAGCATGCTAGAATGACATGTTAAGGCATGATGCATGTTAGGCTAATTCAAGGAGTTACACTACAAGTGGAAGGAGCATGCAAGGGGTGACCAAACCAAACCCTAAAAGAGGTATGACATGGTAAAACATCACCAAAAACATACTGAAATGGACTCAAATCAAGCTAGAATGACATGCTATTTCATGAAGCATACAAAGCTAGTTTATGAGATTTACACTACAAGTGTATTAGGCATGCATGGAGTGACAAATCCAAGTAAAAACAGTGGTATGCCATGCTAAAATAAGCGTAAATACATGCTAAGATATGGCCAACATAAGCTTAACAAACATGCTCACACATGAGGCATATGAAACAAGTATTGACGACACAAGGAGAGGGGATGACCCTCTCCTATTTGAGACCTCAACACATTGCTTCCACCACTGAAATTCCTCTGAGTTTCAGTGGTGAGAAGGTCAAAACAAGGTGGTCCCAAAGTGTAACAGCGCCCGCGAGGGACCTCGATGCTACAGTTCGGACTCCCCTTTTTTGTTTGTTGCGGTTCGTAATTTGAACCAAAGAGTCCAACTCTGGCAAATCGTTTTGAGAAAAAAAACGGATTTTGAAAAGAAGTGCCAAACATGGACTGCTTTGCCAGATACAGAGTCGCCACCTAAATAATTTTTAAAATGGGAAATTTAGGAAACCCTGACTCGGTGCCGAAGGCCACGTGTCCGTCATCACCAAAGTTGTCTTGGCTCGGGAGTTTGGGTACGCGATCGGGAAGGTCGACTATGAGCACCTTCGCCTTGGTCCAAGACCGGCCTCTACTAACCGTGATATCCGATTTTGAAAACATTACATGTTCTTATTCCGGTTATTAGCCTAGAATTACTATGTTATGCGCGCAGCAAACAAGTATAGACTAGATTGCCTAATTTGGAAATAAGCATTGCATATCTGTTTGTTTTGAAAGCGCTTTGGAATTCGCTACTCGCAAGTAGGCTAAAACACGGATTTCAACGAGTTTTTCCAACTCAAGCAATCCAACCTCCACCCACAGGCATTCAAACAGTTTATCTCATATAAGCACTTAGCCACATGGTAATCATGCCGTCATGTTAACATTCATACGCATGCGATATGCTAAAGCATAAATACTTACATTGTACTCCGTGCCAAAACAATAAACTAGTTAGCAAAAATGCATGCCCTAGTTCATGTTAGAGTGACTAATTCATCGCATACATAATGTGATTAGGATAGGCTCGGCTAACCCTAAAATGGCATGTGAAATGCAATCATTCGGTGCACGTATTCAAGTTAGATTTGAAGATACAATGCGGTTTGTATGATGTACCGAGCCCGGTGCATGTAAGACAAATGTATGGATGCACGCATGCATTACATAAGATATGGTAAAATAAATGTGCCCTAATCTACCATCGTAAGCGGGTAAATAAAAGGGAAGAAAGAAGTGGGGGTTGGAAGACATGCACACCACTCACACACGCTTATTGCAGATTTGCCCTCGCCCGGAGGGACCAAATAAATATTACAGATTAATTAACTACGCAAGCTAATTAAATATTACAGATCAATTAAATTAACTAAACAAATTAATTAATCTAATTAAAACAGTAAAGCCCTCGGGAAGCGGGTCAGATGCAGCGCATGCTCGGGACTTGTTTCGAATCGTCTTGCCATGCATAGTTGCCTCTGTTTTCCTCGCTTTGCTCCTCGAAACCGCCAAAGTCTCGGGAAAGCCTCTCAGACCTGGGGATCCCACCGGCTAAGTAGAATGACCACCGGCACTAGGATGTGGCCATCGGCACAAAATGAACCCATCGGCTGATGACTTACTGCCGGGCGGCACAAAATGTTGCCGGTCGGCAAACAATACCTGCAGAACCTGCAACTCACAGCAGTAGAGGGCAAAACTTGCATGGCAATACAATTCAAACAATGTATGCACCAATCATGCCCCCTATCATGTTTGCGACTCAAAGGGGTATGTGCCTCGATTCTCGGGCCACCAATCACGCATTTCCATGCATGATGGCCCAAAGAATTAAGTGTGCACTTTCATGTCAAATGAAATGCAAACCAATCAAACAAAACAAGGCCCAATTCCTATCACCAAATCAAGGAACAAGGCATGCATGCAAGATGCAATGCAACCTAGGCATGCAAGCTAAGGATGCAACATGGCATGACAAGGCACTTGTGTAAGCATACTAGCAAACATGAGGTAAGCATGCAAACTAATGAAAATGTGGACTTAAACATGATCTAGGCAACTCTAATTAGGCCTAAAATCAGTGGCCAAAACCAAGGAAATGAAGGCCAAAATGCACACACACATGCATGCAATCATGGTCCAACACCTTAAGCATAAACAAGGCAACTCTTAAGCACACTTAAAGAGACCAAACAATAGACAATTAGCATGCAACACAAGCTCTGAAATTGCACAAAATAGAGGTGCCAAACCAACTAATTCAAACAAGTAAAGCATGCAAATGGCCCAAGTACTTGAGGCAAGCCAAGAGGCTTAAACCAAGGTCAAACCCACCAAGCCTCACAAGGCTAAGGGGACTCAAAATAGGTCAAAGGCAGACCTAAACAACACTCAAGGAAGCCCTAGATGGCATCTAAATGGCTCAAGTCCAAAGGCATGCACAAATGCACTTTCAAGGAGCATACAACACAAGCTCATAAGGCGTTAAAGAGGCATGCAAGGCAAGCATACAAACATGTTAAAGGGACTAAAATAACATGAAAAATGACTCCAATCCACTAAATCAAAGCAAACAAAGCATGCTATACACTTACATACTTAAGGCCAACAAGCCCAAAAATGCAAAGAGGCTATATAATGCATGCTAGGGTCGACTCAAACAACCTAAGACAGACCTAAAGCATGGCAAAATAAGCACAAAAGCTGCACATGCTAAAACAAAGGCACACAACCTAAGGCATATTAAGGCAATCACAAGGCATTACAAGGTAGGTATGCAAGGCATGCATGGTACACCAAAACCAACTTAAAACCATGTTATATTATGGCAATATAAGCATGAAAAACAGTCATGGCATGCTCAACACACACCCAAACATAAGCTCCCTTAAGAGACCAAAAATGGTCCCTTTTAAGGACAACAAGGAGAGGGGGTGGCCCTCCCCTTTTGGAGACTTCAAGGCACCATCCCCACCACTGAAATCCCTCAAGATTTTAGTGGTGAAGAGGCACAAACACCAAAGTCTCAAAACTTGCACAAAATGGCACAAAACAAGGGCCTTACAAGGCCTAAGAGGGGTCAAACTTCCCCAAAGCACAAAACACTCTTAATAAACTATCAAGAGGGCCTAAAAATAGAACTTTTTTGTATTAAACACTAAGCACAAAAAAATTTCTAAGATAGGCAAAAATAAGATGCAAGAAACGGGTAAAAAGGGAGTAAAGTGGTTACCCTTGTAGACCTCTTCACAAATGGTGGTTTTGTGGCCTCTTTGAGCTCCAATCCAACCAAGAACAGCAAGAATAAGCCCTTATAACCTCAGTAGCCAAGGGAAGGTGAAACACTAGGTGCTTGTGTGCAATAGTATGGACTAAAACACACACAAGAGTGATATAGAGATAGGATGTGTATTGAACCCTAACCCTAAAACCAGAGCTTCCTCTGTATTTTCTAAGCAAAAAGCTCTAATTTTTCTAACCCTTGAGCAAGGGAGAGGAGGGCTCCTCTTATAGAGGAGCCAATCTTGTAAACTTACAATGTAAGCTAACAAGAGGGGCATCCCTCCATACACGAGGAAGCAAAAACCCGACCAAATTGTTTCAAAATATCTCAAAAGCAATGAAAGAATCGGCCAGCCAAAAATGTCATTTTGACAAAATTGACTGCCGACCGACAACAAAGAGTGTCGACCGGCAACATACATTGCCGGTGGCGACAAAAACCAGCCGGTGCCCTCTAACCACTGCCGGTGGTGTGTGGGGATGCCTCAAAAGGCATTCCCTGCCTCTCCAAGGCAAAACACAAGTGTTTGGTGCAAAACCAGACACAAAATGGTCGAGTTTGGAGATTCTGAGACAAGGTGCATAGCCGAGAACTCCGGGAACTCCAAACGAACACAAACATGGATAATCACCGAGTGTTCAAACGGTGACGTCCAAGTCTTGAGGACGGTCAAAAATGGGGTGTCTCTGCTTGCCCCTCTTGACAGAATCGAAAGTCATAACAATGACGGAGTGAATGTCAAAGCCCGAGACCCATTTTTGACAAGGCCGAAGACTTGGACAAACATGCAAGACAAACAAGGTATGCGCCCGAAGGCAGGGGCAAAATGCAACTGAAAATGCAAGAGGCCGAGCATAACTTATGATCATGCAAAGAAAGCTATAACGAAGCACACATGCAACACTTTTAAGCTAGCATACACCAGACTACACTACAATGCAGAAAGGATGTAAGAGAATTATGCAATTCTCAATACGTCTCACTCGGAGGGTACAATACCTGTGCGGCTCGTCCAGTTGCACTGGCCTCAAATGAACCGTACATACAATATCGTGCCTGAAAAGAAAACAAACTTAACAGGTACAATGTCGTTAGCAACATGCATGACAATGCAAATGAGACACGCATGCCAATGCAGATAAGACGACACACATGCCAACAAAAATGTGACACGCATGCCAATGGAAATAAGGCACACATGCCGATGAAGATGGGGCACACGTGCCGATAGAAATGAGGCACACGTGCCAATGCAAGTAAGGCACACGTGCCAATGCAAATGAGGCACACGTGCCAACGGGAATGAGGCACACGTGCCAATGAAAATGAGGCACACGTTGATGCAAATGAGGCACACGCGTGCCAATAAAAATGAGGCACACGTGCGATGAAAAATGAGGCACACGTGCCGATGGAAATGGGGCACACGTGCCGATGGAAATGAGGCACTGCGTCTTGCGAAATGAGGGCACACGCGCCTATGAAAATGAGGCACACGCGTGCCGATGGAAATGAGGCACACGTGCCGATGAAATGAATGAGGCACACGTGCGATGCAAATGAGGCACGTGCCAATGAAATGAGGCACACGTGCCTATGGGAATGAGGCACACGTGCCTATGGAAATGGGGCACACGTGCCGATGGAAATGAGGCACACGTGCCGATGAAAATGAGGCACGTGCCAATGCAAATGAGGCACACGTGCCAATGAAAATGAGGCACACGTGCCTATGGAAATGGGGCACACGCGTGCAAATGAGGAATGAGGCACACGCGTGCGATGGAAATGAGGCACACGCGTGCGATGAAATGAGGCACACGTGTCGATGAAATGAGGCACACGGTTATGAAAATGAGGGCACACGTGCCGATGAAAATGAGGCACACGCGTGCGATGCCGATGAAATGAGGCACACGCGTGCGATGAAAATGAGGCACACGTGCCTATGAAAATGAGGCACACGTGCCAATGAGAATGAGGCACACGTGCTAATGGGAATGAGGCACACGTGCCTATGGAAATGAGGCACACGTGCCTATGAAAATGAGGAGGCACATGTGCCGATGCAAATGAGGCACACGTGCCAATGCGAATGGGGCACACGTGTCGATGAAAATGAGGCACACGTGCCAATGCAAATGAGGCACACGTGCCAATGGGAATAAGGCACACGTGCCAATGGGAATGAGGCACACGTGCCTATGGAAATGAGGCACACGTGCCAATGAAAATGAGGCACACGTTCCAATGAAAATGAGGAGGCACACGTGCCGATGCAAATGAGGCACACGTGCCAATGAGAATGAGGCACACGTGCCAATGCAAATGGTAAACGATGCAAGTGTGACACGCATGCCACACGGAATGGAAAATGATGCAAATGATGCAAATGAAACAAATGAGACACGCATGGCTCATAAGAATGCAAAATGATGTAAGTGTGACACACATGCCACACGGAATGTAAAATGTAAGTGAGACACGCATGCCTCACGGAATGTGAGATGTAAGTGAGACACGCATGCCTTATGGAAATTGAAAATGATGCAAATGATGCAAATGAAACAAATGAGACACGCATGTCCCCTTAAGAATGCAAAATGATGTAAGTGTGACACACATGCCACACAGAATGTAAAATGATGCCAATGAGGTACGCGTGCCTGAAAGGAATGCAAGATGCTGCCAATGAGGTACGCGTGCCTCAAAGGATGCAAAATGCTGCCAATGAGGTACGCGTGCCTCAAAGGATGCAAAATGATGCAAGTGAGGTACGCATGCCTCACGAAGATGCAAAATGAAGCCAATGAGGTACGCGTGCCTCAAAGGATGCAAGATGCTGCCAATGAGGTACGCGTGCCTCAAAGGAATGCAAGATGCTGCCAATGAGGTACGCGTGCCTCAAAGGATGCAAAATGCTGCCAATGAGGTACGCGTGCCTCAAAGGAATGCAAGATGCTACCAATGAGGTACGCGTTCCTCAAAGGAATGCAAGATGCTGTCAATGAGGTACGCGTGCCTCAAAGGATGCAAAATGTTGCCAATGAGGTACGCGTGCCTCAAAGGATGCAAAATGCTGCGAATGAGGTACGCGTGCCTCAAAGGAATGCAAGATGCTGCCAAGTGTGACACGCATGCCACAAGGAAATGCAGAACAATGTAATTGTGACAAGCATGCCACACGAAATGTAAAACAATGCAAGTGTGACACGCATGCCACACGAAATGTAAAACAATGCAAGTGTGACGCGCATGCCACACGAAATGTAAAACAATGCAAGTGTGACGCGCATGCCACACGAAATGTAAAACAATGCAAGTGTGACGCGCATGCCACACGAAATGTAAAACAATGCAAGTGTGACGCGCATGCCACACGAAATGTAAAACAATGCAAGTGTGACATGCATGCCACACGAAATGTAAAACAATGCAAGTGTGACACGCATGCCACACGAAATGTAAAACAATGCAAGTGAACTCGAGTGCGCGACAACGTACATTATTTTCTTTTTGAAATGCATGATAATGCAAAACAAGGAGATGCACGACAACACAAATGATGTGCGAGGCGACGTATGTATTGAGGTGCATGACAATGCATGACAACGCTTGTAATAAAATGCATGACAATGCATGAGGGATGTGCATGACGGCGCGACGCAATGCACCAGACAACATGATGAATGCATGCAACGCACGCGGGGCAACTTTTGAATCTCGTAAAAGGCAAAAGGATACAAAAGGATACAACATTGCATGAATTTGAGTGCCACGCACAGAAGACACGGTCCGAGGTCAAAACGGAGGCCGGTTGAGTGTCGGAGATACACTTTCTTGCACTTTCTCGAGCTATGATGACCAAAAACCACTCATATTGCCTAAACAAGGCTGTAGGAAGATCACCAGCCGGAAGGGAAAGCCACCGGCTGTCCACCGGCTACAAAATAATTCCATCGGCACAATATTCTGCCGGCCAGCACAAAATGTTGCCGACCGGCAAAAAGTTCCTGGATCGGGGCAGATTCGACATTTCACCATGGGTGTTTTAAAATAGGGTTCCAAACCCTATTCTATCCATTAGCCTCCGCCGAAAACAAACTCTCTCTCTCTCTAGAGTCTCTTTTCTTCCTCGTTTCCTTGTTTCTTTGCGTTCTCACGCCCTTTTCGTCGTCGGATTCGCGATTACCTTCGCATTTCGGACATTTTCAACCGAACAAATCTTTGTTTCGGTGCCTCTTTTGCCACTTCCACCTTTTTGGGGTTTGTTCCCCTCACTTTCCTCTTCATTTCCGTGCCTTTTCACATCCCGACCTTTCCGACCATTTTCCACCCTACCGGGAGTTGACTTTTTGGTTGACTCTTCGTATTCCGACCCGATTTTCATTCTTCGACCATTTTCTCATCACTCTTGCCATGGCCGACGACATTCCACGCGGTGGGACTCCCCCGGATCACGAGATGGATCCCGGGGTTGAGCTCCTACCTTTGAGCGAGCGCCCGTTCGACCCGGCGACCTACCGACCGGCGATTCATGTTCTGCCACCCGACGGACTGCGCCAGTTCAGGAGTTTCGATATGGTGTTGGATCCCGAGCTCCTGCTACGTGAGCCTGCCTCCCACCTATCCTCTGGCGCTTTCAAGGTAACCTTCTTTCTCTGTTTTACTTTCTGCAACGTAGAATTTTTAACTGCCAACTGCCATAATCGACATTCTTTTAATCGCTTAGTGCCGATACATCGATACATCAGATATTGTAATCGATTACAAACGCGTTTGCAACTGATTATCTGTTTAAGACTCACACACGCACACACTGCACTAGCCTTGAACCACTCAAACCACGACACACACCGTATTTCACTGCAAACACCATTGCCCGATACCTGTTTGAATCTGAAAACATGCACGCATGCTACATTTGCATTGAACCACTCAAACACGCTTACGCATCATACGTTGTAGTTCACTATAAGCACACCGGCACCCGGTATCTATTTGAATCTGAAAATATGCACACATGCTAGATTTATACTGAACCACTCAAACACGCTGACGCATCACACATTGTAGTTCATTGTGAGCACACCAGCACCCGGTATCTGTTTGAATCTCATAAACTTGCACGCATGCTAGATTTGTACTGAACCACTCAAACACGCTGACGCATCACACGTTGTAGTTCACTGTGAGCACACCAGCACCCGGTATCTATTTGAATCTGATAAACTTGCACGCATGCTAGATTTGCACTGATTCACTCAAACACGCTGACGCATCACACGTTGTAGTTCACTGTAAGCACACCGGCACTCGGTATCTGTTTAAACCTGATAAACTTGCACGCATGCTAGATTTGCACTGAACCACTGTTTCTTCAAAACTGTACATTTTATATTGCTTCGCAACTACTTGTTTGAAAACAGGGAGATTCCCATACCATCCGTGGGTATGGGAATACTGTCGCTCGCGAGTGGTACGCCGAGCTTCCCGACGCAGTTTGCCATATTGTGGACCAGGCCGGCTTTGGCGCATTCTGCAGAGGACTCTCCAAGCTCACTACGTGCAGACCTCTCCTCGCCGCTCTGGTAAAGAGGTGGTGGGACACCATCGATTCATTTCATTTGTCTGCGACTGGGGACATGACGATGACCCCTTACGATTTCTCGATGCTCACAGGCATCGGGGTAGGGGGTGATCCGATCCCCTTTAACATTGATATGGACGAGTGGACCGCTGCCAGTTCAGTTCTTGGCCAAGACCGCCTCTTGCGCGTCCCGGCTTTGTTCGATACTCCTGGTTTGAGGTGCAGTTCAGGGTCCAGCCCCTCCTTGTCGATGCAGCCCCGATGACCCCAGAGGCCGTGGAGAGATACACACACGGCTTCCTTATGTTCCTGTTTGGGACAACCATCTTCGCCGACCGGGCGAACACAAGGTTTCTCTCGCCGCCAAGACCGGTGGATGTCGTGACATTTACATTATGATCGGGTGGCGCCGCTCGCCACCCTTTTATGGATATATGAGCTCACCCGTGGCAATGACGCTGTTTCTGGGGTTACCGCGTGTTTTGGGAGGTACATTTTTTTCTCGCTTTTATTTCTTCTATATTTTCAGACTCTACACATCGCACACATCGTAGTCCGCTTTACACTTGTCAGATACTATACACACGGCACACACATACTACGCTTACACCGATCAGACACCTCACACATCGCATACACTCGCACAATACACCGCACAAAACATGGCTCGCTTATTTCGCTTTTATTCTATATTCTGCTTTATCTGATAAATGCACTGGTATTTACCTTGCAGTTGTGGGTTTATGCCTACTTTCCTAGGCTCGCTCCCATACCCGATGCAGAGACCCCTCTGGTCGTCCCTTTTTCGCGTCGCTTTGACGGGAGATGCACCCGGAGGCCGCGAGAGACATTCAGCTTCTTCCGCCGCTACTTTGACACTATCACCCCCGCAGAGGCATGTTTTACTTGCAGTTCATTTAAGCTTTCCCTTTCCACTACATATTTCAATAACAGTAGGTAACAAACTGTATTTCATTTTCAGATCACCTGGCGGCCGTGGGCTCCACTGCCAGCGATGATGCGGGATCGATTTGCCGGTGCCGATGAGACCTCACGTTACCGGATTCTGCTCGAGGGCCCGGTTTGTCGGGCTTGGTACCTGGTCGAGCGTTTCCTACGCCAGACCCTGGGTTTACCGGAGCAAATAGTCCCGGTGCACCCTCCTAAGCACATGCGGGATACTGAAAGGTTCACTGCCGAGCTGATGGCGGACTACACCATTGGCTGGGAGGCAGACGATTTCAGAGGCGAGGGCGATTACTCAGAGTACGTCCGGACCTTCATCATGCGACCCCTGAGTGGCAGCCACCGAGTAGAGAGAGAGAGACCTGCGACGCCAGCGGTTGGAGGGGGAGCGCCGAGGAGAGCTCGAGTTCGTGTGGGTGAGTTCACGGGCGAGGGACGGTTGGCTGCTTCTCGCTTTTATTGATTTTCCGAGGCGGTGGTGGGCGACCTATCGATCCCTTCGCCTCCGCCGGCCGATCACGAGTTTGTCGGATCCCCAACTTGCCTCCGTATGTATTATCGCATTTTTGTACTCATTTCATTTGATTTATTTGATATTCCACGTAATCTCGATGCATCTGATCCTCTTGCAGGCGTGTTCTGAGTATACCCGGCAGTCATTGGAGATGAATGCCTCCATGATAGGGATGCTACAGCGGACATTCGACCTCCTAGCCCTTTACAACATTACGGTATGTTCTTTCTGACCACAGCCTCAAACCATACACAAACTGCTTTACATAATCTGATGCATAACACAACATCTCGAGCAACCGCTCGATACATCAGACATACATTGCATTCTGATCGATTCACCGCCACGATTCACATACACATCAGATATGTAATCGATGCATCGCCACGTGATTCACACATCAGACTCACACATTGCATTCGTGACCGATAAACCGCTTCCATATATACTAATGCATTTGCCTTTTATGCTTTTCAGCCTCCCTTCCAGATTCCTCCGGTGGGTGGCGCCCCAGCTGGACCTCCCATTTCTACCCGGGATGGCAGAGTATATCCCCGCACCAGAGGAGGGCGCACTTATGTCGGGAGCAACATGGCTCCGGCCTCAGATGACGAGTCTGAGGCAGAGACAGAGGCGGAGGAGACCGGTGATGGCTCGGACTCGAGCTCAGACGGCGATGCCCCTGGTGGTTCCCCTGTTGATGACACTCCTGGACCTTCGTCCAGGAAAAGGACCAGGACAGATTGACGACCCCGGAGCCATTTTTGACATTTGATATAGATTTTTACTATTTTTCTTCCTTTTTGCATTTTCCCCTTTTGGTTAGTAGCTAGGGTACTTTGTACTGCCACAGGCAGATTTTGTTTCCTTTGAAACTATGTATTTGAAAAGATGATATGAAATGAAACAAACGTTTTGTTTGAAAGAGTGTTATATCTGCACATTTCATACCCTGCACTATATTGCATCATATTACACCTCAAATGTAAATGATCTTAATTTGTTGTCTGAAAAGTGAATACTTGTAATTTGAGCACTTGCACTATGATAATCGGATAACCAACTAACTATCAGCAAACAACTCATACAAACCACTACTCAAACTGAACATACAGCCCATAGTCCGTTGGGGATTGATCTGCATACAGCCCATAACACAGCACTCGGTTCATTCTGCTCACAGCAAACCCTGAACAGATAACCCAATCTGACAAGACGGATCACAAAACTGACACGGTTGCAGTTGAAACACACTCGGATGTCCCAAATTTTTTTTTCTTCTCTTGCTTCACATGAATGTAGAGAATGGCACAGCATTCTGAGCACGAACGATTTTCTTCTTGAAATAAAGAAGGGTTTTCAACCGGGGTGTCGAGCCTGCCACAGAACACAGCGAGACAGACTCAAACAAAGAAACAAAAGGCACGCGACCTATCATAACGAAACATGCTTGAAAAAGACTCAAAGCTAGAATCGAGACCGACAGATCAAAAGACACGACACACGGACATGTTTACAAAAAGACCTCAAATCTCGAGGAGCCAATTCCTCCGGATATTATTCTCACCCTTTCTGATTTGTGATACTCATATCAATCGGCCCTCATGCTTGGTTTTTCTCTCAAAACCCTTTTCTCACTTCTCTCTCTGCTTACACCTCTCTATTCTTTATTCTCTCATTTTTTATCCCTCCCCAGGGTGGTTAATGGATGAATAGGAAGTCGCAGGTTCACACCCAACACTGTTAGCTCACGGTTATTTCTCCCAGTGGATAGAGTGCCTTTCTGGCAAGTATGTTGATGGGGGAAAGATAGAAGACCTGACTCAATTGTGCCCCTAGTTCGTCACTTTGACCATTTTTTTTTGTTTTCTAAAACAGTTTTGATCAAAATGAGAGTTGGATTAACACACTTATTCGATTTTTTATTTGAAAATCATGCGAATCAGGCTGTGAGCACTGAAAATTCTCCTTTTTGGGTCCAAACATGGTCCAATTTTGAAAATGAAATAGTTTTCGAGAAAATAGTCAACTTCAATAAAAATTTTCAAAAACTATTTTTGCAAACAATCAACGCTCAACGAGCGCGGAACTTACCCTCGAGATATACAACCTCAGATCGGGGACGATGGACAATTGCCCCTGGCTTAAAAGGGGGATAAGGCAACGGAAAGTTGCCCCTGGTTTGGACAGCAACTCAGGGCAACTTATGGCAATGCATGGCAACGGAAAGTTGCCCCTTGTTTGGATGATGCCGCGGCATTCTGTAAGCCAGTCCTCGTTGATGACGATCGGATCCTCGGACGTGGAGGAGGCGAAGACGGTTTGAATCAATATATGGACATAGTCACCTGGAAGGCATTGGTGGTTGGACTTCAAGAGGAAGTTGGTCACGTAATTCCAGGTTGCTGCAATCGAGACATTGGATTCGAAGGAGGCAAAAGTGATCAAAACCATGACATGGACTGAGATGCTATGGAAGCGTTGGGGCTGGACTTCAGGATGAAGTTGCCTACGTATCCCAAACATGAGAA
Organism: Camellia lanceoleosa; assembly: GCA_025200525.1. Taxonomy (NCBI): domain Eukaryota; kingdom Viridiplantae; phylum Streptophyta; class Magnoliopsida; order Ericales; family Theaceae; genus Camellia; species Camellia lanceoleosa. The sequence continues at coordinate 7,458,688 of CM045759.1, read as the reverse complement.
TCAAGCCTTACGTAGTTCCGGTTAAGGTACACTCGGGTATTTTAACCTTCACTGTTTAGGCTCTAACTTTTGCCAAGGTGCCCAATGCGGGTTTTCGACTTTGCGAGCTATGTTATTCTTCTTCTTTCTCTTTATTCTTTTCTTTTGCATTTTCATTTCTTTTCTTTCTTTTCTTTTGCTATTCTTTGTTCTTTTCTTTTCTTTTTTGCTTCTTTTTCGTATTTTTCTTTTTTCTTTTCTTTTTCTTTGCTCTAACTTTTGCCTGGATCGCCCTTTCGGGTTTTCGGCCCAGCGAGCCTCTCAAAGGGTAAAAGTGTAGCAAGCCATGCCAAATGGTTTTGAGATTGAAGCCTTTCTGTGTCCAGGAGAATGACTGTTGTGTTGATTTGCAGAAAAGTCCATCACGGCTGCTTCATGAGCCTTGCTTGGTGGGATCTGATCCCCTTGATCTGGCTTTGGTGCCTCTTGCTCGAGCTCCGCCTCAAAATGGGCCACACAGGCGTTTCATGGCACTGAATGTTTTGAACGGATTCCGGGTTTTGAAACAAATAAATTGAATCTTGAGGCTGAGAGCGATCCTGGGCTGCACAATCTCAAGAGCGATTCCACACAGGTATTCACAAGATTGCGCGAAACATTTTGTTTTTGAAAGTTTTTAAGAAAGCGACAAACCGCTCGCACAGAAGATAGTGTGGAACCAGTCTGGATCAAACCAGGATCCTTCTCAGTACTCACACCGACAAGCATGATTTCATTCATTAAAAGTTTAGCATGCCTCTCTTTCTCTCAAAATGATCAAAATTTTACAAAACCCGAGGAATTACTTCCTCTTCGTTTTCATCACCGCAGTGTTCGAAAAGGGGTTTTATGAAAAGCTTAGGTCATTACAACGATGTTTAAGGCACAAGAGAGTAGGTGGTATGTACTGTCGTTCCATTCACATCCTCTGGCACGGCTGACTCAAATAGCAACAAGTACGGAAATGTGATAGCCGCGGCTGTTTCATTCAGATGCCCTGATTGTGACTGGCTCCTCAACCGAGACAGACTCAAAAGGAAAAAAAAAAGGATAATTACAAAAAGACGTTCGAGGCAACAACCTTGGAATCACCTGGTATTCTATACAAGAGGGACTGACTCATTACGACAAGACAGACCCGGTAAGCAAAAAGACTAACTTAATACAGAGAGACAGACTCAAGACAAAACAAAAGACTGACTCGACACCCAAGTCAGAATTTACAAAATTAACATTAACAGATGCCCAAAAATGCGTGCCAAACGCCACATCCAAAAATGCACTGCACCGCCCTAAAGCGGTTCACCTTACGATTACATACTCAAGATATCTGTGTCCTCAAAATCCAACAACCGGGTGGTGACGGACTTTCTTTGAGGTGGGGAGGATAACCTCGTTGTTAATCAAATCTTGCACCTCATGACGGGCGGAAACAATTGTCGGTAGCATGGCTCGTCGCGGTGGTACGCAAAGATCTTGAAACAGGTCATGAGTAGCGAGGAGATTCTTGGGAGGCCGAGGCTCCAGGGGTTTAAGGTGTCCCCTCTTGGCAAGGATCTGAAGTGCCTTGGACAATGGCATGTAGAGAGCATGGAAGACCCGGCGCCCTCGGGGCAGGTACTTTGGAGCCTGAGCACTCTTGCTAGATGCACTAGCGAACGGATCGGCGGGTGCGGCGTTGGATTTGATCCTTTCGGATGCAAGGTTGGGAGCGGAAGAACTGTTTTGGCATGACGGGCCTATCCGATTCTCGATTGATCGAATCGCCTCAGCGGAGTGGGAAAGCATCATCCTGACTTTGTCACAACCGCAGATATCTGCTTGTTCATCCCCGACTTTCAAAGCCTCTCGCCACCAAAGGTTGTTCGATAGGGTCGGCATCTGCCTTCATCTTGCCTTTGTCTCTGGCCTCAGCCTGATCTAGAATTTGGTTTGATACATCGTTGCCATAGCTGGAGGTCATCTCCGGTTGGCTGAGTTCAAATACTATCCGTCCCAATAGAGGGGGCTCCTGGGGTATAAAGCCTCCGGCATATGGTGCGGCTGGTGGCGAAGCAGACATCCCATAGGCAAGATCCGCCACGGATCTTTGAAGATCACCTATCATTCCCATTAGTTCAAATGTAGTAGGCTCGCGAGCCTGATATAGTTGAGGGGTCCAAACTGGGTGTGCGGCAGGCGACCTGGGTGGATGCGGCAGATCAATATTAGCCTCACCTTGCGGGGTAATTCCTTGACCCAACGCGGCCGTCATGACCACGATCTCTTTTGAATTCTGCGTCATGCTACGTCACCTCGGCAAGGAAGACACTAGCCGTTTCGGATTAACTCTTCAATCTCTAAGCGAAGCGGAAGACAAGCGATTTCATTTAAGCAGATTAAACACGGATGTAGCCGAACAACTGCACTCTACTACTAATCATCGTTCCCGGAATCAGCATTCAAAATCGAATCGATACGCAAAACATAAGCGATTCTCGACAACACTGATACTAGTGCCCTCGGGCCTGATGCTCAAACTTTGCAAACTGATATATGCATTCCCTGCAGAGGTACACTCTAAAAGCACATAGCAGGTAAAAGAGAGCCAATACACCCCTATGTTGGGGTAGGGTTTCCCTGTCTTATTTTGTCAGGAGCTAGGGTTTCACTACGCAGTGACTTCAAACAACCTATATCGGGTAAGCAACCCGTCGTAGTTTGGAATGGTCACTATGGATCGAATATGCACTAGGTCGAATGGTCAAAGGGTGCCCGGAAAAACCGGGGTTTGTGTTCCCATCTTGGCAGAGCCATAACCGTCGACCTTATGGTCATGTCTTGACAAGACAAGCCTCCAGCAAACCGCTCAGGAATAGCAGATGGCCAACACGGTGTCCTAGGCGCACCAATGCACATGCAATGCAAAGAGACACATAAATGAAATCAAAACAGGATATCACGAGTTCGAGTCAAGCTCTCTAAAATCCCCAGCGGAGTCGCCAGAAACTGTAACAGCGCCCGCGAGGGACCTCGATGCTACAGTTCAGACTCCCCTTTTTTGTTTGTTGCGGTTCGTAATCTGAACCAAAGAGTCCAACTCTGGCAAATCGTTTTGAGAAAAAAAACAGATTTTGAAAAGAAGTGCCAAACATGGACTGCTTTGCCAGATACAGAGTCGCCACCTAAATATTTTTAAAATGGGAAATTTAGGAAACCCTGACTCGGTGCCGAAGGCCACGTGTCCGTCATCACCAAAGTTGTCTTGGCTCGGGAGCTTGGGTACGATCGGGAAAGGTCAGCTATGAGCACCCCCTTTCGCCCGGTTCGAAGACCGGCCTCTACTAACCGTGATATCCGATTTTGAAAACATTACATGTTCTTATTCCGGTTATTAGCCTAGAATTACTATGTTATGCGCGCAGCAAACAAGTATAGACTAGATTGCCTAATTTGGAAATAAGCATTGCATATCCGTTTGTTTTGAAAGCGCTTTGGAATTCGCTACTCGCAAGTAGGCTAAAACACAGATTTCAACGAGTTTTTCCAACTCAAGCAATCCAACCTCCACCCACAGGCATTCAAACAGTTTATCTCATATAAGCACTTAGCCACATGGTAATCATGCCGTCATGTTAACATTCACACGCATGCGATATGCTAAAGCATAAATACTTACATTGTACTCCGTGCCAAAACAATAAACTAGTTAGCAAAAATGCATGCCCTAGTTCATATTAGAGTGACTAATGCATCGCATACAGAATGTGATTAGGATAGGCTCGGCTAACCCTAAAATGGCATGTGAAATGCAATCATTTGGTGCACGTATTCAAGTTAGATTTGAAGATACAATGCGGTTTGTATGATGTACCGAGCCCGGTGCATGTAAGACAAATGTATGGATGCACGCATGCATTACATAAGATATGGTAAAATAAATGTGCCCTAATCTACCATCGTAAGCGGGTAAATAAAAGGGAAGAAAGAAGTGGGGGTTGGAAGACATGCACACCACTCACACACGCTTATTGCAGATTTGCCCTCGCCCGGAGGGACCAAATAAATATTACAGATTAATTAACTACGCAAGCTAATTAAATATTACAGATCAATTAAATTAACTAAACAAATTAATTAATCTAATTAAAACAGTAAAGCCCTCGGGAAGCGGGTCAGATGCAGCGCATGCTCGGGACTTGCTCGGAATCGCACTGCCATGCATAGTCTGCCTCTGTTTTCCCTGCTTTGCTCCTCTGAAAACTGCCAAAGTCTCAGGAATGCCTCTCAGGACACTGGGGGATCCCACCGGCTAAGTAGAATGACCACCGGCACTAGGATGTGGCCATCGGCACAAAATGAACCCATCGGCTGATGACTTACTGCCGGCCGGCACAAAATGTTGCCGGTCGGCAAACAATACCTGCAGAACCTGCAACTCACAGCAGCAGAGGGCAAAACTTGCATGGCAATACAATTCAAACAATGTATGCACCAATCATGCCCCCTATCATGTTTGCGACTCAAAGGGGTATGTGCCTCGATTCTTGGGCCACCAATCACGCATTTCCATGCATGATGGCCCAAAGAATTAAGTGTGCACTTTCATGTCAAATGAAATGCAAACCAATCAAACAAAACAAGGCCCAATTCCTATCACCAAATCAAGGAACAAGGCATGCATGCAAGATGCAATGCAACCTAGGCATGCAAGCTAAGGATGCAACATGGCATGACAAGGCACTTGTGCAAGCATACTAGCAAACATGAGGTAAGCATGCAAACTAATGAAAATGTGGACTTAAACATGATCTAGGCAACTCTAATTAGGCCTAAAATCAGTGGCCAAAACCAAGGAAATGAAGGCCAAAATGCACACACACATGCATGCAATCATGGTCCAACACCTTAAGCATAAACAAGGCAACTCTTAAGCACACTTAAAGAGACCAAACAATAGACAATTAGCATGCAACACAAGCTCTGAAATTGCACAAAATAGAGGTGCCAAACCAACTAATTCAAACAAGTAAAGCATGCAAATGGCCCAAGTACTTGAGGCAAGCCAAGAGGCTTAAACCAAGGTCAAACCCACCAAGCCTCACAAAGCTAAGGGGACTCAAAACAGGTCAAAGGCAGACCTAAACAACACCCAAGGAACCCCTAGATGGCATCTAAATGGCTCAAGTCCAAAGGCATGCACAAATGCACTTTCAAGGAGCATACAACACAAGCTCATAAGGCGTTAAAGAGGCATGCAAGGCAAGCATACAAACATGTTAAAGGGACTGAAATAACATGAAAAATGACTCCAATCCACTAAATCAAAGCAAACAAAGCATGCTATACACTTACATACTTAAGGCCAACATGCCCAAAAATGCAAAGAGGCTATATAATGCATGCTAGGGTCGACTCAAACAACCTATGACAGACCTAAAGCATGGCAAAATAAGCACAAAAGCTTCACATGCTAAAACAAAGGCACACAACCTAAGGCATATTAAGGCAATCACAAGGCATTACAAGGTAGGTATGCAAGGCATGCATGGTACACCAAAACCAACTTAAAACCATGTTATATTATGGCAATATAAGCATGAAAAACAGTCATGGCATGCTCAACACACACCCAAACATAAGCTCCCTTAAGAGACCAAAAATGGTCCCTTTCAAGGATAACAAGGAGAGGGGGTGGCCCTCCCCTTTTGGAGACTTCAAGGAACCATCCCCACCACTGAAATTCCTCAAGATTTTAGTGGTGAAGAGTCCCAAACACCAAAGTCTCGAAACTTGCACAAAATGGCACAAAACAAGGGCCTTACAAGGCCTCAGAGGGGTCAAACTTCCCCAAAGCACAAAACACTCTGAATAAACTATCAAGAGGGCCTAAAAACAGAACTTTTTTGTATTAAACACTAAGCACAAAAAAAGTTCTAAGATAGGCAAAAATAAGATGCAAGAAAGGGGTAAAAAGGGAGTAAAGTGGTTACCCTTGTAGACCTTTTCACAAATGGTGGTTTTGTGGCCTGCTTGAGCTCCAATCTAACCAAGAATAGCAAGAATAAGCCCTTATAACCTCAGTAGCCAAGGGAAGGTGAAACACTAGGTGCTTGTGTGCAATAGTATGGACTAAAACACACACAAGAGTGATATAGAGATAGGATGTGTATTGAACCCTAACCCTAAAACCAGAGCTTTCTCTGTATTTTCTAAGAAAAAAGCTCTAATTTTTCTAACCCTTGAGCAAGGGAGAGGAGGGCTCCTCTTATAGAGGAGCCAATCTTGTAAACTTACAATGTAACCTAACAAGAGGGGCATCCCTTTATACACGTGTATGGAGGGGAAGCAAATGCCAGCCAGCTGTTTCAAAATATCTCCAAAAGCAATGAGCAGTCGGTCGACCAAAAATGTCATTTTGACAAAATTGACTGCCGACCAGCAACAAAGAGTGCCGACCGGCAACATACATTGCCGGTGGAAACAAAAACCAGCCGGTGGCCTCTAACCACTGCCAATGGTGTGTGGGGATGCCTCAAAAGGCATTCCCTGCCCCTCCAAGGCAAAACACAAGTGTTTGGTGCAAAACCAGACACAAAACGGTCGAGTTCAGAGATTCTAAGACAAGGCGCGTAGTCGAGAACTCCGGGAACTCCAAACGAACACAAACATGGATAATTACCGAGTGTTCAAACGGTGACGTCCAAGTCTTGAGGACGGTCAAAAATGGGGTGTCTACACAAAGGCTTAAAAAGAAGGCACAAAAGTAAGGCCAAACAAGGCCTAAGAGGAGGTAGACTACCCCAAACACAAAAGTGACCTTAAATAAACATATTAAGCATACAAAATTAGAACTTTTTTTAGTAGGAAGTCAAGCTTAAATCATCATGCAAATAGGGCTAAAAGCTTAAACAAAAATAAGGGTTTAAGGAGTTAAAGGCTCACCCTTGAAGAACACTTTTGAAGCTACAACTCCAGCAAGTTTTTCAAGCTCGAATCGAGCCAAAAACCTCAAAACCAGCTCCTAGGCACCTCAGCAACAAAAGGATGGTGTTTGAGTGTGTGTTTGTGTACAAAAGTGTGATAAAATGACACTTTTAAGGCACAAAATGAAGAGTAAGAGCATGATAGATACAAGTATGTATGTATAACTCTCAAGCCTCTCCAAACTAAACCTGGAAGAGGGAGGGGGAGCTTCCCTCTTATAGGAAACAAAAGCTCAAGCTTCTTGGAGAAGCTAAAGGTTCAAGGCCATCCCTCCATATACGTGTATGGAGGATGGTTTCAGTGCCTTCCAACTATGCCAGCTGGAAGAAAATATCTCCAAAAAAGTGATAAAAAGCAACCGAACAATTTAAGTGGTTGGCCAGCTACTTAAAGTGGTCAGCCGACAACTATAAGTGGTCTCCCAAAAAGACAACTGGTTGGCCATGGTGGGAGAAGGTCAGTAGCATAAAACAATGCAGTGGTGTGGTGGCCGACCAGAAAAGATGGCCCAAAGACGAAGGAGACCAGTTGTCAGACCAGAAAATTGGCTGGCAGAAAGGAAAGTGGTTTGTAGGGAGAGAAACTGGTCTCCCACCCTTGTACCATCTTCCAAACAAGGAAAACAAGGTTTGTACCAAAAACAAACCAAAATGGATGCAAGACAAAAGTTCGGGAGGCAAAACGTGCAGCCGGGAGCCTCGAAAACTAGCTGACGAGCACCAAAAGTGGTTTACGACCACAAAAGTGGTCTCCCAAACCACAGTGGCCCTCTAGGCCAAGGCAACAAGGTGTGGTTCAAAAACCACGCCAAACGGAGAACGTTAAGCGATCCCGAGTCAAGGCGCGCGGCCAAAGGCTCCGAAAATCAGAAACTAGTCTCCAAGCAGGAAAAGTGGTCTATGACCACAAAAAGGTGGTCTACAGACATCCTCTTCCTTCCAGGGAAGGGAAACAAGGCTTGGTCCACAAACCGAGCCAAAGCACAAAAAGTTCAGGGGCCCGGAGGCAAGGCATCCAGCCGAAACTCCGGAAACTCGAAAGGAGCACAACATGCACAATCACCGAGCGCTCAATCGATGACGTCTGAGTCTTAAGGTCAGTCAAAAATGGGGTGTCTACGGCGAGCAATCAGACTCGTCATCGGAAGTACTAGCAAGAACATCCAAGTCTTGAAGGGCCGTAAAAAATGTGTTTTCTATACTTCCCAGCTAACCTAAGTTGGACGTTGATAGGGATAGAAAATTCTCTCCTAAAGTGCTCAAGTTTTTCTAGGGCATCTACTCTCCATCTGAACATGCCTATTATCTCGGCTAAAGTGGTTGGATAACAGAGTGATGGATATAGGTTTGAATACCTTAGCCAAAACCTATATCCATCTGAACATGCCTATATCCATCTGAACATGCCTAAAACTGGAACTAGGGCGAGGGTTTTTTGAAGATCAAGGAGGAATTCGTTTCAATTTTCCTTAAAAGAGTGTGATTTCTATCAAATCCCAAACCTAGGCCTATATGGAAACAAGAATCAAAGGCAAAAATCTAAAAACAAGTCAAAGAATAATATAAATGAGCATGATTCAGAATCAAGAAAACAATATTTTTTCAAGAAACATTGAGTAGGTGTGTGCAGATGTGCAAAAGCTAAGAACATTGGCAAAATTGTTAGAACTTCAAATTTATGAACACTATGTGCAGGAATCACGAACATTGTGAATAGACACAAGGATATATTGTACAATGAAGATTCAAGAACAAAACTTGATTTGCAATGGCAACGAACAACATGTAAATAGGTAACATATTTAGAATAAATCAAAGGAACAATAAAAGACCAAACTTAAAGAGGAAAGAAATTGTGAACTTACCGAGTGAAGCAGACAAAAAGTACACTGGAATAAGGACCGCCGGAGTCCAACGATTGTCTAGAGCCTGACAATAAAAAGCTCACCAGAAACGGTAGTTAGATGATCGCAGAAAGCTCACAAACACAATAATAGAGGTTTGAGGGAAGATTCGTAGACAGGGAAAACTTTGAAAGAGAGTGCAAGAATGTGAAGTGAAAAGACAAAGAGAGTGAAAGAGTTTTTGTTAAAAAGAAAATGCGGCAAAAAGTAATTAAAATGCCTTGGATGGCGTGCTTGTTAGGCAGCGTGCATAGAAGCGACGTGACCTAATAGCGCGTGTCAGGTATGAACCAATAAGAAAGGGACGCGTTGAAGGAAAGGTTGAGGAAACTGTGTGTGACAGCTCATGCGCACATTAAAATCTTGGAGTTCTTGAGTTAATGAAGCAACAACCTTGGCTAGAGGAACGACCTTAGTTGGGATGTCTAAAGAACTTGATTCTTGGTTCTTGACCCGTGGTAAAGTGGACATTTGAGTCATGGGTACTTGAAGCCAACGAAATGATCTTGGTTGTGAAGAAGAAATGTAATTTTAGCCGACATTCTATACGGGTGAACGATGTAGGCTCCATTACGTCAGATTGTCAAGGTAATAGAACCTAGGGGGCAGTTGTGGGGACATATTTTGTGAATGAAAGCACATGGCCATGGTGACGTCGAAGTGTCAACCGAGGTGCCACGTGGCTTGGTCACGCTGCTGAGATAATCTCGGGCAGGCCATGGTTATCTACGGAAATACCAGAATCAGGGATAAGCGGATAAGGGACAAGAGTCCTAGAACATAAGAGGATCTCAGTTTGGATAAAGATAAAGCTCTTAGGGAGTTTATCCCTATCTAGCTGAGGGTCAAGGATAGGCATTGAGCTTGAGTCCATTGAAGTAAGGCTTCTACAAGGATCAGGTCAGTACTGGGTATCAAAGCAGTACACCCTCGTGAGTGTAAGGTATGTTTTTATGAGTGATATACTGTTATTTCTTGTGAGTTAAGCGTAAATTGCTATCTTTGAGAGATATTGATTACTGACTTGATCCTTGAAGTGCCCCCGGGTGGACAAACCACCGCCGAATTCGTATCTTTCTGTGACAGGTTGTTCGGGCTTAATTTATTCTGCCGGTGCTCTCCAGTTGAGTTTTCCCCTTTGGTTGTGTAGTCGGAAATCAACACCCACAATATATATGAGTTAATTATACTTTTAATTTCAGTAGTTTCATCTAAATTTCATTCTAGTCTCTATAGCTTTAAATTGAACAATTTAATTTCTACACTTTAACTTTAGTTTAAGTTTAGTCATTTCGGCCAAAATTCTATTAATTTTGTTTCTACATGTACATATTATGAAAGTAACAAATATTTCAAATTTGTTAACTTTAATCCAACTTGAATGGAATGAACAAATTAAAACTAGATTTAAAATGTAGGAATCAAACTATTCAATTTGAAATTATATGGACCAAAGTAAAATTTGATTGCTTTGAAATTATTTTCATTCCACAAATGTTAAATTTTTAAAAAGATTTTCACTAAATTGAGAATATTTCCCATTTACCTTTTTTGTGAGATTTACCATAAATTTATAAAGAAACCAACTGAAAAAACAAAGTCTTATAATTGATTCATAACAAAATAAAATAGGTGAAAAGTCCGCTGGGTATTTATTTATTTATCTTTTTTTTTTTTTTTTTTTTGGTGACAAGTATAGTATTTGGAAAATATTTTTGTGAGAAGTATTTTTGTTATTTTTGAGGACATTTTGTTTTTAATTTTACATTTTTAATTTTTATTAACAATAATCTGTTGAATTTTCATCTGTGTGAAATTTTATCTGTTGAAATTTACCACTTAATCTATTGAATTTTTACACCTCTCTTTTCTTTTTTTCTCTCTATGTATCTCTCTACAAACCCACTTGTATGGGTGTAAACTCGGCCCGACCTACCTAAGCCTCGGCTCAGGCCGATCGACTGCTGGGCCTTGCGGGCTCTCTCCAATTTTTGAGTCAGGCAACGTGGAAAAATCTTGACCTAGGCTCAGGCCCAAGTCCACTCAAAATCAATGGGGCCAAGTCTAATTATTGTTTTTAAAACAAAATTCACCAAAATTTTACTTTTTTTCACCAAAATAGCTTGAAAATGATATTAGGCCTCGGACGGACCTTGGAGTGGGCCTGGAGCAGGCTAAGCCCCAAAACACACAGCCTAGGACTAGGGTTATGGGATGGGCTCAGCCTCGAGCTCAGGCTTAGGCCACGTGCGGGTCGCGGGCCAATGGTCCGATTTTACATCCATATTAGAGGTGTAAATTCGGTCTATCCTGCCTAGGCCCAGGCTAGGGCCAACCTATAGTCAGTCCTTGTGGGCTCTTGTCAATTTCAAGTCGAGCTCATATGGAAAAAATATCGACCTAGGCCGAAACCCACTCAAAATCGGGCCATGGATCGAGGTCAGGCTGAGTAGTTGGGCCTAGGCTTAGACTCGAGCTTGAGGTGGGCCTAACTATATTTTTATTCAAAAAATAAAAAATCACCAAAATTTATTTTTTTTTCCCCATTAAAATAGCTTAAAAATGATATTAGGCCTCAGGCGAACTGGACCTGGGAGTGGAGCGGTGAGCCAGGCTAGGCCCCAAAACACATGGCCCAAGCGCAAGCCCATGGTCATGGGCTAGGCTTGAGCCTGGGCCTAAGCGGGCTGGGTCGTAGGCCGGTGGGCCAATTTTATACCCCTACATACTACTTCTCTTTTCTCTTTCCCTAATTTGTTGAATTTTCATGTGACAACAGAATAGAATTTTTAAAAAATAAAATCACTTTATCTATGAAAACATTATTAATATACATAATGGGAATCTATGTAAATTTATAAGAATATGATTTCCCATATGTTCAGAGAGGAAGAGGTGGGTCAGAGTATGAATATATATAAGCAGGAGCATAACTAATAAAAAAGAGGAAGGAATAAGATGGCAAGGTGATTGCAAAGAATGAAAGCAAAAATTGTTGAGAACTTCATCCTCAGTTACTGTAATTCCATCTTGAGGTAGGCACACAACTAAGGTAGTGGCACTAGATGCAACAATCGTTTCCATTTTCCCCTCTAAAAGCATTACCAGTCCCACTGTAAATCTAAAGCATTTATCACCATGAAGGGAAAAGAAAAAGAAAGGAAATTAGGGTTGCCACGAGCAAAATAAGGTGTTCATCGATACTACAAATTTCTACAACAGAAGAGAGAGAGAAAGTTTTTACATGCTCTAGAAATAGGGCAGGTGGAGAAACAAACCTCTCTCTCTCTCTCTCTCTCTCTCTCTCTCTCTCTCCCATTCCCAAATTAACTAGTCGTGGAGGCCGCCAAGTTTAAGTCGCGGCCCTCTGCATCACCCAGATCTTCTAACTCACCTGCAAGCTCGACCACTGTAGCGACGGTTCGGTGACTAGTTGTGATGTGTCAACTTCGCCGAAGCTGGATTTGTCTTGACCTGAACTTACCCCTAGAGGTTTGAATCATAACCGACAAATAATCATGAGATTACCTACAACTCCAAACAGAATTCAAATCATGTTTAACTATATGGGGCTAGAAGCCGAAGTAGAATAACAAAATTTGTCTAATGAGCTTATGCATAAGTGGCATGAACGAAAACATTCTATATGTTAATAACTCACATCTGATCATAGATATATAAAAATATTACACATATCCATAAATCATTCCACACAAGTACAAAACATTATCTTATAACACTTAAGGAAAGCACAAAACGTGGTTAAACATGACCAACAAAAACAAAAGGAACAAAGCCTCATCCAAGAGGCGCTTCAGGGTTAACTTCACAAAACTCGGTAAACTTCAGACTCCTCTAAGGCTGGGCATTTGGCTGCTTACCTACATACATATATATATATATATATAATGGAGTGAGCTAAAACCCAATGAATAACATTAGAGTAAAGAGGTTATATGAATAAGTTCTAATACATAATGTAATTAATCTCATACCCAAATTCTTATCATAGCAGAATGACCTCAGGTCCAAAGCAGAACGACCTCTGGTCCAACATATACATAAGTATAGAACGAAAAAGATTATACTTAGCGGAGCGACCTTGGGTCCACTCAATTATAACTATATAATGACCATTAGGTCTACACATAACAGATATCCAGATATTCAGAATAACATTAGGTCCATCTTATTAACTATACAGAACAACATTGAGTCCATTTCAAATATACGGAATGACCTAAGGTTCAACATATACATTCTTATCCCATTAATCCCATATATATATATTATATAGTTTAGACAGATAGAAGGCTAATTCATAACACAAAATCATAAGTTCCAGAAAACTTACCACATTGGTAACACTTAGAAAATAATGTACATGAAAATATCTTTACTAAGATATTACTCACAATGATTTAGTTGTCGACATGCCTTCGTGAATGAACCTACACAATTCATAACATACACACATTGAATCAGATTGCCTAATCGAATCATCCTTTAACTTATTCAATTCTTTTAAGTCTCATTCTAACTCATTGATTCATTAGGGAGGCCCAAATCATGCCTAAGAATGCTTGGAAGGAAGAGAGGATGCAACTATGAACAGGATATGACTTTTCAAAATATACTGAAATATGGCACTTAGCTTGAGCGCAATATTGGTCGCTCGAGCGAACCACATGGTCTACAAAAGTACTGGATGGTCCGAATCTAGGCTCGATGGTCACTCGAGCCAAAGTGAAAAACAAACAAAGGTCACTTGAGCAGTCACTTGGTCGCTCGAGCCATGTGCAATGCTGTACAAAAATACTGGATGCGTGGTATGTGCGCTTGAGCGATAACTTGGTCGCTTGAGCTATAAGGCCAAATTTTGGGTTTTAAAACTGAAAGCTTAAGTTTCCAATCACCTTTTCAAAAGAAAAACTCATGCATGGCTTGTTCTTTAAGATTGAACACTCTTCAATAAGCATAAATACATGATCATTTGCAAATCCTTTACCTAAAACTCATCAATTTAGCAAAAATGAGCTCAAAACCTTCGTGCATGTAAGATTTTCAAACTCATTTCTCTTGTATTCTTCAAAATATGAACTTAACTCTCATATTCATGAAGTAAAACTCTTGAAGCTTTAGAAATCAATGATGAATGGGAAATTGGCTTCCAATTCAACATGGGTAATAGAATTCAAACTCAAGATGGAAAAACTTAAAATAATCATGCATGCATGTAAAGCTATTATAATTTTTCATGATCTTTGAGCCAAATCCTTTCCAATTATTCATAAACAAGCACAATCACTTCCTAATTACATGATCTAGATGAATTATCTTTCTGAATTAAAGGTCAATTCCTTACTTGGAGCCTTGAATTACACCTATCCTTGCACAAACTTGAGTTTCTCAAGCAAAATCCTCAAGTTCTTCTTCAATCTCTCTCTCTCTCTCTCTCTCTCTCCCTAGATGAGAGTTCACTCTCTCTCTACAAAGTTTCTCCAACAAATTTCTACTCAAGAATGAGCTTAAGGCTCTCATAAAACAAGTATATCTACTTGTGATTAGCTTAAGTTAATTAAACAAGCTTAAGGATAATTAATGAAGCCTTAGAACAAATTAAACAAAGCTTCATTAAATCAGAACTTAATTTTTCTGAACTGAATCTAATTTTAATCAAATTTCTCAATAGGCTACAGAAATTTTGCTATCCTTATTAAACTTATGAATTTTGGTTTCCAAAGTCCTTAAAGCCTTCAATTTTGAATTCAAAACATAAATCATAACAAATATTCCAACAATAAACAAGTATGCATACAAAATCACATTAAACACATAAGTAACATTCAAAATTAAATTAATAAAGGCATATTATGTAACAGAGTTGTCATAGTCTTCCCCCCTTAAGATGTTTGGTCCTCTAAACTTACGTTACCTTGTGTCGGAAATAACTCAAGATATCTTTGTCTCATTTAATCTTCTTTCTACCAAGTTCCTTCCATGCCATAGTGTTTTTTCCATTCTATTTCAACCATAGGGATTACTCTATTCCTTAACTGTTTCACTTGTTGGTCGATGATTTGGATTGATTTCTCTTCGTATTCCATATTATCATCGAGAGCTATCCGGTGGTGATCAATAACGTGGAATGGATCTCGGAGATAACCTCTTAACGTTGACACATGAAACACATTGTGCATTTGTTCCATCCCCAGCGGTAAAGCAATTCGATACGAAACTGGATTGAGTCTTTTCAATATCTAAAATGGCCCAATATACTTAGGTGATAACTTACTTTTCTTGCCAAATCTTGATTGACCCTTCATCGGAATTACTCGAATGAACACATGATCACCGACTTCATACTCAATAGCCCTTCTTTTTTGATCCGCATAACTCTTTTGTCGGCTTTGTGCACTTTTAAGCATTTATTGAACGATTTTGATCTTTTTTAGTAGTTGTTTGCACAATCTCGAGATCAAGCGAAATTATGTCCCCAAATTCTATTCAACAGATTAGAGATCTATAGTTTCTGCCATACAAGGCTTCCTACGGTGCCATACCAATCCTATAATGAAAATTGTTATTGTATGCAAATTCCGCCAATGGTAAGTAGGTTTTCCAACTTCTGTGAAAATCCAGAAAACATATTCAAAACATATCCTCTAAGGTTTGTATACTCCTCTCTGATTGCCTAACAATTTGCAGATGGAACGCAGTACTAAATCTCAATTCTGCCCCCATTGCTCTTTGAAGGCTCTTTTAGAATCTAGATACAAATTTTGGATCCCTATCTGAAACAATAGATACCAAAACTCTATGCAAATGAACAATCTCATCGATATAAATAGTGACAAGTCTATAAGCATCATAAACAGTTCTCACAGGTAAAAAATGTGCAGATCTCGTTAATCTATCCACAATAACCCAGAAAGAGTTCATACATTCAGGTGTTCGAGGTAAACCAACTATAAAGTCCATGGTTATGTGTTCCCATTTCTATTCCGAAATGAGAAGATGTTGAAATAGCCCTGCCGGTCTTTGATGTTCAGCTTTGACTTGCTAACATTAAAGGCATCTGAATACATAATCTGCAATTTTCTTTTTCATACTAGGCCACCAATAATTTTGCTTCAAGTCTTGATACATTTTATTATTGCCCAGATGCATTGAAAACTTTGATTTGTGAGCCTCGTGTAAAATTCTTTTTTTTTTCAAGTTAGAAGTGTTTGGGACACGCAGTTTCCCTTGAAATCTCAACACTTGGTTCTCAACACTGAACCCCGGTCTTGGATTTTATTTTATCTCGTCATATACCTTCTTAAGGAATTCATCCTCCCTGTGTTTTTGCTTTATCTCATCAATAATTACCATTTGAGCAAAAATAACGGCTATCATTCCGCTTTGTTCACGAAACATCACTTCAATCTCAAATCTTTCCAAGTCTTTTAACAATTCTTTCTGTTTAGTGAGCAACCCGTTGACTTCCTACTCAGAGCATCAGCTACAGTGTTGGCTTTGCCCAGATGATATTGAATTTGAAGATCATAGTCTTTAATCAGTTCCAACCATCTCCTCTGTCGCACGTTTAACTCCTTTTGAGTGAAAAAGTATTTCAAACTCTTGTGGTCAATGTAAACTTCATATGTAGCTCCATAGGGGTAGTGGCGCCAAAATGTCAAAGCAAATACGACGGTGGCCAACTCCAAGTTATGAGTCGGGTAGCTCTTTTCATGAGGTTTCAATTGCCGAGAAACATAAGCTATCACTCTTCCATTCTGCACCAAAACACAACCAAACCCTTGTAAGAAGCATCATTATAAATGACAAAACCTTCCGTACCTGATGGGAATGTTGAAACTAGTGTTGTGGTTAGCCTCATTTTCAGTTTGCAAAAAACAAATTCTCTCTCATCAGTCCATTCAAACAGTTCCCCCTTTTAAGTAAGTTAGGTAAGTGGTACAACTATCATTTAGAAGTCTTTCACAAACCTTTTGTAATATCCAGCTAATTCCATGAAGTTTTAGACTTTCGTTATATTTGTAGTGTAGGCCAATTCACAAATGCCTCAAACTTTTGTGGATTTACTGAAATCTCATTCCTGTTAATCATATGCCCTAAAAATGTAACCTTATCTAGCCAAAATTCACATTTCTTCAATTTTACATATAATTTCTTCTCCTTAAGTGTTTAGAAAATGGTTCTCAAATGTTGTTCATGTTCTTCTTTACTTTTTGAGTATACCAAAAGATCATCAGTGAACACCACAACAAATTTATCAAGATAGGATTTGAAAATTCAATTCATAAGGTCCATAAATGCTACAAGTGCATTTGTCAATCTAAACGGCATAACTAAAAATTCATATGCCTGTACATTGTTCGGAATGTAGTTTTCTCAACATCTTCAGCTTTCACTTTCAACTGATGGTATCCGGATCTCAAATCAATCTTCGAAAACACTTGTAAACCCTGTAACTGATCAAATAAGTCATCAATACGAGGAAAAGGATATTTGTTCTTGATTGCTACCTTATTCAGTTCTCAATAATCTATGCATAATCGAAGTGTTCCATCTTTCTTTTTTACAAATAGAATTGGTGCACCCCATGGTGAAGTACTCGGTCGGATAAAACCCTTGTCAAGTAAATCTTGAAACTGATCTTTCAATTTCTTTATTTCAGTAGTTGACGTCCTATATGGAGTGCTTAAGATGGGTTGAGTACCCGGCATAACTTCAATGGTAAATTCAATTTCTCGGTCGACCAACTCTCCTGGTAATTCTTCCAGAAACACATCTGGGAATTCTCTAACTACTGGAATATCATCTAACATAGTATTCATGGATTGATTAGTCAAAATACTACATAGATAGCCCTGACATCCCTTCTTAAGTAGTTTACATGCTTTCATTGTCGAAATTAAGTAAGGTGGAGGTACTACATCGTTAGCCTCAAACAAAATTTTATCACGTCTAAACAAAACCCGTTTTGTTATACAATTAATACCAGTTCATCTCCAAAATTATATCAAAATGCCTAATATCAAGAGACAACAAGTCTACAAACAACGTAGTATTCCCAATAATGATTTCACAAGCATGATATACAAATGAACACAAAATAGATTCCCCAAATGGAGCAGACACACATAACACATAGAGTAATGATTCCATGGGTCTATTCAATCTATATGCAAATGTAGTAGATACAAAACAATGTGTCGAACCCGAATCAATTGGCACAAAAGTATCTTGGTTGCAAATATAGAGGGTAGCTAAGATGACGGTTTCGGTATTCCATGTATCACCCAGGACAAATGCAAAAACTCCTCTTTACCTAAGTGTATCTCTTGTAACAGTTGGTCTTGCAGTGTTTCCTGGCATTGGGACGAATTCGGTTGGACTAGCGGTTGGTCTTCCACTTCTTTGCTTAATATGTGGACAATCTCTGACCATATGCCTTGTCTTACCACACCTAAAGCATGCCTAGAAGTACGGTAGCGAACTCTCTGACGTTTCTTGCCACATTCATTGCATGTCGGTGCGGGGACTCTTGTCGAATTTGAGACATTAGACGTTCCCAAATTTTGCTTTTTTGATGACAATGATCCCTTATTTGAATAATAATCATGTCTCTTTACTTTCCATTCAAACAGTCAGTTATGTGAAGCTAAATTGATTCAGACATTAAAGCTCTATCAAGAACATCTACATACTTTGGCAATTTGAAAACATTTACTTTTTTTAGGATTGCATTCCGAAGTCTACCTTCAAATTTTCTCGCTTTCTTGTCATCAATATCGACTATGTGTAGTGCGAATTAGGCCAACTCAGTGAATTGTGCCTTTTATTCAGCTACTATTTGGTTGCCTTGTTTCAACCCTTCAAATTTAGTTACCTTCCGATCTCAGATGCATTGAGGGAAGTACTTATCGTCAAAGATCCCAAGAAATGGGCCCAACTGATTCCCACATTTTTATCTCTGACTAACATCCACCACCTATGAGTGTTGCCTTCCAAGGTAAAGGCCGCTAACAGAACTTTCTGTACATTAGTGTGTAAGAATACTTTTTTCAATGATGAGAACCCATGCCTAGGCTTTCAAAGGATCCACTTATCCCCATAACAATGGCGGTTTCATTTTCTTGAATTCTTTAGTCAAAGCAATCGTGTGATCATCCATCTGGTGCTTTTGTATTGGAGGTAGTACAGGCATTGATGGAGGTGGGGGCAGTTGTTGTTGTTGTTGCATTAGTGATTCAACCATTTCCTGAATCATTCTATCTATTCTGTCTAGACGGGTAGTGGAGGACTCCCCTATCTCATCAATCCTAGTTCTCACCATTATCTATAAAAAGTTTATTATAATAAACATAGAAATTTACACATTTATGCATAAGCACAACAGTTCATATCTCACATATTCACATATTTGCATAATTTCAATGCACACAAGCATATACTTATCAAATGAATGCATCCTTAAGTCTTTTTTGGACACCTTATTACTCAATTGGACAAGTGTGTGAGTTATTAATTTGTGCTCTTATACCACTTTATCATGACCCGAACCCACTCTTAGAGGTTTGAATCATAACCAACCAATAATCATGAGATTACCTACAACCTCAGAAAAAATTCAAATCATATTTAAATATATGGGGCGCGAAGTGGAAGCAGAATAATAAAATTTGTCATGTGCTTATGCATAAGTGGCATGAACAAAAACATTATATATGTTAATAACTCACATCTGATCATAAATATATAAAAATATTACACATATCCATAAATCATTCCACACAAGTACAAAATATTATCTTGTAACACTTAAGGGTCAAAGTACAAATCGTGGTCAAACATGACCAACAAAAATAAAAGTAACAAAGCCTCATCTGAGAGGCGCTTTAGGGTTGACTTCACAAAATTTGATAAATTCCAGACTCCTTTAAGGCTAGATATCCTGCTGTTCACCTACATACATATATGTAACGAAGTGAGCTAAAATTCAATGAATAACATCCGAGTAAAGAGGTTATATGACTGAGTTCTAATACATAACGTAATTAATCTCATAACCAAATTCTTGTCATAACAGAACAACCTCGGGTCTAAAACATAACAGAACAACCTCTGGTCTAACATATACAAAAGCACAGAATGGAACAAATTATACTTAGCGGAACGCCCTTGGGTCCAATCAATTACAGCTATATAATGACAATTAGGTCCACACATAACATATATCCAAACTTATCAGATATTCCGAATGGCCTTGGATCCATCTTATTAACTATACAGAACAACCTTGGGTCCATCTTATTAACTATACAAGATGACCTTGGGTTCATTTCAAATATACAGAACGACCTTAGGTCCAACATGTACATTTTTATGTTATCAATCACATTTACAGATATTACGTAGTTCAGACAGATAGAAGGCTCATTCATAATACAAAATCATAGGTTTGGAAAAACTTACCACATTGGTAACACTTAGAAAATAATGTACATAAAAATATCTTTACTAAGATATTATTCACAATGATTTAGTTGCCGACATGCCCTCATGGACGAACCTACATAATTCATAACTTACACACATTGAATCACATTGCTTAATCAAATCATCCTTTAATTTATTGAATTCTTTTAAGTCTCATTCTAATTCATTGATTCATTATGAAGGCCCAAATCATGCCTAAGAATGCTTGAAAGGAAGAGATGATGCAAATATGAACAAAATACGACTTTTTAAATTATGCTAAAACAGGGCACTTAGCTCGAGTGCAACTTTGGTCACTTAGCAGACCATATGGTCTGCAAAAGTATTGAATGGTTTGAATCTAGGCTCGATGGTCGCTTGAGGCAAAGTGAAAAACAAACTGAGGTCGCTCGAGCCAAGTGCAATGCTCTACAAAACTACTGGATGCATGGTATGTACGCTTGAGCGATAACTTGGTCACTTGAGTTGTAAGGCCGAATTCTGGGTTTTAAAACTGAAAGTTTGAGTTTCCAAACACCCTTTCAAAAGCAAAACTCATGCATAGCTTGTTCTTTAAGCTTGAAAACTCTTCAATAAACATACATAGATGATGATTTGCAAACCCTTTACTCAAAACTCATCAATTTAGAAAAATTGAGCTTAAAACCTTCATGAATGTAAGATTTTCAAACTCTTTTCTTTTGTACTCTTCAAAATATGAACTTGACTCTCAAATTCATGAAGTAAAACTCTTGATGCTTTAGAAATCAATGATGTATGGGCAAATTAGCTTCCAATTCAACATGGATAATAGAATTCAAATTCAACATGGCAAAACTTAACATAATCATGCATGTATTTAAAGCTATTACAATTTTTCATTATCTTTGAGCCAAATCCTTTCCAATTATTCATAAACAAGCACAATCACTTCTTAATTACATGAGATAGATGGATTATCTTCATGAATTAAAGGTCAATTCCTTACCTAGAGCCTTGAATTACACCTATCCTTGCACAATCTTGAGCTTCTCAAGCAAAATCCTCAAGTTCTTCTCCAATTTATCACACACTCTCCCTCTCTAGATGAGAGTTCACTCTCTCTACGAAGTTTCTCCAACAAATTTCAGCTCAAGAATGAGCTTAAGGCTCTCATAAAACATGTATACATACTTGTGATTAGCTTGAATTAATTAAACAAGTTTATGGCTAATTAATCAAGGCCTAGAACAAATTAAACAAAGCTTAATTTAATCAAAACTTAATTTTTCTAAACTGAATCAAATTTTAATCAAACTTCTCAATAGGCTTTAGAAATTATGCTATCCTTATTAAACTTATGAATTTTGGTTTATGAAGCCATTAAGGCCTTCAATTTTGAATTCGAAACAGAAATCATAACAGATATTCCAACAATTAACAGATATGCCTACAAAATCACATTAAACACATAAGTAACATTCAAAATTAGATTAATAAAGGCATATTATGTAATAGGGTTGTCACAAATTTGTTTCTGAAGGAAAATGCTTGGGTGAACATGTCCTTCACGTCCCTATTGTTGATACAAGATCCACATGTCCTCCGGAGAGTTTTTAGAAACTTCTTTGTAATAGGTTCAAAGCAATCGGAGTGGAATCGGTCGCAACAATAGTGAGAAGATCTTTAGTAGGAGTGTTGATGATGATCATTGTCACCGTTGAGCCAAGCCTTGATCTCCTTGCTATGGATGTAATGAAGAAGGAAGAGACATGGAGGGCTTGAAGAGAAAGTAGATATAGAGCGAGAGAGAGAGAGAGAGAGAGAGAGAGAGAGAGAGAGAGAGAGATGGTTTGAAGAAATGGGTCAATTTCAACATATTCATGTACGCATAAGAGTATGTATTTTGGTCATTTTTTAAAAAGTTGTCCTTATGAACATAATATTTTGATGCGTGAATCTTTTGACAAATAAAATTTAAAATTGGATTTATTGTTCGAGTGCATTATAACAATACAACATAATTTGGAAACACATATGGCATGTTTGGTTTGTCTATCAAAACATAATTTTGCAAAAAAAGAAAAAAAAATACAAAAACATATTTGGTTGAAATTTAAAAATAATAAAATAAAAATTTATAATCACTTTTCTCTCTACTACACATCAATTAATCACTTTTTCTTTATTATCTCTTATTTTTAATCACTTTTTCACACAAACTCCAAAACTATTTTGAAAATATACAACCAAACAAAATTGTAAATTTTCTAAATTCTCTCTAAAAAATTATTTTTGAAATAATATCTCAAAACACAAACCAAATATGGCTATAATATTGTTTAAAAAAAATATATAAAATCAATTCAAAATTAATGTCATGGCAGTAAAAAAATTTCAAAATTAAATGGTACCTATTTTTGTTTGAATTGAAATGACTGCAAAATTTCACATCATATATTATAAAATTTGTGTGCACAAAATTTATTTGTATAGGGAAAGACTATGCAGTTTATAACTAAAGAAAAAAAATGATACAATTTTATACTTTTTAAGTCATAACTAAAAAAAAAAAAAAAAAATTCATAATCAAACACTAAATGAGGCATAACAAAATATCTCAAAATAATGTCATAACTAAAAAAAAAATGATGTAACTAAAGGTACTTCTGATAAAGGGTGTGTATTGTAGAATCCTTTCATTACTAATAACAACTCACTTATCATAGTAAAAAGGTGTTGGTAGGATTGCGACGGTGATGAAAAACTCCAATCAACTGGTAGCTTTGAAATGAGGGGGCAAATCAATACTAATGGACATGAAGGGTGGCACTCGGTGGTTCGAAGGCATGGTGGTTAAGCATAGAGGGCTTTAAGTAGGAATACCATCTACTCAGTGTTTGTGGACAACTTACGATCATCGATAGGAGCGAAAGGGTTATTTCAGCTCTTCTCAAATTTCGGTGTGGTGTTGGATGCGTATATTCCGAACAATAGGCGTACATCTATAGGATCCAGATTTGGGTTTATCAAGTATGATTGCTCGGTAGTAGCGGATATGGTTTTGCTGAAAGCAAATGGACTTTGGTGTGAGGACAAAGCACTAAAGGTTAAAATGGCCAAGTTCAGCAAGGTTACTGATAGCATACTTCAAGGAATTATTGATGAAGCAAAGGGAGCACCAGTAAGTAGTCAAACACCAGGATCATCCACTAGTCATATGTCAATGAAAGCTTTCTCAACCAAAAATCAGCCAGGAATTTCATCTGGAGCTCGAGAATTTGTTGATAGTGAATTTTCATCGATTTTGTCTAATCATGGTGGAGTATTAGATAGTGAATTTAGTCATTGTTGGTGAAAATACCAGAAAAAAATTATATTTTATTGATAAATGATGCAAAGAAAATGAGATACAAATAGATCAGGCTGAGGCACGAACATCTCATTTTCTTTAAAGAGATCAAGCCCACTGCTGTAGGAAGAACCCCAATACCGATGCAGCAGTCACAAAATTATAACTTGTCCCCTCTAGGATATAACAACCCGACCACTTTTGTATGGTTCAGGCCAACTCTGCACAAGATGGTGAACCCAAAGCTCCACCAAGAAAAACACCCTTCTTTGCTAGTAATCTCTCTTGTATAGAAAATAATTGGTGTGTGTTGGTATAGAAAAGAGTAGATGAGAGGGACTATATATAGGCCATTAGGACCTTACAGTTACACCAAAAATAAAGATGATCATTAAACTAGAGAAAATGGAGAAACTTCAAAATTAACTCACCACCAAGGTCATTAATTCTAATTAATCTCCATTCATGACCAAGAGGTTACCAAAGTAATGAAACTCCATTTATGTCCAAGATGAGAGGTTACCAAAGTAATGAAACCCCATTCATGACCAAGATATATAAATAAGGAAAATAAATAAAAGATATTAAAATGGTCCAACAATCCCCCACTCATTTTAATATCAACAGGATAAAAGAGATTACCAAAGAACGATAGATTAGTATGCATCATGAAGGTGTGCTCTACATTGAACCTTCATTAGTGAAACAGTAACCTTTACTCTAGAGTCAGTAGTGGTCTTAGACTTGAACTATGACTGCTAGGGGAAATAAAGAATTACTATTCACACATAATAATCCAGGTGTTGACATGAGCTTTAATAGCTAGCACATTACGGCCTTGTGCTAATCCCAGTTTTCATGAGCATATTCGAGAATAAGTCTTGTTCTGATAGAAAGCGAACCCACTTTCATGCTCACATAGGTGAAATCTGTCAATGATGTTCTTGTAATTTACACGCCCCACTCAACAAGAGCTACATAATTTCATTGAGAGTATAAAAACTCAACCCTCCAACATTACAGAACAAATGCACTTACATCATAGGGATGGATAACAAAATATTAAAGAGTGCATTTTTTGCAACCGCCATATGATTCGTTCTTCTCATTGAACCTAGTTACAGGATCTCTGGTCCCTAGGTTGGGTATCCTCATACATGGTTTATGATTTTATAGGCTTCAAACCCATCCCCCTCGATGTATTCCAGACCCTATCTCTCGCCAAGGCCTTGGTTAACGAATCTGCAAGATTATCACAAGATCTTACATAATTCACAGTTATGATGCCATTACTCAAATAGGATCTCACATTACTGTGTTTCCTTCGAATAGGTCTGGATTTACCATCATAAAAATGATTGTTCACTCTACCAATAGCAATAGTGCTATCACAACGAATTAACACAGAAGGAATTGGTTTTTCCCAAAAAGGAATTTCATGTAACAAATCTCTCAACCAATTCGCTTCCTCACATGTTGAAGCTGACGCTATAAGCTTAGCTTCCATTGTAGATTTTCAATTATAGTCTGTTTTTTCGACTTCCAACATATAGCACCACCACCCAAGGTAAAAATAAAACCCGAGGTAAAGAGAGAATCACCTGACAAAGTGTTCCAATCGGCATCACTATATACCTCAAGTACCGCATGATACTTGTTATAAAACAAACCATAATTTTCGATTCCAGATAAATATCTCATAATTCTTCCCATGGCTAGCCAATGATCTCGACTTGGCTTGCTAGTAAACCTGCTAAGTACTCCAACAGCATATGCAATGTCAGGTCTAGTACAGTCAGTAGCATATCTCAAACTACCAATCATGCTGGCATATTCCTTTTGATTAATTACTTCCTTTTCATTTATTACAATACATAAATGTATGCTTGCATCAAAAGGAGTAGCAACATGTTTACAGTCTAGAAAATTATATTTCTTTAACATTTTCTCAACATAATGCGACTGATCAAGAAAAATACCATCATTAGTCTTGGTAATTTTAATTCCCAAAATAAAATTGGCTTCACTAAGAACTTTCATATCAAAATGGCTATTGAGCATATTTTTAGTCTCATTTATAATATGCAAATTAGAGCCAAAGATAAGTAGATCATCCACATATAGGCTAATAATCACATGTGCATTTTCACAAGTTTTATAATATATGCACGTATCACATCCATTAGTCTTATAGCCATTCTCAAGCATGCATGAATCAAATTTCTCATGCCACTGTTTAGGAGCTTGTTTTAAACCATAAAGGAATTTAGTTAGCTTACACATCTTGCTTTCTTGGCCAGGCTCCACAAAGCCTTCAGGTTGGTCCATGTAAATCTCCTCATCTAGATCTCCATTTAAAAATGCTGTTTTTACATCCATTTGATGAATTTTTAAATCATGAATTGCAGCCACTGCAATCAACAGTCTAATGGATGTAACTCTAGTAACCGGAGAAAAAGTATCAAAGAAATCAAGATCAACTTGTTGCTTAAAACCTTTAGCGACAAGCCTCGCTATATATTTATCTATAGTTCCATCTGGTTTAAGTTTTTTATGAAGGACCCATTTACACCCAATAGTTTTACAAACTGGAGGTAAATCCACTAGCTTTCATGTTTTATTTGAAAGTAGTGAATCTATCTCATCATTTACAGCCTCTTTCCAAAAAAAATAGCATCAGGTGATGATAAAGCTTCTTGCACCGTAAGAGGAATTTCTTCTACATTGTAAAGATAATAGTCATGGCCAAAATCTTTTTCAACTCTAGCTCGTTTACTCCTCCTTGGCCGGATTTGAGAATTTTCTTGTTCTTGAAAAACTTGAGAAGGAGTAGAAGAGCTAGGCATGGATAAAATATTTTCAGAAATTATTTGACCCCCACTATTTCTAGATTTGAAAGGAAATTTATTTTCATGAAAAATAGCATCACCTGATTCAAAAATAATATTATTTTCCATATCACAAAATCTATAAGCTGTACTATGCAACGCATAACCAAGAAAAGCATAGGTGGTAGCTCGTTAACCCAATTTAGGTCGTTTAGGATCTGCAAGCCTCACAAAAGCTAAACAACCCCAAACCCTCAAATAATCTAGATTTGGTTTATGCCCCCGCCACAACTCATAAGGTACAATTTTAGTCTTTTTGTGTGGCACTCTATTTATCACATGGCAAGCTGTCAAAATAGCCTCGCCCCAAAGATTTGAGGGAGCACCTGAATCAATAAGCATAGCATTTGTAAAGTCAATTAACGTTCTATTTTTTTTTTCAGCTACGCCATTAGATGAAGGTGAATATGGTAGAGTAGTCTCATGAATAATTTCCAATGATTGAACAAAAGAGTTGAATCTTAGAGATTCATACTCCCGGCCTCTATCACTTCTAATTCTTTTAATCTTTTTACCGAATTGATTTTCCACTTCAAGAGGGAATTTTTTAAATTTCTCAAAAGCATCACTTTTATTTTTTAATAAATATACGTTTGTGTATTTTGAAAAATCATCAATAAAAGTGATAAAATATCGGTTGCCACCCCGAGTTAAAATTCCTTCAAACTCACACAAATCAGTATGAAATAATTCTAGCAATTCGGTATTTTTTTCAACACTTTTATGAGTTTTGCTTTACTGCAAACTTCACATTTCTCAAAATTTTTGTCACTTTAGGAATTAATCCTAAACTACTCATGATTCCCACATATTTGCTATTTATATGACACAAGCAAGCATGCTAAAAATTAATAGAAGAAAAAGTATAAGTGGTGTCATAGTAATAATCATAAAATTGATCAACAAGGCAATTTAAGAGATAAAAGTGACATTTATACTCATTTGTATTATAGGAAGCCACTTTTGATTCATGTGCCTCGTAGTCTTCATCATTCATCTCCTCGGTTGGGATTTTGTTTGGATTCTTTTCGGTAAGAACATATGCAACTTTCAAAAGGCTAAGGTAAAAAAGAACTTTTCCTTTCCACCTCTTAAAATGAACTCCTTTGAACTTGAAAGGCTTGTTGAGATCTCAAATTCCATCATTGGTTTTTTTTGGTAATTGTTCCATGTTTGATCTCCTTAAAATTGTTGGTGAAAATACCAGAAAAAAATTATATTTTATTGATAAATGATGCAAAGAAAATGAGATACAAATAGATCAGGCTGAGGCACTGATATCTCGTTTTCTTTAAGGAGATCAAGCCCACTGCAGTAGGAAGAACCCCAATACCGATGTAGTAGTCACAAAACTATGACTTGTCCTCTCTAGGATATAACAGCTCGACCATTTTTGTATGGTTCAGGCCAACTCTACACAAGATGGTGAACCCAAAGCTCCACCAAGAAAAACACCATTCTTTGCTAGTAATCTCTCTTGTATAGAAAATAGTTGGTGTGTGTTGGTATAAAAAAGAGTAGATGAGAGGGACTATATATAGGCCATTAGGACCTTACAGTTACACAAAAAATAAAGATGATCATTAAACTAGAGAAAATGGAGAAACTTCAAAATTAACTCACCACCAAGGTCATTAATTCTAATTAATCTCCATTCATGACCAAGAGGTTACCAAAGTAATGAAACCCCATTCATGACCAAGATATATAAATAAATAAATAAAAGATATTAAAATGGTCTAACAGTTATGCTATGCTATTGTTTGTTGTGCTTTGTTGGTCTGCTCTACTAGTGGTCTGCTATGCTGGTTTGTTTTGATCTGTTTTGTTATGTTTGGCTGATATAGATCTATGTTGGTCTGCACTGCTGTTGCTATTTTTTTGGTTTCTGTTAATCTGTTTTGATATGTTTGCTCTGGCTACTCAGCTAGCAGCAGCATTGGTTTGGGGTCTAGGAACAGCAGTGGTTCAGTGGGTCTAATTGCTCAGCTGTGCTGTTGTTGCTGTGGTGTTTTGGTTTGTTTCTTTCGTTGGTTTCTCACCAACTCTGGGGTGCTACCAAATGATAGGATGAGCTTTTTGGTTCCAACCTAGTTGGGATGTTTTAGGTCATTTTGATGCTCTTACACTTCCCTTTTCTTTATTGGTGTAATTTGTTTTGTACCTTGTATTTGATCCTTACATTAATAAAGTCTCTTTTTTGCCGATTAAAAAAAAATGACTCACTCATCACGTTAAATTAAATAGCATTATTTATTCACAATTACACCAAGACTACACACATACTTTTTATGATCAGAATAAAAAACTTAACTGATCACCAAGGAAACATTACATAACTAAGGCTAGCAACAATAAAGCAAACGGAAGTGCAAGACACATCAAAGCTAACATATTTGGTAACAATATTAGTAACGAGAGAGAGAGAGAGAGAGAGAGAGAGAGAGAGAGCATGAATTTGCCCCTTACTGATATAGTACATCACTTACCAAGATCATTGCTCACATTAAAAAAGCGTGGGCAACTATAGACTGAGCAAAATGACTGCATACCCATTAGCAACACGACCAAAACAGCAGCAAGATGAGTAAGAATCTGCCAAGAACCATACACATACTTCCTCATACACATGTATACCTTAACCTTCCTTGTACCATAGTAGTACTTGTTGACATCTTCAATGGCGATATCAATATATGGCACCTTTGAGGGTCGAATGGATCTAGTCATCCCATTAAAGAGTTGGGCAACCTCAGCATCAGTTTTTAGACTGTATTCAATGATTCCCTTTTTCTTAAGCAATTTTTCGTCCTCAGTGGTATCGATTATCCCATTCATTAGCTCAGTGTATCTTCCAAGAACAAGGAAGTCTGACATCGAAGCTTCGAATGCAACCAAATTTCTTACGATTACTTCAGAATTGACATTCAATTTGAGGTGAGGGAGGTAAAACTTCTTTTGCTTCTTGTCAAACTTAATGATGCTAATATCACTGTTTGAGAGACAAAATTCCACTCCGGCATTACAAAGGGCTGACACTGAAGGAATCATTATTTCCTCTACAATGGGAATTTTTTATGGAGAAAAATTAGGGATCATGAAAATGATCATGAAAGATTTATGATCCCTGGATTACCTTGATTAGTGTGTGGTGCTTTATTCTAAGTGTAATCCAAGAGTCACAAAGCTTTCATGATTATTTTCATGATACCTAGCATTGATGTTTTTTATGTCCTCTCCCAAAGGATCACATTCAGATTTAAGGCCTTCGTCGAGGTTTGTTGCCATTCTAGACACCTCAAGTAGACTTTTTGCAGTCGCGCAAGGAAAATTTATTCTCATGTTAATGGGTTTTGTAATTTTTCTCACTAAACGAATATTTATATTAGATGACAACTTCAAAAGCGAGCAAAGAACTTGCGAACCTGAATCGACTTTCAGGTGTATTTCCTCCTTTGGGCACGGAGCTCCACTTGGCATATTAATAAGGCAGGCTTCCTTGGGCACCTTCACATTCATCACAATCAAATGGTACAGAAGTTTCAACAAATGATCATGCTCATAAACTTCCGATAATGAGATATCCTTTTTGATCAATTTGAATAGAGAAACTTCACTGCAAAAACCCGCCACCATAGAAAGCAACACATTTTTATCTATATCGAGGAAGTCAAAGATATTGCCTAGAAGAAAGATTGGAATTTGATTCTCAAGCATCACTACGTCGTGGAGAATAGAGTGGCCATCAAATTTACTTCCTTCAGACTCGAACAAGTTAGGTTTCCTAGACCACGATGATGAAAGTCTATCTTTTTTGCTGATGCAGGTATGAAGAAACTCGAGTAAGAACAAACCATCAATGGTCATAAACCACAATAGTGTATTGCCATCATAGTCCAAGTACATGTGGTAATGAGTTCGGATTTCGTCTTCTTTCTCCTTCAACATATCGACAAGTTCTTGGAATTCTCGTGTTGGGAAGTGTTCACTTCTAACCTTAGTTGCTGCAACAAGCTTATACCTCTCCATCTCATAGAGCTCTAGCCGAAAACGATGGTATGGACTCAAGCCCATAAGCAGAGGCATGTAAGCATCAGGCTTGAAAGCACTTAGATTTTTAGGCATACGAAAGATCGAAAAAGGATGGACACGGTTAGTCTAGCAAAACAATAAACACAATATTAGTACCAATATTATGATAGAATCGATAGAAAATATACACCAAGTAGAGTTTTAGTAACATTGCATTTGTCTAGGAAAAAAAATATTTGTAAAAAAATATTTTCTCTATTTTTATTTATTTATTTAGTTATTTTTGGTATAACGAAAAACAAAAATCAATGAAAAATATTTTTTTATGGTCAATGAAAAACATTTTGTATTGTAAATGGAAAATAAGCCTATTTGGGCTTTTAAATATTTTTCACTTTAAAAGACGGAAAATGTTTTTCGAACTAAAGTTTCACCTTATTTGAATTCAATTTACTGAAAATTGAATTTTTTATTTTCGAGTTTTTTTATTTTTAGTGAATTTTTTTAATATTTTAAACAAATTTTTAACTTTTTAGATACACTTAATATAAATATAATTAAAAAGTAAAATATTTGTGAAAAAAAATATTTTAAAAAATTCATTAAATACAAAAAAATACAAAAGAAAAATTACGAAAATTCAGTACATTTTTATATTCTTTTGTATCTATTGGATTTTTAAAATATTTTACTTTTTAGGTATATCTAGATTATGTGTATGTAAAAAGTAAAACATTTTCTTAAAATATTAAAAAAATCACTAAAAATAAAAAAACGAAAAATAAAATATTCAATTTTTAGAAAATTGACCAAATAGTGCCACCAGACTATCGCCACAACCATCACGTTCACCGCTATCATTATCACTACTGTCGTCGCCACCACCTTCTCCGCCCCACAATCATTGTCACTACCATCTCTACCTCATCATTACCACCACCATCACCCCACTACTGCCACTGCCACCACTGCACCACTATCTCCAACACCTCCACTCTACTGCCACCACTACCATTACCACTAATGTAACTATTAGGACATTAATTTTAAGAAACTAAACATGGAAAAAGTTTTCTATGGAAAAATTTTCTGAAATTGTTTTTACAGAAAACATTTTCCACTGAAACAAATGGATAGTTAAGAAGTCTTTGAGAGTTTGAGAATCGCATTGTCACTATTTTAAAACTGTTTTCCCTCCCCTCATGTAGTGTTAAAGAGTGAAATAATTCTGAGATAAAACTTAATTTGCTCAAATCGTCCATTGTCTAGTGTTCAAGGTCACTAGGAGGCTTAAATTAAGTCACGAACTAAAGTTGTCCAAAATAAAAAAAATTAAATCTATGAAAAATCTGGTACAACATGTCACATCTCAAAACATATTTTTGTGGTATCGATTTTGTTATGAAACTTGTAACCATTTGAAAACTTAATTTGCAACAAAACCTGAAGAAATAAAGCTTTGTTTTAATTAGTGAAACCACAGAATTAACTGAGCATTAAGTGGGTAATTAACACAATGGTTGGAACACAATAAGTGATGTAATAAAATTTATATATAACAATCTTAACTTGATCTTTCTTGAGGATTTTGGTAACTTGTGTCAACCATCGCTTCTCACTATCACAGCTTGAATAAAAAATTGAATCCATGCCAAAGTTGGTTTGTCTATCGTTCATTTCACTTATCGATCGTTGCTTGCTTGAATTGAAAAGTTTGTTTAAGGCCACGGTGGTTTTGGCTATGGTGCAGAAAAAAAATAACTTTTGATGCCTTGTTTATGTGTTTTGCTGCATAACATGTATTTATAGAGTTGGTTTGTACTAATCTTTGTGTACACTGTGCAAGAATTAAAACAAAGGGTATTTAGTACAAATTAATGTCCTAATAGTTGAAATTAGTTTGTGATGATAGTTGGTGGTATAGTGGAGGTGAAAGTGGAGGTGTTGGGGATAGTGGTGCAGTGGTGGCGGCGGCTGTAGTGGGGTGATGGTGGTGGTAACAATGAGGTAGAGATGGTAGTGACAATGATTGTGGGGCGGAGAAGGTGGTGGTAATGACGGTAGTGATAGTGATAGCGGTGGAGGTGATGGTCGTGGCGATAGTCTGGTGGCACTGTTTGGTGTCAATTTTCTAAAAATTGAATATTTTATTTTTCGTATTTTTTTTATTCAAATTTTTTACTTTTTACATATACATAATCTAGATATACCTAAAAGGTAAAATATTTGTAAAAAAATATTTTAAAAAATCAATAAATACAAAAGAATACAAAAATGTATTGAATTTTCGTAATTTTTCTTTTGTATTTTTTTGTATTTAATGAATTTTTTAAATTTTTTTTTCACAAATATTGTACTTTTTAATTATATTTATATTAAGTGTATCTAAAAAGTTAAAAATTTGTTTAAAAAATTCAATTTTCAATAAGGTGAAACTTTAGTTCGAAAAATGTTTTCAGTCTTTTAAAGTGGAAAATATTTAAAAGGCCAAATAGGCTTATTTTCCATTTACTATACAAAATGTTTTTCATTGACCATAAAAAAAAAAATTTCATTGACTTTTGTTTTTCGTTATACCAAATAACAAAAAAATATATATATACAAAAAATATTTTTTTACAAATATGTTTTTGCCTAAACAAATGGAATGTTAGCAAAACTCTAATTTGTTTATATTTTTTATCGATTCTATCATAATATTTGTACTAATGTTGTGTTTATTGTTTTGCTAGACTAACTGTGCCCATCCTGTTTCGATCTTTTGTGTGCCTAAAACTCTAAGTGCTTTCAAGCCTGATGCTTACATGTCTCTGCTCATGGGCTTGGGTCCATACCATCGTTTTTGGCCAAAGCTCTGTGAGATGGGGAGGTATAAGCTCATTGCAGCAACTAAGGTTAGAAGTGAACACTTCCCAACCTGAGAATTCCAAGAACTTGTCGATACGTTGAAGGAGAAAGAAGACGAATTCCGATCTTGTTACCACATGTACTTGGACTATGATGGCAATAAACTATTGTGGTTTATGACCATTGATGGTTTGTTCTTGCTCGAAGTTTTCATACAAAGAAGATAAACTTTTATCATCGTGGTCTAGGACACCTAACTTGTTCGAGTCTGCAGGAAGTAAATTTGCTAACCACTCTATTCTCCGCGACGTAGTGATGCTTGAGAATCAAATTCCAATCTTTCTTCTAGGCAATATCTTTGACTTCCTCGATATAGATAAAAATGTGTTGCTTTCTATGGTGACGGGTTTTTGTAGTGAAGTTTCTCCGTTCAAATTGATCAAAGAGGATCTCTCATTATCGGAAGTTTATGAGCATGATCATTTGTTGAAACTTCTGTACCATTTGATTGTGATGAATGTGAAGGTGCCCAAGGAAGCCTGCCCTATTAATATGCCAAGTGGAGCTCCATGCTCGGAGGAGGAAATACACCCGAAAGTCGATTCAGGTTCGCAAGTTCTTTGCTCGCTTTTGAAGTTGTCATCTAATCTAAATATTCAATTGGTGAGAAAAATTACGAAACTCATTAACATGATAGTAAGTTTGCCTTGGGCGACTGTCAAAAATCTACCTGAGGTGTCTAGAATGGCAACAAACCTCGAAGGAGGCCTTAAATCTGAATTTGATGTTTTGGGAGAAGACATAAAATATCCCATTGTAGAGGAAATAATGATTCCTTCAGTGTCAGCTCTTTGTAATGCCAAAATGGAATCTTGTCTCTCCAACGGTGATATTAGCAGCATTAAGTTTGACAAGAGGAAGATGAAGTTTTACCTCCCTCACCTCTAATTGAATGTCAATTCTGAGCGTCATATGTGGGGTTGGGGTAGATGAGGGTTTGCTGCGGGAGTATGCTTCTTGTTTAAACTATTCTCATCAAAAGTTGTCTTTCAAATACTTGGGGATCCCTTTGGGGGTTAATCCCAGTAGGAGGAGTACTTGGCAACCTATTCTTGATAAATTCAAGCAGAAATTGTCTTCATGGAAGCGACGCTTACTATCTTTTGCGGGTCGCTTGACTCTAATCAAATTTGTCATGTCTAATCTGCCCATCTGTTATCTCTCATTGTTCAGAATCCCTGCTGGAGTGGCAAAAGAAATTGACAAAATGCAATCCGCCTTTCTATGGAGTGGATCTAATCTTAGAAGGAAAATAGATATGGTCAAGTGGGAGGTGGTTACTAAGAATATGAAACTAGGTGGGTTAGGATTGAGGAGGATTAAAAGCTTCAATCAATGTCTTTTGCTGAAATGGTGGTGGAGATTTGGTATTGAGAAACACTCCCTGTGGAAGGAAGTGATTTGTGCAAAATGTGTCATTGGATGGTAGATGGATTCCACAATTAACAGGCAGAGAGTCCAAGATCTGGTTGGATATAATTCAGATTGTTCTGTCCGATCCAAAGCTGCATCAATTTTATCTCAAATAATGCCAAAACTAGACTGCTTTGCCAGATTACAAAGTCGCCACCTAAATATTTTGTTTTGGGGAAAATTTAGGAAACCCTGATTCGTGCCAAAAGCCACGTGTCTGTCATCACCAAAGTTACCTCGGCTCGGGAACTTGGGTACGATAGGGGAAGGTCCTAAAATGAGCACCCCCGCTCGCTCGACCAAAGACCGGCCTCTACTATCATGATATGTTGTTTTATAAACCTCATGTGTTCATATTCCAGTTATTAGCTAACTTTACTATGTGACGCACACAAGCAAGAATAGACTAAGATCGCAAGAATTGGGACGAAATTCAACTCATGTTTGCTTTCAAAAATGGTTTGAAATTGCCACCCTTAGGTGGGCTAAAGCGTGGATTTGCCACCCTCAAGTGGGCTTAAAACAACATGATTTGCCACTTTGCAAAGTGGGCTTAAAACGTGCATTCGTTGTATTGTCCCAATTCAAGCAACAAAGCCTTCATCCACAGGCATTCATGCAGTTTAGCATATAAGCAAATAGCCTCAGGGTAAGCATGCTAAACATGGCAACACTCACACTCATGCAAGTATGCTAAAGTGTAAAACTTACAGTGTACTCCAAACCAAAACAAAAGCTAGTTAGAAACAATGCATGATCCAAACTATGTAAGATACCTAATGCAACACATGCAATATGAATTAATAGGCTCAGCTACTAATATGGCATTTGCAACACTTTGATAGCATGCTTTTAAACATGTATTCAAGAAAGTATTGAAATAACGATGCAATTTGAATAATGCGCCGAGCCTTGGTGCATGCAATACAAATAAATGATGCAAACATGCAAGCATAAGGCATGCTAATTGAAATGTGCCCTAATCTAACCATCGAAAGCAGATAAATAAAAGGGAGAAAGACATGGGTTTGGAAGACATGCACACACACGCGCACACTTATTACAACATTGTGCCTTCTCGGAGGAGGGTCCGAATGAATAAGAGCTAAGCTACACTAAGCTAATCAAACTAATCTAATTAAACTAATTAGACTAATTATTACAAACCAATTGAATAACTAGCAAACTAATTACTAATTATTATAACACAACATAGAGAAATAGCTAGGCCAAAGCTACTTAATTATTACAACAATCAATGCATATTAACTAAGTAATTAACATATTAAACTATGCTGCTATTACTCCGGGAAATAGAAGATGCATGCATTCGGTTTTTGCCCCGGAAAGCTCTCCAGTTTTGCTCTTGAGAGGCTCTGTTTGCAGGGTTACTCCAAGAACTTTCTGCTCCACCTTACCAATTCAATGATGAGGACTGCATTAGTGGCCTACTGGCCATCTGCCGACCAAAAGAGTGTGATGCCGGCCAAGGATGAAACCATTGTCAGCCATTAGTGAGCCACTGCCGGCCACTGGTGTGCTGATTCACCAAACTGCAATAGAGCACAGACAAAGGAAAATGGAGGGTTTTCCTAGGATATGTTTGTAATGCACCCTTTCCTTATCATCTCAAAACATTAAAGGAGTGGTACTCTTGGATCCAAAACCACCAATCAAGCATTTTCAATGCATGATGGCCAAGGATCCAAGTTGTACACTTTCAATCAATACACAAAACAAGACTCAAAGGACCATTACCCTATCATGCATGATCAAGGGTGACGGCGACCAAAAAACATAACACGTTTTATCACTTTGAGTATGAGACGTCCCACATTTCTTGTGTTTGGATTAACGTTCAATTGAAACACATGCAATGCAATACAACATGCTTATCTTGGTCATGTTTTACTTGGTTCATTTTGTTTACTCATTTTAGCATTACCAAGTCATTCTTTAACCGGTTAAGTCCAAGGTGATTGTCCTCTAATGAGAGAGGGGTCAACCAAAGGATGATTTAACACATTAGAGGGATCATGCATTTGGCTAGGAGGAACCCTCAAAAGAGTGTTAAAGCCATTGAGCACAAGCTCTATCTTAAGCTTAAACACAATCATAAGGTTAACCAACCCTCAAAACAAATGGAAAAATAAAGAAATGAGGGAGGTTGCAGACTTTTTAATGCTGAAATGGCATGCAAAAGACACTAAATCATGCAAGCAACACATGTACAATATGTTAAAAGCCAAAAGCATCAAAACTAGTGAAGAGCATTACAGTAGAGGCATGCCATGTCAAGCTTAAATGACCAAACCAGCTTTGGACAGAGCTTAAACATGCCAAAACAGTGGCCTAAACATGCTGAGATAGAAGCATAAAAGGCAAGAAAATCATGCGCACATGTTGGCTCACAAGAAAGGCTCAAAACACAACTCTCAAAAGCAATGAAAGAGTGGAATAAGTGAGAGTGTGACAGAGATATATGCACTAAAATCACATTTAAATGATGCTACAACATGCAATCATCTCAAGCAAAGCATGATAGAGGCCTTAAAACACAAAGCTAGTAAAGGCATTTACACTACAACCATGCAAGGCTAGGCTCATATGACCAAGACTACCCAAAATAGAGTTAAAGTATGCTAAATCAGTAGCTAAAACATGCTGAGATCAAGTCTCAAAGAGGTAGAAAAACATGCTCACATGTTAGGCCATCTACATTTACAAACAAGACACAAGGAGGGAGGACTACCCCCTCCTATTTTGAACCTCAAAACCAACTTTTTACCACTGAAATTCCCTTGGAATTCAGTGGTTAAAAGGCCAAGAAAATTTGTTTTAAAAGCTTTGAAAAAAAGGCTCAAAAGGCTTCACAAGCCAAAGAGCAAAGGAAGGAAACCACCCCCTAACTAAACAAGACTCAAACCATCATTTTAAAACCTTAAAAATAGAGTTTTTTATGGTTTAAACCAGCCTCAAAGTAGCATCCAAAGGTGGCCAAACAAGTAACTAAAACAAAGCTTAAAAGTGGTAAGCTTATACCTTTGAAGCACAACAACAAAACAGCCAAAATTCTGAGCTAAAACCAACCTTAGGAACTCAAACAAGGCCTCCAAGAAACTCAGCTCCAAGATGAAGATGTTTGGTCAAGGGTCTTAGTGCAAATGTGTAGAGAATTCCCACTTTCAAGCACAAAATAAAGAGAGACAGAGAGACAGAGAGAGAGAGAGAGAGAGAGAGAGAGAGAGAGAGAAATTTTGCTCACAAAATTTTGTAACCCCCTACATGCAAGAGGATGACTTCTATATATAGAAGATACAAAATCCTCTTGAAAAGATCCAACCATCCACGTGCAAGCAGATGCCTCAATCTGTGCAAACAGCTGGCACCAAAATATCAAAAAATATCTACTGATACACTGGTGGTCGGCCGGCCATTAGTGATGGCCGGCAGGGCTCATCAATGGTCAGCAGTGCACCAAAAGCAACATGCTGGAAGGACCAAAACAAGGCCCAAAATGAGATAAAATGGATGCAGGGTTTGGAAAGTTCAACCCTGTGGCGTTCCACCGCGGAATTCGAGTGCTCAATGAGCAATCAAACTTGTCACTGGATGTACCTGCAAGAACATCCAAGTCTTGAGGACGATCAAAAATGGGGTGTCTGCAATAGGAAATTTTTTTTCTTCTTTCTATTCAATTAATTAAATATTTGTTGTCTTTTGCTCAATTAATTGCTATTATAATATTGGTATTTACATCATCAAGAAGAATTTGTTTAAGTTTAATAGTTTACATCACATAATTTAAAAGTTTTGTGTTTTGTTAAGTGGTGGTGGTGCCCTTGTTTTGAATTTTGATCTAAAACAATATTTTGATCTCAGTTCATGACTTTTAAAAGAAATTATCTGTCTGGATTCACAAAAAGGAAAAAGAAGCAAAGAGTCGAAAAATTAGTCGAGTTTCAAAGAGGAGCTATTGTAATGCTAAGTATTTTTTGTGATTTTAATACAAATATTTTGTCCTTCACCTTAATTTTTTTTTTCATTTAATGAAAAAAAAAAATGTGAAGGGCCCCAGAAATTTATTAGTTGATTATTAGCTTTGGACCCCAGAAATCTCAAGACTGGCCTGAGGAGATAATGGCTGGAAGTGATAGTTGATGGTCAAAAATGGTGGACAGAGATGTTTGTTGATCATCAGAATTCAGGACCACAGGTGCATGGCCATATTTTCAACAAGAGGTGAGGTAGACACCAAATATGAATTATTATTATTATTATTATTATTATTATTATTATTATTATTATTATTATTATTATTATTATTATTATTATTATTATTATTATTATGTAAACATTAATAGAAAAAAAAAAGTAATAAAAAAAAGTTTACTCGATATACCTTTTCGAGGGAGGGACGGGTATCCTTAAAATCAAGGACCACAAGAACAAGAGCAGCAGTAAGTGCAGTCCAAGACATATTTAAACCCAGAAGAAATGCAATCATCATTCCATTTGTAACAACATAAAGACTCGACTTCCTCAACATTCTCTTCCAATCTCCCTTCTTCTTCCCCAAACCCCCCTCCTCCTCCTCCTCCTCCTCCTCCTCATTTACTTCCATAGCCTACTGTACTATTACTGAATTTGCTGCATCTAGATTTTCAACCATCATCAAGCTTCCATTTGAGTTAAAAACATTTTTCATCAAAATAGAATGAGACATAGTCGCAGGTGAAAACCGATGAGAAGTCACTTATTCCTCAAATATCACCACTTCTTCTTTGCTCTTTTTGACACACAACACCTTCCAATACATACCTAGAAGCATAAGAACACTCACAACAACCCCAGCAAACATTGCAGGTAAAATTGTCGACATGAATTCACCGAAAGACATGTTACCTCGAATGGCAATGTGCAAGTTTTGGGGGTTCCCAATTGGAGTTGCAGCAGAACCGATATTAGCACTCGACGCCAAGACCAGCAAAAAAGGATGGGATTTGACATTGTTTTGCTTCGGGATTTTGAGCATGAACTCTGTCAAAATGACACAAGTCATGTCGTTTGTGAACAGAGAGCTCGAAATCGCTGAAACAAGGTAGATACGACAGAGCAAGTCTTTCGGGCCTTGAGATTTCCATGAGAGTAACTTTCCTAAGTATTTGAATATGTCAGCTTGTTCAAGGTAGACACTGACAACCATGATACCGAAAAGGAGGCCGAGGATTGGGAGATCAATGGCGGCAGAGGCTTGGTTCGGAGTTAGGGCTTTGAAGATGACCATAAGTGTCGCTCTGAGGAGCGAGCCTATAGTTCGGCCTATAGGGAGGAATGGGAGTGCTGGAAAAACTGCTAGAACCCAAAACACAGCGAAACTAAATGAGCCTAGAACTAGTTTGCTTGTACATGTCAATGCCAAGCTTGGTTTGAAGAATACAATCCCAAAGCTCATGAATTGGAGATGAGTCAATGTTGATTTGCCTTTGGTGTCCTAACAGACCAGATATTTGTTAGAAAGTTTGAGTTGAAGTGAGAAATTTTACTTATGTATGTGTGGAAAAGCCCATTTGAAACTTTCTTGGATTAAAGAAGATACAAGATAGTGAAATATATTTCTTTATAATTTGGAAGCACTAGCAGTTCTAAGAAAGTGATATTAGACAATCTTCACTGTATTCACTGTATTCGAAGAATTGATCAAGGAAAAAGAAAACCTATTTGATTACTTAAATCAAAACAAAACATAGAATAATAAAATATGGAAAAATATATTTTTATTTTGTTACACAAAACAAAACAGAATCTCAAAAAAAAAAAAAAAAAAAAAAAAATGAAACCTAAAATGAAAATCACAAACAAACTACTTACAATATTACTTCTCTAGAAATTCAATCAAATTCAGTGTTCAACACTGTCTTGTTAAGATAGATACGTCTTCTCCACGATATTTTTAGAATGTGGACATCTATCTCCCAAGATAAAATGATTGGCGACAATTAGTAGCAGCACTACAAACTAAATGTCCAATGAACACACTTTATGTTTATACTCTTTCTTATAGAAAAGTTATGCAACAAAATACAAAAAACAAAAGCAAAAGGAATAATGAAAATTGAATGAAAAACCAAATGGAGGACCTATCTATTTATAAGAGACTTGGTGGCTATTCGAGACAAACGCGTGTAACTCACATCCCATTTGTTTGGATGGAACAATTAACAATTGCACATTAATTCAAAATCACAGGAGAGGTAGTTGTATATATTCAAATTAAATGAAGTAAAGTGCTCCATCATCAAAATGCTTTTTACCCTAATCTTTATTAGTAAGACAAAAGTAAGCAATGATAGTCTTACACACTAAAGGAAATTCGTTTTTTAGCGGCGTTTAAAAAACGCCGCGAAAAGCCTGAAAAACGCCGTAATATCTTATAGCGACGTGTAAAACTTTCGCCGCTGATAGGGCCGCCGCAATAGCTACCCAACGTTTAAAAAACGTCACTAAAAACATTATACGGCGTTTTTTAAAACGCCGTAAAATCTTTGACCACCGTCTCTCCTCCGTCCCAAATTAACGTGTGACGTGGAATGACGTCATTTTGTGGCGTTTTTTTGAAAAATGCCACTGCTTTTTATTTTTTATGAATTAAATGTGTGACGTCACAATGACGTCATTTTGTGGCGTTTTTTTGAAAAAACGCCACTTTTTTTCTTTTTTTTTTTTTTTTTTTTTTGGGTGGTGAGGGAACCTGCTGCTGCAAAAATATGAAATAAAATCATATAATACCATTTTGAATGATATGTTGTTTTTTTTTTTTCTTTCATTAATTGAAATTAGGGAATATTTTATTAAAATGAAGCTATTCTTAATTCCATTTGACTCGTTTCTTGTATGACAAAAAAAAAAAGAAAAAGAAAAAGAG
This sequence comes from Camellia lanceoleosa, assembly GCA_025200525.1. NCBI lineage: Eukaryota > Viridiplantae > Streptophyta > Magnoliopsida > Ericales > Theaceae > Camellia > Camellia lanceoleosa. Next base: position 7,416,818 of record CM045759.1, on the reverse strand, counting down.
CACTGAAATGAAACGGCACATCCCTTAGAAACTACTACTAACATCAACTGCAACACAACCTGCCAAGACCCATATACAGCAACAGTAGTAGTAGAGCATCAATAAGACCGCGATAGCAACAAGTCAATAACAGGAACATCAAAAGATCACTAGCAACATAAGAATAGCATCAACAGGCTGTCATCTAGTTCATTTAGGCAAAAACATACATCATCTGGTTTCCCGGTTATCAAAACAGAACTAAAATAGTAGTAGTAAAATTGTAGTAATAACAACAATGAAACCAAACTAGTAACATCCATCATAACGACAATATTCTGAGAACCAAAATCTTGCGAACCACACTGCTAACTCTACATTTGTTGACTAGGACTTGAGAATTGAGAATCATCAAGATTTCCATTAACACTGTTAGACAAGCCCTGCAAAGAGGGATACAAAGATGTTAACTACTTCATTTAGGCAGAAAAATGCATTACATTGTAGCAAGAGGTACAAACAACTAGACTATATGTTATCTGACCAAAATAAAATAAATGAATAAAATATAGGAACTATTAACCTAATTTGAGACAGATTTTATGATCACGAGACTCAAAAATAGTGTATTCCATATTAGTAATAAATGTAAAACTCCTACAGTTGTATCTGGTGATCAAAAGATTAGATAACAAATCCGTCAATTTGTAACATATTTTCTACATACGTATTTAATAACTGGCATAGCAGACTTAACTTGGCCTCTTCATGAAAAAAACAAAAAGAACCCTAGTTGATTGCGGAGGTTTGCGGGCGAGATTGATCACAAAACAATATGAAGGAGGAAGAAGATGAAATATTATAAGAAATAATGTATGCAGCAAATGAGAAAAAGCTTCAAAAATACCTGCTCCCTCCAACACCTTATTTTTCTGTGTATATGCAACATTGAACTCACTTTATGACCCCAAAAAATAAAATGAAAAGCCCTAGTTGCAGATGGGTGAACCAGATTCAGTCACATAACATGAGGGAAGATGATGAAAATTTCAAGAAACGTGTGTAACAAATGGGCAAAGATTCAAGATCTTCTCCTCTCTCTCTCTCTCTCTCTCTCTCTCTCTGTGGATAGCTAGGCAAAGGTTCAAATCAATATATATAACTCTTTATGTCTCTTTCTACATCTTTCACCCTCCTCCCTCTTGCAAGATCCAACAAGCTTTATCATGAAAACCCCAAGCATAGATAGACAAACAAGCCAAGATTCAACCATAGAACAGTCTTCTTGAGGATAAAGATTTGTCTCAAAACTGTTAAGAGGCAAAGGGGCCAAGAGCTCTCTCTCATTTTCTGGTAGATTAGCCTGAAAGTTTAAGGTTATCTTATTTGGCACTTTAGATTGTGCCAGTGGTAGCCTGTTTGAGTAAGTTGTTACATTAAAACTAAATTGCATTATTCTATTATACTTCACTTCACCAGGGATCCTGAGCTTTTGCGGAGAATTGGCGATGCAACTGCTCTTGAAGTCGAGACTCTTGGGATTCCTTACGTCTTTGCTCCTTGTATTGCAGTAAGCAACCATATTATACTAACCATCAGAAATTGTCATTTATATATGGTGTTTTTAAGCGAATTTCTTTGCTTCCCAAGGTTGCAAGCATTTCATGGAACCTTTTTTTATAGGTTTGTAGAGACCCTAGATGGTGTCGGTGTTATGAGAGCTATAGTGAAGATCCCAAAATTGTTCGAGAAATGACTGACATTATATTGGGGTTACAAGGAAAAAATCCAAATAGTTCTCTTAAGGGAGTACCCTATGTTGCAGGAAGGTATGAAGTCTATTAAAGTTAAAAATCTCTTTGGTTTGTCATCATTCCTACACCAAACCTACATGATGGAATTAACAATTGCTCAATTGCCACAAATAACTCACAAAACGGCAGGAACAAGGTTGCAGCTTGTGCGAAGCACTTTGTGGGTGATGGTGGGACAACCAATGGTCTCAATGAAAACAACACAGTGATTGACGTGGATGGATTGCTTATCATAGAACTCAACTAACTAGACTGAACCTGAAGCCAATCAACAAATAAGTGAGAAGGAGAAAGCAATCCAACTAGAATGGTTTAGAATGAACCTGACTGCAAATTTTTTCTGGGAGCAATGACTGCTGGAAATGTCAAACTCTTACATCACGCATGATTAACATTTCGGTCACTAATGTAATGTTCCTTTAGTATGCAAATTTTCCTAGAAACAAACATAATGTGCAAATTTTCCTAGTGATTTAAGTCAATTACGAGGTAATAAAAAATTCGATGAGGTGTTACGATCTTTTTCACATTTGTTGGATAAAACCATTGATACGTTATTAGGAGCTAAAATCCTATTAAAATATATCATATTTCGACTTCATACATTTTGGGGAATTCTTGAAATATTTGAGATGGTATCTATATGATGAGATTCTGATTCATCTTGTGTTTCTTCTTGGCAAATGAAAGCCCGATAGTGAGATGGAATATGGGTACCTAGAATATAATCGTAGTTCTAAAGCAACTAAAATGATAGTTCTAAAGCAACTAAAAAGATCTGGGATTGTAATTTCAATGAGGTTGGTGTTGTAAGTAATTGGATATAAGATTTTATTTCTCCTATATTGTGTCTTGGACCATTAAAGTGACGTCTCTTTGGCAAATTCAAAAGCTTTTCCTTTGTGAAAGGATATAAAAACACCTTTTGAGATCCTACCACCTAAAGGTACACCAAGACATAGCACATACGGTGGCGGTCAAAAAAACATCTTGATCACAAATAACAGATGGTAGCCATCAACAACTCCAAAATTGGTCTAGTGGTATGATTAAATAGATCCAAAGTATCAAACTTAAGTCAAACATGCTGGCTGGAATTCACCTCTGCAACTAGTCAACCTTAGCAAACACATTGATTAAAAATAGTATGTAAGTAGCATCAATAGTTGGGCATTTGGTCTAGGGGTATGATTCCTATAAATGAAAACTACTTATGTGGGTAACAAAACATAGCGAAACAAAGTCAAAAACATTAACAGAGAAGAGAGAAGAAGGAAGAAGGTAAATAGCCAAACTTTTCCTCACAAATTCGTAATTACAATAGTTCACTGCGATAGTGCGTCCTCTGCTGTCTGGACTTTGTCTAACATGATGAAACCACATACTTGGCCTGCATAAACTCCAGCAATTCAGCATCATCTTAACTAATTATCATAAACTCCAAGCACAAGGGGAAAAAAATTCCTCAACACAAATATTTCATGATATACTTGCTAATCCAAGTAATGAAGCGAGGAACTTCATTATGGTTAAAAATGATATATACATGGTTGCAAAGCGATGGAAGCAACAAGGAATCTTGATATGAAGTTTATACTGTTGCATTAGCCTATGGATGATAAGCGGTGTGATTTCAATGATAAGCGAGTGTGTCTATTATGCTCACCAATAGTCAAAGGCAAGAATAATTTACGCAAATCGTAATTTACTTGAATTAGAAACATATATGAATATGATTTCTACAGTATGTATAAATTAAAAGGAAAAATTAAAAACATAATTTGATTAGTATCTACAAAGCAAAAAACCTATCTCAAATCGTTGTTCTCTACAAACAAAATGTAAATTATTTTGTTTTCCTTCAAATTATGAAATCATGGTGGTTGAATATCTAATTGAGTTCCTTCCAATCTATGATGGACCCCAACTTCAAGAAGTGAAGAAGCAATGACAATTGAAATGATGTATTCATTGAGTTAAAATAACCGGAAAAAGTTTCGCCTTATAGTGTTTGACGGGACTTGATAAACATTGAATGATAAGAGGAATCCATACACCGATTGACAATGGCGATTTCTTTGGATCTGCAGAGAATTCAATAAGTTAGACACCATTATGTCTTGTGCGAACAAACACACATACCCACTAATCACTAATTACTTTGAAAGAAGTCGAAAAACATGAGCAAAAAAATTGAAATGTTTTTGAGTTAATATAAAAGTATCTAGCAAAAGGGGTAGATCTTTGAGCTACCAATGCAAGAATTGCAGATCCCTCAACACCAAACTCTACAAGCTTCTCATTTGGTTACATTGTTAGGCGGTCTAGAAAAAGTTCCAAAATGTTGAAATGTTTAAAATCACAAATAGAAGTTATTATGCAATAAAACAAGATAAAGAAATAAATTACAATGTTCACCATTCATTTAAGGACTCTGAACTGGCCAAGAAGGTATAATTGTAAGGATCATATGCAAAGTTTGCCAAATTAGCAACGATCCTCTCTTTTGATTCTGCAAACATAAGCATCAATCAGTCATGTTAATGGTAATGGTTTAGGTTTTTGGAAAGCATGATTAAGTAAAAGAAACTGGAACACTGCAATTGACTTCATTCACTTAAATATTCAACCAAGAATTTCTACAACTACATGAACTGAGTGGCATGAATTACTAATTCAATCTGCAATGCTGAGTTATTACTCAGAGCCTTTCTAGTGATTGGAAAAAGGGGAGGTGGACTCAAGACTTGCCACTAAATTCACATCCACGAAATTGCAATCTTATCAACTCTTGTTTGTGTTAAAAAAGGCAAAGCTAATTTCAAGATTTCAAAAGAGAATACAAATGGAAAAATTACAGAAATACAACAATGTTGACACAGAGCATATATCTTCACTAGTCATGCATTTAACTATTCCATCCTTACAAAACACTTGACCAATCTTTAAATTACTTATTTCTGCAACAAAATCTGAGTTTTAATCCAATTTTTTTTTTCTGCAACAAAATCTGAGTTCTAAATTACTTATTTCTGCAACAAAATCTGGGCTGCAACTAGGGTAGATGCAACCACCCCCTACTTCCACTCTCATTTCAAGATACATATCATTATTCTCAAAACTGGGTAAATCCTCTCTTAACTTTTATAATCAACTTTTCAGTATATTTATTAATTATAATACATCAATTTTTCAGACATGATGTAATACATCTCGCAACCAACAACGCGACCCTCAACCAACCCTCAATAAAAAATAAATAAGTAAACAATGAAGGAGCCAGCCAACGCATTCTTTTCAAGGGTTTGAAGGTACTTGTCATATATATAATATGAACATGAAGTCAATGACCAGAACTATTCAGTTTATCAAAAAGATTGTGAACAGTGATTACAATAGCAAAAAGCTTTTTGTATGACATCTAAATATGGGCTTCACATGCAAAATATGTTCATGATTAAATATCCACAGATCATTGGTTTTCCTTCTCTATTCCCAACAAAAATGATAATAACAATATACTATAGGGGGAAAACACATGTGAGATAAAAAAAATCATACAGGATGACACACAAATGTAGACTGTTCGAGTACATTTAAGTGCATGGATGGCTCCTTTAAATGACATCTCATTAACAAGGGTTACAGCCCTGTCCACGTTTCCCTGACTGCAATAGCCACATAGGAGAGCTGTGTATGTCACAGTATCTGGTTTTAGTTTCTTCTCTTTCATTTCATTCCAAAAAGTGGAAATATCCTTTGGTTCTCCATCGTTGCATCCTGCATTTCGACAGTAACGAGCCTTCCTCATTTTTATTTTGGAATGCCCATCAACCAAAACTGTTTAAGTGATAACATCAGGTTCAATACCCCTCCTTCATATCCTTAAAAGATCACATGCTTCATTATTCTCAAAAGCTGGGTAAATCCTCTCTTAACAAAATCTGCGCAACTAGGGTAGATGCAACCAAAAGGTGAGGAGCAGAAGAATGCAACCCCTCTATGGCCATGGGTGGTAAGAGGAGCACCCAAGAGGACCATCATAATCCGTACAATACATGTGTGTGGTTGTGCTTGTGCACACGTGGGGCATACATGCGTAGAGAGAGTGAGAGAAGAGAGATCTTATGATTCAATATTTAGATCCTCCTAAATATGTTTAAAAATTCCTCGGCGAGAGAGATGAGAGATCTTGTGATCAAAGATGTGGGTACTTCTAAATTAAACCCCAAAATTTTTCACCTGAGGTAGTAAAACACCATCAACCAAGAGTTCCAAAACCAAAAATGAACAAACAATAAAAATAAATAAAATTAGAATTGAAAGAACACATCACCAAAAGAGCATCTCTATTTTTACTTGCATATTCAAAAGCAAAAATCAATTACCAATTGGTACCCACAAGCACCTAAACTTGTATGCGTACAAGTAACAATCAATAATATAACGAGGATAGGGACTTCACTAGTCAATTTGGGGTGTTACGAAATAAGGCAACCCAGATCCATAACTAAATTAATGCCATATAGAGAGAGAAAAAAAACAAAATAAATCAACTCGCAGTTAGAATATTAACCCTAACAAAATCACCAGCTAGATTCTTAGCTTTTGTTGCTAATAAGGGCCGTCGCCAATCCCATGCATTTTCATCATGATTCTTAGCTTTTGTTGCTTCTCGTAAACCAAAGATGTCAATATGACCTGCATAAATAGGGTATGGTAAACTTCAATCTAGACCAATATCCAGCAAAAACGTAGGAACAGTACATTACCATAAATTACCATAAAAATTAACATAAATAAAACCACATTCTTCCACCAATCTATCAAATTGGAAAACAACATTCAGTTGCACCTGCAATGTTACAGAATAGTAGTACATCAGAAAAAATGACCAAATGGATAAAGAAGATAAAACCAAATACAAACCACGACATTGAAGTATGTGCTAAGCATTCCAGCCAAGATGTGGATGCTCTCCCGTAATTCCCTGGGGTCAAGGGAAAAGAGGAAAAGAGGACAATAAATGGCATTAATATACAACAAATATGAATGTGTACCATATGACATAATAAACCAAATACAATAACAAAATACTCTTTCTAGCATTATTGTCTCTTTAAAAGAAGGTTTACCATGATTGAATTCAACATATACTATTATATATGACTACTTACTATTTTATTTCATTTTATTTTTCTTAGTAAAATCAACCAAACAATTTAGGTAATAGGAGGTGAGTAGTAGTTAGTGGGTGTACCAGCACAATTCCTGGATTCAAATTATAATGGGTCCCTAAAACCAAACCAGGTTATGAAATTGAGTGTGAATGCAGAGAGATACTTGTCAACCTTTCTCATGGTGGCTAACTAATAAACCCTCACCACAAAGACTTCCCCTAAACTTGGCTTAATTAAAGTATCTCCTCCCCATCACCGACTATTGGACCTTTTTAGTCGGTTACTATTACTTTCTAGAATCAACAAAGTCTTTCATTCTTTTTATTTTATTTTCAACCCATAGAATAAGTCAATTCTTCCTCAAGAATACATTGGATTTGAGATATTGTTAATATATATTGTTTTAATTTATTAGCATTATATTTATTTCAGATTACAAAGATTTTACATCAGAATCTCACCACCTAGAATATGCCACAGTGAAATGGAAAATTCTTAAACTTGTCTTTTTACCTAGTACCCAAGTAACTTTGAATTAAGCATATTGAATTTGAAAATATATATATAGAATCTAATAAAGAAACAGAGGTACCAAAATAAGAATCTTGTCACAATGGTTAATTAAATTTAATACTAGTAGAAAATGACCTGTCCTTGAATTAATCATAATTCATAAGACTAGATTCTTCCTTCCAACCAAACAGCACCCAAAAACAAAAACATCACAACCGAGAGAGAGAGAGAGAGTTCAAAAAATCACGTCAACCATAACTAAATACTTAAAGAAAACATCGTTATGTACACCAAATCCAAAACAATGAACTCAAAACAATGAGAACATACACACACAAACACACACATATATATCAAATAGATTTGAAAAATCAGAGATCTGAGTTCATACAAAACAAATGCATATAAAATAAAAACTTACAGATCTGAGTTTTGCAACAAAAAGAAGCGACCGATTGAGCGAGATCTGCAACAAAACAGAGCAGCAACAAACTTACAAATCTTGAAGGGAAAAAAAAAAAAAAGGTGGCCTAAACGAGCTTCAAAATCTAGATTGACCAAAGGACCAAAATCGAAACTCACAAAATCGAAAGAGAGGAGAACCAAAATCGGAAGATAAGCACAAATCTAGTGACCTTCAAAATCTACAAGACGTTCTGAAATCGACAGATCTGAAATCGATCGAGAGTGTTTGAAATCGAGTGAGGATGTGGGTTTCGGAATTTCAAATCGGCGAGAGTGAGGGTTTCTGAGCTTCAAATCAAATGGTTTTCGAGCGAGAGAGAGAGTCTGAGTTGTGGAAGAGTGTCGACTGGGACTGAGACTCAGACTGAGAGACGTTTTGAAAGGGACGGAGTATTGAACAGTGTCAACGAATTGACTCAAACGGCGCCGTTTTACTGAGATCAGAGACAACGTTTTGAAAACGTTGTATCTAACTAATCTACAAAGGCGTTTATCATAAACGCCATAAAAGAAACATTGCAATACCTTACTTTTCCTGTAGTGACATTTAGTTGTTTTGTGACACTTTGGTCTTCATGACCACCAGAAGAGCCTCCTTTCTTGGAATACGACATTCCATAAGTCGCATAGGAATTATGACTCGTCAAAAATGCATATTTGTTGAAAGGTAATGAATTGTTTTATTAGAGAGAGAGAGAGAGAGTTGTGTTAGTTACTAATGAGACATATGCATGAATTTGTAAGAATTTTTGAGGATTCATATGATGATAATTTATTGACAAATGGAGTCTGAGTTTAGTTATTTTCTAAGATGCACTTTAATTGATCATGATAGTTTCTCAATTCGTAGTTTTTGAAGTGCTTGAAGACTCGGGAAATAAAAATTTGTTATTGTAGATCTTTGTTGTCATTGATCATGAAATTGAGACCTAAATTCCGTTCATGAAATGTATAGGATCTATATCCAAACATGGAATAATATTAAAACTTACATAAGAAAGCTTGATATAGATCTCTTAATTATAATATCGACGGGTTGACCTGGTAGTTAAGACTTGAAATTTGGGGTTGGCCTAGTAGTCAAGTCCTAGAGCTTGGGGGTGTACTCCCTCCAAGGTTTCAGGTTCAAAACTCCTTAGCATTGTTTGATTAACAGGAATAAAAATCTTTTTATTATGTATTTGTTTACACTCATTTTTGTCAAAATTCTCTGTCGGCAGGTGTACAAATCAGTTTGTGACACATGGCAATAAAGTCATAGTTGGAGTTCTTTATTAGTCAAAGAATTATGTGGCATGAAGATAGTAGATACACGTGCAAGAGGGCAGGAGCATGTTATGGGCAAGGATAGTGGAGTAGTTTCATGCATTAGTTGAGATAATGGGCTAGTTTCCAGGGGATGTTGATGCTAGTGGTAATTAGGCCTGTTGATCATGCTTATTAATTGAAGGGAAAATGTGTGATGATATGGCTGAAGGTTTAAAAGTGGAGTTGGGTCAAAGATAGAAGGCTTAGAGAAGTTGTGGAGGTTTCAAGCAGTTTTGGGCTTTGGCAAAGTGGTTCATTCTGTCAAAGTAGTGTTAGAGATAATGGAGGACACTTGGCTGGTTTGTTTGAAGGCTTGGAAATAAGAGAACGGTTGCAGCACCAATTGGGGGAAACTGGATTGTAGAATTTCAGGAAGTGGAGTAGTGGGTCAGAGAAAGAAAAGAAAGATATAAAAGTCAAAGATTTGTAGAAAGAAAGGATATCAACATAACAACTTAGCTTTTATCTTAGGTGTAATTTCTCTTAACTTAGGAGTAGTTTCTTCAATAGTTTGTAACTTTTGACTCTTCTAAACTTAGATAGTTTCATCTGAAATTGTCTTTGGATATTTCTGTTACTTCTCTTGTTGATTGTACTTTTGTTCCAAAGAAATCCTCATTCTTTTGAGGTATTGAATTAAAAAATACAATTGCTTGATTTCTTTGTTTGATTGTTTGTTTAAATTGTTGCTTGATTTCGTCGATTTGGAGATTACATAATTTTTACTAATAGTATTCATTTTGTGTTTTTTACACTTGAAATTATGATCTCCAACCCTTTGCAATATTAAAAATTCGTCAATTTCGTCGGATTGAATGTTCGTCATACATGTAGTCCGGTTAATAAAATTTACAATTAAACATGGGATTATGAGTCAATGGGCTAACAATCTCAATCATATGCTATAATCCTACTAATCAAACATGCCCCTTAGGTGCAAATAATTTCTTGGGGTCAATCCATACAAGGTTTTGCCTTGGCTTTAATTGGGCCCCCGCAAGTGGGTAGTGGAATTGATCATTTGAATTAGTCGTTCTAATACTCTGAATACTGAGTTATCTAGGAAATAAATCCCTTAATTATCTATATGGCCTCCCCTAGCTTGGTGATGGCCTCCTGGATTTGGCTGACGTCCAACGTCATTTTTCAAGTTACTTTGATGAATTTTCTTTTTTTTTTTTTTTTAAACTGTCAAGCTCAACCCGATTACGCTAGGCCTAGTCTTGGGTTTAGATTTTTGCGAATTGAGTAGACCTGGCTAGACTCGACTCAATTTTTGGTGGGAACCCGATAAGCCCGAGTTCGGACCGAATTTACACCCCTAGCTATGGAAACTATCCCCTCTGGGCCTAACCGAGCCCAATCAAGTTTGCTTAGCAATTGGGCTGAGTTGACCATCCTATCTAGGCCTAGCTCAACTCGGTTAACTCTACTTCTTTAGTTTGGTATTGACTATCATAATTTATTTCTGTTTCTTTTTTTTTATTATTATGAGCTAAACCTTTTTCTATGACTGTCATAAACTATTTTCATAATTGTTGGCTATCAACATTCATGCACAAGTAAAATTCTCTATTGCTATTCATCAAAGGCACATGTTGCGTTGTTTTCAAGTTCTTTTGTTCTCTAATTTTAAAATATTCACAATTATTTATATTATTCAAGAAATATTTGTGAATGTTTTGAGACACCATTATCTATGAATCTAGAGACAAATAATTATTGCTCCTCAGTCAATAAAACAATATCTATGAAAATATTATACACAAAGTGGAGAGAGAGAGAGAGAGAGAGAGAGAGAGAGAGATATCACAATCTTGAATGGATTTGAAAAGGTTGATTTTGCACAGTACTCATCAAATGTATTGCAGGATTCGAAACAATAGAGTGAAGCTTTGAGCTACAAATTGCAATTTCAAGTGACAATCAATCTCAAAATATCATAAAAAATATAACTCAAAAACAAACTAAGCCATAATCAAATCAGTAACTACTCACTGCAAAATAAATAAATGAAGGGAGAGAAAAAGGGAGATCACTCATACAATATTAATTGGGAAAATTACAAAAAGAAAAAAAAAATCTCGAGATTTAAGCCTTATAAAAAAATAAACTTGAATTTTTAATTTTGTCAATTTAATTTCCAATCATTTGATTTATTTTCAATTTAAGTCATTTGCCTATTTTAGTTACGCAAAATTGACCCCTCTCTCCTCCCCAAAAATGATATTTTAGTAAGTATACTCAATGTACATATATGAAAAATGTCTAAAATTTTATTTTTTATTGATTTTAATAACTAAAATATATTTTTATGTTAGTTTTATTTTTAAAAAAAATAATAAAATGATTTAGATTTAAAACAAAGCAAATGATTAAGGTTTAAATTGATAAAATGAAAACTTTGAGGTTTATTTTGTTACAAAACTCAAACCCTTGGGTTCTTTTGTAATTTTTCCATATTAATTTCATTTTTGAGAGGGATGGAGAGAGAGAGAGAGAGAGAGAGAGAGAGAGAGAGGAAGGACTTGGCATTCTCCGTCAGAGCAAGCAGTGGCTGGTACAATGTCAAAATATAAAACTGATGCTACAATCAAAAGGAGGTTCCTCTGATGACCCATTGATAGAAGGATTTACCAATTGGTGTGTTATATATAACAAAATAAAGACACTTCATACATGTAACAATCATGGAACCCATAGTGTAGACGGTTATTGTTTGTGAAAAGAAACGTAAAACATTAATCCTATGAATCACTTTGCATATATACTCAACAAATTAAGATTTAAAAATGAATTTTTGGTACAAATATTTTAGTGACAAAAAGTATCATTATTATATTTTTAATGACCATATTGGACATTTATTAATGAATTACTATCATTTTGAGTCAAAATTTTCTCCTTAAAATGTAAACATTTTAACATGAAATTATTTGTCCCTAAAAAATGCATTTCAAAATTTTGTCATTAAAGATCTTTTTTTATTTATTTTTATTTTTATTTTCCGGGATAACCTTTTGTGACGACCCACATGATGACTCATAATATTTTGTTGCAAAAATTATTTACGCACATGATGTCTATACATGATACACCTAAAACAAGTACTTAATCTTCAACCACATTTTTTTTAATCTTTTCCTCTTTTTTTTTCTCTCTCTCTCTTCCCAAAAATGAAAAAAATCTTGAAAAGTCAATTCTTAGATCTTTTAAGGTTAATAATTCAATTCTCACAATATTTTTTAAGATTAGATATTTTCTTATGTACATTGAAATATTTCTTTATCATATCTATCTTTTTGTCAAAAAAAAAGATTAACTTAGTTATATCTTGGAGACGTTTTAGTGGTTGACCACCCGGTGGATGAATTATTTTTTATGAAATTATTTGTTGGTTGTATGGAGTTTGACTTTATCAATTATATATAGATTTTTGCTTGCTATTCTATCTATTTGTCCATTTTAGGTGCTTAGGTATATATTTCTTGATTTTACTACTACATATATTTCTACTCATTTGCACCCTTTGCTAGGTTGGGGTAATGTGGCATATCTAAAAATTTTAGAATTTATTAATTTGTAAAAAAAATTGTAAGATTTATTAATATTTTCTTTTGATGTTGTTTGGAGTCAGATTGTGTTACCAATACCTGAAAATGTTCTCAAATTAGACTGATTCATTATTTTAATTTAATGTTTGGAGTCAAATTATTATTTTAAAACTATGTAGACACTGCTGGAAATTAAGTTTTTAGTAGCATTTAAAAAACACCGCTATAGCTATCAAAAACGCCGCTATTTTTTTTTTTTTTTTGTGGCGTTTAGTACCAAACGTCGAAAATGCGACCATCGCTATAGCTTTATGACGCTTTAAAAGCATTCTTATATTTAGTATAGACGGCGTTTTTTAAAACGCCGCTAAATACACCGCATAACGGTACAATTACGTCACGCAACATTTAGCCAAGTTTTAAAAACGTCGTGATAGATCTTTTTTATTTTAAAAATATAACCATTAATATTATTCTATAATGATGCTTAAAAACACCGTCATAGCTTCATTTATTTATTTTTTTTTTTTTTGCTAATTCTGTGAGAATTAACTAAAAAAATACTTACAATAAAGATGAAAAATATTCAATATATTGACTTAATTTAGGTAAACATAATTTTGGATCAATCCATGCTTTTCAATATGCAAAAATATTTTAATTCCAATATGAAATAAAGTTAAACTAGTGCCCAGTAGTAAGTTGAAAGTTATTACAAAATAGATCGGCGCAAAAAAAGAAGGAAAAAAAAACAGATCAATCATGTACTCTTTACAGCTCAGCACAAAAAAGATCGGCACAAAAAAAATCAAGATATCTATGGGGGGGGGGATCTACTGCAGTACAACACAATTGCAAAACCAATCATGTGCTCCTTACAGCACTGGGAAACAGGTTGAAGGCTTCCAACAAGCTTTAGTTCCCCCTGCTTACAATAAAACTATCAATGACATTTTTCCTATTAAAAACTAAATAAAGAAATAAAAATTAACCCAAAAGACAAAAAGATATGGAGAGGAAGACAAGATGGACAAAGTTTGCAACATCAATTGACAGTTATTGGTGCAACGATTTATTAAAACATGGAGGAACATGTATGTAAATCTCTAGCATTTGGAAAATTCAATTTCATGCTTTTCATTGGAATGAAATTGCTGTCGGAATGTCGTCTAATTTTCTGCAACCAAGCAAAGTGTTACATAACAATGAATAATAAAAATGGAAATGGCAACAGAACATAGTATTATGATCAAAGCACACAATTAAGAAACATGATTCATTTCTCCTAGCAACCAAGTCTTCCATGACATGGAAGAATTAAACATCTAATCTAGGTTGTTCGACTAATAAGATTTTTAGAAGCTAACAAGAAAGAGCTAAAACCCAATAGCAACGAGTAGAAGATTAGCAGTAATTTCGAACTGTATACGGAACAATTGTAACCAAAAATAAATAAATCGCAATCATACTGATTTTTGCCACTATTTTTGTATGCATTAAAATCAGTAAATATTTGAGGATTGAGCCTTACGACCTTTCAACAATAATCTTACCATGGAATATACCAAATCCGATAGCAAACAATCCAAATCTGATGGATTTATAGGTCTAGTCCAGACATAGACACTACAAATTTATGATTATGAAAAGCTGAGTTTACCTTGGCTTGTAAAACATCATAGTTTTTGTATGAGCAACTCGTCCCTGTCTCATCAAGCTTCTTCTTCATAAGAAAACTGAAATCATTAGCTCCGCAACAGAAGTCAACTATCTATTTAGAGAAGCAATAAGCAATTAGGCACTTGAAATCAAAAGTTACAATACTGAGATTAACTAATAAATCACATTATATACTTGATTATCATCTACCGTTTACATGATTTTCTTATAAAGTATTTTTGACAGAGGAACTACAACAGATTACATGATTTAGCAAAACTACATGATTTAGCCAACAAACTACATGGTTCCAAAACAGAAATATATATATATATACCTTGGAGCTTAGAAAAAAATATACCTAGGAGATGGTGTTGAATCAATGACATTACAACACATCTTCTCAAACTACGTGAACTCGATGACTGGAATAAGCAAGAAGGGTAAAAGATCAATACCAACTGAAAAGAACCATCAATAGAGTTCCATGGCACAAAAATAATAAAATCACAAATCTAATAACCATTTAACAATATGTATTACAGACAGGTCATCATAACAACCAATCAATGGACCCCATTGAAGCAAACAACTCAAATCAGCTCAAGTTGATTAACATGATATCGGGTCAAAACTTCTCAAAACTTCATGTAAATTCAACATACCAAGGATTCTCTGTATTCAAATTCCTGTCTTTGTCCCCTATTACATCCTGAATCATTGGATCATGTGAAAATCTTAAGACATGAATCTCGATGTATAATCCAATAATTAGAAATGTATTAGGATAAGAAAATAGAAGAATTTAGTGACAAAAAAATCCTGCACATACTTTTAAGTACAATGATTAGATTATCAGTTTATAACTTGCCAGAAGCTCAACCAATCAATTTGTCTTCTTGGCACCAGAGAGAAATTATATGCAGAGGTCTGTGTTTTCATATACAGACATACCTCAAGTAATGGGGAACACCATATTGGTGAAACAGTTGGAGGAGTTGCCATTGCCTTTTCCAACATTTCTGATAAAAATTCACTAATGTTTCATTACATTCATGAATTTAAATGCATGCAATTCAACAGAATTAACAGTACCAAATGAAGCTAGCTTATCTAAACAAGAAAATTAACGAGTTTTAGAACATGTTCAAACCTATCTCAAACAAGATGAACACAAATTGAACTTAAGTAGTTTGGTCAATTTTTTATACCTCTAATATTGTATGTGTTTCCAACATTGTTCTTTAGATGTTAATCAACTGCTCACCCAACTTTTGTTGCACTGAGCTGTCTTTGGAACTCAAGGAGACGGAGGAACAAGCCTATTAATAAATAAAAAAGTTCCAAAAAAAATTCAAATATTAATCAAACGATGGTCTAGTTTGTCTCTTGTAATGATCATCTACCATTTCTATTACATCCACTACCACTTGTCACTGACATCTATCAGCCTCTTTTGCACATTACCTCAACTTTGAGAAGATAATTTACAACCAGAGTTAGTAAAAAATTGACAGTACAGACCTCTAGCTCACTTGCTTTTCATTTCGCACTATTTGAGCTTCAGAAAATGGCATCAGAGGTTGAATGAAAGCTCAATGCATACCTTAGGAGGGAAACACAGAATCCGGCTTCTGTGACTGTGTGTGTGCACTAAAGGAAGAAACATAACCTGTAATCTTTGAGTTGGCTCTATGTACTTCCTCCTTGAAACTTTGCGGAAAAAGGCTGCACGTAGTGTTAAGAAGGATCAGATCAACTATCAAAGTAAAGTTTTACTTATCAAAAAGGGGTCACTTTATTCCAAAACCGAGTTAATCGTTAGCATGAAATCCACACCTAATGTAAAGGAAAGAAACAAAAATAACCTTGCCCAAGAAAATACTCGAAGATTGATTTGACTGGTATGTTACAGTTCCAAGCAGAGATGTCATGTCAGCTTGCATTCAGCTGATTGCTGCATTGCGAAAATCCTCTACAGATCGAAAGGCGAGAGACACTACAAGGTGGGGATTATGGAGAAAAGAAAAGGAATAAAGCAGCTTCATAGCATACACAAGGGTACAAGTAATTATAAGATTCTCAGCAATAATTGGGTAAAAATCTTTATATACAGAGAGTTTGTCAATGTTCATCTTGTCTATCATCTTTGTAATATGATTCAATTTACTCAATTCCAACAACAATATGCTATAAGGTATTTCACATATCACTAGGAGTTCGAAAATACTATAGTGACCATCCATATCACTAAGGTAGCCAGGTCAATCAACCTGCTGGATCCAACACAAACAGCAGTCAGACCCATGTCGGGTAGCTGGTCAAACAAAAATAAGCCTGCTGGACCAAACAAAACCGCATAGTGATTATAGCAAATCATCTAGTGATTATACATACGTAAGGACGATAAAAAAAAAAACACAAAAAAAAAAAGAAAAAAAACTGGAAAAAGGAATCAACTGATTACCTTATACTCCAAATGCAGCTGCTTTCTCACTTCAAAATATCCTAGAACAAAATATACTCAAATGGCCAGTGGTACTTTGCATTTAGTATGTGAAGGTCCACAGAATCTATCTATAAAATGTCATTAGTAAATGTAGTCCATCAATTATATTGCACAAAGGATCCATTAGATGAGATGTAAAGTGAAAAATTATAATGAAAGGAAGATGTCGATTAAATAAATAATAATTTCCACCAAAATTAAAGTGACATTATTGGAATAAATCAAAAGATATACTTAGTGTCCCACCAAAATAACAACTCACATTATATCACTGTAGTGGATGAAAAAGAAAACACCAAGTGTCCCACAAAAATAATGACTTATGTTACTACAACAATATGAATTACATACAGCCACACAATCATAATGATGCTTGTCATTATAATAACTAGAAAACCATGCATGATCTGCTCTTATGTTGCAGTCGTGCACAGTTAGGTTTTTGTCATGCTCCACTACACAAATGATTGGGCATCAAATACAATCACTAATCAAAAGCATCAATTTTTACTAACCAAGAAAAAATAAAAGCAAAAATTCCAGAAATAAGCTAGATCGGAGGGGAAAAAATGCATATGAATTTCCAAACATCAACTTAAATATACTCCAAATCATTGTTTTAGCCATGAGATTTTACAGATCTTGAGTGAACTTAGCAAATCTAGATCAGAAAACCCTTACCTTGAGCCCTAGATCGATTTAGATCAGAGGGATTCGAACAATCTCGAAGATATATGCTCAAGTTAAGAGGGAGAACAAGATTTTCCAGATCAAAATCATCAAAAATCAATGGAAATCGATGAATCAGACCTCAATCTCTCTCTCTCTCTCTCTCTCTCTCTCTCTCTCTCTCTCTCTCTCTCTCTCAAGTCGCGTCTCTGCTCAATCAACCGAAATTGAAATATCTCTCAGATAGATTTGGATTTCCTAGGTATAGATGCCTAAAAAGAGGAGAAAAAAAAAACACTCTTATTTTAACACACAAAACTATGTTAGAAATCCATGCATGATCCTAACTATATAGAAATGCCTAATGCAACACATGCAAAATGCAACCAAGATAGGCCCGGCTATTCTAAACATGGCATATGGAATGCTACAGCTAACAAGTATTCAACTTGGAATTGAAATACAATGCAATGAGTTATGATGCGCTGAGCCCGGTGCATGTAAAACAGATGAATGAATGCAAACATGCTATCATACTATATGCTAATTGAAACATGCCCTATTCTAACCATCATAAGCTGGTAAATAAAAGGGAGAAAGACGTGGGGTTGGAAGACATACATCACATGCACGTACACTTATTACAATTGTGCCCTCACTTGGAGGGTCCGAATAAATAATACAGTCCCAAATGAATAATTACAGTCCGAATAAGTACAAAACCCTAATTAATTAACAAATGAACTAGGAAAATAGTAAATTGGCATGCAAGCCCATGGATCACCTCAGCTCTATTCCGAATGATGAATGATGCATGCTTGAGTTGCCTTGCGCGGAAATCCATTGCGATGCCCCAGTTAGCCTCTGTTTACAATTAAGCCCGTAATATTGCGCGAAGCTCCAAAAGATTGTCAGTTTCTGATTTGATGCAACAGAGAGCAAGAAAGGGACATGGCAATGTATTTTCACATATGTATGCTTGCCTCGATCCTTGTGCCATCAATCACGCATCCTGATGCATGATGGCCGAGGAGTCGAATTGCACGACTTAATATGAAATGAATGCACATGAAAACACCACAAGACCGAGACTCCATCATGGATAATCCGGAGTGTCGGTGACCGAGAATTGAGACACGTTCCGTCACTCAAAGTACGAAACGTCCCTTATTTCCCGTGCTTGGGCTAACTCCTATCCCAAACATAATGCAATATGCATGACATGCATGAATGCAATCCTAACATGCAACCTACCATACGCAATGCTATAAGATGGCATACACAATGCACGATGTAGCAAGGCATACACAATGCTCTAACATACAAACTACCATACACAATGCTATGAATTGAAATGGCATACACAATGCATAATGGACTTACACCAACATGAGTGGACCTCAGCCACACTCACATCAGCGGCCATTAGATGAAAATGAGACAACCGAAATGCGTGCACACATGCACGCAGACCGAAGACCGAACCTAAGGCACAGTATGCAACTCTAACAAGGCATGGCAAGGCATGAAATATGGCATACAGACATGCGAATTCCAGCACTGAAACATGATGTAAAATGATCCCGAATCATGGATATATGACACCCGATGCATGAGATGAGCCCCGAAACTCAAAACTAGGCACATGTATTGACTTATAGCTATACAAAGCATGCATTATTTGACTATGAAGAACAAAGAGAGAGCCAAGGCAGTCCCAAAACATGAACATTTCTAGTTCAAAGCATGACCAAAAGATGCTAGCATGATGGGCTAAAATAGCATGCAATAATGACTAGCAAGCATGAGTTGTATGGCATGTATATGAAACATATAAAATCTCATCAAACCAGCCAAAATCAGTGAACAAAACATGTGAAAATATGCCTAAATAATCACTGAAATGCAGCCAACATGTGCAAAAATGATGAGCTCCTTTAGAGGGCCATGCAAGGAGTTATTAAGCACATACAAGATAGACATTTAACATGATGAGACCACTTCTGGAAATGGAATATGATAGTCCTAAAACTCACAAAATAGGCCTTGAAATTAGTCTCGGAAGCATGCAAAGAAAGGCCTCTTTGAAATGCCTTGAATGGGATTACTCTACACATGCAACATAGGCATAAAATATGGCAAAGAGGGCCTCGGACAGAGCTAAGGTAGGCCTTAAAACTCTCAGAATGGGGCCTGAAATAAGACTTCGACACATGAAAAATGGGGTCCCTTTGGGAGGCCCAAAAGACCACCAAACAAGACAAGGAGAGAGGGGGTCACCCCCCTCTGATTTTGGCCCTCAAAAATATACCTAAGCCACTGAAAATTCACTGGATTTAAGTGGCTAAGAGGCCAAACCATGGCCAATGCAAGTGCTCTAATGCATAGCCCTAATCATGGAGAGATGAAGCATGCATAGGGGGAAGATGACCCCAAACAGAAAATATACCTTGATAAAACATGAAGATAATGTCAAAACCAGACTTTTTTCAGTTTAGGTCGAGGTCCAAAAGGGCTCACAAATAAGGCTAATATATCATGCAAAAACGGCCCTAAAAGAGGGATTGAACAAACAGGGCAGTAAAAGGCCTCAAACAGCAAAGAGCCCTTCAACAAAGTTAAAGAGGAGCTCAAAATAAGACTATATTCAGTTTATAGAAAATCTCGAATATGCTCACAAGTAAGGCTAAAATATGATGCAAAAATAGCCCTAAAAGAGAGATAAAGGGAAAGGGGCCGTAGATGGCCTCAAACAGCAAAGAGCCCTTCAACAAAGTTGAAGAGGGGCTCAAAAAAAGATACTTTACAGTTTGGCTCGAAGTCTAGAAATGCTCACAAATAAGGCTGATATACCATGCAAAATAAGCCCTAAAAGAGAGATAAAGCACAAAGGGTGAGTAGAAGACCTCAAAAAAGAGAAACATCCTTGATCAAACATGAAGATGAGCTCCAAATAAGACTATTTTCAGTTCAGGTCGAAGCCCAAAAATGCTTGCAAGTATAGCTTATAGATGAAGCAAAAAAATGCAAGTTTAAGGGAAATAGGTACTTACCCTTGAAGAGCAGCAAATCAGGAGCTTTTGGTCCAAAATTCTGAGCTTTCCACCTCTTCAAATGGCCTCCAAGGTGCTGGAATGAGTGATGGAGGTGGTAGGCTATGAGGTGTAGGGTAAATATGCAAGAAAAGGGGTGTTTGGAGGCTTGAAGTATAAATATAGGGGGTGTTTGTATACTAATGCCTCGGCTGATTTTCTAACCCTCTCCAATGGAGGTAGAATGGGTATTATATAAAGGGAGAAGGGTGAGGCTTCTTGGATAAGCCAAGAGGGGGGGTTCAAGGCTTCTAAAGGAAGCTTGACCAAAGGGGTCAAGCTTCTTGAAGAAGCTAACCCAAAAGGGTCAAGCTTCCTCAAGAAGCTTGACCAAAGGGGCCAAACCACCTTGAAACCAAGCAAAGGGGGGCAAAACCACCTAAAATGGACCAAAAACAAGGAGAAACCCTCGGGCAGTGGATCTGGTTCAAAATAGCTGGCACAGCTGGAATGCACCTGGGAAGACAAACTTGGCGGGCCAGGTTCAAAAGATCCAGGTGGCCGGCCGGCCATCTCCCCTGGCCGGCCGACCAGGGGTCAAAGGGGTCAAGTAAAATTACTGGTCGACCACCCCAAAAAGGTGGCCTCCCAGATGAGTGCAACACAGCTGTGCAGAGAAAAAACAAAAAAAAGTGACCCAGGAGAGAGAAAAACCAACTTTTTAGAGGGGTTCAAAAGGGTCAGGAAGAATTACTGGTCTGCCTACCCATATTGGTGGTCTCCCAGGTGTGTACAACACAACGGTGTGGTGGAAAGTCAGCTTTCTAGTGAAGAAAATGTGCGATGAAGAGCGATGAAGAAATAAAACTGATTTTTCAGAAAAATTGCTGGCCTCCCACCTTCCTACAACCTTTCTAACAATGAAAATAAGGTCCCCGCCAAAAATGGACCAAGACGGATGCAAAACGAAGGTTCGGGGGCCAAAACGCGCAGTTTGGGGCCCCGAAAACAGGCTGTTAGGCATCGGAAGTGGCGTATGATCACGAAGGTGATCTCTCGGGCCACAGTGTCCCTCAAAAGGGAGGAAACAAGGTGTGTGCAAAAAACCGGAGCAAACGGAGATAGTTAAGCGGTCCCGAACCGAGGCACACGGCCGACGGCTTTGAAAACCGGAAACGAGCTCCAAACGGGAAAAATGGCCTACGACCGCAAAACGTAGCCTACGGCCACCGAGAGATGATATACGAGACCTCTCCCTCCCTTCAAGAAGAGAAAATAGCAAAATCAGGGCCTGGTTCGCAAACCGAGGCAAAGCACAAAAGAGTCCGAAAGTTTGGAGGCAAGGCTCGCGGCCGAGACTCCGCAACTTCAGAACGAGCACAATATGCAACATCACCGAGCGCTCAGTTGGTGACGTCTGAGTCTTAAGGTTGGTTAAAAATGGGGTGTCTACAGTTGCCCCTCTTTGACAGAACTCGAAAGTCAGAAGTGACGGGAGTGAATGTCAAAGCCCAGAGATGACCCATTTTTGACAAGGCCGAAGACTCAAACGAACAGGTGAGATAAACAAAAAGATGTGCTCGCAGGCATGCCCGCAGGTAGGGGGCAAAATGCAAAGCGATGTGCACAAAGCCAGGTGTAACTCAATGATCATGCGAAGTAGCAAGCTATGATGAAGCAAATATTTACAATAGATGCAACAGTTTTAAGCAAGAAAGCAAAGCAATACTACATTTCATGCAGTTGAAGAATGCGGAGAATCATTGAATTCTCGCCACGTCTCACAAGGAGAAGATACAATACCTGTGCGGCACGTCTGGTCGCACCAGCCTCAAATGAACCGTACATATAATATCGTGCCTGCAAAAGGAAGAAACTCAACAAGCACAACATAGTTAGCAACATATGTTCATTGTGATATCGGATGCAGGCAAACGCGGTGTTGATGGGTGAGTGCATCGCAATGCAAGAAGCAACACGCGTGACAACGCAAGTTAAGCACATGGGTATGACAATACTCATGAAACATGCAGAACAGTGCAAGTGGTGTGCATGAGAATGCAAGTGACGTGCATAACAATGCAGGATAAGTGTAGACTCGAATGCACATTTTGAAATGAAACAACGAGCAAAGCAATGCAAGTTTCGACGAAGGTGGCTCAATCGCGACCTCCGGTTTACCTCCTGGAGGGGTCACAACATATTCAAAAAGGATACACCTTGCTTTTGACGAGTAACGATGAGACATGCATCGAAAGTTGGAGTTGAAGTTCCCGCAGGGGGATTTTGCGACGAAAAGTGCACTTTCCTTGTACTTTCTCGGGTGTCGGGGACTCCAATCATCACCAAAATTTGCAGGGACCTTGGAGGCCACCTTGGGAATGCTGCCGGCCATGTTTGGTCCAAGGGGGAGGCCGCTGGCCAGGTTTGAGGGAGAGAGGTGGCGGGCCTACCAGAAAAGGTGGCGGGCCGGCCACCTTGCCAAAACAGTGGGCAGTTTGGTCTTTTTGCTCTCATTTCTTTAAATCCACTCGACCAAACACCTTCTCCTCACAACTCTAACTCCGAAATCAGCCCCTCTACCTTCCTAGAGCATTTTTCGTCTCAGATCTGCGCTCCATACGCGTTTTCCAATGCCCCACGCAAGGTTGTTTCGTGAAATCTTTCGGTTTTTAACACTTTGAACCGATTAAATTTTGATTTCGGTGCTTCTTTCTTCATTTCCGTCAGTTGAGGTAAGTTTGTCTCATCATTTGGAAGATTTTCTCGGGAGTTGACTTTTCTTGACTTTTTCATTTCCCGAGAGTTGACTTTTGTTGACTTTTTCCAATTTTGGCTCATTTTGCTCATTTCAGCTCCTTTTTGCAGATTTTTTTGAAATGGCGGGTCATTTTCCCCATGGTGAAGGTTCTCCAGGTGCCGAGGGCAAGCCAGACATTATGTCTTTACCCCCGAGGATTCGGCCATTTATTAGCGAGAGGTATGACCCTCCGGCGCACATCCTCCCTCTAGCCGTTTTCTACTACTTTACTGACTTCGATGAGCGAGCGCCTATAGATCTACTACTGCGGGAGCCATAGTCCCACCTCTCTTACCAGGCACGTGAGGTATGTACTTCACTTCTACATTTTCTACAATGTATTCCGCATTTTCCGTGCATTTCATGCTTTTGCTGTGTATTTTTTATCTGCTCATTCTGAATGCGTTCACACACCATACTGCTGCTTAATTTAGCACTCAGCTTGTTCTGAATACTTAATCTATAACACAGTATTCTGTTAGCATCTTAAACACACAGCTCAATCACTTTGAATTTCTGAACCCACAGCCCCTATTCGATTGTGAACACGCAGCGCACACTTGCTGAGAGTTGAACACACAGAGCGAACACTTGAATTCTGAACACATGACTCATTGTCGAGGTGAGCACACAACACACACTGATTGAAAGTTGAACACGTAGCCCAAACACTTGAATTGTGAACACACAGCTCATTGTTAAGGTGAACACACAGCACACACTGATTGAAAGTTGAACACGCAGCCCAAACACTTGAATTCTGAACACACGGCTCATTGTTAAGGTGAACACACAGCACACACTGATTGAAAGTTGAACACGCAGCCCAAACACTTGAATTGTGAACACACGGCTCATTGTTAAAGTGAACACACATCACACACTGATTGAAAGTTGAACACGTAGCCCAAACACTTGAATTGTGAACACACAGCTCATTGTTAAAGTGAACACACAGTACACACTGATTGAAAGTTGAACACGCAGCCCAAACACTTGAATTTTGAACACACGGCTCATTGTTGAGGTGGACACATAGCACACACTTTGTAGAAGGTTGAACACGCAGCCCAAACACTTGAATTGTGAACACACGGCTCATTGTTGAGGTGGACACAGCACACACATTGTAGAAGGTTGAACACGCAGCCCAAACACTTGATGTCGAACACACAGCTCGTACTTCGAATTTTCTGAACACACAGCCCAGATTCTGTATCTGATTTGATTTTGCACACAGCTCATGCATTTCATTTACACACAGCTTATATATTTCATTGGCCCGAATCCATGTGTTCACCACGAATCACGGTGACTTCTCGTCTTTGCGAGAGAATATGGCTCTATTGTAACGAGAGTGGTCTGTGAGCTCCGGAGGTCAGGATTTGGTTGACTTGGCAGGGTTTGGGCCCTTCTGCATTGGGATATCTCGCTGTCCCGCTAGTAGGACGCTGATGGATGCCTTAGTAGAGAGATGGTGGGACACTACCAACTCCTTCCATTTCTCTGCTATCGGGGACATGACTATGACCCCGTTTGACTTCGCTGTATTGACAGGCCATGATGTGGGAGGCTGGGCAATCCCATATGACGAGGACATGGGCCAGTGGAAGGCCGCCTGGATCTACTTATTGGGAGCTCGCCCACCAGTTGACAGATCTTCGGGCAGAGTCCGATATACTTGGTTTTCTTCACATTTCAGGAGGGTGGAGATGGAGCCTGAGACTCCTGAGGAGGTAGCACAGTACACCCACAGATTTCTTATGTTCCTCTTCAGGACCACTCTGTTCGCCGATAGGGGGAACACTGTCGGGCTCTATCTATTGAGTGCTCTAGTGGACCTATCATAGGTCGGTCGATATGATTGGGGCGGCGCTAGCCTGGCTACTCTCTATTGCTATATGAGCGTGACCTCCCGCGGACGGGGAAACATGGTCGGTGGCTATTCGAGGGCCTGGGAGGTACTTTCTGCCCTCTTGATTTACATTTCTGCTTCTCATTACTTGTACATTGCACACACGGCGCACTTTACACTCTGTACCTTGCACTTTGCTCTCAGCATTTTGTATTTATATCCTGCACTCAGCATTCTGTATTCTGATGGCTACTGCTTTGTTTTTCACAGCAATGGATCTACTCGTACTTCCCGATGCTAGCCCCAGAGCTTGAGGTAGAGGTGCCCCTCGTGATCCCTTATTCACTCGTATTCGAGGGCCAGTACCGGCCGAGACCTCGGGAGTCTTTCCTCTACCTACAACAATACTTTGATACAGTGCGGCCGTCAGAGGTATTTCAGAACTCTCAGTTCTTCATGTTCCCAATCTTTGATTCATCTTGCACATTCACAATTCCTGATTAGCTTATGCATCGGTTATCCACAGATTACATGGCAGCCCTGGGCACCTTTAGGTAGAGACCTCCGATTTCAGTTTGCCGGAGCATGGGGTGCCTCTCGATATAGGATCCTGTTCGAGGGCCAGTTGGTAGGGCCTGGTTTTTGGGGGATCACTTCTTGCGTCAGGTATGGGGCTACCCTGCTCAGGACATTCCTTCAGCGCCTCCAGACGATATGCGGACCGCTGATAGGCTCCCTTCCCAAGATATCATTAGTGCTATGCAAGGTACCAATGCATTACTACATTTGGAGTAGGGGGAGTACGCGACCTATCGTCACACATACTTGATGCCTCCACTGACGGGGGTCCGTACTCCGACAAGGAGGTCTGCTGGTGTGCCCTCATCGAGCTGGGCCTGAGCCAGAGACATTCTTTCGACTAGTAGGGCTGGCACATCCAGAGGTGGGGCTGGACTGGTTCCTCTAATCCCCCCGACTTATCATCATCCTGGATGGCCAGATATACCGACTGAGTTGATGGGATGGCAATATGGGACTTCCTACCCGATTCCGATAGAGCCTCCTATGCCTGATCACCGATATGTCAGTGACCCTGACTCACCATTGGTATGTTCCACTGTTTTCCGTTTATCACACAGATACTTTGGTATTTGTTTATTCATTGATGACTTGAGCTTGTATCTGCAGCCACCCAAGGAGTACATGGACGAGGTGCTCGAGATGGTAGCCTCACTTGAGGGCATGGTCCTGCGGAGAGAGGCGCAATTGTCCATCATGGGTGTCCAGGTACCCTTTAGTTTTCTTGCATTTATCATACTTCTGATGACATGCTGATCTTGAACATTTTATTGCATTGATAGGCTGCCTGTGTTGAGCATATCTGACACACACCACATTTACGTACTTTACCTGTATGTGCCCATTTCATGTAGCTTCCTTGTATCTACATCTGATATACATATTTGAGCTGATGAGTCCAAATTTTATTCTTCATTTTCAGATGCTTCCGGTATATACTCAGCCACAGGTCGGGCCATCCCGGCCTCCCCGAGGAGTTGGGCCATCTAGGCCTTCTCAAGGTTCTGGGAGAGGGGAGTCGTCTCGCGAACGAGGCGAGCGCAGGGCACACATCGTAGAGGAGGAGTCCAGCGAGGAGGAGGAGTCCGCGCATCCTCAGTCCGAGACATCTGTAGGCAGAGAGGAGGACTCTGAGTCTGGTTCTAGGGATGGAGGGGATGCCCAGGAGGGTTCTGAGGACGGCAGCTCTGATTCTGATGATGGTGCTGACGGAGATGGTGCAGGGACTTCTCAGCCGAAGAGGATCAAGAGGGCATCTTATTCTTATACTTGAGAGCACAGATGCAGTTATTCCATGCTTTATTTACCTTTTTACTAGTAGTTGTAGCACATTATACATTGTTAGGCAGTTTTATTTTCTGTAAAACTTGTACCCTTGTTGTAAAATGGCATGATGGAATGAAACATCTTTTGAAAAAAGTGTTGTGTTTTATGTTCTCAGCATCGTATCACATCATTTTGCATGAAAATGAGATTGAATGGAAATGTGCATTGTGTATTTGCCAAGGCAGGTAGTGAACCGACACAACAAACTAAACAACTTAACTCACTAAGAAATAACAGAATCTTAGCAAGTTTACAACTTGATAAGCAAGACACAACAATGTTGATTTAAACAAAGAATAATTACTCAAAATACAAAGCCTAACAACTTTGATAAACAAGATTTGATAAACAAAACAGCTCAACAAACAAAGCAACAACTCGATAAGCAAAACAACAACTCGATAAGTAAGACTTAACAACAACCCTATAAACAAAGTGTATTTCGGACGATTTGGGTGACGGAACGCATCCTAAACTGAGGGAAATAGAGGCCTTCGACACTCCCGATGCATGCAAAAGTTAGGAACTTTCTTCTAGAGGGTAGAACAGGACCAAAGACACACTTTGCAACATGGCCGACCACCTTTGGGAGCTGGCCGACTAGCTTTTCGCATTGGAGGGGAGAGGGGTGGTCGGCCTACCAAAAAAGGTAGCCGGCCGGCCACCTAGCTCAATAACCACCAGTTTTTCGACACGTGTCCCCCGAACAGTGTCTTATCCTCTTTAAAAATCCTAGCCCCGCGGTTGATTCATTTCATCTCAGTTTTGCACCAAAATAGAGGCGTTTCTCGTCGAAAATCTCACAGCTTGGATCGCTTCTCTAGATGGCTCGAAAAAGTTGAACTTCCGGGGCTTCGGCTTGAATGCACTATTCACGCTAAGCCGTACTCCGCTGCACCTTCCCTTCTTTTATGCCGCGACGAGGTTTTGGAACCCAGTAACGCATGTTTTTAGCTTCGGCGGGCAAGAGGTATGTCCAACTTTCGAAGATTTCCAAGTCTTGATGGAATTTGAACGCCATGAAGAAATTTTGCCTCAGTTTCGCTTCGGCCATGCCCAAGCTTTAGGGCGGATGTGTGGGCTCACCATGCATGACACTCGGTCTCTGATCTGCAACGGGGAACTAGACATCCTCGGCTTGATTCATCGCTTTTCTGATGCCGGTGACTGCGGTAACCATTATTGGCAAGGTTTTCGGCAACACGCACTTTGTTTGTGCATGCTATCTCACTTTTTGCTTGCTCCAGGCTTTAGTGGATCTAGCATTCGTCTGATTGAAGTTGCTCAAGGCTTGAAGGAAGGAAAGAGCTGCACCGCCATGACATTGGCCGAGACACTGATGGGCTTGGATGTTTTCTATCGCCAAGAGACGACCAGATTTGCGGGGAGTCCACTATTGCTGCAGGTAATGTTTCTCACCCGATCTCACATGTGTATTGCTCACATCACTCGGCCCTCAGGCTTGTATTTTCTCACAAAACCCTTTTTCTTACTTTTCTCTCATCGTACATCTCTCTATTCTTTATTCTCTCATTTTCCATTCCTCCCCAGGTATGGTTGATGGATAAATTGTAGGTCGTGGACTCTTGTCCAGCCTACTCAGCTTGCGGCTATTTCTTTCGACAACGCCTAGTCGATGCCCTTAATGAGGGATGGTGGTTCGACTGGATGTGCAATTTGTCTGCAGATCGCATTGCTTGGCGCTTGGCTCAATCTCCGGGCAATAAGCTATAACATGTCCCGGCAGACTGGGATCCTGTTGATTTGTCTGACCCAATGTGTGTTCTACTTTCCGTTCCGGTTCCAGCGCCAGTTTGGTCATGACCAGACTTGCCCACCAGAGGGGATAGAGTACCCTGTCGCATTCCCGGTTCAAGGCGCACAACTTGCCCGGTATGCCACAGCCTGGAGGACTAGAGAGCTCTTGGCCCCCGCTCCCACTTTCAGTTGCACTTTGTCTGACGAGTGCTTGGATAGGCTCAATGAAGAAGCACAGATTGGGCCCAGCTTGGCATCAGAGGCTTCGACCAGCTCTGGGAGAGGGCACAGGGACACCTGACTTACTTATGCCAGGGATTTATTGCTTTACCAGTACTTTCAAGTTTTCTTTATAAATTTAATAAAAAGCAACTTCAAGTTGTATGCAAGAGCAGGAGAACTCTGTATTGAAATCAATGAAATTGAAGGTTGTGGGTACTGAAAATTTTCCGCTTTGGTCTGAAAATGGTCTAAGTTGTAAAAAGATTAATTTTGAACACAGTCAACTTTTATTAAAACTTTTCAAAACCATTTTCGATATGGATCAGAACTGGACACGCCTGAAATCTGTCACTGAGATGCACAACCCCGGATTCCTGCAACTGGAAAGTTGCCCCTAGTCTGAATAGCACCGCGGCACTGCACAGCAACGGAAAGTTGCCCCTAGTCTGAATAGTACCGCAGCACTGCACAGCAACGGAAAGTTGCCCCTAGTCTGAAAAGCACTGCGCCGGAGATCTTAACCGAACCCTTGAATGCTGAATAGACAAAGATGGCCGAGATGATCAAATGGACAATGTTGATCGGGGAAAAGTTTATGGCTGAACTTTAGGATGAAGTTGCCTACGTATCCCAAAGATGGGAATCAAGCCTTACGTAGTTCAGGCTCAAGTTCACTCGAGTATTTTCACTCTCCTTTTACGCTCTAACTTTTGCCAAGACCGCCATTTGTGGGTTTTCAACCTTGCGAGCTCAGTTTTTATAATTTCAAATTTTTTGTGCTCTGAGTTTTGCCTAGGTCACCCTTTCGGGTTTTCGGCCTACCGAGCCTCTCAGCGGTAATATTTCTTCAACTTGTCCATATTGATCGGCTGTGAGAACTTCAGGCCATCTAGATCCATCAAAACCACAGCTCCACCTGACCAGATAGACTTAATGATGTAAGGACCAGTCCAATTGGGTCTGAACTTGCCCCTTGGGTCGTGGATGGGAGCACGGTTGTCCTTGAGCACCAAATCTCCTTCTTTTAGATTCCTGGACTTAACTTTCTTGTTAAAAGCCCGGGCAATTCTGCGCTGATAACCCTAAACATGATACAATGCTTTTAGTCTTCTCTCATCAAAGAGCATGAGTTCCTCAAACCTGCTCTGTCGCCAATCTGCTTCGGCTATTTGACACTCAGCCAGTACTCGCAATGACGGAACCTCAATCTCGATAGGTAGAACGGCCTCCATCCCATAAACCAATGAATCTTGGTCGCCAGGTAGAAGTTCGATTGAAGTCGATAACCCCTGAGCAAGCGGCTTATCTGGCCAATCTCGTTTGGGACTCCGTAGCGACGGATGATGTTGTTTCTGATAAACTTCGCAACATGTGAAGCTTTCAACACTGCATAAGATTGGGCCTTGACCCACTTCGTGAAATATTCTATCATGACCAAGATGAACTCATGCCCATTCGACCTCTTCGGGGTGACAGCCCCGATCACATCAATTCCCCAAACTGAAAATGGCCATGGCGAAGTCATGTTGTACAGCTTCGACGACGGGATATTCATGTGGTTTGCATGGATCTGACATTTGTTGCATCACCGAATAAAGCCGATGCAATCCTTCTCCATGGTGGACCAATAGTAACCCTGTTTGAGGATCTTCCGTGCTAGCATTACTCTGTTCATATGCGCACCGCATTCCCCTCCATGGATGGCCTCCATTAGGCGTTTCGATTCTTTGGCATCGACACACAGCTTATGCATTCCCAGATGACCTCTCTCATACAACTTACCTCCACAGATGATGAACTGAACGGCCATTCTTCTGATTGCCCTTTTATCCTTGGCATTTACCCCTGGCGGGTATGCTTCATTCTCCAAGAAATTCCAAATGTCGTAATACCAAGGGTTTTTGTCCTGAGCCTTATCTATAACAGCAATCGACTCGTAGGTTGGCGCAAATTTCTGGTCAATGATGACTGGATGCATCTGGACTCCGAACGGGATGTCTATCATGGAAGATAGAGTTGCTAAAGAATCTGCGAACCTATTGTTCTCTCTTAGTAGATAAGCAAAGTTTAACTTCTTAAACCGAGGTATTAACAAGTCCAAGGCCTGGTGATACATTATCATCTTTTCTTCTTTGACTTTCCAGTCCCCTTTTGCTTGAGACACAACAAGGTTCGAGTCCCCGATGACGTCCAACCGTCTCGCCCCTAGTTCCAGGGCTGCTTCTAGACTGGCAATGCATGCCTCATATTCTGCTTCGTTGTTCGAGACTTTGAACCGGAGTTTGAAGGCTAGAGGGATACGGGAATTATCGGGTGCTATCAGCAACACCCCTATCCCACACCCGTATTGATTTGACGCCCCATCAAAGTACATCGTCCAAGTTTCATCGTCGATGTGCAAAATGGCTTCATCTGGGAATAAGTACTCGACTGCTTCACCCCCTTCCACTGGATAGTCGGCTAAGAATTCTGCTACTGCTCTTCCCTTGACTAACTTGCGTGTCACATATTTCAAATCGAATTCGGAGAGCAATAGCAACCAACGAGCTAGCCTACCCGTAAGTGCTGGTTTCTCAAAAAGATATTTGATGGGATCGAGTCGTGAAACCAACATTACGGAGTGAGCTAGCAGGTAGTGCCGCAGCTTCTTGGTAGCCCATACCAAAGCTAAGCAAGCCTTCTCCAACAGTGTGTAGTGAGTCTCATACTCTAGCATCTTCTTGCTCAGATAGTAGATGGCTTTCTCCACTTTGTCCTCTGATTCTTGCGCGAGCATACAACCCATTGTGGTCTCAGTCACTGAAAGGTACAATATCAACGGTTTCCCCGGCTCTGGCGGCGACAACACGGGCAGGTTCTGTAAGTATTCCTTGATCTGTTCAAAAGCAGCTTGGCATAGGCCGTCCCATTGGAATTTCTTTCCTTTCTTCAGGAGACCAAAAAGTGGTTCACAAGTCAAGGTTAATTTTGAGATAAACCGTCTTATGAATTGCACTTTACCCAGAAAGCCTCACACCTCCTTTTCAGTCCTTGATGGTGGCATTTCTAAGATGGCCTTGATTTTGGAAGGGTTGACTTCGATACCTCTTTGTGTCGAAACCCGACATTTTTCCCTTTGTAACACCGAGCGATGCACGAGGATTCACCATAGCAAAAATTCTCTGATCCTTTGGAAGAACTTTTGTAAAGCGGTGTAGTGGCCCTCTCTTTCTTTGGACTTGACAATCATGTCGTCCACATACACCTCAACCTCTTTGTGGATCATGTTGTGCAATATTGTGGTCGCGGCCCGTTTATAAGTAGCTCCAGTATTCTTCAACCCAAACGGCATCACTCTGTAGCAGTATGTCCCCCACGGGGTGGTGAATGCAGTCTTTTCCTGGTCTTCCGGTGCCATCACTATCTAATTGTACCCTGAGAAGCCATCCATGAATGAAAGCAAAGCATGCCCTGCTGTGAAGTCCACCAACTCATCGATGTGCGGCAAGGGGAAGTCGTCCTTCGGACTAGCTCTATTCAGGTCCTTGAAATCGACGCATACCCGGATCCTGCCATCCTTCTTCGGCACTGGAACAATGTTGGCCAACCAAGTCGGGTATTCGGATACCAGCAAAAATCCTGCATCAATTTGCTTGGTGACCTCTTCTTTGATCTTGAGAGTCCAGTCCGGGCGGATCCTCCTGAGTTTCTGTTTGACGGGTCGGGCCTCGGGGTCAAGAGGGATCCAGTGCTGTACAATCTCAGGATCGATCCCAGGCATGTCTTCGTAGGACCACGCGAAAACATCTTTGAAATCTTTTAATAAAGCGACTAAGTGCTCGCGTTCCTCTGAAGACAACGTGGACCCGATCTAGACTAGTCGCGGGTCCTCCTCAATACCAATATTCACAGCAGTGATTTCATTCATTAAGGGTTTAACAAATCTCTCCTGCTCTTGTTCAATTAAGCGTTGCAAAACCGGAGGAATTTCTTCCTCGTCGTTTTCATCAAAATTTTGAAAGTCTGAGCTAATGCAATAAATCAAGGGCACAAAAAAGTACTCAAAAACCACAGCTACCTGATTCTCATTAAGCACATCCAAATCGTCCGATTCTTCGGTTACAATAGACTCGAAAGAGAAAGAAAAAGACGACCTGGACAAGACTGTGGTATCCGGGTTATCATCCCCAGGATTACCAGACTCAAACTCAGTCGAGTTGGAACCTGATTCCGACTCACAAGACTCGGTGGAATCAGATTCCAGCTCACTATCTGACCCGGTGCTGCTAGACAAAAATCCCTCTTCATATTGCCAAATGAGAGAGGGTGCGATAGATGCATCCAGAATAGTTGCTAGTAGGCCCGTAGCCGTTTCATTCCCAATCATGGAAACCGAGAAGTTATCCCCCAAGAACTTCTGGTCGATCGGAGGATCTGAAAGTAGACATGCCAGCACTACCCCCATCTCAAGTTCAGTGTCCTCAGACTACACTTTCTTGCTCTGCTCAGCTTCAGCCAATGGATCTGTCTGCTCTTCGGCAACATCCTCCCCGGATAACTCCAGATCAAAGAAGATCTCAAAACCTGGTACGCGCTTCCTCTCCGTGTTTAGCCACGGCTCTGGAAAGCCACAAAACGGAAAGTCTTCCCCCTCCCGGACGAAGCGTCCATTTAGGGTACCCTGAATGGGCCTATGTATCAGCTCAAAAGGCTTTCCAGCCTGCTTTGCTCTGGCTCTCCCAGCCATTTCCTTCCCCTTTCTTATCCAATCTTCTTTGGTGGGCTGATAACCCAAACCAAAGGTATGGGGGTTGTGTGGCACTTCGGCCAATGCTGCGACGCCCTTCCGGTCGCTCTTTCCCAATCCCATCCTGGGGATGTATTGAAGCTTGTTCATGAGGTATACAGATTGAGCACTGACATACACTCCCTCATTAACAGCCAAGATGTTCTGCACAACCCGAGCCTCAGCTAAGGTAAAACCTGACATAAACACGTCCTCCATGTCGTGCTCAATTTCTAGGACTGGTGTAGATACCTTCGGAGGTGGATGGATCAATGAATTCCCGAAAACAATGGCTACTCCCTTCCCATAGGGGTATTTCACCATCTGATGCAGAGTGGACGAGACGGCCTTCACCTGGTGCAACCACGGCCACCCCAAAAGCAGATTGAAGGTTGCCGGAACTTCTAAGACGTGGAAGTCTATCTCATGTTGTCTTGGCCCAACCTTGGTCTGGATTTTTACCGTCCCCATTACTTCCCGGCTCGTGTTGTCATATGCCCGAATTACCTGGGCTGTCGGTATAAAGTCCGCGGTCTTCAAACCGATTGCATACACTGTCCTTGCCGGGCACACATTGATGGCGGATCTAGTATCAACAAGAACCACTGGTATCCATTTATTTCTGCACTCCACAGAGATGTAGAGTGGCTTATTGTGGTTCACACCCTCAGGTGGCAGTTCTTTGTCAGAAAAAGTCAGCATCGGGGTAGCTCCTCCCAGAAAGACTAATCTTACCAGTTGCTCCGGGGTGGTTTCTATCGAGAGTTTAGCCTTGTTCATGGTAGATAGGACAGCTTGTCTGTGTACTCGTGATGCCATAAGCAGTCCCCAGATGGAGATGTCTGCTTGTATCTTTTTTAACTGTTTGAGCACAGCCTCCTCTTCAAGTTGTTTCTCTTTCTGTCTCTCAGCTTCCTTACCCTTCCCAGATGCCTCTGGCTAGTCTAGGTGTGGCAGCTTGAAATACCGCTCGCTTCTTGTCATGTGATCAACCTCATCAAGATACAAGGTGTCGTCTGGTTGATTGCTCCCCCAATCCTCGTCTATGTGGGCAAGACATAAATCATCGTCCTCCCACCACATTCCGTAAGCAGCCAACAGACATCTGTCTGGCTCCGGCATAATTGTACTCGTAGTACTTTCAGCCCACATGCTCACAGCATCTTCTGTCCTTGTGCCCACAGCATTTTCAGTCCCCTCATGGGCTTTGGCTTTCCTGGTTCTCTCAGAATCCCGACACTTTTCTTGTTCCGCATGCGTCGGTGCAGTTTGTTGTTCAGCTTTCCTTGTATTCACAATGCTCCTATCCTGAGCGAAATTCTTCGTACCGGCGCTCTCCGGCAATGTACTCTGACTTCCGGCCATTCCGGCCACAACTGAAACCCTCGCCCCTGCTGGGCCCTGTTGGAACTCTACAACATCCGGTTGATCATCCAGCTATCTAGTAGCCTCTGCCGATTCCTCATAATCAAACCAGTTGACTGCTGCGTCCCCTGATTCCTGGTCATTAAAAAACTGGAGGTTGGCAAACCCTCTTCTACGGCCGTTAAATCATCCATTCCCTGCTCAAATCTATCCCACTGGATCACACACAGTTCTGCTTTCTCTAGCAATTCTACACTTGACTCAAACTGGCCTGTTGACAAAATGTAATCACTTGGATCGTAGTCTTCCCCAGCAAAATTCCCAGACTGCTCAAACCCTGACTCAACCATTCCATCATCTTCTGCAATCTCCCCTACACCGTCTTCAACAGCCACCACCATTGGCTCAGGTTGGGTTGTGGAGATGTCCAGCATGCACAAAAGTCAGTGTAGTCAGGAAGGAGCACCTCCGGCTTGGGTAGATGGAAATGAGTGATATAGATGCCAGGATCGTAAGACACGACCCCATTCTGGATAAAGTTGATTCTTTTGGGAGGTGCAGCTTGGTTGTGTATAGGGAGTGGGTTGGTTGTGACATTGGGTCTTTCTGGTGGCAAAATCACCTGTTTGTCAACGAGATCTTGAATCTCGTGATGCAGTCTGAAACATTAGTCTGTGTCATGACCGTGTTGCTGGTGATATGCACAGTATTTGGCTGGGTTGTGAGTGGGGGGTAGTGGATTCGGTAACGGCCTCGGCTCCTGGGGTTTTAGATGCTCTTTTCTGATTAAGACCCCTAAAGCCTTGGACAGGGGCATGTACAGTGGGGTGAAGGTTCTTTGGCCTCTGGGTTGGTATTTGGTGGTCTGTGTATTGCTTCCGGATGCACTGAAGAAGGGTGTGGCTGCCATGGGCCTTGGAAGGGGAGCAGGGATGGTGGCGACCATGCTTACCTCCGAAGTTCTTGTAGTTGCAGTGCCACTCAGGCCTGCATTGTTGTTGCGGTTAAAGGTTCTCCGGGTTTGCTCCCTGTCTTGGTCAATCAGACCCTGTTTCATTGCATCTTCAATTTGTACCCCCATCTCGTGCAGATCTGAAAAGGTGGGGAAGGGGAGCACAATCATTTTTTGCATCAGTTTTGGCTGGAGATTGCGCACAATCATCTTGATCTGGTCCTTATCGGTGGGCCTTAGAGTCACCATCGAGGCCTTCGCCCTCCACCGGGTTACGAAATCCGAGAAGCTCTCTTTGGGCTCTTGCCTTGTTGTTTCAAGATCTCGAGTCGTAATCTCGATTTGGGTGTTGTAAGAGTATTGCGCAACAAAGGCCTCGGCCATTTCATCCAAACTTCGCTTGACATCATCCTCCAATTTCGCATACCAGATAGCGGCCACACCCGACAGGGTCTAGCCGAATAGCGAAAGCTTTTGCGATCTGGTTAGGCCCATTGGCCGTAGTATATCTGAGAATAGCCGGAAGTGGACCATGGGATCCCCAGATCCATCGAAGCGATCGATCTGCGGCATCTTGAATCTATCCGGCAACGTCACAGCCACATCGGTATATCCATCCTCGATATCCGGGATAGCCTTTACCCCCTGGGATTTTTTGAATAGCTTCTCGAGCTTGCTCAATTTCAGTGTTGTAGGGTCTACTTCGAACTCGAAGGGAGAGTCCGGGTGGTTGACGGGTGTATGTACCTTGGATAATTGAGGTGGAAGCGGGGGCGGAGCCAGCCCCGTTGGGATGTCAGTGTCCTCCTGAACGGCATGGACATTTGGTAAAATGTTCTGGGCATTTGGTAGGACATTTTGGGTAGTTGGTGTCTGCTCAGGTAACGGGACCCCTGGTGGGAGAGGAATTGGATGTGAGGCTGATGCTCCGGCTTGCTGCTGTAGCCGGGTAATTAGTTCCGCCTGTTGGGCCATGATTGTGGCCTGCTGTTTAGAGAACTCTGCTTGGCGGACAGCGTCCTCCTGCATTTGCTTCATACTCTCTTGGAGTTGGCGCATCATTTCTTCCATTCCGGCCATGTTCTGCTGATCCTGCTGACTGACTGGTATGTGTATCTCTATGGCAGAAACTGAGACCTCAGCTCGACTGTTCACTGCTAGGGTAGACCACTGCTCTGGTAACCTCTGCTCAGACACACTGCGCTTTCTCGGCCTCCGTCTGACAACCGGGGGTAGAGAATGAAACACTGGTTGTCCGTCAACCAGATCCTCAGATCGATTGAGCCGACGACCTCTTGTCCAGAGTGCTTGGGGAATATTTGCTTGGTTTGAAGCAATTGTGCTAAAACCTGCCCTAGCAGAAAGATAAATAAAGCAATAAGGAAATAAATAACTAGATAAATGAACAGTATAGCAGCTTAAAATAAATACACAACACACGACTGGTCATAACAACACACAGTCGATAAGCTGAACACACATTGTCCTCAAACATTGATCATTATCCCTGAATCACTGTTCCCGAAAACTGAACCCTAATACCCGCAGATAACTGATTCCCAAACACTGACTGATGCCCGCAGGCCTGATGCCCAAACTCATAAACTGATACATGTATTTCCCTGTAGAGACGCACTCTAAAAGCACATAACTGATAAGTGAGAGCCAAAACACCCCTATGTTGGGGTAGGGTTTCCCTGTCCTATTTTGTCAGGAGCTAGGGTTTCACTACGCACGCAGCGGTTTCAAACAACCTACAATCAGGTAAGCAGCCTGTCCTAGTTTGGAATGGTCACTATGGATTCCAAATATGCACTAGGTCGAATGGTCAAAAGGGTGTCTCGATAAAATCGGGGTTTGTGTTTCCATACTGGCAGAGCCCGTAACCGGTAAGCCTTATGGCACGCAGCCTCTGGCAAACCGCTCAGGAATAGCAGATGGCAAACACGGTGTCCTAGGCGCACCAATGCAAATGCAATGCAAAGAAACACATAAGTGTAATCAAAGCAAGGTATCATGAGTTCGAGTCAAGTTCTCTAAGTCCCAAGCAGAGTCGCCAGAAACTGTAGACGTCCCCGAATGCCCCGGGAGGATGAGTCCCAGTTTGTTCATTTTGGGCTCACTACAGTTCGGACTCAAATTGTCACGGTTCGTAATCTGAACCAAAGAGTCCAAATCCGGCAAATCGTTTTGAGAAAACAGAATTTTAGAAAAGAAGTGCCAAACATGGACTGCTTTGCCAGATACAGAGTCGCCACCTAAATATTTTATTTTGAGGGAATTTAGGAAACCCTGACTCATTGCCTAAGGCCACGTGTCTGTCATCACCAAAGTTGCCTCGGCTCGGGAACTTAGGTACGATTGGGGAAGGTCACTTTGTGAGCACCCCTGCTCACCCGATCAAAGATCGGCCTCTACTAACCATGATATCTTGCTTTGAAAACGTTATGCATTCTTATTCCGGTTATTAACCTAGATTTACTATGTGATGCGCACAGCATACAAGTATAGACTGGATCGCCTGAATTGGAACGAAACATCTCATGTTTGTTTTGAAAACAGTTTGTTACTCGCAAGTAGGCTAAAATGTGGATTTGCCACCCTCAGGTGGGCTTAGAAAAGATGGTTTTGCCACTATCTAGTGGGCTTAAAACTCACAGTCGATGAATCATTCCAATTCAGATAATCCAACCTTCACCCATGGGCATTCAGGCAGATATATCACATAAGCATATAGCCTCATGGTAAACATGCTATCATGGTAGTCACTCACACGCATGCAAGGATGCTAAAGCATAAAAACTTACCGAGTACTCCAAGCCAAAACAGAAGCTATGTTAGAAATCCATGCATGATCCTAACTATATAGAAATGCCGAATGCAACACATGCAAAATGCAACTAAGATAGGCCCGGCTATTCTAAACATGGCATATGGAATGCTACAGCTAACAAGTATTCAACTTGAAATTGAAATACAATGCAGTGAGTTATGATGCGCCGAGCCCAGTGCATGCAAAACGGATGAATGAATGCAAACATGCTATCATACTGTATGCTAATTGAAACATGCCCTATTCTAACCATCATAAGATGGTAAATAAAAGGGAGAAAGACGTGGGGTTGGAAGACATACATCACATGCACCCACACTTATTACAATTGTGCCCTCACTCGGAGGGTCTGAATAAATAATACAGTCCCAAATGAATAATTACAGTCCGAATAAGTACAAAACCCTAATTAATTAACAAATGAACTAGGAAAATAGTAAATTGGCATGCAAGCCCATGGACCGCCTCAGCTCTGTTCTGAATGATGAATGATGCATGCTTGAGTTGCCTTGCGCGGAAATCCATTGCGATGCCCCAATTAGCCTCTGTTTACAATTAAGCCCGGAATATTGCGCGAAGCTCCAAAAGACTACCGGTTTTTGATTTGCTACAACAGAGAGCAAGAAAGGGGCATGGCAATGTATTTTCACATATTTATGCTTGCCTCGATCCTCGTGCCACCAATCACGCATCCCGATGCATGATGGCCGAGGAGTCGAATTGCACGACTTAATATGAAATGAATGCACATGAAAACACCACAAGACCGAGACTCCATCATGGATAATCCGGAGTGTCGGTGACCGGGAATTGAGACACGTTCCGTTACTCAAAGTACGAAACTTTCCTCGTTTCCCGTGCTTGGGCTAACTCCTATCCCAAACACAATGCAATATGCATGGCATGTGTGAATGCAATCCTAACATGCAACCTAGCATACGCAATGCTATAAGATGGCATACACAATGCACGATGTAGCAAGGCATACACAATGCTCTAACATACAACCTAGCATACACAATGCTATGAATTGAAATGGCATACACAATACATAATGGACTTACACCAACATGAGTGGACCTCGGCCACACTCACATCAGCAGCCATTAGATGAAAATGAGACAACCGAAATGCGTGCACACATGCACGCAGACTAAAGACCGAACCTAAGGCACAGTATGCAACTCTAACAAGGCATGGGAAGGCATGAAATATGGCATACAGACATGCAAATTCCAACACTGAAACATGATGTAAAATGATCCCGAATCATGGATATATGATACCCGATGCATGAGATGAGCCCCGAAACTCAAAACTAGGCACATGCACTTATAGCTATACAAAGCATGCATTATTTGACTACGAAGCACAAAGACAGAGCCAAGGCAGTCCCAAAACATGAACATTTATAGTTTAAAGCATGACCAAAAGATGCTAGCATGATGGGCTAAAATAGCATGCAATAATGACTAGCAAGCATGAGTTGTATGGCATGTATATGAAGCATATAAAATCTCACCAAACCAGCCAAAATCATTGAACAAAACATGTAAAAATATGCCCAAATAATCACTGAAATGCAGCCAACATGTGCAAAAATGATGAGCTCCTTTAGAGGGCCATGCAAGGAGTTATTAAGCACATACAAGATAGACATTTAACATGATGAGACCACCTCTGGAAATGGAATATGATAGCCCTAAACCTCACAAAATGGGCCCTGAAATCAGTCTCGGAAGCATGCAAAGAAAGGCCTCTTTGAAAGGCCTTGAATGAGATTACTCTACACATGCAACATAGGCATAAAATATGGCAAAGAGGGCCTTGGACGGAGCCAAGGAAGACTTCAAAACTCTCAGAATGAGTCCTGAAATAAGACTTCAATGCATGCAAAATGGGGTCCCTTTAGGAGGCCCCAAAGACCACCAAACAAGACAAGGAGAGAGGGGGCCACCCCCCTCTGATTTTGGTCCTCAAAAATATACCTAAGCCACTAAAAATTCATTGGATTTTAGTGGCTAAGAGGCCAAACCATGGCCAATGCAAGTGCTCTAATGCATAGCCCTAATCATGGAGAGATGAAGCATGCATAGGGGGAAGATGACCCCAAACAGAAAATAGACCTTAATCAAACATAAATATTATGTTAAAACAAGACTTTTTTCAGTTTAGGCTGAGGTCCAAAAGGGCTCACAAATAAGGCTAATATATCATGCAAAAACGGCCCTAAAAGAGGGATTGAACAAACAGGGAAGTAAAAGGCCTCAAAAGCAAAGAGTCCTTCAACAAAGTTGAAGAGGGGCTCAAAATAAGACTATTTTAAGTTTATGGAAAATCTCGAATATGCTTACAAGTAAGGCTAAAATATGATGAAAAAATAGCCCTAAAAGAGAGATAAAGGGAAAGGGGCAGTATATGGCCTCAAACAGCAAAGAGCCCTTCAACAAAGTTGAAGAAGGGCTCAAAAAAAGATACTTTACAGTTTGGCTCGAAGCCCAAAAATGCTCACAAACAAGGCTAATGTACCATGCAAAATAAGCCCTAAAAGAGAGATAAAGCACAAAGGGTGAGTAGAAGACCTCAAACAAAGAAGCATCCTTGATCAAACCTGAAGATGAGCTCAAAATAAGACTATTTTCAGTTCAGATCGAAGCCCAAAAATGCTTGAAAGTATAGCTTATAGATGAAGAAAAAAATGCAAGTTTAAGGGAAATAGGTACTTACCCTTGAAGAGCAGCAAATTAGGAGCTTTTGATCCAAAATTCTGAGCTTTCAACCTCTTCAAATGGCCTCCAAGGTGCTGGAATGAGTGATGGAGGTGGTAGGCTATGAGGTGTAGGGTAAATATGCAAGAAAATGGGTGTTTGGAGGCTTGAAGTATAGATATAGGGGGTGTATGTATACTAATGCCTCAGCTAATTTTCTAACCCTCTCCAATGGAGGTAGAATGTGTATTATATAGAGGGAGAAGGGTAAGGCTTCTTGGATAAGCCAAGGGGGGGTTCAAGGCTTCTAAAGGAAGCTTGACCAAAGGGGCCAAACCGCCTTGAAACCAAGCAAAGGGGGGCAAAACCACCTAAAATGGAAAAAAAAAAAAGGACAAACCCTCGGGCAATGGATCTGGTGCAAAATAGCTGGCACAACGGGAATGCACCTGGAGAGACAAACTTGGCCGGCCAGGTTCAAAAGGTCTAGATGGCCGGCCAGCCATCTCCCCTGGCCGGCCGACCAGGGGTCAAAGGGGTCAAGCAAAATTACTGGCTGGCCACCCCAAAAAGGTGGCCTCCCAGATGAGTGCAACACAGCTGTGCAGAGAGAAAAAAAAAAAAAAAAAAAAGGTGACCCAGGAGAGAGAAAAACCAGCTTTTTAGAGGGGTTCAAAAGGGTCAGGAAGAATTACTGGTTAGCCTACCCATATTGGTGGCCTCCCAGGTGTGTACAACACAATGGTGTGGTGGAAAGTCAGAAAAAGTGGCCCGGGAGTGGGAAAAACTAGCTTTTTAGTGAAGAAAACGGGCGATGAAGAGCGATGAAGAAATAAAACTGGTTTTTCCGAACAATTGCTGGCCTCCCACCTTCCTACAACCTTTCTAACAATGAAAATAAGGTCCCCGCCAAAAATGGACCAAGACGGATGCAAAACGACGGTTTAGGGGCCAAAACGCGCAGTTTGGGGCCCCGAAAACAGGCTGTTAGGCATCGGAAGTGGCGTATGATCACGAAGGTGATCTCTCGGGCCACAGTGTCCCTCAAAAGGGAGGAAACAAGGTGTGTACCAAAAACCAGAGCAAACAAAGGTAGTTAAGCGGTCCCAAACTGAGGCACACGGCCGACGGCTCCGAAAACCAAAAACCGGGCTCCAAACGGGAAAAATGGCCTATAACCACGAAACGTAGCCTACGGCTACTGAGAGATAATCTACGAGACCTCTCCCTCCCTTCGGGAAGAGAAAACAGCAAAAACAGGGCCTGGTTTGCAAACCGAGGCAAAGCACAAAAGAGTCCGGATGTCCGGAGGCAAGGCTCGCGGCCGAGACTCCGCAACTTCAAAACGAGCACAATATGCAACATCACCGAGCACTCAGTTGATGATGTCTAAGTCTTAAGGTCGGTCAAAAATGGGGTGTCTACAAGCGGTGAATGACATCACTTAGTATTTTTGCAGAGGAGACTGAACTTTTGAGAGAATTCGTTTTGCACTCGAGCGGTGGATTCTTGGCTCGAGTGATGAGCACGCGTTATAATTAGCTCACTCGAGCGATGAACTAGTCGTTCGAACAGTGTTCGCAACTCTATTTTCTATAAAGTGTACCATTCGCTGTTCACTGTTTTTCCTGTTTAAGCCGTGTAAATTCTAGAGAGTGAAACTACTAAAATTTTCTATATTGGAGAGTATTTTTATGAGTAGTTCCTTGATGATTTGAGAGTGATCAATGAATCTATAAATTTCATATTAACATCATCAAGGGATTTGTATTGTTTTCTTTTATTCACAAAAGAGAGTGGTGTTCTTTGGTGGATTCCAGAGAACTTGGGCTTGAAGCTTTGGTGGATTCTGGAGTGGTTTATCATCATGGATTAGATATTAGCGTTGTAGATTCAACGTTAGACAAGACAATTCCAAGGTGAAGACGGTGGTAGAAGAAGCACATCGGGGTCGATTTAATTTGGGCATGGATTTGCTAGGTAATTGATGATACACTTGTGTAATTCCTTTATGTCTTCTTAGTGGATTATTTTGTGATTTTGACCCATGATTTCATTTTTTTTAATCACAACAATATGGAATTATGTTTGAACTTTCCACGATTTTAAGCAAATAAAAGTCAAATCTTTGTTCAATCTGAGAAAACCACACATATATCACCAGAATCAAAACCCTAGTTTATAAATCTAATGGTTAACTACATACATTAACTACCAAAAAAAAAATCCAAAAAATACATAAAACTTGAAATTCAGATGATAAATCAAAGCTTTTAAATCGCCCAATAAAGAGAAAAAAATACAAAATTTATTTACCATATCAACAAAAAAGCCAGATTAGAAGCTAAAAAAATTGTGAAGATTAAAACCCATGAAAATTCTAAAACAACTCAACGAAATTGAAGCAATACAAGCTTAAAAAAAAAAAAAAAAAAAAAAAAAAAAAAACCTAGGTTTGATGTAAAGAGTGGAGCCTTGTTTATACAAGTCTAGAGTAGAGAGAGAACAATACGCTTGCTCGGAGATGCGATGTCGGCGGCGGTACTAAACAACGAAAAGGGGCGACGACAGCGGGGAGTAGCAAGGGCAGAGAAGAGGAAGGAGTTATTGTGTGTGCGTGTTTTGAGAGAGAGAGAGAGAGAGAGAGAGAGAGAGAGAGAGAGAGGAAAACAACTAGGCAAAAGGTGGGAAAAAATTAATAGCCTATTTTGTTTTTCATTGCCGCTTAATTTTCCCTCCAAAATTGGTGACAAAATTATTTCCTCGCCAAAAAAAAAAATTATTGACCACGGAAATAGTTTTCTCACTAAATGATATCAAATTATTAAAAATATTGGTGAAAAAAATATATTCATCACTAATAATTTTATCATTGGTGACCAATTTTTTCCTCACCAAAAGTCTTAAAATTTTGGTTCCACCCAAAACAATTAGTGGGAAAATCTTCGGTGACAAAAAATAAAAATAACGACGAAAAATAATTTCATCACCTAATTTTTTTATTATGTATGTAGATTGGTGACGAAATTTTATTTTTCTCCCTAAAAATGGTACATTTGGAAACGAAATATTATTT
This sequence comes from Camellia lanceoleosa, assembly GCA_025200525.1. NCBI lineage: Eukaryota > Viridiplantae > Streptophyta > Magnoliopsida > Ericales > Theaceae > Camellia > Camellia lanceoleosa. The sequence goes on along the minus strand of CM045759.1, from coordinate 7,371,897 downwards.
TCTTCACTAAAAGGTACGTCTTTCGTGACAAAATTTATTTTCGTCATTAGTTTTTATCTCCAAAGACTCTTTTTGTTGTAGTGGGTCAAGGCCAAAATGAACACAACCGTGAGAACCATAATGTGTTAGAAGATATTTTATGTGAAATCTATTGTCTTGGATTACACTAATGGCTGAACAATTCAAGACATCGTGTCCATTGATTAGCTAATAAATCCGATAGGTTATCACTAGGGAAGGTTCAAGGCTGAAAGCTACCTATCCTGAGACAAGATATTTTCGATTTATACTCTTTTGACAAATTCTGCATATTGTTGCATTTCTATTGTCATCAAATTCCATTAATGTGGAGGATTGTAAGAAATGGTTTTTTTGGGGGAAAAAAAACAAAAAACAAAAAACAAAATAGTTTTTTTCCCTAAAACTTTGGTCTATTTTTTAAGTAGGACCTATGTGCCAAAGTTGGGGGTCTATGTGGCAATACGTTATTTGCTATGTAATGATTCATATCGTATATTTGGTTGCTCAAAACTATTATCGGGTAAATGAAAAATCAATGCTAAAATGAGCTCCATACAAATGGTGTTTTTGTGAGGTTTCCATAAGGGATAGAGAAAAGGCTTGTCCCACATTGCTTAAGTGAGCAAACTTAGTGTGGGTTTATAAATCTTGAGTTTGCATCTTGGGGAGAGCCCTAAAGGGTACCTAAGTTTTGTGGAGTGAGAGGTTATGGGGAAAGTGGGCCTTGACCTATTGGACCCAAAAACTACCACACGCTGCCATTACGCCGCCTCGCTTCCTGGCTACTCTGGGCACAGGCACAGGCTTGGGTGTGAGATGTGAGGTTGGATTAGGCTTGTGTAGTCCAATGCTTATCTTTTTGGGCAAAAAATATTTGACTTTTATTTTTCTAAAATTAAATTCTTACCATTTGGAATTTGAATTTTGGTTTGAAATTCAAAATAAATTACAAAATGACCCCGACTTTTCTGAACGTTGACAGTTTAGCCCAATGCACCATTTCCTTCAACCCAAACAAGTTCTTTACCTATTTAAAACCAATCCGAATAGGTTTTTTACCTGTTCAAATCTGTCCTGAACAACCACCAAGTCTCCTATAAATAGACTAGTCCTCTATTTGGTTTTTCATTTAATTTTCATTTTTCCTTTTGCTTTTGTTCTGTATTTTATTGCATAACTTTTCTATAAGAAAGAGTATAAGCATAAAGTGTGTTCATTGGACATTTAGTTTGTAGTGCTGCTACTTATTACCGTCAATCATTTTATCTTGGGAGATAGACGTCCATATTCTAAAAGTATCATGGAGAAGACGAATCTGTCTTAAGGAGATAGTGTTGAACACTGAATTTGATTGAATTTCCACAGAAGTAATTTTATAAGTAGTTTGTTTGTGATTTTCATTCCAAGTGTTTTTTTTTTTTTTTTTTTTTTTTTTTTGTGTAACAAAATAAAAATATGTTTTTCCATATTTTATTATTCTATGTTCTGTTTTGATTTAAGTAATCAAATAAATTTTCTTTTTCCTTAATCAATTCTTCGAATATAGTGAAGATTGTCTAATATCTCTTTCTTAGAACTACTAGTGCTTCCAAATTGTAAAGAAATATATTTCACTATCTTGTATCTTCTTTAATCCAAGAAAGTTTCAAATGGGTTTTTTCACACATACATAAGTAAAATTTCTCACTCCAACTCAAACTTTCTAACAAATATCTGGTCTGTTAAGACACCAAAGGCAAATCAACATTGACTCATCTCCAATTCATGAGCTTTGGGATTGTATTCTTCAAACCGAGCTTGGCATTGACTTGTACAAGCAAACTAGTTCTAGGCTCGTTTAGTTTCGTCGTGTTTTGGGTTCTAGCAGTTTTTCCAGTAGTCCCATTTCTCCCTATAGGCCGAACCGCAGGCTCGCTCCTCAGAGCCGCACTCATGGTCATCTTCAAAGCCCTAACTCCGAGCCAAGCCTTCGCCGCCATTGACCTCCCAATCATCGGCCTCCTTTTTGGTACCATGGTTGTTAGTGTCTACCTCGAACAAGCCGACATGTTCAAATACTTAAGAAAGTTACTCTCATGGAAATCTCAAGGCCCGAAAGACTTGCTCTGTCGTATCTGCCTTGTTTCAGCGATTTCAAGCTCTCTGTTCACAGACGACATGACTTGTGTCGTTTTGACAAAGATCATGCTCAAAATTCCGAAGCAAAACAATGTCAAATCCCATCATTTTTTGCGGGCCTTGGCGTCGAGTGCTAATATCGGTTCTGTTGCAACTCCGATTGGGAACCCCCAAAACTTGCTAACTGCCATTCGAAGTAACATGTCTTTCGGCGAATTTGTGTCGACGATTTTACCTGCAATGTTTGTTGGGGTTGTTGTGAGTGTTCTTATGCTTTTGGGTATGTATTGGAAGGTGTTATGTGTGAAAAATGGTGAAGAAGAAGTGGTGATATTTGAGGAAGAAGTGACTTCTCATCGGTTTTCGCCTGCGACTATGTCTCATTCTGTTTTGATGACAAATGTTTTTAACTCAAATAGAAGCATGATGATGGTTGAAAATTTGGAAGAAGCAAATCCAGTAATAGTACAGTAGGCTGTGGAAGTGAAGGAGGAGGAGGAGGAGGATGAGGAGGGTTTGGGGAAGGAGAAGGGAGATTGGAAGAGAATGTTGAGGAAGTTGAGTGTTTATGTTGTTACAAATGGAATGTTGATTGCATTTCTTCTGGGTTTAAATGTCTTGGACTGCACTTACTGCTGCTCTTGTTCTTGTGGTCCTTGATTTCAAGGATGCCCGCCCCTCCCTCGAAAAGATATATCAAGTAAACTTTTTTTTTTTCTTTCTATTAATGTTTACAAAATAATAATAATTCATATTTGGTGTCTACCTCACCTCTTGCTGAAAATATGGCCATGCACCTATGGTCCTGAATTCTGATGATCAATAAACATATCTGTCCACCATTTTTTACCATCAACTATCACTTCCAGCCATCATCTCCCCAGGCTGGTCCTACGATTTCCAAGGCCCAAAACTGATAATCAGCTAATAATTGGGGCCCTTCATATGAAAAAAAAAAATTAAGGTAAATAACAAAATATTTGTATTAAAATCACAAAAAATACTTAACATTATAATAGCTCCTCTTTGACACTCGACTAATTTTTCAACTCTTGCCTTCTTTTTCCTTTTTGTGAATCCAGATGGATAATTTTTTTTAAGAGTCATGATGAGCTGAGATCAAATATTTTTTAGGTCAAAATTCAAAACAAGAGCACCACCACCACTTAATAATACACAAAGCTTTTAAATTATGTGATGTAAACTATTAATCTTAAACAAATTCTTCTTGATAATATAGATACCAATATTATAATAGCAATTAACTGAGCAAAAGACAAGACAAATATTTAATTAATTGAATAGAAAGAAAAAAAAAAAAATACATGTGCTGCTGCTCTGCCTCGTCATGTGCTGCTGTTTTGCTGCTTTGTTGCTTGGTTGGCTTGGCTGCTGGTGTGCTATCAAACAAGCTGTAGGGAAAATTGGATTAAGGGAAGGTAATAGGGTTAGAAATTAGATAGGCCTTTCAAGCTGCTGTCAAAGTGGGTCTTAACTGTTGGCCCTTAATTGTTAGGAATTAAGAATTGGATTAATTGTTGGGCCTTTCAAATTGTTGTTTTGTTGGGCTGCAGTGTTGGGCCTTTTAATTTTTTAATGGATCAATTTATTTTAAGTTAGTTTAGATCTTTTTAAATTTTTTCGAACTTAAAACATAACAAATATATTACATTAAATCATAATAGGAGGGGGCCCCTTTTTTGGACTTATTTTGAGGGGTCCTAAGTCATAGCCTTATAGGCCTATGGTCAGAACCGGGCCTACATCTCCTACATCTGACAACCAACTTCCACAGACAGTTATCATCTCTTATTGAAAACCAGTGCGTCAACAACCACTTTTGATCATCTTTCTCACTTATTTTCAAAACAAGTTTTTAGAACACCCGACAGTACCAAGCAAGTTTTTGTTTTTGTTTTTGTTTTTTTTTTATTATAAAAAATTAAAATAAAACATATTTAAAATTTTTAACTGTAAACAAAAAGATAGTAAATTGTAAATGTTAACTAATGGCAACTTGTAACTTGTATAGTGGTTTGTTGTTCCTTCTAAATTTTTGTTGGTTTATGAATATGAATGGCAGATATCATACCCGTTGATATTCTTCTGTGGAATGTTTATAATGGTGGATGGATTTAACAGAACAGGAATACCAACCACTCCCTGGAACTTAACAGAGCCTCAAGCTCGCATCAATCACCGGCATCGCACTTTTTTCCCTTGTCATTCTTTTCCTTTCTAACCTTGCTTCCAACGTCCCTACTGGTTAGTACTCCCTCCGTCTCTTTTTTTTTTTTTTTTTCACCCTCACATTGTGGAACCAAGAGTGAAACCCAAGATTTGCCTCTCTTAGAGCATCCACACCAGCCTCTTCAAATTTTTAATCAAATTATAGCTAAAAAAATTATTTTACTAGTTTAGCTAGTCACCTCTTTAGTACCTACTGCATCAAACTTTTTATTCTAACTTAATCTTATTAAAATATTATTTTTTTGTTGTGTTTGTTATTCTTTATTTTTTTATTAAATTGATGAGTTACTAACCAAATAATTCTTTAAAAATGCAAAATATGCAGACACAAAAAAATGGCTATTGACCGGTTGACCGGCCGGACTTCTGAGCGGACATTTGGTAACACTAATCTCCGTGTTATAGCGATGAACAGTACCTTAATTGTTGTAGCGAGATACTGTAGCAATCATAAATTAGTGAGATACACTAACAAGACTGATGGATGCCCATTTTTTATGAACAATACCACTAGTTTAACTAAAAAATGATTTCAACTAGTTTGATGAGAATGCTCTTAAGAGAGATTTGGTGGCCAAATGACTAGTCAACCAGGCTAAAGTCCCTTGGTTCCCTCTGTCCTATTTTATTGATCCATTATTTCATTTTTTATTATTTCAAAATGCATGTCTACTTTGAAAAATTAAAACTTTAAATTTAAAAGTTTCTAAAATTTTCCTTGTAAAGTAATTATTATAAATATATTTAAAAATGAGAATAGAAGGGTATTTTTAGAATTAATCCTTTAAAATTTGAATTCAAAGTGTAATGTTTATATTTCCTTTAAAAGTTTGAATTTTTAAAAGAGACTATCAATGTGGGACAGAATAAGTAATAACTTGATTCATCATTCTACTGCTATTATTGCATCTTTGTGTTTGGACGAAAAATATTTTTTTATTGAAAAAAAAAAATTTAAGAGAATTTTTTTTCTATGTTTGGTGATGGTGGAGGTGGAGGTGGAGGTGGAAGTGGGACAAAGGTGGACATGGAGGCGGTGGCGTGATGGTGGGGCCATGGTAATGGTGCTGGTGCTGTGGTAATGGAGGTCACAGTAGCGATGATAGTGTAATGATATTCGTAATAATTTAGTTTAAAAAACATTTTCTCCCTACTAAAAGAAGAAAACATTTTTGACTCAAATAAACTTATTCTCTATTTATTTCATTTTTCATTCTATCAAACGTCAAACAAATATTTTATATCCAAACAAACAGATTATTATTTATATTGTCCTTCTCTGCTTATAGTTATCAAGTTTATACAAAACACAGTTAGTGTGACACCTTTTTTTTTTCTTAATAAATTATACATGTACAATATCTCTATATAATCATTTCGGGAAAAAACTTTACTGATCATCAAGGAAACATTACATAACTAAGACTAGCAACAATAAAGCAAACGGAAGTGCAAGACACGTCAAAGCTAACATATTTGGTAACAATATTAGTAACGAGAGAGAGAGAGAGAGAGAGAGAGTAAGCATGGATTTGCTCCTTACTGATATAGTACATCACTTACCAAGATCATTGCTCACGTTATTAAAAAAGTGTGAGCAACTATAAACTGAGCAAAATGACTGCATACCCATTAGCAACACGACCAAAACAGCGGCAAGAAGAGTAAGAATCTGCCAAGAACCATACACATACTTCTTCATACACGTATATACCTTAACCTTCCTTGTACCATGGTAGTACTTGTTGACATCTTCAATGGCGATATCAATATATGGCACCTTTGAGGGTCGAATGGATCTAGTCATCCCATTAAAGAGTTGGGCAACCTCAGCATCAGTTTTTAGACTGTATTCGATGATTCCCTTTTTCTTAAGCAATTTTGCGTCCTCAGCGGTATCAATTATCCCATTCATTAGCTCAGTGTATCGTCCAAGAACAAGGAAGTCTGACATCGAAGCTTCGAATGCAACCAAATTTCTAACGATTACTTCAGAATTGACATTCAATTTGAGGTGAGGGAGGTAAAACTTCTTCTGCTTCTTGTCAAACTTAATGATGCTAATATCACCGTTGGAGAGACAAAATTCCACTCCGGCATTACAAAGGGCTGACACTGAAGGAATCATTATTTCCTCTACAATGGGATTTTTTATGTCCTCTCCCAAAGGATCACATTCAGATTTAAGACCTTCTTCGAGGTTTGTTGCCATTCTAGACACCTCAGGTAGACTTTTTGCAGTCGCCCAAGGCAAATTTACTATCATGTTAATGGGTTTTGTAATTTTTTTCACCAAAGGAATATTTAGATTAGATGACACCTTCAAAAGCGAGCAAAGAATTTGCGAACCTGAATCGACTTTCGGGTGTATTTCCTCCTCCGGGCTCAGAGCTCCACTTGGCATTTGCGAACCTGAATTGACTTTCGGGTGTATTTCCTCCTCCGGGCTCAGAGCTCCACTTGGCATATTAATAGGGCAGGCTTCCTTGGGCACCTTCACATTCATCACAATCAAATGGTACAGAAGTTTCAACAAATGATCATGCTCATAAACTTCCGATAATGAGAGATCCTTTTTGATCAATTTGAACGGAGAAACTTCACTACAAAAACCCGCCACCATAGAAAGCAACACATTTTTATCTATATTGAGGAAGTCAAAGATATTGCCTAGAAGAAAGATTGGAATTTGATTCTCAAGCATCACTACATCGCGGAGAATAGAATGGCCAGCAAATTTACTTCCTTCAGACTCGAACAAGTTAGGTTTCCTAGACCACGATGATGAAAGTCCATCTTTTTTGCTGATGCAGGTATGAAGAAACTCGAGCAAGAACAAACCATCAATGGTCATAAACCACAATAGTGTATTGCCATCATAGTCCAAGTACATGTGGTAATGAGATTGGATTTCGTCTTCTTTCTCCTTCAACGTATCGACAAGTTCTTGAAATTCTCGTGTTGGGAAGTGTTCGCTTCTAACCTTAGTTGCTGCAACGAGCTTATACCTCTCCATCTCATAGAGCTCTGGCCGAAAACGATGGTATGGACCCAAGCCCATGAGCAGAGGCATGTAAGCATCAGGCTTGAAAGCACTTAGAGTTTTAGGCACACGAAAGATCGAAACAGGACGGACACCGTTGGCCTAGCAAAACATTAAACACAATATTAGTACAAATATTATGATAGAATCGATAGAAAATATAAACAAAGTAGAGTTTTACTAACGTTCCATTTGATCATTTTCGTGTTTTTTACTTTTAGTAAATTTTTTTAATATTTTAAATAAATTTTTAACTTTTTTAGATACACCTAATATAAATATAATTAAAAAGTATAATATTTGTAAAAAAAAAAATATTTAAAAAATTCATTAAATACAAAAAATACAAAAAAAAAAATAAATAAATACAAATTACGAAAATTCAGTACATTTTTGTATTCCTCCATACTTATTGATTTTTTAAAATATTTTTTTATAAATATTTTACTTTTTAGGTATATCTAGAATATGTGTGTCTAAAAAGTAAAAAAAAAATTGCTTAAAATATTAAAAAAAATACGAAAAATAAAATATTTAATTTTTAGAAAATTGACACCAAACAATGCCACCAGACCATCGCCACGACCATTACCTCCACCGCTACCACCATCACTACCGTCGTGGCCACCACCTTCTCCACCCCACAGTCATTGTCACTACCATCTCTACCTCATTATCACCACCACTATCACCTCACTATTGCTGCCGCCGCCATCATTGCACCACCATCCCCAACACCTCCACTCCACTGCCGCCATTACCATCACTACTAATGCAACTATTAGGATATTAATTTTAAGAAACCAAACATGGCAAAAGTTTTCTATGGAAAATTTTTCTAAAATTGTTTTTACAGAAAACATTTTCCACCGAAACAAATGGATAGTTAAGAAGTCTTTGAGAGTTTGAGAATTGCATTATCACTATTTTAAAATTGTTTTCCCTCCCCTCATGAAGTGTTAAAGAGTGCAATAATTCCGAGATAAAACTTAATTTGCTCACATCGTCCATTGTCCAGTGTTCAAGGTCACGAGGAGGCTTAAATTAAGTCACGAACTAAAGTTGTCCAAAATAAATTTTAAAAAAAATTTAATCTATGAAAAATCTATTAGAACATGTCACATCTCAAATCATATTTTTGCGATATTGATTTTGTTATGAAACTTGTAACCATTTGAAAATTTAATTTGCAACAAAACCTGAAGAAATAAAGCCTTGTTTTGATTAGTGAAACCCACATAATTAACTGAGAATTAAGTGCTTAGTTAACACAATGGTTGGAACACAATAAGTGATGTAATAAAATTTATATATAACAGCCTTAACCTGATCTTTCTCGAGGATTTTGCTAACTTGTGTCCACCATCGCTTCTCACTATCACAGCTTGAACCAAAAATTGAATCCATGCCGAAGCTGGTTTGTCTATCACTTATTTCACTTATCGATCGTTGCTCGCTTGAATTGAAAAGTTTGTTTAAGGCCATGGTGGTTTTGGCTATGGTGCAGAAAAAAAATAATTTTTGATGCCTTGTTTATGTGTTTTGCTTCATAATATGTATTTATAGAGTTGGTTTGTACTAATCTTTGGTCATGTTTGATTCACAAGATTAATAGTGAAGTATTAATAATCCTATTGAATTATTGTGGTATTCACTATCTAATTGGATTAATAATCTCACCCCTACCCCATTATTAATAATCCTACAAATTTGTTGGATTAATTATCCATTGGATTAATAATTTTAAACCAAAATGTTAAAACAAACATAAGATAATTGGACCCACGGATTAATAATCTCAATCCCATGCTCTAATCTATCCAATCAAACGTGCCCTTTGTGTACACTGTGCAAGAATTAAAACAAAAGGTATTTGAATTTCCACTTTATCTATATTGGAAGAACATGATTCGATTTTATAGACGTTAATGGAGTATTCTATGCCTAGCATATAAATGTACACGTGATACACAATGTGAACACCCTATTCTTAAGGTTCATAGTGTTAACAATTATTAGTGTTAACTTTTCATAAATAAGTGTGATGAAAAAAAAAAACATAATTATCAAATGGATTTAATTTTTATCATGAATAATTCGCATAATCGAAATGGGATTCATGTGACTCCACTAGTCTCTCAAGTTTTCTCAAATTATATTTGGACTTGAGGGAATCTCAACCCTATTTATTGTCAAGATTTTGTCAGATTAGATCACACGATTCTTCCTAGAGTTTTGTTAGTAATTTAATTTTAAATGATGATGATTTTTTTTGTTCAGATGTCCAAACAACAAAAACCAACTTAACAATTGAAAAGCAACATAAAAAATTTATTTTTAAAATGGTCTTAAGCTAAAGGTAAGGGTCTGGTCCGAGCTTAGATAAATTGCTTTGGCTTAATATTGCTCCTCCTCATCTAAACTAAAATCTTGGCTTAAGACCATTTAATCTGCTGTTTGGAATGGCATCTCTTCCTTGCACAGGAACAATTCTAGGTCAGTTTGGCTCCATAGGCTATAGGGGAATAAGAGTACAATGAGATTGAGTGAGGAGATTATTAGTGTAATAGTTTTAGGTTGGAAATATAAGACAAAGAGTATTTGTTTGTATACTATCCGATTAATAATATTATAGATAGTATTAATATATAAAATTAATTTTTAGTATTTTTTTAATATTATAATTATTTTTTTGTTCTAAAAAATATATTTTTCACTTAAAAATTATTTAAAAATTCACTAAACCCCTCACTCAATTTCTAATCCCAACCTTCGCATGACTTTGTTAGTCCTACCACATGGGTGGATTACTAATCCAAGGGGATAGTTAATCCCCTTATTCATATCACTAATCAAACACTCTTTTAAGTTCTCAATCTTTTTCTGAATTCTGTTTAAACCAGGAGATGGAGGTAGAATTAAATTATGGATGGATGCCTGGCTTTCAAGTGTTCTTAGCAGAACTTTATCCAGGGCTCTTTTCTCTTGCAAGTTGCAACAAACAAGGACTCAAGCATACAACACTTTATGCATCAAGAAAATCTCCTATAGTGTGGGCCATTGACTACGGAAGAAATGTGTGGTCTTGGGAAGAGGAATTGCACCAGGAATATTGATTATGCGACTCGAGCACTCAACAATCACCAGAAGTATTTCAAAGGATACAATAATTTGGACTCCACAACCTACCGGCATCTTCACTGTAAGTTCTCTTTATTGTAGTTTTTGAGACTCTTTGCATTGGTAGACACTGGCAGATCTAGAAATTTAATATAGGGGGGATATCTGTTAATTATAATTTTAAAATTTTTCTTTCTCAATAAATAACAATAACATGATAATAATTTTTGAGCTAATACTAAACATTAAAAACTAATATTCATTATAAAAAGTTTTTAATTTTAAACTTTTACAATTGATTCCAACGAGTTTTCATCTTTTGAAATATTTCTATGATAGTATCATTATCAATGCCATCAAAAATATCTCTCAATGCAGACAACCAAGCTATCATTCATCCATTCATCACCCACTCGGTTCCGCAACCGATTCTTCACAATATTCATAACTGAAAATACCCTCTTAACAGTAGCAGTTGCAACAGGTAAGATTAATGCTAAGTCAAGAGCAAATACACAAATGGATATACTTTGTCTCTTTTAGTTTTCACCATTTTCTTAGCAAGATTGATAATTCCATTCAGCCTTGAAAGCTCACTACTGGACAGTGTAGCTTAGTTTTCGTATTCCTTTTAGATACGACTAGCCCTACAGTTTGGACTCCCGTGGTTCTGAATCTGATTTCACAAGTGCAATGTGAAATAGGAAAAAAACACAAATGAGTCCAAATCTGGTAAATCTTTTAGAAAATTGATGTTTGAATCAAATGTTAAAAATGGACTGCTTTGCCAGATTTCGGAATCGCCACCTAAATATTTTTGAAAAATTTAGGAAACTCGTGACTCGTGCCAAAGGCCATTAGTCCGTCATCACCAAAGTGTATCGGCTAGAAAACTTAGGTATGAGAGGGGAATGTCATTAATTGAATACCTCACTCACCCGATCGAAGATCGGCATCTACTAATTATGATGTGAATCTTATTTAGATTATATGCTCTTGTTCTGATTATTAAGTCAACCTTACTATGTGATGCACACAAGTATAGACTAATTTGTAAAGGTTGGAACATTTTGATTTTATTTTTGTTGAAAATTATTTTAAATACGGGCCACTTGAAAAGGTGAGTTTATATGTACATTTAGTCAATTTATCCCAATTTTACAATTAGCCTTCATTCACCGGCATTCAGACAATTATATCATTTAAGCATTTAGCCTCACGACAAACACTACTAAAAACAGGACCTTTTGAGTCGGTTTTTTTGAGTCGGCAAATTTTACCGTCGCAAAAGGTAGTCTTTTTGAGACGGCACAGAGTTACCGACGCAAATACCAAACCTTTAGAGTCGGCACCGTTGGCCGACACAAAAAATTAATATTTGATAGCATTATTTGAGTCGGTTGAATTTACCGACTCAAAAGATAGACTTTTTGCGTCGGCATATACCTTTTGAGTCGGCAAATTTGTGTCGAAGCAAAAAATTATATCTTTTTGTGTCGGCAACAGATGCCGTAGCAAAAAAAAATATTTTATAACCAAGATATATATATTTACTTGATTATATTTAATAAATAGATTATATTTAATACTCATTTTGATATTAAAAATAATAGTTAAATTAAAAGAGAATTAATAATATAAAACTAAAAGTGATTCTAATTATTTTATTTTATTTTTATTTGGATAATAAAAATATGTAGAAATAGAATTATACAAAATTTATTTTAAAAATTAAATATAAATATGTTGTGATTGGATTAAGAAGAAAATACATAAATTAATTATGTAGAGTATTAGTATTTCTTTAATATTATTATTTTTAATTATTCATAAATAGTGTATATAGGCATAAAAAATTTAAATTAAATATGAATATTTTGATAATAAATAATTTAATGTTAAATAAAAAATTAAATATAAATTAATATTAAGACATCAACCAGATCGATAAAAAATAAAAATAAAAATAAAAAAATAAATTTAATTTGTGCGATACATGTAATTAAGCGCATTCTGCTTTATTTATTTGTATATCAAGATAATTTGTTCGAATATCATAATACTGAAATTATAATTATATGTATATATATTTATAGATATACTTTTATATTAATATTGAGTGTATATACTATAAATAATAAATATCTCAATTAATATCTGAAAGAGGTAGAGTGGTGAAGTGGATTTAGTGTGGTGAGTTTGGGTCCGGTCAAAGCTTCCAAATGGAGTGGGTTCGAAACTTGGGAGGCGTCTCAATAATAAAATTATGGGTTAAATTTCTTAAAATATTGAACCACTTTTTGAGTCGGCAAGCTGCCGTCTCAAAAAAATAAAACTTTTTGCGTCGGCATATTGCCGACTCAAAAACATTTGCGACCCCACCATTTTCGACCCCTTGAGTTGCCGTCGAAACACCGTCGCAAAAACGTTTTTGCGTCGGCAAATGTGTTATTTGCGACGGCACTCTGCCGACTCAAAAGCCCTGTTTTCTAGTAGTGAAACATGCTTGATATGGCAACATAAACAGACGATGCAATATGCTAAAACAAGAAATGCTCACTTAATACTCCGAGGCAAGTCAAACAAAGCAAAATAATTAGAAAACATGCATGCTCCTAAATAATGCGATATGACTAATGCGACGCAATACAATCATGCAATAAAATAGGCTCTGCTACTAGTATGGTATAAGAATCAATTCAAGGCATGCGATAAATAACGTATTCAAGCAATGAATTTGAAATTGACATCGGTTAGTATGATGAGCCGAACCCTAATGCATGTGAGACAAGTGTATGCAAATCATGGAGAATGCTAAAGAACCATAATGTTCTATGCTACCATTATAAGCGGGTAAATAAAAGGGAGAAGGAAATGAGGTTGGAAGACATACACTATTACTACATATTTGCCCTCGTGCAAAAAGGTCCAAATCAATGTCCGAATTACAAATTTAAATAAATGAATTACACTTAACTAACTACTTATTACATATTCGAATCAATTCTAAGTTAACTAGTTATCTAATTTTATTACAACAAGGGTATTGCAACAATAATAACTACAACAATAATATACAAATGAAATTACAACCACAATATTTACAACGACAATAATTACAATAATGATAATAATAATAATACAACAACGATAATTACAATCCAAGCGACCACGAGGCACGATGATCGCACGCACAGTGTCCAGAAGTTGTTCTGTTTGTTCAGATTGCTTTGCTTCACCCTCAGCCAATGCCCTCTGTTTCTGCCAAAAGGTCACTGTGTACCACACATTGGGGGTCCACTAGCCCAAATTAAGATCCGGTTGGATCCAAACATAGCCGGCCATACCCTAATTTCATGCCAAAAAGGTTTTTATGCTTTAAGGTGAGGACAGTGTAGACAGAGCCTATCTGGGCCCTGTTTGTCCCTTCTACTCCCCTTTATCATGGAACTCAAGAGAAGAGTGAATTCGAGCCCAAAACAGTCAATAGGCACTAGTTGATAGCTTGACGATTTCAAACGCGATTAGACAAGAATTTAATAAATACAATGAAAACGACCACCTCTCCCTCCTATCATGAATTTAGCTCCAAGAGGGAGGTAGACTCGCCTTAAGACTCATCAAAATATCATAAATTGATAAGCGACAATCTTTGAAGCGATGGACTCGGCATAACGTTCGACCGAATCCAACCAATCTAATTCATTTTCTTTATGTCGGTTTCATTGATTTTAAGCCAATTTTATTAGTCATTTACTTTCTTTAATCAATTTGTCCAGAGTGATGGTTAAGTCCACTAAATGAGAAAAAATGTCAAACGAGAACTGATTCATTGCATGAAAGGGAGATTACGCCTTGACGATGAACCTCCGTAAAGATTAAGCCATTGAGCATAAATCTCTTTCTCATGCCTTGAATAACATAAAAGAAGAAAGGAGGGATGGAGTAGAAATGATCATGCGAACTTGATTATTAGGATGAGACTCTTGATGTGAAAACTACGTAAAGAAAAGCCATCAACTCAAATGACTCGGTGTCAAAGGTCTAAACAACCGAAGCCATGAGGACTTACAACACAACAAGTATAGTATTCAAATCATAATTTAAGTAAATAAATTAAGACATCCCTAAACAACCTCTAATATGTGAAAAACAGTGGCTAAACTACTTCAAAAAGGGGAAGAAAGTGAACACAAATATGAGAGGACAAGCTAGACAAGCAAGCTTGCACTACAAACATGATATTTAAAGCATAAACTAATTAAATGAGTCAAATAGCCCCTAGAACCAAAAAATAAAATGACAAAACTACCCCCAAAACAAGCTAAATTTTTTTTGAAAATCTAGAAAAAGTAAGCAAAGATTAAAGAGAACAAAGTTAGTAAGCAAGCCTAAGGAAGGGTGGCTAACCCCTCCACCTTTTACAACTTCAAATCACATGTTTTAGCTTATGAAAATAGTAAAAATAGTCCAAAAACAATAGCTAAAATCATGTTAAAAGAACACAAAAGATACAGAAAAACAAAGAGATACAAAGCTAGTAAGCAAGACTAAGAAGGGATGGCTAACCTCTCTACTTTTGAAATTTTTAAATCACATTTTTCAGCCTTTCTGACTCTGAAAATCAATATATAAAGAGAAAAAAAAAATAGAGGAAAAGATTAGAAGAAGATTAAAGAAGAAGATGCAAAATTATACCTTTTGAAAAGAGAGGTAAGCTCTTAATTAACAAACTTGATTCCAACACCCTCAAGTTTATGACATATGGTGTGAAACTTCAACAAAAAGCTTCAAGAACAAGTTCTAATGGTGTATGTATTGTATATGTATAGCTAAAGATAGTTTGAAGATCAAAGGAGTAAGGAAGATGGTTTTAGCTCTTCAAAGCTTTTGGAAAAATCTTCTAACCTTTAATTCTGAGTGCAGGGGGTCTATTTATAGAATTTGAGCCAACTGTTCAATTCCCGCCAGTTGTCTGTTTGACACTATTGAGAACTGGCTGACCCCCAGAACACACGGCCGGCTTTAAAAGGCACAAATTCACACGGCAAGCTCTAAATGGACCTGGCTGGCTCAAAAAATCTACATTTCTAGCCTGACTTCAAATGGCTATATCTCCCTCATCTAAACTTGGTTTTAGGTGATTCTTGAGTCTAAATTGAAGCCCTAAAAGTCTAATTTCCAATGGTGGTAGCTTCATATCTAAATTCTAAGTGTGTAAAGAGATATGCCTAATTTAGCGACGGTTACTCATTTCTATCTTAACGATTTGATGCCAAACTTTTTCCTAAACTAGTTTTCTTCCCCTCCTCCTATTTCCTTCAACCCCAAACCTATAAATAAGATGTTTTTAAAGATTTTTCAAAGAGTTCACATCCCTTCCATGTATTTCCACTTTGTCCTTACTCGGTTTACCGAAAAGTGCAATATTTTAAACGAAATGCAAGCCTCGAAACATCAGTGAAACATTTGGAAAAAAATATTTCGAAAAAAAGGGTTTTGAGGTCTAAAAAATGTTTGGCCAAAATGGGGTGTAAGGTTTGGGATTAGAGCTTGAATCCAAATTTCTTCGCTGAGAATTCAAAAGATTGCACAGTGTAACTTTCAATCATCGGGTGTTTGGAATAAAGTGCCCAAGTCTTAAAGACAATAAAAAATGACGTATCTACAGATAGCATATCGATAATATATATCAAGTTGATCATTAAGTACCATGAGTTCCACTGCAGAAAATTCTTTGGGATAAAAATCGGTAAGATGAATTAACTTTTTCTTATCAAAACTAGAGAAAGAGTTAGATGAATTCAAACATGCAAGATAAAGTAACAACTTAGTGTTCGACTCAGTGAAACAAGCATTTAGTGAGGAATGATCTGCTAGGGAAAGATAATGATCCTAAATGTTGAATGCAAAAGACAAAGTACAATGTAATGGATACAATGGATGAAGTGGATAAGGGGCGTAAGTCGAACTATTTCTTATCTAGAAAAGGCATGGATACAAAACAAACCATGTCTAACATAGAAAAGGTACTGACACCCTCAATGTTGGCCTCAGCGCAGTATGGGTACTTACACATGACAGAACCATGTTTCAACGAGGGAAAGGTATGAGCACACGCCGAACTAAGCTTAACATGGAAAGGATACAAGCAACTAAATGGTATGATGTAATGGGTGTAATGGATAACATAGTAGATACATGTGATAGATGCTATATGCAATGCGATAGAAGTACTAGATAATAGATGTGATGTAGTAGCTAGGAAGTGGTGCCTTAGAAAGCACCTTACAAGGGTAATCGGAGATGACTCACCTTATGCTGCTAGGGATTTTTCTCTTCTTCTTGGCTTCCGGACTTCTTTTTTCAACTTGTGCTTCCAAACCATTGGTACTACTTTTTTCCCTATTCTTCAACAGGGTGACAGACTAGGTTGGTTTAGTATCCAGAATTGAGGCGCATACAAGCTACCTCAACCTATAGGACTGCCATACAGATTTCAAGTCAAGGATACACCTCTGGGTATCAAACCAGACTTTAATCTCAGAAATACCAAACCTTTGCATTCTCAACATCGCCATTCGAACTCTAGTTTTCACCGTCTTAGTTGGCCTCCTAGGAACTTACTACAAATACAGTCAGGTGGCTATACCAGACCGATGGAAGCCGTTTGGGCATGACAAACACCAAAGGAATTGCACCTTTAGAGGATTTAAGGTCTCCTAGACCCATGTGAGTGTACAAGACAGTGCGATGCAAGTGCATGAGACAGTGCTATGCAAGGTGCACAAAACAGTGCGATACAAGATGAATGCACAAAGTAGTATGATGTAAGGGACAAATGTATGAATGCACAAAACAGTGCGAACTCAAGGTGCACAAAACAGTGCGATACAAAGTGCATAGGACAATGCAAACTCAAGGTGGATGCACAGAATAGTGTGATGCAAGTTGCACAAAATAGTGCTATATAGGGTGAATGCACAAAACAGTGCAATGTAAGGTGCACAAAATAGTACGATACATGGTGAATGCACAAAATAGTGTGATGCAAGGTGCATAAAACTCAAGGTGCACATAACAGTGCAATACAAAGTGTACAAAACAGTGTGATACAGGGTGCACAAAATAGTGTGAACTCAAGGTGCACAAAATAGTGCGATATAAGTGAATGCACAAAACGGTGCGATGCAAGGTGAATGCACAAAATTGTGCAATGTAAGGTGAATGCACAAAACAGTGTGATGCAAGGTGCACAAAACAGTGCAAACTAAAAGATGCATAGTATGTAAAGGGAAATGAGCAGTACTTAGAGTAATGCATTATGTACCTTATGAAATGAGTGTAGGGCAACTTGCCACAACTCATTGAAATGTAACACAAAGGGGACGCAACTTGACAAAACTCTATTTAAGTACAGAACAAAGTCAAGAGCAAGAGTAACCAATCACGCAGTCCAACTCAACCAGAGTGTATGAGCATGCATGCACAATCCAAAACACATGTATTAATCAAAGGGAAGAAAGCAATCCCAAGAGAGCTTTGAAATGGTCAGAGACAACTTTCGAAAGCTGAACCATATTAGAATCATCATGGGGGTAAACTACCTTAATCTAGGGGAAAGTGCCCAATAAGTGGCTCTAAACGGATTAAGAGAAAGGTTGGGTTCGTGTCCCTTGTTCAATTGATGACCAGATCAAATGCACTGAAAATGGCCCCTAATGTCCAATCATTGGCCACCGATTGGGTTCATACCCCTTGTTCGATGGGTGGCTCGATCAGATGTACTGAAAATTGCCCCTAGTGTGTAGTCACTTGTCACATTTTTTAAGATTATGCAGGCACGTGTAATGGAGACCATCAGATCTTGGAATGGTGTCAACCAATCTGACTCATGTTTCTCTTCTATCCCAGCATGTTGAGAACTTACTCCAGTCCCCTTCCTCCAAAGCAGTGACGGATTTCTCATATACACTTTGCAATGATCAAATGCGATGCCCCTTGTATAGGCACTCTCAGTTTGTTTATGAATTCTACACATGGACTTGTTTTTGAGTTTGGAGTGAACACTCGTGTATGGAATTTTGGCAATGCCACTCTGTTGAACCTTGAGCGACAAACACGCTATGGTGACTCAATGAAGAGCACTTTTGATCAACAGACACGCTATGATGACTCGATGAAGAACACAGACTGAGACAAATACTGGACATGACACAACAGAACTCACAACTAACCCAAAAGCAGAAAAAGACTCAAGGTCATTAATCATTCATAGTGCCCCTAGTATTACTTATGTTCCCTTTAGAACTCAATTTCGCAAAACTTGAGTTTTGATTCATCTTTTTGCTCAAGTTGGAGAATCTACTAATAAGTTCAAGTATTGAAAATTGCTCCACTTGTTGATTCATGCTAGTTCTTTCTTACCCAACGCAAGTATGTGATATGCACAGTAGTCAATGTTGCACATGGATTGATGTGAAGCTAACAACATGAATTGGACAAGGTGATTGAGTCGAGATGGCTGAGATGGATATGGTTGAAACCGAACTTCAGGATGATGTTGCCCACGTATCCCAAGAATGGGAATCAAGTCAACGTAGTTCATGGGTGAGGTTCACTCGAGTGTTGAAACTCTCCTTTTGTGCTCTAACTTTTGCCTAAGCTGCCCTTTCGGGTTTTTAACCTTGCGAGCTCTATTTGTTTGATTTCTCTTTTCTCATGCTCTAACTTTTGCTTAGGTTGCCATTTCAGGTTTTTGGCCTAGCAAGCCTCTCAAGGATAGCGTTATAACATTTGTAGTGAATTTGATCAACAGTCATCCTTGCTCTAACATGGGAACTGGCTTCATCTTGCTTTAAGCTTGGTTCTCCATTCCTAATGCATATTCTCTTCTCTTTTTTTTGCTCCATTTTCAAAGTTGGTTCTTTTCGCAATATAGTACCTTCTTTGCATTGGCTTCCCCAAATTCATACAAAAGTTCCCTTTCTCACAGTTGATTGGATTTCATTCCAATGGATACCCTTGGCTTGGCGGTTGACTTTTTCTTTTCTTTTTTACTTCTTTTTTTCTTCTCTTTTTCTTCTTTTCTTTTTTCTTTCTTTTTCTTTTTCCTTTTTCCTTTTTCTTTTTCTTCTTTTATTTCTTTTCTCTTTTTTCTTTTGGTTTCTTTCTTTCTCTTTTCTTGGTTTCTTTTATCCATTTCATGTTAAAGCAATGAAAACACCAAGGAGAGAAATTTTATGATTTGGGAGGTCTGAAAGCCATCTTGTGCTTGCCAGAATGATTGCCCAAAGGTGAAGAGAATCCCTAGAATAGTGTAGAATACCATGCATAATTCAGAATCTATCTTCGCAAGTTTCGTAGAAGAAACAATTGAAAAGTAGCTTAAACTTTTGAGATCATGGTGGACTGTGTGCCGATAAGTCAAAATTTCATTCAAACCATTCGAGGCATCCTTCTCAACATTCAAGTTTATTAACAAAATCTCATTTAAAAAAAAATAAAAATTCAAAGCTATTTTATTTTTAAAAGGCCACACATGCATTATTGTAGGCACGACAAAATGATCAAAAACTTGACTTTCGCTTTCTTACGAGAGTGACTCAAGGGAAAAGACTCAATTGATGCAACAACGCAGGAAAAGATAGAGAAATAAACTCATATCTTAACTATTTACAGGACACAACCCAAAACAAAATCAGCATCCTTTGAGACAAAAGGGGTTTTCACTCTCCAAATCGATCGGCAAAATTTCAAAAACAACTTCAAGTAGCCCATGAGAGGGTCCAAACCAGCCTTCAATTCAGTAATACTAACATCCACACCCAATAGAATTAATTTCAAACTTTCAAACTAGGTCTCATAGATCGAGCCTCACAATTACTTCGGTTGTCTCCACACATCTTTTTGACCATACTGGCTGGGGTTAAGGTTGGTTGTCGGTAAGCCATGGATGGGATTTATGTTATGGAGTGGTAATCTATTGCATTCAAGGAGAGGGGTATTGACAACTTTGGGATTTTCAAGTGGGGTGATGATCGTATTGTCAATTAAGTCTTGAATTTCATGGTGAAGGTGAAGGCGAAAGCAACGGTCAGTATGATGACCGTACTGCTAATGGCATGTGCAATACTGGGTAGGGTCATGTCTAGATGGGAGAGGATTAGGAAGAGGTTGAGGATTGAGCGGTTTGAGATACCCTTTCTCCATCAATACCTTCAACGCGAGGGTTGGGCTCATATGGAGGTGGGCAAAGGCTCATTTTTTGGAGGGAGGAGCATCAATGTTAGAAATATTAGCAAATAGGTTGGCGGGTGTTGGCTGGGTGTTTATGGGCTTGGGATGGGAATTAGGATGGGGGTTTCTAGTAAGATATCTCTTTTCATGGTTTACCTCCTAATTCAAAATGGTTCCAATCTGAGCGACGAAAGTGTCGTCCACAGTCTTTGTAACAACTGCAAGCACTTAGTGCTTGTTCAACCCTTTGACCCTCAAAGTCTCAATAGCCCACCAAAGATGTGCATAGGGATCAATACTTGTCCCAACCTTGTTCTTGCAACTTGCTTCAGCTTGACCAAGGGATTGGGTGGCTATATCGAAGCGAGGCCCATTTGTTGTTGACATGTCATCACCCAGACTTGAGATAGCTTTGGGTTGGCCCTTTCCAACTACAGCGTGCCCCAAGATTGGAGAGCTTTTTGATGTGAACCTTTTGGCATATGATATGGTCTGTGATGGAGCCAAGACCCCAAAGGCTAAATCTACCATAGTTCTCTAAAGATCTTCAATCATGCTTAATAACTCAAGAGTAACGGGTTCGGCCATTGGTGCCTGTAGTGTATTTGACCCAACTTGGTCTTGGTGAATAGGTTATGTTGGACTCTTTGGAGTAGGCTGCACCGGTTCAAGTTTAAGTTTTGGGTTTTGTGATGATTGGGGTTCAAGTGCATCCATCATGTATAAGTCCGTGCTTTATGGAATAAACACCCTAGGCTTGGGTAAATGGGCTGGGGTGATGTATATGCTGGGTTTGAAGGTAGAAGGTAGAAGGTAGTGTATGGATGAGGTTAAGGTGAGGAGAAGGTACTTGGTCTTGGATGGGAAGTGGGTTGGTGGTAACATTGGGTTCTTGAGGTAGAGTTATTGCCTGGTTGTCGATGAGATTCTGAACGTCATGACGAAGGCGGTAACAACGGTCAGTGCCATGACCGTGCTGCTGATGGTATGCACAGCATTTGGTGGGGTTATGTCTAGCAGGGAGTGGGTTAGGAAGAGGTTGGGGATCAAGGGATTTGAGATACCCTCTTTCCATCAGGACTTTTAGTGCACTGGTTAGGCTCATATGGAGGGGGTGAAAGTTCTGCCTTGAGCTTAGGTTGGACCGGTTGTTTGTCGGTTGGTATTGGCAAAAGGGTCGACTATTTTGGGGTCGATGGCGATGGTATTGATTTCAATGGGTTTGAGAATAATACTACCGCTAGCATTGGTACTCTTGGAAAACACCCCCATTGTTGGTTCGTTTGTTCTAGAAATAATCCCTTTGTTAAATGCGCTCTCAATCTAAACCCCTCATTCAAAAAAAGTTTTTAAAGTGAACAGTGGAGCAACTATTAACTTTTGTAACATATCTGGCTCAAGGTTCTGCACCACTATCCGCACTTGGTCCCTCTCAAAAGGTCAATCTGTCATTTGTGCTGCCTTTACTCTCCATCTTGCAACAACTTCCACTAAAAGTTCTTTAGGATTCTGATGGGTTGCTTCAAGCTCTTGGGTGGTCATTTCAATTTCGCTATTGTAAAAATACTGATTGACAAATGCCTCAGCCAACTCTTTCCAATTCCGCTTCACTTTATCCTCCAACTGAGCGTACCAAATGGTTGCTATACCGGACAAGGTTCTTCTATATAGAGAGAGTTTCTGAGGCTTAGTTAGACCCACCAGTTTCAGGACATCCAAGAAAAATTGGATATAGACCATAAGATCCCTAGACCCGTCGAAACGGTCAATGTGTGGCATTTTGAATCTGTCTAGAAGCCGTACGGTAGCCTCGGTGTACCCATCCTCAATGTCGGGAATAGAGTTAATTCCCTATGCCTTTTTGAATTGCTTCTCAAGGTTAGCAATTTTTAACGAGGTCGGGTCGAGATCATTAATATCAAGGGAAAAAAGGCCCTTATCAGGTGCACCAAGGGTCTGAAAACTCAAGCTTGAGCTAACCCTTCTCGAGGATCTAGACCCTGCAAATCTTCAGCTGGTGGAGGTAGGTCAAAGTTTGGCTAGGTGCCCGGGACTGGATGTGTGGTAGATGCCCCAGATGGGCATTGCATTTCAGCGTTGGTCTCATCCTGCATGGCAATTCCCTGGTTTAGGGCTATTATCATGGCCACAACTTCTTGTGGACTCTGAGCCATCACGAGGTCTACTAAGTTGGCAATCGGGGAAATGGATGGGTGTAAGCTAAGAGCTGGATTTCGACCCGGTTATACTCGATGTACCAGGACTGGATTAGTCTAGACAGGTTTGACTAGATTGGGTTTTTTTAGAATGGGTTTTTTGGTATTTGGATGGATCTTTTCTGAGTTGCTTTTAGGGATTAGACGGATTGGACCTTCGCTGAGTGGGTTCTTTCTGGGATTGGATAGACTATGATGGGTTAAAGCTTTCTAGGTCGGATTGGGCTTAGCCTTTGCTAAGTTAGGTACTTCTCTTTCTTTGGCTCGACAAATCTAGCATTTAAAAAACAAATGACTTATCAGATCAGGATACTAGATATGCTAGTCAAAACAAAGTAAGATACAATTTTTGGCCCTAGCTTTGGTTCTGGTATTTTTGCACCATATCAAACACAAACCCCTGGGTATTCTGATGACCCTCAATTTTGAAAAGAATCGCCTCAAGATTAAACTCTCCCAAGATTGTATCATACATTGCGAAAGATTTTACATTTTGCACAAAAGCATTCAAAACACCCCTATGAGAGGTTAGGGTTTCCTTGTCCTAGCTTTGGAGTGATCTACAGCTTTACTATTTCAAACAAACGGTATCACAACAGCCTAGTAAATAGGAGGGCATCCTGTCCTATGTTTGAAAAAGTCACTAAGGCTGACTATATGCAATTCGGCCGGTCGGTCAAAAGGGGTACCTCAGCAAGATTACCTAATATACCTCTCACACCTAACACCAAGAAGTGAAAGGAGGATCAAGCGGTATAGCGGTAATCCAAATCCAAGGGTTGTGTTTCCAACAAGGTAGAGCCCATGACCGGCCAGCCATTTGGCAAGCTTTTGGGCAAGCCTCTGGCAAACCGTTCAGGAATAGCAAATGAAAAGCACAGTGACTTAAAGTAACAATGCAAATGCAATGCAAAGAACATATAAGTGTAGATAAAATTTCTCATCATGAATCTCAAGTCAAGTTCTCTAAAAATCCCCAACAGAGTCGCTAGAAACTGTAGCCTGCTTTTTATGCTTCTTTCAGATACAACTAGCCCTACAGTTTGGACTCCCGTGGTTTTGAATTTGATTTCACAAGTGCAATGTAAAATAAGAAAAAAACACAAATGAGTCCAAATCCATCAAATCTTTTGAAAAAAATGATGTTTGTATCAAATACCAAAAATGGACTGCTTTGCCAGATTTTAGAGTCGCTACCTAAATATTTTTAAGAAATGTAGGAAATTCGTGACTCCTGCCAAAGGCCATTAGTCTGTCATCACCAAAGCGTCTCGGCTCGGGAACTTAGGTATGAGAGGGTAAGATTATTAATTGAACACCCCACTCACCCGTTCGAAGATCGGCCTCTACTAATCATGATGTGAATCTTATTTACATTATATGCTCTTGTTCTGATTATTAAGTCAACCTTACTATGTGATGCACACAAGTATATACTAATTTGTAAAGGTTGGAACATTTTGATTTTATGTTAGTTGAAAATTATTTTAAATACGCGTCACTTGAAAATTATTTTAAATATGCGTCACTTGAAAATGTGAGTTTGTATGTATATTTAGTCAATTTATCCCAATTTTACCAATTAGCCTTCATCCACTGGCATTCAGACAATTATATCATTTAAGCATTTAGCCTCATGGGAAACATGCTTGATATGGCAACATAAACATACGATGCAAGATGCTAAAACAATAAATGCTCACTTAATACTCCGAAGCAAGCCAAACAAAGCAAAATAATTAGAAAACATGCATGCTCCTAAATAATACGATATGCCTAATGCGACGCAATACAATCAGGCAATAAAATAGGCTCGGCTACTAGTATGGTATATGAATCAATTCAAGGCATGTGATAAATCACGTATTCAAGCAATGAATTTGAAATTGACATCAGTTAGTATGATGAGCTGAACCCTAATGCATGTGAGACAAATGTATGCAAATCATGGAGAATGCTAAAGAAACATGATGCTCTACGCTACCATTATAAGCGGGTAAATAAAAGGGAGAAGGAAATGGGATTGGAAGACATACACCATTAATACATATTTGCCCTCGTGCAAAAAGGTCCAAATCAATGTCCGAATTACAAATTTAAATAAATGAATTACACTTAACTAACTACTTGTTACATATTCGAATCAATTCTAAGTTAACTAGTTATCTAATTTTATTACAACAAGGGTATTGCAACAATAATAACTACAATAATAATATACAAATCAAATTACAACCATAATATTTACAACGACAATAATTACAACAATGATAATAATAATAATACAACAGTGATAATTACAATCCAAGCGACCATAAGGCACGTTCATTGCATGCACAGTGTCCAGAAATTGTTCTGTCTGCTTAGATTGCTCTACCTTACCCTCAGCCACTGCCCTCTATTTCTTCCAAAAGGTCATTGTTTACCATACATTGGGGGCCGGCCGGTCCCAAACAAGATTTGGCCAGATCCAAACATAGCTGGCTGTACCCTAATTTCATGCCAAAAAGGTTTTTGTGCTCTGAGGTGAGGACAGTGCAGACAGAGCTTGTCTGGGCCCAGTTTGTCCCTTCTACTCCCCTCTATCATAGAACTCAAGAGAAGAGTGAATTTATAGCGACCCTGGTCTTTTCCCATTTGGTTGTTGTATCCGGACTTAGGTTCCGTGGATCCTATCATTGTATAATTGTTATTGTCGTCCTTTATCTTCTCTTTTTCAGTTATACGATGTGTTGGGCAGGTTTGTTACAGGTTGGTTGGGTTTGGAAACCAAGTGTTGCTGTGCAGAATTTTGGACCTTCGCTCGAGCGAGGAATTGGTCGCTCGAGCGAGATTTTGTTTCTGGTCCTTCGCTCGAGCGAGGGTTTGGTCGCTCAAGCGAGAGTAGAATTTTGTGTCTACTGGCTCGAGCCAGGGTCTCTTCGCTCGAGCGAGCGATTGCGTCTAGTATAGACCTGAGAGCTTTGTTTCTTCGCTCGAGCGAGCGAGGCGTATGTTTTCGAGTTCTTCGTTCGAGCGGGCATTCTGTCGCTCGAGTGTGCTTCTGGGTTACAGACCTGAAGCATTGCATTCTTGGATCGAGCGAGACTTTATTCGCTCGAGCGAGTCTTTCTTGTGTCTGGTCGCTCGGGCGACCAATCATTTGCTCGAGCGAGCCTGTCGGGTTTAAATAGGTAGCAGCAGGTTTTAAAACACTTTTTCATCCTCTTTTTGATTCCAAAATCTTAGGTCCGACTTCTCTCTCCCTCCACTTACCTTCTCTCTTAGGTTTCATCTACTTTTGGGGTGATTCTACCCTAGGCTCTTTATTAAAAGGATAGAGGGGGTTGAGGGCTTCGTTTTTATCTGAACGTTTGACGGTTTGGAGCACTTTGCATTTTGATCATCTTCTCCATTCGTGTTCTTCACTTCGAGGTAGGGATTTCCTACTCATATTATAGGTGTTGTTCTAAGTTTTGATATTTTGATATGTTGGGGTTGTTTGGTAATTTTGGGAAAAACTCTAGTTGTTGTAATAGATTAATTTGTATAATTTATTTGAGGAAAATTGGGGAATTTAGTTGAATTCATGGAATTGGGAAATTATAAGCTTAAATGGTGTAGTTGGATGGTTTAATAACACACCCATGAAATTGTTGTGTTTATATTTGTTGTAACATTTATTTCCTGTTTAGAGATAATTGTTTTGGACTATCGGTAGAGGATAGTCGTGATTGTTGCAGACATTGCATGTGGATTAGGGAAAACTGAAACTAATCACATTGGTTAAGTCATTGATTTTGACTGTTGAATTAATACAGAAAATACATGTATTGATTGAGTATTGTATATGGAAAGTATTTAATACATTGTATATGCATATTGTTGGGATGAGATAGGGGATGGACTCCTAAACCGGATATTGTTTGGGAGGAGATAGGGGATGGACTCCATTAGCACCACTAATATGTGTGCTTATTGATTTATGGAAGTGTTTTTACATGTTATTGATACATCACTAAAATGTGTATCAATTGGGAAGTATGGAAGTGAATTTTGGTTGAGGTTGATACAACACCAACATGTGTATCCATTATGATATATAAAATGTTTAACTTGATTTGTTATCCCAATTGAATTGGAAATATTGTTAATAAGAGATGTAATCTCTGTTGAGTTATTTGGCCAGGTTCTGAGCCATATTTGTATAAATGGAAAGTTGAATAAATAATGGAAAGTGAAACGTGTCATGGACATTAGTGTCATGAAACTGTATGATGATGAAACTGATATTTTGTGTAGTCCATCTATTGAATGCTATTGCTTTATTCAATGCTTATATTTGGTTTAGTATATTTCTACTGGGCTGTGGCTCACCCTATACGGGAACATCATTTTCAGGTCCAGGTGATGTGCTACCTCCAAGGAATTAGCTTGGAAGGATTTAGAGTTGAAGAATCTGTTTAGATTAGTTGTTATTTCAGTTTATTTGATATTACATGTAAACTCAAGCCAAGGGCTGAATTTGTAGTTGAGTTAGTACTCATATTTTTGTGCCCAAGTGTTAAGCTTGGAAAGATGTAAGCCCATAGGGCATTTATTTTGATGTTACATGTGATATCCTTCAATAATGATACTCTGATGAATGAGATAATGATTTGTTTTCTTTTATCAATGCATGCTACTGTTATATATTATGGGTTTATTTTGAGGGCGTTACAACTTGGTATCAAAGCGAGGTTTGAATACTTTGGGTACATGGGAAGTGATTAGTATCACAATGGGTTCGTCTCGCTTGATAGAGACTTAGATGTACCGTTATATGCTTATATGATAACATTTTTATGTGACTATGTGGGTATGGAATGTAGTTTCTAGGATGTTGATTGGACCCTTGAGTTTCTGAAATTCTTGTTGGAAAGGCACTTGATCAATGTTGTTTCCAACCGGAACTTTAGTGACGCCTCGAGACTATCATTATCCAGGAATGAAATTCGTAGGTACTTATGTGATTATGTGCTTACGTTGAGTGAATTATTGTTGTCCAATGCATTAGGACACAAGTGTTATAGTTTTGGCACACTTATTAATGTGCTAACGTCTTTGTTACCTTAATTAGGATGTCAGGATGAGGACGAGGACGTGGTAGGCGTGGTGGGCAGGAGATGCCTATACCGGATGAGATTCCGGCAGTATAGGAGGGAGTTGGCCAGGCCAATGTGGCCGAGCCGGTAGGCCAGCAGGCTATGAGCGCTTTGGCCCGGGAGATAGCAGGGGCATTTAGGGAGTCAGTAGGCATTCTCAGAGCTGAGAATCAGGCCCAAGTTCATGTTGCAGATGCAGGGCCTTCTTTCCTGAAGAGAGAGTTCTTCCGGTCTAACCCGGACGAATTTTTAGGTGATCCTAAAGAGCCACTTAAGGCAGATGAATTGCTCGAATAGACAACGAAGACGTTTGAGATGCTAGGCATCGAAGACGAGGTACTGAAGGTGACCTTGGCATCTTTCCAGCTTAAGGGGGATGCGGGTCAGTGGTGGAAGTTCACAAAGAGTCGTATAGGAGGGACTTGGAAGGCTTTTGTTGATGCTTTCCAGAAGAAGTTCCTGTCTCCAGCTGTTAAGGAGAGGTTGAGAGATCAGTTCTTCAGTGGCCGAGTTTGAGGCCGCATTTACTAGCTTGTCCAGGTTTGCACCCGAGTTAGTGGCATCTGAGGAACGCCCTTGTATTGAGTTCGAGAAGAAGTTGAGGCGCGGCCTCAAGTTGAGAGTTGTAGGGTCTATGATTCGAGATTATGGGCGTCTGGTTGATGCTGCAGCCCATACGGAAATCATGATGCAGGAGGAGGAGGAAGGGCAGAAAGGCTCCAAGAGGAGTCAGGATGGACAGAGTGATGGTAGGAGACAGAAGGGTTTTAACCCTCGCCAGCCTCTGTGGTAGCTTTTCTAGATCGACTTTTCTGTGCCGAAAAGTGCTAGTTCTGGGAAAGGCGGCCAGGAGACATTACTGTTTCAAGTGTGGTTGGGCAACACACAAGTCTCCAGGCTTGCAGAGAAGAGGAGGAGACAGAGAGCGGCCATATCTTGGCCGATCTCGAGCGAGTCAGGGTAGAGGCCAGCCGCTCTCTTGTTTTTAGTGTGGTCAGGAAGGGCAAATGAAGAGGTTTTGCTCGCAGTTGAGTGGCACATCTGGTGCATCTGGTTTAAGGCAGACTCAGAGTCATCAGCCAGCTCAGTCAGTTCAGGCCTCGAGGGCCAATCAGGGGGCTTCATCGTCTGCATCAGGCAGCCTTCTTATGCTCTAGGGGTGAGCAAAGTTGATCGAGACCGGGCACGTGTATGTCGTTATCACAGATCTTGTACCGCTCCATCGGCCAGAGAGGTACCTTCTTGTTTTTCAATTTGGTTGCTAGTGTATTGATTGATACGGGTGCATCTCATTCCTTTGTGTCTGCTGCATTTGCATCTGTTTTGGAGTTGGAGTTAGCACAGTTAGCATCTCCTATTTGTGTAATGTCACCCCTTGGGGGTGAATTGATCTCGAAACAAGGTGTTAGGGGTTGTGATATAGAGGTCGCCGATCATAGGCTTCCGTTTCCTTTTGTAATTATGCCCATGAAGGGCTTTGATGTTATTTTGGGTATGGACTGGTTATCGTCATACCGGGCAGTTATTGATTGCTACCGCTAGAGGGTCACTTGTTGTACTGTGAGCGGGGAATGTTTCCATTTCTTGGGGGACCGGGTTGGTAGTTTTTTACCACCGGGGTATGATCCGCGAGGGCGGAGTGAGCTTAGTGGTCTACTTGCTAGCTTTGAGAGTGGTGAGTGTAATGAGACCCAGACTGTGTTGCCAAGAGTGGTTTGTGAGTACTCGGACATCTTTCCCGAGGACCTTGTTAGTTTGCCACCTCACAGAGAGATTCAGTTCTCTATTGACTTAGTGCTCGATACGGCGCCGATTTCTTTGGCACCTTATCGTTTTGCCCCAGCTGAGTTAGTTGAGTTGAAGATCCAACTCCAGGAGTTGCTAGATAAGGGCTATATACGTCCAAGTGTTTTGCGTGAGCACCCTCTTTGCTAAGAAGAAAGGTGGTGCTTTGAGACTGTATCGACATCGGAAATTGAATCGGGCTACGGTCAAGAATAAGTACCCTATGCCTCGTATAGATGATCTGTTCGATCAGTTGAAGGGTTCCCGTTGTTTCTCTAAGATAGATTTGAGATCGGGTTACCACCAGTTGAGAGTCAGGGAGGAGGATATTCCGAAGACGACATTCCGTACGCGGTATGGCCACTATGAGTTTCTGGTGATGCCATTTGGGCTCACCAATGCACCTGCAGTCTTTATGGACTTGATGAACCGGATATTTCGGGAATTCTTGGATCGTTTTGTAGTAGTCTTTGTAAACGATATTCTTATCTATTCACCTTCAGAGAAGGAGCATGAGGAGCACTTGAGAGTGGTGCTTGAGTTACTTAGAGCCCGTAAGCTTTATGCTAAGTTTGGGAAATGTGAGTTCTGGCTAGAGGAGGTAAAGTTCTTAGGCCATGTGATTTCCGGGAAAGGGGTGTCTGTTGACACATCCAAAATTAAGGCAGTGCAAGATTGGGCACAGCCAAAGAGCGTGTTTGAGATCCGCAGTTTCTGGGATTAGCTGGGTACTACCAACGGTTTGTGAAGGATTTCTCCAGGTTAGCTTCACCGTTGACTAGATTGACTCGGAAGGGAGTCAAATTTTTATGGAGTGAGACTTGTGAAAAGTCGTTTCAGGAGTTGAAGTTTAGATTGACCACCGCTCCGGTTTTGATTATTCCAGAGAGAGGGTTAGGTTATGCTGTTTATTGTGATGCTTCACGAGAGGGTTTGGGTTGTGTGTTGATGCAAGAGGGGAAAGTGGTAGCCTATGGCTCACATCAGTTGAAAATACACGAGAAGAATTACCCTACCCATGACCTAGAGTTAGCAGCTGTGATCTTTGCCTTGAAGATTTGGAGGCATTACCTTTATGGTGAGAGATTCGAGGTATTCTCGAATCATAAGAGTCTAAAATATCTGTTTACACAGAAAGACCTGAACTTGAGGCAGAGGAGGTGGATGGAGTTCATTGAGGATTATGACTTCGAGTTGCATTACCATCCGGGGAAGGCCAATGTGGTGGCAGATGGCCTTAGCAGGAAATCTGCTGGTGACGTAGCTAGTATAGGCATCCGGGAATGGGAGATGTTGGGTGCACTTGGGGAGTTTGATTTGCTTCTGGGCGAATCCGTTGAGGCTGCGGCCTTGTTTTCTGTTGTTGCGCAGCCTACACTTGTGACTCGAGTGTTAGAGGCACAGAGAGGTGACCTTGAAGTAGAATCCCTCCGAGAGAAGATCTCCAGTGGGAAGGTTGAGAAGGGTTTGACGGTGTATCCCAACCTGAGTGTGAGATACCGAGACCGTCTGTTTGTGCCGGAGTCTTGCCGAGATGAGGTACTCCGAGAGTTTCATCATTCACGCCTTGCGGTGCATCCGGGAGGCACTAAGATGTATCGGGACTTGGGTCGTCAGTTTTGGTGGCGGGGTATGAAAAGAGATGTGGCAGCTTTCGTGTCTAAGTGCCTTACTTGTCAGCAAGTGAAGGCCGAGCATCAGAGGCCAGCGGGTTTGTTACAACCCTTGCCTATTGCCGAGTGAAAGTGGGAGCATGTCACTATGGACTTCATTGTAGGTCTTCCGAGGACTCAGCGGGGTAGTGATGCTATTTGGGTGGTTGTAGACCAGTTGACTAAGTCGGCGCACTTCATTCCTATGCGTGTGAGAGATTCGGTAGATCATCTTGCCGACTTGTACATTCGGGACATAGTGAGGTTGCACGGGGTCCCAGTGACAATCGTCTCAGATAGAGATCCTCGTTTTACTGCTAGGTTGTGGCAGAGTTTGCAGAGTGCCTTAGGCACTAAGTTGACCTTTAGCACGGCTTATCATCCTCAGACTGACGGGCAGTCTGAGCGTACTATTCAGATCCTTGAGGATATGCTTCCGGGTTGTGTTCTTGATTTCAGTGGGTCGTGGGAGAGGCACTTGCCATTGGTGGAGTTTGCCTACAACAATAGTTTTCAGTCTAGTATCGGTATGGCACCGTTTGAGGCCTTATATGGCCGACCATGTAGGTCTCTAGTTTGTTGGGCCGAGGTGGGTGATGCACCTTTGTTGGGTCCGGAGTTAGTGAGGGAAACGACGGAGAAAGTTGAGCTTATCTGTAGGAGGCTTATTCTGACCGAGTCGCCGAAATCGTATCCTAATCGTAGGAAGAGACCTTTGGTGTTTGAGGTAGGTGATCATGTCTTTCTGAAAATATCACCTAGGCGGGGATTGATGAGGTTTGGGAAGAGCCGGAAGTTGTCCCCTCAGTTTATTGGTCCTTTTGAGATCCTTGAGAGGAT
The DNA here is from genome assembly GCA_025200525.1 of Camellia lanceoleosa. Taxonomy (NCBI): domain Eukaryota; kingdom Viridiplantae; phylum Streptophyta; class Magnoliopsida; order Ericales; family Theaceae; genus Camellia; species Camellia lanceoleosa. The sequence continues at coordinate 7,339,490 of CM045759.1, read as the reverse complement.
TGGCGAGGCTGCCTATCGTTTAGCTTTGCCGCCATAGTTATCCGGAGTTCATGACGTGTTTCATGTGAGTATGCTTCGGAAGAATGAGCCGGATCCATCACATGTGTTGGATTGGACCGACTTAGAGGTTGACGAAGATGTCTCGTATGAGGAGAGACCGGTTCGGGTTTTGGATAGGCGGGATCAAGTTTTTCGAGGCAAGACCATCCCTTTGGTAAAGGTTTTGTGGAAACATCACGGGGTAGAGGAAGCCACTTGGGAACGTGAGTTGGAAGTCCGCGAGAAATATTCGGACATGTTTGTTGATATGTAATCTTGTATTTAGATTTCGTAATATTGTTCGACTTAAGAGCTTTATATATGTCTTAAGTTGTAAAACATTGAAAATGTTTTGGTTTAAAGGAAGAATTTTGGAACTTGCCTAATAATGGAAGTATAATGGAACATTGCATATTGATAATGCAGGTTGATATATATATATATTGCGAACTGTCTCTTGATAAGACATGAAATGACCGATATTGGGTCAAGTTGTTTATTATTGAATTGTCATATTGTTGGAATTTGAGAAAAACCTGTTTTTGAAAAACTTATGCTTAATTTCGGGGACGAAATTCTTTAAGGGGGGAGGTTATAGCAACCTCGGTCTTTTCCCATTTGGTTGTTGTATCCGGACTTAGGTTCCGTGGATCCTATCATTGTATAATTGTTGTTGTCGTCCTTTATCTTCTCTTTTTGAGTTATAGAACGTGTTGGGCAAGTTTGTTACAGGTTGGTTGGGTTTGGAAACCAAGTGTTGCTGTGCAGAATTTTGGACCTTCGCTCGAGCGAGGAGTTGGTCGCTCGAGCGAGGGTTTGGTCGCTCGAGCGAGAGTAGAATTTTGTGTCTAGTGGCTCGAGCCAGGGTCTCTTCGCTCGAGCGAGCGATTGTGTCTAGTATAGACCTGAGAGCTGTGCTTCTTCGCTCGAGCGAGCGAGGTGTATGTTTTCGAGTTCTTCGCTCGAGTGGGCATTCTGTCGCTCAAGCGTGCTTCTGGGTTACAGACCTGAAGCATTGCATTCTTGGATCGAGCGAGACTTTATTCGCTCGAGCGAGTCTTTCTTGTGTCTGGTCGCTCGGGCGACCAATCATTTGCTCGAGCGAGCATGTCGGGTTTAAATAGGCAGCAGCAGGTTTTAAAACACTTTTTCATCCTTTTTTTGATTCCAAAACCTTAGGTCCGACTTCTCTCTCCCTCCACTTACCTTCTCTCTTAGGTTTCATCTACTTTTGGGGTGATTCTACCCTAGGCTCTTTATTAAAAGGATAGAGGGGGTTGAGGGCTTCGTTTTTATCTGAACGTTTGACGGTTTGGAGCACTTTGCATTTTGATCATCTTCTCCATTCGTGTTCTTCACTTCGAGGTAGGGATTTCCTACTCATATTATAGGTGTTGTTCTAAGTTTTGATATTTTGATATGTTGGGGTTATTTGGTAATTTTGGGAAAAACCCTAGTTGTTGTAATAGATTAATTTGTATAATTTATTTGAGGAAAATTGGAGAATTTAGTTGAATTCATGGAATTGGGAAATTATAAGCTTAAATGGTGTAGTTGGATGGTTTAATAACACAGCCATGAAATTGTTGAGTTTATATTTGCTGTAACATTTATTTACTGTTTAGAGATAATTGTTTTGGACTATCGGTGGAGGATAGTCGTGATTGTTGTAGACATTGCATGTGGATTAGGGAAAACTGAAACTAATCACATTGGTTAAGTCATTGATTTTGACTGTTGAATTAATACAGAAAATACGTGTATTGATTGAGTATTGTATATGGCAAGTGTTTAATACATTGTATATGCATATTGTTGGGAGGAGATAGGGGATGGACTCCTAAACCGGATATTGTTTGGGAGGAGATAGGGGATGGACTCCATTAGCACCACTAATATGTGTGCTTATTGATTTATGGAAGTGTTTTTACATGTTATTGATACATCACTAAAATGTGTATCAATTGGGAAGTATGGAAGTGAATTTTGGTTGAGGTTGATACAACACCAACATGTGTATCCATTATGATATATAAAATGTTTAACTTGATTTGTTATCCCAATTGAATTGGAAATATTGTTAATAAGAGATGTAATCTCTGTTGAGTTATTTAGCCAGGTTCTGAGCCATATTTGTATAAATGGAAAGTTGAATAAATAATGAAAAGTGAAACGTGTCATGGACATTAGTGTCATGAAACTGTATGATGATGAAACTGATATTTTGTGTAGTCCATCTATTGAATGCTATTGCTTTATTCAATGCTTATATTTGGTTTAGTATATTTCTACTGGGTTGTGGCTCACCCTATACGGGAACATCATTTTCAGGTCCAGGTGATGTGCTACCTCCAAGGAATTAGCTTGGAAGGATTTAGAGTTGAAGAATTTGTTTAGATTAGTTGTTATTTCAGTTTATTTGATATTACATGTAAACTCAAGCCAAGGGCTGAATTTGTAGTTGAGTTAGTACTCATATTTTTGTGCCCAAGTTTTAAGCTTGGAAAGATGTAAGCCCATAAGGCATTTATTTTGATGTTACATGTGATATCCTTCAATAATGATACTCTGATGAATGAGATAATGATTGGTTTTCTTTTATCAATGCATGCTACTGTTATATATTATGGGTTTATTTTGAGGGCGTTACAACTTGGTATCAAAGCGAGGTTCGAATACTTTGGGTACATGGGAAGCGATTAGTATCGCAATGGGTTCGTCTCGCTTGATAGAGACTTAGATGTACCGTTATATGCTTATATGATAACATTTTTATGTGACTATGTGGGTATGGAATGTATAACGTCCGGCCGAATCCAACCAATCTAATTCTTTTTTTTTTATGTCGGTTTCATTGATTTTTAGCCAATTTTATTAGTCATTTCCATTCTTTAATCAATTTGTCCAAAGTGATGGTTAAGTCCACTAATTGAGAAAAAATGTCAAACGAGAACTGATTCATAGCATGAAAGGGAGACTACGCCTTGACGATGAACCTTCGTAGAGATTAAGCCATTGAGCATAGGTCTTTTTCTCATGCCTGGAATAACGATCAATCGTTTGGAATAACTCTCAAACAAAATAAAAGAAGAAATGAGGGAGGGCGCAGAAATGAACATGCGAACTTCATTATTAGGATGAGACTCTTGATATGAAAACTAAGTAAAGAAAAGCCATCAACTCAAATGATTCCATGTCTAAGGCCTAAACAACCGAAGCCATGAGGACTTACAACACAACAAGTATAGTATTCAAATCATAAATTAAGTAAATGAATTAGGACATCCCTAAGCAACCTCTAATATGTGAAAAACAGTGGATGAACTACTTTGAAAAGGGGAAGAAAGTGAACAAAAATAGGAGAGGACAAGCTAGACAAGCAAGCTTGCACTGCAAACATGATATTCAAAGCATAAACTGATTAAATGAGTCAAACAACCCCTAAAACCAAAAAAATAGTGAACAAATTATGCCAAAAACAAGTTGAAAATAGTTTGAAATGCTAGAAAAAGTAAGCAAAGATTAAAGAGAACAAAGGTAGTAAGCAAGCCTAAGGAAAGGTGGCTAAACCCTCAACTTTTACAACTTCAAATCACATATTTTAATCTCTAAAAATAGTCCAAAAATAGTCCAAAAATAGCCCAAAAACATTGGATAAAATCATGTTAAAAGAGCACAAAAATACGGAAAAACAAAGCGATAAAAAGTTAGTAAGCAAGACTAAGGAGGGGTGGCTAACCCCTCTACTTTTGGAACTTTTAAATCACATTTTTCAGCCTTTCTAACTCTGAAAATCAGTATATAAGGACAAGAAAAAATAAAGGAAAAGAGTAGAAGAAGATTAAAGAAAAAGGTGCAAAATTATACCTTTTGAAAAGAGTGGTAAGCTCTTAGTTAACAAACTTGCTTCCAACACCCTCAAGTTTATGATATATGGTGTGAAACTTCAACAAAAAGGTTCAAGAACAAGCTTTGATGGTGTATGTATTGTGTATGTATAGCTAAAGATGGTTTGAAGATAAAAGGAGTAAGGAAGATGGTTTTAGCTCTTCAAAGCTTTTGGGAAAATCTTCTAACATTTAATTCTGAGTACAAAGGGTCTATTTATAGAATTTGACCCATTTTGGTCAAAAATACCTTCAAACAAAGCTAGCTATTCAATTATGGCCAGCTATCTATTTGGCGCTATTAAGAGCCGGTCGGCCCACAAAACACACGACCGGCTCTAAAAGGCACAAATTCACTTTTTTTCATTCAAAGCCGGCCGGCTCAAAAAATTTGCATTTCTAGCCCGACTTCAAATGGCTATATCTACCTTATCTGGACTTGGTTTTAGGTGATTCTTGAGTCTAAATTAAAGCCTCGGAAGTCTACTTTCCAATGGTGGTAGCGTCACCTCTAAATTCTAATTGTGCAAAGAGATATGTCTAATTTATTGAAGGTTGCTCGTTTCTATCTTAACCATTTGATGCCCAACCTTTTCCTAAACTAGTTTTTTTCCCTCCCCTCCTATTTCCTTCAACCCCAAACCTATAAATAAGATGTTTTTAAAGTTTTTTCAAAGAGTTCACCTCCCTTCCATGTATCTCCACTTTTTCCTTACTCGATTTACCGAAAAGTGCAATATTTTAAACGAAATGTGAGCCTCAAAACATCATAGAAATATTTGGAAAAAATATTTTGAAAAAGAGGGTTTTAAGGTCTAAAAAAAGTTTGGCCAAAATGGGCTGTAAGGTTTGGGATTAGAGCTTGAATCCAAATTTCTTCGCTGAGAATTCAAAAGATTGCACCATGCAACTTTTATCATCGGGTGTTTGGGATAAAGTGCCCAAATCTTAAAAGCGGTCAAAAATGGCGTGTCTACAGGTAGCATATCGATAATAAATATATCAAGTTGATCATTAAGTACCATGAGCTCCACTGCAGAAAATTCTTTAGGACAAAATTCGGTAAGATGAATTAACTTTTTCTTGCCGAAACTAGAGAAAAAGTTAGATGGATTCAAACATGCCACATAAAGTAACAACTTAGTGTTTGACTCAGTGAAACGAGCATTTAGTTCTTGAATTTGCATATCCAAAACAGTGTAGAATAACTCAGTGCGATAGTGATGTAAGTTTGAAATTTCTTGAGCATTGCATCTTTTTCTCCCTTGAGCTACAAACATATCATCCATTTGGGGAACATCAATTTCGCGCTTTTCACAAAAAGAAAAAATATCATCAAGTAAAGATGTCCACCCACTCTCCCTCATCTTTTGGAGCCAAACTTTAGAAATTTGAACTAAATTCATGGCACTAACAATATCTGGATCTTTTCTTTGCAATGTTTGCGATAACTCACTTGTAATAGCCAATATCATTTTCATCAAATGAAGGTTGAATACAAACTCAAATGATTGAATTAATTCCAACAATGCATTTGCTTCTGCTCGTTGTTTTGAATTTGAACCATCCTTCGAAATCATTTCAAGCACATCAGTCACTGGTGCCATAATGTGAAACCCAACGTGTATCACCAGCATGTTTAAGAATAGTTTTTGGATTTAAGCCTTGCCTACTAGATAGCTCTCTAGTATTAAGTGCCTCAACAACTATTGCAGCTTGCTTCTCCCTAACAATATCTAGGCGTTTAAATGATACTCCTACAATATTCACCACATTAGAAACCAAAGTGAAAACTAAAGCAATTTGATCATGATTCTTTGTCATGGCTACAAGTGCCAATTGCAATTGATGAGCAAAACAATGAACATAATATGCACGAAGATTCGCTTTCAGTAGAAGTGTTTTAAGACCATTGAACTCACCTTGCATATTACTAGCCCCATCATATCCTTGACCCTGTAATCTTGAAATACTCAATCCAAGTTTGGAGAATAAATTTTTCACAGCTTGTTTGAGTGAGAGAACATTCGTATTAGCAACATGCTTAATACCCAAAAAGCACTCAATCATTTGGCCTTTTTTGTCAACATATCGTATTACAACTACCATTTGCTCCTTCATTGATATGTCATGAGCTTCATCAATCAAAATAACAAAAAGTGCATCACCAAGATCTCTAATAATTACATTGATAATTTCAAATGCAGCCATATTTACAATGTCTTTTTGAATATCAAAAGATGTCAACTTGAGATTTTGTGGAGCATTGCTCAATCCAACCACTTTGACATCATCATTATGATCAGCAAGAAAATTGAGAAGTTCAAGAAAATTTCCTTAGTTACTTGAATTTTCAGATTCATCAAGCCCACGAAACGCAAGTCCTTGTCTTAGAAGAAATTTGACACAATCTACCGATGCATTCAAACGGGTTCAATACTCAATTTGAGCTTGATCAAATTGTTTGAAAAAAAAATCACTTGAATATGTTTCTTTTGGTTTAACAAGTCTTGACATTTACTCGAATCTTGATTATGAGCACTATTAGGACCTCCAACATGAGTCAAAAATTTTTATTTTTTCTTCCAATTTGAGAAACCCTCAACAACAAAAGAATCACTACTAGCTTGATCTCCAATATCGAGTTTGAAAAGATAACAATATAAACAAAATGCTGCATCTTTTGTTATGCTATACTCCAACCAATTAGGAAATTCACTAAACCAAGCCTGATTAAATTGCCGAAGTTTTTGTCCAAATATTTTTATGGAAAATTATGATCACGAGGTTGACAAGGACCTTTTTGTAGATATGCCCTACGAATTTGGTCTTGATCATTAGCATTATAGTCCATAATTCGAGGCCGTAGTCCTAGATCTGCAGGTAAGTCTGCTAAGTTGATTTCTATGCGACTTTGTTTTGCAGAAGAATAATTATCATCTTTTTCTTGAGGAAGAGATTATTCCAACTTTGATTTTCTTTTGAAATATTTCTCCATGACTGTTTTAAAAAATCAAAATCACAAACCCTCACAAATCAAAATCTCCAATTTTAAAACAAATCAAAAAGTTTAAATTTAGCACAAATCACAACAAATCAAAATTTCTTATTTTAGCAAAAATTATAACAAATCAAAATCCCTAATTTAAATATTAATCACTACAAATTAATATTTTTAATTTTAGAACATATCAAATCCCTAATTTTAGCACAAACAACAACAAACCAAAATCCCTAATTTTAATATAAATCACCACTAATTAAGATTATTAATTTTAGCATATCAAAATCTCTTATTTTAACATAAATAATAACAAATAAAATTGCAAAAAATAATAAATAACTATAAATGGATACTCATAATTTTTATTTAAAAGTAAAAATTAATAAATAAAGTTACATGTAAACAATGAAGAGAAGATACCAATATTGTAGTGTGGTCCCAAATCTGTGTTTTGTGATCCTACTCGAGTGAATCGCAAGTCAATAAATTGCAAAGCAACAAGGGAAGACAAAGAATATATGAAGACACTTAACAAGTATTGTGAATAAATATATATATATATATATAAAAGAATTTCACACACTTTTAGGGTTTTAGGGTTTTAATCTTGCTGTAATTCGAGTTGTGTGTGCTCATTGAAAAAAAAAAGTTGTGTGTTAGTGTTTGGTTGGGATTGGGATTAAAAAAAAAACGTGGGTGCGTGTGTCAGTATGTTTGGGTAAAATTGGGAGTGTTGTGTATAGAAAGGACACGGCTATGTGTAAATTAAGACCCCCCCAAAAAAAAATGAAAAGTCAAGGAAGGCAGGTGACCCCCCCTCGCCCCTATTTCCCTCCGCCCTCGTTTGTAGGGGTTGAGAATAAATAGTATAATAATATCACTTAGTGAGACAAAACTATGTGAATGGGTCAATAATCTAGGAATGTTGGAGAGTGAGTAGCCAAGTGAGGGTGGAACAAGTGGTCTAGAAGAAGAAAATGGTAGTGCAACAAAATGGGTAGCGTATCCCCTTATTCCCTAAAACATTCTTCTTTTAAACCTCAGGAATTAGACCCTATTTATAGGCTTTTCCTTGGTACCGGAATATATCAAGTGGCCAAACAGTACAGCGACATGTGTCACGGGATATTCCATCCTGAACCACCAAGCCTTGGTAGACACGTGTCCCTTGACATATACCATCTATTTGGCACAAAACCTTAGTAAGTACCACTGTACTATATGTTTGCCACAAGTCTGAACGTATACCTTTTTGGTACGAACCTCGACAGGTGTCCTAGTGGCCGTGGCACTTGCCTTCTCAGTTCGGTTTCCCAAGACATGTACTCTCAAGACTTATGACCTATTATCAGCCATACTAGTTTCCACCAGCGACTCCTCCACTCTTAGCCACATATCCACAAACTCCCTAGTTTTCCAAGGCGCAGGCCATAGCAAAGGTTGTGTCTCGTACCAAGCCTAAGGGGGATTTCTTGGTCCTACATATACAACCAAGGCAGGTCCTTGACCTGGGTATATGGAAAGGAAGTCCCTTCCTTTCGAACTACACTGCTACCATCTTCACAAGTCACCATTGTATACTGGCATCCTTGGTGCCTGCTATCAGCTCCAACTAGTAAACATTGGAGCCTACTATCAACGTCAAGCTATACGTGCTTTAGGGCTTGCTATTAGCGCCGAGCTAGTAATACTTTGGGGCCTATTATTAGCATCGAGCATTAGTCTCTATTTGTAGAGGGATGCCTCTCCCAAAGACTGCTATTACCTTGGGGGGCCTTGCCCCGGAAGATAGTTGCAGAGGTCGAAGGTGCCACGACTCCCCTTCCCTTAGCAAGTGGCAAAGGCAACGCCGTAGTAAAATTGTGGAGCTCAGGTAGAGTCTACCTCCATAATTGAACCTCGGCAAGTTCCCTTTGGACACTTTATGGTCTTGGCTAATTTAGTCAAAAAAAAAACAAGTCGGATCTGGTTCTGTCTTCTGGTTAACACATTTTTTTTTTTGGGTTTTGACCCATATTCATTTAATGATACTTATTCGCCTAACTTTGGCGACTTCAATGATTAAGGGGTCGTTTGGAAATGACTTTTTTAGTTGGCTTTTTGGCTTTTTTGACTTTTTTAGCCTAGGACTTTTTTGTTTGTTTGGTTTTCTTGTTTGGCTTTTTTAGCTTTTTAGCTTTGGAATGACAAACTTTTTGTTGGCTTTTTTGGTTTTTTTACTTTTTGGCTTTTTTGACTTTTTTTTTTTTTTTGAATTTTTGTAATTATTTAGCCAAAAGAGTTTGCCAAACCAAGGCTAAGTCAATGTCTTAATTTCTCTCCCTCTACAACATTTAACACCATTTCCTGTCATGAAGATATGGAAGTCAATTGCACCTCCAAGGATCAAAGCCTTTGGTTGGCTCATTTGGTGGAATCGTGTTAAAAACACCTATAGACACCCCATTTTTGACTGCCCTTAAGACTTTGGGGCCTTAGGTTGATCACTCGATGATAAAAGTTACGCTGTACAAATGTTCGATTTCTTCAGCAAGAAGAGCTTCTAAATCCTAACCTCACACCCTATTTAGACCAAAACTATTTTAGACCTTAAAACCCTATTTTTCAACATATTTTTCCAAATCCTTCTATGATGTTCTGAGACTCACATTTCATTCAAAATTTTGCATTTTTCGATAAACCGAGTAAGGACAAAGTGGAAATAAATGGAAGGGAGGTGAACTCTTTGAAAATCTATAAAGACATCTTATTTATAGGTTTGGAGTTGAAGGAGATACGAGGGGAGGGAAGAAAACTAATTGGGGGAAAGGTTGGCCATTAATCCGTTAAGATAAAAATGATCAACCTTCACTAAAATAGGAATATATCTTTTCACACTTAGAATTTAGATATGAGCCACCACCATTGAAAAGTAGACTTTCAGGGCTTCAATTTAGAGAATCACTTAAAATTGAGTCCAGATAAGGGAGATATGCCTGTTTGAAGTCAGGCTTGAAAATAGATTTTTGTTTGGTCGTCCACTATTAGTGGGCGGCCGCCCCTTTTTAGTGGTCTGTCGGCCACTTGTGTCAAAAATCAGATTTTTGTAGATATTTGTGGCAGCTATCTCCCACAAGTGCATACACTGCACCAACTGTCTATATATAGATATTTTCAACTAAGGGACTTATGTTTCTATATATACTTGACCTTCCCTCATGTTTTTAAGGTTAGAAAAAATTCCAAAAACTCCAAGACTTGGATAGCACTCTCTCTCTCTCTCTCTCTTGCAACCTACACACTCTCTCTCTCTATGCTTCCTAAACCAAAAATTTAGCTCTTCTTGCTGAGGTTCTTAAGCTCAAATATCAATCCTTGAGAGTGAGAACTTGTGGGTTTGTTAACAAAAGAGTTGCCTTGCTTTAAGAAGTATAACTTTGACTATCTTTACACTACATCTTCTTTCTCTTTTCTTACTATTTTTGAATATTTTTCAACTGTTTTTATGAGTTGAAGCTTGTGGTTTAAGGCTATTAAAGATAGAGGGGTTAACCACCCTTCTTTGAACCTTAGTTTCTAGGCCTTTACTCTTGTGTTTCCCATCCGCTTCTCAACTTTTCTTGAGCATTTTACCACTGAATTTCAGAGGTTTTCAGAAACTAAAAACATTTTTTGAAGTCCCAAAAATGGAGACGTTAGCCTCCCCTCCTTGTGCTTGTTTTCTAGCTTAATTTCCTTAATATTGTAGCTTACTATTTCAAGCCTTTCCATATGAATTTTAGTGTTATTTTGGACTTTTTTAGGACCGTTTTAAGACATTCATTTCATTTATGCTTTGTATAGTATGCTTGTAGAGTAATGGTCCTCATAGGTTTGGAGGTTTAACCCTTACCCACCAACCTATTTGAGTTGATAGCATTTATTTTATGCTTTTCATGCTTGTGTTCAGCTCTAATCACCTCTGCAACCTCCCTCATTTCTTGGCTTCTTCTTTGCTTTGAGAGTCATTTCAAACTGATTGTTTGTTTAAGCTTGGGATAGAGATCGTTGTGCTTAATGGTTTAATCTCCTCAGAGATTCATTACCAACGGCTTGACATCTCTCTTATGCCCAAAACAACTCTTTGTTTGGCACTTTTTTCCATTAGTGGACTTAATCTTCATTATTGGACTAAAAGGCTTAAGTAATGTAAAGATAATTAAAAGAGGTATTGAAATTGGAATAAAATGGAACAAGATAATAAAATCGAGCTTAGGGTTCAATTGGATGTTAATTGAACCCATTGAGTCTTGGAGCATTTCATACTTATTAGTGATGAAAATGGTTCAAGGCTCAATGTCAACCACTTCCCTTGATCAAATCCATGATAGAGAGGAGGTTTTGTTGGTCTTTCCTTACCATTTATTTCGATTGCATCCCTTTGTTCATAGGTCATCACGTAATGAATTTGTGCTGATTGATGGCTTGCGAATCAAGCCTACCTCTCCTTTGATCTGTCTGATGATAAAGAGCAGTAGGGTGGACAAACATCCCCTAAAAATGCTTTGTTTGTGCTTTGTTTGTTATCTGTTACAGCAAGGTAGTACCACAAATTAGTGGCTGGCTGGCCACTTTTTCAGCCAGGCAGTACCATTTTTCCTATAGAACAAAGAAGAGGCTGAGGCAAACCAGTGCAATTTTATGATTGCAAAACAGAACCCTTTTGGCAGTAAAAAAGGGGGGCATTTTCGGGTAAAAACTGCCTTCATACATGAGCATACCTTGCTTTTCAGGGCTGATTAGTTAGAGTACTTAATTACTTAGCTTAATTAATTCTCTAGTGTAACTACTTAGTTAATCCTTGTATTATTATATTGGAGTTGTAATAGTTAGTTAAAGTAGCTAGTTAATTTGTGTTGTAAATAATTAGTTAAAGTAGCTAGTTATATCGGTGTTGTAATAATTAGTTAAGTAGCTAGTTATATCGGTGTTGTAATAATTAGTTAAGTAGCTTAGCTAATTCATTTATTCAGACCCTCCTATGAGAGGGCAAATATGTAATAATGCATGTATGCCTTCCAACCCCACGTCTTTCTCACTTTTATATACCCGCTTATGATGGATACTATAGAGCATCACATTTCGTTTAGCACGTCCCACGCTTAGCATCCATTAGTCTTGCATGCATGAAGTTCGGTTCATAATTCTATTAAGCATTGTCGTTTAAATACTTCTTTAAAAACATGTTTAAAACCTCATGCTATCGAATTGATTCACATGCCATGCTAGTAGCTAGACTTCTAATTGCATATTGCATGAGTTGCATCAGGCATTTGTCATTGGTTAGGATCATGCATTTTTCTAACTAGCTTCTTTTTTGGCTCGCCTCGGGAATTGGGGTAAGCTTTTATTATTTTAGCATACGGTATGTGTGTGATCGTTGCTATGTCAAGCATGAATACCATGAGGCTAATTGCTTAAATGATAAACTGTTTGAATGCCCGTGGATGGAGGCTAATTGCTTAAACTGGAATAGTTTGATAAAGGTACATATGAGTTCAATTTTTTAAGTAACACATATTCAAAATAATTTTCAAACAAACATGAAATTAAAATGTTCTAATTTTTGCAAATTAGTCTATACTTGTATGCGTCACATAACAAGGTTAGGCTAATAAATGGAACAAGAGCATATAAGGTAAATAAGAATCACATCATGATTAGTAGAGGCCGATCTTTGATCGGGTGAGTGAGTTGCTCAATTCACGATCTTTCCTTCTCGTACCTAAGTTCCCGAGCCGAGACACTCTTGGTGATAACGGATAAGTGTCCTTTGACACGAGTCTCGGGTTTCCTAAATTTTCCAAAAATATTTAGGTGGCGACTCTGTAATCTGGCAAAGCATTCTATTTTTGGCATTTTTTTATTCAAAATCAATTTTCCAAAAGATTTGCCGGATTTGGACTTATTTGTATTTATCTATTTCACATTGCACTTGTGGAATCAGATTTAGAACCACGGGAGTCCAAACTGTGGGGGCTACTCGTATCTGAAAGGAGCACGAAAAGCAAGCCACACCACCAATTTCCTTTTCAAAGGCACATCATCCTAAAATTCAACCACTGTGCCTTTTGCAGAACTAAGGATGAGTCACCTATTCATTTGCTATTGCACTTCTCATTCTCTTGGAGGGTATGGGTTATAATTGTGAGTTGGTGGGGTTGTATCTTCTGGATAACTCTAGAGTCATTTTCAACATTATTTGCTTGGTGGTATGGACAAAATTGAAAACATTTGGCCAAACTCATTTGGGAAGCATTGCCACTTGCAGTGTTATATACCCTTTGGCTTGCTAAAAATGGGAAAGTCTTTAACAACATTGATCCCATCTAGTCTAAGTTAGTGGAGTCCATTAAAATCAAAGTAGCTACATAGGTGAATTTTCATTAGATCTCAAAGAAGTCTCAATAAATGATTTCATATTCAGTTTAGAAGATTTAAAAACAATCAAGATCAAGAAGAGATGAGGTTACTAAGTGGAAGTTTGATTGATGCACTCATGGCCTGATATGTTGTTACTCTATTTATCGTATGTGCTAAGTTATGCTGTTTGCTTTGGCTATTTGTTAAGACATTGAATTGCTTCTTGTTTATCTTAACACTAGTTGGTTTCTCACCAACTCGTAGTGTTGTGCTTGCATATGATTGGCCTCGCCTTTCGGTGCCAACCATTGAGGGGTATTGCTATGATGTAGTCCTGCCTTCACCCTTATGAATGTAATCCATGTATTTTATATATATATATATATATTCTGATAAAAAATAAAATAAAATAAAATCTTGGCTCCACCATTGACAATAGGTGAAAGAACCTTCAGAGTATATAGGCCCCGTTTGTTTTGGGAGATAGAGGGGGATTGTGATTGAGATGGAGGTGGGACCTACTAATGTTGTGTTTGTTTTGGGAGATGGAGTGGGGATTCATAATCCCCTATGGATTAGGATGGGCCTTGGGGAGGGGATTAGGATGGAGGCTTGGGACTTGATACTAGAAAATAGTCCGCCAAACTATTTTTTATTTTAATTTTTTTTTATATGTTTGCCATTTTTTATGAACATTAATGTTTAATTTTTTTATATTTTTTGTTAAGTAAAAATCATAGTTTTATTTGTTTTATTTAGTTTATTTTATTTGTTATTTTTTATTTTTTACATGTTAGGCTTTTTTTTTTTTTTTTTTTAACATTAATGTTTAATGTTTTTGTTTTTTTTAATTTGTTTTATTATTTTATATAAAAATAATTTAACAATCCCTACACCAACAACTATCATCAAAACAAATACAGTTTTACTTAATCCCCTCACTAATAATCCCCTCACTATTAATTCACTAACTACGAATCCCGTCTATTCTACCTCTAAAAATAAACGGGCCTATAGATTAAGTTTGAATGGCTTAGAGCAATAATGCGAGACAAATTTATAATAGTTTGCTTCAACTTTTTTAATATATTTTCCATATTGTTTTTCCATTAAACCATAGTTAGGTTCACTTAAGACCATTACATTGAAAATTAGCATCCACAATTTCGAATTTTTGGCATCTGGTATTCATTGACAAATTGAGTGTTGGAGTGTAAATACGAAAATATCGATTTAGAGTTTATTTGGCATGACCTACTGTAATACATTTTTTTTTTATTTTTATCTTTTTAACTTTTTTAAGTCACACATTATAGGAAATAACACTTTTGGCGACCAAATTTGGTGACTTAAAAAAATTTAATTGCCAAAAGTTGTGGAATTGGTGACCAAAAATCATATTAGTCGGCAAAAGTACAAGATTTAGCTACTAAATTTTTTTAGTCAGGGTATAGTGATTATTAGCAACTAAACAAAATTTACTTCCTAAAAAATCCACAATTGGCAACAAAAAAAAAATATTTATTCGCTAAATATGCCACAGTTGGTGACAAAAAAAATCTTTTAGTTGTTGTGTAGTTGCTTTTGGCTATTAAAATTATTTAGTCGCCAAATGAAAAACCAAAAAGATACTTTTTGTCTTTGACGAACAAAAGTTTGGTAGCCAAAAATTTATTTTCAATGACTAAAAAAGTTTTTAGTCACTGTATAGTTACTTTTGGCTACTAGAATTATTTAGTCGCCGAATGAAAAACAAAAATTTACTTTTTATATTTGCCGACCAAAAATTTATTTTCAATGACTAAAAACAATTTTAGTCATTGTATAGTTACTTTTGGCTACTAAAATTATTTAGTTGCTGAATGAAAAATAAAAATTTACTTTTTATCTTTGGTGACAAAAAGTTTGGTAGTCAAAAAATTATTTTCAGCAACTAAAAACATTTTAGTCGCCAAAAAATTAAAATACTTAGAGGGAGACATTTCAAATTTTGGAGGGATTAAAAAAATTAATTGGCAACCAAAATTTATTGTCGTGAATTGTGTGAATGATATATATATATATATTGTTTCTAAAACAAATCCTAAACAAACCAGCGCCTCTCTCTCTTTATTTTCAAGGGTGATTATTCAATACTTCCGAAGTATGAACACGTGGTGCTCCATAAGGTTTTGATTGGTGGAGAGGCGTAAGGGCCCACAATTTATGTTGGGGATGGGAAACAACATGGGGCTATGTTTTTGGTGATTGACTTGGAGTATGACCACGTAATGCTCTAGGAGTATTGAATAATTTTCCTATTTTCAGTGTCTTTCACCCTCTCCATCTCCGTTGCTCCTCTCCCCTCCCTCTCTCACCACTGGTCCTCCTTGCGTTCATTGGCAACCGGAGCACCTCCTTCTCCTCCACCATCGCCATCGTGACTGCTGCAACCACCACTGCCGCCGCTACCACCTCTCTCTCTCTCCTCTCCACTTTCCATCGCTGCCGATCTTCATAGACTTGAGTACCACCAATCTTTTCATGTCGCCGCCTCCTCATTCTCTGTTGATCTTCATAGATCCACCACCACTGCCGCGAGATCCAAAAGCTTCATCGCTGAGAAAAAGTCTGCTTTTTAATGATTGTTCATACAACAGGGACGAAGGTAGAGGTGGATACGGAGGCGGTGGAGATAGACGCAGAGACAATTACAAAGACAGTGGAGGTTTTGGTCCAGATAGAAATTATCACGGTGGAAACCATTCTCACCCATACTGAAGTTCAAAGGAGCAAATTTATGTACTAAAAATTGTGCTTGAAGTGATTTAATTATATTCTGTTCGCGGGATTGTTCTCATACTAGAGACAAAGAGGTAGGTTGTTCACTTACTCTGAGCAATGCCCCTTTTCTCCTTTCTTAAGCTTATGCTAGATGGTGGGGTTTTTATATTCAGTTTGGGATTGATTTAAACTATGTGAATGTTTTTATAGAGGCTAGTGGATATTCTCCAAATTGCTGCTAAGGTAGGTTGAAATTTTTAGGTGAGTATTGCCCTATCTAACTCGCATATCAATGCTAGTGAGTGGCACATTTGTGGATTTTCTTGTATGTCCGCGACCTGTTTGCATCTTCATATGATGTTGGTGTCAAAGAGTAAATGTAGATGGTGTGTTGTTTATCACTTCCTTCTAACACCGTCAATAGATAATGTAATATAATTTATAAACTTTTTGGAGTGGCAGTTTGCGACTTATAGTAATAATTCTTGTTGCAAGTCCTATTTCAATTTTGGGTCTAAGCTATTATGCGTGATGTGGCTCATGCCTTTTGTTCTCCTAATTCCTTCACTCCTAGGAAAAAGTTAGAATCTTGTGACTATATTGGAAAGTGTGTGGGTTGTTGGAGGAACTATATGGGGGGGCAAAGTCATTGTAAAAGCTATCATGTTAAATGAAGTTTTGTACTTCTCTATTGTGTGTTTTTTGTTCAATAAAGTTTGGGAAGCTAAAGAAGAGGGATATTTCTCATTTTCCCCTATTGTTTGTTTAGGCCAAGAACGGTAACATCTTGGTCATTGTTTATTTGTTGTGTTTGTGCCTTCTACTGATTTGTTATGCCAACTTGTGTTCTTAACTCTCCATAAATTTCTTGTCTCAAAGAGAAAAGTATTTGTAAGGACAAGAGGGCCATTTTAAAATATTCTTGTCATTTCTCTTCTCTCCTCAGTCTTCCACATGGTTGGAAAGGGGTGAATTTCAAACCAACTTCTGACTAGTCTATGTTCATACAAAAAGCATCACATTCTGCTACCTGCCATTTAATCAAGCTTTTAGTGCCTTTCTTTTGGGTGCATTTTGCTATAAAATTGTAATTTGATTCTACTCGTTGGATGGCCAACATGGTAAGCATCTTGTTTTAACTGGTTGTTTTTTTTTTTTTTTTTTTTTTTTTTTTTTTTTTTTTTTTTTTTTTTTTTGAGGAGGAGGTAAGCATTAGATGCTTTACCCATTATAAAAGAATCACAACAATTACAAAAAATAAAAAAATGAGATGCTGGTATTCAGGCATGAGAGCTCTTATCCCTTCCATGTATTTTTTTAATTTTTGTTGTTGTTATTATTTTTATTTTTATTTGTTTGTTGTGTGTGACTATAAACAGTTGACAATATGCTATCTGGGTATGTTATTTGAGGTTGGGAATGGTGAAGAAGGTAAGTTTTATAGCAAATATGGTTAAGATACCTACTGGGTGGTCAAGGTGTTGAAATAATATTTACTTCAGCTATTGTTCCAACACAAAACAATTGGAAAAGAGTTACGGATGATGCTTGGCTTGCATGTTAAGAAATTCATAATCAATGGCACTGATGCTTCTTAAATTTAAAAAAATCATGTATGCTTATGCTAATAATCTATTTAGTTTTATTTTTTATTTTTATTTTAGAATATTTTGGTTCTTATTATTTATAATGTGTGTTTTGCACAAGTAATTTTCAATTTTGTCACTACAATTGAGGTTAGTCCCATTTTCCCAAGACTTTGAATTGGATTACTGTAAATGAGATTGTAAATAGACAAGTAGTTGTGCTTTGACTGCAATATACCAATTTAAAAATTATACAATTGTTACTTTATAATAATTTGGCAAATGCTAGACCCACAATTCATCTAAAATTGTCTAATTCGAAATTGGGAGATAAAGTCCTCTTTTTATGTTTTTGGATGGTTGGAAGTTAATTAATGTGTGCACATTGTTGAATGTTTGCTAATATAATCAATATTCAAGGATTATTTTGTTTATATACACAAGGTACATGTTGCATTAATAATGGAATAAATAAAAGTGGTTGAGAAATTAAATTTCAACCAAAAAAAAATTATAAAGTTTTTGGTGGCTAAAAATATTGGTAGCCAAAAATGCAAGCAAAGGTTTTGTTGGCTAAATATTTAGTAGTAAAAATGAACAAATGGCTTTTGGCGATCAAACAGTAAGTAGCCAAAACAAATCAGAATGAGGGAATAAACTATTGTCGACTAAATATTTTGGTCACAGAAAACACGGCATCCGTCAGTGACCAAACAATTTGGTCGCGAAAGAATGAAATGAAAAAGATACACCCTTTTGGCGACTAAAATGTTTAGTTGTGAAAACTAACAACGACCAAACAATTTGGTCGCGAAAGAGTGAAATGAAAACTTGCACCCTTTTGGCAACTAAAATGGTTAGTCTCCAATAACTAAATATCACTTTTGGCAACTAGCACTTGTAGTCGGCAAAATGTTTCATTTGCCGACTTATAAAAGTTTAGTAGCGCAAAGTATAGTAGTAGTGACCAAGCAAAGTTTATTATCTGCGACAAAATTTCTATTGGCGACTAAAATTTTAGTCTCTAATAGTTGAATTCAATTTTATGTGAGAACTTTCGGCGACTAATATTTTAGCTGCTAAAAGAGACCTTTGCTGACTAACAAAAGTTTAATAGCCAAACATTCACTTTCGGTGACCAAAAAAAGGTTAGTCGCCAATACTATCGCCGACAGGGTATAAGCGATGACCTTGGAGACAAAAAAATTTAGTCACTAATGAGTTTAGGCGACCAAACATTGGGCATTTGGGGATCACTATTTTAGTTGCCAAAAGTGTCATTTCCTGTAGTGAGCAACAACTATTATCAAAACAAATACAATTTTACTTAATCCCCTTACTATCAATCTCTCACTATTAATCTCCTCACTACGAATTTCCTCTATTCTATCTCTGAAAACAAACAGGCTCATAAATTAAGTTTGAATGGCTTAAAGCGATAATGCGAGACAAATTTATAATAGTTTGCTGAAACTTTTTTAATATATTTCCCATATAGTTTTTCCATTAAACCACAATTAGGTTAACTTAATAAAACCATTACATTGAAAATTAGCATCCACAATTTTGAATTTTTGGTGTCTGGTATTCATTGACAAATTGAGTGTTGGCGTGTAAATAAAAACATATCAATTTAGAGTTTGTTTGGCATAACCTACTATAATACGTTTTTGTATCTTTTTTTTTTTTTTTTTTTTTTTTTTTTTTTTTTTTTTTTTTTTGAGTCACATTATCTCTCTACTCATATTTTTTGTAAAAAATTAAAAAGTATACTTATTTAAATCATTCCAAACAATCCCTTAATTTCCCATTTTGATGGCATTTGTTTGTTTGTTTGTTTGTTTTTGTTTTTGTTTTTGTTTTTTTTTTAATATAGCAAAATAGTGTTTTTGCAACTTTTTGCCCTTTTCATGCTTATAAATTAGGGCTTTTTCATCTGATAATTAATCCTATGAAATTGGAAAGCAAAATATATCTACATCTATATCTAAACTATAAATAGAAATAAATAAATGTACCAATGTGGTTAGGACAGGGTAGCTAGCTCAGGCCTATTTTTGGAAACACACATTTTTAGTTAAAAAGATACTAAAAATAAAAATTAACTATTCTTTTTATTTCTTTATGTCTTTTTGTTAAAAAAAAAAAAGTTCAAAAGTCATTAAAAAAAAGTCAATTTCCAAAACAATCCTTAGAATGAGAAAGTTAGAGATTTAGAGTTTAAGTTGATAGAGCACTAACTTACTAACCCACTAATACCATAACATATTTTTTTTATATATAAAATTGTTGAAAAATCCAATATAAAGAAGGTATAAAGCATTAAGTTCAACAAATGTTTTTTATTAGTGAGAGGTTCACCCTTTGTAAAATAGTTTCATGAAAAGTCTTTTTATTTATTTTGACGGACATTTTGTTTTTGACTATCTATTTATCTGTTCAAATTATTTTTTACTTGTTCAAATTTATATCTATTTAATCAATTTTTTTGAGTATATGATTTATATCTATATGTTCAAATTATTTTCTATATGTACAAATTTATATCTATTTGTATGAGTTTTTTTATTAGCTATTCAATTTTTTTTTCTTATCTATTTAAATATCTATTCAAATTTTATTGTATGTTGAATTTTTTAACCATCTGTTCATTTTTTCCCTTATCTGTTCAAATTTATTACATGTTCAATTTTTTAGCTTATCTGTTTAAATCTATCTATCCAAATTTTATTGTTTGTTAAAAAACACCAAACCACTATTTGTTGCAATCTTTCTCTCTTCCGCTTTTTCTCTCTCTTGTTCTTTATCCCTATTTGTTGTACCTTCACACAAATATATTTGTTCAATTTTTTATTTTTATCTGTTCATTCACCACTATCTGTTGTAATATGTTTCATCATTGTCATTATCATCATCACCAACAACAACAACAACAACAACAACAATTAACAACTGCACAAAAATAAATTAAAAAAAGGAGCTAAATCTATGTTGCTCAGAAACCTAAAGAAAAAAAAAATTTGAAGGAGAAAACAGATGTGTTTCAGATTTTGAGAGAGAGAATCTAAATCTCTATATGTATAGAGATAGGAACCAAAACAAAACATACACTTCCCCCAAATCTCCACCTATTAGACTTTATTGCTTTCTTATCACTATAGACGACTCGTATCTTGCAAAAAAAGAAAAAAAGAAATCAGGACTATCATGGACTTTGAGCTACAAGTCTTCCATCTCTTGCTCTCTCTTTGAAAGAAACTTCTTTTAAATCTCCTCAATATCACCATAAAGACTATTTATATACATATACACATATCTACATTTCTTTGTGCGTTCTATGCAACATTCATCTCTATTTTTCTAATGTGTTGAATCTATCATCTTACTGTTGGAACAATCTTCTGTGTCCAATAAATAAATTGAAATAAATCAAACAAATAAAAATAAATTACTTATCGAATTTATATTACCAAACCAAATAAATAATTAAAAGATCAAGTCGAGTGTGTGACACTCTGTCCTTAAGATAGATTCGCCCCGCTACGGTGCTTACGGTTAAAAGGCGTCTATCTCCCAAGATACAATGATCTTCACAATTGTAGTAGCACTCCAAACAATTTGTACGGTGAACCAAACCTGTGTTCTATACTCTCTTAATTTTTTTCCTAAAATTAGTATGATGAATAATGATATAAGAGAGTAAAATGTAGACAACAAAATCAATTTTCAGAATGCCAAAGACTGCTGGAAATGGCTGCTAATTATAGGCAAATAGAGGCTGTCCGAACAGGTTCAATTTCAAATGAACAGATGTGTTTTCAAGCAAAACATGTGCAAACAGATAACTGCTGGGCAGTTTCTATCTGTTGGAAATGGCTGGCAGATTTGAATCTATCTGGGCAGCCATTTCAATCTGTCCGAGTGCAACAGATTTGAAAAAACTATTTGGACATTTTAATATGTTTGGAAAAAATCGACTGGAGGAGGTAACATTTAGACATAAATTTAAATTTAATTTTGGCACAAAATTAGAATTTAATTTCATTAAAAAATTCAAATAAATTTTTGTCCAAAAAATCAATATTAGAACCGACCCGACCCACAACCCACACCCGTGCTCGGTACGGCTTGGCCGGCCAGTTGGACGGACGGCAGCGCGCGCGCGTGTGTGGTGGTTTGGGCTAATGTTCACTTTGTCCATAACTCCTCCCTTCTACAAACTTGGTGTGCCTCTTGGGACCCAACCCAAGTGTTGCCACCTAGAACTTATATACACACATAAGTTCTCTTAGGTTTCCAATATAGGACAAGCCTTACAAGGAAACTCACATTTAATTCTTTAATTATCCATTCCACAAACCTGAAAACAACGTCAACTTCTCATTCACTCATAAATGGTTTTGACGAATCGTCATCACCGTGTGACTTACCATGCGGCAAGGAACACATCACCTCTTTAGACCCACCTCAAAAGACGTGCGGACCCCACTCAATTTTGGGCTCAAAGTTGGCCCCAAAATAAGCCTATAAAAACTCAAATTTTCCAACAATCCCCCACATGAATGGAATTTGACGGAGAGAAAATGTAACAACATGATCTAATTATAGAGAGTACAGAAATTGAAAATATTCTGCAAATGATAAGTAGCTTTTGGCTTTGAAGCTTCTCTTGTGAGACACTATAGGATTTACTAGCTAACCAATGAATATGATGTCTTGAATTGTTCTACTGTTTGTGTAAACCAAGATAATAGAACTCATACAGTATATCACCAAACACAGTTTAGTTCTCACTATTGTGTTCATTTTGGTCCTGAACAACCTGGTTTTTCATGAGTGCTCTAGAGAATTGTAGCCCTTCACAAATCTTATAAAACCGGCCCAGTTCACACTCACATAGGTGATTCTTATGAAGAGTATCCTGCCATACTTTACTAGGTTTACCTAGATATAAGAATCATTAAAATTTTACTTAACCTAAAAAGCTGCAGACATCACTAATTCATCATAGGAATGGCTAGGAGTTTGACTCTCTAGTGATCCTTATAAGTCATACACAACTCGGTTGTCCCTTTGAACCTAGATCTTGTGATCTCCAGTCAACTAGGTTGGGTTGCCATTGTGGTAACTCTTATTTAATAGGCTTAGGTCCCATTCCCCTCGATGAATTCTCAACTAAATCTCTTGCTAACCCTTTGGTTAGTGGATCCGCTATGTTGTCTTTAGACTTCACATATTCTATGGAAATAATTCCATTGGAGAGTAGTTGTCTCGCAGTGTTATGTCGATGACAAATGTGTCGTGACTTACCATTATACATATGACTTTGTATTCTACCTATTGCTGATTGACTATCGCAATGTATGCATATAGCAGGCACCGGTTTTGGCCACATTGACATATCTTCAAGAAAGTGGCGAAGCCATTCTGCCTCTTCCCCAACTTTATCTAAAGCTATGAATTCTGATTCCATAGTAGACTTAGCAATGCAAGTCTGTTTGGAAGATTTCCAAGATACAGCTGCCCCACCAAGAGTGAAGACATACTCACTGGTGGATTTTGAATCTCTAGTATCAGATATCCAGTTTGCATCATAGTAACCTTCAAGTACTGCTAGATATCTAGTATAATTTAGCCCAATGTTACAAGTAAATCGGAGGTATCTAAGAACCCTTATAATAGCTTTCCAGTGTTCTACTCTTGGATTATTCATATATCTACTTAATTTACTTACTGCATAGGCTATATCTGAGCGAGTGCAGTTCATCAAGTACATTAAGCTTCCAATAATTTGGGCATACTCTAATTGAGAAATACTTTCCTGTACATTCTTATAAAGAAACAAATTAACACCTACAGCTGTTCTAGCAAGATGATCATCATCATTGCTAAATTTGTCAAGTATTTTCTCAATGTAATGAGATTGTGACAAAGCATAACCTTATGATGTTTTGGTAATTTTGATACCAAGAATTACATCCGCAATCCCCATGTCCTTCATGTTAAAATGTTTATTCAACATTTTTTTAGTAGTTTTAATCATGTCATTATTACTACCTGTGATGAGCATATCATCCACATAAAGACATACAATAACATAACATTTGTCTATGTTTTTAATATAAACACATTTGTCACACTCATTAATTTTAAATCCATTTGACATCATTGCCTTGTCAAATTTCTCATGCCATTACTGTGGCACCTATTTTAAACCATATAATGATTTAACTAATTTACACACTTTCTTTTCTTTTCCTAAAATAGAAAATCCTTCTGGTTGTTCCATATAAATCTCTTCATCTAACTCACCATTTAAGAAAGCGGTTTTCACATCCATTTGATGAATTTCTAGATTGTATAAAGATGTAATGGCAATTAGCATTCTAATGGATACTATTCTAGTAAACAGTGAGTATATGTCAAAGTAATCAAGACCTTCTTTTTGCCTAAAACCTTTGACCACAAGTCTTGCCTTGTATTTGTCAATGGATCCATCCACATTCATTTTTCTTTTCAAAATCCACTTGCACCCAAGAGATTTACAACCTGGTGGCAAATCCACCAATTCTCGAGTGTGATTTTGCAGGATGGATTCAATTTCACTATTTACAGCTTCTTTCCATAAAGGAGCTTCTGGACTGGACATAGCTTCTTTAAAAGTTAAAGGCTCATTTTCTAATAAAAATGTTAGGAAACCTAGACCAAAAGATTTTGAGGTTCTAGCACGTTTACTACGTCTAGGTTCCTCTTTCTCATTTTGATCTATCTCTTGCTCTTGTTCTTGATCATGTTCTTGATCCTGACTAGTAATAGCATCATGAGATCTTTTGTTTGTACTAGTCTCTTGTCCAGTTTTATTTGGAAACACATGTTCAAAGAAATACGCATTCCGAGATTTAATAATAGTATTTACATGCATTTCAAAATATTTTGACTTATGAATCAAAAACCGATATGCACTACTATTCTTGGCATAACCAATTAAAATGCAACAACTGTTTTAGGACCTATCTTAGTCTTTTTAGGATTAGGAATAGTTCCTTTAGCTAAGCACCCCCACACTTTTAAGCATTTGTAGGATGGTTACTTTCCCATTCCACATTTCATAAGGTGTTTGATTCACTTTCTTTCGGGGTACTTTATTAAGTATATAATTAGCAGAAAGTATTGCTTCCCCCCACAAGTTCTGAGGTAATCCAAAACTTATTAACATGGCATTCATCATTTCTTTTAAAGTCCTATTTTTCCTTTTAGCAATTCCATTTTGTTGAGATGAGTAAGGAGTGGTGGTTTGATAAATTATTCCATGTTCTTTACAAAATTCACCAAAAGATGATTCATATTCACCACCTCTATCACTTCTAAGTTTCTTAATTTTCTTACCAAGTTGATTTTCAACTTCATTCTTATATTGAATAAAAGTTTCCAAAGCTTCATCGTTGGTTCGAATTAAATAAACATAACTCTATCTAGTATAGTCATATATAAAAGTGATAAAATACTTTTTCTCATCTCTAGTTTGAATTGATTTAAAATCCCAAATGTCACTATGAATTAATTCAAGTGATTTCGTACTTCTTTCAATTCAATGAAAAGGAGTTTTGGATAATTTTGCCTCAATGCAAATTTCACATTTATGATTTGAATCAATGTCAAATTTAAGTAAACATTCCATGTTAGTTAATCTACACAAAGATCCATAATTAACATATCCAAGTCTACCATGCCATAAATTTGAAGACTCAAGCAAGTAAGAAGAAAATGTATTTTTATTAATAACAGAGAGTACAACAGTCATTACATTCATTTTGAAAAGGCCATCAGACATGTAATATTTTCCTACATACATCCCCTTTTTGGTAAGTACAAATTTGTCACTTTCAAAAACTAGCCTAAACTTATTTTCACTCAACAAAGATCCGGAAACAAAGTCCTTGCGAATGTCCAGTACATGCAGCACATTGTTGAGAGTGAGTTCCTTTCCAGATGTCATCTTCAAAATAATCTTTCTTTGTCATCTTCAAAATAATCTTTCTTTGTCCTTCAACTTTAGAAGTTGAGGAGTTGCCCATAAAAAGTTGTTCACCGTTGTCTACTACAGAATAAAATGTGAACATCTTTTTGTCAGCACAAATACGACGAGTAGAACCAGTGTCCACCCATGACTCTTTACGATTTCCGACAAGGTTTGCCTTGGAAACAACTGCAGAAAGATTTATGACATCAACACCATTGGAAATTTTATCTACTTCGGTCATATTGGCTTAAGCAACCTTCTTGCTTGATCTTCCTTTGCTTTTGCAAAAATTAGTTCCTAAGAACTTTTCTGAATTTTTTTTTTACCATAATTCACTAGCACAGTCCCAACATAAGGAGGGATTGGCGCAATTGCAGCCACTATACCAGTACTGGTTCAAACATTAGTTTGACCAGTTTCTGTAGCCATGAATTATAAATTATAAAAGAAAATTATAATTAGAATTTTTATACTACACAAAAAATTAATCCAAAACCACAGAATTAAATTCTGTAAAAATAAAAGAAACAAGAATTGTAACTTTTATTTTCAATTAATTTGAAAATAAAATAAAATTTTATTTAACCAAATTAATTCCGCATAGAAAATTAAATTTCTGTAACACTTCAATAATTAAAATACTAATTAACGAACACTCAGAAATTATTTCTGAAAACCAAAATTAATTTATGACAAACTTCACAAATAAATATTCTGAATTGTTAATGACACCAGTATATTACTACTAGTTTTCAAAGAAGATAGACAGTATATTACTACTATCTGTTAAATAGTATATTACTACTATTTGTTTTTGCAACTAGAATATTATTTTGTTAAACCACAGAAAATAATTTCCGTAAGAAGAAGAAAGAGAAATGTAAACAAACAAAATATTCTATTTTAAACAGAATAATTTGAGTTTGTCTTAAGATTGTTGGAACAATCTTCTGTGTACAATAAATAAATTGAAACAAATAAAACAAATAAAAATAAGTTACTCACCGAATTTATTTTACCGAACCAAATAAATAATTAAAAGATCAAGTCGAGTGTGTGACACGCTGTCCTTAAGACAGATCCGCCCCATTACGGTGCTTACGGATAAAGGACGTCTATCTCCCAGGATACAATAATCTTCACAAATTGTAGTAGTACTCCAAACAATTTGTACGGCGAACTAAACCTGTGTTCTATACTCTCTTAATTTTTTCCTAAAATTGGTATGAAGAATAATGATGCAAGACAGCAAAATGTAGGCAACAAAATGAATTTTCAGAATGCCAAAGACTGTTGGAAATGGCTACTAATTATAGGCAAATAAAGGCTATCCGAACAGGTTCAATTTTAAATGAACAGATTTGTTTTCAAACAGAACAGGTACAAACAGATAACTGCTGGGCAGTTTCTATCTGCTGGAAATTACCAGCAGATTTGAATCAGTCTGGGCAACAGTTTGAATCTGTCTGGGTGCAACAGATTTGAAAAACCTGTTTGGATAGTTTAATCTGTTTGGAAAAAATGTGCTGGAGGAAGTAACATTTGGATAGAAATTTAAATTTAATTTTGGCACAAAATTAGAATTTAATTTCATTAAAAAAATTCAAATAAATTTTTGTCCAAAAAATTAATATTAGAACCGACCCGACCCAAAATCCACACTCGCGCCGGGTACGGCTCGACCGATCGGTCAGACAAACGGCGGCGGCGACGCGCGCGCGTGTATGGTGGTTTGGGCTAAGGTTCACTTTGTCCATAACTCCTCCTTTCTACAAACTTGGGGTGCCCCTTAAGGACCCAACCCAAGTGTTGGAACCTAGAACTTAAATACACACATAAGTTCTCTTAAGTTTCCAATGTATGACAAGCCTTACAAGAAAACCCACATTTAATTCTTTAATTGTCCATTCCACGAACCCGAAAATGACTTCAACTTCGCATTCACTTATAAATAGTTTTGACGAACTGTCTTCACCGTGTGACTTACCATGTGCCAAAGAATACGTCACCTCTTTGGATCCACCTCAAAAGATGTGTGGACCCCACTCAATTTTGGGCTCAAAATTTGCCCAAAATAAGCATATAAAAAATCAAAATTTCCAACACTTACTTCGTTTGAATTTCAATAGATGCGGATAGGAAAAGGAATTCTTCCCTACCTTCGAACTACGTTACCCTGGATCAACTCCAAGAGCGATGGCTCAAAGAACAGCAATAAAAGTAGAGGCCGAGAGAGAGGAGGAAGAAAAGCAAAAACAGAGAGATAAATAAGAACATGAACAAAACCGTGAAAAACTTGACAATTAGAAGAAGAGCCATCACGAGAATGTTGAGAGAAGTAACAAGATAAACACTGTGCCTCATCGGCATCGCTTAGATCTGAAGTTGTCCACGGCAAGAGACCACGACAATGATGAAAGATCCTCGCCGGAGCAGCCGCCAATCCATACCAGGAGTAAGAGAGAGAGAAAGATAGAGGAGTGAGAGAAGAGAAACAAATAGACAGAGAAGCGTGGGGTAGACGGCGACGACTGGCGACGATGGAAAAAAGAGAGAGAGAGAGAGAAAAACGTTTTGTGAGAAAGGGATGTTACGATTTGGTTTGGGTATATATATATATATATATAGGGGTATTTTGGTTATTTTATCTAATTTTATCCTTATAAACAAAATTTTTGAGCGCTTGAATCTTTACCCAAACAAAGTTCAAAATTGGATTTATGGACAGAGTGCCCTTATTATTATTATTATTTTACATGTTCATAGCGCCAATAATAATTTTTCATATTCATAGTGCCAATCATGGTTTTAAAAACCGAACCTAATTGAACCGTCGACCGATCGGAGTTTCAATTCGAATATATCTTCTAAATCGTTCAAATTCGAAACCGACCTAGTTAGGAATAATTGGCAAAACCGACAATTGGACAACCGAACCAGATGACCCGGAGACGGGTCAGGCGAACCAACTAGATTAATGGAACTAAAAATTTTGGATTTTTTTTTTGTTGATATTTTCTAACTTTCCTTTTGTTCTTTCTTTTCTTTCTTTCTTTCTTATTATTATTATATAAACTATTTTTTTTTTTCTTTCTTAAAAACTTTCTTTCAAAGGTCTTCTTTTATGAGGTATTCCATTGAGAGCTTAAGATTGTTGTGAAAATCTCTACCTATTTATAAGAAAAAAATTCTTCCAAAAAACACACTACAAGAAAAGTGGGTATAAAACACGAAACTTTTTGTGACGACGTGTATACCGTCGCAAAAAGTGGTCTTTTGCGATGGCATATGAAGCCATCTCAAATAATGTTTTCTACGATGGCAGTTTCCCTGTTGCTATTAAGCACACAACAAAACGTCACTTAAATATGGAAGTATTCGCGACGGCACTATTTACCGTCGCAAAAACTTTTTTTTTTAGACGGGTGAAATTTACCGTTGCAAATAGTGGACATTTGTGACAGGATATCTCTGTCGCAAAAAAAAAAACCTTTATTAAAACGGTGTTGTTTTGTAAATGGATTTGATCATTTGTAACGGTTTTTCCATGCCGTCGCAAATAGTACTAAAAAATTTCTTCTCCCTTTCCTTCAGCCGAAATGGCGCTCGATCAAATTCCCTAAAATCCCCAAAATCCCTAACACCTTTCTCCAAAATCCCCAAAATCCCTAACACCATTCTCTCTCAAGACCCCCAAAATCCTTAAATCCCCAAAATTTCTAAATCGAGTTCGTGTATCACAATCACAGAGATGAGTTCGACGACGATCTCTCTCCGTCTCTCGATGAGCGACGACAGTGACAACTAGCAGTGTTCGAGTTCACCAACGATCACAGCGACGACGACGAGTGTTCACTGACGATCTCTCTCTCGACGAGTGATGACGGTTAGCGGTGGTGCAACGACGGCATATTATGATCTCTCTCTCTCTCTCTCTCTCTCTTTCTCTCTCTCTCTCTCTCTCTCTCTCTCGTACGCGCGTGCAAGCTCAGTCAAGTAGGTGATGGATCTGTGTTTTGTTGAAGTCAATCTCTAGTTGAGATCGGAGCATTATATGAATTTTGAGCAATTTCAAAATTCCTTCTGTAGATTTTAACTACTTTTCTGGACTTCTGCGGGTGATCTTCACAGTAAGAATTAATACTAGCATCTCATGCAATGCATTTTTTTTTTATTTCTAATTAAACTTCATTTTTTAAAATTTTTTTATTTTATTTATAAATATGTAGAAACTGTTTCCAATAAATGACTTAAAATTATCAGTATCGTAGATCAAACAGATGAGAAATATTTTTTTTCCCCCTAAATTATGTAATGCATTGTAAAGCGAAGTTCATCTTATATTTTTGAACTTTAGAATATGTATATGTTTCGTCACCATCAGGTCTGCACATCTATTCTGTTGATATTTGCTATCTTGATTTGCCAATGAATTCAATTCGTTAGTATCTTCCATTTTTCAGTAAACATGGAAGTCAAGTAGTCAAAAATTTTGCAAGAAATTGATAACTCTTGTCTTTAACTGATTAGCACAGATTAAAACAAAAAAAAATGTAAATAAAAAATAAAGATCAATTTGGGATATTTATATTCACTTCTTTCAAATTGTTCTGGACCTAACTGTTGTGGTTTGATATGTAAGGCTGCAGGGGGACTCACAGTTGAGGGAATATTGGAGAACTAGTCAAAGATAAAACCTGCTATTTTGGAAGCATGGGCTGAGAATGGGGATGCTTTAATAGAACTTTTGGAAGGGTGAGGGATGAATGGATGGACAACGACTTAGCTACTTGGATTGGTGCAAATAGGTAACTTTCCTTAATTATTTGTATTGACATTGAGATGCTATCAAAATTTACAATAGTTCTAATAAATCCGTTTGAAACTTTTTTTTCTTGAATGTTAATTTCCAAAACTCTTGCAAACGAATGATTTTTGTAGATAAAATGAAAGGGATAATAGAACTAGCAAGTCTTGGACCGAAGAGTCCTAAGTACCATAGGATTTGGTGATTTATTGCTTTCCCTTCTAACATGCTAAATATGAATCATAAAAGGCAAACAATTCTTCAAGGGATATTTTGTAAGGCCAAGCTTTATCTAGAAATATTCTTAACCCAGTTTCAACAAAGATTGGTGCCACATATAGTGGCTAATAATCTAGATTTAAACAATTTAGCTAGAAGCTAATGCATCAATATATTCCTTAATATAGATTTTTGTACAAGAATTGAAGTAAACATGTGATTTGGCTTTTAGCAATAATTATTTCGGGCTAAAGAGACCAAAATGATAATGATAGTTTGTGAATCTGCAAAATTTTCTCGTCTTTTTACTTTATGCCATATACCAAACCTGAAATATGTGTTGTCACATAGTAGTGAAGAAAGAAATGATGTGCACATTGCTTGCTTGTTGCTATGAAGTAACAAATAGTTGAATTAGCATACTTGAAAATTCATCTTTGAGTCAAGGAAGAGTGTTGAATGGAGAAGTATATTATCATGTGCTATATATATAAGAGCATATTAGCACAAAATAAGTGAGGACTTACTTCAAAGATTTTGACAGACTAATGCACCCTTAACTTATTACTGTGACCTGTCCAACATTGGCTGGTTTCAAATTGATGAACATGTTGTAAACCAACTACGAACTATCTGAGGATAACATTTGGCCCAATAGCTCAGGCCCTTGGTTGTTTCCTCACTAATTGGGATTCGAAGCCCACCAATCCCCTCTTCCCCTAGGATAATTAGTATGTGATATTATGTCTTGTAATTATATTTTGACCCTTACATCTCATTATGACCCTTACATTTGTTGTAATTATATTTTTTTCTAGGGAATATTTGTTTTGCATGTGAGATGTATATCTCCTAGTAAGTTTTCCTGAAGCAAATTAATAGTGGGAAACACATATGCATGTGGAAAATAACTGGCATTTAAATATATTTATATATATTGTTGAGAAAATTACAAAATAAGTGAAGTGTGCATTTGAGGGAAGTACAGATGATGGATAAAAGTTGGATTGATTTGCCAAATAGGATGTCAAGGGAATACATTAATGGGATTGATCAATTTCTTGTGTTTGCCTACACCGATAGGGTTGAAGGTTCGATGATTAGTTATCCATGTAGAAAATGTGAGAATTGATACCATCTTGTATGAGAAGGTGTACGGGAGCATCTGATTTTGAATGGTTTTTTAAAAAAGTACAAACATTGGATTAATCATAGGGAATCTTACGTATCTCTGCATAGTAATCGAGAGAATGAAACATTGGCTAATTTAGACATTGGGGACGATATGTTTGAAATGATACAAGGGGCTATGGGAAATCCACATACCGGTACAAGTGTTGAGGGTAATGAACCACAGGGGCCTGATCCCCATGCATCTAAACCCCAGCTCGGTCCAAATGCAGAGTCTGCAAAGTATTTCAAACTTCTTCAAGATGCACAAAGTGAATTGTATCTGAGTTGTCAGAAGTTCACATCTTTTTCATTCATTGTTTGACTTCTACATCTGAAGGTGCTTAATCAGTGGACAGACAAGTCTGTTGACATGTTGCTTGAGTTATTGAATGAGGCATTCCCGTTGGGTGTGAAACTCCCGGACTCATATTATAAAGCTCAAAAGGTCACAACAGATCTGGGCTTCACGTATGAGACGTGGGATGCATGTCCCAACAGTTGCATATTATTTCGAAACGAGGACACCAATTTTGATAAATATGTCATATGCAATAGTTCAAGATGGAAATCAAATGGTGATGGTGGTTCAAATGGTCCTGACAATGGTGGCAAACGAATAGCTACAAAACAAATGAGGTATTTTCCTTTAAAGCCAAGGTTGCAGAGGTTGTTTATGTCATCCAAGACGGCTAAGTTAATGAGATGGCATGCAGAGGAACGAACTAATGACGGTGTCTTTAGGCATCCTGCAGACTCCCTTGCATGGAAAGATTTTGACCGTCGGAATATTGACTTTAGTAATGATTGCCGAAGTGTAAGGCTTGGCTTAGCATCTGATGGTTTTAACCCATTCAGGACGATGAACATAGTTCATAGCACTAGGCCTGTTGTACTCATTCCATACAACTTACCGCCATGGATGTGCATGAAGCAACCATTTCTAATTTTATTTGTGTTTATTGATGGCCCGAAAGGACCTGGTGACAAGATTGATGTGTATATGCAACCGTTGATTAAGGAGTTGAAAGAACTATTGAATGACGGTGTCTCCACATTTGATGCATCAACAAATCAAATGTTTCAAATGCATGCAGCTTTACTGTGGACAATTAGTGATTTTCCTGCATATGCAAACTTGTCAGGATGGAGCACTAAAGGCGAATATGCATGTCCTTGTTGCAATAAGGAAACTACATCGTGTTGGTTGAAGCATAATAGGAACAATCATACTTGGGTCATCGTAGATTTTTACCTACTGGCCATAAATTCTGAAAGAATAAAGTATCATTTGATGGTAGTCGGGAAGTCAGATTCAAACCAAAATTGTTGTCTAGAACTAAGATGCTGCTACAATTAGAATCTGAGGGTATTTTAACCCAATACAAGAGGGATGACCTTAAGGAGAGGCATAGGAGACAAGTAGAGAACTAGAAAGCTGGACATCGCACCCATAGCTGGAAGAAAAAGAGTATCTTTTATGAACTACCATATTGGAATCTAATAAGACACAACCTCGATATTATGCATATAGAGAAGAATGCTTGTGACAATGTGTTGTGGACAATATTAGGGGTTGCAGGAAAATCGAAGGATGGTGTTAATGCTCGGCGTGATTTACAAGAAATGAATATTAGAAAACCCTGACATTTGCAGTTAAGAGGGTCAAATAAAGCTTATTTACCACCGGCACAATTCACGATGACCAAGGATGAGAAAGATTTGTTCTTGAAAGTATTTAAGGAAGTTAGAGTTCCCGACGGGTATTCATCCAATATATCGTGTTGCATGCGGTTACATGATAGAAGTATTGGGGGTCTTAAGAGCCACGATAGTCATATTCTGATGCAACAACTAATTCCATTGGCTATTCAAAGATCGTTACCGAAGAATGTAATTGAACCTTTGATTGAATCGAGCAATTTCTTTAGACAATTGTGTTCTAAAGTGAATCGTGCGACGAATTTGCAATATATTCAAGATCGTATCGCCGTAACACTTTGTCATCTAGAGAAAATATTTCCTCCTACTTTTTTTGATATAATGGAGCACTTGCCTATACATCTAGCTAACGAAGCATTATTGGGAGGAGCGATTCAGTTTCGATGGATGTATCGAATTGAGAGATATCTCCTTACTTGAAGCAATATGTGCGTAATAGAGCTCATCCAGTAGGTTCAATTGCTAAAAGATATCTTATGGAAGAACGCATGAATTTTTGTGCACAATATCTCAATGACATGGAAACCAAATCTAATCGACTCGTGAGGAACTATAGTGGTGATGATAATCTGGGTCGTGCTGTTGGTGAAAGCACAAGCTTTTATCTTGATAATACTTCTTGGGTACAAACTCATCGGTATGTCTTATTCAATACAAGCGCAGTTCAACCATTCATAAAGTAAGTTATGTCACTCACGCAATATTTTATTATGTTTCATTGAATTTTGAACCAAATTTTTTTTTTTTTTTATATAAAATTTCAATCTACATAGCAAACACCCTGAAGAACTTAAGGTCAAAATGCCTCGTGTTGACGATCATCAGCTTCGGCGTGAACATTTTGAAACTTTTCACATTTGGTTCAAGGAACATGTATGTATTTAAATCTATAGATTCTATTTACCTAAGTCGAACTACATTTTAAATTTTACGATTTTTTTTTTTAAATAGGTTCAAACTTTGCGAAGGACTAGTGATGTCACATTTTCTGAAGAGATTATTGTATTGGCAAATGGTCCTCATAACCTAGCAAGGAGGTTCAACGGGTATATAATGAATGGGTTTCGGTATCGAGTAAAGGCCATGGATGATCGTCGAGCCACACAAAATTGTGGTGTAGCTTTGAAGGCAGATACCATAAGTTATGCTAGTCAGAAAGAGAAGCATCCTCGTGTGGGGTCTATGTACTATTATAGACAATTGACAGATATTGTTGAGATTCGATATTCCAATGAGAAGAAGCATGTGTTGTTTAAGTGTGATTGGATTGACAACATTCACGGGAAGATACAAGATGTCTTCAATTTCACATTGGTCAACTTCAATCATTTGTTGTACCGAGATGATTGAATTACCAATGAACCTTTCATCTTGGCATCCCAAGCAGAGCTAGTTTGGTATGTTGCAGACCCGTTAGAACCAGACTGGCAAGTAGTGGTGTAGATGTCTCAAAGAGGTTTATTTGATATAAATTCAACTGATCCAGAAATCGAGCCATATATGAGCCAACAATTAGAAGAAAACATAATGCTCCGTGATGAAGAAGTTGGTTGGGTGAGGGAAGCCGCAAAAGGAGAAACACTTGATGTGGAAATAGACTGATATTTAATAAACATCAGTCATTGAATTCAAGCCAAGGTAGTAGTTAATGTTCAGTTTCCTAATTTACTTTGTCTTTGTAATTGTATTAGTTCAATTAATGTCATACTATAGTTGATTCAAAACCATTTTATACGTTTCTAATGTAATTAATGTCACGGCAGTTGCAGGTTATTATGGCAAGGAAGAGGAAGCTTGATCATCCCCTACACATGATGTCCGATGTGGTACGTAAGTGGACATCAGCAGCACCACCATCAAAGGAGCCATTAGTACCACCACTATCTGACCAGCCACCTCAGCGACCACTATTAGTGGCACCACCATTAAAGGAGGCATCACAGCGAGCACCATTAGTGCCACCGCATCGACCACCATCAGTGGCACCATAGCAGCTATCATCTACTTAGCCTCCACGCCTACCATTGGTGCGTCCACCATCAGTGGTACCACCATTAGAGAAGGCATCACAGCGAGCACCATCAGAGGGGCCATTAGTGCCACCGCATCGACCACCATCAGTGGCACCACAGCAACTATCATCTACTCAGCCTCCACACCTACCATTGGTGTGTCCACCATCAGTGGCACCGCAGCAGCTATCATCCCGATTAGAGTCATCGGCTTATGAGCCATTCGCAGGTATATAAATTTGCTTTGATTTGTATGCAAATTATTTAAATATATATTTATTTGTTCTCATTACATATAACTTGTTTGTTCTCATTGTATTTTTCAAACCCTTCGACTTCTTCACAGCCCACCTCAGGTATAAGAAATTGATTTGTATTAAAATTATTTAAATTTGCATTTGTTTATTATCATTGCATACTGTTTATTCTTATTGTATCTCGCAGGTCATGTTAATTCTTCATCAACCTCGAGTAGGCGTGGTAGAGGATGTGCCAAGGGCATTAGGGAGTGGGGTACTGGTACAAAGTTGGACATACAATTTGATGAAAATTACTGTCCAACAGGGGATAACGTGTCTAAGTTAACTACTCAACTTGGCATTATTATGCGGAATGGTAACATTGTTCCTCTTACTTTTCTTGACTGGAACACTATGCTTGATGATATTCTTGATGCTATCTGGAAGGATGTGAAGGTAAAAGCATATTTTTGTCCAAAAATTTAAATTCCAAAATTGTGTTATTATTATTTAAACTTTGAAATTGTGCTTATAGGACAATTTGAATATATGTCCAGAGGAGTACAAGCCAATCTGCATGAAAAACTATAACAGCATATGGAAGGATCACAAGAATAAGATTAAGTCTAAGTATTTCAAGCCTAGAAGTTCTAATCCTAATCTAAAGGATGATGTTCCTTTCCATATTGTGCCAAGCCAGTGGGAAGAACTTGTGGAGTATTGGCGTACTTCCGATGCTAAGGTATACAAATAAGTTATATGTATGATATGTAAACATTCAAATCATATTTATATACTTACATTTGTTGAACCTGTTATAGAAAATTGCAACTAGGAATGCTAAAAATCGGCGAGCTCACGGCATAGCTCATACCACAGGGCATACTACTTTCGCTCAGATACGTCATGAGATTTATATTTTATTGTTTTATTTTTGTATATCAGTAAACATTGTATATTTGTAAATTATTTGGATACTAACTTCATATTTCTAAAAAAATGTAGACGACCAATATGGGGGAGTCTACTGATAAGATGAATGTTTGGCTTGTGACACGTAGAGCAGATGACCCAAAGGTTATCCAGACCTTGGTAGTTTCCAAACACCTTTGATTGTATTTAAAGTTTATTTTTTATTTTTTGTGTGTCAACCATCTTAATTTGGCATATACTTATATGTCTTATTCAATACAGGATGAGTTTAATGGTCAACTCTCTATGCTACCTAAGGATTGTCAAACTTTGGAAGCTAGGAATGCCATTTTCCATGAGTTGATAGGTCATGACGGACATAGATATTGTCGCACATACGGAAGAACTATGCCTCAGAGAGCAGTGTATAAAGATGGTGCTGGGCCATCACAGTCAACACCCTAGCCATCGACTATTGTTCAGATCACCCAACAGGTTCGTGTGGAGCTAAGGGATGAGTTGAGGAAGGAGCAGAGGGAGGAGATGCGAGCAAAGTTCTTTACACATTTACAACAGATGAGTGCTGAGATGATGGCCTTTGTGTCACAAGGGGCGAGTGTGGATCCCAACAAATAGGTTCGATATAAATTAAATTGTTTGATAGTTAAATTTTCACACAACATTATGTATAAAATTCGAATATGATTAACACATTATGCATTGACTATCATAGGTTCCTGATGCATCGAGTGGCCACCGGGCATTTAGGCAATCTGCAGAAGACGAGAATCCATATACACCACCAGAAGATCAAGTATAACATGTATCTTTACATACATTCTTTGCATTCTAAGCTAAGAGACTTATGGGAGAAGACGGGACTCAAATCGGGTTCCCGGATTGGGAGTTAAAGCCGGATTTCACTTTAGGAAAACTAGTTCCTTAAGAAACTTGAATTCGAGGTGTTGACGCCCCAAAATCACCAAACAGGGTCGGATTGGCATGAAACCTGGCACACATGACTGCCTAGGCACAAGAGACTTGTGGGACAAGACGGGGCTCGAATCGGGTTCCCAGCTTGGGAGTTAGAGCTGGATATCACTCTAGGCAAACTGATTCCTTAAGAAACATAAATTTTAGGTATTGGCGCCCCAAAATCACCAAACGGTGTCGGTTTAGCACAAAACTTGGCACACACGACCGCCTAGGCATGAGAGACTTGTGGGAGAAGACGGGACTCAAATCGGGTTCCCGGATTGGGAGTTAGAGCCGTATTTCGGTCTAGGCAAACTAGTTCCTTAAGAAACTTGTATTCAAGATGTTGACACCCCAAAATCACCAAACGGGGTCGGATTGGTACAAAACTTGGCACATACGACCGCCTAGGCATGAGAGACTTGTGAGAGAAGACGGGGCTCGAATCAGGTTCCTGCTTTGGAAGATAGAGCTGAATATCACTCTAGGCAAACTAGTTCCTTAAGAAACTTGAATTCGAGGTGTCGACGCCCCAAAATCACCAAACGACGTTGGTTTAGACGAAACTTGGCACACACAACCGCCTTGGCACGAGAGACTTGTGGGAGAAGACGGGACTCAAATCGGATTCCTGGATTGGGAGTTAGAGCCGTATTTCGGTCTAGGCAAACTAGTTCCTTAAGAAACTTGTATTCGAGGTATTGACGCCCCAAAATCACCAAACGGGGGGTTGGATTGGCACGAAACTTGGCACACACGACCGCCTAGCACGAGTGACTTGTGAGAGAAGACAAGGCTCTAATCGGGTTTCCGGTTTCGGAGTTAGAGTCAGATATCACTCTAGGCAAACTAGTTCCTTAAGAAACTTAAATTCGAGGTGTTGACGCCCCAAAATCACCAAACGGGTTCAGATTGGCACGAAACTTGGCACACACAACCGCCTAGGCACAAGAGACCTGTGGGAGGAGATGGGACTCCAATTGGGTTCCCGGTTTGGGAGTTAGAGCTGTATTTCGGTTTAGGCAAACTAGTTCCTTAAGGAACTTGAATTCGAGATGTTGACGCCCTAAAATCACCAAACAAGGTCAGATTGGCATGAAACTTGGCACACACGACCGCCTAGGCACGAGAGACTTGTGGGAGAAGACGGGGCTCGAATCGGGTTCCCGATTTGGGAGATAGAGCCGTATTTCGGTCTAGGCAAACTAGTTCTTTAAGATATTTGAATTCGAGGTGTTGACGCCCCAAAATCACCAAATGGGGTCAAATTGGCACGAAACTTGGCACACACGACCGCCTAGGCACGAGGGACTTGTGGGAGAAAGACGGGACTCGAATCGGGTTCCCAGTTTGGGAGTTAGGGCCGTATTTCAGTCTAGGCAAACTAGTTCCTTAAGAAACTTGAATTCGAGGTGTTAACGTCCCAAAAAGGGTCGGATTGGCACGAAACTTAGTACACATGACCGCCTAGGCACGAGAGACTTGTGGGAGAAGACGGGACTCAAATCGGGTTCTCGGTTTGGCAGTTAGAGCTGTATTTCGGTCTAGGCAAACTAGTTTCTTAAGAAACTTGAATTCGAGGTGTTGACGTGCCAAAATCACCAAACGGGGTTAGATTGGCACGAAACTTGGCACACACGACCGCCTAGGCATGAGAGACTTGTGGGTGAAGACGGGGCTCGAATCGGTTTCCCCGAGTTATAGCCGGATATCACTCTAAGCAAAATAGTTCCTTAAGAAACTTGAATTCGAGGTGTTGACACCCCAAAATCACCAAATGGGGTCGGATTGGCACGAAACTTGGCACACACGACCGCCTAGGCACGTGAGACTTGTGGGAGAAGACGGGACTCGAATCGGGTTCCCGGTTTAGGACTTAGAACCGTATTTTGTTCTAGGCAAACTAGTTCCTTAAGAAAATTAAATTCGAGGTGTCGACGTCCCAAAATCACCAAACGGGGTCAAATGGACACGAAACATGGCACACAAGACCGCCTAGGCACAAGAGACTTGTGGGAGAAGATGAGGGTCAAATTGGGTTCCGGTTGGGAAGTTAGAGCTGGATATCACTCTGGGCAAAGTAATTCTTTAGGAAACTTGAATTCGAGGTGTTGACGCCCCAAAATTACCAAACGGCGTCGGTTTAGCACGAAACTTGGCATACACGACCGCCTAGGCACGAGAGACTTGTAGGAGAAGACGGGACTCCAATCAGGTTCCCAGTTTGGGAGTTAGAGCCCTATTTCGATCTAGGCAAACTAGTTCCTTAGGAAACTCGAATTCGAGGTGTTGACGCCCCAAAATCACCAAACGGGGTCGGATTTGTACGAAACTTGGCACACACGACTACCTAGGCACGAGAGACTTCTGAGAGAAGACGGGGCTCAAATCGGGTTCCCGGTTTGGGAGTTAGAGCCGTATTTCGGTCTAAGCAAACTAGTTCCTTAAGAAACTTGAATTCGAGGTGTTAACGCCCCAAAATCACCAAACGACGTCGGTTTAGCATGAAA
The DNA here is from genome assembly GCA_025200525.1 of Camellia lanceoleosa. Taxonomy (NCBI): domain Eukaryota; kingdom Viridiplantae; phylum Streptophyta; class Magnoliopsida; order Ericales; family Theaceae; genus Camellia; species Camellia lanceoleosa. Next base: position 7,299,244 of record CM045759.1, on the reverse strand, counting down.
CTTGGCACACACGACCGCCTAGGAACGAGAGACTTGTGGGAGAAGACGGAGCTCAAATCGGGTTCCCGGTTTGGGAGTTAGGACCGGATTTCTGTTTAGCCAAAATTATTTACTTAACTATCTTTGTAATTGTATAGTAGTTAATTTTTTTAATATTTTTTAGTAATTAAAATATTAACACATAATTATATTATCATTAATTATATTTATTTTTTATTATCAGATATTTCCTGAGTAGCAGTTTGCTTCTTGTGGAATCCAGGCATGTGAAGATTAAGACTAACTTTTGTTTTTGTAACCCACGGAAGAATCATGATGAAAACTTTTATTTTTAATTTATGTTATTTAGATTTGTGAACAACATTATATATGTATTATGCAACATTATGTGGTGGGATAATTTTGCTGATGTGTTGTTATGAATGGAAGAATATTTTAATTATGGATGAATTTTTATTTATATACTAAAATTTTTATATTATTATGTAATTATCGGTTTCTTTTTTAGTTATTTTTCATTTAATACAAGTAATTTTCATATTTTTAATAATTTTATTGCATTTTTTTTTTGAGACAGCACCACATCGTCTAAAAAAAAAATTAGAACCAGGCTTTTTGCGACGGTAGTATAGCCGTCGCAAAAGATATTGGCATTAAATTAGTTAAACAAAAGACCTTTAGCGATGGTGTTCTTTACCGTCGCAAATAATATTTTTAGAGACGGCATGTTTGCGGTCTCAAATAACAGTTGAAACAAAAGACCTTTAGCGATGGTATTCTTTACCGTCGCAAATAATTTTTTTAGAGACGGCATGTTTGCGGTCTCAAATAACCATTTAGCGACGGTATTTTTGCCGCCGCAAATAACCCTTTTAGTGACGGCACCACAGTACCGTCTCAAAAAATTTAGATTTCCATGCATTAATACCGACAGCATTTTGCCATCGCAAAAAGGCATTTTTGCCGTCGCAAAAAAGAGGCGACAGCATTATACCGTCACTAAAACCCTTTAGCAACCCTCTTTGTTGCGACCCCCCTTGTCGTCGCTAAAAGCCAGTTGCCGTCGCAAAAAAGCCTTTGAGACGGCGTTTTGGGTATTTGCAACGGCATTTTGCCATCGTAAAAAAGCAATTTTTTTGTAGTGACATCATTCATGTGAGATTCAATCAAATTTATTAGAGGGAAACTTGAAATTTTGATATCTCTCCAAAATTTTTGTTTTTCTCTCAATCAAATTGTTTGAATTGAAATCATATAGAGGGAACATTGAATATTTGATTTCCTCTTTCAAAATTAAAATTAATAATATTTTTAAATATATATTTATATTTTTTAGTAAAAAAATAAAAACATATTAGGAGAAATATTTAAGATAATTTAATATTTTTAGTTTTTTTTTTAATTTATAATTTTATTACTTATATTTTTATTAAATATAATTTTAATATTTATGATGTCATGGTTCAATTCTGGTTTAATTCAACAATTGAACCGGTGATCTGCCTATCCGATCCCCTTTTTTGGTTCACTCACTAGTCTAATTTTTAAAACGTTGGTGGGAATATCTACCACTTCCACCCAAGGGCATATGGAATTTAAGGATGCTTTTTCCTTTTCTTTTTTTTTAAGACTAATTTTCTTTCCAGTGAACATATTGATTTTATTTATAATATGGGTCAAATTATTTTGTCCACGATCTTAAAAATTTTAAAAAGAAAATTAAAATTCTTTGAAAAAAATTCAGTAACAAAATAAGTTAATTTTTGTTGTTTTTTTTTTAAATTAATTTATAAAATTTGACTTATTTTTGTTTTAAGTAATTTTTTTAATTTTTTTTAATAAAAATTTTAACATTTTAGACATGATTAAAGTTCAATAGAAACCATATATATATAAATAAAAAAAAAAATCTTAAAAAAAATTAACTTATAAGCTGATGTGAAAAGGAATCTAAAAACAACTTAGTGATGTGGGAATATTTAGGCCTTGTTTGGGTACTCCCAAATAATTCAAAAAGTCAAAAAGTTACTCAAAAAGTTAAAAAGTTAACACTATTCACTAAAAGTCAACAATTACGGCTGTACAACTCCCAATTCAAATTTTCCTCTAAAAACCAATTTTCACAATTTTTTATTACACATTTTTCCATAAAAAGTCAAAAAGTTAACCCAAACATCCATATTTTCAACCTTAATTTTTTAGTCAAAAAAGACAAAAAGTGCACTTATTTAGTCTTCCCAAACTTGGCCTTAATCAAGAATTGTGGAGAAGATCAATCAATTCAATTCAATTATTTTAGACATACATGAGAACTGCATTCATTCTGATTAAGCAAAAGCACAATGTTGTCCAGCTTCCAAATTCGATTCCACTCTCTCTACAAGACAGTTATATATATTCTCATCGCATTGAAACATCATATTATTTATACCTATCTGTTTATGTGTTTATTATTAATTTATCTGTCTAAATTGGTTATTGATCCATGTGTTATTTGTTTGTCACTTATTTGTTTACATGTCATTGCCTTCTGTCCATGTGTCACCTATCTGTATACTTAATTTGTCCATTTATCCATATCATCACCACCACTAATCACCACAGTTGGTCACCTCCGGCCACTTCTTCGATGATTGGCCAATGGTGGTTTGGTGACAAGAGTGTAAAAATATGAAGAAAAAAAATCATTTTAAATTAATAATTTGTTATTCTCACTGCGCAATTACATTAATCATGTCCATATATATTAAAAAATAAAAAATAAAAAAAATATTAATCTTTAAACCTAATGTCATATCCCATAGAATAAGACTCACCAATAAAAGAAACTCCAACTGTGCTAATTTTATTTATTTATTTTTTTTAGCTAAACAAGATAAAGTACGATTTTTATTTTAGCTAATCTCTTTACCTTATATTTATTATAGCTCTCTATCTAACTCTCTATCCAAATTAATTTATGATTGATAGTATTTTGTAGTATTGGTGGTGTTACATGCACCAATTAATATAAACACTAGTGTAACCAACTAATATTATGCCATAATTATTGACACCACCTATTATACAAATTAGAAATATTCAAAACTTCTAAAATTATATTATATAATCTATTAATATATTACTTAGTATATTAATTAATACACATAACATTATTATTTATAGTATACTACATCAGCATTATAAATGAAGGGAAAGAAAATAGAGGGTTCCTTGGAGTCAGAACAGCCTGCAATGACTCTCCAAATGTAGAGCGCAAAAAAAAAAAGTTGGGTTGCCTACTGTGCACCCAGCAGAGCAAGTGTTACTGTGCAATCTCATGGGCTTATTTCGGGGTCCGTTTTGATAATCCGAACTGTTCACATTTTAGAGTACATCGAGTAGAACATACCTGCCAAAAATCAAATTGATCAGATATCGTTAACCCTTTCATCCACACACATTTTAATATTTTAAATCATAATGTTATTTATTTTTCAAGATACAAATGTGAGTGGATGAAAGGATTAACGATATCCGATCAGCTTGATTTTTGGCATGTATGTTCTACTCGATGTACTTTAAAATATGAATTGTTCAAATTATCAAAACGGACTCCGAAATAAGCTCATAAGACTACACAGTAGTGCCTGTTGTGCTGGGTGCACAGCAGCACCCCAAGAAAGCTATAATTTTGCATTTAGAAAACCCATTGGAATAGTAAAAATTTTATCTAACAAGTTTCATTTGAAAATTCCAATTCCTCTAAACCCTTGTTTGATACCTGCTGCTGATCAGCAAATTGGATTCGCTCACTTGTTTTTTTTCTTTTTTGTTTTAAACAAACAAAAAAGGGATTTCCATAATTAACCCAATATAAATTTATTTAATATATATATTTTTTAAATCACAAAAGGTGATAATTGCTCTACAAATGTTATCAACACCACCACGACCATTATCCTCAAGGATTCGATCTTGACTCTCTTGTAATCAACACATTTTGTTTGGTTTGAAATTTTTTAAAATAATTTTATGAGTTTTCAACTCCACCACAACTGTCATTCACTACAAGAAAAAACACCTTTGGCGACTAAATTTTTTGTCGCCAAAAGTCTTTTTTTTAGTCACCAAAAGTCGACTTTTCACTTTCCCCGACTAAATATTTTAGTCGCCGGTTTTGTCGCTTATAGATGGTCGGCGGAGGTATTGGCGACTAAAAAAAGTTTTAGTCAGCAAAGTTTTAGTCTTCAGCGACCAAAGCATTTGTCGCCAATAGTCAATTACATGTTTGAAAATTATACATTTAGCGACTAATCTTTTAGTCGCCAATGGTGAATTATTTTTTTTTTATTTATACATTTGCCGACTAAGTTTTTCGTCGCCAATAGTCAATCTTTTGGCGACCACTGTTTTTAGTCGCCAAAAGCATATTTCAGAAAAAAAATAAATAAATAAAATAAAATAAAATTTACCCTCTGCTGTTCCCAAGATTCGAATCACCGACCCATCCCACATTCCAAACCTTTACCAACACATTCTCCCCACTATGCCACTACAACATCACATGAATATAAATGCAACATATATTATTTATATATTACTTTGACCAGTATTAATACAAACTATATATATATAAATACTTATTTTTATTCAATATAATTTATGTAAAAAATAAATTATTTACTAAAAAAAAATTTAGATCACTTTTGGCGACTAAATCTTTTTTTTAGTCGCCAATTGTATAGTTTTGGCTACTAATTAGTTTTTAGTCACTCAAAAAATTCATTCCCGCCTAAAAATAACCAGTTTTGGCGACTAAACCTATTTTTAGTCGCCAAAAAGTCCCCTTTTAGTTACTAAACTGAATTTTAGTCGCCAATTGACTATTTTTAGCTACTAATTTTTTTTAGTAGCCAAAAAGCTTCACTTTCAGCAACCAAACTATTTTTAGTCTCTAAAACACGTAGAATCGGCGACCAAACTGTTTTTTTAGTCACCAAAACCTATACTTTTGGCTACTAAATTATTTTAGTCGCCAAAACTGTCACTTTTGGCTACTAAAAAACATTTAGTTGCTGAAACCCCTATATTCGGCGACTAAACTGACTTTTAGTCGCTCAAACCCTTATATTCGGCGACTAAACTCTTTTAGTCGGCAAAAGTGATCAATTTTGGCGACTCATTCCATTTTAGTCGCCAATTCTACTACTTTCAACGACGAAAACTCCAGTTTTAGTCGCGAAATCTGCTTTTTGTTGTAGTGATTCGTAAGGATTCAATCTTGACTCTCTTAAGTAATCAAATCACTCTGTTTGATTTGAAATTTTCAGAAATAATTTTGTGAGTTTTCAATTCGCATTTATATATTTTTAATGATTTTTTAAAAAATATTTTAATGATTTTTTTTTTTAACTTTTTAGATCCACTTAATCTTGATATACTTAAAAATCATTGAAAATTTTAATGAATACAATAAAATACAAAATATACTAAATTTTCATTATTTTTTTTTTTATAATTTTTGTATTTTGTGAATTTTTTATAAACCAAATTTCACAAATACTATACTTTGTGAATGTATCTAGATTAGGTGTATTTCAAAAAATAAAAGAAAAATGATTGAGAGCTCTAGAAAAAGAGCTTTCGAGGAGCTCTAAATGGGTAGGACCCACCAGTGATGTGATGTGTGTGCTTGTGTTTGTTTGCTTTTTTTTTTTTTTTTTTTTTTCTTGCCACATGTGTAGAACTCCCTTTAGAGCTCAAATATTAAAACTCTCTATCATTGAAAAACAAAAAAACAAAAAAAGAAAGTGTAAGATGACTAAAACAAAAAATACTGAAAAAGATCACTAAAACAAAAATTTTAAATTTCAAAAAAACAATGTAAACCAAAAAAAAAGAAAAAACTACTCGGTCCATAAATCTAATTTTGAATTTTGTTTAACCAAAAGTCTAAGCACTCAAATACTATATCCATAAGGACAAGTTTAGATAAGATGACCAAAATAACCCCATGTATATATATGCTCTATACCCAAACCAAACGCTAACATCTTCCATCACAAACTCTCTCTCTCTCTCTCTCTCTCTCTCTCTCTCTCTCTCTCTCCTGGTATGGATCGGCGGTGGTTTTGGCAACTATCTCTTGTCGCCGTTGTAGTCTCTCACAGTGAACAATTTTAGATCTGAGCGACGCCAACGAAGCACATTATTCGTCTTGTTGCTTCTCTCAACATTCTCGTGATGCCTCTTCATCTGATTCTCGAGTTCTTCACACTTTTGTTCATGTTCTTCTTTCTCTCTCTACTTTCGTTTTTCTTCATCCTCTCTCTCGACCTGCTTTCGCTGCTATTCTTTGAGCCATTATTCTTGGAGTTGAACTAGGACAACGTAGTTCGAAGGCAGTGAAGAATTCCTTTTCCCATCCACATCCATTCATATTCAAATGAAGTAAGACACTAGATTCAAGAAATTAGAACAATAGAGACGAATGTTGCATAGAACACATGAAGAAATGCATATATGTATATATATAGTAGTGGGTGACACACACAATGAGTGTGCAATTTAGATAAGTTAGTATAAAAATAAATAATAAAGAAATTAATATCATAATATGTAAAAGTGTTCTTAATGAAACTCAAGGCCCTAAATTCAAATTTTCCTTACACTTTTGAATAATATTTTTTTATTTTAGAATAGAAAATTTTGTCACATGGCAGAAGGAGAAACCACCACACTATTAGATATCAAGTCATATGCTCACATATAATATATATATATATATATAGGCTTTTTGGTGATATTGAGGAGATTAAAAAGAAGTTTCTTTCAAAGAGGAAGAAATGGAAGACTTGTAGTTCAGAGTCCATGATAGTTCTGCTTTCCTTTTCTTCCAGGATAAGAGTCTTCTATAATGATGAGAGAGCAATAAAGTCTAATAGGTGGAGATTTGAGAAAAGTGTATGTGTGTTTGTTTGTTTTCACTCCTATCTCTATACATATAGAGTTACAAATATCGTTAGATTTTTTATATTTTTTATTTTTTTATTTTGCAAACACCAGCTTAGGGATTACCTGAGTTGTGTTTTTCACGTATTTTATGTTTGGAATTCATTGAGGTAATGAGATTTTCATAAAGAACATTAATTACATGGGACTTCAAAAGAATAGTACTTGTGATTTTAGTGCACGGCATGGCATTACATTCTTATATATATATATATGACTGCTTAAAACATATATACTTTGTTAAGATCTTTTTACTAGATTTTGTGCTCACCCCTAGTGAATTTTGTGTAGAAAATGATGTGATAATCCTACCTAGCTAAAGGCGTGGGAAGTGTTTTGAAAACACGAGCTCTTTTTCTTTTGTTTTTATTTTTGACAAGCCAAGAGTTTTACATTTATGGGTTTTGATAGCCATCTTTTGCGTAACTGTGTCTAAGCCTTGGAACTTGTAGCCCACGAGGCATTCTTTTATGTCATTCCTTTCATATAATTCATCTCACATGCCATGGAATCATACTTTGAGGAGGTTGAATATGTATTGTATGTGGACATCGTTTGTATATCTCTCGTATATCAATGAAATACAATTGCAAGAATTTTGAATTGCTTTATGTCAATTATTTGGGGGCGTGTAGCGTGCTTTTTGTGCTCCTTTCGGATACGATTAGCCCTACAGTTCAGACTCCCATGGTTTTGAATCTGATTTCACAAGTGCAATACAAAATAGATAAACACAGATGAGTCTAAATCTAACAAATCTTTTGGAAAATCAATTTTTAATCAAAAATGCCAAAAATTGATTACTTTGCCAAATTTCAGAGTCGCCACCTAAATATTTTTGAGAAATTTAGAAAACCCAAGACTCGCGCCAAAAGCCACTTATCCGTCATCGCCAGAGTGGCTAGGCTCGGGAACTTAGGCATGAGAGAGAAAGGTCATGATTTGAGCACCCCTCTCACCCGATCAAAAATCAGTCTCTACTAATCATGATGTGATTTTTTATTTACATTATATGCTCTTATTCTGATTATTATACTATCTTTACTAGGTGATGCACACAAGTGTAGACCACTTCACAAAATTTGGAATGAATTGATTTTATGTCTGTTTTGAAAAGTGTTTTGAATACATGTCACTTGAAAAAACGAGCTCATATTTACATTAATCAATTTATTCCAATTTTAAGTAAAAAGCCTTCATCCACCGGCATTTAAACAGGCATATCAACTAAGCATTTAGCCTCACGGTAGTTATGCTCGCCATGGCAACACTAACATACGTGCACTATGCTAAAGCAATAAATGCTCACCTAGTACTCAAAGGCAAGCCAAATAAAACAAAATAATTAGAGGAAATGCATGCTCCTAAATAATGCAATATGACTAATGAGACACACACATTACGTAAATGATAAGTTCGGCTATTAGCATGGCATGTGAATCAATTCAAGGCATGCAAAAGAACACGCATTTTGATTTACTGAGTTGGAAATTGACATCGGTCAGTACGATGAGCCGAACCCTAATGCATGCAAAACAAGTGGAAGCAAGTTATGGAAAATGCTAAGTAAGTATGATGCTACATGCTATCCATCATAAGCGAGTAAAAAAAAAGGGAGAAAGAAATAGGGATTGGAAGACATACACTATATTGTTATATATTTGCCCTCGCACAAGAGGGTCTGAATAAATGTCCTAGCTAATTACCAAATTAACTAACTGTTACAATGCCAACATAAATGAATCAACTACACTAGCTAATTATTTATAAATTAGAACTAACTAATTAATTACAACACAAAATTAATTAACCATTCTAACTAACTAATACAAAAACTAACTAATTAATTACAATACAAATTAATGAGCTAATTAATTATTACAATCCTACTAAACATAATTTAACGGGTCCCGAGAAGTGAGGAATGGCTCATGCATGAATGCAAATTTTCCACCCAAAAATGCCCTCTATTTAGCTACCAAAATACTCTTGTTTTACAGTCAGAAGATTGAACTTTTTTTTTTTCCAGCCTCTGCTCTGTTCTGCAGGAAAAAGGACACTACCCGACTGAAAAAGGAGGCCGGCCATCTAGAAGAAGTGGTTAGTTGTATAGTGAGGTGGCCGGCCGGCCACTAGTTTTTGTTATTACCCTGCTGCAACAAACAAGAAACAGAGCACAAACAGAGTATTTTCAGAGGATGTTTGTCTACCCTACCTCTCCTTATCATCAAACAGATCAAAGGATGGGTAGGCTTGATTCGCAAACCATCAATTGACACAAATTCATTGTGTGATGATTTATAGATCAAAGGGCAAAAACTCAATAAATGAAGCTAAAAGACCAGCAAAACCTCCTCTCTATCATGGAATTGATCAGGGTAAGTTGTAGACCTTCAATCTTGATTCATTATCATCATTAACAAGTATGAAACGACTCAAGACTCAATGGGGTTCAGTTAACGTCCAATTGAACCCAAGTTGATTTTATTATCTTGTTCCATTTTAGTCCAATTTTATTGCCTCTTTTAATTATATTTCCATTCCTTAGTCATTGTAGTCCAAAAATGAATGGTTAAGTCCACTAAATGGAGAGAAGTGTCAAACAAGAAGTTGTTTTGGGCATGAAAGAGATGTAATGCCTTGGTAATGAACCTCCGAAGAGATTAAACCATTAAGCAAGGAATGGTCTCTTTCTCAAGCTTAAACAACACTCGGTTGAAACAATGCTCAAAGAAATAAAAGCCAAGAAAAAAGGGAGAGTGTAGAGATGGTTAGAGGTGAACACCAATATGAAAAGCATAAAATAAATGCTATCAACTCAAATAGGTTGGTGTCTAATGCCTAAAACACCAAACCTATAAGGACCATTACACTACAAGCATGCTATACAAAGCACAAACAAAGTGAACAACCTAAAACAGTCCTAAAATAGCTAAAAACCGTGCTGAAATTAAGGTAAAAACAGTTAAAAGAGTAAGCTAAAATAATGAAGACGTTAAGCTAGTAAACAAGCCAAAGTAGAGGTGGCTAACATCTCCATTTTTGGGACTTAAAAACAACATTTTTAGCTTCTGAAAACCTCTGAAAATTAGTGGTAAAAAGGTGGGAAAAAAAGTTGAATAATAGATGGGAAACACAAGGGCAAAAGCATAAGAGACAAGGTTCAAAGAGGGATGGGTCACCCCCTACCTTTGATAGCTTTAAGCCACAAATTTCAGCCCATAAAAATAATGGAAAAAAGGTCCAAAAACAGCAAGTAAAGATAGAGAAGAAGTAGTGCAAACAGGCTAGGAGTTATAGCTCTTGAAGAGGAGTAACAATTTGATTCACAAACCAACAATTCCTCACCCTCAAGTGCTGAAAATCAAGCACAATAACCTCAACAAGGAGCCCTAAAAATTAGGTTTAGGGAGTGTAGAGAGAGGATGTATAGGTTGCCAGATAGATAGAGAGATATATATATATATTTTTTCAAGAATTTTGCTTCACCAAAATTTTCTAACTTCATTTCAAGAGCAGTGGTTAAGTATATATAGAAAAATATGTTACTATCTTGGAAATATCAGTATAGACACAGCTCGAGCAGTGCATACACCTGTGGAGACAGCTGGCAGCAAAATATCTATTTTACCAGAACAAGTGGCCAGCCAGCCACTAAGGGGATGGCCTTACACTCACTTCTGGCCAACCGGCCACTAGTGGGCTTGCAAGCCTTTGAGTGGTCAGGCTTGGAAAAATGCTACTTTGGTCCAAAACTGGTGCAAGGTTTATAGCCTGCTGAGGAAATCGAGCACTCGACAAGCGTATAAATCATCATTGGGTGATCAATTAGAGGCGCCCAAGCCTTAAGGGCGGTCCAAAATGAGGTGTCTACAGTTGACCCTCTTTGACAGAGCTCGTAGACATGAAATGACGTGAGTGAATGTCAAAGCCTAGAGCCGACCCATTTTGACAAGGCCGTAAGACTTCGGCAAACAATCAAGACATAAAGGTAAATTGGTCGAACCCAAGGGTTGCCTACGTATCCCTTTGCATGGAATCAAACCAGCGTAGTTCAGGGGCAGAATAAGAAATGATACAAATATGATGCAATGAAACAGTTGAGAATACAAACGAGCACACCGCCTGGAAGTTATTAAGATGAGACTCAATGCAATACAACAATTGAAATCAATAAATGAGAAAACTACACTTCCACGTATCAAAAACAATCCAAACCACACTTCCGCGCGGAAAGGTTAACAAGAGACAAGCCAAGCTACACTTCCACGTAGAGATGCTAACAAGAACAAACCAAGCCACACTTCCGCGTAGTAAGGTGATCCTAACTACACTACCGCGTAGAGAGAATAACAAAACAAACCAAGCCACACTACCACGTAGAGAGGATAACAAAACAAACTAAGCCCCACTACCGCACAGTGAGATCCTAACTACACTACCGTGTGGAGAGGATAACAAAACAAACCAAGCCACACTACCACGCAGCAAGCTGATCTTAACTATACTACCGCGTAGAGAGGATCGAGAACAACCAAGCTACACTTTCGCATAGTGTGGTACAAGAACAAACCAAGCCACACTTCCGCTCAACAAGGTGATCCTAACTACACTACCGCATAGAAAGGATAACAAAACAAACCAAGCCACACTACTACGCAGCGAGGTACAAAAACAAACCAAGCCACACTACCGCACATCAAGGTGATCCTAACTACACTACCGCGTAGAGAGGATAACAAAACAAACCAAGCTACACTACCGCGCAACGAGGTGATCCTAACTATACTACCACGTAGAGAGGATCGAGAACGACCAAGCTGACTTCCTTATAGCATGGAACAAGAACAAACCAAGCCACACTTCCGCGTAGCAAGGTGATCCTGACTACACTATCACGTAGAAAGGACCAAGAACAACCAAGCTACACTTCCGCATAGCGTGATACAAGAACAAACCAAACCATACTTTCGCGTAGCGAGGTTAAGGAGAGAAAACCCAAATCACACTTAAGTGACAAGGGTGGATACAAGAATGAAAAGCACGACGAACACGAATGCGATGCAATGCGATATAATTGATGTGAGTAAAATGACGATGCATGCTCCATGAAGCATAATAGATAACAAACATAAGATGTAATGCATGTTCTATGCAAGATAATAGACACGTGAACTGAAATGATAGACAAAAAGCGGTATATGAAGACACCTCACAACAATCTCTAATTCACCACTTGGAGGCTCTTCAAAATTCTCAAAAAGGATAAAACTCGCTCTAACTTGAGATCGGGACACATTCGTGTACCGGAGACACAGTGGGAATTGGAACGGTGCAACTGGAGCACAATTTCGGGACCCTCGGAATCTGCACCAACCTTAAATACCTCAATTCTTCTTCCCCAGATGAAAACATGACCTCTTATACACTGTTGGGACAAGAGAACAACAAAAACCAACCCAAGACCACAAAAGGGGCCAGCCAGCCACAAATGGGGGACGGCCAGCCACAGAAGGGACAGCCGGCCACCCATGGCTTTTTGGGGGATAATATGCTACTTCAACTCAAGTCTTTATAAAACAACACCTAAGCTCCATTTTGCACACACACACACACACACACACAATTGAAAATCCTTTCCCTCTCTCTCTAGGTGTTTTTCTCTCTCTAGATTCACGCTTTATACGCGTTTTCCAAAACCCCACGCAAAATTTTTTCGTAAAACACTTTTGGTCCTCTACATTTTGAACCAATCAAAATTTGTTTTCATTGATTTTTTCAGGTTTTCATCACTTTGGGCTTATTTCTCTCGAGTTTTTCTTGGGTTTCGTGAGTTTTCCTGGGTTTTGACTTTTTCTAGTTTTTCTTTTTCCCCATTGTCTCTATTTTCTCCAATTTTCACCACCTTTTCACCCACTTTCAGATGGTGAATGATATCCCACATGACAGTGCCCCTCCTAAGGTACTCGTGCTTCCACCTATCACCGAAGTAGAGGAGCCAGCAGTTGATAAGGCCGACGGAGTGGCAGAGGACATCGCTGTAGACCCTGAGGCAAAGGAGATCTTTCCTCTAAGGCCTAAGCCCGAGCTACTACTACTAAGATTGCGTCCATTCGACCCAACCACTTATCACCCATGCACGCACCTGATGGCCCTCGGATGCATGCTACACTTCGATGATTCTGTTGGCGACTTGCGTAAGGATGTTTTGTTGAGAGAGCGGACCTCCCATATTTCTCACAGCTCTATTGAGGTACAAACCTTGCTTCCATGCATTTTACCTGTTTTGCCATTTCATCACTGCCTTTCATCTGACTCATTCTTCCTTGTCGTAGGATGACTCTCATTCCTTGAGAGGATACAGGGCGGTGACAGCTAGAGAGTGGTACCAGAGCTTCCCGCTCAGGTCCGCGAGTTGGTTGACAAGGCGGGCTTTGGCTTGTTCTGCATTGGACTCTCATGACACTTGGCCAACAGGGCCTTACTCGGAGCTTTGGTTGAGAGGTGATAAGACACCACTAACTTCTACTTTTCTTCCACTGGGGAGATGACGATGACCCCCTACAATTTTTAGATGATCACCGGCTTAGGTGTAAGGGGTGATTCGATCCCCTTTGATTTGGATATGGATCGATGGGAGGCAACATGATGTATTTGCTCAGAGCACGCCCTACTTTAGATACACTGGCGATGGTGTGATAAAATTGGTTTTACGAGCGCTTCTACGGGAGCCGGCTAGAGACACAAGAATAGGTGGAGCAATACACGTGGGGCTTTCTTATATATCTTGTTGGTACCACCTTGTTCGCGAACAGGTGGAATACCGTGGGGCTGTATCTGCTAAGTGCCCTTGTGACATTGCCTCAGGTGTGATTCTACGCCTGAGGGGGCACTAGCCTTGCCACTCTCTATGGATACATGAGCTCCGATTCCCACATGAAAGGGAACAAGGTTGGAGGCTATTGAAGAGCCTGGGAGGTGCACACTGCACTTTCCATCTCAGTTTATGTTTTCTGTTCATACTTTCTTCTTTGCATTTTCTACCTTTATTTCTATCTACACTCGTGCTTTCTGCTTTGCGCTTTCTATCTTTTGTTTATACATGTTGACTCACACAACTGATCTCTTCTTGTAGCTATGGGTCTATGCCTATTTCCTGGTCCTCGCCCCAGTGATAGTGGATGAGATAACACCGGCTGTGCCCTACTTGCGGTAATATGATGGTAGGTGTCGCCTCAGGCGCCATGACAACATGACCTTTGCCTCAGGTAATTCGAAACTCAATCGTTCCTACTTTATTTCCATTGCTACTGCTCTAATCCATATTCTGACAACTGACAGCAAGTAACAACTTGTAAATTCTCTATTTGCAGATCATATGGCAGTCGTGGACGATGATGTCGGCTGGAGTACAGGACCAGTACGCTATATCTTGGGCTACCTCCCGGTACCGGATCTTGATGGAGGGCCCATTTTGCCAAACTTGGTTTCTGGGCGAGAGAATCGCGTGGCAGACTTTGGGTCTACCTACTTCAGTCGTTCTAACCCCGCCCCCAACATCCATAAGAATAGTCAATAGCCTTCCAATTAAGGCTACCACTCAGTAGATGGTGGGGCTGGATGCCGATTTCTTCAGAGGGAAGGGCGGTTACATGACTTTCATTCAGACACATCTTATGCCACCCCTAATCAGAGTTTGTGCAGGTGGCATTGCAAGTGCCCCTTGGCTAGAGAGGTTGCCTAGGAGGCTGAGACTGATGTTGGTGGGCCCCTCCTACTGTTTATGCAGCCGGTTGGCCAACGATTCCTACCATGATACCTTGTTGACAGTCGAGCAAGATAGCCTATCAGATCTTAATAGAGCCATCGGAGGCGGAGCATGGGTATGTCAGAACTTTGAGTGCACTGCAAGTACGGACTACGCTTTACAGCTTGCATCTTGCATTTCTCTTTTTTGGATAGTGATTACTCAAATTCACTTGCAGGCACTCACTGAGTACACAGAGGGTCTCCTTAAGCTGGTTGCCTCTTTGGTTCACATGGTACAGAGGAGAGAGACGCTGCTCGCTCTTCACGGTATCCAGGTATTCTCTCTTCTTCTCATGCATTTTATTGCTTACCCGTACTGTTCTGCACCACACTGCACCGACAGGCCATTCTCAAGTGATACTAATACTGATATGCTGACATACATTTTGATATTGCCTCACACTGCACTGACACACTGAACTTATGTTGAATCTACCTTCTGCATCATACTCATACCCGCAACATACTCTTACTATACCTGATACTCTGATGCTTATTTTTCAGATCCTACCTGCACCTATGGCACCAACGGCACCGGCAACACCTACGACACCTTCCCCAATGGCGAGGATGAGAAGCAAATAGGCCCCAGCTCACAGCCGAGATGAGCGTCAAGGTCGGAGCAGAGGTAGCGGTGCTCAGGGTCAGAGTAATGGGTCCCAGACATAGGAGATCTCCTCCTTCTCGGAGCCTATATTGAGTGAAGAGATCGTCAAGACTAGCAGCACTGAAGAGGCTATGAGCTAATGCTCTAAGTCTGAAAGCGATGATGATGATGCTGACTATGTGTCAGGGAGCGAGGAGGATACTGATATTGGTTCTAAGTCCGGGGGTGAAGATAGTGACGCCAGCTCTGGCTCAAAGTCCCATTCTTCTGATGATGATAGTGGTGCCGATGGCGATAATGCCCCTGAGTGCCCTCAGATGAAGAGGACGAAGAGGGCCTCTCAAGATTGATGCAACCGATGCAGATTTTTGTACTCTTTTAGCATCGTAACCGGCCAGTAATCCTTATATTACCAAAGGCCTCTTAACAAAATTTCATGTAAATAGGGGCTGCAAAAGCAAATATGTAAACATACATAGTCCATTGAGCTGTGAAGATATACATGGGACAGATCATTTTAAACTTCTATCAACTTACAAGTGACGTCAAAAGATATAGTAATTACACATCACTTCATACACTATACATACAAGTAGGACTTGTCCATAGTCAAAACAAAATAACCAAATTCTAAAATACAAATGAAGTATGGCCACGGGACTTGACTTGATCCGGAACCTCCTCGGGAGGCGCAAATAGGTGGCTGACAAAACGAAATTCCAGGCCATCAACTTTGAGCCTGGACACACGCCTGATCACCTACATACATAATATAAATAATGATCAGGAGCCCAGTGAATAATAACAAAGTAAAGGGTTTTAATGAATGATGTCCATCATAGAGTTAAAAATCAAAGACTTATACAAATTCAGATTTCAAATCAGAAACAGATTCATATAATTGTTCGTATTCATTTTCAAAGTTCATACATTTCACATCATAGTACGTGGCACATCCATTAGCATAAGCAAATATGATGACCCATAAAGGGACAACCGTGAAGGCATTTTGATAACCTATAAAGGGACGGCCATGAAGGCGTTCTGATGACTTATGAGCACAGAGACGTTTCTGATGACCCATAAAGGGACGCAAAGTATCACATGATGCTATGGATGCCACGAGTACATTTCAGGAACTTGGACGATCATTCATTCACACAAAACATAGCATATTCAGAAAACTGATCAGTTCATATCATTAAAAAAAAAATAATAAAAAAAAAAATAATCAAAGTCTAACATAACTTTGCAGAGTTATTACTCACGAATAACAGATGGCTCCAAATAGACGAATAGAGTAAGCAATTTAAATATCTTAGGGCACGTGACCTACACAGGTACAAAACGAATACATACAAAATTGCACACCCGGAAACATTAACTTAATTCTTCTTAGTCTTGGTATGTCTCTACTTCTTTGTCCTCATTATGGTGTCTTAAACATGACCTAGGAATGCTTAGGATGCAATGAGGATGCCAAAATGCGTGGGAAAACACTTGGTGAAATTCTTGAAAATAGAGTCCCCGCTCGAGCGTAGCTTTCCACTCTCGAGCAGACTAGCAAACATGTGAGGAGGCCGCTCGAGCTAAACCTTCCACGCTGGAGCAGTCTGCAAACTTAGAAAAGTACTAGTTATGTGATTTGCATGCTTGACGAACGCTTGACGGTCGCTCGAGCGTGAGACTCAACTCCCTGCTCGAGCGCAACTTTTGTGCTCGAGCGGTCTGGAAAACATGAAACTTCTAGGAGTATGCATCTTACACTCGAGTGGACTTCTGGTCGCTCGAGCGAAGATACGAAAATAAAGGTGGCCGCTCGAGCGTGAGGTCTTCCGCTCAAGGGGAAGTGCAAAATCTGAAATTTTCAGATTGCACTCCCAAGCTCCAAACTCGAATCCAATGGTGAAATTCATGTTCTTTTGGGTGGAAAACTTAAGACAACTTATGTAAACTTGGAGAACTTAGTGAATTTAGGATTGGTTCGCAAAACCAAGGTTCAAGAGCATATGAATTGTGCAAAATTCAAACTCAAAGCTTTGAAACATAACATGCATTAGTTGTTATAAACTTCAACCCCTCCAAAACAAGATCAAAGGAGGTCCAATGGTGAGAAATGCTATGGATTCTTCAAACCATGCTAGAATTACAACATGCTGTAGCACGTCCGCGGGGGACCTCGCGCTACAGTTCGGACTCGATTTGTGTCACGGTTCTAAATCTGAACCAAAGAGTCCAAATCCGGCAAATCGTTTGAGAAAACAGATTTTTGAAAAGTAGTGCCAAACATGGACTGCTTTGCGGTCTGAGTCGCCACCTAAATATTTTTTAATTGAGAAATTTAGGAAACACTGACTCGGTGCCGTAGGCCACATGTCTCATCACCAAAGTGGTCTTGGCTCGGGAGCTTGGGTACGATCGGGGAAGGTCAGCTATGAGCACCTTTTCGCCGGTCCAAGACCGCCTCTACTAACCGTGATATCCGTTTTTGAAAACATTATGCGTTCTTATTCCGGTTATTAACCTAAAATTACTATGTGATGCGCACAACACAAAAGTATAGACTAGATCGCCTAACTTGGAAATAAACATTGCATATCCGTTTTGTCTCGAAAAACGTGTTAGATTTTGCTACTCGCAAGTAGGCTAAAATACGGATTTCAATGAGTATTCCCAACTCAAGTAATCCAACCTCCACCCACAGGCATTCAAACAGTTTATCATGTAAGCACTTAGCCGCATGGCAAGCATACTGTTATGGTAAACATTCACACGCATGTGGTATGCTAAAGCGTAAAATACTTACATCGTACTCCGTGCCAAAATAATAAACTAGTTAGCAAAACATGCATGACCTAGTTCATGTTAAATGGCTAATGCATCACACACAGGAGTGCAATCTGAATAGGCTCGGCTAACCCTAAACATGGCATATGAAATGCGCGAATAGCACGTATTCAATTTGGAATTGAAAGTACGATGCAGTTTGCATGATGTGCCGAGCCCGATGCATGTAAACAAATGCATGAATGCACACATGCATTGCATGAGGTATGCTAAAATAAGTATGCCCTAATCTACCATAAGCAGGTAAATAAAAGGGTTAGAAAGAAATGGGGGTTGGAAGACATACACCCACTCACACACACTTATTACATTTGCGTCCTCGCTCGGAGGGACCAAAAGAATAATATACAAAACCGAATAAATAATTAACTATCCTAGCTAATTAAATATTACAAATCAATTAAATTAAATAAACAAACTAATTAATCTATTTAAGCGATAAATGCCTCGGAAGGAGGGCCGTGTGCGCCAGGACTCGCTCGGAATCCTGCTTCAGTGCAGGTTGCCTCTGTTTCCTCTGCTCTTCATCTCAGAAAATTGCCCAAATCTCAGGGATGCCTCTCAGGGCATTGGAGATCCTGCCGGTTGGAGGGATTAGCCATCGGTGAAGAAGGAGGCCACCCGACCTTGAATTTCTTATCGGCTGCCCGGCAGCTGACTAAAAAGTGCGGTCGGCACAAAATCCTGCAGAACACAACTCACAGTGAGAGGGAAACAACATACAAGGCAATGCAATTCAAGCTTTTTATGCACCAAACACATCCCAAGTCATGCTATGGACTTAAGAGGGGATGCGCCTCGATTCCCGGGCCACCAATCGCGCATTTCTATGCATGATGGTCCTAAGAACCAAGGGTGCAAATTCAATGTCAAATGTATGCAATTCAAACAAAGGTGCCAAACCTCTATCAAACTCACTTCGAGAGGCCTAACATGCACAATGCCAATGTAACCCTAAACATGTCATCTAGCATGCAATATGGCAATACAATGCAAGAATATTGTTGTGTAAACATATAAGCATGCAAGGCAAATTAGGAATGGACTTACACATGAATTGGACAGCTCTAAAAGGCCCAAGAACAGTGGCCAAAGTGCCTAGAAAATGAGACCAAATACACACACACACATGCAAGTGTGAAGGCCTAAGACTTAGGCATAAACAAGCAACATTCAAGCACACTTAAGAAGGCCAAACATGGACTACTAGCATGCATTAATAACTCAAATTCATACAAAAATGATGCTAAATCATGCGATGAAGCATGCCAAATAGAGCATGCAAATGGCCTTAGGCTTAAGGCAAGCCAATAAGACATTAAACCACACTTAGCACAATCATACATGGCAATACTCAAGCACTTAAAGACAAAGTTTTAACACATAAAACTAAGCCTAAATGACCACCTAGATGGCATCTAGGAAGCATGGAATCTAAGGCATGCAATAAGGCCTAAACATAGAGCATACAAGACATACTCTTAAAAGCATTAACAAGGCCACTAAAGCAATCAAACAAGCATGTATGAAGGACTGAAATGGCATGCAAGATGGTTCCAACCATCAAAAATAGAAACAAGCATGATGTATTGCCTATTCATGCTTTTGAGGCCAACAAGCCAAATACAAAGAGGCTACCAAATGCATGATGAGATTGGCCAAAATAGCTATGGAATGAGCTAAATCATGGCAAAATAAGCTTACAAGCTTCACAAACCTAAGCTTAAAACATGCTAGAAAATAGGGTAAACAACCTAGTCATGTTAAGGCATAAAAGAGGCATTACAAGGCAACTATACTAAGCATGTATAGGAGACCAAAACCAACTTGAAAACATGTTATATCATAGTAATATAAGCATAGAAAACAAGCCAAACATGCTCAACACTCACTCAAACATGAAGCTCCTTAAGGAAGCAAAATTTGCCATTTTCAAGGACATCAAGGAGAGGGGGTGACCCTCTCCTTTCTAGGACTTTATGGCACCATCTCCACCAGAAATCCTCAAGATTTCAGTGGTGGAAAGGCCCAAGCACACAAGTCCCGGATCTCTCCAAAATAGCACAAAAAAATGACCTTTTCAAGGTCTAAGGGTGGTCAAACTTGCTCAAACCACCAAGCACCCTTAATGAACAATAAAGAGGACTTGAAAACAGAGATTTTATGTGTTAATCACTAAGCACAAAAACTGTTTTAAACTAAGTAAAAACAAGTTGCAAGAATGGGGTAAAAAGTGTAAGTTTCTCACCCTTGATGACTACCTTCACAAAGGTTGTTGGTGTTGCCTCCTTGAGCTCAAAAACCACCAAAAACTCCAAGAACAACCTGCTGGAGCCTCAGTTCCAAGAAGAAAGGTGGGACACTAGGTGCTAGTGTGCAAAAGTAAGCACAAAACACCTAGTTTGCAAAGAGAAAGAGAGAGATATAGAAGTTATATCTATTCTAACCCTAAAACCAGAGCTCTAGCTCTCTAACAATGGCTAACCCTCTGAAAATTGCTAACCCTAAGTCAAGAGGGAGAGCTTTCCTCTTATAGAACTTGTAAGCTTACAAGCTAAGCAAACAAGACCTCATCCCTCCATACACGTGTATGGAGGGGAAGCAAATGCTCAAAAGCTGTCTGAAAATATCTCAGAAAGCAAGTGCACAGTGGTCGGCTGGGCAAATTGGTCATTTCGCCCAAAATAGTGCCGACCGGCACAAAATAGTGCCGGTGACAACTCTGACCGGTGGCCTCTAGCCCCACCGGTGGTGTGTGGGGATGCCTCATAAAGCATTCCACCCCTCAAACAAAACACAAGTGTTTGGTGCAAAACCAAACACAAGCAATCGAGTTCGGAGGTTACGAGGCAAGGCTCGCATAGCGAGAACTCAAGGAACTCCAAACGAACACAAACATGGATAATCACCGAGTGTTCCAGCGGTGACGTCCAAGTCTTGAGGACGGTCAAAAATGGGGTGTCTACAGTTGCCCCTCTTTGACAGAACTCGAAAGTCATAACAATGACGGGAGTGAATGTCAAAGCCCAGAGACGACCCATTTTTGACAAGGCCGAAGACTTGGACAAACATACAAAGCGCAAATGGTTGAACTCGCAAGCTGCCTACGTATCCCTTTAGGAATCAAACCAGCGTAGTTCAAGCACAGGCACACATGCCAAGGATAAGATATGCGCCCGTAGGCAGGGGCAAAATGCAACTGAAAATGCAAGAAGCCGAGCATAACTTATGATCATGCAAAGAAAGCTGTAATGAAGCATACATGCGACAGTTATAAGCTAACATGCAACAGTCTACACTACAATGTAGAAAGGATGTAAGAGAATTATGCAATTCTCAAAACGTCTCACGCGGAGGATACAATACCTGTGCGGCTCGCCTGGTTCCACCGGCGGTAAATGAACCGTACATACAATATCGTGCCTGAAAAGAAAGCAAACTTAACAGGTATAATATTGTTAGCAAAATGCATGACATATGCAATGCGAATGACGAATGATATGCAATATATACAAAACTATATATGAATAATGCAAATGAAAAATGTAGTGCAATTAAAGCTAATGCGAACTACGTGCAGGGCAATTGAATCATGATTCAAACCGGAGCGGTTCGAAACCACACAAATGTCAAATAGATTGATGGAGGTGACAAGTCCGTGTCCCATAGAACGATGTCTGATCTATGGGGAATACGCACGGATACAAGAACAAGTATTGGGTGGAATGACATAAGTGGGGTGACGACCCGCTGGGGTGAGAATAATGATCCTAATACCGGATGCAACGACTACACTACAATGTAATGGAAATGGATACAAATGGATATGGCACGCGGGCCAAACCGTATTTTGCCTAGGAAAGGCATGTACGCATACAAACCATGTCTAACACAGAAGCGGTGCCGCTACCCTCAAAGCTCGGACACAAAAGCTCGACGACTGTGTTTTGACACGAAAAATATGGGCACATACCAGACCAAGCTCAACTTGGAAAGGCGCAAGCCAAGGATGGAAGATGATGCAGTTGGAATGCATGCGATGGAATAGATACAATGGATATGGCACGCGGGCCAAACCGTATTTTGCCTAGGAAGGGAATGTACGCATACAAGCCATATCTAGCACAGAGCTTCTGCATACAGAACTGTGCTTCGACGTGAAAGGTATAAGCACATACCAGACCAAGCTCAACAAGGAAAGGTGCAAGCCATAGATGGAAGATGATGCAGTGAAATGCATGCAACTATAATGCAATAGAAATGGATATTTACAGAAAATGCATGACATATGCGCTATACTATAATGGAATGCATGACATATGCATGGTTTTCGTTTGTTTTTGAATTTTGTAAAATGCATGACATATGCAATAGAATTGATGATGCATGGGATGCATGTTTTTTTTTTGAATTTTTGAAAATGCAACGTGATATATGCAATAGTATTTATGATGCATGGAATGCATGTTTTTTGTTTTTTGAAAATGCATGACATATGCAATAGTATTTATGATGCATGGAATGCATGTTTTTTTGTTTTTTGAAAATGCATGACATATGCAATAGTATTTATGATGCATGGAATGCATGATAAATGCAATGTGATGCAATGGCTGCGATTGCAGTTTTCCCTATTCTACCAACGGGGTGATATGCTAGGTTGGTTCAGTATCCAGAATCGAGACGTAAACACGCCGCCTCAACCTATGGGGCTTCCATACAGATTTCAAGCCGAGGGTACATCCCCCTGGGTATTTAAACCAGACTTTAGTCTCGGAAATTCCGAACCTTTGCGTTCTAGGCATAAGCCATTCAAACTCTAGTTTTCACCGTCCCCATTGGTCTCCTAGGAACTCACCGCTAGCACAGACAGGTGGCTTTACCAGACCACCGAAAGTCGTTCGGGCACGACAAACACCAAAGGAATTGCACCTTCAGAGGATTTAAGGTCTCCTAGACCGGGATGTGTAATGTATGCATGACAATGCATGTTCTTGAAATCTTGGCATGCGCGGCTTTGAGATGCATGATAATGCAAATGAGCGGGTTTAAGGTCTTGCCGGACCTAGGGGGGCAACCGATGAGGTGCGCTAAACAATGCGATGGAATGCATGCCAAATGCAATGAGGTGCACACCTTAATGCACCGGAGGTTTTACACCTTCCGAGGATTTAAGGTCTCCTAGACCGCGCGTGTTTTTTTTGGTCCCGCCGGACCGTGCGTGTTTAAGGTCTCGCCAGACCCGGAGGGGTAACTGTTACACAGTACCCAAGTGTATGCGATGCAAATGGGGCAAATGAGACGTGCGTGCCTCAAAAGATGGAAAATGAAGTGCAAAACGAGGCGTACGTCCCTTGAGATGCAATGAAATGCGAAATGAGACACACGTGCCTCATTTGATGGAAAATGAAGTGCAAAACGAGGCGTACGTGCCTTGAGATGCAATGAAATGCGAAATGAGACACACGTGCCTCATTTGATGGAAAATGAAGTGCAACACGAGGCGTACGTGCCTCGAGATGCAATGAAATGCGAAATGAGACACACGTGCCTCATTTGATGGAAAATGAAGTGCAAAACGAGGCGTACGTGCCTTGAGATGCAATGAAATGCGAAATGAGACACACGTGCCTCATTTGATGGAAAATGAAGTGCAAAACGAGGCGTACGTGCCTTGAGATGCAATGAAATGCGAAATGAGACACACGTGCCTCATTTGATGGAAAATGAAGTGCAAAACGAGGCGTACGTGCCTCGAGATGCAATGAAATGTGAAATGAATGTGACGAGGTACACCTCAGTGTACCGAAGGCCTTGCACCTCCCGAGGATTTAAGGTCTCCTGGACCGTGCGTGTTTTTGGTCCCGCCGGACCGTGCGTGTTTTAAGGTCTCGCCAGACCGGATGGGCGCGCCGATGGAATGCATGCCAAATGCAATGAGGTGCACTCCAATGCACCGGAGGTTTTTACCTTTTTCTTCCGAGAAGGTCTCCTAGATCGCTGTGCAGCTTCCCGCCGACCGCCGCGGCGCGGCGTCTAATCTTATCTCTCCGGGGCATGAAATGGGGCAAACGAAGCGCGTGAGGTAGCACACCTCACGGGACTCAAGATGAAATGCAAAATGAGGCAGTATGACACGCATGCCGTATGATAATGCAAAATGGTGCAAGTCGCAAGGGACGTGCAAGATGGCGTGATACGATACGCCGGGAAATGCGATGGATGCGCGTAACGCACACGGGGCAACTTTTGAATCTCTGTAAATGACAAAAGGATACAAAAGGATACAATCTCTGCTTGAATTTGAGTGCCACGCACAGTAGAGACGGTCCGAAGTCAAAACGGAGGCCGGTTGAGCATCGGGGATGCATTTTATTGCACTTTCTTGAGCTATGAAGACCCAAAACTCCTCAATTTGCCTAAAAATGGCCTTGGGAACACCACCGGCTGGGTGGGGTGATCACCGGCTACCACCGGCTGCATGAACTCATCTATCGGCACAAAAATGTGCCGACCGGCACAAAATAGTGCCGACCGGCCAAAAATGACTGATCGGGGGCAGTTTTGCCATTTTGCCTTGGGTTTTATAAAATAGGGTTCCAAACCCTATTCTAATCACTTCCCTTGCGCCGAAAATCCCTCCCCCTTCTCTCTAGAGTATTTTCGACCCTCGATCCTCGCATTTTCTCGCGTTTTACGTCATTTTCGTCGTCCGATTCGCGAATACCTTCGCGTTTCGAACACTTTGAACCGAATATTTCTCCATTTCGGTGTTCCTTTCGCTATCTTCGCTCTTTCGGGACTTGTTCCCCTCGATTTTCTCTTAATTCTTGTGTCTTTTCACATTCCGACCCTTCCGGCCATTTCCGACCCTCTCGGGGTTGACCTTCTCGGTTGACTTTTCGTATTCCGACCCGGTTTTCCTTTTCCGGCCATTTTTCACCATCATTACCCATGGCAGACGATATTCCACACGTCGGGACTCCCCCGGACCATGAGATGGACCCCGGGGTCGAGCTCCTCCCGTTGAGCGAGCGCCCATTCGATCCGGCGACCTATCGCCCGGCCATCCACGTGCTACCACCCGATGGACTTCGCCATTTCCGCGGCTTCGACAGAGTTTTGGACCCCGAGCTTCTGCTGCGCGAGCCGGCCTCCCACTTGTCTGCTGGTGCCGTCGAGGTAACATTCTGGTCTTTTATTTTCTGCAATGTAGGATTTCCTGTCAACTGCCGTAGCTAACTGAACCCATTAATCGCTTGGATTACGATGTCTTTGTCTTGTAGTCGATTGTAGACAAACTCATAACTGACATCTGTTTAGGACCGACGCACATGCATACACACTGCATTAGTCTGAATCACCCAAACACATGGCACACATTGCACTGCCAATTCGCCGACACCTGGCGCTTATTTGATTCTGAAAACTCGCACGCATGCTAGATTTGCACAAAACTACACCAACACGCGGACACATCACACGTTGTAGTTTACTGAAACATATCGAGACCTGGCTTCTATTTGAACGTTGAAAAGCGCACACACACGCTGTTTACACCAACCCTCACAGGAGCACTGACATGCCACAGACCGTGGCCCGTCCACTGGTAAGCTGAAACCCGATATCTGCTTGAATCTGGAAAATGTGCACATATGCACCGTATCTGCATGCTAACCTTCACAAACATACTGATACATCACAGGCTGTAGTTCATCGCAAAGACTGCTGAAACCCGATATCTGTTTGAATCAAAAATGTGCACATGCACCAAGCTTAATCGAGCATCTAAAACACCTTGGCCTTCACGGGTTTGTAGTTTACTATAAGCACCGGCACCGGTTTTGTTTGAACTTTAAAGATAATCAGACGCATACTAGATTTATACCAATGCATATCTTCATATGGCTTTGCAATTTCTTGACTCAGGAGACTCCCATACTCTCATGGTATGGGAACATTACGCCGTGATTGGTATCTTGCATTTGCCCGACGCCGTTAGCGATTATGGACCGGGCGGGTACTTTCTGCGAGGACTATCCAGACTCTCCACTTGCGACCTCTTCTTGCCGCTCTGGCGAGAGGTGGTGGGACACCACCGATTCTTTTCATCTATCGGCGGGGACATGACGATGACCCTTTCGACTTCTCGATGCTCGGCATCGGGGTGAAGGTGATCCGATCCTTTGACCTGAACATGGACGAGTGGATCGCCGCTCAGGTTTACTTGCTCGGCGGCGCCGCTTGTTAAATCCGGGTTTGTTCGCTATTCTGGTTCGAGGTGCGATTTAGTGCGGACCATCTTTGGTGGGCGCTTCGATGACCAGGAGGGTCTTGAGATATGCACGCGGCTTCGATGTTTCTTTGGGGACCACCCTATTCGCCGACGGGCGAACACCGTGCCTCTCTGCCTCCTCGGCCTTGGTGGACGTCCGACGGATTGTCTTGGTATATTTGGGGTGGTGCGGCTCGCCACCCTTACGGCTACATGAGCTCCGTCTCCCGTGGCGGCGGCGATTGCTCGAGACTCTTGGCGAGAGGAGGTATGTCTTCTTCTCGCTTTTCATTTCTGTTCGTACTTTTCGTACTCTGTACCTTGCACCTGCTTGTTCAGATATCTTGTACACTCGGCACACACATATACGCTTTATCTTGTTGCTCACCTTTGTACACCCCGCTCAATACAATGCACAACACACGGCTCTGTTATTTCTGTTTTATTCTGTACTCTGCTTTATTCTGATAACCGTACTGACGTCTGTTTTGCAGCTGTGGGTGTATGCCTACTTCCCCAGACTGGAGCCAGTACCGGAGACGGAGACCCCTCTGGTTGTCCCCTTCTCTCGCCCGTCTGACGGCGATGTGTCCGAGACCGGGATACTTTTAGCTTCTCCGTCGTTTCTTGACACCATCACCCCCGAGGTATGTTTTACTTGATCCGTTTGAAGCTTCGCTTTCATGTGTACATTCTGTCGATAGATAATCAAGCGTATTTCATTTGGTCGTCGCAACGTGGGCTCCACTCCCGGTGATACGAGGCAGTATGCGGTGCTACTGAGACCTCGCGCTCTGGGATTCTCTGGAGGGCCGGTCTGTCGAACTGGTACACTGGTGAGCGTTTCTTGCGTCAGACCACAGGATTGCCAGAGCGAGATAGTTCGATCCGGCCTCCCGAGCACATGAGGGACACCGAGAGATTTTCGTGCGAGATGGAGGACTACACTCTTGGTGGGCCATAGATGTGGATGCCTCTGAGGCGGCGAATATTCTGCACGTCCGGACCTTCTTGATCGGCCTCTGGCGGGGCTCCAGGTGATCGAGAGACTGCGGCGCCCGGGCGAGCAGAGAGTAAGGCGGGGCCATCCTGAGAGGGCTCGAGCTCATGGCGGAGGGGGTGAGAGGGGCGAGGGCGGGTGGCCCTTTACCTACTATGTTGACTTATAGAGGCGAGGCGGGGAGACCTACCAGATCCTTTGCTCCTCCTCCATTGGTCACGAGTTGGCGGCATTCAGACTTGCCTCCGGTATATATTACTTTATTTACGCATCTTGCATTGTCTTCTCATTTCAGTTCATTCAGATATCCTGAATCGATATATTTAATACTCTTGCAGACCTCCTCCGAGTATACCCGTCTGTCGGTGGAGCTGAATGCCTCCCTGCTGGGGATGCTGCAGCGGACTCTCGACGCTTTGTCGCCTACTTGCGGTATGTTTCTTGACCACAGTCTCGAATCATACTCTGTTTCGCACAATCTGCTTCACTGCACAAAAATCTGATAAACTGCTCACGGCTTTCATACATTGTACTCATACACTGCATTCTGTACTGATAAACTGCTCACGGCATTCACACACTGTACTCATACACTGCATTCTGTACTGATAAACTGCTCACAGTTTTCTGATGTGTTTGTTCTTCGTATTTTCAGCCTCCTTTCCCGATCCCTCCAGTGGGTGACACTGCTCCAGCTGGGCCTCCCGTCTCTACTCGGGATGGCAGGATCTTCCCTCGTACCAGAGGGGGACGTGGTCATGTGGGGAGCAGCTCACGAGCTCCAGTTCCAGGAGATGGGGAGTCGGAGGCGGGGACTGAGTCATTTGCGGAGGAGGCCGGGGATAGCTCAGGCTCGGGCTCCGACAGTGACGGCTCCGACGACGCTTTTGTGCTTCTGCCCAGGAAGAGGGCGAGGACTGATCCTTAGGCATGAGGCCTACTGCTGATGATGATGATTTTTGCTGCTTCTTTTCTTTATTTCTTTTCTTGTACTTTTCTCCTTTGGTAGATAGAGTGCTATGTCTTCGCCATGTGCAGATTTTTTGCTTTCCAAAACTATGTACTGGAAAAGATTATATATAAAACAAACTTTTTGTCTAAAAGAGTGTTATATCTGTATGTCTGCGTATACCTGCACATTTCATACTTTGCATCGCATTGCATCATACTACACCTCAAATGTAAATGATATTGATTTGTATCTGACAATTGAACACTTGCACTGTGATAATCAAATAACCAACCAACTAAGCAGCAAAACAGCTCATACAAACCATTGCTCAATCCGAACATACAGCCCATACTCTGCTGAGGATTGGGGCTACATACGGCCCGCGATACAATACTCGGTTCGTTCTTCCCACAGCAAACCTTAAATGAATAACCCAATCTGACAAGACGGATCACAAAAACCGATACGGTTGCAGTTGAAACACACTCGGATGTTCCAAATTTTTCCTTCCTTCTCCTACTTTGCACGGATGTAGAGAACGGCACAGCATTCTGAGCACAAGCGATTACCCTTTTGGAAGAAGACGGGTTTTCAACCGGGGCGTCGAGCCTCTCACAGGACACGACGAGACAGACTCAAACGAAGAAACAAAAGGCGCACAACCTAACACGACAAGACATACTTGGAAAAGACTCAAATCCAAAATTGAAACCGACAAATTGAAAGACACGACACACAGACGTGTTTAAAAGAGTCCTCAAATTTCGAGGAGCCAGTTCCTCCGAGTATACCTCCCACCCTTTCTGATTTGTGATACTCGCATCGCTCGGCCCTCAGGCTCGGTTTTTTTTTCTCTCAAAAACCCTTTTCTCACTTTTCTCTCAACTTACTCCTCTCTATTCTTTATTCTCTCATTTTGCATCCCTCCCCAGGGTGAAAGACAGATGAATAGGAAGTTGCTGATTCACATCCAACGCTGTTAGCTCGCGGCTATTCCTTCTGGCGAATAGAGTGTCTTTCCGGCAAATGCGTGTTGACGGTGGGGGGGAAGACAAGATACCTGGCTCCACCGTGCCCCTGGTTCATCATTTTGACCATTTTTTTGTTGTGTTTTCTAAAACAGTTCTGACCAAAATGAGAGTTAGATTAACGCACTTATTCAATTTTTGATTCGAAAATCATGCGAGTCAAGCTGTAAGCACTGAAGAGTTTCCTTTTGTTGGGTCCAAACATGGTCCTATTTTGAAAGCGAAACAGTTTTCGAGAAAATAAGTCAACCTCAGTAAAACTTTTCAAAAACCGTTTTTGTAAACAATCAATGCTCAACGAGCGTAGAACTTACCCTCGAGATGCGCAACCTCGGATCGGAGGTAATGGAAAATTGCCCCTGGCTTAAAAGGGGCAGGGAGGCAACGGAAAGTTGCCCCTGGTTTCAATGGCAGCTCAGGGCAATTTATGGCAATGGAGGGCAACGGAGGGCAACGGAAAGTTGCCCCTTGCTTGGATGGTGCCGCGGCATATTTGTAAGCCAGCCTTTGTCGATGACGGTCGGATCCCCGGACACGGGGGAGTCGCAGACGGCTTGAATCAATATGTGGACACAGTCACCTGGAAGGTGTTGGTGGTTTGGCTTCAGGAGGAAGTTAATCACGCGGCTCCGGGTTACTGTAATCAAAACATTGGATTCGGAGTGGGCAAAAGTGATCAAAACCATGACATGGACTGAGACGCTACGGAAGCGTTGGGGGCTGGACTTCAGGATGAAGTTGCCTACGTATCCCAAACATGGGAATCAAGCCTTACGTAGTTCCGGTCAAGGTACACTCGGGTATTTTAACCTTCGCTATTTTTAGGCTTTTACTTTTGCCAAGGCGCCCAATGCGGGTTTTCGACCTTGCGAGCTTCTTTTCGTTCGTTTTTTTTCATTCTTTTTCTTTTCTTTTGCATTGTCTTTTCTTTTGTGTTTTTCTTCTTTTCCTTTTTCATCTTCTTTCTTTTTTTTTCTTTTTTTCTGCGTTTTTGTATCTTTCTTTTGCCCTAACTTTTGCCTGGGTCGCCCTTCCGGGTTTTCGGCCCAGCGAGCCTCTCAAAGGGTAAAAGTGTAGCAAGCCCATGCCAAATGGTTTTGAGATTGAAGCCTCTCGGTATCTGGGAGAACGGCTATTGTGCTGATTTGCAAAAAGGCCCATCGCGGTTGCTTCTCGAGCTTTCCTCGGTGGGATTTTGATCTTACTGATCGGACTCTGATGCCTCTTGCTCGAGGGTTGCTTTGAACTGGGCCACGCGGGCGTCGCATTGGTAGCTATCTTTTGAACATTCTGGATACTGGTCCAAGGTTTGAAAATGAGGGGTCGAGCCTCGAGGCTGAGAGCGATCCTAGGCTGCACAATCTCCAGAGCGATTCCACACATGTCTTCGCAGGACTGCGCAAAATATTTTTGAAAATTTTTAAGAAAGCGACAAATCGCTCGCGCCGAAGACAGTGTAGGACCAATCGGGATCAAAGCTAGGGTCCTTCTCAGTACTCACGCCGACAAGCATGATTTCATTCACTAAGGGCTTAGCACGCCTCTCTTTCTCTCAGTTGATTCAAAGTTTTGCAAATCCCGAGGAATTCCTCCCTCTTTGTTTTTATCACCGCAGTGTTCAAAGAAGGTTTTGAAAAACTTAGGTCAAAACAATAATTTTTTAAGGCACAAAAGAGCAGGTGGAATGCACTGTCACCCCATTCGAATTCTCTGGCACAACTAGCCCAAAATAACAGGCATGGGAACACAGTAGCCGCAGCTGTTCCATTCAAGTTTTTCCGGATGTAACTGGCTCCATGACAGAGACAGAAAAAAAAGAAAGCAAAAAGAAGTAAGTACAAAACGGTGTTCGAGGCAACAACCCCGGAATCACTCGGTATTCTATACAAAGAGGACCGACTTATCGTAGCAAGACAGACCCTTAAGCAAAAAGAACTGACTCAAAACGATGAGACGGACTCAAAACAAAACAAAACACTGACTCGACACCCAAGCCAGGACTTACAAAATAGCATTGGCAAGTGCTCAAAAATGCGTGCCAAACGCCATATCCAAAAATGTACCAGATGTTGCCCGCAGGCAGTTGAATCCCGATTACATACTCGCAGTATCGGTGTCCTCGGTATCGGTGTCCTCACAATCCAAGAACTCTGTAGTGACTGATTTAGCCGAGGTGGGTGGGAGGATGACCTTGTTGTCAATCAAATCCTGCACCTCATGACGGAGGCGGAAGCAATTATCAGTGGTGTGGCCAGACTGTTGATGGTACGCACAGTACTGAGTGGCATCATGGCCTGCTGGAAGGGGTTTGGGGAGCGGCCTAGGATCGAGGGGTGTGAGATGCCCCTTTTTGGCTAAAATCAGAAGTGCCCTAGACAACGGCATGTAGAGAGGATGGAAGGCCCTGCGCCCTCGGGGCAAGTACTTCGGAATCTGAGGACTCTTGCTAGATGCACTAGCGAACGGGTCAGCGGGTGTGGCCTTGGATTTCTGATCCTTTCTGGACACAGGGCCGGGAGTGGAAAGAACCTTCTTGGCATGACGGGGCCTATCCGGTTCTCGACCGACCGAAGCGCCTCGCGGCGTAGTAGGGAAGACATCATCCATACTTTTGGTTACAATTGCGGATACCTGTTGTTTGCTCATTCCTCCGGTTTTCAAAGCCTGGACTGCCCACAGCAGTTGTTCCACAGGGTCGGCCTTGGCCTTTACTTTGTCTTTGCCTCTGGCCTCAGCCTGATGAGAGGTTTGGGTTGATACTGGTACATCATTGTTGTGGGTGGAGGTCATCTCCGACTGATTGAGCTCGATCACAATCCGCCCCAGTATCGGGGCTCTGGGTTCGAATTTCAAAGATACTGCAACCGGTGGCGAGGTTGACATTCCGTAAGCGAGATCCGCCACGGACCTCTGGAGCTCGCCTATCATCCCCATTAACTCGAATGTAGTAGGCTCGCGAGCCTGATAGAATTGAGGGGTCCAGACCGGGTGTGCAGCGGGCGACCTAGGCGGGTGCGGCATGTCAACAGTAGCCTCATCTTGTGGGGTGGTTCCTTGACTCAGCGCAGCCGTCATGACCACAATCTCTTCTGAGTTCTGCATTATGTTTGGCCTTGCCTCAGCGAGGAGAAGACACTAGCTGTTCTGACTTAACTCTCTGAATCTCTGAACTGAAACGGAAAACAAGCAGCATTTCAGCCCTAATCAGATTAAGCACGGGTGTAGTCGGACAATATCCACTCATCAATACTGTTCAAGTCATCATCCCAAACTGAATCGATACCCGCAGATATAATCGATTCTCAAAAACATCGATCTCGGTGCCTCGAGGCGGATACGCAGATCAAACCGGTATATGCATTCCCAGAGAGATACACTCTAAAGCACATAGCAAGTAAATGAGAACCAAAACACCCCTATATTGGGGTAGGGTTTCGCCCTATTTTGTCGAGCTAAGGTTTCACTACGCACGACGCAATGTTTCAAACAACCTAAATCGGGTAAGCAACTGTCCTAGTTTGGAATGGTCACTACGGATTCGAATATGCAACTAGGTCGAATGGTCCAAGGGTGCCGGTAGAGAACCGGGTTTGTGTTCCCATGTCGGCAGAGTTCGCGAACCGGTCAGCCTTATGGACATGCCTTGACAAGACAAGCCTCCCAAGAAACCGCCAGAATAGCAGATGGCCAACACGGTGTCCTAGGCGCACTAATGCACATGCAATGCAAAGAGACACATAAATGAAATCAAAACAGATATCACGAGTTCGAGTCAAGCTCTCTAAACTCCCAGTCGCCAAATCAGAGTACGCCCGCTGGGGGACCTCGCTTCTGATTGGACTCGATTTGTGTCACGGTTCTAAATCTGAACCAAAGAGTCCAAATCCGCAAATCGCTTTGAGAAAGCAGATTTTTGAAAAGTAGTGCCAAACATGGATTGCTTTGACATGAGTCGCCACCTAAATATTTTTTATTGGGAAATTTAGGGAACCCTGACTCGGTGCCGAAGGCCACATGTCCGGCATCACCACAGTGGGCTTGGCTCGAGCTTGGGTACGATCGAAGGTCATATGAGCACTTTCGCCCGGTCCGAAGACCGGCCTCTACTAACCGTGATATCCGTTTTTGAAAACATTATGCGTTCTTATTCCGGTTATTAACCTAAAATTACTATGTGATGCGCACAACACAAAAGTATAGACTAGATCGCCTAACTTGGAAATAAACATTGCATATCCGTTTTGTCTCGAAAAACGTGTTAGATTTTGCTACTCGCAAGTAGGCTAAAATACGGATTTCAATGAGTATTCCCAACTCAAGTAATCCAACCTCCACCCACAGGCATTCAAACAGTTTATCATGTAAGCACTTAGCCGCATGGCAAGCATACTGTTATGGTAAACATTCACACGCATGTGGTATGCTAAAGCGTAAAATACTTACATCGTACTCCGTGCCAAAATAATAAACTAGTTAGCAAAACATGCATGACCTAGTTCATGTTAAATGGCTAATGCATCACACACAGGAGTGCAATCTGAATAGGCTCGGCTAACCCTAAACATGGCATATGAAATGCGCGAATAGCACGTATTCAATTTGGAATTGAAAGTACGATGCAGTTTGCATGATGTGCCGAGCCCGATGCATGTAAACAAATGCATGAATGCACACATGCATTGCATGAGGTATGCTAAAATAAGTATGCCCTAATCTACCATAAGCAGGTAAATAAAAGGGTTAGAAAGAAATGGGGGTTGGAAGACATACACCCACTCACACACACTTATTACATTTGTGTCCTCGCCGAGGGACCAAAAGAATAATATACAAACCGAATAAATAATTAACTATCCTAGCTAATTAAATATTACAAATCAATTAAATTAAATAAACAAACTAATTAATCTATTTAAGCGATAAATGCCTCGGAGGAGAAATTTGTGCAGCCTTGCCGGGACTTCGACTCGGAATCACACCGCTGCTGCAGGTTGCCTCTGCTTCTCTCGCTCTTCATCTCGAAAATTGCCCAAATCTCGTGGATGCCTCTGGCATTGGAGATCACCACCTGGAGGGATTAGCCATCGGTGAAGAAGGAGGCCACCAACCTTGAATTTCTTATCGGTACTTGATGGCGATCGGTCACTAAAAAGTGCTTGGTCGCACAAAATCCTGCAGAACACGCAACTCACAAAGAAGAGAGGGAAACAACATACAAGGCAATGCAATTCAAGCTTTTATGCACCAAACACATCCCAAGTCATGCTATGGACTTAAGAGGATGCGCCGATTCCTGCCACCAATCGCAAGATTTCTATGCATGATGGTCCTAAGAACCAAGGGTGCAAATTCAATGTCAAATGTATGCAATTCAAACAAAGGTGCCAAACCTCTATCAAACTCACTGAGAGGCCTAACATGCACAATGCCAATGTAACCCTAAACATGTCATCTAGCATGCAATATGGCAATACAATGCAAGAATATTGTTGTGTAAACATATAAGCATGCAAGGCAAATTAGGAATGGACTTACACATGAATTGGACAGCTCTAAAAGGCCCAAGAACAGTGGCCAAAGTGCCTAGAAAATGAGACCAAATACACACACACACATGCAAGTGTGAAGGCCTAAGACTTAGGCATAAACAAGCAACATTCAAGCACACTTAAGAAGGCCAAACATGGACTACTAGCATGCATTAATAACTCTGAAATTCATACAAAAATGATGCTAAATCATGCGATGAAGCATGCCAAATAGAGCATGCAAATGGCCTTAGGCTTAAGGCAAGCCAATAAGACATTAAACCACACTTAGCACAATCATACATGGCAATACTCAAGCACTTAAAGACAAAGTTTTAACACATAAAACTAAGCCTAAATGACCACCTAGATGGCATCTAGGAAGCATGGAATCTAAGGCATGCAATAAGGCCTAAACATAGAGCATACAAGACATACTCTTAAAGCATTAACAAGGCCACTAAAGCAATCAAACAAGCATGTATGAAGGACTGAAATGGCATGCAAGATGGTTCCAACCATCAAAAATAGAGCAAGCATGATGTATTGCCTATTCATGCTTTTGAGGCCAACAAGCCAAATACAAAGAGGCTACCAAATGCATGATGAGATTGGCCAAAATAGCTATGGACAGAGCTAAATCATGGCAAAATAAGCTTACAAGCTTCACAAACCTAAGCTTAAAACATGCTAGAAAATAGGGTAAACAACCTAGTCATGTTAAGGCATAAAAGAGGCATTACAAGGCAACTATACTAAGCATGTATAGGAGACCAAAACCAACTTGAAAACATGTTATATCATAGTAATATAAGCATAGAAAACAAGCCAAACATGCTCAACACTCACTCAAACATGAAGCTCCTTAAGGAAGCAAAATTTGCCCTTTTCAAGGACATCAAGGAGAGGGGGTGACCCTCTCCTTTCTAGGACTTTATGGCACCATCTCCACCACTGAAATCCCTCAAGATTTCAGTGGTGGAGAGGCCCAAGCACACAAGTCCCGGATCTCTCCAAAATAGCACAAAAAAATGACCTTTTCAAGGTCTAAGGGTGGTCAAACTTGCTCAAACCACCAAGCACCCTTAATGAACAATAAAGAGGACTTGAAAACAGAGATTTTATGTGTTAATCACTAAGCACAAAAACTGTTTTAAACTAAGTAAAAAACAAGTTGCAAGAATGGGGTAAAAAGTGTAAGTTTCTCACCCTTGATGACTACCTTCACAAAGGTTGTTGGTGTTGCCTCCTTGAGCTCAAAAACCACCAAAAACTCCAAGAACAACCTGCTGGAGCCTCGGCCCAAGAAGAAAGGTGGGACACTAGGTGCTAGTGTGCAAAAGTAAGCACAAAACACCTAGTTTGCAAAGAGAAAGAGAGAGATATAGAAGTTATATCTATTCTAACCCTAAAACCAGAGCTCTAGCTCTCTAACAATGGCTAACCCTCTGAAAATTGCTAACCCTAAGTCAAGAGGGAGAGCTTTCCTCTTATAGAACTTGTAAGCTTACAAGCTAAGCAAACAAGACCTCATCCCTCCATACACGTATGGAGGAAGCAATGCTCAAAAGCCGCTAAAATATCTCGTAAAGCAAGTGCACAAGGTCGGTGGGCAAATTGGTCATTTCGCCCAAAATAGTGCCGACCGGCACAAAATAGTGCCGACCGGGACAAAATAGTGGCCGTGACAACTAAAGCCCGCCGGGGGGCTCTTGCCCCCCCCCGGGGGGGGTGGGGGGGTCTCATAGAGGATTCCCCGCCTCAAAGGTAAACACAAGTGTTTGGTGCAAAACCAAACACAACAATGAAGTTCGGAGGTTCTGAGGCAAGGCTCGCATAGCCGAGAACTCCGGGAACTCCAAACGAACACAAACATGGATAATCACCGAGTGTTCCAACGGTGACGTCCAAGTCTTGAGGACGGTCAAAAATGGGGTGTCTACACATGCATGAGGGAAAATCTTTGAAAACAACTTTAAAATGCTATGAAATATGCATGCCTACATGATTTGAGTTACAATTCCTCAAGTTTAACTCAATTCTTGTATCAACCTTCCTAATTCCTTAGAGTTCAAGTCCTACACATCATATTTAGACAATATAAAGGTTGAATCCTTACCTAGACTTCCCAAGATTAAAAGCTGGAGACTTAATTCTTGAATCTCTGGATTCAATTATATCTCTTCTTAGCAAGTCTCTTGGGTTAGCTCAATCTCCTCCTTGTTCTCCCTCTCTCATGTTTGTGTGTGTATAGGCTCAAGAATGTGTTGAATGAAGGAAAAAGGGATGAGTAGAAGCAAAAATGTGCATTAAATAGGCTTACCTAATGATAATTAGTTAAGGCTAATTAAATGGGCATTACTTTAATCTAATTTAATCGTTCCAAATCAAATTTCAATTAAACCTATCATAAAATTCTAAAAATTCTAATTAACATATAAATCAAGTCAATTTTTGAATCAGATGCCGATAAGGCCTTCATTTTGTAATCCGAAACGGAAACATGAACAAATATAAACACATATAATGTAATGTATAATGCAAAATTTCACTTTAATTTCTTTTTCTTTTCTTTTAGGTATAATTAAACATGGATTAACGTTAACTATGGGTCGGAGTTGTTACACTTTCGCTCTTTTTTTTTTTTTTTTGGTAGCGTAGTATTTGTATAGCTTCATATAGGTTTTTACTTTTGGTTTTGAAAAACTTGTATTATTTCTTGTAAAAACGATGATTGGGGTAGAACCCTACAGTTTTTATAAAAAGAACTCTGTTTTTGCATCATGAACACCACACTTGCATAGAATGTGCGGACACCCCATTTTTGGCCATCCTCAAGACTTGGACGTCATCACTTGTTCATTTGATGATTATGTTTGTTTGTGTTTGTTTAGAGCGTCCAAAGTCCTTGGCGGAATGCCCTGTCTTTGAGCCTTTAGACCTTGTTCTTTCTGTGCCTTGTTTTGGATTAAAACTTGGTGCCTGGAACCTTGTGGTGACCTGTCGACCACCACCAGAGGCTGTCGGCCATGGCTTGTCCTAGTCGGCCACTAGTGTGGCCGGTCGGCTACTAGTGGTGGCCGATGGCCACCAGTCTCTTTTTCCAGATATTTCTTGATATTTGTTAACAGTTATGCCAGCTTTTAGCACAATTAGTTGCATCTCCCTACACGTGTATGGTAGGATGTTTCAATGCTCAAGGCATGTTTTTCTATATATAGGGGGGTTCCTCCCCCATTTTTGAGGGTTAGAAAATTCAGAGCAAAAATCTCTCTCTCTCTCTCTCTCTCTCTCTCTAGATTTCTCTCTCTCTCTTACAATTTTGTGCCTAAGTGCTTGTTTTCTCTACACTTTTGCATACACATCCTAAATCAAATACTCTTACCTTTGAGCTGAGGTTACTTGGGGTCTTCTTGGAGATCTTGAAGGTGGTTTTAGCTTGGTTTTGTGCTTAGAATTGCCCTGTGCTTCAAGAGGTACTTTACTTGCCTTGTATACTTTGCTTTCCAAGCTTGTTTTACCATCTTTTCTTACTGCTTTGGGGCTGGTTTTGAACTGAAAAAAACTCTATTTTTGTGTCCTAAAAGTGCTGGTTTGGGCCTTTTTTTAGTTAGGGAGTGGTTCACCCTCCTTGCTTATTAGTTTGCAAAGCTTTTGTGCCTTTATTCATCACTTTCAAATCAAAATTTTTGGACATTTTAACCACTGAATTTCAGAGATTTTTTAGTGATGAAAAACTTATTTTGAAGTCCAAAATTGGAGGGGTTAGCCTCCCCTCCTTGTCTTATTTGCATACCTTGTTAGCTTCACATGTTAGCATGTTTTTTCAGCTTAACTTAGCTCAAGTCCATCATGTCTTAGCCTCTGAAATAATCTATTTTAGCTCCGTTTTAGGCTAGTTAGTTTTTTTGAGTCTTGTTTTGCATAGTTGTAGTGTAACCCCATGTATTAGCCTAATGTTTTGGCTTTTCATGACTTGAGTCCAGCATGTTTTAGACCATATTTAAAGTTGTTTTGCCTCTATTTTTGGTAATTTTTTTTATGTGAGTCTTATTTTGCATGGTTGTAGTGTTAATTCCTTCACTAGCTTAGTGCTTTAAGGCTTTAACTATCATTGGCTTGAGTTGGTTACATGTTTTAGTGCTTTTATCACTCATTTTCAACACTTATAATCTCTACAACCTCCCTCAATTTTTCACTTTTGATTTGCTTTGAAAGTAGTTTCAAACCACTTGTTTGCCTAAGTATGAAATGGAGGTGCTACACCTAATGGTTTAATCCCTTAGGGGGTTCATTACCAACAATGTAATGCCTCTTTCATGCCCAATGTAACTTGTGGTTTAAGCCCTCTTTCCATTAGAGGACACTCACTAATGAACTTAATGGATTAAAGGATGATTTGGTAATTAAAATGAGTAAACAAAAATCGACAAGTAAATGAGGCAAGATAAACATTCTTTGTGTTGCATTGCATGTGTTCAAATCGGACGTTAATTTGAACACAAGGAAAATGGAACATTTCATACTCAAAAGTGATGAAATGTGTCATTTTCCTTGGTCTCCATCGCCCTTGATTATGCATGATAGGGTGATGGACATTTTGGTTTTGTCTTGCATTTATTAAACTTGCACAATTGGTTTAACAAGCCATCATGCAATGAATTTTCTTGATTAATGGTTTGTGAACCAAAGCTTGTCCCTTCTTTGATTTCTCCATGAAAATGAGAGGCAAAGTGTGCAAACAACCCTTGAGACATACACTATTCTACTCTGTTTTGCCCTTTGTTGCAGCAAGGGAGTTCAAACCAGTAGTAGCCGACAGCCATCACCAGTGGTAGCCGACCGGCCCCCTGTCGGCCATCAGTGAAATTTGCACAGTGTATGGCTAAGGTGGATTAGAGGTGTTCTAGAAGTAGGCAACTTTGTTGCGGTTCAAATGTGCAAACAGAGGCATTTGGCAGCAAGGAAGTGGCTTTTCGGGTGAAAAATCGAGCATGCATACCTCACTCACTTCCCGGGATTAGCTAATTAGTTTAATTAGCATTAATTCAAAATGTGTTGTAATTAATTAGTTGTAACTAATTAAGTGTTGAAAATAATTAGTTAGTTTAACTAGTTATTTGATTTCGTTTTGTAATAATTAGTTAGCTAGAATAGTTAATTAGTTTCAAGTTTTGTAATAATTAGTTAGCTTAATTAGCGTAGCTAGTTAGTTAGCTTTCATTCATTCGGACCCTTTTTCGCGAGGGCATAATGTTGTAATAAATGTGCATGCGTGTGTGTATGTCTTTCAACCCCACGTCTTTCTCCCTTTTATTTAATCGCTTTTGATGGTTAGATTAGGGACATATTTCAATTAGCATACCTTATGCTTCTTGTCTTGCATGCACCGAGGCTTGGCGCATCATTCAAAATGCATCGCCATTTCAATATATTCTTTGAATACGTGTTTAATTGCATGTTATCAAATTGATTCATATGCTATATTAGTAGCCGAGCCTATTAATTGCATATTGCATGTGTTGTATTAGGCATTTTGTATAGTTAGGAATCATACATATTTCACTAACTCATATTTTCCAAGCTTGGAGTACTAGGTGAGTTTTTACGCTTTAGCATACTTGCACAAGTGTGAATGTTGCCATGATTAGCTTGCTTGCCATGAGACTATGTGCTTAAATGCTTAACTGCATGAATGCTTGTGGATGAAGGCTTGTTGTTTGAATTGGAACGATTCAACAAATATGCGTTTTAAGCCCACTTTGTTGAGTGGCAAATCATGTTTTAAGCCCACAATGTTTGGTGGCAAATTCATAAACTTTAAGCCCATGTGTGTTAAACAGCTCGAACCCTCGATCTCTTTGATCTAGTCTCACGAGTGCATTATGAAAGATAGACGAGAGTCTAGATTTTGCAACTTTTAGAAAATTCATTTTATTGCAAAAAATATTTTGCCAGAAATGGACTGCGTCATCAGATCTCAGATTCGCCACCTAATATTTTCGGAAATTAGGAAACTGATGACTCGTGCCAAGGCCACTGTTCATCATAACCAAATTTGTCTCGATTCAAAACCTTAGGTATGAGAGGGGAATGTCATTAATTGAGCACCCCCGCTCATCCGATCAAAAGATCGGCATTTACTAACCATGATATGAATTTTATTTTCTTTATATGTTCATGTTCGGATTATTTAATAAATCCTAAAATTTACTATGTGAAACATACAAGTATAGACTATGTCGCCCACTTTGGAACAACTTGATTTCATGTAGTTTTGAAGATGTACAATCCAAATAAATTGAGCTTACAAACATGAAAATTAACATCATTCCAAATTAAGCGACACAACCTCCATCCACTGGCATTCATAGAGTTATATCACATAAGCAAATAGCCTCATGGTAGAATGCTAAACATAGTAAGAAAAAACACACACAAATGGGATGCTAAAGCATAAAAGCTTACATGTTTGACGACCCGCGAACAAGCTAGAAAACAAAATTAGTAAAATATGCATGATCTTATATACAAAATCCTAATGCAATTCACTCATGAAATGCAACTAAAGATTTGGCTTCTAAGATATGACATGTGAATTATCTCAAGAACATGAGGTAGCACACATAATCACATAGGAATTGATTAAATCCACAAATACAAAATTAGCCAAATCAAGATGCGTAAAACATGGATGCAAAGCATGGATATAATGAAAGACAAAATATGATGCATATTCACAGATAAAGAAAGCAAGTAAAAGAATAGGATAAAAAGAAGCGGGAGGGGGGGAATTATTACAATACTTTGAATAAATTATTACAAACCAAATAAAAGAGAGAGAGAGAGAGAGAGAGAGAGAGAGAGAGAGAAGGGAATATTACAATAAAATAAAAACCTCACAAACTCTCAAAATAAAAAATAAATAAATTAAAAAAATAAAAATAAAGAAACTTCATGTGCTTTGGGGATTGCCGAAAAATATTCTACTTGACGCGGGAGGACTGCTCTGTTCCGCCTGGGGAAACTTATTTTGCGGGAGCACTATTCATCCTAAGGCACTATTCATTGTCGACAGTACTATTCAGCACGATAATTACTATTCACCCTTTTTTATCCTTATTCATCTTACTGGGCATTTTTCGTACACAGTTACTATTCATCGACGGTGTTACTATTCACCGCCAGAGGTTACTATTCATCCGATGGGGGTAAATTATTTAAAGTAATAAATTACAATAGTTTATATACAAATTTAAATTACAGCAGATATGTGAGTGGTGCAACCTACCCATCATAACGGTAAAAAAATTATAAAAAAAAAAAAGAACGAAAAAAAAGAGTAATTTACAACAAATATATGGGTGGTGCGGCCTTCTTATTAATGGTAAAACAATTATATAAAAAGTAATTTACAATAGATATGTGGGTAGTGCAGCCTTTCCATTAAATCGATAAAAAAAATTATGAAAAGCAGTAAATGAAGTATTTAAAAAATATATATCATGTTTTTAAATTAAATGAAAGTTTGCAAAAACACACCTTTCGAGAAAATGATGAATTTTCTGATTCACAAACTTTTTTTTGATTACCGTCAAGTCTGTGGAATGTGTTCTCAATTCTCAGTTCAAAATTTGGAATTACAGCTTTAGTGGTTGGTTTTTGAATGATATATTGATGAAATGGAAATAAAAGTTTGGTTCAGAAAAATAAAATATCTAAGAAAATATTTTATTTTCCCTCTCTTTTAAAAAAAAAAAAAACTAATTTTCCTTCTTTCTTATTCTTTTTCTCTCAAACTCTCTCGCACCACTTCTTTTTTTTCTCTCTGATTCTCTTTTTGAATTCTCTCAGCCCCCTTTGATCTCTCAATCACCTGCCTCTTTTATAGGTAATAAAAGCACACAAACAAACAAAACTTCAAACGGTGGATGAGAGAATTTTCAAAATGTGCATAGTAACTTTATAATATTATAATATATAAAATGTATAATTAGCATAAATATATGTACAAATACCTAAAAAATATATAAAAACACACAAAAACATTTAAAATATAAAATAACAAAATAAATGGACTGATAAAATAAATTTTAGCAGGCCAAATATGTAACATAATTTGACCAAAGCGGATCTGAAACAAAAAACAAAAAAAGCACACGATAGGAGTGTAATGAATTTTGAAAGAGGGAATAGCACCCTTATATAATATAATAATATATATATATACAAAAGTATGGTGCGTGGGTGAAACCACGGCATCGAATAAATTTAATAAAATATTATACAATAATATGACATAATATATATATATATATAATACACAATAAAGGAAAAGAAAATGGAGAATGAGTCTAAAATAATTTGACAAAAACATGTGTAAGTCTGGGATTAAAGTGTACATTCCATCTCTTCACTGAGAATTTTGTGAGATAGCATATTCTTATTTTCATCACCAGTTAATCAAAAGAAAGTGCTCAAGTCTTAGGGCCGGTCAAAATAGGGTGTCTACAGTTGCTCATCTTTGACAGAGCTCAAAGTCATTTCCTGACGTGAGTGAATGTCAAAGCCCGAAGACGACCCTTTCGACAAGGCCATAAAACTTGGGCAAACAAACAAGATGCAGATGCAATTGGTTGAACCCGAAGGTTGTCTACGTATCCCTTTGCAAAGAATCAAACCAGCGCAGTTCAAGGGCAGAATGCAAATTATATGCAATTAAAAATTGAACTCTCCCTTTTTTTTTTTTTTGGTCTTTTTTGAAAAAATGCATGACTAATGCAATACAACAAGTAATATGAAGCATAACAAGGGATACAACCTAAATACACCCACGTAAGAGAACAAAATGTAACCGATGGTCCCAAAACGAGGAAGGTATTAACCAAGGGACAATCTTAACCAACAACCCAAGAAAATTGAGGTATTAACCAATAATGGTTTGGATTGCCAACCCGAGAAAGGGATAGTTTCGTCATCCCGAAAAAGAGCCAGTACAAATGAGTGGTTTTTACAATCCAAAAAGTGGCAACCAGGATAAACTATGTCAAATGGTGATGTGAATAGATTGTAACCAAGTGATACAACATGTAACTATGCAAACGATTTGCTAATGCAAGTGAAAGTCGATTTTTTTCTTTTTCT
Source organism: Camellia lanceoleosa (assembly GCA_025200525.1). NCBI lineage: Eukaryota > Viridiplantae > Streptophyta > Magnoliopsida > Ericales > Theaceae > Camellia > Camellia lanceoleosa. The sequence continues at coordinate 7,255,061 of CM045759.1, read as the reverse complement.
TCTTTTATTTTGAAAACACATGATGTATACAATGCAAGATGTAATGTATAGTGAGGCAAGCCTCATGCAAATTATATGAAATAAAAGAGGGTGCATCGCATACAAATGTGCATACCGCACAAATAAAAGAGGGGGGTGCATCACATACAAATGTGCATACCGTACAAATGAAAAAGGGATGCATCGCATACAAATATACATACCGCACAAATGAAAGAGGGGTGCATTGCATACAAATGTGCCGCAACACAAATGATGAACTTGAAATCCAAACACGTCTCACACGAGAGGTGGAAAAATTGTGTGAACATCAGGCGCACTTGATGTTTTTAACCAAGTAAATTAACAACCTAAAGCGTTTCACGCGAAAGGAGGAAAGATGGTGTGAACACCAGGCGCACCTGATGTTTTTGACCGAGTACATCAACAACCTAAGGCGTCTCACGCAAAAGGAGAAAAGATGGTATGAACACCAGGCACACCTGATGTTTTTAATCGAATAAATCAACAACCTAACGCATCTTACACAAAAAGAGAAAAGATGGTGTGAACATCAGGCGCACCTAATGTTTTTAACCGAGTAAAACAACAATCCAACGCGTCTCATGCAAAAAGAGGAAGGATGGTGTGAACATCAGGTGCACCTACTGTTTTTTAACCGAGTAAATCATCAACCTAACGCATCTCATGTGAAAGAAGGAAGGATGGTGTAAACATCAGGCACACCTAATGTTTTTAACCCAGTAAATCAACAACCTAACGCGTCTCACGCGAAAAGAGAAAAAAATGAACAAATCCAAACGCGTCTCACGCAAAAAGAGAAACAATGAACGAATCCAAATGCGTCTCACGCGAGAGGAGAAATAGTGAACAAATGCAAACACGTCTCACGCGAGAGGAGAAATAGTAAACGAATCCGAACACGTCTCATGCGAGAGGAGAAATAGTGAACGAATCCAAATGCGTCTTACGCGAGAGGAAAAAATGTGGTATAACCAACAGACGTACCTAACCCTATCTTATACGAGGAGGGAGAATGTAAACATCAAATCCTAACACGTTTTACATAAAAGGAGCGAAGGTGGTGTAACCAACAGGCATACCTAACCGTATTTCATACGGAGAGGGGGAAGGTTTTAATTGGAAAAACATCTAATCCTAACACGTTTCATGTGAAAGGAGCAATGGTGGTGTAACCAACAAGCGTACCTAACCATATTTCATACAAAGAGGGGAAGGTTTTAACCTGATAAACATCAAATCCTAACATGTTTCAAGTGAAATGAGCGAAGGTGGTGTAACCAACAGGCTTACCTAACCGTATTTCATACGGAGAGGGGAAAGGTTTTAATCGGGAAAACATCTAATCCTAACACGTTTCATGTGAAAGGAGCAATGGTAGTGTAACCAACATGCGTACCTAACTGTATTTTATACAGAGAGGGGGGACGTTTTAACCGGGTAAACTTCAAATCCTAATGCGTTTCACTCGAAATGAGAAAATGTATATTCAAAGTCTAAACGCATCTCACGCAAGTGAAAAAAGGTACAGTAGAATGATTTTTTTTTTTTTTGTATAAATACCAAATACCATATACATATACATATACATACCATATACATAATACAAATATGTATACAGGCATACATAGGCAAATTATATACATATATGGAGACACGCACATATATATTTTTGGACAATATACACATTCAAGGAATATTCCGTTACTATCAAGGATTTTCCATTTTCTGACGGCAGCAGTGCATCACGCTAGTATCACCACACAAAAATACAACTCTGCTACTATGAAGGTTCGAACCCCTAACCTCAGGCTCATTCAACTAATCCCTAACCATTGAGCCAAACCAATTCTTTTGACAAAATATATTTACAAATAATATATATACAAGATATATGCATACAGACACAGTACATATACATATCTATATCTTTCCCGCCTCCCTTTGTTTTTGTCTCACTCTCTCTTCGTTCATCTTCTTCGAGCATCGTGTCTGGCACACGATTTCAACAATCGCAGTGCTTGACCGACAGGGTGTCCAATCCTGCCGCGATTGTCAATGATCGTCTCGGCCTTCCTGCCTCTTTGTCTTCTTCTTTGGCTTCATTTTCGCTCTCTTCTTAAATTGAGGCATGCAAGAGAGGCAGAGAAAAAGCCTGCAAACTTCCTCTGCCATCACTCTACAACCTCTTTCTTTTGCATTACTCTCTTCTGTCATGGCCTCTTCACACGGTTCTTTCACTATTTTTCCAGACCAGAACGAGTCCACAATAGAGATGACCAATTCCGACTCTTCTGAACCTCAACCACGGGCTCCTCCTCCTCCCCCTGTTTTCAGCTTTCTAGCAATGTCAGTTGAGCAAATAATGGCGGCACAGTCTGACATCGAAGCAAACTCATATATGCTGAGGTCATGCGTGGAGACTGTCACTACGGTCTCCAACTTGTCTCGTCGATTGCAGAGCAAGATGTTTAATCTGCATCAATTAACTGCACAACTCTCCATGCTCCAACGTATGTACAAGGATTCTCGAGTAGAAATTAGTGCACTGAAAAAAGTAGAACAAAGAATTGAAATGACAAGCCACCTTCGCGGCCCGATTCGGAGTTCCTTCGCATAACCAATTTGATGGCCGGTGAGGAATAATCTCCTTCGGAAGCTCTGCCAAGGCCGAGACAGAGTCTTCAAGAGCTTCAAAGGAGTAAAGATGAAACGAGGCAACTGATGGTAAAGTCGGGCAACGAAGCTATGTACAAATAAAGCCGGTTGTAATCTTCACTGCCAGGCTGCTACCGCAAAACTGAGAAAATGCTACTCTCTCTCTCTCTCTCTCTCTCTCTCTCTCTCTCTCTCTCTCTCTCTTTATTATTATTTATTTTTTTATTATTATTTTTTTTTTTTTTTTGGTTTGGAGTGAGCACCCATTACTTTAACTCCTTTTTGTACAACTTTGATCAGGGTTAATCCCTGGCATTTAATAAAACGAGTTTGTTCTGTAAATCTAGATAACATGAATGGCACAACATTGAACATAAAAATCATTTTGTTTTGAATTATGAACTTGAAAATGGCTGCATTTTAGTAAATTCTGAACTGAATATTGAGCCTATCACTGACCAAAACACAAAACACAATTTAATGAAATGAAAATGAAGCAAAAACCATCCCAAAACATACCCCTTTGCGTTTGTCAGAGCAAAATGCATGCAAAATAGAGCAACACCGGTAGACCGCCCGACAGAAAAGCATCACCAACGACAACTACTGTGTATTTTCTGACGATTGCTTTATTCATGTGACAAGAACTCGATAGTGTGGGTAAAAGAAGGAAAACCTGACTCAACTGTGCCCCTAGTTCATCACTTTGCCCTTTTTGTTTTTCTTTTCTGCTAAAGCGATTTTGATCAACAAGAGAGGTAAATTAGCACACTTGTTCCATTTTCTATCTTGAAATCATATGAGCCAAATTATAAGCACTAAAAATGTTTCCTTTTGTGGTCCAAAGAATGGTCTAAGTTTTGGAAAAATTGAATAATTTTTGAGAAAATCAGTCAACTTCATTAAAAGTCCTCAAAATCTATTTTTGCAAATGACCACTACTCGATCAATGTCAAACTAACCCTTGAGATGTACAACTAAATTTGTCTTGCGACTGAGCCCGTCATGATGGAGAAATAGGGCAATTGAATCAAATGGGGACGAGCCAATCAAATATGGATAGTCGAGTTGAATAAAGATACACCAATCAAACATGGAAGAAACGAGTGAGTTGAAAAATGATTAAGGCTGAACTTCAAGATGAAGCTGCCTACGTATCCCAAAGATAAGAATCAAGCCATACGTAGTTCCGGTTAAGGTTCACTCGGGGTATTGACACTCCTCTTTTATGCTCTAACTTTTGTCAAAGTTGCCCTTTTGGGTTTTCAACCTTGCGAGCTTTCCATTTTTTTCATTTCATTTTTTTATTGTTATTATTATTTTCTATTTTGCTCTAACTTTTGCCTGAGTCGCCCTTTTGGGTTTTTGGCCCAACGAGCCTCTTAAGGATAGTATTTCTTCAACTTGTCTATGTTGATTGGTTGTGAGAACTCTAAACCATCCAAATCCATGAGAATGACTACTCCTCATGACCCGATTGATTTAATGATGTAGGGAGCCGTCCAGTTGGGTCTAAACTTGACCCTATGGTCGTGAATAGGAGCTCAGTTATCTTTCAACACTAAATCCCCTTCCCTCAAATTCCTGGATCTAACCTTTTTGTTGAATGCTTTGGCAATCCTGCGTTGATACCACTGAATGTGGTATAACACCTTCAATCTTCACTCATCAAATAGCATGAGTTCCTCAAATCGGTTCTGTTGCCAATTAGCTTCTGTTATCTGACATTCAGACATAATCTTTAATGAAGGCACTTCCAACTCAATCAACAAAACAGCCTTCATTCCATATACCAAATAGTAAGGGGTTGCCTTGTAGATGTTCAGATTGATGTCCTGTATCCCAAAGTGCAAAAGGCAACTTATCTAGCCAATCTCTATATGTTTCTACCATCTTACACAGAATGGTCTTGATGTTCTTATTTGCAGCTTTAATGGTTCCATTGGTTTGTGGCTTGTAAGTTGATGACTTGTGAAAAGCCACGTTATGCTTTTCGAGTAAAACTGCCACTTCTTCTTTGAAATGTGAGCCATTGTCTGAAATTAATTCGTTTGGCACCCCGTATCTGCAGATAATGTTGTTCCTGATAAATTTGGCCACATGTGATGCTTTCAACACTAAATATGACTTTGCTTTAACCCACTTGGTAAAATAGTCAATGGCAACCAAGATGAACTGATGCCTATTTGAACCTTTCGGTGTGACTGCCTCAATGATATCTATGCCCCAAACTGAGAAAGGCCAAGGCGAAGTTAGGTTGTAGAGTTTTGATGGCGGGATGTTCATGTGATTGGCGTGGATTTGACATTTGTGGCATTGCCTAACAAAGTTGATACAATCACTCTCAATGGTTAACCAGTAGTATACTTGTCTAAGGATTTTTCTGGCTAGCATTATACCGTTCATATGGGCTCCACACTCTCCTCTATGGATGGCTTACGTTTTTCATCTTCTTTCTCTACACACAGCTTGTGCATTCCCAGATGCCCTCTCTTGTATAAATTATCTCCACAAATGACGAACTAAGTGGCCAGACGCCGTATCCCCCTTTTGTCTTTGGTGTTTGCCCCTTGTGGGTATGTACCACTTTCCAAAAAATTCCAAATATCAAAGTACCAAGGGTTTTCATCTTGAACTTCTTCCGTTGCGGCTATCATTTCATACGCGGGGGTGTACCTTTGTTCTATAAGGATCAGGCGCATCTTGACCCCGACTGATATAACTATCATTGATGCCAAGGTTGCCAATGCATCAGCAAATTGGTTGTTCTCTCTTACTAGGTGCGTAAAAGTCAGTTTTTTGAACCTCAGGATCAACATGTCCAAGGTCTGATGGTAGACTTTCATTTTTTTCTTCTTTAACTTTCCAATCTCCGTTAGCTTGAGAGACGACCAAGTTCGAGTTCCCGATCACATCTAACCTTATTGCCCCTAGTTCTAGGGTTGCTTCCAACCCAGCAATGCATGCCTCATACTCTACTTGATTATTAGATACCTTGAATTGGAGTTTGAAAGCTAAGGGGATATGGGAATCATCCGGCACTATGAGCAACACGCCTATTCCATAGCCAAATTGATTGGACACTCCATCAAAGTACAACTTCCAAGTGTCTTCTTCCATCTACATGACCTCTTCATCTAGGAATGAGTACTCCACTTCTTCTTCTTCTTCGATTGGGTGATTAGTCAAAAATTCTGCTACGGCCCTTCCTTTGACAGATTTGTGAGTGACATACTTAAGGTCAAATTCAGAAAGCAAAAGCAACCAACGAGCTAGCCTACCAGTAAGTACTGGTTTCTCAAAGAGATATTTGATTGGGTCTAATGTTGAAACCAGAATTACCGAGTAAGCTAATAGGTTATGTCTCAACTTCCTGGTGGCCCATACCAAAGCTAAGCAAGCTTTTTCCAAAGGAGTATAGCGGGTCTTATATTCAAGCATTTTTTTACTTAAATAGTAGATGGCTTTCTCCACTTTCTCATCTGACTCTTGTGCAAGCATGCATCCCATGGTTGATTCAATCACTGATAAATACAAAATCAGCGATTTTCCTAGCTTAGGTGGCGATAACACAAGTGGATTTTGCAAATGCTGCTGAACTTGCTCGAAGGCGAACTGACATCGATCATCCCATTAAAAAAATTTCCCTTTCTTTAGGAGACCAAATAGTGGTTCACAAGTCAAGGTTAGCTTTGAAATAAACCTTCTTATGAATTGCACCTTTCCAAGAAAGCCCTGCACCTCCTTTTCAATCATTGGTGGCGGCATTTCTAAGATGACCTTAATTTTAGATGGATCAACTTTTATTCCTAGCTGTGTGATCAAAAATCCCAACATCTTGCCCGCAGTTACTCCAAAGGTGCATTTCTGTGGATTCAGCCTTACCCTGTATTCCCTAATTCTCTCAAAGAATTTCTTCAATGCAGTGTAATGGCTTTCTCGATCTTTGGACTTGACAATCATGTCATCTACATACACCTCAACTTCCTTGTGGATCATATCATGCAAAAGAGTGGTAACAGCTCTCTGATAAGTGGCCCTGGCATTCTTCAAACCAAATGGCATAACCTTGTAGCAATATGTCCCCATGGTGTGGTAAATACTGTCTTTTCTCTATCCTTTGGAACCATAAGGATATGGTTATATTGTAAAAAGCCATCCATGAATGATAGTAAGGCATGCCCTGCAGTGAAGTCTACCAATTTGTCAATATGTGGCAATGGGAAATCATCCTTCAGACTGGCCTTATTCAAATCCTAGAAGTCAACACAAACTCGGATTCTGCTTTATTTCTTCGGAACTAGCACAATATTGGCTTACCAAGTAGCATATTCTGATACGAGCAAAAACCCAGCATTGATTTGCTTGGTAACCTCATTCACTGCATCCGTGATGAAGCTTGAGCAATTAGCAGGTACCTCTTCCCCAATCACGGCAATGGTCATATCCCCAAATTCATCGATTCAGCACTAGTATGCAATTCTGTTAGTAAATCAGCCAGTGTTAGACCCAAGACTTCCTCTGTGCTGCTTTCTGAGCTGACTTCTCTGTCTTATCTGATGTCGATACCAGGATCTACCGTCTCCTCGTCACTGTCAGAGAACTAATGATCGAAGAAGATCTCAAACCCAGGGTATCTCTTCCTTTCCGCTTGATCAATCCAGGGCTTAGGAAAACCACAAAAAGGGAAATCTTCTCCTTGGCAGACAAAGCGTCCGTTAAAGGTCCCACGAATTGGCTTATAAACCAACTCAAATTGCCGCCCGATTCTCTTGGCTTTGATCATCTCCCTGATCTCTTCAGTCTTCATTTTCTGGTCATCAGTTGTGGGTGCATACCCTAGTCCGAATGCATGTGGGTTATGAGGTACTTCACTGGCTATAGTAATACCTTTCCTGCCACTTTGTCCCAATCCCATCCCTGGAATGTGACCTAGTTTACTCATGAAATAGATTGATTGGGCACTAACGTATACACCTTCATCTTCTGCCATGAGCATTTGAACTAGCTGGGCCTTTGCTAATGTAAAACCCGATAGGAACACATCCTCTTTCCTGTGCTGTATTTCTAGCAGTGGTTTTGTGACTTCTGAGGGAGGATGAACGAATGAATTTCCAAAGATAGTGGCAATTCCTCTGCCATATGGGTACTTTACTAATTGATGTAGTGTGGATGATACAGTTTTCATCTGATGAAGTCAAGGCCTTCCCAATAGCAAGTTTAATGTTGTGAGAACATCCGTGACATGAAATTCAGTTTCGTGCTTAGATGGACCCACTGTTATTTGTACTTTGATTGTCCCCATCACTTCTTGACTAGTATTATCATAGGCCCAGATCAATTAAGTAGTGGGCGTGAAATCTGTCAACTTTAGCCCAATTGCATAAACAGTGTATGTAAGGCAGACATTGACGGTTGATCCGGTGTCAATCAGAACAATCGGGATCCATTTCTTTCTACATTCCAGTGATACGTACAGAGGCTTATTATGTTCTGATCCTTCTGATGGCAGCTCTTTGTCAGCAAAAGTTATTGCTGGGATGGTTTCTCTCAGGGTGATTAATGACACTAATTGCTCGAGAGTGGTGTCAATTGACAGCTTAGCCTTGCTTAACATTGATAACATTGCCTGTCGATGTTCTCGGGAAGCCATGAGAAGACCCCAAATGGAAATGTTTTCTTGGATCATTTTCAGTTGTTTTAGAACCAGGTCTTCTTCTACCCCTTTCTCTTTCTCTTTCTCTTTCTCTGCCTCTTTATCTTTGCCAGAGGGCTCTCCTTGGTCTAGATGTGGAGGCTTGAAGTAGCGTCCACTCCCAGTCAAATGATCAATTTCATCTGCATACCAAGTCTCATCCAGCACATTGCTTACCCGTTCATCATCAATGTGGGTGAGCTGTAGGTCATTATCATCCCACCATTAACCTTCGTTGACCGAAAGGCAATTATCTAGCACTACTTGAATCATTCCCATAGTGTGCCCTGAATGGCTTTCTGGTTCTTCTTCTTTTCCTCTGGAACTCTTTCCTTTACCACATTCAACAGGTTTTCCAAAATCAAGTCGCAATTCATCTCCTTTTCTTTCAGTTTCCTCATCAAAAGCTTTGTCACTACTTGACCAACCGTGATTGTAATTCTTCGGTTCCCACCATCCCATCTGTACATTCCCAAGGTCTAATTCTTCAAAGAAATGGAGATTAGCCAAATCCTCCTCTAGGTCAGCCAAGTCATCCAACCCCTGTTCAAGACAACATTAATAGAAAATGAGTCAAGTGAATCAACCTCAAGCTTTAGTTGACCACTAGAAACAATATACCAACTAGGATCACACTTTTTCTCTGATAGTTTCTCCGCTACCACCATAGGGATTTTGGGTTTTGGCTAGGTTGGAGGTGCATCCATCATACACAACTCAGTGCCTTCAAGAATATTTACCTCAGGTTTTGGTAAATGGGTGGGTGTGATATAGATACTGGGGTTAAAAGTGGATGAAAGTGTATAGATGAGGTTAAGATGAGGAGGTAGTGGAACTCTGTTATGGGGCAGCAACGGATTGGTAGTGACATTGGGTTTTGGTGGTTGTGGGGGAGGTATGACTTTATTGTCTATGAGATCTTGGATCTCATGACGGAGACGAAAGCAAAGGTCTGTTCATGTCCTTGTTATTAGTGGAAAGCACAATGTTTGGTGGGGTCATGTTTGGCTGGGAGAGGTTCGGGAAGAGGTCGAGGGTCCAAAGGCTTTAAATACCCTCTTTTTGTCAAGATTTTCATTACGTTGGAGAGTGACATATGGAGAGGGGTGAAGGTTCTGCTTAGGGCTCAGATTGTGTTTTGTGGGCTAGCATAAGCAAAGGGGTCGACTATTTTAGTGGTGGTGGCAACCAAGTTGATTTCAGAGGGCTTCACAGCTGTGCTGCCACTGGTGGTAGCATTGGAACTGCGACCAAAAGGCTTCCGAACAAGTTCGTTATCCTCCACAATGATTCCCTGTTTGATGGCATCCTCTATCTGGACCCCTATCTCATTTAAGTTATTAAAAGTGAAGAGCGGGAGGCCTATCATTTTTTGTAACATCTTTCTATGTAGATTTCTGACTATCATATGGATTTGGTCTTTTTTAAGTGGTCTGTTGGTCATCATTGCTACTTTTTCCCTCCATCTAGTAATAAAGGCCACGAAACTTTCATTGGGCTCTTGATGTGTGGCCTCTAATTCCTGAGTAGTCACTTCAATCTAGGTGTTATAAGCATACTGGGTGATAAAGGCCCGGCCAATTCTTTCCAACTTTGTTTTACCGAGTTCTCTAACTTGGCATACCAGATAACAGCCACTCCTGACAAAGTTTTTCCAAATAAAGAGAGCTTTTGAACCGTTCTGGCAACTTCACAGCTGTCTCAGTGTACCCGTCTTCTATGTCTGGGATTGAGTTGACTCTTTGTGCCTTTTTGAAAAGTTTTCCAACTTGGCCAGCTTCGACATAGTTGAGTCAGACTCAGGTGCTTCAGAGGGAAAGAGCCCTCCCACTGGTTGTGGAAGAGGAAATGATCCTCCTAAAGTTTGTGTAGGAACCCTCAGATCTTCTGGTGATTTAAGTTCAGAAAACTCGTCAACTGGTAGAGGTGGAGATGGAACTGGATGAGTCACCGCAGGTGGTTAAGTAATGGACGCCCCAGATGAGCGTTGCAGTTCAGCAAGAGTATTGCCTTGAGTAGCAAAAGTAGTGCCTTGGGCAGCAACCGTAGTGGCAACGGTATGCATGCTCCGTTAGAGGGCCAATAATATGTTTGTTATATTCTCTGGAATCTAAGCCATCATTGATTCTGGTGAGTTGAGTGATGATGATCTAGCAGGTGAAGAAGGGGTATTCTGGACAGTTGATAAAGCTTTTTCTTTTCTTCGTGTAACCGGTGGCAAAGAAACTAACACCGGCTGGCCCTGAACCAAATCTACACTTTTGCAAAGTCTACCAACATGAGTCCACAGAACTTGGGGGATATCAGACCTTTCAGAAGCTATAGTGCTCGACTACCTTGTTGAAACAAAACGGGACCCCTAATCAGAATTTCATTAGCATCCCAGCTCAACTGATTACTGCTAACTCATGTTGAAAAAATAAACTCAACCCCACAATTTAAAATAACTAAACCACTCATATGAATCTGAGAATTCCCATATATTGCACATAACACATAGTAGGAAAGAGAACAAACACCCCTATGAGGGCTAGGGTTACCTTGTCCTAACTTTGAAATGATCTAGGGTTTCACTATTTAAACAAGTGGCATCATACATCCTAGAAATGGGAGAGCATCATGTCCTAAATTTGGAAGGTACTATAGCTCATTATATGCACAAGGTTAGCTCTACTCTAAAGGTCGAAATCAAGGTGACGTTACTAAAGAGTCCTTTGGGTCATAACCAATGGAGATCTTAGGAAATCAGAACAGTCAAAATAGCCTCTCTTCAAAGTCTGAGAACCTCCAAATCTCAAAAGATTATAACACAAGGCCTCCAAAGTAACGTAGAGATAGGTATAGTGTCACAAAAAGTGTGTCTATGCTCCCACCAATATCTGGGCAACACAAAAACTTTAAGTGCACCAATGCATGCAATGTAATAAACATATAATTGAAAATAAAAGTCATATCATGGAACTCAAGTCAAGGTTTCATAAAATCCCTAGTAGAGTCGCTAGAAACTATAACATGCCCGGGGGGACCCGTGCGCGTTAAACAGTTCGAATCCTTGATCTCTTTGATCTAGTCTCACAAGTGCAATGTGCAACATAACCAAGAGTCCAAATTTGGCAACTTTTAGAAAATTCATTTTATTGCAAAAAATATTTTGCCAGAAATGGACTGCGTCATCAGATCTCAGAGTCGCCACCTAATATTTTGAGAAATTAGGAAACCCATGACTCGTGGCAAGGCCACTGTTTATCATAACCAAAGTTGTCTCAGTTTGGAACCTTAGGTATGAGAGGGGAATGTCATTAATTAAACACCCCCGCTCACCCGATCAAAAGATCGGCCTTTACTAACCATTATATGAATTTTATTTCCTTTATATGTTCAAACCTTCACACAAAAACAAATGGATTGATAAAATAACAAAAGATCGGCCTTTACTAACCTTCACACAAAAACATTTAAATTATAAAATAACAATATAAATGGATCGATAAAATAAATTTTAGCAGGCCAAATATGTAACATAATTTGACCAAGGCGGGTCTAAAACCATAAAACAAAAAAAAAAAAACACACAGTTAGAGTGTAATGAATTTTTCAAAGAGGGAATAGTACCCTTATATAATATAATAATGTATAAAATATTTAATATATATATACAAAAGTATGGTGCGTGGGTGAAACCACGACACCAATAAATTTAATAAAATATTATATAATAATATAACATAATATATATATATATAATACATAATAAAGGAAAAGAAAATGGAGAATGGGTCTAAAATAATTTGGCAAAAACAGGTGTAAGGTTGGGATTAAAATTTATATTCCATCTTTTCACTGAGAATTTTGTGAGATAACGTATTTTTATTTTCATCATCGGGTAATCAAAAGAAAGTGTCCAAGTCTTAGGGCCAGTCAAAATGGGGTGTCTACAAACCTTATCCTCTACAAAAGGCCTTCATTCGTTGTTTCTTTGACAGAACCTCATTTTTGCTACAATTTTCTTTAAAAATGGAGATATTCTTTGCCGAGAAGCTCGAAGATTGGATAGCCACTTTGGACGGCACGGAAAAGGTAAATTTTTGAAGTTTCGGCATAAACGCGCTTTTTTCGTTAAGCCGTACTTTACTTTGTTTTCCGTTCCTCTATGTCGCGATTCGATGTTGGAACCCAGTTACACACGTATTTCGCTTCAGAACACAAGAAATGTGTTCGACTCTTGAAGAATTTCAAGCTTTGATGGAATCCGACGTGACGAGTTGAACATGCCTCAACCCCATTTTGGCCATGCTCAAGCTTTGGGATGGATGTATCGACTCACTTTGCATGAAGCCCGATCTTTAGCTCATGACAGAGAGCTAGCTATACCCAGCTTGATTCATCGGTTTTCTGACATCAGCAATAGAGGTGACCTTCTCTGGCGAGGTTACCGGCAACATGCCCTCTGTTTATGTATACTCGCGCACTTTCTTCTTGCCCTTAGTTGCGGCAGAGCCAACATTCACTACAAGAAAAAACACTTTCTGTGACCAACATTTTGGTCGCGAAAAGTATCATATTTGGTCGCTAAAACCTTTTCGCGACCAAAATATGTTGGTCGCGAGTTGGTCGCTAAAGCCTCGTCATAGATAGTTTTCTGCGACCAAAAAAGCCTTTGGTCGCTAAAAGTGACCATTCGCGACCAACTTTTTTGGTCGCGGAAAGTCCAATTCATATTACCCAAAAGTAAACTTTTAGCGACCAAAGGTAAGTTGGTCGCCAAAAGTCAGCGCCTTTTACCCAAAAAATGTAATTCTTTTGTGCCGCCTGGGACTCGAACTCTTGACCAAAGAGTCACCATGCACCCAATCCACTCTGCCAATTACATGCTTCTTGTTCATATTTGGAAATAAAAATATATAACCCATAAAAATTGGGTTATTTATTATTTTATAAAACTTTTAATGGCTAAACAAAAAAAATAGTATGTAATTATAGTAGTATCCTTTTTTTAAAAATTTATCCCGCCATAACTTTTCGCGACCAACTTTTCTTTTTGGTCGCCAAAGGGTAATCTTCCGCGACCAAAAAAGCCTTTTGGTCGCCAATAGTATACTTTCCGCGACCAACTTTTCTTTTTGGTCGCCAAAAGGTGATCTTCCGTGACCAAAAAAGCCTTTGGTCGCCAATAGTATACTTTCCGCGACCAACTTTTCTTTTTGGTCGCCAAAGGGTAATCTTCCGCGACCAAAAAAGCCTTTTGGTCGCTAATAGTATACTTTCCGCGACCAACTTTTTTTTTGGTCGCCAAAGGGTATACTTTCCGTGACCAACTTTTCTTTTTGGTCGCCAAAAGGTGCTCTTCCGCGACCAAAAAAGCCTTTGGTCGCCAATAGTATACTTTCCGTGACCAACTTTTTCTTTTGGTCGCCAAAGGGTGATTTTCCGCGACTAAAAAATTGTGGTCGCCAAAAGTTAAATTTTGGTCGCAGAAAGTGGACTATTTGCGACCAAAAAAAATAGGTAGTCGCCAAAAGTGTTTTTTCTTGTAGTGATTAGGTTAATTGAAGTGACTCAATGTTTGAAAGTGGGTAAGAGTTGCATTGGCTTGGCACTGGCCGAGGCCCTAATGGGTTTAGATGCTGTTCATCGGCGAGAGACCACTCGGTTTGCGGGAAGCCCACTGCTTCTTCAGGTATGGTTCCCCACCTTTCTTATTTATACTCATATCACTCGGCACTCATTCTCTATTTTCATCTCAACAACTTGTTCTTTACATTTCTCTCAATGCACATCTCTCTATTCTTTTATCTCTCTTATTTTGCATCACTTCCCAGGTGTGGTTAATGGACAAACTGAAAGTGGGGGACCCTTGTCCCACATATTCAGCCAAAGCCTACTTCTTTTGCCAGCAACTAGTGGACTTCCCTTTAAAGAGGCTGTGGTGTGATTGGATATGCAACAGATCTGCGGCTGATATCGATTGGCGTTGTCCCAGGCTCAATTTGACAGAGATAAGTTACAGCATGTCCTGACAATCGGGTGTAGAGTTAATTGGCCTCACACACTGCGTGTTCTATTTCCCCCTCCAATTTAGACGTTAGTTTGGATATGATTAGACTCGCCTAAATGAAGGGGTGGAATACACAGTTTCATTTCCGGTTCATGCCTCGCACTTACCCCAGTGTCTCGCTACTTGGAGAACGAGGGAGCTTTTGACCCCTATTATTGACTTCAATGACACTCTTTCTAGCAAGTGCTTTGCTTGGCTTGTGGAGCAGATAGAGGTTGGGCCATCTTTGGCTGTAGAGACGTCCGCAAGCACGAGTAGGGGACGCAGGAACACCTGACTCATTTATGTCCCTAGTTTATTGCTTTAACTTTCTTTTCAAGTTTTTATGATGTAAAAAGCGACTTTAATTAAAATTAGAGAGTTGGAGAATGTATTTGTGCTGAAATCAATGGAATTAAAGTTGTGAGCACTAAAGAAATTTTCCTTTTGGTCACAAAAATAGTCTAAGTTGTAAAAGGTAAAATTTTGAGCAAATCCACTCATTAAAACTTTTCAAAACAATTTTCGAAAACGGTCACTGCCTAACACGGGCAGAATCAGTCCTCAAGATGCACAGCCCCAAATCACAAAATCATAGTTGCCCACAAATGTATTCACCATTATTGCTCATCATTCCAACTGGCCCTTCTGCTAAATCAAGGTAACACAACCAAGCTAGAAGATAATGAACAAAGATGGCCCGATCAAACAAGATGGATAGGATAGTTGACTTGGAGATGGTTACGGTTGAACTTTAGGATGAAGTTTCCTATGTATCCCAAAGATGGGAATCAGGCCTTACGTAGTTCAGTTCTGGTTCACTCTAGTATTAACTCTCTCCTTTTGTGCTCTAACTTTTGCCAAAGTCACCCTTCTGAGTTTTCGACCTTGCGAGCTCTATTTTTCTTTATTTCCAATTTTTCATACTCTAACTTTTGTCTAGATCGCCCTTTGGGGTTTTCAGCCTAGCGAGCCTCTCAGGGGTAATATTTCTTTAACTTATCCATGTTGATCGGCTGTGAGAACTCCAAGCCATCTAGGTCCATAAGGATGATTGCCCCTCCTTACTAAATAGACTTGATGATGTAAGGACCAGTCCAATTAGGTTGGAACTTGCCCCTAGGGTCATGGATGAGAGCTCGGTTGTCTTTTAGCACCATATCTCATTTCTTGAGGTTTTTAGACTTGACCTTCTTATTAAAAGCCCTAGCAATCCTACGTTGGTAGCCCTGGACATGATATAATGCCTTTGACCTTCTTTCATCAAACAACATCAATTCCTCAAATCTGCTCTACTTCCAGTCCACCTCCGCTATCTGACACTAGGCTATAACTCACAGCGACGGCACTTCGATCTCAATTGGTAGAACGACTTCCATCCCATACACTAGGGAATAAGGGGTCACCCCTATAGATGTTCGAATTGATGTTCTGTAGCCCCAAAGTGCAAATGGCAACTTGTCCGGCCAGTCTTTGTAAGTTTCCACCATCTTCCACAAGATATTCTTGACATTCTTATTAGCGGCCTCAACAGCTCCATTGGTCTGCAGTCTATATGTTGATGACTTATGAAAAGCCACATTATATTTCTCAAGTAGGTCCACCATCTCTTTCTTAAAGTGTGAGCTGTTATTGGATATAATCTCGTTCGGAACCCCATACCGGCAGATGATGTTATTTCTGATAAACTTGGCCACATGTGACACTTTTAACACAGCATAAGACTAAGCTTCTACCCACTTAGTAAAGTAGTCGATTCCTACCAAGATGAACTTTTGCCCATTCGAGCCCTTTGGCGTGACCGCGTCGATAATGTCAATCCCCTAGACTAAGAATGGCCATGGTGAAGTCATGTTGTAAAGCTTCGACGGTAGAATATTCACGCGATTGGCATGGATTTGACATTTGTGGCATCGCCATACAAACCCAATACAATCCTCCTCCATGGTTGACCAATAATAGCCTTGCCTAAGGATTTTTCGAGCCAGTATCACACCATTCATGTGTGCTACACACTTCCCTCCGTAGATGGCCTCCATGAGATGCTTCGATTCCTCTTCTTCAATACACAACTTGTGCATTCCCAGATGGCCTATTTTGTAGAGCCTGTTTTCGTAGATGATAAATTGGACGGCCAGACGCATATGCCCCGTTTGTCCTTGGCACTTGCCCCTGGTGGATATGTATCCTTTTAGAGGAAATTCCAAATGTCGTAATACCAAGGGTTCTTGTCTTGAACCTCATCTATTGCAGGCAGTAGTCTCATAGGCAGGCGTGTGCTTCTGTTCAATGATGATTGGACGCATCTTCACTCCCAACGGGATGTCTATCATAGAAGATAGAGTTGTCACTGCGTCAGGGAACCAGTTGTTCTCTCTCAATAGATATGTAAATGTCAGCTTTTCAAACCTCGGAATCATAATATCTACAGTCTGATGATAAACCTTTATTTTCTCTTCTTTGACTTTCTAGTCTCTATTTGCTTGAAAAACAACCAAGTTTGAGTCTCCGATGACGTCCAACCTTATTGCCCCTAGTTCTAGGGCAGTTTCCAAACTAGCAATACACGCCTTGTATTTTGCTTCGTTGTTAGACACTTTGAATTGGAGTTTGAAGGCTAGGGTTATATGGGAATCATCGGGTGCTATCAGCAACACCCCTATCCCATAACCATACTGATTAGATGCTCTGTCAAAGTACATTGTCCATGTTTCCTCTTCTACCTGCAGAATATCTTCATTTGGGAATAGGTATTTCACTGCTTTATCGCTTTCCACCAGGTGGTTTACCAGGAATTCTACTACAGCTCTCCCATTAACTGATTTGCGCATGATATATTTGAGATCAAATTCAGAGAGAAGAAGCAACCAATGAGCTAGCATGCCCGTAAGTGCTGGTTTCTCAAAGAGATAGTTGATAGGATCTAATCTCGAAATCAAGATTATAGAGTGAGCTAACAAGTAGTACCTTAACTTCCTAGTAACCCATACCAAGGCTAAGCAAGCTTTCTCTAAGGGAGTGTAGCGGGTCTCTTAGTCCAGCATCTTCTTGCTCAAGTAGTACATAGCCTTCTCCACCATATCTTCAGATTCCTAAGCTAGCATGCACCCCATGGTTGAATCTGTTACCGACAAATACAAAATCAGAGGCTTCCTCGGCTTTGATGGCAACAATACAGGGGGATTCTAGAGGTCCTACTTGACCTGTTCAAAAGAAAACTAACATCGATCATCCCATCGGAACTTCTTCCATTTCTTCAGGAGACCAAATAGTGGTTCACAAGTTAAGGTTAATTTTGAAATAAACCGTCTTATGAATTACACCTTGCCTAGAAAGCTGCGCACCTCCTTTTCAGTCCTTAGTGGTGGCATTTCTAAGATGGCCTTGATTTTGGAAAGATCTACTTCAATTCCCCACTGTGTGATCAGAAATCCCATCATTTTCCCTACTGTTACATCAAAGGTGCATTTTTGTGGGTTTAACCTTAATCTGTACTCTCTGATTTGTTAAAAGAATTTTTCCAGTGCGGCGTAGTGGCCTTCTCACTCTTTGGACTTGACAATCATGTCATCCACATACACCTCAATCTCTTAGTGGATCATGTCGTGTAAAATGGTGGTCGCAGCCCTCTGATATGTAGCCCTAGCTTTCTTCAACCCAAAAGGTATGACCCAGTGGCAGTAAGTGCACCACAGTGTAGGGAAAGTAGTCTTTTCTCTATTTTTAGGTGCCATCAGAATCTAGTTATACCCGGAAAACTCATCCATGAATGATAGCAATACATGGCCTACGATGAAGTCTACCAACTCATCAATGTATGGCAGCGAAAAATCGTCCTTCGGGCTAGCTCTGTTCAAGTCTCGGAAGTCGACACAAATCCTGATTCTACCATCCTTCTTCAAAACTGGGACGATATTGGTCAACGAAGTTAGATACTCGGATACTAACAAGAATCCTGCATCAATATGCTTGGTGACCTCTTCCTTGATTTTCAATGCCCAATCCGGACAAATTCTGTGCAGTTTCTGTTTGACAGGTTGGGCCTCAAGGTTAAGAGGGATCCGATGTTGTATGATTTCAGGGTCGATTCCAGGCATGTCTTCGTAAGACCACACGAAAACATCTTTGAAATCTTTTAATAAAGCAATTAAATGCTCGCATTCCTCGGAAGACAATGTGGACTCGATTTGGACCAAGCGTGGATCCTTCTCAATACCCACATTAATGGCATTGATTTCATCAATACAGGGCTTAGCACGCCTCTCCTCCTCTCGATCAATCAAGTTATTCAAAGCCAGAGGAATTTCTTCCTCTTTGTTTTCATTAAAATTCTAAAAATTCTTGGTCAATGCAATAAATTAGCGGCACATAAAAGTACACAGAATCTGCAGTGTTTTCATTCATAAGTTCCGGCTCTTCGGTTATAACAAACTCAAAATAGAAAAGAAAAAAGGACCTCGATAGGACCTTGGCATTTGGGTTACCACTCTAAGGAATGCCAAACTTAGACTCCCCGGACTGACTGGAATCTGATTCTGACTCTACAAACTCAGTGGAATCTGGTTCCAACTCATCACCCAATTCAGAACTAGAAAGAAAACCTTTCTCCAGCTGCCAAGTAAGACATGGTACCCTTGACGCACCCAGAATTCCACCGATTAAGTCCACACTTGGTTCTTCCTCAATCATGGAGATAGTAAAGTTATCCTCCAAGTTCTCCATGTCGGTCACGGGATCTGTCAAGAGATTAGCTAGTGCTACCCCTACTTCAGCCTCGCTGTTGTCTGAATCATCTGCTTTGTTCCGGCTAGCGTTGATGTTTGGTTCTGCCATTTCTTCATCACTATCTTATAGCTGATGATCAAAGAAGATCTTGAACCCGGGAACACGTTCGTTTGAGAAACTAACCCAAGGCTCGACAAAGCCACAAAGGGGAAATCTTTTCCCTCTCTAACAAAACGCCCATTCAGAGTCTCTGAAATTGGCCTGTAGACGAGTTCATAATGCTTCCCAGCTCTCTTGGCCTTGGCTCTACCCCTCATTTCTTCTCCATTTCTTATCCAGTCCTCTTTAGTGGGCACATAGCCCATTCCAAAGGCATGCGGGTTGTATGGCACATCGGCTAGTGCTGTAACACCTTTTCGCCCGCTCCTTCCGAGCCCCATTTCCCGGAATATGCCGCAGCTTGTTCATGAAGTAGATGAACTGGGCATTGACAAACATGCCCTTGTCTACAACCAATATTGTCTGCACTATCCAGGCTTCTGCCAGAGTGAATCCTGAGAGGAATACATCCTCAACTCCATGATTGATCTCTAGCAATGGTGTAGTCACCTCCAGCAGTGGATGTATGGATGAGTTCCCAAAAACTGTTACTACTCCTCCCTCATGAGGATGCTTTAGCATTTGATGGAGGGTGGAGGACACAGCTTTCACGTGATGTAACCAAGGCCTTACTGAAAGTAGGTTAAAGGTAGTTGGCATATCTAGTACGTGGAACTCGATCTCTTGCTCAGATGGGCCTACCTAGACTCGCATTTTCATTATCCCCGTGACTTCTCTGCTTATGTTGTCATATGCCCATATCACCTAGGCCGTGGGAACGAAGTCTATTGGTTTGAGGCCTATCGCATAGGCAATGTGGGAAGGACTGACATTAATGGCAGAACTGATGTCTGCCAACACCACCGGTACCCATTTCTCTCTCCACTCCACAGATATGTATAATGGCTTATTGTGAGCCAAGCCTTCCGGTGGCAGCTCTTTGTTGAAGAAAGTGATCACTGGCTTAGCACCACTTGGAAAGACCAGACCCACAAGTTGCTCAGGTGTAGTATCAATGGACAATTTAGCCTTGTCCATTGCCGACAATACGGCCTGTCGGCGCACCTATGAAGCCATAAAGAGTCCCTAGATAGAGATATCAGCTTGGATCTTCTTGAGCTGCTTCAAAACTAACTCTTTTTCTAACCATTTCTCCTTTTCATTCTCGACTTCCCGGTCCTTTCCTGATTGCTCTGCTTGGTCTAGGTATGGAGGCTTAAAATACCGTTCACTTCTAGTGAGATGATATATCTCCTCAGAATACCATGTATCATCCGGCATGCAATCTCCCAAATCTTCATCAGTATGGGCCAAATATAGATCATTATCGTCCCACCACTCGCCATCAACTGCCGACAAGTAGTCGTCCGGCTCAACTCAGATCATCTTCACAGTACAAGTGTCCCCCTCAAGGCAACATTGTTGCAGTTCTCAGGCTGTCTTCAATTCTTTCTATCTCGAACAGCTTCCTGTTCAGTA
Organism: Camellia lanceoleosa; assembly: GCA_025200525.1. NCBI lineage: Eukaryota > Viridiplantae > Streptophyta > Magnoliopsida > Ericales > Theaceae > Camellia > Camellia lanceoleosa. The sequence continues at coordinate 7,234,350 of CM045759.1, read as the reverse complement.
TCTGTGGCTTTCACAACACCCGTTTCTCAGGTTGGATTACCCGCATCTGTGTCCTCCGGCAGTTTTCCTTTCTCATCAGCCTTCCTGGCTACTGCAATTAGCTCTACATTCTTTCCATCTAGTTTCATCCCAATTTATTCTTCCTTGTCTAGCTCATCACTCAACCATCTGGCATTATCAGTCAACCCATTCAAATCAAACCACCCAACATGTACATTCCCTTGATCCTATTCGTCGAAGAACTGCAAGTTGTCCAGGTCTTTTTCAAGATTCGCCAAGTCGTCTAACCCTTGGCTCAGGCCATCCTCCCAATCCACATTGATGTCTACAAAGGTTGGTAGCACTACTTCAAGCCTGGTTTGAATAGTTGGCACAATATAGCAACTCAGGTTATATGCCCTTTCAAATAGGTCACTGGGACACTCCGACGACAGGCCAGTACCTTCCTCCGAAGTCAAACCTCCTTCACCGCAAGTGTTGTCACCACATTGTGAGGCTCAGGTTGCAGACCAAATGTGTCCATCATGTACAAATATGTGCCTTCGGGAATGAACAACATCGGTTTTGGTAGGTGGAAAGGAGTAATATTGATGCTGGGGTCATAGGAGGTGGATAATGTATGGATGAGGTAAAGGTTTCGGGGTGGAGGGGGACTTGATTATGGGCTGGAAGCGGGTTTGTGGTTACATTTGGTTTCTGGAGTGGAGCGATGACCTTGTTGTCAATGAGATCCTGAATCTCATGACGCAAGCGGAAACATCGGTCGGTTTCATGACCATGCTACTGGTGGAAAGCACAATATTGTATGGGGTTATGTTTGGGTGGAAGAATGTAAAGAAGTGGGCAAGGTTCTAAGGGTTTTAGGTGCCCTTTCTTGATCAGTACCTACATGGCTTTGGGTAGGGTCATGTTCAGTTGGTTAAAAGTTCTACTCAGAGGTCATGTGGGGTTGGACAATGTTTGTGGTCCTACTCAGAGGTCGGGTGGGGTCGGTAGTCTTGGTTGTGATGATAACACTTATGTTTGATGGCCTCCTAGCTGTGCTACTACTGGTAGTATTGGAACTACGAACAAATGGCCTCTTAGCTGACTCCTTATCATCAGTAATAAACCCTTGTTTCATGGCATCCTCAATTTGAACGCCCATTTCATGAAGCTCTATGAATGTAAATAAGGGGAGAACAATCATTTTCTATAATATGCAGGTTCCGGACAACCATTCTAATCTGGTTTTTCTCTGAAGGTCAAGTGGTCATCATTGAGGCTTTGGCCCTCCATCTTGTCACAAACTCGAAGAAACCTTCCTTTCGCTCTTGATGCGTCGTCTTGAGATCATGGGTTGTGACCTCGATTTGCGTAATGTAAGAGTATTGAGCCATGAAGGACTCAGCTAATTCCTCTCAATTCTACTTTACAGAATCTTCCAACTTAGCGTACTAGATGGCCGCTATCCCTGATATATTTTGACCGAAAAGGGAAAGCTTCTATAGTCTAGTTAAACCCATCGGACGCAAGATGTCTTAAAACAGCCATAAATGAATCATAGGATCCCCGGATCCATCAAAGCGGTCAATATGCGGCATCTTAAGCCATTTTGGTAGTGTAATAACAGACTCAATGTATCTATCCTCTATGTTTGGAATGGAATTGACCCCTTGCATTTTTTTGAATAGTTTCTACAATTTGTTGACTTTGACGTAGTTTGATTAACTTCGAACGCGAACGGTGCCCTGGCTTGATAAACCGAGTGTGATAACCCTATTCCGTATTATGCTAATTGATCTTAATTATGGTTGTGATTATATGTTTAATATGATTTTGTGTGCCATTATGTGAATATATGTGGTTTTGAATTTCTATCTGTTCGCCGTGGGAATATCTATTCAACTTACTGTTATAAACTGAAAATTGAAGGCCTTATCGGCCACAAAAGCCGAAATTGACTACGCTATTTGATTAGCGTAATTTTTAGAACCTACGGTGAAATTTCATTGAAAATTGATTCAGAACAAATTAAATAGATTAAATTGATGTAATAATGCTCAATTAATTAATATTAGTGCCTTGTAATTAAGAGAGCCTATAAATAGGCCCCATTACACTTATCTTCACTTCTTCTTGAACTCAAAATCTGAATTACACACTAGTGAGAGTGAGGGGCCGGCTCTAGAGAGGAAGAAAGAAGGAGAATTGTGTGTTTGGCTCGAGTTTGTAAAATTGAAAGGTTAGACGCAAGATTCAACTAGAATTTATGAAGATTAAAGCTCCTAGGTGAGTAAATTCATGAGTTTGAGCTTGTGATTTTGTGAATTGAAGATTAAATGGTGAGTTAGATCATGAATTGAGTTGATTAAGTTGAGATTGAAGTCCATGTGTGCATGCATGTAGAGAATTGCTATGAATTGCTATGAAGTTGCATAATCTAACATGAAGCTTGTCAATTATAAAAGATTGTGAGTTGGATCATACATGCAAGCATGGTTTTGGTTGACCTTCATGAGAATAACCACCATTTGCACCATATTTTTGACATGCATGTTTGATTATTGAAGGTATGGGGCTTATGTAAAGTTTGAATGCATGACCCTTGATTATACAAAGAAATGTTGATTAATTTGGAAGAATTGGACCATGATTTTGAGCAATTGACCTCATCTTGCTTGTATACTCATGATATATAATGTATTTGCATGTTTTGGAACCAAAATTATGAGTTTTGAACCTTTGGAGGTCGAGTTTGAACTTGAAAAACAATTCTGGATTTTTCAGAATTTGGCATGTCCGCTCGAGCGAGGAAGTCGACGCTCGAGCAGGAAATGCAAGCTCCTAGAAGTTTTGCAGACATGGGTGTCCGCTCAAGCAGGGAGCCATGTAGTGAGACTTTCAGTTCGAGCGCCCGACTTCATACTCAAGCGTAAAAACGAGGCAACCAGTACTTTTGCAGACCTAATGGGTCCGCTCGAGCGGGAAAGTCCACGCTCAAGCGGGGACCCTATTTTTGAAATTTTGTAAATGTATTATGTGTTTCATTTTCCGTTCCCTTTCACTTCTAAGTACTCTTAGGCATGCATTGAGCATTATGAATGAATTAAAGGAATAAGAAAGAAGCCTAAGAGGGATGTATGAATTAAGAACGGATTGAATCGTTTGTGACCCATATGTGTTATTTAATGTGTAGGGTCGAGCTCAAGGGTGAATCCACCAGCAGAACACAGTGAGTAATATCTTAATAAAGATATCTGAAGTATGTTATTTGTCCAATTGCTTACTTCTATGTAAGTCTTATAAGTTCGTTAATTTGAATGGTGGACGAATGTTTGCTATGCCAATGAATGGGCCAAAGGCCAGTCTGACATAAATGAATGAATGAATAGGCCAAAGGCCAGTCTGACATAAATGAAAGAATGGTTGGGCCAAAGGCCAGTCTAACATGAATGAAAGAATGGTTGGGCCAAAGGCCAGTCCGACATGAATGAAAGAATGGTTAGGCCAAAGGGCAGTCCGACATGAATGAAAGAATGGATGGGCCGAAGGCCGTTTGACATGAATGGATTGGGCCTGAGGCCGTCTGATGTGTTTGGGACCGTAGTTACTTGACCTATATGTGTATATATATGCTAGATAGAAATATGAATTGGGCCCAAGGCCAGTTGGTGCATGTCGTTCCAAATACTGTTCGTGTATCTTCTTTATTTGATATTATTCACTGGGCTTTCGCTCACACTCATTCATGTGTCTGTAGGTAAGCCAAGGGAGGTCCAAACCCAGCCTCAATGAAGTTTGTGTGAAATAGTCAAGGTTTTGAAGAGTCAGCCCAAACGTTTCGCGCACAAGACTTGTCTTCACCTCTTTTGCTCTTTTGTTATGGTTTTGTTACGTTGGCGAAAACATCGGATCACTTTTGTATATAAACTTTAGGTTTGACCGACTTAGACTTAATGATCTTGTATGTACAGAACTTTGTGTTATTACTTATTTTGACGTGAGTTATTGACATGTACGTATATGATTTGTTATGATGTGCCATGTAAGCACAGCTCTATGGATAATTTGTAAGTTTGCTTCCGTTTGGCCCTTTTACTCTGATGAGTTACGTCTGGTTTGGTTTGAGGCCGTAGGTAATCCCTTGATTACTGGCCGGTTGTGTCCTTAACCCATAGAGGTGGGTTTGGGTCATGACACCGAGGCTCTAGAACTTGTGCTGGGATAGATTATATTTGGATTGGGAAAATCGGGACACCCTGAGCTTGGGGATCTTGAGCAGTAGCAATATTAGTAGTGGCACCGGGCACAAGGATAGCTGTAGTGAGTACATGGGATGTAGAGGACACGGCTGGCTGGGGTTGCTGTTGCTATAGCCTAGTTATGACCTCAGCCTGACAAGCCACATTATGTTGTAGTGTCTCAACTGTTTGCTGCAAATGGAGTATTAATTCCTCCATATCTGCCAATGGATACTGCGCCATTGGAATGGGTGAATATTCCTGAGCTGAACTAGAAGTAGATGACTATTCTTGAACTAGATTGAATACAGGTGAGCTGAAGGGTGTTTGTTGGATGAACTGGACTAGTGAATTCTATCTAACCCTCATTCGCCTAGTAATTGGTGATAGCGAAGCAAACACGGGTTGTCCCCGAACAAGATCTCCGACTTTGCAAAGTCTTCTGAGACAAATCCAAAGTACTTAGGGGATATCAAAACCTTTTGAAGCTATGGTTTTAAACTACCTAGCAAAAGAAATAAAGCAAAAGAACAGTAATCAAAAACCGTGTAGCATCTCAGCTAAGATGTTATCAACACAAACATGATCAAAGTTGTAAGACTGTACTCCACACTGAATTCTATCCTAAAACATATACCAATTCTGCCACTGATATGAACATTCCTGCACAGTTTCACTCTAAAGCACATACCAGTTAAAAAAGAGCCAAAACACCCCTATGAGGGGTTAGGGGTTACCCTATCCTAGTTTTTTCATAAACTAGGGTTTCACTACTCCAAACAAGCGGTTTCACACAATCCTGCATATGGGTAAACAACTTGTCTTAGTTTAGAACAGTCCCTATGGCTTTAGTATATGCAGCTAGGCCAAATGGTCAAAAGCGGTACCTCAGCAAGACTACCTAATATACCTCTCACACCTAACTCCGAGAAGTGAAAGGAGGATTAAACGGTACAAAGGTAGTCCAAATCCAAGGATTGTGTTTCCAACATGGCAAAGCCCATGACTGATCAGCCTTTTGGCAAGCTTCTGGGCAAGCCTCCAGAAAACCGTCCAAGAATAGCAGATGGAAGACACAGTGACTTAAAGAACCAATGCAAAGAACATATATAGGTAGATAAAATTTCACATCATGAATTTCAAGTCAAGTTCTCTAATTTTCCCAACAAAGTTGCCAGAAACTATTGCTTGCTTTTTGTACTCCTTTCAGATATGATTAGCCCTACAGTTCGAACTCCCGTGGTTCTGAATCTGATTTCACAAGTGCAATGCAAAACAGATAAACACAAATGAGTCTAAATCCGAAAAATCTTTTGGAAAATTGATTTTTAATCAAAAATGCCAAAAATGAACCGCTTTGCCAAATTTCAGAGTCGTCACCTAAATATTTTTGAGAAATTTAGGAAACCTGTGGCTCGTGCCAAAGGCCACTTATTTGTCATCACCAAAGTGTCTCAGCTCGGGAACTTAGGTGTGAGAGGGGAAGGTCATGATTTAAGCACTCCTCTCACCCAATCAAAAATCGACCTCTACTAATCTTGATGTGATTTTTTATTTATATTATATGCTCTTGTTCTGATTATTATACTATCTTTACTAGGTAATGCACACAAGTATAGACCACTTCACAAAATTTGGAGCGCATTGATTTTATGTGTGTTTTGAAAAAGTGTTTTGAATACTTGTCACTTGAAAAAATGAGCTCGTATTTACATTAATCAATTTATTCCAATTTTAAGTAAAAGGCCTTCATCCACCAGCATTCAAACAGGTATATCAACTAAGCACTTAGCCTCATGGTAGTTATGTTCAACATGACAACACTAACATACATGCACTATGCTAAAATAATAAATTATCACCTAGTACTCCAAAACAAACCAAATAAAACAAAATAATTAGAAGAAATGCATGCTCCTAAATAATGCAATATGACTAATGCGACACATACATTATGTAAATGATAAGTTTGGCTATTAGAATGGCATGTAAGTCAATTCAAGGCATGCAAAAGAACGTTCATTTTGATTTAACGAGTTAGAAATTGACATCGGTTAGTATGATGAGCCGAACCCTAATGCATACAAAACGAGTGGATGCAAGTCATGGAAAATCCCAAGTAAATATGATGCTAAATGCTATCCATCATAAGCGAGCAAAAAAAAAGAGAGAAAGAAATGGGGGTTGAAAGACATACACTATATTATTACATATTTGCCGTCTCACAAAAGGATCCGAATAAATGTCCTAACTAATTACCAAATTAACTAACTATTACAAAACCAACATAAATGGATCAACTACACTAGCTAATTATTTACAAATTAGAACTAACTAATTAATTACAACACAAAATTAATTAACCATTCTAACTAATTAATACAAAAACTAGCTAATTAATTACAATACGGAATTAATGAGCTAATTAATTATTACAAGCCTACTAACCATAATTTAACGGCTCCCGAGAAGTGAGGAATGGCTCATGCATGAGTGCGGATTTTCTACCCGAAATGCCCCTATTTGGCTACCAAAATACTCCTGTTTTGTAGTCAGAAGAATGAACTTTCTTTTTCTTTTTTTGTCAGCATCTGCTCTGTTCTGCAGGAAAAAGGACACTGCCCAACTGAAAAAATGGGCTAACCAACCAGAAGAAGTGGTCGACCATACAACGAGGTGGCCGGCCGGCCACTAGTTTTTGTTACTGCCCTATTGTAACAAACAAGAAACAGAGCACAAACAGAGTATTTTCAGGAGATGTTTATCCACCCAACCTTTTCTTATCATAAAACAGATCAAAGGATGTGTAGGCTTGATTCACAAACCATCAATTAACACAAATTCATTGTGTGATGATTCATGGATCAAAGGACAAAAGTTCAATTAATGAAGCTAAAAGACTAACAAAACCTCCTCCTTATCATGGAATTGATTAAGGGAAGTTGTAGACCTTGAATCTTGAATCATTATCATCACTAACAAGTATGAAATGACTCAAGACTCAATGGGGTTCAATTAACGTCCGATTGAACCCAAGTTGATTTTATTATCTTGTTCCATTTTAGTCCAATTTTATTGCATCTTTTAATTACCTTTCCATTCCTTAGTTATTTTAGTCCAAAAATGAAAGGTTAAGTCCACTAAATGAAGAGAAGTGTCAAAGAAGAAGTTGTTTTGGGCATGAGAGAGATGTAATACCTTGGTAATGAACCTCCGAAGAGATTAAATCATTAAGCATGAAAAGGTCTTTTTCTTAAGCTTAAACAATGCTCAGTTGAAACAATGCTCAAGGAAATAAAAAGCTAAAAAAAGAGAGAGTGCAGAGATGATTAGAGGTGAACACCAATATGAAAAGCATAAAATAAATGCTATCAACTCAAATAGGTTGGTGTCTAATGCTTAAAACACCAAACCTATAAGAACCATTACACTACAAACATGCTATACAAAGCATAAACCAAGTGAACAACCTAAAATAGTCCTAAAATAGCTAAAAATCGTGCTAAAATTAAGGTAAAAACAGCTAAAAGAGTAAGCTAAAGTAATTGAGAAGTTAAGCTAGTAAACAAGCCAAAGGTTTTTTGGGACTTCAAAACAACATTTTTAGCCTTTGAAAACCTCTTAAAATAGTGGTAAGAAGATGGAAAAAAGTTGAATAATAGATGGGAAACACAAGGGCAAAAACTTAAGAGACAAGGTTCAAAAAGAGATGGGTTACCCCTTAACTTTGATAGCTTTAAATCACAAGTTTCAGCCCATAAAAACAGTAGAAAAACAGTCCAAAAACAGCAAGTAAAGATAGAGAAGAAGTAGTGTAAAGAGGCTAGAAGTTATACCTCTTGAAGAGGAGTAACAATTTGATTCATAAACCAACAATTCCTCACCCTCAAGTGCTGAAAATCAAGCACAATAACCTCAGCAAGAAGCCCTGTGGAGACAATTGGCATAGCTGGGAGCAAAATATCTGTTTTACCGAAACAAGTGGCCGGTCGGCTACTAGAGGGACGGTCATACACTCACTTCTAGCCAACCGGCCACTAGTGGGCCTGCAGACCTCTGAGTGGTCAAACTTGGAAAAATGTTGTTTTGGTCCAAAAGTGGTGCAAGGTTTGTAGGCTGCTGAGGAAATCGAGCATTCGAAAAACATATAAATCATCATTGGATGAACAATCAGAGGTGTCCAAATCTAAAGGGTGGTCAAAACTGAGGTGCTTACAGGGTGTTACATTTTTTGTTTGATTTTGGTGATGGCAATGGTCCAAAACTGATGTAGACCAACTATTTGAAACAAATTCTAACCATGTTTGGTATCGTTTGTGTTTGTGGTGCTGATGTTGGTCCTTGTCCAAACATCATGTAAAGTATAGAGAGAGAGTTCTACAATAGCTGTTATGATGCCTAGTTAACAAAATGGGTATAGAGAAGGAGATTGGTAGGAGTGGCTGAGAGATGTCTTACTTTTCTTCCATTTATTGAAGCATTTTGAAATGGAGTATTTGATCTGTTATAATAATACAGTTTTGATCTACAATTTTTACAAAGTTTATTATACTCATGTATGAATCTTATGTAAAAATTTCATAAGCTTTTGAATTGTGAAACTATTTTTAAAAATTCATAAAATAAAGGTCTCTATTTTAAGAGATACAAATTTCAACTCAAACTTGTGTATCAAACTAAAAGCGTTATTTCAATCGTCATAAATAATTTTACAAACAATCCTTTAATATTATGACAAGCACTAGACACATAGTCCATTAAACAATTCAATTAATTTATGTAATGATTTACAAAAATAAAAAATCCACGTCATTAAAATACCCCTGCCCAGACTTTTTTATCTTTATTTACATTTCAGTAACCTAGTTGGGATCTGGTATTCTGATCTGTTTTGATCTGTTTGGTAGTGGTATTCTGGGAGGCTTCCTCGTGGTTGTTTTCTCTTCAACCTTGTGGTGTGCTGGCAAATGATTGGGCTTCCCTCGCGGTGCCAACCTAGTTGGGATCGTGAGGTTTTGCTTTGATGCCTTTTGCACTCCCTCATCCTTTTTTGATGTAATTTCTTTTTGACAATTTTCATCAATAAAGGGTTTTTTTGCTGTTCAAAAAAAAAAAAAAAAAAATTTACATTTCAGTAACCTACACATATGTAAATAACACATATTATTATATCAACTGGCCCTAACAAGATGTATAGTATATACATGTCCAAACTTTTTCAGTATTTATTTATATTTCCATTCCTATAGACATATGTAAATACATATATTATTATATTTACTATTCGGTCTTTATTTACATTTTAGTACCTATAAATATATATATATAATTAAATTTATCATTCCTAATAGGATGTATAGTAAATTCAATGAACATTTTTTGAAATAAAAACCTTTTAGGAGATTCTAGCTGTTTCAGTATTTATTTATATTTCCATTCCTATAGACATATGTAAATAGACATATTATTATATTTACTATTTGGTCTTTATTTACATTTTAGTACTTATATATATATATTATTAAATTTATCATTCCTAGTAGGATGTATAGTAAATACAATGAACATTTTTTCAAATAAAAACCTTTTAGGAGATTCTAACTATTTCAAACTAGGCTAAATTTATTTGAAAAGTAATTTGCTAGGCAGTTTAATTCGAAGGTTTAAAACTGTGAAATTTTGATGAGTAAGCCGCCGTTGTCCAAAACAAAACTTGTGGACAATGCAACTTTTTAAAACATGGAAACGGGTCATCAATGGCCTAATAGGAACCAACACTATTGAACAATGTTTGTATAATAAATAATCAACGTACACTGAAGTTAAGGGCAACAAGGATAGCATATGTGACTGTTGGTGAAATTTCCCAATCCATCTTGTGCAACACTATCAATTGGAATGAATTGAACTTGTGAACTCCAGCAGGAAGTGATCAATATGGTGAGGGTTAACATTTTCTTTTCTTTTGTAAATGGATTGTATGTATTTGTTTCAAAAAAAAAATTATTAAGAGTTGTCCTTTAGTCTGAATGGTTTGCTATTATAAACTAGAAACCAAGAGTATTTATAAGCAGAACTTTAGAAAAGTTTGTAGTTGTTAAATTGTTGTTGTTGATGATGATGATGATGAAATAGATTGCAACAGATAGTGGTAAATGAATAAATAAAAATAAAAAATTGAATATATATATATATATCTGTGTGTGTGTGTAATGGATTAATCTCAACAGATAGGGGTAAAGAACAAGAGAGGAAAAGAGAAAGATTGCAACAGATAGTGGTTTGGTGTATTTTAACAAATAATAAAATTAAACAGATAATAAAATTTGGACAGATAGATTTAAACAAATAAGCTAAAAAAATTGGACAGATAATACATTTCATCAAATATTTGAACAAATAAGAGAAAAAATGAACATATGATTAAAAAATTAAACAGATAATAAAATTTGAACCGATAATAAAACAAAAAATTTTAAAATAGTCAAAATATTCGAACATATAGGCATAAATTTGAATAGATATATATAAATTTAAACAGATAGTCAAAAAAAAAAACTGAACATTTATTCAAAAAAAATTAAACAAATAAAAACAAAGTCAACAGATAAATTAAGGAATAAAATTAGAAATAAAATGCCCTTCAAAACAAATAAAATAACTTTTCACCAAACTATTTCACAGAGGGTGAGCCTTTCACTAATAAAAAATATTTGTTTGACCTAATATCTTATCATATTGGAATTTTTAACAATTTTCTCTAATAATAACAATAATAATCAAAAAAATTTATTTAGAAATTCAAATTTAGGGTGTAGATTTGATTTTTTTTTTTTTTTTTTAATTGTGAGACCGGACTATAAATGAATCTTAGCCCTAAATTATAAATTCTGAGTAATTTTTTTTTTTTTTTTGGATCCATGAGATATTTCTAAAGCTCAGACCTTGTCCTTGTACTTAAAAAATATAAGTTTATGGGTTTTCAGTTCGGCTTAGCCCACATACTATTAATTTGAGCCCTTTTCTTTTTTGTTAAATTTAAAATAAATTAAAAATTATTTAAAAAATATAATACAAAATTTTGAAGTGCATTAAAATAATTATAATTGAATATTGATTCATGAAAAATAAAAACTTAACTTTGTTTATTGAAATGCATAATTACATTCATTATGACTATATTATTAAATGGTATACATCTTTAATTTAGTGTTGTTTTGGAAAGTTGGTAAAAATTTGATTTTTTGACTTTTTGATTTTTTTGATGGCTTTTTGACCAAAAAAAAAAAGCACTAGGTTATTTTGTGTAAAAAAGTTAAAAAATCAAAAAGCTGACTTTTTACCATTGTCCTCAAAATGGAAAAATATAGTTAACAGTTAAAATTTATATGCACAAAAAAAGGAAGAAAGAAAAACTAATGAGCCTCCAGCGTGAGCTTTTTTGGTTGGGCCTTGAAAAGTCCATCAGGCCAGCCGACAAGCTTTACTCCCTCTGCCTATACCCAATCCATATATTTTATTGTGGGGCTTAGGCCGGCCCATGTACTTTTTTTTTTTAATATATATATCTATAGGTCACTCTCACTTGCCCCCTAAAATAATTTTTATTGATTTATAATTATTTTTCTCATTATCTATTGATCTGATACTTCCCTTTAAATTGATTAGTTATTCTTTAACTTTATTAAGCTCAATTTATTTAAAATATTCCAACTATGTTATTTTGAACCACAAAATAGAACCACAAAATTGCTCAAATTTACAATCAAAGACCAAGGTTCATGCAAGATGTGGCCTCATAATGATGGAGCTGGGGTTGCCCCATTGTAAGGCTTATTTTGATAATTCTAATCATTCATTTTTTATTTTATTTTTTAAAAAATTGAGATATAACACACTTGCAAAAAATTATGTTGATTAGACATCGGTTCCATTTATAGATTGTAGATTTGAATTTCTGAATCAATTTTCTAGTTTATTTTCGGAATTTATAGATTTTCTATAAGAATAAAACGTACAAGTCAAACAGTAAATAGGGGATAATCTTGATATTACTTAGAAATGGATAGAGAATAGATTTGGAAGATTAATATTAGTTGTCCAATTGAAGAACGATAATTCCGATGGAAATTATTTATTCCATGGAGTGTGGTATTATTTGTTCCAAATATATAATATTACATACGTTGTTCTACAAAAATATAGGACAACTTGAAATTACTCTCATATTCCCACTCCATCATCGTACTCCTTTAAACAAACAATCAAGGAAAATAAAAATTCACTTTGTCGTTCAAATTATTCACCTTATAACTTGAATCATCAATTTAAACAGTTACTCCTTTAAACTATAGAACTGGAAACCATTAACAGAGTATATATTATTGACGAAATATCACTAGCGTCAACATACCCAAAAAAAAAAAGGGTAAATTACTAATAGGTCCTACTTTGGAGACTTATTACCCATTAAGTCCTATTTGATATAATTTATTAAGTGATAAAGATAAATTTATCAGTCTTTTTTTTTATGAATAATTTTATAGTGATAAATTTATCAGTCTCTTTGTTTTATGAATAAATTTTTAGTGATAAATTTATCACTCTCTTATTTTTATAGTGTTAAATTTATTAGTTAGAACATGTAGATAAATAAGTCTAGTTAACAGGACTAATTAGTAAGTACCCCAAAAAAAAATTTGTGCACGTGATTTGTTTAATTTGGCCGACAATATTGCTCAATGACCTCCATTCCAAGGGTACTTTAGTAAAAGTACTAAACATCAATAAGGTATAAAAGGCTGGCAATCAATCTCATCCCAAAATCGCAAACATCAAATGCAAACGATTGCTGCTCAAAAATAGTATAAATATCTCTCTTTCTGTGCCTCTCTCTGTCTCTCTCTCTCTCACAAAAACCAGAGAGGAATCAGAGGGAAGAGAACCATGTTTCAAATCAAACCCATTGTTGTTTTCCTTCTCTTCTTCTTTTCAACCTTGTTTTGCTTCTCTCATGGAGCTTTTGACAATCTCCAACAGTCAATGCCAGGTATTATGTTTGTGTGTGTACATATATTATGCGCCTTATATATGAACGAACTATGAAAATAATTGTCTGTGGTTCTATTTAATTTATGGGTTTTCCTTCTTTTTTCTTCTGTGAATTTTTGTCTACAGAGTTGATAAATGAGAGAGATTATAATGAGGTGGTTGAATTGGATGCACAAAAGTTTTTAAATAAAACTTCAAAGAATTCGACAATTCTGATTTTGGCAGCCAATCGGACGCATAGAAGAGACCCTCTTGATGGGTTTAAGTACTATACAGGCGGGTGGAATATCATAAGTAGAAATTACTTGTATGTAAGTCCCTTCAAACTTATCAATTTGTGTAATGATGTTCAATTCTTTGATATATAACACAATGTATGATCACCTTTTTTTTTTTTCTTTTTTTTTTCTTTTTTTTTTTTTTCTTTTTTTTTTTTTTTTTTGATAAGCATAAAAAGAAATTTCATTGATGTATGATCACCTAGGTCTAGGTGTTTCTTGTTACCAAACATGGGCCAATTCTCCCATTTAATATGATACATCTTTATACAATCTAATCTTGGTTTTGTTTGTTTTTAGATGTGTAGAAAATATTCTCAATCAATTCTCATCTGTTGTGTAATATGGTGCTTTTGGTGGATTTTGATTTTCTTCATCTATAGTAGCCCTTTTTTTGTACCTAGTATCTCATCTGAATCATTTACTTATGTACATCTTTTTTTTTTTTTTTTTTGGGTGTGTTGAAAATAATCTCCATAAAGTATTGTCTATTGTATAACATGGTGCTTTTGGTGGATTGTGATATTCTATATCTATAGTAGCCTTTTTTTTCGTATGTAATACATCATCTAGGGATTGGGGATTTCGTGCCTTTTAGAGGTTGTAATGTTACTTCATCAATTATCTATTGTTTATGTAATATATGCATCATTTATGATCAGTAGTAGTCTAAATCACTGTGGATTTAAATTTCTTTGCTGATGGATTTTAAGCTTCTACAATTCTAAACTAGTTGCTCTAGTATAACCTGTGATCAAGTTTGTGAAATGTGAAAATTTGAATAAGGAATTTATATGTTTCGTCAAATTTGCTTATACCAAATGGGTTGTTTGGTTCTTAATCCTATTTCATTGTCCTCACAATTTGTGTTAATCAACTGTAACTTATGCCTAGTCGCCAACTTTCCTTTTTCTTCCTAAAAAGAAGTTTCACACTTACAAGTAATTAATACTTTTTTCTTTTGCAGTCTGTGGCTTTTTCTGCGGCTCCCTTATTCATCATTGCTATAATTTGGTTCGTCTTGTTTGGGCTATGCTTGTTATGCATATGCCTGCGTCGTTGCTGTTGCAGACGAAACCATTATAATTATTCTCAAATTGCCTATGTTCTCTCCGTTATTTTCCTCATACTTCTCACTATTACTGCAATGTAATTCTCTCTCTCTCACACACACACAAAATACATAACATGTTTGTTAAACAATTCATTATGAATTTAATATTTTTGTTTTGGAAGTGCAGAGCCGGAAGTGTCTTTCTCTACATTGGTCAAGCGAAGTTTAAGACTAGCATAGTAAACGTATTGACCTTTATTTTGATCCAGGCAAATACAACGGTTCAAAAGCTAAAAGATGTCTTTAATTATCTTTTGGCAGCTAAGAATATTGGTGTAGGGAAGATGTCATTACCTGCTGATTTACAAGCTAACATAGATGAAATACAGAGACAAATCAATGTAATTGCGGACAATCTACAGAATGTAACTGCCAATAGTTCAAAAGACTTACGAAATTTCCTTGATCCTATGTAATTACTTGGTTTTACATATTGTCCTTATGACAGTAACATTATTGAATTTTGAACTCATTAATGTTTTGTTTTGACCCATGCAATGTAGGATACAAATCTTATTCTATGTCGCTGTTGCTATGCTCGTTTTGGCATTTCTTGGATTTTGTAAGTCTACATTTATATATATATATATATGTCGAAACTGTTGTTTAGTTTTTCATTTTTTAAACTTCTTGTTGATTGCTAATTGCAGTATTTTCCATTATCGGATTGGAGTGTCTTGTATATGTGTAAGTAGCATATGATTCTCAAAAAAAATTATTTTTGGGTTGCTAATCTTCAATTTTGATCTATGATCAACAAATGTTTGTCATTGATAATTGTAGTTTGATGATCGTCGGGTGGATAGCTGTTGTGGGAACATTCATTTTGAGTGGCATGTTTCTTCTTGTTCACAAGTAAGTTTGGTAATTTCTTTATTTTTTTGTTTTTAATTTTAAGCAACCAAATGCCTTCGCAAAAAATAAAGGTTTTGTTGGTGTATTTACCATAAAAAAAAAAGTAAACAAAGGGAAAAAATAAATATTTAGAGCCAGAAACCATCATCATGAGAAAACACCAAATTTTAATATGGTTCTGCTAACTTAGCCTACATCCAAGTATATTTCCTAATGTTTTATACCAAGAGCTTCACTCTCATGCCGCTCCCATGGCAAAAGTTATTGTTGGATATGACTTAAAATGTTTTGACATAATAGGCAAAGTAGAAATCTTGTATGAATGGATGATAGATTTGATGAAAAGGAATGCATTTAATTGCAAGCATATTTGTTGAGTACAAATAGCAAAATTTCAATTACAACTGTGTGTTGGTTCGTTGGACCACAAAAAAGTTTCACCACTATTTTTGTCACAGCCCAAACCCGTCCCTAGAGGTTAGGATCATAACCGATCAATAATCATGAGATTACCTACTGCTTCCAGACAGAAATCAAATCATATTTAATTATATGGGGTCAAAAGTGGAAGCAGAAATATAAAATTGTCCAATGAGCTTGTGCATAATTAGCATGAACAAAAACATTATATATATATATAATAACTCACACCCATACATACATAAGAAATCTCACACATCCAACATCATACATATAATATAGTCAGACAAAAACCGTAACTTATATACAGACATGGTCAAACATGACCAATAAAAGAAAACAGAAAATCAAAAGACAAAAGCCTCATGTGTGAGGCATCTTTGGCTGACTCCACAAAAACTCAGTGTTTCTCCACAGGTTCACTAGAGCTGGACATTCCGATGTTCACCTACATACATATATCTAACAGAGTGATCCAAAGCCAAATGAATAACATCAAAGTAAAGAGGTTATATGAATGAGTTCTAATATTCAAATAAAATCATTCCCGTAATAGTTTCGCATCAAAATAGAATGACCTCTGGTCCAATATATGACAAAAAAACCTCGGATCCAACATATACACAGATACAGAGCAGAATAGATCATATTTTTCGGAATGATCTCAGGTATAACAACCTCAGGTCTATTCAATTACATCCATAAAATGACCATTAGGTCAATACATAACAGATATTTAGACTTATCAGATGTATGGAAAATCAAATAATTGAAACAGCCTTAGGTTCATTTCATTAGATATATAGAATGACCTCTGGTCGATTTTGTTTGTATAGAATGACCTTAGGTCCATCATATACTTTCATGCTTGTCAATCACATTTATAAATCTTTTACGAATCAGATGGATTGAAGTCTCATTCGTAAAACAAAATAATAAGTTCAGAAAACTTACCACATTAGTATCATTTAAAAAATAAGATAAGATATTACTCATAATGATTTGGTTGCTGATACAGCTTCGCGAATGAACCTACACAACTCATAACACATACACATATTGAATCATATTTCTTAAGCGAGCCGTTCTCTAACTTATTCAATTCTCTTAGGCTTTATTCCAACTCATTAATTCATTTAGGAAGCACAATTTATGCTTAAGAATGCTCAGAAAGAAATGAGAACAGAATTGTGAACAGAATATGACTTCAAAATACGCTGAAACAGGACACTTCGCTCGAGTACAACATTGGTCGCTTGAGCAGACCACATGGTCTGCAAAAGTACTAAATGGCCTGAATCTAGGCTCGATGGTCGCTCGAGCCAAGATGCAAACTAAAATGTTGTCGCTCAAGCATTAACTTGGTCGCTCAAGCCAACTGCAAATGTCTACAAACATATTAAATGCATGATATGTGCGCTCGAGTGACAACCTGTTTGCTCGAGAGCTGAGGTCAAATTTTGGGTTTTCCAAAACTGATTTTGAACTTCAACACATTTATTCAAAGTGTGAAAGCTTGCATGATATGCTCTTATCTTCAAATATACAACCATAAGCATGGATACAAAACCAATTTGCAAATTCAAAGTCCAAAACTTCATGATTTCACCATACATGACCCAATTAGCTTCAAATTCTTTCCCAAAACTCTCAAGACATGGAATTTAACTTCAAAACCTTATGAATCATGGATGCATGGATGAAATAACTTCAATTCAAGCTTAGATGACATGAATCATGATTAAAATGATGAAGCTAACCAAAATTATGCACGCATGTATGAATTAGCACCAAATTCTTCATTCTTAGCTCATTTCTTGTATTTAATCATATGATCTTCTTGGATTCATGTCTTTGATGACTTAATCTCAAAAATTAAGGTTCAAAAACTTACCTAAGGTCTTCAATGACACTTGTATTAGCCAATTCTTGAGTCCCTCTACTCAATTTTCTAACCTTCAAGCCAAAACTTCATGATCGAACCATCTCTCTCTCTAAATGAACTCTACCTCTCTCTCTCTAGAATGCTTCTCCTTAGATTTTTTAGTGTAAAAATATGAGTTAAACTCTCAACTTAACATATATATACGCTTAATTAACTTAATACACTAATCAAGGGTTAAGTTAATTAATCAAACAAAACTTAATCAAATTAAGTTAATCTAATTAATTTTAAACTGAATCAAATTTTAATCAAACTTTCTATTAGGCTAAAAAATTATGCCAATCACAGTAAACTACTCAATTTCGGTTTCTGACGCTATTAAGGCCTTCAATTTCAAATTACGACAGAAATTGCAACAGATATCTCTACAGTTAACAAATATGAATTCAAAAATCAAATTATCCAAATTCACACTAATCACATAAGCACATTCAAAATAAAAGAATTAAAAGCATAATACGTGATGAGATTGTCACAATCTTCCCTCCTTTAAAAAGTTTGGTCCTCCAAACTTACGTTACCTTGTGTCGGAAATAATTTGAGATACATTTGCCTTATTTCATCTTCTTTCTGCCAAGTTGCTTCTGTGCCATAGTATTCCTTCCATTCTACTTTTACCATAGAAATTTTTTTATTCCTCAATTGTTTCACTTTCCGGTCAAGAATTTGGATCAGTTTCTCTTTATACTCCACATTATCATCGAGAGCTATTCGATGATAGTCAATAACGTGAAATGCGTCTTAGAGGTAGCCCCTAAACATTGATACGTGAAACACATTATGCATTTTTTCCATTCCTAGTGGTAAAGTAATTTGGTATACAACTGGACCAAGCCTTTCCAAAATCTGGAACGATTTGATATATCGGGGTAATAACTTGCCCTTCTTGCCAAATCTCGATTGGCCCTTCATTGGAATCACACGAATGAATATATGATCACCGGCTTTATAATCAAGAGCCCTTCTTTTATGATCCGCATAACTCTTTTGTCAGCTTTGTGTAGTTTTAAGCCTTTGTTGAATGACTTTAATCTTTTCGGTGGTCGTTTGCACAATCTCAGGATTAAGCAAAACTCTATCCCTAACTTCTGTCCAATAGATTGGAGATCTACATTTCCTTTCATATAAGGCTTTGTACGGTGCCATACCGATACTAGAATGGAAATTGTTGTTGTAAGAAAACTCTACCAACGATAAGTAGATTTCCCAACTCCTCTTAAAATCTAAAGCACACATTCGGAGCATATCTTTCAAGGTCTATATAGTCCTCTCTGATTGTCCGTCAATTTGTGGATAAAAAGTGGTACTACACCTCAATTTTGTTCCCATTTCCCTTTGAAGACTCTTCCAGAATCTAAATACAAATTTCGAATCCCTATCTAAAACAATAGATACTGAAACTCTATAAAACCGAACAATCTCATCGATATAAATAGTGGCAAATCTATAAGCATCATAAACAGTTCTCACAGGTAGAAAATGTACAGATTTAGTCAACTTATCCACAATAACCCAAATAAAGTTCATACCTCTAGGTGTTCAAGGTAGACCAACAATAAAACCCATGGTTATGTGTTCCCATTTCCATTCTAGAATATAGAGAGGCTAAAGTAATCCTGTCGGCTTTTTGGTGTTCGGCTTTGACTTGTTGACATTGAATGCACTTAGACACATATTCTGCAATTAACTTCTTCATGCTAGGTCACCAATAATTTTGTTTCAAATCCCGATACATTTTGTTATTGCCCGGATGTTGTCACGCCCCAAAATTTAGACAATTAAATATTAAATTAGTACTAAACACCAATCAATGTTCCATCATCCAAATCCTTGGGGTAAAACAAAATCTAACTATTCTCGTCTCCATAAGATTTAAATAAATTTCAATGCTCAAAAAAAAAATACAAGAGATAAAAATAATAATAAACGCCAACCAAACTATCCATCATAGATTCATAACTATATAATTCCTCCATTATTAAAATAGCAACAACTAGTCAAAATAACTTAAATAATGTAAAGTTGAAAAATAACCCACAATGCCAAATTGTCAAAATACTAAGGTCATAAAAAAGAAAAAAAATTTAATAAATAAACTAATATCAACCCTAAACTCCAGAAAACAAAAGAAGTCCAAAAGACATGTCCAGCAATTATAGTTATTTCTCATCACCACCGTAGTCCCAATTAATCCTGCAAAGGAAGCTCGGTTGCGCTCAAACAGAACGCACTTAAGATGCCAAGAGACAAAACGGGACAGTATACAAGTATATTGGTTTGAGTACAAGATTTGACACCCACGTGTCCACCAGACAAACAAAAGTATATTTAATTTTTGTTACAGGACAAGACGAGTAGTTCCACCTACACCGAGACGAATGGGTAGTTTCCCGAGATATGGTGGCATTTAGTTTCTTACCCCGTACATAGCTAAATATAAATTGAGTATAAAATAAACAAAATAAAAATAAAAATATGGTGGGTCAACCTTGCATAAAAAGTTAGTAAGACCTACCATTCTGTAAAAAAACAAAGATAGTATAATTTAATCATAAGTAATTGTAGACACCCCATTTTTGACTGTCCTCAAGACTTGGACGTCACCGCTTGAACGCTCAGTGATTATCCATGTTTGCGTTCGTTTGGAGTTCCCGGAGTTCTCGGCTCACGCGCCTTGCCTCAGGACCTCCGAACTTGACTGTTTTGTGCTTGGTTTTACACCAAACACTTGTGCTTTGCCTTGGAGGGGCAGGGAATGCCTTCTGAGGTATCCCCACATACCACCGGCTATGGCTAGAGGCCACCGGCTGGCTGGTGTTGCCACCGGCACTATATTGTGCCGGTCGGCACTATTTTGTGCCGGTCGGCACTCTTTTTGGCAAAATGACCATTTTGCCTAGCCACTCACTTCTACGGTGATTTACGAGATATTTTTAGACAATGTTTAGTTTGTTACTCCTCCATACACGTGTATGGAGGGATGAGCCCTTGAATGACTTAGTTTGTAAGTCTTTGTTGCCTATAAAGAGAAGGCTCTTCTCTTGGCTCAAGGGTTAGCAAAATCAGAGAGTTAGACATTTTAGGAGAGGGTTGAGCTCTGGTTTTAGGTTAGAAATTCTATATCTATCCTATCTCTCTCTTTCTCTCTTATTTTTGTACACTAGGTGTTTGTGACTTACTATTGCTCACCAACACCTAGTGTTTCACCTTCCTCTTGGAACTGAGGTGCTAAGGGCTTGTTCTTGGTGTTCTTGGCTGGTTTGAAGCTTAAGGAGGCATCAAGGTCACCATTGTTGAAGAGGTCTTCAAAGGTAACAAAACTAGCTCTTTTTACCCCATTCTTGCACCTTGTTTTTACCTATCTTTGAACTGTTTTTGTGTTTAGTATATAACACATAAAAGTTCTATTTTTAGGCCCTCTTTATTGTTCATTAAGAGTGTTTTGTGGTTTGAGCAAGTTTGACCACTCTTAGACCTTGAAAATGGCACTTTTTGTGCTATTTTGTGAGAGATCCGAGATTTTGATGATAGGATCTCTTCACCACTGAAATCTTGAGGGATTTCAGTGGTGAAGAGTATGCCTTGAAGTCTCAAAAAGGGGAGGGTCACCCCCTCTCCTTGATGTCCTTGAAAAGGGCATGTTTTGGTCTCTTAAGTGAGTCTATGCTTGAGTGTGTGTTGAGCATGTTTGGCTTGTTTTCCATGCTTATATTACCGTGATATAACATGTTTTCAAGTCGGTTTTGGTCTCCTATGCATGCTTAGTATAGTTGCCTTGTAATGCCTCTTATTGCCTTAACATGTCTAGGAAGTGTGCCCCTATTTTTAGCATGTTTTAGACTTGTGTTTGTGAAGCTTGTACGCTTATTTTGCCATGGTTTAGCTCTGTCCATGGTCGTTTGAGTCAATCTTGACATGCTTTGTATAATCCCTTTGCATTGTAGCTTGTATGCTTCAAGTAGGTGCATGTGTAGGATGCATTGCCTTCATGTTTTCAAGGGTTTGGAACCCTCTTACATGCTATTTCAGACCTTATAATGTGCTTGTATCCTTGCCTTAGTGGTCTTGTTAATGCTTTAGGAGCATGTGTTGTATGCCCCTTGTTTTGGTTTCAATGCATGCCTTTGATTAATGACTCTTAGATGCCATCTAAGTAGCCATTTGGCTTTGTTTTGACATGCTAGAAACCTGTTTTAGGTTGATTAGTGCATGCCATGTATGCTTGTGCAAAGTGTGGTTTAATGCCCTATTAGCTTGCCTTAAGCCTAGGCTATTCGCATGCTTTGTTTGATTTGATTTGTTGCATGATTTGGCATCATGTGTGAAATGATTTGAGAGCCTAAGTTGCATGCTAATAGTCCATGTTTGAGTCATCTCAAGTGTGCTTGAACGTAGCTTGTTTATGTCTTGGGTTTGGTACCTTAACATGTGCATGTGTGTGTGTGTGTTTAGTCCCCAATTGTAGGCATTTTGGTTACTGATTTTAGGCCTATAGGAGCTGCCTAGATCATGTCTAAGTCCATCCCTCATTGATTCGCATGCTTGCTTGTATGCCTCGCACAAGTACATCGCGTAGTCCATGTTGCATGCCTAGTTGACATGTTTAGGGTTGCATTCGTATTGTGCATGTTTGGCCTCTTGAAGTGAAGTATGATGGAGGTTGAACACCCTTGTTTGCTTGTTTGCATTGCATGCATTTGAAAGTGAAGTTGCGTTCTTGGTTCTTAGGACCATCACGCATGGAAATGCGCGATTGGTGGTCTGGGAATCGAGGCACATGCCCCTTTGAGTCAATAACATGATAAAAGGTGTGTGTAGTGCATAAATACCTTGAATCACACTGCCATGCATTTTGTTGTCCTCGTCATTGGGTCTGCAGGTTCGGTAGCGAATTTTGCCCGGCATCAAGAGGCCTTGTTTAATCGACCGGCACCAATTGGCACCGATAGCTTCATTCAGCCGGGTGGCCATATCCTTTAACGGTGGTGCTCTGCTCTGGCGGTGGTACTCCCAATGTCCCGAGAGGCACTCTGGACTTTGGAAATTTTCGAGAAGGATAGCAGGAAAAACAGAGGCACACTTGCATGACAAAGGCGATTCCGAGTGATTCTGCGCCACAGATTTGAGCCCTCTTCCCGAGTATGCTCAACGCTTTAATTAACTTAGTCAATTTGTGAATTAATTTAGTTAATTTGTAATAATTAATTAGCTTGCGTAGTTAATTAATCTGTATTATTATTTCGGTCCCTCCGAGCGAGGGCAAAAATGTAATAAGTGTGCGTGAGTGGGTGTATGTCTTCCAACCCCCATTTCTTTCTAACCCTTTTATTTACCCGCTTATGTTGGTAGATTAGGGCACATTTAAATTAGCATACCTTATGCAATGCATGTGTGCATTCATGCATTTGTTTACATGCACCGGGCTCGGTACATCATACAAACTGCATTGCAATTCTCAATTTGAAATTGAATACGTGCTATTCGCGCATTCCACATGCCATGTTTAGGGTTAGCCGAGCCTACTCTAGATTGCATTTATGCCTGCGTTGCATTAGCCACTTAACATGAACTAGGTCATGCATGTTTGCTAACTAGTTTCTTGTTTTTGTACGAGTCTGATGTAAGTTTTTATGGCTTTAGCATATCGCATGCGTGTGAATGTTTACCATGACAAGATATGCCATGCGGCTAAATGCTTATGTGATATTACTGTGTGAATGCCTGTGGATGGAGGTCGGATTGCCTGAGTTGGAATAACCCGTTGAAATCCGAATTTTAGCCTACTCGCGAGTAGCAAAATCTAAACACGTTTTTCGAGACAAAACGGATATGCAATGTTTATTCCCAAATTAGGCAATCTAGTCTATACTTGTTTGCCGTGCGCATAACATAGTAATTCTAGGCTAATAATTGGAATAAGAGCATATAATGTTTTCAAAATTGGATATCACAGTTAGTAGAGGCCGGTCTTGGACGTGAAAGGGGTGCTCATATGACCTTCCCCGTCGTACCCAAGCTCGAGCCAAGACCACTTTGGTGATAGCGGACATGTGGCCTTGACTTTGAGTCGGGTTTCCTAAATTTCCCAATTAAAAATATTTAGGTGGCGACTCATGTCCGCAAAGCAGTCCATGTTTGGCACTACTTTTCAAAAAAATCTGTTTTCTCAAACGATTTGCCGGATTTGGACTCTTTGGTTCAGATTTAGAACCGACACAACATCGAGTCCGAACTGTAGCGCGAGGTCCCTCGCGGACGTGTTACAGTAATATGCTAAAGAAACACAAAAATTAACCGTTTCATGCTTAAATAATTTGAATTGACCAAAACTTAAAAAATAAAAGTTGTACAGAATCAAATTTCCTAAAAGGCAGCGTAAACAAATTTAGTAAAAACTGAATAGGTTGAGAAAAAAACTTAATAGAAAAACCTTGATGAAATTCGATCAAAAAATCTGAAACTAAAAACGAAAAGAAACTGCCCTAAGATGATTTGTTTTGGACAAGTTCAAAACACAAAAAGTGTTTAGAATAATATTTTACTTGAGTTTGCGCAAAATCAATAAAAATGAGCTCACTTCGAGTGTTAAAATAGCATCTAAAGTCTGCATTGCTATAGTGAATAAAAACTATTATAACCAAGATCATCCGATTATAAGTTCTAATCGATCTTTTTAGTAAAAAGTTAAAATACGAAAGTTGTCTAGAATGACGTATACATGCCTCTGTGCAAATTTCATAATTTATCAAAGTTGTTTACTATTTTTCAAGATATACAAATCAATACAATTCACACTATACCAATAAACTCATATTTAATTCTTTATTCCTTAACTTCACCACTTCAGCCCTTCACTTCCGACCTACACATCTATCCCATGTGCCTCTCGTATACCTAACGCCGCTCCGAAGCCAAACTTGCACAGGGATATCGTCCAGAGTTTGACCCTCACTGCCTGGACGATTAGCATATGCGTACACGCATAAATCAAAGCACTCGTCTACTCCTGAGAATGAAGCAACAATATATATGCACAATCTCTAATCTATTCATAAGAACAAATATAGCAATGCCGAGCCTAAGGCATTCAAATAAATCTCATAATCCTCGTTTTTTTTTTTTTTTTTTTTTCTTATACACTCTTTCTTACCATCACTCAAATAAAACACTAATACATGGAATCATGGTAGAGTATTCGAAATTATCTATGGATTTCTAATTTATTTTAATTTCATATACCCATGAGTGTGATTACAATCATAAATAAATACATATAAAAACTCTAAACCTTATATACACAACTAATCAAAATAATTAAAAGCAATCCATCATCTTCATGCAAATACAATATCAAATAAATAAATAAATATTAACAACAAAATAAACATAAATCAAAAGAAGTGGGTTTTGCATTCATAATTATTTTTTGAAGATCAAAGAAATATTTGGAGAATTAATGAAGCCACCAAAATAAATCCTAATCCTTTTATTATTATTTTTCTCTCTCTGCCTCACCACTCTCTCTCCAAGTCATCTCTCTCTTTTCTCTTTCTCTCTCTCTCTCTCGACGTGCACTCTGTCTTTGGTTTTGATTAATCTCTCTCTCTCTCTCTCTCTCTCTCTCTCTCTCTCAACTGTCGTATACCACAAAGCCTTCTCTTTTCTTTTTCTTTTTTTTTCTTTTTTTCCTTTTCTTAATGGCAACCCCCTTATGATTAACCTAATTTATGATTATATTATATTTTATTAAATAACTACAACATATATAAATATGCTTTATAAAATCAATACATGTAACACTCCTTTTTTTATATATAACTATATATAAATATAAATATTCAGATTAATTATATATAATTAAATATCACCTTAAATTAATTAAATATCACATTAAGTTCAAAAATAAAATAAGGTAATAATAATAATAAATAATGACTTAAGAAAAATTAGAGTCGCTACAAATGCATTGCAAACCTTGACTTGTGAGCTTCTTCCAAAATTATTTTTTTTCAAATCAGAAATGTTCAGGATACACAATCTTCTTTTAAATTTCAATACTTCATTTTCAATACTGAACCCCAGTTTTGGATTCGATTCAAATTCATCAAACACTTTTTCAAGGAACTCATCCTCCCTTTGCTTTTGCTTAATCTCATTAATGATTGCCAGTTGGGTTAAAATAGCGACTATCAACCCACCATATTCGTGTAACACCACTACAATCTCAGATCTTTCTAAGTCCTTCAATATCTCTTTCTATTCAGTCATCAAACATGCTAAGTTCTCCATTGATTTTCTACTCAAAACATCGACTACGGTGTTGGCTTTACCCGGATGATATTGAATTTGGAGATCATAATCTTTAATCAACTCGAGCCATCTTTTTCTAGCGCATATTCAATTCCTTTTGAATGAAAAGATACTTCAAACTCTTGTGGTCGATATAAACTTCACACCTTGCCCCATAGAGATAGTGGCGCCAAATCTTCAAAGCAAAAACAAATGCGGCCAATTCTAAGTCATGAGTCGGATAGTTCTTTTTATAATGTTTCCATTGTCGAGATGCATATGCTATCACTTTACCATTCTGCATCAAAACACAATCCAGACCCTTGTAAGAAGCATTGCTATGAATCACAAAATTTTCCGTACCTAACAGTAAGGTCAAAATCGATGTTGTGATTAGTCTTATTTTTAGTTCTTGAAACGCGGATTCCCTTTCATCAGTCTATTCAAACGGTTATCACTTTCGAATAAGTTGGGTAAGTGATATAGCTATCTTTGAAAAGTCTTTCACAAATCTTCTATAATACCCAGCTAATCCCATGAAACTCCAGACTTTCGTTACATTCGTTGGTGTAGGCCAATTCACAATCGCCTCAATCTTTTGAGGGTCTACTGAAATTCTATCCATGTTAATAACATATCATAGAAATACAACTTCGTCCAATTAGAAATCACACTTTTTCAGTTTTTCATATAGTTTCTTCTCCCTAAGTGTTTGCAAAACAATCCTCAAATGTTGTTCATGTTCTTCTTTACTTCTTGAATAAATCAATATGTCATCAATAATACCACAACAAATCCATCAGGATAAGATTTAAAAATTCGGTTCCTAAGGTCTATAAAAGCTACAGGTGCATTTGTCACTCCAATCGGCATAACTAAAAATTTGTAATGATCATATCTTGTTGGGAATGCAGTTTTTTCAACATTTTCAGTTTTCACTTTCAAGTGGTGGTGCCTGGATCTCAAATCAATCTTCGAAAATACTTGTGAACCCTGCAATTGGTCAAACAAGTCATCAATACGGGGTAGAGAATATTTGGTCTTGATTGTTACCTTGTTCAACTCTTGGTAATCAATACACAAACAAAAAGTTTCATCTTTCTTCCTTACAAATAAAATTGACGCACCTCAAGGCGAAGTACTCGATTGGATAAAACCCTTGCCAAGCAAATATTGTAACTTTGT
Organism: Camellia lanceoleosa; assembly: GCA_025200525.1. NCBI lineage: Eukaryota > Viridiplantae > Streptophyta > Magnoliopsida > Ericales > Theaceae > Camellia > Camellia lanceoleosa. The sequence goes on along the minus strand of CM045759.1, from coordinate 7,206,990 downwards.
TTCAGTTCTTTCATCTCAGCAGTTGACATTTTGTATGGAGTCTTTGAAATAGATTGAGTATCCGGCATGACTTCAATACTAAACTCAATTTCCCTGTCAACTATTTCCCCTGCCAATTCCTCTGGAAACATATCTGCAAATTCTCTAATAATAAGAATATCATGTAACACAGTATTCATGGATTGATTAGTCATAATTCTACACAGATAACCCCGACATCCCTTCTTAAGTAGTTTGCATGTTTTCGTTGCCAAAATCAAGTAAGACTGAAGTACTACACCATCACCCAAATATACAAATTCATCATATCCCGGTGGTCTAAACAAAACTCGTTTTTTTAAACAATTAATAGTAGCACGGTATTCAAAAAACTAGACCATTTCTAAAATCACATCAAAATGTCTAATATCAAGAGGCAACAAATTTACAAATAACATAGCATGCCCAATACTTATTTCACAGAACAGATTCCCCAGATAGAACAGATATACACAACAGATAAAGCAATGATTCCATAGGTCTATTTAATCTAGATGCAAATATAGTAGATATGAAAGAATGTGTCGAACTTGAATCAATTAATACATAAATATCTTGGTTGCAAATATAATGGATACCTAAGACAACGACCTCGGTATTTTATGTATTACGTAGGACGAGTGCCCAAACTCTCCATTGTCGTAGTATGTCTCTTGTAGCAATAGGTCTTGTAGTGTTTTCTGCCATTGGGATAGATTCAGTTGAACTAGCAGCTGATCTTCCACTTCTTTGTTCAATTTGGGGATAACCTCTGACCATGTGTACGGTCTTTCCGCATTTAAATCATACGCCAAAAGTACGGTAATAAACTCCCTGATGTTTCCTACCACATTCATTACATGTCGGTCTGGAGTCTCTTGAGGAATTAGAGGTGCTAGATGTTTCCAAATTCTACTTCTTCGAAGATCCCTTACTAGAATAAGAACTATGTTGTTTCCTCTTTTATTCAAATGGTCAATTATTTGAGACCAAAATCATTGCAAACATTAGAGCTCGATCAAGAACATCCACATATTTCAGTAGCTTCAAAACATTCCCTTTTTCCAGGATTGTATTTTGAAGTCCACCCTGAAACTTCATTGCCTTCTTGTAGTCAATGTCTACCATATGCGATGCAAACCTGGACAACTCAGTGAACCATGCCTCATATTCCGCTACGGTCTAGTTTCCTTGCTTTAACTCTTCAAATCCAGTTACTTTTCAATCTTGGATGCATTGAGGGAAGTACTTCTCGTAGAAGTTCTCTAAAAATCGCACCCAACTAACTCCTGCATTTTCATCCCTAACCAACATCCACCATCTTCGGGCATCACTCTCCAACTGAACTTTTTGTGCTTCAGTGCGTGGAAATACTTCAAACAATTTCTTTATGCCAAGAGCCCATGTTTCTGCTTTTAGAGAACCAACTCCTCTCCATAATTAGAGTGGTTTCATCTTCTTGAAATCTTTGGTCAGAGCAATTGTGCGGTCACTTGTCTGGCACTCTTGTACTGGTGATAGTACAAGCATTAATGGAGGTGGGGACAGTTGTTGCTGTTGTTGCCTTAATGCTTCAGCCATATCATGGATCATTCATTCCATTCTGTCCAGTCGAGTAGTAGTAAGCTATTCTATGTCATCAACACTTGTTATCATAATTATCTGTATGAACTTGCATTATAATAAACACTAAAATTTGCACACATATACACATAGGCACAATAGTTCATATATTATATATTCACATATTCTTAATACACACAAGCATGTTCTTATTAGATGGATGCACCTTGAGTCTTTTCTAGACACCTTATTACTCATTTGGACAAGTGCGTGAGTTATTAACTCGTACTCTGATACCACTCTGTCATGACTCAAACCCGCCCCTAGAGGATAAGATCATAACCAGTTAGTAATCCTGAGATTACCTACGACCTTCAGACATAAATCAAATCATATTTAATTATATCGGACTAGAAGCGGAAGTAGAAATATAAAATTGTCCAATGAGCTTATGCATAATTAGCATGAATAAAAACATCTTATATATCTAATAATAACTTACACCCATACATACATAAAAAATCTCATATATCCAAGATCATACATATAATATAGTCATACAAAAACCATAACTTATATACAAACATGGTCAAGCATGACCAACAAAAGAAAACAGAAAATCAAAAGACAAAGCCTCGTGTGTGAGGCATCCTTGGTTGACTCCATAAAAACTCGGTGTTCCTCTACATATATATATATATATATAATGGAGTGAGCGAAAACCTAGTGAATAACATCAAAGTAAAGAGGTTATATGAATAAGTTCTAATATTCAAATAAAATCGTTCTTGTAATAGTTTCGTATCATAACGGACCAACCTTAGGTCTAGTATATGATAGAATGACCTCGGATCTAACTTATACAAAGATACAAAGCAGAACAAATCATATTTGTCGGAACAACCTCGAGTATAACAACCTCGGGTCTATTCAATTACAGTTGTAAAATGACCATTGGATCAATAAATAACATATATTTAGACTTATCAGATGTACAATGAATCAGATAATCAGAATGACCTTAGATCCATTTCATCAGATATATAGAACGACCTCTGGTCCATTTCATTTATACAGAATGACCTCTGGTCTATCATATGCTTTCATGATTGTTAATCATATTTACAGATCTTTCATGAATCAGACAGATAGAAGGCTCATTCATAACACAAAATCATAAATTCAGAAAACTTACCACATTAGTTTCATTTAGAAAATAAGATACATAAAAATATATTTACTAAGATATTACCCACAATGATTTGGTTACTGATACAGCTTCGCGAATGAACCTACACAATTCATAATACATACATATATTGACTCATATTGCTTAAGCTAGTCGTTCTCTAACTTATTCAATTATCTTAGGCTTTATTCAAACTCATTAATTCATTTAGAATGCTCAATTTATTCCTAAGCATGCTCAAAAAGGAATGAGAACGGAATTATGAACATAATATGACTTTTCAAAATATGCTAAAATACTAAATGGTCGCTCAAGCGGATCACATGGTCTGCAAAAATACTAAATGGTCTAAATATAAACTCGATGATCGCTTGAGCCAAGATGAAAAATAAAAGGCGGTCGCTCGAGCCAACTACAAATGTCTGCAAACATACTAAATGCATGATATGTGCACTCAAGCGACAACTTGCTCGCTCGAGTGATGCAGTTGAATTCTAAGTTTTCCAAAATTGATTTTGAACTTCAACACATGTATTCAAAGTGTGAAAGCTTGCATGATATGCTCTTATCTTCAAATATACAACCATAAGCATGGATACAAAATCAATTTACAAATTCAAAACTCAAAACTTTATGAATTCACCATGCATGACCCAATTAGCTTCAAATTCTTTCCCAAAACTCCCAAGACGTAGAATTTAACTTCAAAACCTTATCAATCGTGGATGCATGGATGATATAACTTCAATTCAAGCTTAAATGACATGAATCATGCTTAAAATGATGAAGCTAACCAAAATTATGCATGCATGCATGAATTAGCACCAAATTCTTCATTTTTAGCTCATTTCTTGTATTTAATTATATGATCTTCTTGGATTCGCATCTTTGATGACTTAATCTCACAAATTAAGATTCAAAAGCTTACTTAAGGTCTTTGATAACACTTCTATTAGCCAATTCTTGAGTTCCTCTACTCAATTCTCCAATCTTCAAGCCAAAACTTCAAAATCAAACCCTCTCTCTCTTTCTTTCTCTCTTTCTCTCTAAATGAACTCTCCCTTTCTCTCTCTCTCTCTCTCTAGAATGCATCTCCTTAGATTTTTGAGTGTAAAAATAGGAGTTAAACTCTCAACTTAACATATATATAGGCTTAATTAACTTATTACACTAATCAAAGGTTAAGCTAATTAATTAGAGCTTAAGGCTAATCAAACAAACTTAATTAAATTGAGTTAATCTAATTAATTTAAACTGAATCAAATTTTAATCAAACTCTTCATTAGACTCTAAAAATTATGCCAATTACAGTAAACGACTTAATTTTGATTTCTGACATCATTAAGGCCTTTAATTTCATGTTATGATAGAAATCACAACAGATATCTCTATGGTTAACAGATATGAATTCAAAAATCACATTAAACACATAATTAGCATCCAAATTCACACTAATCACATAAGCACATTCAAAATAAAAGGATTAAAAGTATAATAGGTGATGGGTTTGTCACAATTTTTCTCTCTTATTTTTAAAGATATGTTGCCTGATAAAAATGTGTTTGAACTTGCTATATCTGTTGGATCTTTTATGCAATATGTCAATGCTTGTAAAATTATACATCTCGGCTAATTTTATCTTTAAAAATAAAAAACTTCCTATTAATGTTTCATCTCCTTTATATATCAGTGTGGTTGCAGACACATGTGTTGCAATGGATGAGTGGCTTCAGAACCCAACTGCCAATTCAGCTCTTGAAAACATAATCCCAAGAGCAAATGATCAGTTTGCCCAAGCAATATTGACAGGGACTAAGAGCGTCTCCTTCGCACTTGTCAATATATCTAATACCGCTATCACCAATGTCTACAATGCCCAATGGCCTCCCGATGCTACGCCTCTATACTTCAATCAATCTGGTCCATTGATGCCTCTTCTTTGCAACCCATTCAATTTAAACCTTACTGATCGACAATGTCAAGTTGGTGAAGTCAACTTTACGAACGCAACAAAGGTAATATACTAATGTAATATCTAATTAAGCATACTGTGTTTATATAGAAAATTTCCATTATTTTCTTCCAACAGGGAAAAGAGAGAGAGAGAGAGAGAGAGAGAGAGAGAGAGAGAGAGAGAGAGGATCAAATTCTTCAAGGGTGGGACTATTGATTTTTTGCTAAATTTTAGCCACCAAAGAAACCTACCTTGAAAATAACTCATGTGCTAGGTTTTGAATTTAGATAACTATGTTTAGGTTGACATCTTTATTATAAAATAAATAAATATATAAACGCGACCTAATGCACGAGGCTTTAGTTACCGTTGGTACCAGAGACAACAAGATGTATGTAGGCACATTGCCATTTTTAGAGAAGTTATTTCATCGATTGATCCAATCAAGGGCTTACAATTCACCTTATGACTCTTCCTTAATCAGATCAAAATAGTTACAAACTGAACATTCTTAATTTAACTCCATGATGAATGTATGCAAGTGTAATTTCAATGTTACGAAAATAACATTCTCCTCCCATACTTCCCATTTCATTTAGAAAGAAGCATCTAGTCCAAGGGAGATTATAAAAGAAAGATGAGAATTCCTAAATTGGGTTTAACTATGTGCTAAGAACCTTGAACATAGATACTTGATATGACAAATATACAATATTAACAAAATAACACGACAATTTTAAAAAAATATTGGACACATATGAAGAATACGCACAAAATATATAATCATGATGTATATATGAATTGTTATTCAAAGATACTAAAATATAACATAATACTAATTTCTTTAAATAAAGAGATTAAAAAATATAAATCTACATTTCTTTTCTTTTATCTTTGTATTTTAAATTTAGTGATCATACGTCCCCCAAGGGTTAAAAGTGTGTTCTGACTCTAAAATTTTAAAAAATATTAGGATATATTTAACAATGTCTAATACGTGTCAGAAAGTTTTTGACACAAGCACCCCACATTTTTTAAAGTGTTCATGCTTTACACTAAGTTTTACAAGGAAAATATCATAGGGGAAATTTATAAAAAAATAAAAATGAAAAAAAGAACAATACAAGATTTGAGTCTTGTATTGTAACAAAATAAATCATAAGTTTTTAATGTTATCAATTTAAATCTTAATATTTTGATTTATTTTCAATCTGAACAATCTATATATTTTGAGTTATTAAACTCATTACAGTTGTACGAAAAATGTCTAAAACACCTTTTTCTATTGAGTTTAATGATCAAATTACACTTTTTTTGACAATTTTGTTTAACAAAAATATGCACACGGCCTAGATTGAAAACAAATAAAAAAACTAGAATTTAAATTGATAAAATTGAAAACTCGGAATTTATTTTGTTACTGAGCTCAAATTATGGGATTTCTTTTGTGATTTCTCAAAAATATATTACAAGCTCATTGAAGTAGTCTTAGACACACAGGAGAATGAGCAACTCTAGTAATGAGACTAAGGCTATGTTCGTTTGGGCGGATTGAATTAGGTTGGATTAGCATTTCCGTAACTAATAGTCTTAGGATTACGAATCCTTTGGATTATGCATCATATATTATGTTTGGATTGAGTTAGGATTATAAGAAGGACTAATAGTCCAGACTTTGATTTAGTCTTTCAATTTATATCACACCCCTTTCTGTGGGATTGAATAGTTCATCATATGTGGGATACCATATCCAGATGGATTATTAGCCCGTACTTTAATTGTTTAACTAAATATCGAATTAATAATTTTATTGGACTATTAGTCTAATCCCAAACTCATGTCCACCCAAACAAACATGACCTAAATTTCTTCTTCATGCAGGTGTGGAAGAACTATACCTGTCAGGTTTCGACATCTGGGATTTGTACGACGCTGGGCCGGCTTACTCCTATGGGCTACAATGACCTGACCGCCTCATTAAACGTCAGCTACGGTTTGTATTATTACAGTCCATTCCTGGTTGATTTAGTAGACTCCACATATGTGAAGACGACATTTGATGATATTAGTCGAAATTATTGTCCCGGTATGAGGCAATCGACTAGATGGATATACGTCGGGTTCACAGTAGTCTCTGTTGCTGTGATGTTGTCACTGGTATTATGGATAGTCTATGGACGAGAGCGAAGGCAGCGAAAATACTACAGAAGGAAATGACTCCAGTCCCCATGGAAGAAGTCATTTTGATGGTTGTGAAGTGAACTTGAGATAGATTTCTCATAACTTGGTGTGTTGTGTGTGTGTGCATATATATATATATATATGAATGTAAGCGGAATTGGTATGTGTTGTGTATATCAAGCCTACAACTCTGTAGGCTTGATTGTTTTGCCATACACCTAAATTCTCTCCAACAACAAGGTTGAGGTTTGGAAGCATTGGCAGAAGAGTACTTATTAATTTTGAATTTTGAAGCTTTTATTTATAAGATAATAATATTTTTTTAAAAGTTAATATTAAGTACAAAATCTTAAATATTTATGACAAAAGTTTTTAATATATATTTTACAATTGATCTCGAGAAATACCATAATCGAAAATATGATCATTATTTGTAACTAGTAGATTATAGATAATATAAATAAATATTGTATATAAGTCTTATATTATAGATTATATAATAATATGAAAATAAAATTTTTATACAAAATTTTTTTAAAAAAAATTCAGTATTACAATGCTATTGCATCCTCATCGACATATGATATCATTAATGAGTAGTAAAACAATACATCGAGAAACTTACTTGTCAAATATATTTAACAATCAATAACTTTCACATTTACATAATAGATAGAATTAACTATATTTGCATATCAATGTTAATACAATATCATCATTGTATTAAACTTTTTTTCACAAAATTTTCATGCATAATCACGTGACTTGTAATTTTTTTATGTTCAATTAAAACAATTAATATTATTTTTATAATTTTAAAAATATCATTAAAAAAATCATTCTAAGTGTTCTTTCTATATATTTTTTTTATTTTTAAATCATTTTGCACATACCTATGTAAAAAAAAATTCCAAAATTGAGGAGGCACGTGAGGCCTGTTCCCAACATAGGTCCATCCCTGTTTGGAAGGTTCTTCTATAATGAATTCCTATGGCATATTTACCGCAAAATTTACTTTATAATGATATGCATTTTTTTATTTCGTTTTGCTTCTCTCATGTTACGAATTCAATTTGATAGAGGTGGTGTTTGGGAAGCAAGTTTCCAAATTTTTTTTTATTTTTTTCATTAAAAGATAAAAGTTTTACAAAATCAAAAAAAACACATTCAAACAAAATATCACATCCAACCCCATAATCATTTCACTTTTTCTCTCACAAACATCACATCCAACCACATAAAAACCCAACTATCTTCCCAAATATCAAAAAAAATTTATCTCATAAAAACTTACATCTAATAAAATCTACATAAAAATTCACTTCCCAAACACCATCAGAGTATTTAAGTTTAATAGGTCTGTTATGACTGCAAGTTCAGTGATCTAATTCGTTCATTTTGTAATATTCGTTGAGAAAAATATTGATGTAAAAAATCGAAATGACTACACTTCAGTATTTATATGTTTGAATCACATTTAAATTGATGGCAAATATAATATCAAGAATAGCCGTCTATTTTTTAAAGACAAATATGATTTAAATATATAACAACAGAAATCCAATCATCTTATTTTTTACATGAATATTTTTCTCAATGAGTTTTAAAAATTGAATGATTTGAATCACTGAAATCAGGTCACAATGGACCTACTAAGACCAAGTTTGGCATAACCTAAATAATACAAAAAGTCAAAAAGTCACTATCCTATTTAAGTCACATCATCTTATTTAAATCACATCACCTCTCTAACACATCACATCAAACTCAACTCAAATCCAACCCATATACGCTAATAAGTTAAAAAATACACTTTTTTAGAACATTCCAAACCAACTCTAAATCTAAATACTCTCTCAAGTTAAATCCTTAATATAAGAGAAGTCAAACCCTTCTATTTTTGTCCCCACACACACAAAAATAAAAATAAATAAAAATAAAAAATAAAAAAGCTTTGAGGGGTGATCAACATGTAATTTTAACTGGACGTGAGTCATCAGAACCCCGCAAATATTTGGTTTGCTGAAGTGGTGAAATTAGAATTTTAACTGGAGGGAAAACAAATTGAAGTACAATATTATATGTCAGCCGTTTAGAAAGTCAATTATCAATGTTTTAAAACCATTATAATATCTTGCATATTATAAAAACTAACCTATCACTTACGTTATGCACCTAATAAAATAATATGTTATTTATTAAAAATACGATAATTATATTTAATTTTTTTTATATTTTTTCTCTTATAAATAAAATTTTATATATAAGTTTAACGGTTTTGTTTCAAATGTTTCTTTATTTATAGATATATTAAAATTATTGTATTGATAATTAATAATTAAAATTATGCTTTGTTATAAAAAAAAAATGACATAATTCTAATACTTCAATAATTTAGAATAAAAATATATGAATTTCAAAAAATTGTCATATTGGTTTTTCAAAGGGAAATAATTAAAGGAATTTTTTAAAATTTAATGAGTAAAAAAGAATCATTATAACATATAAATTAGCTAAAATCATGATTAAAGCAACAAATCATTCAAACTAAAAACGGTTTAGCTTAATCAGTTAGGTCAAAAAACCAACCAACTTACACAAAATTAATTAATTAAAACTTTTAAATTTTATTTTATTAAAATTTAACTGTCACTAAATATAGAATCAATCTATTAATTTAAATTTAAAATTGACACAATATAAATTTAAAATTACAACAATCTATCCCATGACTTATAAGTTTTAAATACAAATTTAAAATTATCATAATTATCTCATAATTTTTGTATTAAGGAGCAATAAGAGTGACGTCGAGATTATCGATATATCTATATATTTTACAAAAGAATACTTTTAAGGAGAGATGTTATGAGAGTTTTAAAATCTCATACAAGATTATTTTTAAAATCAAAACCTCTATTTAGGATTGTAAAATAAAAGTTAAATGAAAGTTAACCAATCGAGATTTTCTTAATTGTTTAAAATTAAGAAAATCAAAAAAATTAGTATGAGATATTGATCATACGACTTCTCACTAAAAATCTCATTTTGTTTATATAAATGAAAGTATAAGATTTTCTTTATGTAAATGAAACAATTCACTTTTTTCTTCTTTTCTCGATGTAGAATTGTAAAATAAAAATTAAATAGAAACTAGCTAATAAAAATTTTCTTAATTGTTTAAAATTAAGAAAATTCAATGATTTTAGAATGATGGTTTAGAGCTCCTAGAAAGTTTCTCTCTAAAAATCTCATTTTTCTTATATAATATAAGTGAAATAACTCAGTTTTTTTTTTTTTTTTTTCCTGTTGTGAAATTGTGTAAAATAAAAGTTAACAACTGTTTGGGTAGAAAGTTTATTTCGAATCAAGCAATCTCAGTCGTTTAGTCTTTAATTATGTCAATCTTTAATTTATTTCAAAACAAACAAATCTATCGAATATATTTTGATAAAACTGCTGAAATCACTATTAAATCAGCGAATCAGTCAAATCGAAAACGATTCATCCTATCAGCTAGGTCAAAAGGCCAACCAACTTATATAAAAATTAATTGTAATTTTTAAATTTTATTTTAATTTTAAAATTTCAACTGTCTTTAACTCAAACATACATAACGTTATAATATTAAATAGGAGTGAAAGAAGACTGAATCTTGTTTATTATTGATCTAACTATCACATTATATAAACTTACAGATCTGTAACTAACCATCTAACAAACTAACTAATCTTTCAAACAAACTAACTGTATACAATAAAAGGGAACTGCTTAGATGTTACACAACTCATGGCTTGTGATACACCTTCATACAAGTCTGCACTTGGTCAGCTTTCATGGACTGCTGCTCTTGCACTTCTTTTGCACTGTGTGTTCTGTTGGAGTCTACTTGATCTGCTACAGTAGCTGCAGCCTTGAACTGCTTGGACTGTTGTGTTAAGTCTTCATCAGCCCCTCTCAAGCTAAATGGGGCAACAGTCACCAGAAGCTTGGATTGCAGATAATGAAACCAAGAGACAGACAATGGCTTAGTAAAAATATCAGCTATCTTCTCAGATGAAGTAACATGGCGAATTTGAAGTTTCTTTTGAAGAACCTTTTTTCGAACAAAATGATAATCTATTTCAATATGTTTGGTCCGTGCATGGAAAACAGGATTAGAAGCAAGGGAAATAGCAGAAAGCTTATCACATCAAAGAGTAGGAATAGTTGTAGACACCCCATTTTTGACCGACCTTAAGACTCAGACGTCACCGATTGAGCGCTCGGTGATGTTGCATATTGTGCTCGTTCAGAAGTCTCAGAGTCACGGCCGTGCGCCCTGCCTCCGGACTTCCGAACTCTTCTCATGCCTTGTCTCTTTGCGATAACCAGGCTCGGTTTCTTTTTCTTTCTGCGGGGAGGAGTGGTCCTCAGAGGCTATCTCTCGGTGGCCGTGGCTACATTCGTGGTGAGGCCATTTTGCCCATTCATAGCCGGTTCGGTTTGGAGCCGTCAAGCCGTGCCTCGGCTCGGGACCGCCTAACCATCTCCGATTCTCGGTTTTGGCATGCACCTCTGTTTTATCATACCGGGGACACTGGGGCCTTCGATGCCCACCGTGGCGTCAACGCCACTTCGGTGCCTCTCTGACCCATTTTCGGGACTCCGAACTGCACGGTTTGGGCCCCGAGCATTCATTTTGCATCGGTTTTTGTTCAATTTTGGCAGGTGCCTCTGTTTCAACACTAGGAAGATCACTGGAGGGTAGGAGGCTAGCAATTGTTCCAGAAAATCAGTTTCGCTCCTCCGGCGCCCGTTTTGCTCACTTCCGGGCCAATGTTGAACACCCTAGGGGTATTTTCTTCGAGCCGGGACTACATATTTGTGATGAGGGCACATGGGAGGATACCAAAAAGTGGTGGTCGGCCAGTAATTGTGGTTTTCAGTTTTGAGCCTCTCCTTCAAATGCAATGTTGTGAATCCTGTTTCAATGTTGCCAAATTCCAACCTTGGATCCCTGTTCTACACACATGAGAGGACACCAAAAAGTGGTGGTCGGCCAGTAATTGTGAATTTCATTTTTGAGCCTCTCCTTCAAGTTCTATCTTGTGACTCTTGTTTCAGTGTTGCCAGATTCCAACCCTGGGGCCTTATTCTACACACTTGGGAGGACCTTAAAACATGGTGGTCGGCCAGAAATTCTTGACTTCATTTTTGGGCCATGGCCGACCAGTTGGGGTGGCCGGCCGGCCACCTTCCAGAAAACCACCTGGCCGGCCAGCTTTCTGCTTTTCACCTCTTTACAGCTGTCCGGATATTTTTCAAAATATCCCAACCCTCCGGGGGATATTTTGGGAGGGAAAGCTTGCCTCCATTTCCCTCCCCTTTTACACCCTTTCTTGCCTATTTAAGGGGCTGGACAGCTCCTTCCCTAGGGTTAGAAGATTTGATCTCAAAAGCCCCTCTCCAAAAGCTCCCATTTCCATAACCAAAAACCCTAAAAACCTTGAAGCCCCTAGGCCATTCCTTCATCAACCCTAAGCCTCACCATCATCACCTCCATTCCAGCAGCAAATAAGTGTTTTTCAAGGGCTAAGAATCAACAAATTGAAGCCAAGAAGTCACAAAAGGCTCGTCTCCAAGGGTAAGCTTCTAATTCCCTTTTTCTAGCATTTTCTTGGATCAATTCTTTACCCTATTTTCTTTCTGTTTTGGGCTCCGACCCCTACTAATTTCAGGCTCATTTTGACCCCCTCTACAACATTGTAGAAGGGCTCAACTCTGTTTGGTGTCTCCATGATGCATCTCTTTCAATACCACTCTTTATGCCATTATTTGCATGCTTTGTTTGGCTTTTGAGTGATCTGATTTCGAGCCTGGTATATACTGTGTGTGGGCCTATTTTGAGCCCCTATTCAACATTGAAGAAGGGCTCAACCATGTTTGGCCTCTCTATCATACACTTTCTTTGTAATTCTTCCAATTTACCGTAAAATTGCATGATTCATTTGGCCTATTTGTGATCTGATTTGGAGTATTTAATGAACTGATATTGTGCTTATTTTGAGCCCCTCTTCAACATTGAAGAAGGGCTCAACCTGGTTTTCATACTCTACATGTCACTTGCTTTGAATTCATGTTCTACTCCTATTTTGCATGCCTCTTTGAGCTTATTTGGCTTCTGTTTTGGGTCTCCATCAGGCCTGAAAAGAGGCTTGTTTTGGCCTTCTCATCATGTTTTGTTAAGGGTCCAAAGTTGTTTGGTGAATTCTTTTGGTACTTCATGTAATATCCTCTTTAATTCCGTAAAATTGCATGCTTTGTTAGGCTTGCTTAGCTCCTGTATTCAGCCTTCATCAGGCTTAGAAAGTGTCTCATTTTGGCCCATTCTTCATTTTTTGTCAAGGGTCCAAAGTTTTTTGGTGTATGCTTATGGTACCTCATGTTATAGCCCCTTTTGGCACATTATTTTGCATGCTTTGTTTCTCATATCTACACACTGAATTGGGGGATTTCATCTCTTGTAAATATGCATATTTCTGGTCCCTCTTTAATGTTATAGAACTGTTTTTTTTGGTTTGAGCATTGTATATACTATTTGCTTTGTAATTCCCCTCTTTTTCCCCATTTTTGCAAGTTATTTTTACCATACTTGTGGTAATTATTTAGCCTCGCTTTGTACTGAAAAAATGTTATTTTAGGGGCTGCCTTGCTACTGTTTTACATTTCATGTGTCAATTATGCATGTTTAGTAAGGCTGTAGGCCATTTAGGGTGCATTACATCGCATTTCGGGCATCGGGTGTAATTTTGTCATAATTCGGGGGCTATTTGTGCATCATTTTAGCTGCTGAAATTTGCATTTTCCATATGCCATATGTCACATCTCATTAGATGTCATTCATGCCTTAGGGCCATGCCTCGGTTTGCGTGCCCGTGTGCACGCATTTCGAGACACTTCATTTTTGTCTCTCGGCAGCCTATGTGAGTGTGGCCGAGGCCCTCTCATGTTGGCGTAAGCCCATCATTGCATTTCGTATGCCATTTTTATGCATTCCTCGGTTTGCATGCCCGCGGGCACGCATTTCGAGGCATCTTTTTTTATCCGACGGCCTCCTATGTGAGTGAGCTGAGGCTCTCCCATGTTGGTGTAAGCCCATCGTGGCATTCCGTATGCCATTTCATTCCATTTCATCATCGCCTCGGTTTGCGTGCCTGTGGGCACGCATTTCGAGACACTTCGGTTTCATCCAATTTGCATTTCACATCATCGCCTCGGTTTACGTGCCCGTGTGCACGCACTTCAAGGCACTTCGGTTTTATCCGATTTGCGCCTCACATCATGGCCTCGGTTTGCGTGCCCGCGTGCACGCTTTTCGAGACATCTCATTTTCATCTCATTTTCCCAGTATAGTGCATACCGGATTGTATCTTAGATTGCATTCATGAATTTTCTCGATTTGCGTGCCTGCAGGCACGCATTTCGAGACATCTCACTTTCATAGCATTGTTAGCTGCATTTCATGCATATCATGCATATTGCATCGTGTTTGGGATAGGCGTTAGCCCGGGCACGGGAAACGAGGTGCGTTTCGTACTCCGAGTGACGGAACGGGTCTCAATTCCCAAGTCACCGACACTCCGGATTACCCATGATGGAGTTAGGTTTTGTTATAGCATTCGTCTGCATTCACCCCATATTGAGTTGTGCAATCTGACTCCTCGGCCATCATGCATCGATATGCGTGATTGATGGCACGAGGATCGAAGCATGCATATATTTGTGAAAATACATTGCTATGCCCTTTTCTTGCTCTCTGTTACAGCAAAACCGAGGACCAACAACTTTTCGGAGTCTGGCGCGCATTTCGAGAAATACTGCAAACAGAGGCTAATTGGGGCATCCCAGTGGATTTCCGCCCGAGGCAGTCCAGCATACACTATTCATCAGAAGCAAGGCAGTCCCTGGCTTGCATGCCAGTTTACAACTTTCTTAGTTTAATTTGTTAATTAATTAGGAAATTTTATATTTATTCGGACTGTATATTTCGGACTGTAATATTCTTTCATTTGGGATTGTATATTTATTCGGACCCTCTGCGCGATGGCATAATTATAATGAGGGTGTGTGAGTGTGATGTATGTCTTCCAACCCCACTTCTTTCTCCCTTTTATTTACTTGCTTACGATGGTTAGATATAAGGCATATTTCAATTAGCATACAGTATGACAGCATGTTTGCATCATTCATCTGTTTTGCACGCACCGGGCTCGGCGCATCATACAAACTACATTTGTATTTCAATTCCAAGTTGAATACTTGATAGCTGTAGCATTTCACATGTCATATTTAGAATAGCCGAGCCCGCTATAGTTTGCATTTTTGCATGTGTTGCATTAGGCATTTCTGTATATGTAGGACCATGCATGATTTCTAATGTAGTTTCTGTTTTGGCTTGGAGTACTCGGTGAGTTGTTATGCTTTAGCATACTTGCATGCGTGTGAGTGTTGCCATGATAGCATGCTTGCCATGAGGCTAACTGCTTATGTGATATAACTGCCTTGAATGGCTGTGGGTGGAGGTTGAGTTATCTGACTTGGGACAATTCATTGACTGTTTGTTTTAAGCCCACTAGATAGTGGCAAAATCATTGTTTTCTTAAGCCCACCTGAGGGTGGCAAATCCACGTCTTAGCCTACCTGCGGGTAGCACCACCAAACCATTTTCAAACAAACAAACATGAAATGTTTTGTTCCAATTCAAACGATTTAGTCTATACTTGTATGCTGTGCGCATCACGTAGTAACCTAGGCTAATAACCGGAATAAGAACACACAAAGTTTTCAAAAACAGATATCATGGTTAGTAGAGGCCGGTCTTTGACCGGGCGAGCGGGGGTGCTCACGATGTGACCTTCCCCAATCGTACCCAAGTTCCCGAGCCAACTTTGGTGATGACGGACACGTGGCCTTTGGCACCGAGTTAGGGTTTCCTAAATTTCCCATTTTAAAAATATTTAGGTGGCGACTCTGTTATCTGGCAAAGCAGTCCATGTTTGGTACTTCTTTCAAAAAAAATCTATTTTTCTTCAAAACGATTTGCCAGAGTTGGACTCTTTGGTTCAGATTTAGAATTAACAAAATCGAGTCCGAATCAGAATGAGGTCCTCGCGGGTTGATTCTGATTCTGGCGACTCTGCTGGGGATTTAGAGAACTTGACTCGAACTCGTGATATCTGGTTTTGACTACACTTGTGTGTTTCTTTGCATTGCATTTGCATTGGTGCGCCTAGGACACCGTGTTTGCCATATGCCATTCCCGAACGATTTGCCGGAGGTTTGTCTTGTCAAGGCATGTCCATAAGGCTGATCGGCTCTGGGCTCTGACAGCATAGGAACACAAACCCCGGTTTTACCGGGGCACCCTTTTTGACCATTCGACCTAGTGCATATTTGGATCCATAGTGACCATTCCAAACTAGGACAGGTTGCTTACCCGTTTATAGGTTGTTTGAAGCCGCTGCGTGCGTAGTGAACCCCTAGTTCCTGACGAAATAGGACAGGGAAACCCTACCTCAACATAGGGGTGTTTTGGCTCTCACTTATCTGCTATGTGCTTGTTAGAGTGCGTCTCTACAAGGAATGCATGTATCAGTTGAGTTTGGGCATCAGGCCTGCGGGCATCATTCAATATCTGAGAATCAGTTGTCTGCGGATATCAGATTCAGTTAACAAAGTGATCGATGGTTGAGGCGGTATTTCCAAATTTTATCCAAGCTGCGTGTTGTATGCCCGATCGTGTGTTGTGTGTATTTAAATTAAGTTATCTTTGCCTGCTTTTCGGTCATTTATTTCCTTTTGCTTTATTATCTTTTGCTAGGGCGGGTTTGTATACGATTGCTTCCGAGCCGCCGATACTCCCCAAGCAATTTGGACACGAGGTCGCCGACTCAACCGATCCGAGGATCTAGATGACGGGCATCCCGTGGTCCACTCTTTACCCCGCGTCACCAGAAGAAGGTCGAGTAGGCACAATGTGGCAGATCACGGATCACCGAACGAAGCGGTTTACTCTAGTGTCGATACGGGTTGAGATTCTGCTTACGCTATAGAGATACACTTGCGGTTATTCAAATGGAACAATGTATCCAACAATGGAGGCGATGATGCCAGATGAATGAGAGCATGAAACAAATGCAAGATGATGCTATCCGCCAGGCGGAATTTTCTAAACAATGTGTCATTATGGCCCAGAAATGAGCCGATCACCGACATAACAATAGAATGTCAGACCGCTTCACACCAGTCCTCCTCTACTAGGGGCGATCAAGTTCCTCCTCCACCCGGGGCCCCATTACCTGAGCAGATATCTACTGGCCAGAATGCTCCTCCAAATCCCCAGAATACCCAGAACACCCAGAATACCCTCCCAGATCCACAGAACGCTCCGCCAAACTTCCAAAACACTCAAGAGGACACGAATCTTCCAATGGCTGGCCCGCTTCGCCGCAAGAATCGTCCCAAAAAATATTACACCCAATCACCCGGACTTCCATTCGAGTTCGAGGTAGACCAGATACCAAATTGAGCAAGTTGGAAAAGCTCTTCAAGAAATCACAGGGGGTGAACGCCATCCCAGATATTGAAGACAGCTACACTGATGTGGCCGTAACATTGCCGGACAGATTTAAGATGCCCCAGATCGATCGCTTTGATGGATCCGGGGACCCCATGGTTCATCTACGGCTGTTTTCAGACATTTTGTGGCCAATGGGCCTAACCAGACTACAGAAACTCTCACTGTTTGGCGAACCTGTCAGAGGGCCGCCAACCGGTATGCAAAGTTGGATAATGATGTCAAGAGGAATCGATGAGTTGGAAGCCTTCGCTGTAATAATATTCATATAATACTCGATCGAGATTACAACACATGATCTCGACACAACAAGGCAGAACGAAAGAGACTTTCTCGATTTTGTCACTTTGGAGAGCAAAGGCACCGATGATGACCTTAAGGCCAACTGATAAGGATCAAATCCGGATGATTGTACGCAATCTCCAACCAAGGCTTATGCAGAAGATGATTGTAGTTCCTTCCCCACCTTCGCAGACTTACATGATATGGGGGTGCAAATTGAGGATGCTATGAAGCAAGGGTTGATTGACCAGATCGGATCAACCTCAAGAACATTCAACCGTAACAACAATACGCCCGAGCGGCTCTACCAATGCAAGGACTTGAGGTCGGAATGGTCACCACCAATCCCTCCCCAACCAAGGCCGCATGCCACACCTTTTTCTCGATGCATCCGGGAGCAAGAACCAAGCTTCAAGATACCAATCCAGGGTCAACGAACCTTCTCCACTACATATGCCTTTGTCCAAAGTCCTGGTTCTAGTCGAAGGGCATCTGAAACCCTTGGAACCGAGGCCCCCTCCAAATCCACTCCCCCCTTCCCACAACCCAGCCAAATATTGCAAATACCACCAGCAGCATGGTCATGATACCGACCAATGTTACAGGCTGCGTCATGAGATTCAAGACCTCATTGACAAAAACATCATTCTACCTCCCGAGAGACCAAACGTCACAACTAACCCACTCCCAACACATAACCAAGATCCACCCAAAAGAATCAATCTCATCCAAACTGGGGACGTGTCTTACGACCCTAGTATCTACATTACTCCCTCCCACCTACCCAAGCCGGAGGTGATCCTTCCTGATAGCACTGACTTGTGCATGATGGACACCTCCACAACCCAACCTGAGCCAAAGGTGGTGACCACCGAAAATGGAAAATGGGCAAAGCCCGAGGAGAGCAAAACTGTTGAGTCTGGGGTGGAGCAGTCTGAGAATTTAGCTGGCAGAGCTTATGATCCGAGTGGATATATCTTGTCAATGAGCCAGCCTAAGCTGAGTGTGGGGCCGCCGGAAGAGGCTGAATTGTGTATGATCCGGGGGGACAAACTTGAATCAACGGAGGATGATCTGACAACGGTGGAAGAGGACTTCGCCAAACTCCAGTTGCTCAACGACCAAGAATCAGGGGATGCATCAATCAACTGGTTCGAATACGAGGAGTTAGCAGAAGTCGTCGGGTGGTTGGATGATCAGCCAGATATTGTACCATTTGTGGCCGAAAGGGCCGAGGGTCAGATTGAATTGCTGGAGAGCTCCGGTACAAAGAATTTCGCTCAGGAGCAAGACATTTTGAAAACCGAACAATTGACACTGGAGGAACAAGAAAAGAAATGGGATTCTGAGAGGATCCGAAAAGCGAAGAACCATGAGGAGGTTGAGAATGCTGTGAGCTCAAAAACTGAACATGCTGTGAGCATGTGGGAGGAAAATGCTGAGAGCGCAAACAAGCCGGAACTGCATGTGCCTCGCTAGATGCTAATGGAATGTGGTGGGAAGATGACGACTTGTATCTCGCCCACACAGACGAAGATTGGGCGGGTGGCCAACCAGACAGCACCTGGTACCTCGAAGAGGTGGACCATATGACTAGAAGTGGGCGGTATTTCAAGCCCCCACACCTTGATCAACCCGAGGCGTCAGGGAAAGATAAAGAAGCGGAGAAGCAAAGGGAGAAGTAAGTTGAAGAAGAGGCTGTACTGAAACAGTTAAAGAAAATACAAGCAGACATCTCCATCTGGGGACTGCTTATGGCTTCAAGGGTGCATGACAAAGTGTCTCTTCGCTATGGACAAAGCCAAACTCTATCGAAACTACGCGGAACAACTAGTTGGGCTAGTCTTTCCGGAGGGGTTCCCGACATTGACCTTTACGGACAAGGAATTGCCACCGAGGCGTGGATCATACTGCACTCTACATCTCTCAGAGAATGCAGGACAAATGGATTCGTGGTACTTGTTGATACCGGTCCGCTATCAATGTCCGCCCGCCGAACGGGCGTATGCAATTGGGTTAAAGTGCGGACTTCACAATCGACTACTCAAGTGATCGAGCTCACGACAATACAAGCGGGGGATGTCCCGAACAAGAAAATCCAATCCAAGATTGGGCCTGGACAACACGAGGTAGATTTTCATGTCTTGGAGGCCCTTGCATCTTTTAACATGCTCTTGGGGCGACCCTGGTTGCACCAGGTGAAGGCCGACTCATCTACTCTACATCAAATGGTGAAATACCCTATGGAAAGGAGTAGCCATTGTTTTTGGGAATTCATCAATCCATCCTCCTCCGGAGGTATCTACGCCGATCTGGAGATCGAACACGCATGGAAGACATGTTCATATCGATTTACTTTGGCCGAGGCCCGTGGTGCAAAATATTATGGTGGAATGAGGGTGTGTATGTCAGCGCTCAAGCCGTCTACCTCATGAACAAGCTACAACATATCCCTGGAATGGGATTGGGAAGAAGCGGCAGGAAAGGAGTCGCAGCGTTGGCCGAAGTGCCACACAATCCACATACCTTTGGACTGGGTTATCTGCTCACCAAAGAAGATTGGGCGAGGAAGGGAAAGGAAATGGCCAGAGCGGAAGCAGCCGGAAGCTTTTGACCTAATGCACAGGCCCATCTAGGGTACCCTGAACGGACGCTTTGTCCAGGAGGGGGAAGACTTTCCATTTTACGGCTTCCCAGAGCCATGGTTCAACGCGGAGAGGAAGCGCATACCAGGTTTCGAAATCTTCTTCGACCTGCAACTATCCGGGGATGATGTTGCCACAGAGCATGCACTCCAACAACCGAGTTTGAGCGAATAAGGCAAGGATCCCGAGAGCACGTAATTGGAAATGGGGTAATCTGGCATGTTCTCTCTCGATCCTCCGACCGACCAAGATTGCTTGGGGAATAACTACATGGTTTCCATGATTAGGGATGAAACGGCTGCGATCCGACCAGCAGCTATCTTGGATGCATCAATCGCACCCTCTCTCACTTGGCAGTACGAGGAGGGATTTTTGTCCAAAGAAGGGTCAGTAGTGAGCCTAATCGATTCCACCGAGTCTGTGAGTCGAATCAGTTCCACTGATCGAAGTCCGAAGTCCGGTACTCTGAGGGTGTTAACCCGGATGCCACGCCTGCCTGTCAGTTTTTTCCTTTTCATTTGAGTCTGTTGTAACCAATGAATCGGACGATTTGGATGAACTTAATGAGAATGAGGTGAATGTGGTTTTAAGTACTTTTCTCGTGCCCTAATTTATTGCATTAATTCGACTTTCAAAATTTTGATCAAAACGACGAGGACGAAATTCCTCGGTTTTACAACGCCTAATTGAGCAAGAGCAAGAGAGATTTGTTAAGCCATTAATGGATGAAATCATTTCCGTGAACATTTGATGAGGAGGACCCGCTGGTCCAGATCGGTCCACGTTGTCTTCGGAGGAACGCAAGTGCTTAGTCGCTTATTAAAAGATTTCAAAGATGTTTTCGTGGTCCTACGAAGACATGCCCGAATCGATCCCGAGATTGTACAAGATCGGATCCCCTTGACCCCGAGGCCATCAGCGAAGCTCAGAAGGATCCGCCCGGATTAGGCCCTTAAGATTAAGGAAGAGGTCACCAAGCAAATTGATGCAGGCTTCCTGCTGGTATCTGAATATCCGACTTGGTTGGCCAACATTGTTCCGGTGCCAAAGAAAGATGGCAGGATTCGGGTGTGTGTAGACTTTAGGGATTTGAACAGAGCTAGTCCGAAGGACGACTTTCCCCTACCGTACATCGATGAGTTAGTGGACTTCACAGCAGGGCATGTATTACTCTCATTCATGGATGGCTTCTCAGGGTACAACCAGATAGTGATGGCGAGAAGATAGGGAAAAGACTGCATTCACCACCCCGTGGGGAACATACTGCTACCGAGTAATGCCGTTTGGGTTAAAAAACGCTGGGGCTACTTATCAACGGGCCGCGACCACAATACTACATGATATGATCCACAAAGAGGTTGAGGTGTATGTGGACGACATGATTGTTAAGTCCAAGGAAAGAGAGGGCCACTACACCGCCTTGCACAAGTTTTTCCAAAGGATCAGGGAATTCCGGTTGCGGCTAAACCCTCAGAAATGTACATTTGGTGTTACAGCGGGAAAAATGCTGGGGTTTTTGATTACACAAAGGGGCATCGAGGTTTAATTCTTCCAAAATCAAGGCCATCCTAGAAATGCCACCACCAAGGACTGAAAAGGAGATGCGAGGCTTTCTGGGTAAAGTGCAATTCATAAGACGGTTTATTTCAAAACTAACCTTGACTTGTGAACCACTTTTTGGCCTCCTGAAGAAAGGAAAGAAGTTCCAATGGGACGGCCGATGTCAAGCCGCATTTGAACAGATTAAAGAATATCTACAGAACCCACCCGTTTTATCACCAGCAGAACCAGGGAAACCGTTGATTTTGTATCTGTCAGTAACTGAGACCACGATGGGCTGCATGCTTGCACAAGAATCAGAAGATAAGGTGGAGAAAGCCATCTATTATTTGAGCAAGAAGATGCTGGAGTATGAGGCCCGGTATACACCATTGGAAAAGGCTTGCTTAGCTCTGGTATGGGCTACCAGGAAGCTGCGGCACTACCTGTTACCTCACTCTGTAATGCTGGTTTCACGTCTCGATCCCATCAAATATCTTTTCGAGAAACCAGCACTTACGGGTAGGCTAGCTCGTTGGTTGCTGTTGCTCTCCGAATTTGATCTCACATATGTCACCCGCAAGTCAGTCAAAGGAAGAACGGTAGCAGAGTTCCTTGCCGACCATCCGGTTGAGGGGGACGAAGCAGTTGAGTATCTATTCCCAGATGAAGCGATTCTGCATATCGACGATGAAATATGGACAATGTACTTTGACGGAGCATCAAATCAACACGGGTATGGGATAGGAGTGTTGCTGATAGCACCTGACAATTCCCGTATCCCTCTAGCCTTCAAACTCCGGTTCAGAGTCTCAAACAATGAAGCAGAATATGAAGCGTGCATTGCTGGTTTGGAAGCAGCCCTGGAACTAGGGGCAAGACGGCTGGACGTCATTGGGGATTCGAACCTTGTCGTGTCTCAAGCTAAAGGAGACTGGAAAGTAAAAGAGGAAAATATGATGATGTATCACAAAACCTTGGATTTGCTGATTCCTCGGTTTGAAAAACTAAATTTCACTCATCTACTAAGAGAGAACAATAAGTTCGCAGATTCGCTAGCAACTCTATCATCTATGATAGACATCCCATGTGGAGTCCGGATGCGTCCAGTCATCATCGACCAGAAATTTGTACCTGCCTATGAGTCGATTGCAACCATAGATGAAGTTCAGGACGAACACCCTTGGTACTACGATATCTGAAACTTCTTGGAGACAGAAACATACCCGCCAGGGGTAAATGCCAAAGACAAGAGGGCAATCAGAAGAATGGCAATTCAGTTCATCATCTGCGGAGGTAAACTGTATAAACGGGGTCATCTGGGAATGCATAAACTGTGTGTTGATGCTGAAGAGTCCAAACGTCTGATGGAAGCCATCCACGGGGGTGAATGTGGTGCACACGTGAATGGGGTGATGTTGGCACGGAAGATCCTTAGACAAGGTTACTACTGGTCCACCATGGAGGAGGATTGTATTGGTTTCGTCCGGCGATGCCATAAGTGTCAAATTCATGCAAATCGCATGAACATTCCGCCGTCAAAGCTGTACAACATGACTTCGCCATGGCCATTTTCTGTCTGGAGAATTGATGTAATCGGAGCCGTTACACCGAAGGGATCGAATGGGCATGAGTTCATCTTGGTAGCGATAGATTATTTCACAAAGTGGGTTGAGGCCCAATCTTACGCAGTGTTGAAAGCTTCACACGCGTAAAAATTCATCGAAACAACATCATATGTCGCCACGGGTCCCAAATGAAATAGTTTCGCATAATGGTTCCCACTTCAAGAAGGAGGTGATTGATTTGTTGGAGAAATACGATGTGTCTTTTCATAGGTCGTCTACTTACCGCCAAGAAACCAACGGAGCAGTTGAGGCCGCCAACAAGAACATCAAGCGCATACTATAGAAGATGGTGGAAACTTATCGGGACTGGCCAGATAAGCTGCCGTTTGCTCTGTGGGGCTACAGGACTTCGATTAGAACTTCTACTGGGGCGACTCCGTACTCATTGGTCTATGGGATGGAGGTCGTTCTGCCTATTGAGATTGAGGTCCCGCTGTTATTGGTAGCCGAGTGCCGATAGTCAAGCGGATTAGGCAAAGAAATGATTTGAGGAACTCATGCTTTTCGATGAAAAAAGGTTGAAAGCACTGTACCACGTCCAAGGTTATCAACGCAGAATCGCACGGGCTTTCAACAAGAAGGTTAAGTCCAGGAACTTGAAAGAAGGAGATTTGGTACTCAAGGACAACCGGGCTCCCATCCACGACCCAAGAGGCAAGTTCAGACCCAATTGGACTGGTCCTTACATCATCAAGTCAATCTGGTCAGGTGGAGCTGTGGTTCTGATGGATCTAGATGGCTTAGAGTTTTCCCAACCGATCAATATGGACAAGTTGAAGAAATATTACTCCTGAGAGGCTCGCTAGGCCGAAAACCTGAAAGGGCGACCTAGGCAAAATTCAGAGCATAGAAAATTTGAAATTATAAAAACTGAGCTCGTAAGGTTGAAAACCCGCAAAGGGTGGCCTTGGCAAAAGTTAGAGCGCAAAAGGAGAGTAAAAAATACCCGAGCGAACCCAAGCCTGAACTACGTAAGGCTTGATTCCCATCTTTGGGATACGTAGGCAGCTTCATCTTGAAGTTCAGCCACAATCTTTTTTCCCCGATCAACTTTGTCCATTTTGATCATCTCAGTCATCTCTATTCATCAGCATTTATCGTGATCTCCGGTACAGTGCTATTCAGACTAGGGGCAACTTTCCGTTGCAATGAAGTGTTGCGGCACTATTCAGACTAGGGGCAACTTTCCGTTGCTATGAATTGCCGAGGCACTTTTCAAACTAGGGGCAACTTTCCAGTTGCTAGGATCCGGTTATGATCTTGATGTGAGATCTCAGCGTGTCGATTCGATCCATATCGAAAATAGTTTTGAAAAGTTTTAATAAAAGTTGACTTTGTTCAAATTAATCTTTTCACAATTAAAACCATTTTTGGACCAAAGCGGAGAATTTTCAGTACCACAACCTTCAATTTTATTGATTTCAAAACAGAGTTCTCTTGCTCTTGCATACAATTGAAGTTGCTTTTTATTACATTCATAAAGAAAACTGGAAAGTACTAATAAAGCAATAAATCTGGGGCATAGTTAAGTCAGGTGTCCCTGCGCCCCCTTCCAGAGCTAGTTGAGGCCTCTGATGCCGACTTAGGCCCAACTTGTGCTTCTACGTTGAGCCAATCCCAGCATTCGTCAGACAAAGTGCAACTGAAAGTAAGGGCGGGGGCCAGAAGCTCTCTAACTCTCCATGTTGCGGCCTGCCGAGCCAGCTGTGCACCTCGAACTGGAAATGTAGCCGGATACTCTATCCCCTCTGGTGGGCAAGTCTGATCGTGGCCGAACTGGCGCAGAATACGGAACGGAAATAGAACACAAAGTGAGTCAAGCCGATCAGTCGAATCCCGACCTGCCGTGACATGCTATAGCTCATTACCGGGAGACTAAGCCAAGGACAGCGCCAAGCAATGTGTTCAGCTGACAAGTTGCACATCCATTCAAACCACCATCCCTCATCAAGGGCGTCAACGAGGCGTTGCCGAAAGAAGTAGCCACGGGCTGAGTAGGCAGGGCAAGAGTCCACAACTTGCAATTTATCCATCAACCATATCTGGGGAGGGATGAAAAATGAGAGAATAAAGAATAGAGAGATGTGCGATGAGAGAAAAGTAAGATAAGGGTTTTGTGAGAAAAACCGAGCCCGAGGGCCGAGTGATGTGAGTGAATATACATGTGAGCTTGGGTGGGAAACATTACCTGCAACAGTAGTGGACTCCCCGCAAACCTGGTTGTCTCCCGGCGGTAGAAAGCATCCAAGCCCATCAGTGTCTCAGCCAATGTCATGGCGATACAGCTCTTCCCATCCCTCAAGCCTTGAGCGACTTCAATCAAACGGATACTAGCTCCTCCGGAGCCCGAGACAAACAGAAAATGAGACAATAGGCACAAGCAGAGGGCGTGCTGCCGGAAGCCTTGCCAATAGTGGTTGCTGCGGTCACCAGCGTCAGAGAATCGGTAAATCAGGCTCGGAATATCCAACATTCCGTCACTAATCAGAGATCGAGCATCATGCGCGTTGAGACCGCACATCCGCCCTAAGGCTTGGGCGTAGCTAAAATTGAGCTAGGGCAGAATTTCCTCGCCTCGCTCGGACTCCATCAAGGCTTGAAAATCTTCAAAAGTAGGACATACCTCTTGCCCGCCAAAGCTAAAGACGTGCGTCACTGGATTCCAAAACCTTGCCGCAGCAGAGAGAAAAGGAAGATGCAGTGGAGTCCGGCTTAGCGTGAATAGTGCATTCAAGCCAAAACCCCGGAAGTTCAACTTCTCCGAGCCATCTAAAGAAGAAATCCAAGATGTGAGATTTTCTGTGAGAAATGCCTCCATTTTTGCGAGGAAAGGTGATGAAATGAATGAGTTCCAAAGGGGGGGCTTTTATAGAAGGGCAAAACACTATTCAAAGGACACTTGTCAAAATCCTGGAGGTTATGGGGGAAGTGGCCGGCCGGCCACCTATCCTAGTAGGCCGGATTGTCCGTCCGAAGTATGTTCTGTTGTGTTTTTGCTTATCGAGTTGTTGTTTTGTTTATCGAGTTGTAAGTTTTGTCGAGCTGTCGCATTTTATGTTTTGAATTGTTGCTTTTTTTGGTTACGCAATTTTGTTAAGTCTTGTTTATTGAGTCGTTAACATTGTTGTACTTTGTTTATCGAGTTGTAAACTTGCTAAGATTCTGTTATTTCTTAGAGAGTCGATTTGTTTTAATTTGTTGCGTCGGTTCACTACCTGACCCGATAAATACATGAGGCACATTTTCATCCAATTCCATTTTGTGCAAAATGATGCGATGCGATGCTAAGAATTTCAAATACAAACATCTTTTCAAAAGCTGTTTCATTCCATTATGTTTTACAACAAAATAAAGGTACAAGTTTTACAGAAAAGAAAACTGCCTAACAATGTGCAAAGTGCTACAAACTACTAGCCAAAAAGTAAAATAAAGCAAGAAATGGCATCAGTATCCTCGGGAACGGGAATGAGGAGGTCCTCTCATCCTCTTCTGCGGGATAATCTCTGCATCATCATCACCATCCAGATCGTTGTCATCCTCCGGATCCCCTCGGGCTCGTCTCGCTTAGAACCAAGATCTGAGCCTCCTCTCCAGAGATGTCTCGACACACGGTCTGCGACCTCCTCCTCCTCATCCTCGACAATGGGTGCCTCAAGGCTCTGCGTGACGTCCCCGCTCCTCGAGCTCCTCGGTAAGGCCTGGATGGCCCAGCTCCTCGGGCCCCAGACTCGAGTAGGTCTAACACCTCGACCTCTCTGAAAAGGCCCGGGTGGCCCACCTCGTGTCGAAGCATATACGGGAGGCATCTGAAAATGAAAAGTGCAATACATCAGTTCAAACATAAGAAGCAGGTGCAAGTGCAGTATATGAGTGGGGTGTGTGCCAGATGTGTTCTACACAGCCTATCAATACAGCAGAATGTTTAAAACCAGCATGTTAACAGAAATATGATAAATGAAAAAGAGATGAAGGGTACCTGGAAGCCCATGCTGGACATCTGTGCCTCTCTACGCAGGACCATCCCCTCAAGTGAGGCCACCACCCCGAGCATCTGGTCTATGTACTCCCGAGGTGGCTGCAGACACAAGCTCAACTCATCAATAAATAAAGCAACTGCCAAAATGTTTGTGTGACAAATGAAAATGGTAGAACATACCGGTGGTGAGTCAGGATCACTAACATATCTGTGACCAGGCATCGGAGGCTTCATAGGGATCGGAATCGGGGAAGTAGTCCCATACTGCCAACTCGTCAACTCAGTCGGCATATCTGGCCATCTAGGATGATCGAGAGTCGGAGGGATCGGAGGAATCGAACTGCCTCTACCTCTAGATGCACCAGCCCTGCTAGAAGAGGGGATGCCTGCAGCACGAGCACGGCTCGAAGATGGTGTGCCGGTAGGTCTCAGTGGTGGAGCCCGTACTCCCGTCAAGGGGGGCATCAAATATATGCGGCGATAGGTGGCGTAGTTCCCCTCAATGAGATATAGCAAAGCATCGGTGCCCTGCATATCCCTAATGACCTCCTCAGTAGATAGCCTGTCGGCAGTCCGCATAGTGGGTGGAGGCACAGCAGGAGGGTCCTGAGAATCATACCCCACACTGACGCCGAAAGCGCCCCTAGAACCAAGCTCGCCGACCGTCCTCGGCAGAACCTATCTGAACTAGTCGACCCTCCGGGATACTGGTTCTCGAGATCGTCGCCAAAGACTGCCCAGGGTTGCCAAGTGATCTGCGGATAACCAGTGTATAAATCAATCAGAAATCAAGAAATATAGAGCAGATCAAAGATGAAATAAAAAGAACTGAGAGTTCTGAAATACCTCTGTCGCCCGACAAAGGTCGGCATCTGTCGCAGAGAGAAGAGAGTCTCGAGGCCTCGATAAGTGCTCGCCTCAAACATCAATGAAAATGGAGTCATAGGAGGTCCCGCCACCTCCATCTCCGGCTAATGGGAAATATGCATATACCCATAGCTGAGAAAAGCAGTGCGGGATGTGAATACAATGTGCTAAAAGGCAGAATATAGAGTGCAAAGTGCACCGTGTGTGCAGTGAACAAGTAATGAGGAGCAAAAATGTAAATCTAGAGGACAGAATGTACCTCCCAAGCTCTCCAAGAGTCCGAGTAAGTCCCTCACAGGCGAGAGATCATACTCATATAACAATAAATGGTAGCCAGGCCAGCGCCACCCCAATCATACTGACCGACCTGTGATAGGTCTACTAGAGCGCTCAGTAGATACAACCCTACCATGTTCCTCTATCGTGAACAAGGTAGTCCCAAGAGGAACATGAGGAAACCTGCATATATCGCCGACCTTCTCGGGAGACTCAGTTCCATCTCAGGGTCACGAAATGGGAAGAAAACCAAGTATACCGAACCCTCCCGGAAGCTCTGTCTACAGGCGGGAGTGCCCCCAATAGATGCATCCAAGCAGCCTCCCACTGACCCATATCTTCGTCGTAGGGAATGGGTCCACCGCCTATGTCTAGGCCGGTGAGTACAGCAAAGTCCAGCGGGGTCATGGTCATATCCCCGGTCGCAGAAAAATGGAAAGAATTGGTGGTGTCCCACCATCTCTCCGCCAGAGCAGCAAATAATGTCCTACTGATAAGACAGTGTGATAACCCCCTGCAGAATGGTCCGAATCCTGCGAAGTCAACCAAGTCCCGGACAGCTTCCGGAAGCTCAGCATACCACTCCCTCGCGGCAGTGGAGCCATATCCTCGCACTGTGCGAGAGCCAGCCTGCATTTAGAATGAATGCGTGTATCAGCAAATGAAGTGGAAATGAGCTGTGTGCAAATGAATTGTTTTGGGCTGCGTGTTCAAATTTCAGAAAATTAGTGGGCTGTGTGTTCACATCGAATCTGGGCTGCGTGTTCAGTAAATTTGGTATTTGGGCTGCGTGTTCAAATTTCAGAAAATTAGTGAAATTTGTGTGTTCACATCGAATCTGAAATGCGTGTTCAAGAAATTTGGTATTTGAAATTGCGTGTTCAAATTTGAAAATTAATTAAATTTGTGTGTTCACATCGAATCGATTAAATTTGTGTGTTCACTTCAAATCTGGGCTGCGTGTTCAGTAAATCAGAGTTTGGGACTGTGTGTTCTACTCTTAATCAGTGGGCTGTGTGTTCACTTCAAATCTGGGCTGCGTGTTCAGTAAATCAGAGTTTGGGACTGTGTGTTCTACTCTTAATCAGTGGGCTGTGTGTTCACTTCAAATCTGGGCTGCGTGTTCAGTAAATCAGAGTTTGGGACTGTGTGTTCTACTCTTAATCAGTGGGCTGTGTGTTCGCTTCAAATCTGGGCTGCGTGTTCAGTAAATCTGAGTTTGGGACTGTGTGTTCTACTCTTAGTCAGTATGTGCTGTGTGCTCATTTTCAACTTCGGGCTGTGTGTTCGGTGAATCAATGTTTGAGCCGTGTGTTCAATTTCTAACTAATGTGTACTGTGCGTTCACAATCAGTCAATGAGCCGGGTGTTCATGAAATTCAAGTGGCTAAGTCACATGCTCAGGATGCAAGTACTATGTCGTAAGCTAAACTGTGTGTTTAAGCATGGCAGGGGAATGAAATGCACGAAAAGATACATAAAATAAAGTAAAATACCTCTGCATCGTGGGAGAGGTGCTGCTCCGGCTCTCGCAGAAGGAGATCCCCTGGTATCCGATCATTGAACTCGGTGAAATGACGAAAAGTGGCTCGCGGAAGCCTATGTACCACTGGGGCGTATCGATCGGGAACAAAAGGGCGAACCCTCGGGGGCAATGTCATGATATCAAAATCATCTCCGGCGCCGGGAAAACCTCCGCCGTGAGGAAAATGACCCGCCATGTCAAGAAATCTACAAAGGGAAGCAAAAATGAGCAAAATGAGCCAAAATTGGAAAAAGTCAACAAAAGTCAACTCTCGGGAAATGAAAAAGTCAACAAAAGTCAACTCCCGGGAAAATCTTCCAAATATTGAGACAAAATTACCTCAAGTGGTGAAAATGAGAAGAGAAGCCCCGAAGTCAAAATTTAGTCGGCTCAAAGTGCTTAAAACTGAAGGATTTCACAGAAACAACTTGTGAAGGAAGGCCTGAGGCCAGATAAAATGCAGATCTGAAGAGAAAATGGTGCTGGGAGCAAGAGGAGGAGTTTTCACAACTTTGGGAGTGATTTCGGAGGCAATGGGCAAGCATATATATAGAAATGACCGAATGACCAAAATGCCCTCGCTTTGGCGGTGGCCATTGCCTTTTTCTCGGCCGGCCGTCGCCATTCACTTTTTTCCCTGGCCGATGGCCTCCTAGGAAATGGGCTGGCCGTTGGTGGTCCCCACCCTCCCTACCTCTCTGCAAATTTTGAGCAAAATCGGAGTTCCCGGGACCTGAAAAAGTTCAAGAAAAGTGCACTTTCTGGCGCCGAATTGCTCCACCGGAACTTCAATTGCAATTTCTGACATGTGTCTCATCATTATTTATCAAAATCAGAGTGTATCCTTTTAAACATGTTGTGACCTCTCGGGAGGTAAACCAGAGCGCGATCGAGTTGTCGTCGGAATGCTGCGTTCGACTCATTGTTGCAACAAAGCGGGCACCCCGATTTATATTATTTGGCTCATAATTTGCATTCTCATAAGTATTTTGCATTGTCATGCATGTCTTCTTGATGTACCATACCTCTATGCTTGAGCATGCGTTGTCACGCATTATCTTTTCTCGCATTGTGATGTATCCACTCGCCGACACTGCGTGTGTCAAACTTTCAGAATCACAGGAATCACATTGAATATATGTTGTTGGCATATTGTTCTTGTTGAATTTCTCTATTTTGCAGGCACGATATTGTATGTACGGTTCATTTGAGGCTGGTGCGACCAGACGAATCGCGCAGGTATCGTATCTTCTCCGTGTGAGACGCGACGAGAATTGAATAATTCTCCGCATTCCTAACTGCATGAAATGTAGTCGTTGCTTTGCATTCTTGCTTAAAACTGTTGCATTTATTTGTCAATACTTGCTTCATTACAGCTTGTTGCACTTGCATAATCACCTGGCTCCGTGCCTATCATTTGCATTTTGCCCCCTTTGCTGAAAACGCGCTGCATGCACACATCTCTGTTTATCTTGTATGATTGTCTAAGTCTTGGCCTTGTCAAAAATGGGTCTCTAGGCTTTGACATTCACTCCCGCCACTTCTTGACTTCGAGTTACTGTCAAGAGGGCAAATGAGACACCCCATTTTTGACCGACCTTAAGACTCGAGCGTCACCGATTGGCGCTTCGGTGATGTTGCATATTGTGCTCGTTCGAAGTCTCGAGTCGCTGCGTCGCCGCCTCCGGACTTCCGAACTCTCTTCTGTGCCTTGTCTCGGTTTGCGAACCAGGCTCGGTTTTCTCTGTTTTCTTTCCTGCGGGGAGGGAGTGGTCCTGTAGGCTATCTCTCGGTGGCCGTAGGCCATTTTGCCCATTTCAGAGCCCGGTTCCCGATTTTCGGAGCCGTCAGGCCGTGTGCCTCGGCTCGGGACTGCCCAACCATCTCCGATTTCTTCGGTTTTTGGCATGCACCTCTGTTTTATCATACCGAGGGACACTGGGGCCTTCGATGCCCACTTCGTGGCCGAACGCCACTTTCGGTGCCTACAGCCCATTTTCGGGACTCCGAACTGCGCGGTTTGGGCCCCGAGCATTCATTTTGCATCGATTTTTGTTCAATTTTGGCAGGTGCCTCTGTTTCAACACTAGGAAGATCACTGGAGGGTGGGAGGCCAGCAATTGTTCCAAAAAATCAGTTTCGCTCCTCCGGCGCCCGTTTTGCTCACTTTCGGGCCAATGTTGAACACCCTAGGGGTATTTTCTTCGAGCCGGGACTACATATTTGTGACGAGGGCACATGGGAGGATACCAAAAAGTGGTGGTCGGCCAGTAATTGTGGTTTTCAGTTTTGAGCCTCTCCTTCAAATGCAATGTTGTGAATCCTGTTTCAATGTTGCCAAATTCCAACCTTGGATCCCTGTTCTACACACATGAGAGGACACCAAAAAGTGGTGGTCGGCCAGTAATTGTAAATTTCATTTTTGAGCCTCTCCTTCAAGTTCTATGTTGTGACTCTTGTTTCAGTGTTGCCAGATTCCAACCCTGGGGCCTTATTCTACACACTTGGGAGGACCCTAAAACATGGTGGTCGGCCAGAAATTCTTGACTTCATTTTTGGGCCATGGCCGGCCAGGGGGAGTGGTCGGCCGATCAGGTTGGGGTGGCCGGCCACCTTCCGAAACCACTGCCGGCCACTGCCTTTCACCTCTACAAATGTCTCGGATATTTTTCAAAATATCCCAACCCTCCTGGGATATTTTGGGAGGAAAGCTTGCCTCCATTTCCTCCTTTACACCCTTTCTTGCCTATTTAAGGGCCGGACACTCCTCTTCCCTAGGGTTAGAAGATTTGATCTCAAAAGCCCCTCTCCAAAAGCTCCCATTTCCATAACCAAAAACCCTAAAAACCTTGAAGCCCCTAGGCCATTCCTTCATCAACCCTAAGCCTCACCATCATCACCTCCATTCCAGCAGCAAATGAGTGTTTTTCAAGGGCTAAGAATCAACAAATTGAAGCCAAGAAGTCACAAAAGGCTCGTCTCCAATGGTAAGCTTCTAATTCCCTTTTTCTAGCATTTTCTTGGATTAATTCTTTACCCTATTTGCTTTCTGTTTTGGGCTCCGACCCCTACTTATTTTAGGCTCATTTTGACCCCCTCTACAACATTGTAGAAGGGCTCAACTCTGTTTGGTGTCTCCATGATGCATCTCTTTCAATACCACTCTTTATGCCATTATTTGCATGCTTTGTTTGGCTTTTGAGTGATCTGATTTCGAGCCTGGTATATACTGTGTGTGGGCCTATTTTGAGCCCTTCTTCAACATTGAAGAAGGGCTCAACCATGTTTGGCCTTTCTATCATACACTTTCTTTGTAATTCTTCCAATTTACCGTAAAATTGCATGATTCATTTGGCCTATTTGTGATCTGATTTGGAGTATTTCATGAACTGATATTGTGCTTATTTTGAGCCCCTCTTCAACATTGAAGAAGGGCTCAACCTGGTTTTCATACTCTACATGTCACTTGCTTTGAATTCATGTTCTACTCCTATTTTGCATGCCTCTTTGAGCTTATTTGGCTTCTGTTTTGGGTCTCCATCAGGCCTGAAAAGAGGCTATTTTTGGCCTTCTTATCATGTTTTGTTAAGGGTCCAAAGTTGTTTGGTGAATGCTTATGGTACTTCATGTAATATCCTCTTTAATTCCGTAAAATTGCATGCTTTGTTAGGCTTGCTTAGCTCCTGTATTCAGCCTTAATCAGGCTTAGAAAGTGTCTCATTTTGGCTCATTCTTCATTTTTTGTCAAGGGTCCAAAGTTGTTTGGTGTATGCTTATGGTACCTCATGTTATAGCCCCTTTTGGCACATTATTTTGCATGCTTTGTTTCTCATATCTACACACTGAATTGGGGGATTTCATCTCTTGTAAATATGCATATTTCTGGTCCCTCTTTAATGTTGTAGAACTGTTTTTTTTGGTTTGAGCATTGTATATACTACTTGCTTTGTAATTCCCCTCTTTTTCCCCATTTTTGCAAGTTATTTTTACCATACTTGTGGTTATTATTTAGCCTCGCTTTGTACTGAAAAAATGTTATTTTAGGGGCTGCCTTGCTACTGTTTTACATGTCATGTGTCAATTATGCATGTTTAGTAAGGCTGTAGGCCATTTAGGGTGCATTACATCGCATTTCGGGCATCGGGTGTAATTTTGTCATAATTCGGGGGCTATTTGTGCATCATTTTAGCTGCTGAAATTTGCATTTTCCATATGCCATATGTCACATCTCATTCGCATGTCATTTTTGTGCCTTAGGGCCATGCCTCGGTTTGCGTGCCCGTGTGCACGCATTTCGAGGCACTTCATTTTTGTCTCTCGGCAGCCTATGTGAGTGTGGCCGAGGCCCTCTCATGTTGGCGTAAGCCCATCATTGCATTCCGTATGCCATTTTTATGCATTCCTCGGTTTGCATGCCCGCGGGCACGCATTTCGAGGCATCTTTTTTTATCCGACGGCCTCTTATGTGAGTGAGCTGAGGCTCTCCCATGTTGGTGTAAGCCCATCATGGCATTCCGTATGCCATTTCATTCCATTTCATCATCGCCTCGGTTTGCGTGCCTGTGGGCACGCATTTCGAGACACTTCGGTTTCATCCAATTTGCATTTCACATCATCGCCTCGGTTTACGTGCCCGTGTGCATGCACTTCAAGGCACTTCGATTTTATCTGATTTGCGCCTCACATCATGGCCTCGGTTTGCGTGCCCGCGTGCACGCTTTTCGAGGCATCTCATTTTCATTTCATTTTCCCAGTATAGTGCATACCAGATTGTATCTTAGATTGCATTCATGAATTTTCTCGATTTGCGTGCCTGCAGGCACGCATTTCGAGACATCTCACTTTCATAGCATTGTTAGCTGCATTTCATACATATCATGCATATTGCATCGTGTTTGGGATAGGCGTTAGCCCGGGCACGGGAAACGAGGTGCGTTTCGTACTCCGAGTGACGGAACGGGTCTCAATTCCCAAGTCACCGACACTCCGGATTACCCATGATGGAGTTAGGTTTTGTTATAGCATTCGTCTGCATTCACCCCATATTGAGTTGTGCAATCTGACTCCTCGGCCATCATGCATCGATATGCGTGATTGATGGCACGAGGATCGAGGCATGCATATATTTGTGAAAATACATTGCTATGCCCTTTTCCTGCTCTCTGTTACAGCAAAACCGAGGACCAACAACTTTTCGGAGTCCGGCGCGCATTTCGAGAAATACTGCAAACAGAGGCTAATTGGGGCATCCCAGTGGATTTCCGCCCGAGGCAGTCCAGCATACACTATTCATCATAGCAAGGCAGTCCCTGGCTTGCATGCCAGTTTACAACTTTCTTAGTTTAATTTGTTAATTAATTAGGAAATTGTATATTTATTCGGACTGTATATTTCGGACTGTAATATTCTTTCATTTGGGATTGTATATTTATTCGGACCCTATGCGCGAGGGCATAATTATAATGAGGGTGTGTGAGTGTGATGTATGTCTTCCAACCCCACTTCTTTCTCCCTTTTATTTACTTGCTTACGATGGTTAGATATAAGGCATATTTCAATTAGCATACAGTATGACAGCATGTTTGCATCATTCATCTATTTTGCACGCACCGGGCTCGGCGCATCATACAAACTGCATTTGTATTTCAATTCCAAGTTGAATACTTGATAGCTGTAGCATTTCACATGTCATATTTAGAATAGCCGAGCCCGCTATAGTTTGCATTTTTGCATGTGTTGCATTAGGCATTTCTGTATATGTAGGACCATGCATGATTTCTAATGTAGTTTCTGTTTTGGCTTGGAGTACTCGGTGAGTTGTTATGCTTTAGCATACTTGCATGCGTGTGAGTGTTTCCATGATAGCATGCTTGCCATGAGGCTAACTGCTTATGTGATATAACTGCATTGAATGGCTGTGGGTGGAGGTTGAGTTATCTGACTTGGGACAATTCATTGACTGTTTGTTTTAAGCCCACTAGATAGTGGCAAAATCATTGTTTTCTTAAACCCACCTGAGGGTGGCAAATCCACGTCTTAGCCTACCTGCGGGTAGCACCACCAAACCATTTTCAAACAAACAAACATGAAATGTTTTGTTCCAAGCATTTATTTAGTCTATACTTGTATGTCAGGCATCACGTAGTAACCTAGGCTAATAACCTAATAAGAACACACAAAGTTTTCAAAAACAGATATCATGGTTAGTAGAGGCGGTCTTTTGACGGGCGAAGTGGGTGCTCACGATGTGACCTTCCCCAATCGTACCCAAGTTCCCGAGCCAACTTTGGTGATGACGGACACGTGGCCTTTGGCACCGAGTTAGGGTTTCCTAAATTTCCCATTTTAAAAATATTTAGGTGGCGACTCTGTTATCTGGCAAAGCAGTCCATGTTTGGTACTTCTTTCAAAAAAAATCTGTTTTTCTTCAAAACGATTTGCCCGAGTTAGACTCTTTGGTTCAGATTTAGAACCGCAACAAAATCGAGTCCGAACTGTAGCGAGGTCCCTCACGGGCTGGTTACAATAGTGGAAAAGGACAAGAACATCTCAGCCAAAAGCATTTGAACCCAGGAAGCTTCAGTTGTAGCTTGAGCTAATGATCTGTATTTTGCCTCAGTGGAAGACCTAGCAACAGTAGGCTGTTTCTTAGCTTGCTAAGAAATAAGGTTGGAACCTAGAAAAACACAAAATCCAGAAATAGATCTGCGGTCAGACTGATCACTAGCACACTCTACATCAGAGAAGATATGCAGATCAAAAGAACTAGGACTGAAATTAAGGCCATAGTACAGAGTGCCTTTAAGATACATAAGGATCCGTTTGACTGCTGCAAAATCTGTCACAGTAGGCATATGCATATATTGACAGGCCATGTTAACAACAATGGAAAGATAAGGTCAGGAAAGAGTAAGGTATTGAAGAGCTCCCACAATACTTCTATAGAGAGAAGGATTATGAAATAGCAAAGAATCATCATCAGAAGAAGATAGAGGTTTGAGAGACAAAGAAGATGAGTAAGGTTTACATTCGGCAAGACCTGCCTTGATTAAAATATCATAGGCATATTTATGTTGGGACAAAAACAAACCAGTAGAAGTATGGTGAACAGCAATACCCAGAAAGTAATTAACCAGACCAAGATCCTTGAGAGCAAAAACTGAATTCATATGAGAGATGGGAGATTGAATATGAGAGGAAAAGTTGCCAGTGAGTTCAATGTCATCAACATATACAAGAAGATAGGTAATAGTAGAAGAAGTTTTCTAAATGAACAAGTAATGATCACATTGACTATGAACAAAACCTGTGGAAAGAAGATGGGAAAAAAAGGCAGCATACCAAGCCTTAGGAGCTTGTTTAAGCCCATAGAGACACTTGTTCAATTTACAAACAAATGAGGGTTGATTAGGACAAACAAAACCAGGTGGTTGGTGCATAAAAACATATTCATCAAGAGTACCATACAAGAAGGCATTTGAGATGTCTAACTGCCTGATAGACCAGTTAAAGTGAAGAGCTAAACAAAATAAAATCCTGACAGTAGGCTGTTTAGCAGTTGGAGAAAAAGTATCATGACAATCCACGCCCTCTTCTTACAAGTAACCTAGCAATGGTACCATTAGAATGTTTCTTGATTTGAAATAGCCATTTACAACCAATAACGTATGTGGCAGTAGAATGTGGAACAAGAGTCTAGGTATGCTGATTTTGTTGAGCTTGAAATTCAGTTTGCATGGCTGCCAACCAATGAGGAGACTGGAGAGTTTCTTTATAAGAAGTAGGATCAATGAGAGATGGAGAAAGAGAAGTTGAGAAACACAGAGAAGAAACAGCCTTGGACTTGGTAACCATAGGATGAGTATTAGAGAAAGAAAGAGGGGGATGAAGAAGAATAGGTATTGTTAATTGAATACC
Organism: Camellia lanceoleosa; assembly: GCA_025200525.1. Taxonomy (NCBI): domain Eukaryota; kingdom Viridiplantae; phylum Streptophyta; class Magnoliopsida; order Ericales; family Theaceae; genus Camellia; species Camellia lanceoleosa. The sequence continues at coordinate 7,168,812 of CM045759.1, read as the reverse complement.
AGGATGAGCAGACAAGGAATGACATAAAGATGAAGAAGAAGTCGAGGGAGAATAAGACAGTGCAAAGGAGACAGGTAAAGTAGAAGAAGAATCAGAAGAAGGAGAAGAATGAGAGAAAGAATGAGGGGAAGCAACAGTTGGAGAAGGCCAAAAGAAAGATTGAAGACTAGACAAAGAAGAAGAATATGAGATAGAAGAGGAGGCTGTAGCAAAGGGAAAATGAGTTTCTTCAAAAATTACATGCCTAGATATATAGACTCTGCTAGTAGCAAGATTCGAGCATCTATACCCATTCATGGAAAAATGATAACCAATGAATACACAGGAAAGAGATCGAGGCTCAAGTTTGTGGGTAATATATGGGTGAAGCCAGGGATAATAATAGCACCCAAACACTCTCAGAAAAGAATAGTCAGGTTGGGTACTAAACAAAATCTGAAAAGGACTAAGACAAGGAGATTGAGACCTAGGCAATCTATTAATGAGATATGCAGCAGTAGAGACTGCATCAAACCAAAACTTGAGAGGCAAAAGGGAGTGATACAAGAGAGTTATAGCTGTTTCAATAATATGTCTATGTTTTCTTTCTGCCAATCCATTTTGAGATGGAGTATGAGGGCAAGAAAACTAATGGACAAAACCATTTTCTGTGAATTTTTTTTTAAATTTATGATTAGAATATTCACCACCACCATCGGATTTGAAAATCTTAAGAGAAGTAGAGAATTTTTTTTCCACAAATACCTTGAACTCCAAAAATTTAGTAAAGACCTCACTCTTGTAGTGTAAAGGAAACAACCAAGTAAAGCCACTGAAATCATCAACAAATAGAACATAGTAGCTATATTGAGATTGATCTTGAGTAAAAAAGCCCTAAACATCACTATGGATGAGGGCAAGAGGTTGGTTGACAACAGAAGAAGATAAGGTAAAAGGCAAACGATGACTTTTAGCCACACAACAGTGAGAACAAAGTCCATTATTATCTTTATTACAAACAATAGGATTAGACTTAGCTATAGTATTGAACTTAGCAGTTGAGGGATGACCTAATCTCTTATGCCACAAAGTAGAAGAGATGCTTTGAGAAACATAAGCCTGTGAAGGAAAGGAAAACTGATAAAGACCATTAGAGTGAAAACCTCTAGAAAGCACAGCCTTCAAATTTTTGTCCTGAACAACAAAGGAATTGTTATCAAAAGTGATGGTACAATTATTGTCTTGAGTGAGCTGATGAACAAAAATAAGATTGGAAGAAATTTGGGGAACATGAAGTAAATTGTTCAACTAAAAACAAAAGGTAGGAGTAGGAAGAATACCAGCTCCACTATGTTGAATAGGAAGAGAATCTCCATTGCGTACCACAGCCTAGTCATGACCTTGATAGGGTTAATACAGATGCATATGTTGCAAGTCATTAGTGATGTGAGTGGTAGCAGCTGAATTAAGATACCAAGGAGAAGCTTCAAATGAAGAAGAAGAAGAAAGAAAAAGACCTGCAGCAGAAAAAGCTCGAGGAGCTGTAGGAGATGAAGAAGAAACACCAAGATAGAGAGAAGGCAGAGAGTAGCCGCCTTGAGTCGGTGAACCAAAAACAGAACCATATAAAAGTGCATAAGTTGGATTCATATGGTTGTGACATTCAAGAGGTGTGTGATTATTTTTGCCATAGATTTGACAAACAAGACCTGAACCACGACGACCTCTGTAATTAGAAGAATTGGTATAATGACCTCTACCACGAGAATTAGAACGATTTCCTCCGTAAGTAAAAAAAATTTGATCGATTATTTCCTGACTAAAAATGTTGATGTTGTGAACTTTGAGATGACTAATATGGCGAAGCTAGGGTTTGATGTTCAGAAGGAGTTCCTTGAACCACAAAGAAAGCAACATTAAGAGCAACATGTAGATTGATCTTCTCAATATAAATGCTTCATAACATAATAAAGAGGACATTTCTTCTATTGTTACAGCACAAGATCTAGCTCGAATAGTTGTTTTGAATGAGTTATGCTCATTAGGAAGACCATTCAAAACAAGAAGAATAAGATCCATATCATCTATAGGGTAGAAGGAGGACAATCGACTGATCCATCAAGATATCCCAAGAATTCCACAGTTGTAGGAGGAGGACAATCAACTGATCCATCAAGATATCCCAAGAATTCTGTAGCTCTAAACAAATTATGATATTGACTTTTCCATATTAGATAATTTGATGAGTCAAGTTTTACTATGACTAATGAATTGAGATTGGAAAAAAGAAGAGAAAGATTTGACATTGAAGATAACCCCATTGTTAAATGCTTGTTAGAGCTTTATAGGCTTTGACACCATGAAAGAAGACTGGATCTTGTTTATTATTGATCTAACTATTACATTATATAAACTCATAGATCTGTAACTAACCATCTAACAAACTAACTAATCTAACTAACTAATCTTTCAAACAAACTAACTGCATAAAATAAAACGGAACTGCTTAGATGTTACAAAGTTCATGGCTTGTGATACACCTTCATACAAGTCTACACTTGGTCAGCTTTTGTGGACTACTGCTCTTGTGATACACCTTCATACAAGTCTGCACTTGGTCAGCTTTCGTGGAGTGCTGCTCTTGCACTTCTTTTGCTCTGTGTGCTCTATTGCAGTCTACTTGATCTGCTACAGTAGCTGCAACCTTGCACTCAATAGCTGCAGCCTTGAACTGCTTGGACTGCTCTGTAGCCTTGAACAACTTGGACTGCTGTGTTAAGTTTTCATCAAGGAGCATAAGGTTTTTATAGTGATACAAGTCATTTTTTCTCCTTTTCTTGATATGAGATTGTAAAATAAAAGTTAACAGTTGTTTGGACAGGAAGTTCATTTCTAATCAAGCAATTTCAGTCGTTCAGTTTTTAATCAGGTCAATCTTAATTTATTTCAAAATCAAACACATCTAAGCAATATATTTTGATAAAACAACTAAAACCGATGTTAAACCAGTGAATCAATCAAACCAAAAACGATTCAACCTAATCGGCTAAGTCAAACGACTAACCAATTTACATCAAACTTAATTGGGTAAATTACAAATACACCCCTTGGGGTTTGCTTAAAATACGAATTGCCCCTTTTAGTTTGGAAAATTGCAAATATCTCCGTGTCATAATTTTTAATTTAATAGAATTAATTAAAAAAGTGAAATTTCTAACTGTTTATCTACACAATAATAAAAAATTTTGAATTATTAATTGAAATAAAATTTAACATTATTAAAAATTGTTAATTAACTTGATAATTTATTAATAAAATGACCTATTTGTTGTGAAATTAGAAACCTTAGGGGGCATAATGTAATTTCTAAAACTACTGGAGATAATTTGTAATTTAAATAAACCTTGGGGAGTGTGTTTTGTAATTTATCCAAATTAATTAATTAAAAATTTTAAATTTTACTCTAAAATTTAAACAATTTTAAACTGAAATATGTACAATATTACAATATTAAATGGAAGTATAAAATTCATTTTATATAAGTGAAATAGCTCACTTTTTTGTACAATAAAAGTTAAATAGAAGGTAGTCAATAAAAATTTTCTTAATTGTTTAAAATTAAAAAAATTCAATAATTTATATAAATAGGAGCATAAGATTTACTTTATGTAAGTGAGATAATTTACTTTTTTCTTTTTTTTTTTTCGATGTGGGATTGTAAAATAAAAGGTAAATGGAAACTAACCAATGAGATTTTCTTAATTATTTAAAATTTAAAAAATTCAATAATTTTAAAATGGGGATTTGGAGTTCCTAGAAAGTTTCTCTCTCAAAACCCCCTTTATAAGATTCATTTTATATAAGTGAAACAATTCACTTTTTCTTTCTTTTTTCGATGTGAGATTGTTTGGGCGAAAAGTTTATTTTAAATCAAGCAATCTCAACCTTTCAATCTTTATTTAGGTCAATTTTTAGTTTATTTCGAATCAAAAAAGCTAATTAATATATTTTGGTAAAATCACTAGAATCAAGGTTAAACTAGCAAATCATCCAATCACGGTCAAAAGACCAACCAGCTTACACAAAAATTAATTAATTAAAATTTTTAAATTTTTTTTATTAAAATCTAAAAGCAATCTATTAAGGGAAAATTAGTCTAAGGTCCATCTCTCAGTTTTAGTAATGGAAGAAATCCACAATATTATTTTTTGATATCTAAGGTCCCTACAGAGAAATTTGATATATGATCACACCTTCAAACCATCACCTTCCTTTCTCTCTCTCTCTCTCTCTCTCTCTCTCTCTCTCTCTCTTTCCTCGTTACTCTTTTCTCTCTCTCTGTCTTTCGTCGATCCTCTCAACTATGCCAGAACTTTCCTAGCCCCATTTGCTTCCAACCATATGACCGAAGTCCAGAAGCTCATGGCATGTCTATTGTAGGCTGGTAGGCTCGATAACTCACGCTATTCTGAATTGCTATCCCCATCTCATTGGGACAAACTTGCTGAGGAGGTAACCCGACAATTCTGTAACATTTTGGGACAATCTTGCGAGAGCCCACTGAGTGTGACGATTGCAGCAGGAGCCCAAGGGTTGCCGACCCTTCTGAAGCTGATTAATGTGACGACGGGAAGAAGTAGGAATGGCAGTCCATGAAGCATCGAAGAGGACCGCAAGCCTGTCCACGATGTCCCCACCGTTCATGACAGTTTCATGATCTCACAAGCACAACTCGGCTTCGTAAGGCTATATGAAAATGGAAGAGAAAACAAACCAGTGGGCAGAAAGACGATGTGATAGTGTGAATATAGCATGTCGGAAAAAGGTTTAAAAACTGGGCCACCCACTTACTTTTTGTATGATGCTCCAAACTAGAGTCCCGTATACTTTAGCTTTTACCACATTCCTTCAGAAAATGTATCCTATGTATGCATATTTATTTCAAGTAATCTTTATTTATATTATTACGTGTTCTCATATTTGAGTTATTAAAATTTGGTGGAATGATAAGAGGAACTGAATTATGGAAGTTGGAAGAAAATATAAGAAAATGGAATACTTAGTAGACAATTATGGATAGTGCTTAAGTTCAATTAATATGAAAGGAACTTGATTTAACTTTTCTGGGATTTACATGCTGGCATTATTGGGGAGAGTATTATGGACAGATTTAATGTGGAAAAATTGTTACTATAGTTTCATATTAGTGTAATGTAGGCATAAACTATTCATATTATTGTAGTGCAAAATTTGTCCTATAATATATCTCTTAGACTTTCTCTCCATAAGTATGATAGCATAGCTTACCAGGTTTTTTCTTTTTTTTTTGGTTTGTACTTTTTAATCTACAGCACATCTCTCAATCACAGTAATCTTCATTGATAGAACTGATGCTTGCCTACTATTATAATTTTTGTTGCTTTTATATTCTGTAGAAGTCTTCTAATAATTAGAAATTATAGAATTATGTTATTACCTTATGTGCACAAATACATTTGAGTAAATTCAGTGTGTCTATGTTGAAATTTATGTTTTTTTGTTATTATTTCAGGCTGCTTTCTTAGCAATGAAGAGTACTGGAGAAAAACTTCTAGTATTTCAGTCTGGCAAGTTCATGAACTTTCCATCATTGAATTTTATGTGTTTGGTATAAACAACAACGAAATTGCTAGCCTATACCATATCTGTTTTTTATGTTGCCAAGTTCTCAATCATATCGTGCCCACACAAAACCACACAGATTTTCTCTGGATTGTTCAAATTTATCTGGTTGTTCAAATTTCTCTGGGTTGTTCAAATTTCTCTGGTAGGTCTTTGGTTTGTTTAAATTTCTCTGGTTGTTCAAATTTTTCTGGTAAGTTTTTGGGTTGTTCAAATTTCTCTGGAAGCTTTGTTATTGCCTCATGCTATCTCCAGTTAATCATTTGTCATGTTGTGTATTTGTGTTGATGCTATCAAAGTGCTCTTGCTTATATGGCTTTCATGGTGCTACTACAGCTACTTATTTGATGTAGAAAGAAGAAGAAGAAGAAGAAGAAGAAGAAGAAGAAGAAGATGATGATGATGATGATGATGATGATGATGATGAAGGCTATCAAAGAATTTCTTTGGAGGAAGAATTTGAATTTGAACTCAGAGAAATTGGTCTAAGGTCTGTCAAAATGATTTCATAAAATAATATTGTGATCCAGAGAAATTTGGTTAAAATGAATCTAGAGAAATTGAATTTTCTCTGGTTTATAAATAAATCCAGAAAAAATTGAATTTGAATTTGAAACCAGAGAAAATTGGTCAAAATGAATCCAAAGAAATTTGAATTTTCTCTGGGTTGAACCCAGAGAAATTCTTTGGGAAGTCCAGAATTTCTCTAGAGCGAATTTCTCTGGACAGAATTTCTCTGGATTGAAATTTCTCTGGATCAATGTTGAGAGACCTTAGACATTATGAAAATATTGAATGTCCTTTATACTATAAAATCTTAATACTAGGGGCCCTAAAAAAAAAAAAATATCCCATCTATTAATTTAAATTTAAAATTGGTACAATATAAATTTAAAATTATAATAATCTAGCTCATGATTTATGAGTTTTAAATACAAATTTAAAATTATCATAATTCTCTCATAATTTTTGTATTAAGAGCAATAAGAGTGACGTTGAGATTATCAGTATATCTATATATTTTATAAAAAAAAAATACTTGTAAGGAGAGATATTATAAGAGTTTCAAAACTTCATACAAAAATTTTTTTAAAATCAAAACTTCTATGTGGGATTACAAAATAAAAGTTAAGTGGAAGCTAGTCAATGGGGATTTTCTTAATTGTTTAAAATTAAGAAAATCAAAAAAATTAATATTAGATATTGATCACAAGATTTCTCACTAAAAATCTCCTTCTGGTTAAATAAATGAGAGTATAAGATTCACTCTATATAAGTGAAATAATTCACTTTTTCTTTCCCGATGTAGAATTGTAAAATAAAAAGTAAATAGAAGTTAGTCAATGAAAATTTTTTTAATTGTTTAAAATTAAAAAAAAATTAATAATTTTAAAATGACAGTTTAGAGCTCGTAAAAGGTTTCTCCTTAAAAATTTCTTTTTTTAAAATATAATATATAGAAAATTATTGTAATATTCAAATTTATAGCACTCTCAAACAGTATGAAATAAAAATAAAAAATGTCAATAAACTATACAAGTTCTGCATAACTGTGGAGATACAAATTTAGAACGAATCTTATGAAAGATTAGTATAATTTTAAAAAAAATAAATTTATGAATCATTGGGTAATTGACCAGTGGTCCAGTGCACATTTTATCTACCCAAGCCAAGTAACCAATTAGAGTTCATGAGTTCCACCTATAGAGTTTCCATTGTGACCCTAATCATTTCTTCTTAGTACTTATCCCGATCATTATCAGCATGAACCTAATATGCAACAGTTTTTTCTTCATTTTGACATCCAAATATTGTATAAAACAGTAATCAAAACGAAGGCCCCTATTTATTTATTATTATTATTTTATTTACTTTGTATTTTCATATATGAGTATTTGTTGAGAACACACCTAATTATACAATATAGTAACTTGCTGGACTATACACAGCGAATTCCATCAAAAGTTGACATCAATAAATACGAGAAAAAAAATGTATTAAACTTTTCTATTTTTTAATATTTAATGAATTTTTAACAACTTTTTTATATAAATTTTATACTTGTTTAAATTAATAAGTTAATCTAAAAAGTAAAAATCATTAATTAAAATATATTTAAAAATTAGTAAAAAATATAAAAATATAAATTCAAAATTCAAAAATTGTTTTTAAAAACTCTAAAACTAAACATGGCCTTTCTTCCGGTTAACATCGTGTCCAAAAAGTTGCACCACTTAGGCCTCATTTAGAAATTTGACTATTTTAATTGACTTTTTAACTAATTTATGAGATAAAAAAAATTTATATTTTGGATAATTTGTGAATTTTTTTTTTATAGTTCAATAGATAGTTGTAAAAAAAAATGACTCATTGATTAATAGATAAGATATGCTATTTTATGTTATTGATTAACTATTTTAGTCAAAATCACTCATCCCAAAGCAAGCTGCTGGCAATTGAATTGGGTTTAGGTTGAGACTAAAAAATTATAAAAAGACAAAATAAGGTAAATAAATTAATAAGATAATATATTATAGGCAAATCATAATTATTTTATTTTTTGTTCTTATAAAAAAATCAAAAAACTAAAAAAATATATATATATATCTAATCAAAACTAATTTAACTAGACTAAATTAATCAAAAAATTACAAAGTAAAATAAAAATGATCCTTTCCAAACAAATCTTAAATGTGTAGTATAAGACTTTGGTACGATGTCATTATCATCTTTTCAATTAGGACGTGTAATTTTATTTTTGAACTTTTGCCCAACTTCTAGGAAAGTGTGAAGAAGTCACTCGGGCCAGAAAAATCCGAAACTTGAACCCAACGTAATTCATTCCTGTTTCTATCATGCAAGTTTTTAATTAGGCATCATTGATACTAACAATCCACTATCCCAACCTAATAAATATAATTTTCATTCATTCTCTAATAAAATTTATGGTGTATAATCATGGTTTCAATTACATAATAATGTTGGAAATGGTTATAAAATATTGGATAAAATCAGAATTTTTTTCTAAGTTTGATCTAATTTTTAAGTAGGCCCCGTGCATCGATTTACACGGGCCAAAGTGGTAACGCGTTCTATGCCGCGTTGTGATTCACGTGGTATATTTGGTTGCTCAAAACCATTACCGAGTGAATGAGAAATTGAAGCCAAAGTATGCTCCATGGAAATGGAGTTTTTGTGAAAATTCCTTAAAGGTTTGAATAAGGCTTGTCCCACATTGATTTGGTGGGAGGTTTTGAATGGGTTTATAAGGCATGGGTTTGGTACTTGGGGTGTGCCCCAAGGGGTACCCAAGTGTTTTAGAGGAAGAAGTTATGGGCAAAATGGGCTAGACCCATTGGACTCAAAAACCACCACACGCGCGCGCCGTCGCCGTCCGGTTAGGCTTGTTCAGCCCAATACTAATCTTTTTGGGCCAAAAACATTTGAATTTAATTCAAATAAACTAATTTGGATTTACTGTTCATCCAAACAAGGTCCTTAACTAGTTTGGTTTTATTGTACATCCAAAAGTATCTTTCTAAAAATAAAAGTTTGGTATTAGTGCACACCCAAACAGGGCCCTTCCCGTTTTTGATATCTGTTTGAAATACAATTCAAATGATTCAGATCTGTTTGAATTCAAAGCCAACAGGTTTCATACCTGTTCAATTCAAATCTACGACCACCATTCCATCTATAAATAGATGACTCTTTGGATTTATTTAGTAATCTTTAATTTTCGTCCTTTATAATTAAAAAACATTCTCTTTATGTTTTGCATTATTTTCTTGTTAGAGAGTATAAACACTTAGTGTGTTTAGAGCAAACAATTTGTAGTCTTTGCTATTGTTTGTAGTAGATCATTTTATCCTGGAGATAGGCGTCCACATTCGAAAGCAGTGGAGAGGGCGAATTAATCTGTCTTAAGGATACTGATGTCAAATCTTGGACTTGATCGGTTTATAATTGAACAAATTAAATCAAGTAAGTTATTTAATTTATTTTTACGTATTATTTTGATTTGTTTAAATCGATTTTAATTTTATTTTTGTAACAAAATAAAATCATTATTTATTTATTTATTTATTATTTCGAGTTTGATTTTGTAATCAAACAAATTCTCTTCTTTTCTTTATTTCTTTAAATTCTAGTTGTTGTTTTGTACACAATAGAATTAAATCTTTTAATCTGATGAATGGTTTGATTTGAATTGAGCAGTATGAAAACATTGGCTTTGAATTCAAACAGATCTGAATCTGTTGAATTATATTTCAAACAGATATCAAAAACGGGAAGGGCCCTGTTTGGATGTGCACTAATACCAAACCTGTTTATTTTCGGAAAGGGCCCTGTTTGGATGTACAATAAAACCAAACCAGTTTAATTTCGGGAAGGGCCCTGTTTGGATTTAGTAATCTTTAATTTTCGTCCTTCATAATTCTGAAAACATTCTCTTCATGTTGCTGCATTATTTTCTTGTCAGAGAGAGTATAAACACTTAGTGTGTTCGTTAGGCAAACAATTTGTAGTGCTGCTATTATTTGTAGTAGATCATTTTATCCTGGGAGATAGACGTCCAAATTCTGAAAGTACCGTGGAGAGGACGAATCTATCTTAAGGACACAGTGTCAAACACTGGACTTGATCAGTTTATAATTCGAACAAATTAAATCAAGTAAGTTATTTAATTTATTTTCTGTGTTATTTTGATTTGTTTAAATCAGATTTTAATTTTGTTTTTTGTAACAAAATAAAATCTGTTATTTATTTATTTATTTATTATTTCAAGTTTGATTTTTGTAATCAAACAAATTCTCTTCTTTTCTTTATTTCTTTAAATTCTAGTTGTTGTTTTGTACACAATAGAATTAAATCTTTTAAATACAGTGAAGATTGTCCAACAAACAATAATTAAAGAAATAAACATAGAAACAAGATATTTGTAATTCAAAAAGATGTTGCTATCAACAATACAAAAAGAATAAAAATTCGCAGCTCTATTTTTCCAATAACTATTGAAAATCCTACTTGAAAAGTCCATTACAGTACTTTAAGGCCATGCTTATTTGGTAAATTAAATTGGATAGGATTGTTAGTGAGAGAATTGTTAATAAAGATATTGTTAATGTATGGATTGTTAGTGAGGGGATTAAGTAAAAGTGTGTTTTGGAGAGAGATTACCAAAAGTAAAAATCAAGGAGGTTTGGGAGTGAGAGACTTAGGTGAGGTAAATGGTTGCATGTTGCTAAAATGGTAGTGGAGATATGGTTCTGATGATAAAACTCTATGGAAATATGTGGTGTGCTCAAGATACGACAGAATTGGTGGTGGTTGGATTCCATCTCTGACTCACTTAGATGGGGTGTCCTCAGTATGGCAGGATATTGTGTAGCTCACTTCAGTCAACTAGCCTTTGGGTGAGTTTTATGGTGGCCATTTTAAGATAAAAAGTTGGTAATAGGAGAAGGATACAATTCTGGTCTAATGCTTGGCTTATTAACAGAGCCCTAAAGGAGGAATTTCCCAGATTGTACAGCTTATCCGCTGAGAAAGAGGAGTCTTTGCAGCGAATCAGTGCCAAGAAGAGCAGCCTAGGGGTGTGGCAGCTTCAATTCAGAAAAAATCTCTTGGATTGGGAGGAAGAGGAATTGCAGAGGTTGTCTAGGTTACATGTGTCATCTCTTGCTATCTGGTTAGATCTTGAAGATTCTTGCTCTTGGCTAGCATCCAGTTCAGAGCAGTTCTCTATGTCCTTTGTGTGGAGGTGGTGGTATGCAGCAAAAGGGCCTGGTTTAAAGGTTCCTGCTGGGGTATGGGATAATTTGGCTTTCCCAAAAGTACAGTTCTTTTGTTGGCTAGTTTGGAGAGGCAGAGTTAAGACCTTATCCTTCCTTCATAGGATTGGGGTTTTAGCTGCCAGTGTAGATATTCAATGTATGTTCTACCATACTGCGGTGGAATCTCTGGAGCATGTGCTATTGTTTTGCCCACTGGTCTGGAAGTACTGGTCACACATGGTAAATTGGTGAGATTAGACCTGGGTTATTCCTGGCTCAGTAGAGGGTCTGCTACTATGGTGGTTAGGTGGTAAGTTGAAGCCTTGGGTTTCCAGAATTTGGCAGGTAGTTCCTTCAGTTATGTTTTGGTCAGTCTGGAAATTGAGAAATGATTGTTTGCTTAAGGGGACTCTTCTAGATTTTGAAGAATTATGCAAGAGAATGAAAGTGCAGATTGCTTCATGGGCCAAATGGTTCTTGAAGGTTGATTATTTAGTTCATGATCTTGTGTCCAACCTTCACCATATCAGGCTACCTGCATGATGTTTCCTTTGGCTCTGGTTTTGGCAGTAGAGAGTTTCAGCTGCTTTAGCCCTTTGTTTTTTATCTTTGTTTCTTTTGTTGGTTTCTCACCAACGGCCAAGGCTTGTACTAGCATTTGTTATTGATGCTCTTTGCACTTCCTTCCCCCTTTATTGATATCTTTCCATACTTTGTATGCTTTTCCCATCAATAAAGTTTCTTTTTGCAGATCAAAAAAAAAAAAGAGTAAAAGTGTGTTTGTTTTTATGATAGTGTAGGAGATGATTAGTGATGAGATTGTTAAATTATTTTTATATAAAACAAATAAATAAATTATTTCTATATTAAAAATAAATAAAACAAATATTAAAACAAATAGGTGCACCTGTAAAAAAAAATAAAATTTTTATATAAAATAGACTCAATCCCCTCAATATTTTCCTAATCCCACTTAAAATTCACCCAAGCTAATTCCCTTACAGAACGGGGATTACTTAACCTCCTACACTACTAATCCTATGACATTTTGTTGCATCCAAACAAGGGTTTGATGGGTCCTACGGATTGGTAATCCAATCCACCCTCCCAAACCCCCAATCAAACATGACCTAACTATATGGTAAATATCACAACAATAACCACCCTAAGTAAGGGTGTTTACAGATCGATTTTGATCGGTTCAATTTGCTATTTGGACCCGCCGCATGTCTATGGTTTGGGAAAAATTCAACCCGCAACCGCCCACAACGTGAGTTGCGGTTTGTGCAAATAGGATTTGCGATTATGCAAGCGGTTTGCTGATTGGATTTTTTCCTTTAAAATTTTATTTTTGGACCTATTTTTTTCAATTTTCTAAATATTATTTTAGGCATTTTCTCCTCATTTTCTAAGTATTGTTTTAGGCCATAAAATCACATATTTCTTATCATAAATCATTATTTTGGAATAAGAAGAAAATCCTTAAAAAAACTCCAAATATCAATAATTACTTTAGAACATCAATAATTAAAGAAATAAAACTTATAAAATAAAAATACAACAAAATCAATTTCTAACGCAAGCAAAACATTCAAAATGCTAAACTTTTAAATCAAATCATAAACTAACACAAATACATATACGTATATAAATATAAAAATAGTTCAATTTACTAGAAATAAATAAAGTATTGGGTTTGTTTGTTTAGGGTTTGGGTAAACAAAATCTATCTACTACTATGGAAGATAAAGATCTATGGTCAGGAATTTTTGAAAAAATACATATATATATATATAAGTGCGGGCGGATGTGTGCGGATGCAGGTGAAACCCGCAACTTGTCCACAACCTGCCCGCAACCCGCAACATGACAATATTTCAAATTGCATCCGACTCTAGTGTAGGTTCGAAACAACCCGCACATGCGCGGATTGCATCAGATTGGGCAGTTTTCACGGGTCAAATGACCCTATGATCAGCCCTAACCCTAACACAATATGTAATAAGAATAACTCATTTTCTACCCATAATTTTACCTAAACAGTGAATTGTGAGGTGTAAATTTAGTGTTGCGGCTATATATACTAAAAAAAAATCTTATTTATATATTGCAATTATGAGTAATTTTTTAACATATAGCATGATTGTAACACAATATCCGTACTCAATTCAACTTATCTTTATCCATTATGCTTACGCCCGATTTGTTTGGCAAAATCATTTATCATAAATGGTTTTTTTTGGTGTTTGGTAAAAAAAAAAAAAAAAAAAAAAAAAAACCAACCCCCCCCCCCCCCAAAAAAAAAAATGATAGAAAATGAGTTGATTTGGGCACTCCACCGCCACTACTGCCAACTCACCCATGATCAATGCAACCACAACTACACACAACCATCCATAATTGAATCTGTCGCGGCTACTACCATTAATGGTGAAGTTAAAAAATGGATTATGAAGGGACACTTATTAATTATAATTTTGAATATTGACAATAATAAGAATAATAATTTTAAGTGTTAGTATTAACTAGAAAATCTTAAATATTAATTAAAAAAATTGAAATGTAAAATTTTACAAATGATCCTGAAAAGTTTTCATCTTTTAAAATTTTTCAATGATATCATAATCAATACTATCAAAAATCTCTCTTTTTACACATAGAACAAATTAAAATTCTTTAATCTAAAACATCAAAATCTCTAACATATCATTTTTAATATCATCATCATAGCAACACCATTACTAGCACATCAATTTTAAAATCATAAGGAAACTTGAGGGGAAAAATATTTTCTCTCAAAATAATTGGACATTATGGACCATTAATTTGAAGTCACCACCAACTTTATAATTGGACCCATTGAAAAAAGACTACCAATTCCAGGGTTGTAAGTGACTCATGAGAAAGGAACCCATAACCTCCCTAAATAAAAATAAAATAAAAAATGCAATTCTTGGTTGGCAAGCAGTCCCCCTCAAACACACTACCTCAAATAGATTGTGGGCCTGTTTGGCAACTTCGAGTAATTTTAAATTCCGAAATTGATTTTTCATGTAAGGACTGTTTTGCCCTCTTGGGAAAAAAATGCATTAACATAATACAAGTGTAAATTGGTAATGACACTCAAATTTTCTCCATTACAACATCACTCAATCATTGAAAGTTTCGTATCGCAAGATATATAATAAAATAAGTGTAAATAATAAATACATCATTGATATTTATTTAAAATACATATTATTTTGTGGTTTTCAAAAGGGAGATTGATCGATAAATTCTAAATGTTGAAATTGTGATTCAAATAGCCTTAGGATTTTTCTTATGTTCCGTTTGGTTCTATTATACATGTAATGACAAATTTAATCTTTTGTTGGGTATTACAGTGGGAAGAAATGGATGTCACAGTGAAAAAAAGTACACTACAGTCTTTTTAGAACTCTTTCTTGTCGTGGAACATGCCACATTAGCACTCTCTCAACCTCTTTTTGGTAATTTTCCCTTTTATAAATATATCTCTTCCTTCAAGTTTCTAATTGTCTAACAAATGATCCATTTTATTAATAAATTATCAACTCAATTTATAATTTTTAATAATGTCATAATTAACAATTTAGGTAATTTTATTCTTGTGTAAAAGGGTAGTTAAGATTTTTTTTTTTAATTCTGTTAAATAAAAAATTTCAACAATAGGATATTTGTAATTTTCAAAATCATTGGAAGTAATTCATATTTTAAGCAAATGACAAATGGTGTATTTGTAATTTACCTTAAAAGTAAATTATACAGTATGAATTCAAACTTGATGTAATGTGAATCATATCGAGAAAAATATGATCTAAATAATACTTTTTTTCTAAACGTATGATCTACCACTGTCTCAAAAATCACTTTAATCATATTTTAAGATTCTTACATGATTCAACAGCATTAAATGAATTAAGATCGGGTGAGAGAATGTTTTTCAAGCAATATTATATACTCAAAAAAAAATTCCTTAAAAAATACATATATGAATTGCATCTATTTTGATATAACTCCTATCACACCAATTTTGTATCTATAGTATACACTTCACTTTTGAGATACTTTTCCTAGCACTCTTTCTGCATACCTAGTATCCGGTGAATAATCCCCCATTATAATAGTCATCAACCCATTTTACAAAATTGTAAAATTAATCAAGCCCTAAATGAAACTTCAAACCAACAAAAAAAAAAAAAAAAAATGCTATATGAGCCCACAACTTACAACCTCACGTTGGTTTGCTTAGCAAACAAGAGAAACCATTTTGGTTGAATTGTTGAGTTGAAACTCTTCCCATGGCTTCTTCTAGAAATGCATCATCATCCAATTCAAAATCACATACAACAAGCCGGCCATGTTTGTGTTCACCTACAACCCACCCGGGCTCATTCCGGTGCAGCCTCCACCGGATTGTCCATAAGGTCCCCAGTCAATCAACCGGTCACACCGCATCAAATCACTGGGGATTCGCCATGATTGCAAAAACCGATTCATTGAAAGCATTTCTCCTCCAAATCATCAAACCGTCGAGCCATGATCTCAAAAGGAGGAGGAATTTCCAACCCAAGCCCACAAGGTTTTTTTTGATGAATGGCAATGGAGATGGAGTGGTTGTTTCTTGATCATGGTCATTTACTATATGTGTCTTCTTAGTTTTAGAAATAGTACTACTTATCTTCATTTTTCCTTTTTTCTTTTTCTTTTTTTTTGTCTTTTTTTTTTTTTTTAAACAACTGTAAGATGATAAACTTTGGCTGTGATGTGTACGTATGAAAATTTGTAAAGGAGAAATATACAGAAGCAGTAGGTTTTCATGCATAAGAGAATTTGGTTTCAATGTTATAAATAATTTCTTTTAGGCTTCCACTTTTTTGTTGCTCTTTGTTCCTACTTTGCTTAAACATGAAGATGTTAATCAACATTAAAAATAAATAAGAATTCAGATGTGAATGTCTCTTTTATTTGGAGATAACACTTAAATATAATCATCTGTCACTTTTTTCTTCTTTTTTTTTTTTTTTTGGTAATTTAATAGCCCAAAATATGCATGAATAATAATAATAATAATAATAATAATAATAATAATAATAATAATAATAATAATAATAATAATAATAATAAATAAATAAATAAATAAAAACTACCCACAAAAAAATTGTAAAAAATGAACAATTTAATCACAACCAGAGTATATTTTGCTTCTATTGTGATTTCCAATGAAGAAGTTATTGAACTGTACATTTTTGTAAGGGTTAAATTCATTTTGCTCCATTATGGTTTGAGGCTACAGTATTTTAGCCTTCTATGGTTCAAATAGTTAGAAAGACCTCATGTGATTTTAGATTAAAATACTATCATTAGTTTTTTCATCCAAACTAACGGAACATGTATCACACACTATTTTTTAGTGGGTTTTATTTTTTGAAAAATTAAAATGAAATTAATACAACCAAAGGATATTTTACCCTCATTTTCTCTAAAGTTAAAATTAGATTAATATGTGAATTAAGTTAAATTATAATTAAGAATTGATGTAAAATATAAAATATAATTAAGAATTTATTTAAAATATAATTAAATAAAATATAGAATAAATACTAATTCAGAATTGATATAAAATTTAATTAAATTAAAATTAGATTAACACATTAGAAATTATAATAATAAATAATTACGAATTTAGGATTAATTGTGATCTAAAATATAATTAAATTAAAATTAGATTAAAAAGTTAGTAATTACAATAAATAGTTAAATATTTAGGATTAATTGTGTTCCTAAAATATAATTAAATTAAAACTAGAATAAAACTTTAAGAATTACAATAAATATCTAAGAATGTATAATTAATCGTGATTTAATTGAATTAATACTAAACATTATCAATTATATGTATGAGATATGAGAGAGAGAAAATAACAAAAAAATATGGGTTTGAGGATATTTTAGTCATTTCACATCTACAATTTGTTAGAAATGGGTTTTGAAGTTTTGGAGGAAAAACAAATATAATTTTTCCTTAACTTTGGTCTAATTTTTAGGTGAGACCCATGCAACGAATTTCACGGGTCTAAGTGGTAACGCGTTCTATGCTGCATTGCGATTCACGTGGTTTATTTGATTGCTCAAAATCATTATCGGGTGAATAGGAAATTGAAGTCAAAGAGAGCTTCATGGAAATAGTGTTTTTGGTAAAATTTCCTAAAGGTTTGGTTTAAGGCTCAGCCCACATTGATTTGGTGGACAAATTTTGAATGGGTTTATAAGGCATGGGATTATAACTTGGGGAAGGCCCCAAGGGGTATCCCAACTTTATAGAAAGGAGAGGTTATGTGCAAATTGGGCTAGACCCATTGGACCCAAAAATAAACACACGCGAGCGCCGCCGTTCGTCTAGTCAAGCGGGCTGAGCCTGGGTGCGGGTGTGTGGTGTGAGGTTGGACTTGTCCGGCCCAATACTAATTATTTTTTGGGCCAAAAACATTTGAAATTAATTTTATTTTTGAAATAAAATTTGTCCATTTTTTCCCACCCCTGTTTTATGTTTAAATTTAAACCCAACAGGTTCCAATCTATTTGAATTAACACCGGACAAATTCAATATCTGTTTGAATTTCAAACCAAACAGTGCCTTAACTGTTTAATCTGTCCTGAATAGATTCAATACTTGTTCAAACAGGTTTTGTACCTGTTAAATTTAAACCAAACAACCACCAATCATCTATAAATAAGACAAGTCCCTCATTTGTTTTGTCATTCCAATTTTCGTTCTTCTTTGCTGCCTTTAATCTCTGCATTTTGCTGCATTAATTTTCGGTGAGAAATAGTATATACACAAAGTGTGTTCGTTGTGCGAATAATTTGTAGTGCTGCAATTATTCGTTGTTGATTATTTTATCCTGGGAGATGGACATCCGCAAATCTGAAAACATCGCGGAGATGACGAATCTGTCTTAAGGACACAATGTTAAACACTGGACTTGATCAAAAATTTGTTCAATAAATTAATCAAGTAAGTTGTTTATTTATTTTCTTGTTTATTAATTATTTATATCAGATTTTGATTTTGTTTTTGTAATAAAATAAAAATCTGTTTTTATTTATTTATTTATTTTGTTTTCTAGTTTGATTTTTGTAATCAAACATTCTCCCTCATTTCCTTTATTTCTTTTGTTTGTTGTTAAGTATACAAACTTAATTTATTCGAAATACAGTTAAGATTGTCCAATACAATTAACAGTATTAACGATTGTATTTTAGTTCAAAACTATATGTGAGATATATGGTTATTTTTGAAATATAAAGAGGATAAAGTACTATCAAGATATACCGCGGGAAGATAAAATAGATTTTACAATTTTTATAAAATATTTAACCCGATAAATCAACAACTTTGTCATGTTTTCCTCTTTGTCCATCTTTCTTTTCTTTTGGGGACAAATTATTAATGCAGAAAATGGAAACGAAAGTGACATCTCATTAAAAAAAAGAAAAAAAATCCCAACTTGGATCACTTTCACACTTTTTTAATGAAGAATGCAAGTTTAAACAATAAAGCAAATTCAAATGGTTGGAATTGAAAAACAAAAAAAAATAGCTTTTACTTTTCCTCCTTTTCACACATGAAAGTAACTTCTTTTTTTTTTTATCAGCAAAAAAAAAATTTATTGTTGAAAGAAGTATAATACATGCAAAATTACATCAACAAAGCAGGAAAGTGTAGAAAGTATCATAGCAAACCTTAACAATCCCAACTTGGTTGGTACCGCAAAGGAAGCACAATCATATGCTAGCGCTTAACCCAAGATTTGTGAGAAACTAACCAAAAAACACCCAAAGAATAACAGACCAACTACACAAAGCACAACAACAAAAAGGTTCATCAATTAGCAGTAGCAAGAGATAAGTGAGTAATGGGCCTGTGCAAACACCAATAGTGCATCACCCAACACCAGCAGCAAACAAATACATCAAAAACCACTCATCAAACCAATCAGCCCAATATTAGCACTTCAGCTTGAAAACACACATGAAAAACAAGCATTGAACCTCTGCGGCCCTGAATTTCACCTAACAAGCACTGCCAATCAACAAACAACAAAACCAACAAGCAAAGAGCCAACTGGTGATGACAAACAATACGCCTAACCAAACATCTGATGCAGACCACCAGATTTGATCCAAATCAGTCAACCTCCATTACTGATACAATCATTCACCTCGCAAACCACCAGATCAGTTTTAACACAGCAAGCACAAAGCAGATCAGTTTTAGCTTGGCAGTCACCATGGTAGTCACCATATCGATTTCACATTTCACATGAAAGTACCTTAAGATAGTAACAATTGCGTATTCCAATTGATAATGTTGGATTTGCCAATTTATTATGTTATACAAAATACAATACAACTTTTAAGTACTTTACATTCTAGTTACCCGATTATAGTAAGGGCGTTCAGTTTAAAAGTTTAATTTTGAACTTTTTCGGTCTAAGAGTCCACGTGTAACAACCCCAATCCGCAATTAGCCACAAATCCGTAATTAAGGATGTTAATTAAGTGGATAAAATAAATTAGGTGTTTATTATGTATTTTTGAATGATCTTTGGCTTTCTATCTATTACTTGTAGAAATATCATGCGGAACTCGCTTTAATATGAAAATCGAATGCCATATTGGCATCCAAATCGAAATTGGTTACATGAATGTGTTATTTGGAATTTTAAAAACTATATGGCAAATTTTATTAAAAGCGATTGACTGATTCATTAAGTTGCGTTTGGCAAGCCTTATGTTCTAATTAATGTATTTTAGCATCATAGCTATATATATGAGCCTTAAGCTCATTTTTTTAGCTCAATTCTTTTACCTTTTAGTGAAAAATCGAGAATTTATTTTATAGAGAGAGAGTGCAATTCTAGAGAGAGAAGAAGAAATTCAAGGTAGAAGTTGAAGGCTTTGCTTAAATTCATCAATATTGTGCAAAAATCTTGTTAATTCAAGACTATAGGTATGAATTCAACCCTAATTTATGAATCTAAGTTATTAACATGAAGATTATGTGTTTAAATGTGTACATTGAGCTTAGGATAAAGAATTGGGTCACAATTCATAAATACATGCTCATATAGGTGTTAAATTACCAAGTTAGCTATGAGTCTCATCAATTGTGTTGAATTTGGAGGTTGAAATGTACATGTATGCATATTTCATCAAGTTTTGTAAGTCAATCCCATGTTTTTGAAGTCTTGAAAGGGAATTTGGGAAAGAAATCCACATGCATGCATGAATATATGGAGTTTTGACATGTTAAGTTTGATTTTGAGCATCTAAATTGTTATGGTAAGTTATTTGGTACATGCATGTTAGAATTACCATGTTAATCACTTGAATTCATGTTTTGAAAAGGAATTTTTTACATGCATGGAGCTTATGAGCTCAATTTTGTTAACTTCACAAGCTTTGGAGAAAAGAGTTTGAAAGATTTTACATGCATGCTTTGTTTCTTGAGTTTCAAGATGAATTGTGAGCTTTTAGCAAACTCTTGGGCCATGATTTTATGAAATGATCCTTAATTCATCATATTTTACAAGTTTACTATGTTATCTCAAGTTTTGGGGCCCAAGAGATGTGTTTTGAAGAGTTGAATTCGAGTTTTGACCTTGGTGATCAAATCTGGAAATGCCAGAATTTGCACCTACGCTCGAGCGTAGGAGTTCACGCTCGAGCAACTACTCTGAGTGCGTGCACTTCCGCTTGAGCAACATTAAGTTCGCTCGAGCATGAAATGCAAGCTCCCAGAAGTTTGCTATCTTTATAGACCGCTCGAGTGAAGGAAGTCTTGCTCGAGCGACCCTTCGCATTTGCATGTCCGCTTGAGTGAGGAAAGCTACACTCGAGTGGGGACCCTATTTTCAGAAATTTGACTGAGTGTTTTCCAATGCATTTTGGCACCTTCATTGCATCTTAGGCATTCCTAAGACTTAATTAAGCCATGGTAATGAGGTTATGGATTAGAAACACACTAAGAAAAGGAATATACTAAGTTAAAAGTTTATAAGTTTGTGTTTTAAGCAATGTAATAAGAAACAATAAGAACCATTGTAATGAAAGCTAAGCCGTGATGACCACATGAATTCATAATGATAAGATATGTTGGTGTTATGTACTTTTGTGTTTGTAGGTCAACGTCTGGAGATTGATTGACCGTTTGCAAGAACCACTGTGAGTAACATTTCTGTAATAAAAAAGATATGATGAGTTATGATTTTTGAAATGATCATTTACGTAAACGAATGTCCTATGCTTGAAATCTATTATGGCATCCATAGATAGTCCCAAGTCATGGGAGACGGCATGTTAATGCGGGTCCATGACATATATATGATTACGAGATCTCGTTAGCCACTTCATTGTGGTGATATGTGTTTAATCGGTATCCGGAACCGATTACTCTAGTCGAAAGATGATATGTGGTGTGTTCTATGGGATGTACCATTATTGTCTTCAGATACGAGAATGATTATGCTATGATCTGTTTTACGCTTATAACATGTTCGGATTTCATTCACTAACCTCTTTACATTGATGTTATTCACTGGGCTTTAGCTCACTGTGTGTATATATATGTATAGGTGAGCATTCTGGAGATCGAACCTAAAGGCTTTTGTCTGGATTTGCGTTATGTTGTCAGCCAATCATTGTGCCTCACATGGAGGTTCCTAAAGTGTCACGTGTTTTAAGTTATGTTGCTTCTGTATATGAGAGTTGTTTGTTTTTGTTGGCTGTACTTAAGACACTATTATGTGTGTGGGTATAATGTATGAATGACTATTGGATATGTATATAAAGTTTTAAATATTCTATTTCATATAAGTCAACATAGCTCATTGGACAATCATATTTATGTATTTGCTTCCGCTAGCCCCTTAATTTTGTTAATCAGTTCAGAGGCCTTTGGTAATCCAAGGATTACTAGCAGGTTATAATGCTAAACCCATAGGGGCGGGTTTTGGTCGTGACACCACGCCTTAAATTACTTTGTCCATAAAGATAGGTTCTTACCAAAAGACCAAATTGCCCATTCTATATATATACGCTTGCCTCCGTATATTCAACATATTATCTGTTAAAATCTCATTTTAACCAAACCCTCTCTCTCTACATATTCTCTTCTCTTTTCTCATGCACCGAACCCTAGATATCTCTCCTCTCACCATTATCGAACCCGAGATCACCGCCATAGGAGAAACAATCAGTTCACCGTCAAGCAACCAGCAGTACGATGACCACTCATCCGCCATCTTCCGGCGACGCATAGTAAACCACTTGTTTTTCAGCTCCGATTGCGACTTATTCGCCGGATTCATCCACCACCACCATTACCACCTCACGGCGGAGCCCCCCTCCTAGTAGATGGGAAATTTATTTGAAAAAAGAATATCTTAACCATAGTCAAGTGCATAAGATCAGATCCAAGATCAAGTGACAGGTCATTACCGGATCTCAACTTATGGCGACACATAGTGGAGTACACAAGATCAAGATCTCAACGCCATCACTCAAATCCAAGATCTGAGATTTGGGATCCAAAACGCAATCACTCAGTCGCCTTATGTTGCTCCGACTCCTTTGTCGTTGACATCTACAGAACCGTCTATGTCAAAAAAGTGTTCCACGCCCTATCATTCTCTCCACTCGCGCTCATTCGAAAGTGTTCTCTCTTTCTCTCTCTGTCTCTCTCTCTCTCTCTCTCTCTCTCTCTCTCTCTCTCACTAATTTGTTTTTTCTCATCTATGGTGACTCATTGGGACAGTGGCAGCAAGGCCGGCCATCAAGGGAAAAGGAAGAATATTTGCTCTATTTTTCCCTTTGATGAATTTGTGCTCTATGTTTCTCTATGATAAATTTGTGCTATCTGTTTCTCTCTGTATGTGTATGTATATATATGTGTATATGCAGTAAGTGTTAATATTTGTAGGGCATCATCATAGTTCATCATCAATTTTTATTTTATTTTTTCTAGTTTTTGTTTAATGGTGTATTTCTCAAATATGAGATTTGTTCATATATTTTTTTTTTTTTGGTAGTTGTTGATGAAGATAATGATGAAATAGATTGTAACAAACAGGAAGAGGAGAGAGAGAGAGATTTTAACAGATACGGGGTAGTAGTGGTGGTGTTGTTATCTATAATAATTATGATGATCAAAATCAAACAAATAATTTTTTGTTTTTATTTTATTTTTGTGTTGAACAGATAAGAATGAAAGAGATAGAAAAAAACAAAGATTTGAACAAATAATAAAATATGTTTAGAATTTGAATAGATAAAAAAAATAAAATAAAATAAAAAATAAAAACAAAATCTAAATAGATAAAAAAAAGTTTAACAAATAAGTGAAAATTTGAACAAACAATAAAATTTGGACAAATATTTGAACAGATAAGGAGGAAAATTTTGAACTGATAGGAAAAAATTTTGAACAGATAGTCAACGAAAGGCAATATATATAAAAAAAATAAAAATAAATAAAAAAAGTCAATAGATAAATTGAGGGGTAAAATTGAAAACAAAATATCCTCCAAAACTAACAAAATGACCTCTCACCAAATTATTTCACAAAGAATGAATATTTCACCAATAAAAAATAATTCACTGAACTTAATGCCTTGTAGCCCTCCTTAGATTGAACTTTTCAGCAATTTTCTCCTCTTCTTCTTCTTCTTCTTCTTCTTTATGTGATTGACAATTTCTAAAAATTCACAATTGTGTCACTAAATTTTCAATATATATCACTCAATACTCCTAATAATCAATACCTATTCGTCTTCCAATTTCACTATTTAAAACCTTGATATGGAGATGAACAAATTCTTATGCATGGAAAAAGAAAAACTCAAACCAGGTTTACTTGTTCCCAACAAAGAAATCTCCTAGGTCAAGATTGAGACTTGTTAAATGATAAGAATGACCAAGTGGTTAGAAGAATCAATCAAAAAGATCAGCTTGACTCTTGACCCTATGAGAAGCATCCATCTTTGCATGACCAATCAATATTTGGGACCCCTAAACTTTCCAAACTTATTGGTTCCCCACCATGTGGGAGAAATATATTGACTTATTATACATTATACACATAATTTTCAAACCACATGCATAGATATTTTTCTTATTAAGCTTCCATGAGTTTAAGCCAATTAGGACCACAATATGACAATTATATAAGGAAAAATGTTTTGTGGCCCTAAAAACAGTGGCCTTAATGGCCCTAATTTCTTTTTTGAGTAAGTCTGTTTTTTTTTTTTTTTTTTTTTTTTTTTTTACCTTGTTTTTTTTTTTTTTTTACTTTATATGGAAATTAGGGCCATTAGGGCCACTAATTTTTGAGCTACCAACTAAAGCCGTTATATAAGTGAGCGGTAGCAAATCCATCTTTCTTAATTAAAACAATATTGGAGTCAATGCAAAATGGTCTCTTGGTAATTAGGGGTGTTAAAAAAAAAAAAAAAAAAATGGTGAAACGGATGGATAGATTTAATTTAGCCTAAATTTAGTCTGATTTTTATTATTATTTTCAAAAATGCTAAAACCGTTGTATTCGCCGTTTTATGACTTTGGATAAAAACAATTGGATGAAAAGCAATCAGTAAGATTCGAGAACAAATTTTAAGTATAAAATTGACAAATTTCAACGATCCCAACTACAGGGCTTTGAGTCTAATGGCTGGGCAGTATCACTTTTTGATATGAAATTGCGAGTTCAACTCTTACAGAAAAAGGTTTTAATTATTTGTGGTATAGGATAGTATATGTGTATACATGTCAATATATATATATGTATATGGGTTGAGTTTCTCTCATATTAATATATATATATATATATGGGTTGAATTTATTTCATGCTGGGATCTCAACTCGACAGAACTTGAGGGGTCCATAAGGCTTAACATGGGGTTTCATTTCGATGATCCAAACAATTCATTTTGTAGAACTCACAATGCATATTACCCATGAAAAAATTAGAGTAATCCGATAATTGTAACATTTTTTATTTTATCGCATTTGTCTCTAAAAAAATTGATGGTCTATTTTAAATATATATATATGTCGTCTATTATTTTAGAGACAAATGTAATAAAATGAAAAATTATGGTTGTAAGACCTACAACGTATATTATCTATTAAAAGAATTAGTTTGATCTAACAATCATAATTTTTTATTTTATTGCATTTGTTTCTGAAACAATAGATGACATATATATATTTGAAATAGACCATTCATTTATTTTAGAGACAAATGCGATAAAATAAAAATATTATAATTATCGCATTACTCTAATTTTTTTCATGGATAATATTCATTGTAAGCCCTACAAAATGAACGGTTTGGATCATCGAAACGAGACTTGTGTTGGGCCCTGTGAGCCCCTCAAGTTCTGTCACGTTAAGATCCCAATATGAGAGAAATCCAACCCAATATATATATATCAAAAAATAATTTTCGCAAACTATGATGCCATTTTGATTCTTACTATCATCAATTCTTGAATTGTAAGAAAGATGAGATAAATTATACAATTAATGCAGCAAAATATACATGAACCTAATGATTCCATTGTAACCATATCACACTTGTATAACATTTAAAAAAGAAGAATAAATAATGAATACAGTTGCTGTTAGAAGAATCATGGGCAATCAGCCAAATGTGGCCTTGTTCATGTTCTTAATAACATCCTTTACACCTAGACATGTGGTCAAAAGTAGCAAAAGGGGTCACACTTTATTAAAGCTAAACTAAATTACAATTATTAGTTCTATATTTTGACTTGGTTTTGTTAGAGCTTTTTGCCCGAAAAAGCACCAAAGATAAAATAAATTAAATAAGTTAATAAAATAAAATATTATATTTAAATTATAATTATTTTATCTTTTCTCTTACAAAAATAAAAAAGTCAAACCAAACAAACTTATAGTCACAAGCTAAAATAGTCACACAAAAAAAAAAAAAAAAAACCCAAAAAGTCATCTAAAGAAACCAATTGCCAAACAACAACTTTGTACAAAAATACGAGCTTAACAATATAGACATGAGAAAGATTTATAAAGCTTACATTCAAAGCAGTCTTGATAACTTTAAAATATTTTGTTGATTAAAGGGTTTTTATTAGAGTAATAAAAATAGATTGTTATAGAATCCACTAAGGCAAAAAAACATAAAAATAAAAATTTAAAAAAAAAAAAATTGAAGTTGAGTTTGACAGTTCCACCATGATGAATTATGATGGATTTGAAAAAATAATACATAAGTAATTAATTGAAATATGATTGTCTTTTTTTTCTTTTTTTTTTTGTGGCATAGGTAGAAAGCCCATACAGATATCAGAAACCAAACTGAGGATTATAGATTGTACAAACACTACTACAAATACGGTTTTTTGCGTCTATTTTTTTTGCGACTAATTATATAACCGTCACAAAAAATTACTTTTACATCAAAATCTAATTTTACTTAAACTTCAAACGTGTTCTTAACTTTACAAAAAAAATATATATATAAAATAAAATAAAAAAATCGTGTTTCACTCTTATTTCCCAATTCTGTCTCCATTTCGCGCTCTTTTCGGCAAAAGAAGAGACCTCCAACGATATGTCTCTCTCTCTCTCTCTCTCTCTTGGTGTCTTGCAAAAGTAGCTGTACTTACACCCAAGCGGGTTAGGATAAGTCTGAAAACCGTGGATTATATATTCATTGGTTATGCACAAAATAGTAGTGCATATAGATTTGTTGTGCACAAGTCTAATATTTCAGATATACACAAAAATATCATTATGAAGTCGAGTAGTGCATCCTTTTTTGAGGAAGTGTTTCCTTGTCGAATCAATAGCGGGATCAAAGTTCTGTGAACGAACTTGAAAATAATCCTAGTGATAGTGATCAAGATGAGAAAGTAGATGAGTCGGGAAGGAGTAGAAAGGCTAGGACTTCCAAGTCTTTTGATCCGAACTTCTTGTCTTATATGATGGAAGGAGAACCTTGAACTTTCCATGAAGTTGTGACTTCACCTGAAAGTTCTTTGTGGAAATAGACAATTAAAAGTGAAATTGACTCCATCTTATAAAACCATACCTGAGAGTTGATTAATCTATCCCCAGACAGTAAGGCCTTGGGAAGTAAGTGAATCTTTAGAAGAAAGATGAAATCAGATGGGCCAATTGATAAGTATAAAGCTAGGCTAGTTATCAAAGGATACAGGCAGCGAGAAAACTTGGATTACTTTGATACGTATTCACCTGTGACAAAGATTACATCCATTCGCATGGTGTGATTACGATAACAACTTTACGTAGTCTGGAAATACATCAAATGCATGTAAAGATAGCTTTCTTAAATGGAAATTTAGACACACAAAAAATCAACATGGAGCAACTCGAGATGTTTTCAACTCTAGGGAAATAAGAAAGTCTGTAAACTTGTCAAATTATTGTATGGTTTGAAGCAAGCTCCTAAGTAATGGCATAAGAAATTTGACAACACTATGTTGTCAAATAGGTTTAGAATCAGTGAGTGTGACAAATACATATATGTCAAAGATACTGACAAAGGTTATGTCATTTTGTGTCTATACGTTGATGATATACTCATTGTTGGTAGTAATGATGAAATGATTAAAAATACCAAGATATTTGTTAAACTCGAAGTTTGACATGAAAGATATGGGTCTTGTAGATGTGATTCTAGGTATTAAAATTATCAGAACATCTGGCAGTATTATACTTTCTCAATCTCATTATGTTAAGAAGATACTTGTGAAATTTGATAAATCAAATACAAGTGTGTGTAGGACACCGATAGACTTGAGTTTACATTTGACCAAGAATAATGGTGAGAGTGTTTCTCAACTAGAATATTATTGGGTCATTGGGAGTTTGATGTATCTGATGAGTTATACAAGGCCGGATATAGCCTACTCTGTTAGCAGGCTAAGTAGATACACGAGTAATCCTAATACTACTCATTGAAAAGGCATTCTGCCAGTGTTAGGTTATCTACGCTACACCTAGAATTATAAACTGCATTATACCAGATACCCAGCAATACTAGAAGGGTATAGTGACACTAATTAGATATCTGATATAAAAGACTCTAAATCCACTAGTGGTTATGTGTTTGCCCTCAGAGGGGCAGACGCGTCTTGAAAATCTTCCAAGCAAACGTATATATCGAGATCAACGATGAAATCTGAGTTTATTGCTTTGGATAAAGCAACTGAAGAAGCTGAATGGCTTCATCAATTCATTGAAGATATTCCACATTGGCCAAAACCTATGCCTACTGTCTGTATTCATTGTAATAGTCAATCAGCGAGTGGTCAAGCATAGAGTAATATGTATAATGAAAAGTCTAGATATATCCATCGTCGACATAATTCCATACGACAACTACTCTCTAATGGAGTTATTTCTTTAGACTATGTAAAGTCTAAGGACAACATTGCGGATCCACTAACCAAAGGGTTAACTTAAGAGTTAGTAGAAATGTCGTCAAGAGGAATGAGGTTAAGGCCTTTAGTAAATGTTACCGGAATGGAAAACCCAACCTAGTTGACTGGAGATCCCAAGATCTAAGTTCAAAGGGACAACCTAACTGCATGTAACGAATGAGTCACTGAATAGGTAAATCATCTTGCTCATTCCTCTATACAGTGATACCTTATGGGGTTGGAAGGTTAAGCTAATACTTTTAATGACCTCAATGATGTGAATAATCAACCGTGGTATAATAAGATACCTTGTATAGGTCACTTATGTGATTACGAGTGGGGTCACTTGTTTAAGAATTGATAAGGCCAGATTCTTTAAAAACACTCACTGAAACAGGTTAGTGTTCTAGGGCCATACCGAACACACCAGTGAGAACAAGAATAATAATTGGGTTAACTCCTGTGTAAGGTCTATTGTCTTGATTTACACAAACGGAAGAACAATTCAAGACATCATGTTCACCGGTCAGCCAATAAATCTGATAGACTTTCACTACGAATGGTTTATGGCCAACAGCTACCTTTTCTGATACAGGGTTAGTCTGTGTGCTCTCTCTCCGAGTCTTTATTGTTAAACATTGTCCGTTTTCTTTATTCAGTTAATTTTTATTCTTGTGGGAGATTATTAGGGAAAAAAAATGGTTTTATGGTGACTTTAATGTGAAATTAAAGTAGGTCCCGACTACCGGTTGAGGTGGGATCAAATGGGTTTAGATTCTTTGTAGCGAGATCTTTAAACCACAAAAAAGAATGACAAAAAATCATTGAGAATTGAATAAGAAATTGTCTCATAAAGTTGGCCTCATGAATGAGGTATTGAAAATTGTATATAACTACCTATCGGACATTGACTATAGAGGAAAGCATTGATAGGTATTTAAACTTCAAGATTTTGATAAGGCAATAAGCCTTTTGAGGCATCCTAATTTTCTGGAGGAAGAGAGTTATGGATGCTTCAAGAATGGGCTTGGGTCAAAACTATGGTCCAAGTTGGTTATGCAAAAATTGTCACATCTTGTGCTGAGCCAGTAGCTACCGTGCCGGGTTTGGGTCTGGATCTTGGGACTTGGGCTTGGGCTTGGGCTTGGGCTTGAGGCTTGAGGCTTGAGGCTTGAGGCTTGCTAGAATAGGTTAGGTTTGGACTAGGTTAAATTGGTAACCCATCAACCTAATCGTTTTTTGGCCAAGTTTGTTAGATGACTGCAAATATACACACATATATATACAACGTGTATAACTTATGCACTAATTGTCCCATCAGTTTTGCTACATTAGTTAGGCAATTTTGACTGCATTTGTTGCCAACTTTCATAACTGAGAAGCTCCTTCTCTATCCATTTTGTGTATAAATAGAGACCAATTTCTTTGGTGGTCAACACAGAAATTTTTACTCTCATATTATAGTCAATCAGCTCCAATAATACTATTCTTCCTGTGTGAGAGAGTGTTGTCGTTGTCAGTTTTTTGGAGCGAAACAGAAGGTGCTTCTGTGTTAGCAAGTTCTAACTGTCATATTTTGGAAGGCAGATGCCAACATAGCTCCAACACCCACGGTGAGGCGGTGAATTTTTTTTAAGGAGATTGTGGTACTACACAGGTTTTGATTTGCTTTCTTTTCTATGCTTTATTTTGTTATGCATTTTTGTTCAATCCAGTTGTAATTTTTAGTATGTTTTCTTATTATATATTTTAAATTATTAAATATGAATCTGTTTACTTTTATCTAATTACACAATTTATACAACAACTTTAAAATAGATTATATGTTTCTCATGAAATTAACTAATAGATTCATATGTAATTAGGATTGTACTATTAATTTGGAAAATAATTACAGGACATCTTCACTGGAAACTGAAAATTGAATTGCTCATTGTTTTACCTACATAGACCTACAATCATTCGAAGTAGACCCTAGAATCAACCTACCAGCCCCAACAGTACGTGTCCAGTTAGATAACCAATTAGAGAGAAGTTCAACCTTTTTATTTTAGGAAAATAAGTTGGACCCCCTCAAGGAGGCACTCCCTTGACCCCCTCTCTCTCTTATTGGTCAATTTTTTTTTTTTTTTTTTCCTTCTCCTCCAATCACCACCCACCACGTGTGTATGGGGGGTAGTGGGGGTGGTGATTGGAGGGGATCTCAATCACTTCCCTTTATTTTATGGCTTTATTTGTTTTGTCAATCAACAGTAGAATAATTACAAATATGAGAAATATTGGTTGGTTTAGGATGTTCTAAAAAAGTATACTTTTTGATTTATTGGCTTATATGGGTTGGGTTTGATGTGATGTAGTAGAGAGGTGATGTGATTTAAATAAGATGATGTAACTTAAATAAGATAGTGACTTTTTGACTTTTTGTATTATTTAGTTTATGCCAAACCAACCCTAAGTCCAAACCCAACAACTACTCTACTACTATTTAAGTACAGTAAGTACAACTCTCATAAAAGAGGAAAAATAAACACTACCACAAAATGTATCAAACTTTTCTCCAAATAAATTAGTAAATCCAAAATCTCACACCACTAAGAGTGTTGTACAATTACTAAACCAAATATCTAAGTTCATTTTAAGACTTATTAACATGCATTCTTAAAGTGGGTTGGTTTGATATGTTCTAAAAAAGTTTATTTTTTGACTTATTGACTTATATAGGTTGAGGCCAAGTTTGGGTACTCCCAAATAATTCAAAAAGTCAAAAAGTTACTTAAAAAGTTAAAAAGTTAACACTATTCACCAAAAGTCAACAATTACAGCTGCACAACTCTCAATTCAAATTTTCCTCTAAAAACTAATTTTCATAATTTTTTATTACACATTTTTCCATAAAAAGTCAAAAAGTTAACCCAAACATCTATATTTTCAACCTCAATTTTTTTGTCCAAAAAGACAAAAAGTACACTTATTTAGGTCAAGTTTGGCATCTTCAAAATAATCCAAAAAGTCAAAAAGTCATTATCTTATTTAAGTCACATCATCTTATTTAAGTCACATCACCTCTCTAACACATCATTTCAAACCCAACCCAAATCCAACCCATATTCCATAAAAAGTCAAAAAGTGCACTTATTTAGTCTTCCCAAACTTGGCCTTAGTCTTCCCAAACAAGGCCTGAGTTGGGTTGGGTTTGATGTAATGTGTTAGAGAAGTAATGTGATTTAAATAAGATGATATGACTTAAATAGGATAGTGATTTTTTAACTTTTTGTATTATTTAATAGATGTTAAACTTGACTTAAATGTTTAAAAAAAGTATACAATTTTTATTATGCTCATTTTTATACAAAATGCATAAATCTTTGGAACTTTATGACCACGCATTAATAAAATTCTTATTTTAATC
The DNA here is from genome assembly GCA_025200525.1 of Camellia lanceoleosa. Taxonomy (NCBI): domain Eukaryota; kingdom Viridiplantae; phylum Streptophyta; class Magnoliopsida; order Ericales; family Theaceae; genus Camellia; species Camellia lanceoleosa. The sequence goes on along the minus strand of CM045759.1, from coordinate 7,136,476 downwards.
ATTAGAAAGAACAGCCAATATTTAATTGGATCGTGATCCAACGTAATAAAAAAACTAAACATCAAATAATTTTGGTCCAAACCTAAAGGGACAAGCTTGTGGGTGAGCTATTATTCATATGATGTATATAGCAAGTTGCTCAAAAATGGCTTAATTATTAAAATCATAAATAATGAACAATTGTGTTAATTGTGTGAGAGGGTCAACACAAATGTGCGCATATACATATATATATATATAGAACCCAAGAGCAGGATTTGACTTGCAAGAAAAGTTTGACATTACTTACATCAAGGACATTAGTAGACTTTCTTTTGCTACTTCATGGACAAGTTGGGTTGTGAATAATAACTCCTTTGTTGGCCAACATGGTGTGGCTAAGAAAAATGCTTGGGAGCACTAATTAGTGCTCCCACTAATTAGGTGGCAGTGGGTCCCGTCAAAAATGATGTGATGTTTTGGTCTTGGAGTTGTATTTTTTTTATTTTTTTTCTATTTTTTTAATGCATTAGTGCTATTAGTGGTGATGTTTTTAGTGGGATGAATCATTGTTGTGTGGCTAAATAGGTCATTTAAATTGTTGCTTAAAATTTATAAGAATTTTTTTCAAAAAAATTCTTATCAAAATTTTTAATTTTTCAAAAATTTAGTTAAATAAAGTCAAATATTCAGTCTAAAGTCTCCAAAAATCTTAGACTATTACTGCAACCTAGCAATGGTGAGATTGATCAATTAATTCTATTTATTTATAATAAAGAAAGTACTTATCATCGCTCAATCTAACAATGGGTTATATTTTTAAAATTATTTATAATTGAATTTTAATAAGTTGGACATGAGTACTTGTTAAACTAAAAAAATAAAGAAATAAAATAAAGAATTCCCCACACTACCACTTCACCACCACTGCCCTTAATATTATCACTGTTATTGACACTATCACTTCACTATTGTCATTGAAAAATAGTTCAACAAAATAAATGAATTGGTCAAATTGATTTGTTCAAATGTACTCAACTTTGCTGGACTCACTTTTACTTTGTTTATTAAAGAAGTAGATTTAAATTGAATTATTTTAATGAATAAATTGTTTTCACCTGTACAAATTTACCTAAATCCTTCTTTTTGCCATCTCTAACAGATACTACCCCTTTTAAAAAAAGTTAAATCACATTTATCTCCTATGAGGTTTAAATAAAATATAAAAGCTCCACAATATAATATAATATAATTAAATTAAATTTTCTTTTAGTATGATTAAAAGAATCATAATTGATATCGATGGTGTAAAAATAAAAAGATAAATTAGATAAAATATATATTTTAATGTAAAAGATGTGATAATGAAAGTGAGCCAAATATTATGTGAAACTTTAATGAATTTTAATATAATTATGTCACAATTATAAAATTTACAATATCTTTTTTTCCTAATTTTAAGAAAAGTTAGGGTGAAACACTAATAAATTTCAAAATGTGATTTTATGAATTGTTTAGTCCTTAATATTTTCTTACGAACCCGAAAGTCCCATTAAAGTAGAAATTACATAAAATGGTAGTCACTTACACGTTTGGGTTTAATTTTTTAAGAATAAAAGTGAGTTTCTCCAAATGTGAAATTACACATTTGGACAATTCGCATTATAGAGGTTTTGGATTTTTTCTTTTTCTAAAACAAATCAGACATTACAAACAACAATGTAACACTCCAATGTAATACACTAAAAAACTCTTTAATGTACTTTTTCCAAATGTGACAACATAACACTCCAGAAAAAATTTCGTAGTTACTTTTGTCAAACGTAACACTCAAATGTAACATACTCTAATATAACATACAAAAAAACACAAACAAACAAAAAAAAAACTTTTAGTGCATTTTTTTCCAAACGTAACACTCAAATCAGTATAATACACTAAAACTCCAAATGTGAAATAAGAATTGAAATTAACCACACCTATTATAATTACACAAACATTAACAAAATACTCATACAAATAAGAATGGACATGTTAAATCCATACAAATAAGAATTGAAATTAACCACACCCATTACAATTACACCAACATTACCAGAACACTCATGTGACATAGCCAAATCATAGGACAAAACAATGATAGCCAGTGTGTTGTGACACCTCGTAACATCATCACATATAGAAAAGAAAAACTTAACACACCACTGTTGGCATGAGCTGTATTATTATTGATATGTGTATACCCCTATAAGTTAGGCAAGAATCGAGGTGTATAGTTAGGCAAGAATCAAGGTGTGAGTTGTATAGTTTCCTAATGTTAGGAGGATTGTAACACTATAAAGGAACATGTTCTTCTGAATGAGAAATATAGAAAAATATTCCCAAACATATGAATATGATTTTCTACATGGTATCAAAGCGAAAAGTTCGATCCTAAAGCTCTCCTTGAAATCCTAATCTCCTAGGAGTTCCGAAGCCGTAATTCGAATCCACAGCTTCTCCGTAAAACCTCTGCGACGTTAAAGTCCCACTGCACCATCTGTCTCCGTAATATTGTAACTCATAGACCAGAAGTCACATTGAATCAGATCCGTCAGTAGGATCAGAAATTTCTCCCGAATCAATTCAACAAACTCTTCCTGTGTTGTTATACTCTGCGATTCAATGGGTAATCAATCAATCGTAAATGTAAAGCAGCTTACGCTTACCCCTGAGTTATTGTCCAACAAGTTCACCAAGACAATTCTCCATTCCCCATCGGAATCACACTGGATGAGACCAATTATTCATTATGGTCTCAACTCATGGAGATGCGTATCGGTGCTCGAAACAAAATCGGATATCTCGCTGGAACAACTACAAAGCCAGTACATGGAGATGCCAATTATGATACATGGGTTGCTGAAAACAACAGGGTCAAAAGTTGGCTTATTGACTCGATGACCACATCATTGATGCAACGTTTCATTCGACTTCCCACAACCAAAGAGATATGGGAGGCGGTCTCAAAGACCTTCTATGATGGGTCTGATGAAACCCACTTATTCGAATTGAACCGGACATCCTTCTCTACCAAACAAAATGGTCGTCTCTTACCCACTTATTATAGTGAACTTATTGCCATTTTTCAAGAAATTGATGACAGGACTGCATCCCAAGCAGATACTGTTGAAGGAGTTACTAGGTTGCACTCAGCAATGGCCAAACTTAGAGTCCACATATTCTTGAGTGGACTAGATTCTAATTTTAACCAGGTCCGTAGTGAAATCTTGCGCAAAGATCCACCACTTGACTTGGAAAGAAGTTATGCATACGTCCGTAAAGATCACCAACAACGTCAGACAATAGGGGAATCACATATAACTTCTGAGAGTTCGGTTATGGTTGCTACCCAAACTCGCAATGATTCATCACCTGGATTCTTTAATTCCTCGTCAAAAAATGGCAAACCTCAAACTCACGGCAAGAATGGAGGCTTGATGTGCTCTCATTGTGGTGAAATGGAACACTCCAAACAACGATGCTACGAGATTATTGGCTATCTTGAGTGGTGGGATTTTACCAAGAAGCCCCGAAAGCAAGTAAGTAAAGCTGCTATGGCCACCACTGAGGCTGATTGTCCATTGTCCACTGCTACTGCTAATATAGCCCATTCAGGTAATAATGGTAAGGCCTGTGTTTTTTCTGTAGACTCTAAGAATGGTACATGGATTATTGATACAGGTGCATCTAATCATATGACAAATAACCCACATCAGTTACAGTCTATCAAGTCATCATCTCAATCCAATTTCTCAACTACTAATAACAATGCCTCACCAGTCACTAGAGAGGGCTCTGTTATCTTATCTTATACACTCACCTTGGATACAGTCCTTGTTGCCCCATATCTCTCATACAATTTGTTATCTGTTAGTCAAATTACCCACACTCTGTCTTGCACTGTAACGTTTTGGCTTGTTTTTTGCATTTTTCAAGACATTCTAACTTGGCAGATTCTTGGTTATAGTGTTAGACAGGGCAATCTTTACTATTTGGATCTGACAAATGGCGGGGCAAAACAGATGGGACAAGCACAACTTGCTAGTGGGGTGGACGCTGCTAAAGCTATTGTTTGGCTATGGCATCGGCGATTAGGACATTTATCTTTTAGTTATCTTCGAAAATTAAAACCGCATTTGTTTTCGCGTGTTCATGATTCCGAATTCAAATGTCATATTTGTGAACTGGCTAAAAGCCATCGTATTTATTATTTACCCAATTTTAATAAAAGTTTCAACCTTTTTTTCGTTATTTATTCTGACGTTTGGGGACCCGCTAAAATTCCATCTTTGTCTGGTGCTCATTATTTTGTGACTTTTATTGATGAATGTACTCGAATGACTTGGGTTTCACTTCTTCAGCATAAGAGTGATGTGCGGGCTGTTTTTCAGGAGTTTCATCATATGGTGGCCACTCAATATCAACAGCAAGTCAAGGTTCTTCAATCAGACAATGGTGGAGAATATATAAATGTTGTACTTGGCCAATTCCTTAGTATCCATGGGATTCGCTACGAAACCTCTTGTTCCGATACTCCACAACATAATGGCCTCACCGAAAGCAAGAACCGTCAGATTATGGAAATTGTTCGTGCCTCTCTGTTTGGTATGAATCTACCTCGGTCCTATTGGGGCGAAGCGGTGCGATCCGCGGCTTACCTCCTTAACTGAACCTCTTCACGTGTTATTACTTTTTAGACTCCTCAGCAAAAGCTTTGGTCTCTTTTGTCTGCTCCTTCATTACCTAATCTTGAACCTCGGGTGTTTGGGTGTGTTGCCTATGTTCACATTTCCCAACATCAACGAAGTAAACTTGATCCTCACACAACTAAGTGTGTCTTCGTTGGTTATGCGGAATTTCAGAAAGGGTATCGCTGTTTTGATCCACAAACACATAAATTGTATGTGACCTTGGATGTTTCCTTTCATGAATCAACATCTTATTACTCAGGGGATGTCTCTGAGCCTCCTCTTCAGGGGGAGAGACAGAATGCAGAGAATGCTCAGAATGCATATGATGCATTTATGGACTTGGAAGCACTGGAAGATAGATTAGAGGTAGAAAATAGTTTTGAGCACTCTTCCAATGAAGTTTCCGATGAGAGTATACAATCAATCTATGATGAGAACAATGGAAAGAATGGACCCGCGGGTCTACCTGATGTGTTAAACATGTCTGAGGTACCAAATAGAGATAAAGAATTGCAAAATGCATTGTCAAATGAAGAATTGCCCTTTTCTACACCATTTACTAAAGAATCAGCCCCAAATGTTCTCCCCCAGGTAATTCAAAACACTCTACCACATGAACTCAACTCGAATGATTCCGCCAGAAACCTAGAACTTAGATACTCACAAAGGTCAAATAAGGGAGTCCCAAAAAAATAATATGAACCTAATCCCAAAGCCAAATCTAAGGCCAAGTTTGGGATGTTTAGAAAAAGTCAAAAAGTCAAAAAGTCACTATCCTATTTAAGTCACATCATCTTATTTAAGTCACATCACCTCTCTAACACATCACTTCAAACCCAACCCATATTTCATAAAAAGTCAAAAAGTACACTTATTTAGTCTTCCCAAACTTGGCCTTAAATATCCGATTAGTAACCATGTGTCCACCCATAGGTTGTCAAAATCATATGCACTTACTGTTAATCAATTATCTTTTGTATCTATTCCTAGTAGTGTGCAGGATGCACTTGTTGACCCAAAATGGACAAAGGCAATGACTGAAGAAATGGAGGCTCTGCAGAAGAATTCCACCTAGGAGCTTGTGTCAATACCTCAAGGAAAAAAAAAGGTTGGGTGTAAATGGGTGTTCACAGTTAAACTCAAAGCAGATGGCAACATTGACAAATACAAAGCAAGGCTAGTTGCGAAAGGATATACGCAGAAATACGGGGTGGACTATCAAGAAACGTTTGCACCAGTAGCCAAGATCAACACCATCCGTATTCTTATATCCTTAGCCGCTAATCTAGGATGGCCTCTACAACAATTCAACGTAAAAAATGCATTTCTCAATGGAAATTTAGAGGAAGAGGTATACATAGATCTGCCACTAGGAATGAAATGTAGTGTATCTGATACAGGCAAGGTTTGCAAGTTAAGAAAGTCACTATATGAGTTAAAACAGTCACTGAGAGCTTGGTTAGGGAGATTCTCAAAAACAATGAAGGCATTCAGTTATAAACAAAGTAACTCGGATCACACTCTATTTATAAAACACAAATCAGGAAAAGTGACAGCACTCATTGTGTATGTTGATGACATGGTAGTGACAGGTGATGACGGAGTTGAAATTTTTTTTTTACAAGAATACTTGGCTAAAGAATTCGAAATGAAGGATCCTGGCCAGCTGAAGTACTTCTTGGGAATTGAGGTGGTGAGATCAAAGCAAGGAATTTCTTTGTCACAAAGAAAATATGTTTTAGATCTTTGGACTGAAACTGGAATGCTTGACTGCAAACCAGCCGAAACACCTATGGAGATGAATCACAGGCTCGAAGAATATCCAGACCAGGTTCCAACAAATAAGGGTCGTTATCAACGCTTGGTTGGAAGACTAATTTACTTGTCACACACAAGGCCCGACATCGCCTACGCAGTAAACATATGAATACTGTGTATCGAATCTTAAGGTACTTAAAGGCCTCTCCAGGAAAAGGATTATTGTTTGCTAAAAGCAATAGTCTTGATATTGAAGGGTATACGGATGCTGATTGGGCAGGAGATCAAACCACCAGGAGGTCTACATCTGGGTATTTCACATTTGTAGGAGGAAACTTGGTCACATGAAGGAGCAAGAAACAGAAAGTGGTAGCAAGATCAAGTGTCGAGGTAGAGTTTCGAGGCATGGCCCATAGTATATGTAAGTTATTATGGGTAAAACGTGTATTGGAGGAGTTGGGATTTAAACATCCAACGCCTATGAATTTACATTGTGATAATAAGGCAGCAATTGAGATTCCACATAACTCAATACAACATGATTGTACTAAGCATGTGGAAGTTGATCGCCATTTTATCAAGGAGAATCTCGACCAAAAGACTATATGGTTTCCATTTGTGAAATCAGAGGATCAATTGGCAGATACTCTCACAAAAGTTGTATCCGGAAGGGTATTTAATAGCTAGATTGACAAGTTGGGCATGATCGATATATATGCTCCAACTTGAGGGGGAGTGTTGGCATGAGCAGTATTATTATTGATATGTGTATACCCCTATAAGTTAGGCAAGAATCAAGGTGTATAGTTAGGCAAGAATCATGGTGTGAGCTGTATGGTTTCCTAATGTTAGGAGGATTGTAACACTATAAAAGAACATGTTCTTCTGAATGAGAAATATAGAAAAATATTTCCAAACATATGAATATGATTTTCTACAACCACAAACGTGTGGCACGCTACGTCATGTGATACGTCAATGGTGACCCAAAATGTTTTCGTAAAAAAATAACATAAACAAAAAAACACAACCACATCAAATCATCTACCCGACAAGTCCGACAAAACACAATAAAAACACAACAAAACACAACAATGAACCATCGTAACAACAAATAATCGGCCACAATAACGAACCTGGCAACAAACCAAACCAATTACAGAAACCAACGCAACAAAACACAGAATACATTAAACATAAAACATCAGCAAACCGAAGCACATATCTTGCAATGATTCCACCCCGGATTGGACCTGTAATAACCCTCACACTGCTTTGATCATACTCATATGCATTATGTATGAATTTGCTTTGTTAAGCTTGCATTTGAATCTTGACTTGCTTTGCATTCTTGACTTGTCTTGCATAAAGTGATACTTGAGTATTATGTCCCTTTGGTGTGTGTGTCTGTGTGTGTGTTGCCGAGGTTATCTTGAGCCTAGTTCACCTTTGAATCTTTGTACTTAGAACCACTCTAGAAACACTTGTCGACCTTCATCTTTACCTCAGCGTGTTAGCCGAGATGCCACTGCTTAGCCGAGATGTTATACACTTAGTGACTTTTGTCCCTGGGAAGGTATGACCTAGACCGAGGTGTGGCACATCCCTGGCCGAGGTGTGGCACAGCTTAGTCAAGTGTTGTCCTCCCTAGCCGATGTCTTTGTTACCCTGTGTGCCGAAGTTGTCTTTAGCCGATGTTATTACTTGCCGAAGTCTTGATGTTAGCCGATGTCATTACTCGCCGGAGTCCCTTGCTGCCTAACTTCTTGAACACGCTTTGTCAGAGTCTTGTCTTTTCAATCAGTCACCTTTTTGAGTTGAACCAACCAACTGCTGCCACGTGTCCGGGCTGAGTGTTATATCAGCTAGCAAGTCTAGTAATGTCTCATTTTGTGTTTCAATCGTGTTCTTGAGGAGAGAGAAGCCCTAGGAAGAGTTCTAGAGAGAGAAGGTAGATAACAAGCTTGATCCTTGGTGTTTGATCCGTTGGATTTGTGATCCGAGGTTAGAATCTTCACCTCCTCTTGTTGTTCTTGATGATCACTTAAGCGCATTGCATGATCGAGCATGTTTTGAAAGCCATGCATCGATTTAAAGTTGGTTTTGGAAGAGAATATGAACAATTCATGTGTTCTTGAGAAAAGCCTTGATTTGATCCGAAAGCTTACATTGAAATCCATGCTTTTGTGTTTGTTTCACCAAGATCCTCTAGTATGGGTACCCAAGTCCATGTTTTCCAACTCATAGCATGAAAACTCAGATTTTTGCAAATGATAAGTTATGATCCTTGCATTTCATTTCATGTTCTCCATGATCATGTTCTTGATGTTCTTGAGCAGGGGGAAACCCAGGTTTTCCCGACTTCATTTATCCTTGAATGTGGCCTCGGAACCTCACCTCGGCGGAGAGGTGTGGAACCTCGGCTTAGACCTGGTTAGGTGCCCAGCATGTTTTCCGAAATAAGAAACAGTGGTTGTTTTGATTTGTCTTAGCCTTGGAGCATGCCGAGATCATTTGCTTGCATATGAAACTTGTTTGAAAGTGTATTTAGTGAACTTGCCATGTACTTGTAGGACTTGGATTTGCCTTGACCCCGACGTTCGAAGAACTAGGTGAGTGGCATTCTTGATAAAGCTATGTGCAATGTTTTGATAAAAGTCTTGTTTTGCTTTGTTTTGGAAAGTATTTGCAAGCATGAATGATTATCCCTATTTTGTATGCTAAGCATTACACCTCGTTTGATGACATTTTTGGGAGTCCGTACGTGCCAGGGGACTTTAAGCATTTGTGGCACTAGTCCGTACGTGCTAAGGGACTATAAGCACTTGTAGCACAAAGTTTGGGAGTCCGTACGTGCCAGGGGACTTTAAGCATTTGTGGCACTAGTCCGTACGTGCTAAGGGACTATAAGCATTTGTAGCACACTCTTGCCTTGCCTTGCCACTGACGGTTTTACCGCGTGGGTTTGCTTGTTCGGAATGTCATCTATCTTGTATTATATTGATATTAATGAACATCCCCTGAAGCTCTGAAAGGTTTGAAAGACAAACTTGATATGTACTATGTATTGTTTTGTTAAAGACCTCGGACATCATTCATGAAAACCCTTTATTGTTTATGCCATTCACTGAGTATCCAAGCTCACCCTCTCTATATATATGTAGGTGATGAGCAGGACGGCGGAGACGCCTAGACTTGTTTGCCGATGTGTTTGCCGACGTGTTTTGTGTTTCGTTTTGCAACATCTTGAAGATCATGCTTCTTAGTTAATTCATTGTATTTTGTATTGATGGCCGAGAAGCCTTTTGATCAAGATGTAATTTTTGTACTCGATTTGATGTATCCGAACTATTGAAAGATGTATCTCATTTCATTCGAATTAAGCACTGCTCTCATGGACCACTGGTAATCTAATTTTATTGCTTCCGCATTCGTGAGCCCTATATATTTACTCTGATTTGTGTGTGAATTCTTGTAAGAGGCCTTTGGTAACCTCGGGTTACTGGCCATCTCGGCGCCGACCTTCTAGGGGCGGGTTGGGGTCGTGACAGATTGGTATCAGAGCACAAGTTCCTCGTAGTACGCTATTCACACACTTTGAGTCCTAAAGAGCATAGGATTCCCCTTAGAAAGATGATAGGATTGCATCATGTTACTTGCTACTTGATAATATGTGCACCATCTCGGCATAACTGCTTGTTGCTTGCATGCATGCTTGTCGAACATTTTGTTTTAAAGTCCCATCTTGTATACTCATAGCATTATGAGGAGAGGAAGACCACCAGTTGGTAGAGATCAAGCAGAAGACAGACTGGGTCGACTAGAAAGACTAGTTGAAGGTTTAACTTGGGAAATGAGACAAATAAGACAACAGAATGCTAGTGCTACATCTACTCAGCGAAACAGGACTAATGGCGACATGCGATTCGCCTCCACCACCCCCAGTACCCCAAGTACCCTCACAGCCAGCCCTATATGGGGATGGAACCATGACCTTGATTAAGGAGTTCAAGAAGATGAACCCACCGAGATTCCAAGGGGGCATAGAACCAACGAAAGCCGAAGCATGGGTTTTGGGAATGGAGAAACTGTTTGAGATCTTTCCCAGCACAGACACTCAGAAGGTGGCATTGGCCGCATTTACATTAGATGATGATGCTCGAAGATGGTGGATGATGACACGAGAAGGAAACCCTGAGTTAACTTGGGCCAAATTTTTGGAACTATTTTATGACAAGCATTTCCCCCTTAGTGTCCGAGATCGCAAGATCACAGAATTCCAGACTCTAGCACAAGGAAACAAGACAGTGGCAGAATACGATCGTGCTTTCACCGAATTGGCGAGGTATGCGCCTCATATGGTCAGTGATGAGTATAGGAAAGCTAGGAAGTTTGAAAGTGGACTGCGTGGACCGATACAAGATAGAGTTAACATGCTCAACATGCCGACCTCTGGAGTCTTGGACAAGGCTATTCTTGCGAAACTAACTTGAACCGATATCGAGAATCGAGGAGAGAACGAGAAAGAGGCGAGTTATGATAACCGCCGAGCTCCGTTTAATGCTAAGAAGAAGCGAATCTTGGGTAGCTCCACAATTTGAATCGGGAAGGTAGTCTGGCCGATGTGTCTTGGTGTGGGAAGCCGCATTCCGGAGTTTGCCGTTGGGCGTCAGGCGCTTGTTTTGAATGTGGAGAGACGGGTCATCGCGTGAAAGATTGTCCGAAGTCAAGGAATTATGATGGTAAGAAAAGTGGGAACACCTCGGGCTCTGCACAGGGAAGCAACGTCGGCAGGACACAAATGAGGCAGGCCAGAGTTTTTGCGCTAGTGCGAGAGACACCGAATCTTTGGCGTAGTGTCAGGTATACTTCCAATCTGCTCTCAAGATGCATACATATTGATTGATTCGGGTTCTACGCATTCATTCGTATCTGCTAAGTTTGCCGAGAAGTTGAATAGACCACAAGAACCTCTTGATTATGTGTTATATGTATCTGCTCCATCTGGGAGAACTATGATTGTTGCATCTATTTATAGGGAGTGTGTTGTCGTGATTAAGGGTGTAGAATTGTTAGTTGACTTGATGCCATTAAGCATGACTCACTTTGATGTTATATTAGGAATGGATTGGTTAGTGATGAATCATGCATCTATTATTGTGTTTCTAAGAGTGTTACCTTGAAACCCCAAGCCAAGCCGAGGTTTTTTTCCAGGGTAGAGGTGTAGTGTCCCCACCTTACTTGATTTCGTCCATTAAGGCCTGTAAGCTAATTCAGAAAGGGTGCAATGGCTATTTGTGTAGTATACTGAGTGATCAGAATGGGAATGCTAAGTTAGCCGAAGTCCCAGTTGTTAATGAATTCCCCGATGTCTTTCGGATGAATTGCACGCCACTTAGTTGATAGAAATAGAATTTCTTGTGGGCGTCATGTCGAGAACACCGATCTCCAAAACACCTTATAGAATGGCCCCGAACTTAAGGAATTGAAATCTGATTCTGAGAATTATTGGATAAGGGTTTTGTTAGGCCGAGCACTTCGCCATGGGGAGCACCAGTCTTGTTTGTTAAGAAGAAGGATGGTACACTTCGTCTTTGCATTGACTACAGGGAACTCAATAAGGTAACCATTAAGAACAAGTACCCATTGCCTAGGATTGACGATTTGCTAGATCAACTTCAAGGAACGAGTCTTTTCCAAGATCGACCTTAGGTCGGTTACCATCGACTTAAGGTTAAAAGCGAGGATGTAGAGAAGACTTTCGAACCGGATATGGTCACTATGAGTTTTTGGTAATGCCTTTTGGAGTAACTAATGCCCTATTTGCATTTATGGACTTAATGAATAGAGTCTTCAAGCCACATTTGGATGAGTTTATAGTTGTCTTTATTGATGATATCTGATCTATTCCAAGAGTGGCGAGCATGAAAACCACCCGAGACTTGCCTTGCGATTTTGAGGGACGAAGTTGTATGCTAAATTGAGTAAATGTGAGTTTTGGCTTTCAAAGATTTCATTCTTAGGGCATGTGATTAATGAAGAAGGTATCTCAGTTGATCCCAAAGAAGATTGAGTAGTGGTAAATTGGCCGACGACCAACGTGTCCGAGGTTCGTAGTTTTCGGGTTTGGCGGTTATTACTGAAAGTTTGTAAAGGACTTCTCAAGGATTGCGGTACCATTGACACGATTAACTCGAAGGAGTGGCATATGAATGGACCGAAACGAGAATCGACCTTTCGAGAATTGAAGAGCGAGGTTAATTCTGCACCGATTCTTATCTTGCCATCGTAATGAGAATTTCAGATTTATAGCGATGCTTCACATAAGGGTTTGGGTTGTGTATTAATGCAAGGGGTAAGGTCATAGCATATGCATCTCGCCGATTAAAACCCACGAAGAATTATCCTACCCATGATCTAGAACTAGCAGCCGTGGTATTTGCTTTGAAGATTTGGCGTCATTACTTGTATGGAGCTTCTTGCCAGGTCTTCACGGATCACAAGAGCTTGAAGTACTTATTTACTCAGAAGGAGCTAAACTTGAGGCAGAGAAGATGACTGGAACTATTGAAGGACTATGACATGCAGATTCAATACCACCCAGGCAAGGCCAACTCAGTAGCCGATGCATTAAGCAGAAAATCAATGGGAAGTTTGGCATGCTTGGCCATAATCTCAGCGGAGCCGACCATTATTAATGAAGTAAGGGCAAGACAAATGGAGGATGGATCCTCGGGAAGGTAGCAGGAGATTGATACAAAGCCGAGATCGAGTTACACTTTTGAAGAAGGAGTGCTTAAGTTTGAAGGAAGGTTGTGTGTGGCGGCGTTCGAGTTGAAGAGGAAGATTTTGCAAGAATCCCATAGTTCTAGAATTGTCCATCCGAAACACTAAGATGTATCACGATGTAAAAAGACCTTTTGGTGGCGAACATGAAGAGAGAAATAGCCGAGTTCGTATCTCAATGCTGCAATGTCAACAAGTGAAAGCGAACATCGAGACGGCGGGACTCCTTCAACCTTTGTCAATTCTGAATGGAAGTGGGAACATATCTCCATGGATTTTGTGATTGGGTTCGAGGACACAAAAGGAATGGATTCGATTTGGGTCATAATTGATGATTAACCAAGTCGACACTTCTTGCCTGTTCAGACTACATTTAATGCTGACCGACTAGCTGTATTGTATATGAATGAGATTGTGAGACTTCACGGAGTGCCGATGTCCATTGTTTCAGACCGAGATCCGAAGTTTGTTTGTAGATTTTGGCAAAGTTTACAAAGAGCCTTGGGAACCGAGTTGAAGTTTAGCACAGCTTTTCACCCGCAAACCGATGGGCAAACAGAAAGGACGATTTAGACACTTGAGGATATGCTCAGGCTATGTGTACTAGATTTCCAGGGGAGTTGGGGAACGCATTTACCATTAGTGGAGTTAAACACAACAATGACTATCAAGCGACATTGGCATGGCACCGTCTGAAGCTTTGTATGGAAGGAAGTGCGGTCGCCGATATGTTGAATGAAGTAGGAGATAAAGTTTTGATCGGCCCCAACTGATTCAAGTGACAACCGAGAAGATCAAGCTTATTCGACAATGAATCAAAGCGCCTTGAGTCGGAGAAGAGCTATCTTGAGCCAGAAAAGAAGAGAATTGGAATTTGAAGTTGGGGTCCATGTATTCTTGAAGATTTCACCAATGAAAGGGGTTTTCAGATTTGGAAAGAAAGGTAAGGTAGCACCTCGTTACATCGGGCCATTTGAAATTCTTGAGAAGGTTAACACGACTGCTTACAGTCTTGCTTTACCACCTCCACTGAGCCAAGTTCACAATGTGTTCCACATTTCAATGTTGAGGAAGTATGTTCGAGATCCCCCTCATTTGATTGATTACTTTGGGATTGTGATTGATAAAGAGTTGAGCTATGAAGAGAAGCGGTCGTATTATTGTTAGGCAAGTGAAACAATTGAGAAATAAGGCAATACAAATGGTGAAGGTTGAATGGAAGGAACATCATGGCCAGGATGCCACATGGGAAATGGAAGAAGAAATGAGGATTCGACATCCAGAACTGTTTTTGCATCAAGGTAGCTCGAGTTTGGGGACCAAACTTCTTTAAGGGGGGAAGGATGTAATAACCCTCACACTGCTTTGATCATACTCATATGCATTATGTATGAATTTGCTTTGTTAAGCTTGCATTTGAATCTTGACTTGCTTTGCATTCTTGACTTGTCTTGCATAAAGTGATACTTGAGTATTATGTCCCTTTGGTGTGTGTGTCTGTGTGTGTGTTGCCGAGGTTATCTTGAGCCTAGTTCACCTTTGAATCTTTGTACTTAGAACCACTCTAGAACAGCTTGTCTGACCTTCATCTTTACCTCAGCGTGTTAGCCGAGATGCCACTGCTTAGCCGAGATGTTATACACTTAGTGACTTTTGTCCCTGGGAAGGTATGACCTAGACCGAGGTGTGGCACATCCCTGGCCGAGGTGTGGCACAGCTTAGTCAAGTGTTGTCCTCCCTAGCCGATGTCTTTGTTACCCTGTGTGCCGAAGTTGTCTTTAGCCGATGTTATTACTTGCCGAAGTCTTGATGTTAGCCGATGTCATTACTCGCCGGAGTCCCTTGCTGCCTAACTTCTTGAACACGCTTTGTCAGAGTCTTGTCTTTTCAATCAGTCACCTTTTTGAGTTGAACCAACCAACTGCTGCCACGTGTCCGGGCTGAGTGTTATATCAGCTAGCAAGTCTAGTAATGTCTCATTTTGTGTTTCAATCGTGTTCTTGAGGAGAGAGAAGCCCTAGGAAGAGTTCTAGAGAGAGAAGGTAGATAACAAGCTTGATCCTTGGTGTTTGATCCGTTGGATTTGTGATCTGAGGTTAGAATCTTCACCTCCTCTTGTTGTTCTTGATGATCACTTAACTGCATTGCATGATCGAGCATGTTTTGAAAGCCATGCATCGATTTAAAGTTGGTTTTGGAAAGAGAATATGAACAATTCATGTGTTCTTGAGAAAAGCCTTGATTTGATCCGAAAGCTTACATTGAAATCCATGCTTTTGTGTTTGTTTCACCAAGATCCTCTAGTATGGGTACCCAAGTCCATGTTTTCCAACTCATAGCATGAAAACTCAGATTTTTGCAAATGATAAGTTATGATCCTTGCATTTCATTTCATGTTCTCCATGATCATGTTCTTGATGTTCTTGAGCAGGGGGAAACCCAGGTTTTCCCGACTTCATTTATCCTTGAATGTGGCCTCGGAACCTCACCTCGGCGGAGAGGTGTGGAACCTCGGCTTAGACCTGGTTAGGTGCCCAGCATGTTTTCCGAAATAAGAAACAGTGGTTGTTTTGATTTGTCTTAGCCTTGGAGCATGCCGAGATCATTTGCTTGCATATGAAACTTGTTTGAAAGTGTATTTAGTGAACTTGCCATGTACTTGTAGGACTTGGATTTGCCTTGACCCCGACGTTCGAAGAACTAGGTGAGTGGCATTCTTGATAAAGCTATGTGCAATGTTTTGATAAAAGTCTTGTTTTGCTTTGTTTTGGAAAGTATTTGCAAGCATGAATGATTATCCCTATTTTGTATGCTAAGCATTACACCTCGTTTGATGACATTTTTGGGAGTCCGTACGTGCCAGGGGACTTTAAGCATTTGTGGCACTAGTCCGTACGTGCTAAGGGACTATAAGCACTTGTAGCACAAAGTTTGGGAGTCCGTACGTGCCAGGGGACTTTAAGCATTTGTGGCACTAGTCCGTACGTGCTAAGGGACTATAAGCATTTGTAGCACACTCTTGCCTTGCCTTGCCACTGACGGTTTTACCGCGTGGGTTTGCTTGTTCGGAATGTCATCTATCTTGTATTATATTGATATTAATGAACATCCCCTGAAGCTCTGAAAGGTTTGAAAGACAAACTTGATATGTACTATGTATTGTTTTGTTAAAGACCTCGGACATCATTCATGAAAACCCTTTATTGTTTATGCCATTCACTGAGTATCCAAGCTCACCCTCTCTATATATATGTAGGTGATGAGCAGGACGGCGGAGACGCCTAGACTTGTTTGCCGATGTGTTTGCCGACGTGTTTTGTGTTTCGTTTTGCAACATCTTGAAGATCATGCTTCTTAGTTAATTCATTGTATTTTGTATTGATGGTAGAAGCCTTTTGATCAAGATGTAATTTTTGTACTCGATTTGATGTATCCGAACTATTGAAAGATGTATCTCATTTCATTCGAATTAAGCACTGCTCACATGGACCACTGGTAATCTAATTTTATTGCTTCCGCATTCGTGAGCCCTATATATTTACTCGATTTGTGTGTGAATTCTTGTAAGAGGCCTTTGGTAACCTCGGGTTCTTGGCCATCTCGTACCGACCTTCTAGAGGCGGGTTGGGGTCGATGATTGGTATCAGAGCACAAGTTCCTCGTAGTACGCTATTCACACACTTTGAGTCCTAAAGAGCATAGGATTCCCCTTAGAAAGATGATAGGATTGCATCATGTTACTTGCTACTTGATAATATGTGCACCATCTCGGCATAACTGCTTGTTGCTTGCATGCATGCTTGTCGAACATTTTGTTTTAAAGTCCCATCTTGTATACTCATAGCATTATGAGGAGAGGAAGACCACCAGTTGGTAGAGATCAAGCAGAAGACAGACTGGGTCGACTAGAAAGACTAGTTGAAGGTTTAACTTGGGAAATGAGACAAATAAGACAACAGAATGCTAGTGCTACATCTACTCAGGCCGAACAGACTAATGGCCGACATGCAGTTCCGCCTCCACCACCCCCAGTACCCCAAGTACCCTCACAGCCAGCCCTATATGGGGATGGAACCATGACCTTGATTAAGGAGTTCAAGAAGATGAACCCACCGAGATTCCAAGGGGGCATAGAACCAACGAAAGCCGAAGCATGGGTTTTGGGAATGGAGAAACTGTTTGAGATCTTTCAGCCTGAGACACTCAGAAGGTGGCATTGGCCGCATTTACATTAGATGATGATGCTCGAAGATGGTGGATGATGACACGAGAAGGAAACCCTGAGTTAACTTGGGCCAAATTTTTGGAACTATTTTATGACAAGCATTTCCCCCTTAGTGTCCGAGATCGCAAGATCACAGAATTCCAGACTCTAGCACAAGGAAACAAGACAGTGGCAGAATACGATCGTGCTTTCACCGAATTGGCGAGGTATGCGCCTCATATGGTCAGTGATGAGTATAGGAAAGCTAGGAAGTTTGAAAGTGGACTGCGTGGACCGATACAAGATAGAGTTAACATGCTCAACATGCCGACCTACGCCGGAGTCTTGGACAAGGCTATTCTTGCGGAAACTAACTTGAACCGATATCAGAATGCAGGAGAGAACCAGAGAAAGAGGCAGAGTTATGATAACCGCCGAGCTCCGTTTAATGCTAAGAAGAAGGCGAATGCGGGTAGCTCCAGCAATTTGAATCAGGAAGGTAGTGCGAAGCCGATGTGTGCGGACTGTGGGAAGCCGCATTCCGGAGTTTGCCGTTGGGCGTCAGGCGCTTGTTTTGAATGTGGAGAGACGGGTCATCGCGTGAAAGATTGTCCGAAGTCAAGGAATTATGATGGTAAGAAAAGTGGGAACACCTCGGGCTCTGCACAGGGAAGCAACGTCGGCAGGACACAAATGAGGCAGGGCAGAGTTTTTGCGCTAGTGCCAGGAGACACCCAGAATGCTGAAACTGTAGTGTCAGGTATACTTCCAATCTGCTCTCAAGATGCATACATATTGATTGATTCGGGTTCTACGCATTCATTCGTATCTGCTAAGTTTGCCGAGAAGTTGAATAGACCACAGGAACCTCTTGATTATGTGTTATATGTATCTGCTCCATCTGGGAGAACTATGATTGTTGCATCTATTTATAGGGAGTGTGTTGTCGTGATTAAGGGTGTAGAATTGTTAGTTGACTTGATGCCATTAAGCATGACTCACTTTGATGTTATATTAGGAATGGATTGGTTAGTGATGAATCATGCATCTATTGGTGTGTTTCTAAGAGTGTTACCTTGAAACCCCCAAGCCTAGCCGAGGTTATTTTCGAGGTAGAGGTGTAGTGTCCCCACCTTACTTGATTTCGTCCATTAAGGCCTGTAAGCTAATTCAGAAAGGGTGCAATGGCTATTTGTGTAGTATACTGAGTGATCAGAATGGGAATGCTAAGTTAGCCGAAGTCCCAGTTGTTAGTGAATTCGATGTCTTTCGGATGAATTGCGCCACTTAGTTGATAGAGAAATAGAATTTACTGTGGACGTCATCTCAGGAACACAGCCGATCTCCAAAACACCTTATAGTATGGCCCCAGCCGAACTTAAGGTATTGAAAGTCTGATTCTGAGAATTATTGGATAAGGGTTTTGTTAGGCCGAGCACTTCGCCATGGGGAGCACCAGTCTTGTTTGTTAAGAAGAAGGATGGTACACTTCGTCTTTGCATTGACTACAGGGAACTCAATAAGGTAACCATTAAGAACAAGTACCCATTGCCTAGGATTGACGATTTGCTAGATCAACTTCAAGGAGCACGAGTCTTTTCCAAGATCGACCTTAGGTCGGGTTACCATCAGCTTAAGGTTAAAGCCGAGGATGTAGAGAAGACAGCTTTCCGAACCAGATATGGTCACTATGAGTTTTTGGTAATGCCTTTTGGAGTAACTAATGCCCCTGCTGCATTTATGGACTTAATGAATAGAGTCTTCAAGCCACATTTGGATGAGTTTATAGTTGTCTTTATTGATGATATCCTGATCTATTCCAAGAGTGAAACTGAGCATGAAAACCACCTGAGACTTGCCTTGCAGATTTTGAGGGACAGGAAGTTGTATGCTAAATTGAGTAAATGTGAGTTTTGGCTTTCCAGTATTTCATTCTTAGGGCATGTGATTAATGAAGAAGGTATCTCAGTTGATCCCAGTAAGATTGAGGCCGTGGTAAATTGGCCGACGCCGACCAACGTGTCCGAGGTTCGTAGTTTTCTGGGTTTGGCAGGTTATTACAGAAAGTTTGTAAAGGACTTCTCAAGGATTGCAGTACCATTGACACAGTTAACTCAGAAAGGAGTGGCATATGAATGGACCGAAGACAGAGAATCAGCCTTTCAGGAATTGAAGACGAGGTTAGTTACGGCACCAGTTCTTGTACTGCCATCAGGTAATGAGGAATTTCAGATTTATAGCGATGCTTCACATAAGGGTTTGGGTTGTGTATTAATGCAAGGGGGTAAGGTCATAGCATATGCATCTCGCCAGTTAAAAACCCACGAGAAGAATTATCCTACCCATGATCTAGAACTAGCAGCCGTGGTATTTGCTTTGAAGATTTGGCGTCATTACTTGTATGGAGCTTCTTGCCAGGTCTTCACGGATCACAAGAGCTTGAAGTACTTATTTACTCAGAAGGAGCTAAACTTGAGGCAGAGAAGATGGCTGGAACTATTGAAGGACTATGACATGCAGATTCAATACCACCCAGGCAAGGCCAACTCAGTAGCCGATGCATTAAGCAGAAAATCAATGGGAAGTTTGGCATGCTTGGCCATAATCTCAGCGGAGCCGACCATTATTAATGAAGTAAGGGCAAGACAAATGGAGGATGGATCCCTCAGGAAGGTAGCCGAGGAGATTGATACAAAGCCGAGATCAGGTTACACTTTTGAAGAAGGAGTGCTTAAGTTTGAAGGAAGGTTGTGTGTGGCCGACGTTCCAGAGTTGAAGAGGAAGATTTTGCAAGAATCCCATAGTTCTAGAATTGCTGTCCATCCAGGAAACACTAAGATGTATCACGATGTAAAGCAGACCTTTTGGTGGCCGAACATGAAGAGAGAAATAGCCGAGTTCGTATCTCAATGCCTGCAATGTCAACAAGTGAAAGCAGAACATCAGAGACCAGCAGGACTCCTTCAACCTTTGTCAATTCCTGAATGGAAGTGGGAACATATCTCCATGGATTTTGTGATTGGGTTGCCGAGGACACAAAAAGGAATGGATTCGATTTGGGTCATAATTGATGATTAACCAAGTCAAGACACTTCTTGCTGCTCGGACTACATTTAATGCTGACCGACTAGCTGTATTGTATATGAATGAGATTGTGAGACTTCACGGAGTGCCGATGTCCATTGTTTCAGACCGAGATCCGAAGTTTGTTTGTAGATTTTGGCAAAGTTTACAAAGAGCCTTGGGAACCGAGTTGAAGTTTAGCACAGCTTTTCACCCGCAAACCGATGGGCAAACAGAAAGGACGATTTAGACACTTGAGGATATGCTCAGGCTATGTGTACTAGATTTCCAGGGGAGTTGGGGAACGCATTTACCATTAGTGGAGTTCGCTTACAACAACAGCTATCAAGCCAGCATTGGCATGGCACCGTACGAAGCTTTGTATGGAAGGAAGTGCAGATCGCCGATATGTTGGACTGAAGTAGGAGATAAAGTTTTGATCGGCCCCGAACTGATTCAAGTGACAACCGAGAAGATCAAGCTTATTCGACAGCGAATCAAAACTGCCCAGAGTCGGCAGAAGAGCTATGCCGACCAGAAAAGAAGAGAATTGGAATTTGAAGTTGGGGACCATGTATTCTTGAAGATTTCACCAATGAAAGGGGTTTTCAGATTTGGAAAGAAAGGTAAGTTAGCACCTCGTTACATCGGGCCATTTGAAATTCTTGAGAAGGTTAACACGACTGCTTACAGACTTGCTTTACCACCTGAACTGAGCCAAGTTCACAATGTGTTCCACATTTCAATGTTGAGGAAGTATGTTCGAGATCCCCTGCATGTGATTGATTACTTTGGGATTGTGATTGATAAAGAGTTGAGCTATGAAGAGAAGCCAGTACGTATTATTGATAGGCAAGTGAAACAATTGAGAAATAAGGCAATACAAATGGTGAAGGTTGAATGGAAGGAACATCATGGCCAGGATGCCACATGGGAAATGGAAGAAGAAATGAGGATTCGACATCCAGAACTGTTTTTGCATCAAGGTAGCTCGAGTTTGGGGACCAAACTTCTTTAAGGGGGGAAGGATGTAATAACCCTCACACTGCTTTGATCATACTCATATGCATTATGTATGAATTTGCTTTGTTAAGCTTGCATTTGAATCTTGACTTGCTTTGCATTCTTGACTTGTCTTGCATAAAGTGATACTTGAGTATTATGTTCCTTTGGTGTGTGTGTGTCTGTGTGTGTGTTGCCGAGGTTATCTTGAGCCTAGTTCACCTTTGAATCCTTGTACTTAGAACCACTCTAGAACAGCTTGTCTGACCTTCATCTTTACCTCAGCGTGTTAGCCGAGATGCCACTGCTTAGCCGAGATGTTATACCCTTAGTGACTTTTGTGCCTGGGAAGGTATGACCTAGGCCGAGGTGTGGCACATCCCTGGCCGAGGTGTGTACTGACTTAGTCAAGTGTTGTCCTCCCTAGCCGATGTCTTTGTTACCCTGTGTGCCGAAGTTGTCTTTAGCCGATGTTATTACTTGCCGAAGTCTTGATGTTAGCCGATGTCATTACTCGCCGGAGTCCCTTGCTGCCTAACTTCTTGAACACGCTTTGTCAGAGTCTTGTCTTTTCAATCAGTCACCTTTTTGAGTTGAACCAACCAACTGCTGCCACGTGTCTGGGCTGAGTGTTATATCAGCTAGCAAGTCTAGTAATGTCTCATTTTGTGTTTCAATCGTGTTCTTGAGGAGAGAGAAGCCCTAGGAAGAGTTCTAGAGAGAGAAGGTAGATAACAAGCTTGATCCTTGGTGTTTGATCCGTTGGATTTGTGATCTGAGGTTAGAATCTTCACCTCCTCTTGTTGTTCTTGATGATCACTTAACTGCATTGCATGATCGAGCATGTTTTGAAAGCCATGCATCGATTTAAAGTTGGTTTTGGAAAGAGAATATGAACAATTCATGTGTTCTTGAGAAAAGCCTTGATTTGATCCGAAAGCTTACATTGAAATCCATGCTTTTGTGTTTGTTTCACCAAGATCCTCTAGTATGGGTACCCAAGTCCATGTTTTCCAACTCATAGCATGAAAACTCAGATTTTTGCAAATGATAAGTTATGATCCTTGCATTTCATTTCATGTTCTCCATGATCATGTTCTTGATGTTCTTGAGCAGGGGGAAACCCAGGTTTTCCCGACTTCATTTATCCTTGAATGTGGCCTCGGAACCTCACCTCGGCGGAGAGGTGTGGAACCTCGGCTTAGACCTGGTTAGGTGCCCAGCATGTTTTCCGAAATAAGAAACAGTGGTTGTTTTGATTTGTCTTAGCCTTGGAGCATGCCGAGATCATTTGCTTGCATATGAAACTTGTTTGAAAGTGTATTTAGTGAACTTGCCATGTACTTGTAGGACTTGGATTTGCCTTGACCCCGACGTTCGAAGAACTAGGTGAGTGGCATTCTTGATAAAGCTATGTGCAATGTTTTGATAAAAGTCTTGTTTTGCTTTGTTTTGGAAAGTATTTGCAAGCATGAATGATTATCCTATTTTGTATGCTAAGCATTACACCTCGTTTGATGACATTTTTGGGAGTCCGTACGTGCCAGGGGACTTTAAGCATTTGTGGCACTAGTCCGTACGTGCTAAGGGACTATAAGCACTTGTAGCACAAAGTTTGGGAGTCCGTACGTGCCAGGGGACTTTAAGCATTTGTGGCACTAGTCCGTACGTGCTAAGGGACTATAAGCATTTGTAGCACACTCTTGCCTTGCCTTGCCACTGACGGTTTTACCGCGTGGGTTTGCTTGTTCGGAATGTCATCTATCTTGTATTATATTGATATTAATGAACATCCCCTGAAGCTCTGAAAGGTTTGAAAGACAAACTTGATATGTACTATGTATTGTTTTGTTAAAGACCTCGGACATCATTCATGAAAACCCTTTATTGTTTATGCCATTCACTGAGTATCCAAGCTCACCCTCTCTATATATATGTAGGTGATGAGCAGGACGGCGGAGACGCCTAGACTTGTTTGCCGATGTGTTTGCCGACGTGTTTTGTGTTTCGTTTTGCAACATCTTGAAGATCATGCTTCTTAGTTAATTCATTGTATTTTGTATTGATGGCCGAGAAGCCTTTTGATCAAGATGTAATTTTTGTACTCGATTTGATGTATCCGAACTATTGAAAGATGTATCTCATTTCATTCGAATTAAGCACTGCTCTCATGGACCACTGGTAATCTAATTTTATTGCTTCCGCATTCGTGAGCCCTATATATTTACTCTGATTTGTGTGTGAATTCTTGTAAGAGGCCTTTGGTAACCTCGGGTTACTGGCCATCTCGGCGCCGACCTTCTAAGGGCGGGTTGGGGTCGTGACAGGACCAAACAAACTCCGCATTTCCCCGACTAGAGCACCACACCACCAGAAAATGAGTTTTAACATCCAACACTGTCACGACCCAAACCCGCCCCTATAGGTTTGGCACCGTAACCGGCCAGTAATCCGAGGATTACCTACGGCCTCTGAACAGATTAACATAATATTAAGGGGCTGCGGAAGCAAATAAGAATATACAACGTCCATTGAGCTGTGCAGACTTATATGAGACAGAACAATTTTAAACTTTTTATTTACATATATATACACATCATCCTCACGTCATAATAATATATATATACCGATTAGGCAGAAAAGGACTTAGTCCCCCTTTTTTCAAAATACACATGATTTGAAGAACCAAACAAGAAAACATGACTTGAACTTTAAATTACATAACGACAACCCTTAACATATCCGGAACCTCCACGGGAGGCACATAGGTTGGCTGACAGAACAGATTCTAGACAGATGCCTCTAAGCCTGGTCACGCGCCTGATCACGCGCCTGATCACCTACATACATAAATAATACTATAAGCTAAAGCCTAGTGAATAATAACAGCGTAAAGGGTTTAATGAATGTTGTCCATAACAGTTACATAAAATAGAATCCAGTAGTTCATAACAGTTACAGATTCATAAATCATAATTCAGTTTGTGTCAAAATCATAATTTGTTCAGATCATATACAAAAATCATAAGTCATGCGTAAGCATATGTGATACATTCATTAGCTCTCACAAATACAGTTGACCCATAAAGGGACGGCCATAAAGGCAAACAGTTGACCCATAAAGGGACGGCCATAAAGGCAAACAGTTGACTCACGTGCGAAGACGTCTGATTGACTCATGAGACGTACAGTTGGCCTATAAAGGGACGTAAGGATCCATAACAGTTGGCTCATGAGACGTACAGTTGACCCATAAAGGGACTATTTGAGGCTAAGAATGTCACGAATACATTTCAGAAAACGTTGGACAATCATTCATTCTTACAGAAAATATCATCTCAGAAAACAGATCATCTTATCATTCAGAAAATACTTATAATTGAACATAACTTTACAAAGTTATTACTCACAGATGGCTGCAGAAGCAAATCAGATAGACTAGACATATCAGATAAATCAGGCAGACAAGGGCGCGTGACCTACACAAGCACATAACACATACACATTGAAATACAATATTACTTGCTTGATCAAACTTGACTTTTCTTATTTTCTTTCTGAATAATTCGAAGGTCTACTACGCTTATTCTTTCTTTAGTCAAATGAATCGGGTTCTCATTTCGCATATTCTTTTATTACTAAGTCCTTCCCTTCCACATAAATTGATCCTTTACTTGGCTTCTTAATTAATTACCACTAGACAAATGATTCATTCTTTAGCTAACTAATTTATGTTGATTGGTAGCTTATTAATCTTCATTGAGTCACAAACCATGTCTAGAATGCCTTGGGAAGAGATGAGAATAAAAATGTGAACTAAATGCAATTTTTCAAAACATGCTGAAAATGGGTCTCCGCTCGAGCGCCACTTGTGGCGCTCGAGCGGACTGTAAAACTTGAAGAATTTCTGGGAGGTCAATTTTCACGCTCGAGCGGAACTTCCACCGCTCGAGCGGACAATGAAAATTCAGAATTCTCCAAATTGCAATTAAAGTTCAAATTTGATATACAAAGCTTCAAAACATGTACTTTAGTATTCTAACATAGAGAACTATTGTATACTTTAGTTAAACACTCTTATTTACAAATCATTTATTCAAAATCATGCCCCAATCGCCAAATTTAATTTTTAATTCATCTTATCAATATCAACCCACAATATAAATTAGGTTTTCCAATTCTTGAAATTAGTGATGCATGTGTGATTAAACTCAATTTCATGTTAGGACAATTAAATTCCACCCAAAGTAATTAATTTCCAAATTAATTTTCATACATTTGATCATAGCTTCAATTTCTTGTCTTCTCTTTAATTATATAAAATTGGCCCCAAGTTCTTTCTATTTTCCTTGAAATTATGAAATTGGAGTCATGAAACTTCTTGTAAATATTCCAACTAATTTCCACAACCCTAACTCAGCTTAATTTGTAACCTCAACTTAATTCATAATTAAAATATGTTTAAACTCAAATAAAATCTTAAATTATATTACATGCTTGGATTAAAATTCAAAATTAAACTAATTTCTATCTTTCATAATAAAATTCCAAAAATCTTGTTTAACATTAGAGCTAACCCCAAATTCTCATAAACTTGATTTTTATAAAATCCTTCCTTCCCTTCAAGATATGAAATTGCATGGCTTAAATCTTAAAACCTTCATTGTGTATGAAATTATTTCCATAAGGATCAACCCCAACCATGTTCATGAATTAATTCTTTAATTTTTCTAAATTACATGCATGCAACCATAAGACTGAATTCATATAAAAATAATTAATTTCTATATTAATTTCCATAATCACTAATCTAACCCATTTGAATGGACCAAAACTTTAATAAACCTTGTTGCATGTAATTTTATAGAACCTAATCCAAGAATAATTCTCTAATTGAACCCAAATTTAACAAATTAAAAGAATCATAACTCATGTTTTCAATCTAGTTTGATTAAACATGCAAGACCCAATTTCTATGAAGTTATATAATTAATTCTCAACTAAAATCTTGAAAATTCACTATGCATGTAAGAATAAACTTAAAACATGTAAAGGATAAAGAAAATCAAACCCAAATATTAAATCACAGCATCAATTTTTCTTAATAATTAAACTTAACTCAAATCTTCTACATTCTTTCTTATATCATGAGATTACACCCAACTACCCTTTAATTTCAGCTTGTAAGTTAATTATCTACAAAATTTAAGTCTGAATTTCTTACCTTAAGTCTTCAAATTGATGAATTTCTTGTCAAATTGTGAGTTGCTTCCTTTACCTTCAATTTCTTGCTTGAACTCTCTCCCCCTCTCTCTCTCTCTCTCTCTCTCTCTCTACTCACGGTTTCTCTCCCTCTCACTCGGCTGTTTTGCTCAGTTGAATGCATATACACAGAGCATAAATCTCTAAGGCTCAAACCTCCTTTGATTTCAATTATTATTTTATTAAGAATGGTGGGACACTTGTCCACCTAGAAATAATTCATGTGGTGGTATATATTAGGATTAATCAAGCACACTAATTACACATTAGTTTAATTGAATATCACTTAGTTTTAATTAACCTAGATTAATCCTAACTAATCACAAGTCCAACATAATTTAATTAGTCCAATTGGTTTCGATTAGAGCCTAATTAAATATATTTAAAATTATCAGTCCAAATTAGATTTTTTATCAATATCCCAAAAGGCTCCAATTATTAAGTTAAACTTATTTCCAACCTAAATTTTGGTTTCTTAAATCATTTAGGTCTTCAATTTCTGATCAGACTCAAATTTTCATCAATAAATTACATATTCAAATTGGACACATCATAATTAAATTTTATTTATAATAACCACAATCCTCAATCCTCATGACTTAATCAATTTCAATTAGGGCCTAATTAATCGAATATCAATTTCACCAAACTGAATCGAATATTTAATTAAACTCCCAAATGGGTCCGTAATTAAAATTAAATTGATTCAACTTCCTAACTTCACTTCCTTAAGCCATTTGGACCCTTAATTTCTAATTCCAAAATAAACCTTCAATTAAATCATATACGAGTCAGATTCCACAATTCTCATAATTCTCAAATAAATTATAATTCTCGGCAATTAAATCTCAAATCTTCTTAATTAATCAAGTACTAATCATTATATGTGATGGAGTTGTTACAAACACCGAACACATTAAGCATCAACCTAACAGACATTACCGAAATAACCCTTTCAAAAAATATCCCAGCACACATAATATTTTCATTCCCATCCTACAAATGATTAAAAGATTTGAATAAAAATATTCACAGAAGAGCAATTAAGTAAACTCAAATGATATCAAATTAAACAAATCTTTCTTTCCAAAAAATAAAAAGGATTAATTGGTTTTAAAAAAATACTTATGATTAAATAGATCAACATTTCTTCAAATAGAATTTATGAGTAAATTTTTTTTATAATTTATTCAAAATTAAAAAATAAATAAATAAGTGTCATATTTTGCACAACTTTCGTAGGAATCCATTTTCCACCCTCCCAAGAAAAATCGTCCCTAATCAGTAGTATTTGATTGAAAACTTCAATTCAAAATTTCAAAATCATTGCTTCACACAATAAAGGAAGCCCCGACACGACATTGCGGGGGACCCGTATACGGATTGCGTTAGAATGCAAGGTGCGAAGTGATCCTCCAGTCTCGCCTTGTACCACTTTGTCATTTGTCTTCTTTTGCAAAATAGTCTTCTAAATTGAATGAGTAAAATTAAGGAGAAGTTATTAGTTGGTCTGGACACGCTCACAGTTGTTCTAAAGGTATTTTAGTTGATAGGAGAGGTGAGACTTTTTTTTTTCTTTCTTTCTTTTTTCTTTCTTTTTGGTATTACGTGATTAAAAAATAGAAAATGACATTGTATATTCTGATTGATGAGGAGTAGTGTCACATTACACCTCTGGAGTGTCAAATAATTTTTCAAAAGTTAGAGATAAACCCAATTGGAAAAAATTGTCAACATAAAAATTTGAAAAAATAACAAATTAGCGTAAGATTGGAAAAAAAAAAAAAAATCAGACTAATGATAAAGTTTATGATTTTCAATTATTAAAATTATAAATTTTTTATGTGTATTTAATTATTTAAAAAAAGTATACATTATTTGTAAGTTCTAAAAACTTCTATATGATGTGCAATGTATGAATTTTAGGAATGGTTTGGGATGAACATAAAAAATTTTTTTTTTTTTGATTTGGAGTTTTCAGAAATAATATTATAAATTTTGAATTTGTATTTTTTTTAGTCAATTTTTTTAACATTTTAATCATAATTTGATACTTCATACATTCACTTAATTTGAATACACTTGAGAAGTATAAAACTTGAACAAAAATCTTTTAAAAAAAATTATTGAATACAACAAAATATAAAAATGTATTGAATTTTTTTTTATTTTTTATTTTTTTTGTATTCAATGAATTTTTGAAAGATTTATGTACAAATTTCGTACTTTTTAAGTGTATCTAAATTAAGTGAATCTAAAAAAAAATTTGATTAAAATATTTTAAAAAATTACTAAAAAAATATAAATTAAAAACTTAAAAATTTTCAAACCAAATTTCAAAATTTTAAAAAATCATTCACTTGTTTGTCATGAGTTAAAAAAAATCAAATGTAACATCAATTATTTCATTCAAAACAAATAATTTTTTGATAACTTTTTATATGAACTTTTGGACACTTATTCATAAATCTTTCTTGGTCTACTTATATTCTATTTAGTTTAAATTATTTTCTTATATTCCAATAAGTCTCATGAATAACATAGTTACCAAAGTATCCCTAATAATAATATTTACATTGACAGTGTGAATGTTCATGATGTAAACATTTACACTGTCAATGTAAATATTCATATTGTAAATTATGAATATTCATATCACTAAATTGCTAATCATTTAGAACCAACTAAGCCTAACCTAGTTGGCCACCATGCCTTCCTTAAAGTTTAATTCCAAGGTGGTTATGCGTTCAATTCTCCTTAGGGGGTTGAATTAAGGGAGTCCAAACACTTAGGTGTTTTACCAATGGTGGAGAGATTTTCTCCCATATGTGCCAATCTAACAACTGACATTTGCCGATAAAAAAATAAATAAATAAAAATTGCTAACCATTTAAAAAATATTTTTAAGGGTAAAATTATCCATAAAATACTTTAAATATGAAAATTAGGATTTTGTGGATTAAATGTCTAAATAATAGAATTTAATCTAACAACTAACATTTGCCGATTAAAAAAAAAAAATTGCTAACCATTTAAAAAATATTTTTAAGAGTAAAATTTTCCATAAAATATTTTAAATATGAAAATTAAGATTTGGTAAATGTCTAAATAATAAAATTTATTAAAATACAAGAATATGTTATAGAGTAATTGAGATGAAATAGTACTTGAAAAAATATTTTGTAATAAAGCTCCCAAACTTTTTTAGTTCCTAAAAAAATCAAAAGCGACTAGAAACAATCACATAAAATATAGGTGAAAATAGTTTATAATAAGCCTTACTATTTGATATGTATGATCAGAATTATTTTATGTGAGTAGTTTTGTATTCGTATTTTGATCTTTTAAAAATCAACCATGATTCGTAGCTCGAAAGTCTGGCTCGAGTTTGGCTCGAGGGGTCAAAACGACGTCGTTTTGACCCCTTTTTTTTTTTTTTTTTTTTCCTGGTTTTGTTGCGAGCGAAGGAGAAGAAGGAGAGGAGGAGGAGGAGGAGGAGGAGGAGGGCCATAAAATCATTGGAGGAGGAGAAGGAAAGGAGGAGGAGGAGGCGGGCGGTACTCTGAGGCGGGCGACAACGAGTTTACGCTTGACGAGGGCGGCAACAGGCGGCGACGGGGCTAGGGCGACGATCGGCGACGATCGACGATGGTGGAACGTGACGACGATCGACGATGGCGACGATCCTCTCGCTCTCCCTCTTCTTCCCCTCTGCATCTCTCTTTCTCTCCCTCTCCCTCTTCTTCCTCTCTTCTCTCCCTCTTCCCTCTTCCTCACAGATTCGAGCCAAATATTCGAGCTACCAGTCTTAATTCTTTAAAAATATATAATTCAAGATTGGTTTTACAAATGCTTGTTTAGTAGTTTTTTTTTTTTTTTTTGTATTTTTTTTTAAGGATAAAATTATTGTTAAAAAGGTTAGTATATTTGAAAAATGATAAATAAAGTCACTTTTTTTTATTGCAAAAGTTCAGGTGAGGCTTTTCTTTTTCTTTTTCTTTTTTTATTTTTTACATATTTATATTTTTTAGATCCTTCTAGATTAGAGAAACCTATAAAGTAACAAAAATTAATAACATTTTACCCAAAAAAAAAAAAAAAATCACTAGAAACAAAAAAAACTTCAAAAAAAAAAAAAAATCATAATTTTTTTAACATTTGCCAAACATAGGTCTGTGAAAAAAAAAAAAAAAAAAAAAAAATCTCATATGTCAGGTAAATAAGGTGAACTAAACAACTAATTTTTTTTCTTAAAGACTCAAAAAACTTTTTTTTTTTTTTGGATCTAACAAAGCCTCAATCTTTAGTGAAATCACCAACACAAAAAATAGCTAAGGGTATGTAGACATTTTTCCTAACAAAACTTTATTGAAAATTTATATCAATACGTTTATGGTTTTCAAATTTTGATTTATAGAGTTTATTAACTTTTCTAAATCATTTATATTTTTATTGAGGTGCAAGAGGTTCAGTTTGGTCGAAATCGGGAGAAGTTTATTATTAAATCGAACCTTTCGATAAACTGACCATATGCTACTATTAGATTTTACTAGTTTTATTGATATATTGAAAACGAATAATTCATACAAAGTTTAAAGAGAGAGAGAGAGAGAGAGAGAGAGAGAGAGAGAGAGAGAGAGAGAGAGAGAAACTATTAAAGTTGTTAATCCATATTTTTTTATTATGACAAATTTATTTTACTTTTATTATTATTATTATTATTATTATTATTATTATTATTATTATTATGTTGTAGAAAAGGAGCAATTCATAGAAATAAATTAGGTATACAATACAAATTTCAAGGCCGAAAGATATCAGCCTATATTGGTGAGGATGTCCGCACACACATTTTCTTCTTGATAGACATGGCTAGTATAAGATTGAAAATTTGACAAAAAGATGTTTTTTCCATGACTAGATTCTTTAATAACATTTTCATGCCTATATTATTAGTCACTTATGTTCTAATACTCAATAAATTAAAATATAAAACTACATAAATATAATATTTAGATAAAAACACCATTTATTTGCATTAGTTCCCTAAATTTCCTAGTATGGTTAAGAAGGAAGCCAACGAGGTGATGCAATTTTTGTCGGGGGGCATGTTCATGTATGTGACACACGCTCACATGCGCCTTCAATACTTCATGATTCCACTCCACATGACTCTCCAATAATATCTCTTTAATATATGATAAAAACAAATAAATAAATCAATGAATAGTCATTACTAATATTTCTATAAAAATCTATCAAAACATTTTAAAATATATGTAGGGTTAAATACGCAAAAACGTCTCGTGTCATTTTAATTTAATATATGTCACATGTATCAATTTGGTTCCAAACCTATCAACTTTTTCATTAAATAGACACGGAAACTTATTAACTTATCAACTTTTTATTACTTATATCTTTATTTAAATATAATTTTTAATATATTAATGATGTCACAGTTTGATTCCGATTCAACTTGAGTTGAATCGGTGACCCATTTACCCAATCCATTTTATGATTCGGTCATCGATTCAATTTTTAAAACATTGCTTTGAGAACTATTTGTGCATTTAATCAATAAGAACAAAGGGTAAGCCGAGAGATTTGGAGACATACACCCAAGAATAAATGACAACATAAATATGATAGTTTTATCTATTTTACATTATCACCATGTTAGTATAATTTTCTTTAATTGTAAAGTTTTTTTAATATAGCATAAATTAATTAAAATATATATATACATATATAATATATTGTATTTGTTATAAATAATCAATGTCATACCCCAGCCTACTAATAATAGCGCACACTCTTACTTAGAATAATAATAAAATAAATAAATAAAATAGTGTGTTAGATGATAATTGTACAGTACCGTGTCAAGCACAATGCCTGCCAGACCCAAATAGAAAGGAGTAAATTACACCATTAGTCCCTAATTTTTAAGTGAAATAAAATTTTAGTTTCATAATTTTAATTTGAATAATTTGATCCTTATATTTTTAATTTTATTGTATTGTGGTCTCTCTATCATGTGTTGTTAACATTTTGAATATAAAAAAAAAATTACGTGCAAATTAAAGGGACCAAACTAAAATTTAAAATAAACTACAAAGACTTTTGAATCCAACTTTGGTCTAATAATTTGTTTTAAATTTCACTTTAATTGCTCTGATTTTATATATACTTTTTTTTGTTTTAAATTAAAATTACAAGAAGTCTTTGTAGTTTCAATTACAAGAAGTCTTTTTACTTAAATTAAAAAGACTAGTGGCATAATTTATTCAAAAGAAATATAATTCACCCAAAAGAAAGGGAACCCCGATAATTGAAACAGTCAAATCTTTTGTCGTTTTATAATCCCAACCTACTCTATTTCCAGCATTAAGACATTAAAATCTTATGGCCTATTTTAGAGAGGAAGTAAAACGTTTAATTTTAAATTTTTTTTTATTTTTTATTTTTTAAATATATAAAAATTTAGAGAGATAATGTAATTTAAAAAAATTAAAAAATACTAAAAAGCTGACTTTTAAGGTGGACTTCACTTTTTTAGAAATATTTTGCATAAATAAATATTTTGAGGAATCTTTACTATTGGATAAGGGTGTGGATGGAGGAGATTCCTACTTCTCTACAACGGTTAGTGACTTGGGAAGCCGCTTCTCCTGTCTAGTTTTTCGGGGCTTTTCCCAAGTTAAAGGCTATTATATAGCAACTTAATTTTTAAATTAGGTTTAGTTTGGATGAAATTTTTAAATTAAGTTAAAATATTATTATAAATCACGTTTTTACTGTTTTTGTAGTCTTTTAGTAAAACATTTGTAAAATCGTAAAAGCGTGATTACAAACCACGCGTTTAAGAAAATTTGATTTATACATAAAGTGTTGTTAGGAACCACGTTTTTAAGTAAAATTTATTTTTTTCAAAAAACGTGATTGCGAACCACGCTTTTACTGTTGACCAAAGAAAGTGTAGATGATAACTACGCTTGTAACCAAAATGTAAAAACATGTTTTCAAAACACGTTTTCAATAAAAACTCAAAACCAGCACTCACACTCTTCTTTCTTACTCTCTCTCTTTGTGTGACCCACACACTCGCACACTCACATCAAACATATATAATTTTTAATATATATAAATTTTATTTTATAAAATTGAGACTAATATTAAATATATATATAATAATAATTTATAATAGAAAATAATAATCAACTATATAATTTTTGTAAATATAAATCATTTTTATATAATTTTTATCTTTCAAGTGGTTAGAAATAATTTTTTACAAATTAAATTGAAACAACCATACGTATGTATATAATTTGTCCAAAAATTAAAATGATAATTATTTTTTACCCTTAAATGATAATTATTTTTTATTTCTTAATCAAATTAATTTTTAATTTTTTTTAAAAAAAATTCTAAAAATCAAACCATACATAGTCTAGAAATCTTTTGATAAGTCATTTTTTACACTAGTAACTTATTTAATTATTTATTAATTTTACGATATTTTTGTCATCTGAGGCATGTTTGATGACCATTTCGTTTTCAATTTTCAATTTATATTTACAAAATTTTAAAAAACTGTCATAAAAACTTATTTAATAATTTTTTAGTTTATAAATGGTTGTCTTAATTTATGAATTTGAGAAAAAAACGTAAATTCAAAAAATGAGTTTACGTTGGTTTTTAAACAAAAATTTAAAAATTTTACTAATAAATTTTTTTTTCAATTAATTTTAATTGAAAAAAAAATAAAATTTTACTAATAAAATTATTTTTTCAATAAAAGTAATTTTTTTTAATCAATTTTTTTTTCAAATAAAATTAATTGAAAAAAAAATTGTTAGTAAATTTTTTAAATTTTTGTTTAAAAACCAACGTAAACACATTTTTTGAATTTATGTTTTTTCTCAAATTTACAAATTGAGACAACTATTTATAAACCAAAAAAATTATCAAACAAGTTTTTATGATAGTTTTTAAAATTTTTGTAAATATAAATTGAAAACTGAAAACGAAATGGTTACCAAGCATGCCTCAAATGGTAAAAATATCGTAAAATTAACAAATAATTAAATAAGTTACCAACGTAAGAAATGACTTATCAAAAGATTTTTACGTTATGTATGGTTTAATTTTTAGAATTTTTTTTTAAAAAATAAAAATTAATTTGGTTAAGAAATAAAAAATAAAAAATAATTATCATTTAAGGGTAAAAAATAATTATCATTTTAACTTTTGAGCAGGTTATATACATACGTATGATTGTTTCAATTTAATTTATAAAAAATTATTTCTAACTACTCGAAAGATAAAAATTATATAAAAATGATTTATATTTACAAAAATTATAAAGTTGATTATTATTTACTATTATAAATTATTATTATATATATTTAATATTAGTCTCAATTTTATAAAATAAAATTTATATATATTAAAAATTATGTATGCTTGATGTGAGTGTGTGAGTGTTGTGAGTGTATGTGTCAAAGAGAGAGAGAGAGAGAGAGAGAGAGAGAGAATGTGTGTGTGTGTGTGAGTGTTGGTTTTGAGTTTTTATTAAAAACGTGTTTTGAAAACACGTTTTGTTTAAGGTCAGTTTTAACAAAAAAAAAAATTTTACTTAAAAGCGTGGTTCCTAACAACGCTTTATGTATAAATCAATTTTTCTTAAACACGTGGTTTGTAACCACGCTTTTACGATTTTACAAATTTTTCACAGGAGGGCCACAAAAACGGTGAAAGCGTGATTTGTAATAGCGTTTTAGCTTAGTTTGGAAAATCCGTCCAAACTAGATCTAGTTTGGAAAATAAGTTGGTATTTTGTCTTAATTTGAGAAAAACCTCAAGTTTTTCTATTGGTATTTCCCCATCCATTAAATAATTATATATATGTCTATTTGAATAATGTTATATTTATTAATTAATGTACACACTAATCTATTAATAGATGATGTGGCATCATTTGTATAGTTTTGGGTATTGTAACTTGTATAATAAATGTGGTCAATAATAATATCATAATACTAGTTAGTACATTAGTATATACACTAATTGGTGCATGTCTATTTAAGAGTTTATTTGGAAGTATTTAAACTTGTCAATTTTTATAATTTTTAATTTTAAGATACTTTTAGTCTAAAAGCTATTAAACTATTTAGAAGTTCACTGATTAACTTGGAAACAATTGTTTAAGTGTTTTTTTTATTTTTACTTTTGTTTTTATTAAACTTTTAAATTTTTATTCAATTTATTTTTGAAAAAAAATGCTAATGAAATATGTAAAACTTACATATGTGACGATATATGAAAAGTACATCAGAATTCTAATTATCTATGATAATGATTGTTATTGGCATCACCTTCTATTTTTTAGGCTTTTACACTAAGGGATTGTTTGGGGACACGAAAAAAAAGTCAAATTTTCATTAAAAAAAAAAGTGAGAAAGATACTAAGGTCTTGTTTGTCAATAGGGTAAAATAATCACACAAAAAAATTCATTAAAAATTGTTATATTACTTTCTCTATTTTTCTGCACTTCTTTTTATAAAAAAATTTAAAAAGCCAATTAAAATAACCAATTCTTAAACGAGTCATAAATTGTTTGTATCAACAAAACAATTAAATTTCGTTCCAAAAAAAAAAAAAAAAACTAAAACAATTAAATGTCATATCAATTTTTTTACTCATAAAAAAAAGTCAAAAAAAATCAAACCACTAAAATGTCCTAAGAAAATTATAAAAAGATGATGACAAAAAATAATTAAAATTTCTTTTCACACTTGTGCAAAAAAAAATTTAAAATTGTTTTTATGTATATCTGTGAATTTGGATGTAAAAATAAAAAAGTAAATTATACTAACCTCCCGTAAGATTTAGAGAAAATATAATAAATTTTATAATTTTGATATAATTATATTAAGTAGAGGTGGTCACAGTTCGATTGCGGTCGGAAAATCTCAAATCCGTCATCTGTCCGTTAGATTGGCAGATTGAAAAACATCAAACCGCATCCATCCGCCAGATTAACGAATGCAGATTGAGCGAATTGGCGGATGGATGCGAATCGGTTTGGTAATTTAAATTTTTATAAATTTTGAATATAATACAATAACTTGTCAACATTTTTTTTAGCTAACAATCAAACTCAACATAACCAAAAGATTATCAAATAAATTGTCAAATACCAATAATAAAGACATATAAGAAAACTATGCATTATAAAAACTATTTTATTATTTTTTTTATTCAAAAATAATTTAATTTGATTTTTTTAAAAAAATGACAAAATTAATCTTTATATTTTCTACACAAAAATACTAAATATAAACACTTGTCATTTGATAAAAGGATTTTCAAATTGAAAACACAACAAAATATATAAATTCTTTTTCAATTGAAAATACAAACAGAATATCTAAACAAATTAAAAATACAAAATAATTACTAAGAGTGCTTGCGGTTTGGCGGTTCGATTGCGGCCAAATGAACCTCACATCCTTCATTTGTCCAAAACTAGGCAGATTGAAAAAAATTGATCCGCAACCATCCACTCGTCACTTTGTATCCGTCCAAAATACGACAGATTGGTTTGATTCAGTCTGTTTGGGCGGATCGGAATATTAGCGGCTCACCCCTAATATTAAGTATTTTTAAAATTTTAATTTATATAACATTAATCCCATTTTCATCAATAATTTGTGAGTTATATAGATAAAAAAATGATATTATCTTTTTTACTCAAAAAATATATACTTTACATTCTAAATTAATTTCAGTCCATTTAACTTTTTTTTTTTTTTTTAAATCAATATAATTATATCCAAATTATAAGACTGTATTTTTTTTTTTAAATTTCAAAACACTTTATTGTAATTTATCCAAAATAAATACCCATGAGTAATTTACACGACAAGAGAAGTGTGGGACTAAGCAGTCGTAGGGGTGTAAATTCGGCCCAGCTCGGCCCACCCGAGCTTGGGCTCAAGCCATCCCATGTCGGGTAGTACGAGCTCTGGTCAAATTTCGAATCCAAGCAGCCCATGGATTAAAAAACTAGGCCCAATGAGTATTCGGACCTTGGGTGGGCTAAGTGAGCCTTGGGCTAAGCCTTGAGTAGGCCTAGAACGGGCCAATAGACCAGGCCAAAGGTGGGCCCCTGCTATAAAATAGATGGCCCAGGCCCAAAGTCCCAGGTTGGGCTAGGGCCCAGGCTGCGAGCGGGGTTTCGAATGGTCCATGGGCCAATTTTATAGCCCTACATGGTAGAATAAAAGAGATTTGGAACCTCATTGCAAATTTCCATACGGAATATCTACGAAAGGAAAAGGTTTTGTATACTAATAAGGTATCACATGATATTACTTTTCACCAATCACAAATATATATATCCCTTATTATTTCTTAAACACCCAACAATATGTCCCTATTCCAATATCTTTCACTAATTACAATAGTAAAAGATATCACATAGATAAATCTTATCTGCATACAAATCTCTCTCCTATGAAAGGTACCAAATTGAACCATGGGGGAGTGGCCGAGGTGGAGAGAGGGAAAAAAGAATAATGAGATTAATTTTAAAAAATAATTAATTTTTCGTAATTAATTTTTTAGGTTAATTTTAATTTTATCCACTAAACTAAATGGTTTATTTCATCTATTTGGTCAGTACAATTTCTAATTTTAGTTATGTAGTTTAATATGAGAGGATTTTACAAATTAGTAATCATTTAAATTTGAACAATTTAAGCATATAACCAAACGGAAAATATTTGAGATCCTCATAAATCTTTCATAATTTAACCCATAATAATGTAATATGATAAATGTCAATTTTTAATTAGTTAAATACTCAATGATATGAGACTCATTATCGTTGTAGATGCATTTGTGGGTGCAAAATGTGGGATCTCTAGTATTGTTGATAACCAAACACCCATCAAATTGCTTGTAGGGTGTAAGTTTCAACTGTTAGGTCTCGTTTGGGAACATGCTATTTTAATAATTTTTTGATTTTTTACGAAAAGAAGTATAAAAAAAGTAGAAGAAGTAATGTGGCAACGTATAGTGACTTTAATTTGTAAAAATTAAGTCCTTTACCTAACTTGTGTAATCGACTCAAATTGGATTGTATAAAATAAAATAAGATATTTTAAAAATTAAATAGAATAAATTATAGTTTAGAGAGACAAAATGGTGAAAATTTAGGAGATCGCAAAATAAAAATTAACCCATTTTTATTGGGAAAAATATCAAAAAGTGAAAAATTTGAAAAAGTAATTGTAAATTCATGAAATGACAAGTGATTTATGTAATAACTATTTTGGGATGTAAGAAAAAAACTAATTTTTTGATTTTTTTTAAAAAATATATCAAAAAATGGAGAAGTGATTTGACCAAAATAAACTAATAAATTAATATTTTTTCTAATTGTCAAAATAGCTCTAAATTGTGCAAATGAATCATGAATTTGCAATTTTTTTTCTATTTCTCATTTTTTTTTAATGTTTTTCCATTTTTCTTTCTATTGTGAGTACAAAATACTACAGTATTTTTATTAGGTTGAAATACCAATAAATCGATATAAATTTTTTTTTTTTGGGTTTTAAATTTTAAATTTTTTTTTTTTTTTTTTCTCCCTAAATAAAATATCCATGAGTAAAAACTTTACGCGACATTGGACCCAACCCTCTAACCCAACCCAAGTCCGGTTAGGTTAGATAATTTAAAGCTTTCCAAGTTCCAGAAAAGCGAAGTATTTTGAGAAAAAGTCGAAAATCGCCTCAGTCGATCCTATAAATACAGGGCTTGAGTAAAGCTAGGTTTGCCAAATTAGAGAGCCAAACGGGGCTTTAAAGAAACTCTCTCTCTCTCTCTCTCTCTCTCTCTCTCTCTCTCTCTACACTTTTTCTCTCTCTACTGAAACAAAAATGGCGGCTTCGTCTTCGTCACGAAGATCAAGCGGACCAGTCCTACGCTCACTCTCTCCATCCGGAAGGTTCTACTCACCAACTCCATCGTCGTATTCTTCTTCCGATTTTGCTTCTTCGACCTCGAGTTTTTCGTCTCGATCAAGCTCGTTCTTTCAAAGATCATCCTCTCCTACTCGTGTCAATCTCTACAGCTCATCTCCTTCGTCTCCGTCCTTGCGGTTCTCTCTCGACCGTCAGATTTCTCCGAGCCGATCGATCTCCGTATCGTCTCGGAACCAGGTGGTGAAGAAGATTGGAACTCAGAAACGGACGTGTATGTGTTCGCCGACATCGCATCCAGGTTCGTTTCGTTGCAGTTTACACAAGAATTTCAATAACCAGTCGGTTTCGTTCCGTTCGAACCGATTGAATGCTCGGAGGTCTGCGATGACGAATTCGCTTGTTCGAATTGGAACCGTTGAAGGCGATCTAGTGAAGAGAGCTTTGTCGGCTCTGATTCGACCTTCGTCTCACCAGCAACGACGGCGCGCCGCGTTCCAGCCGAGGCCGAGCCGGCTCTCGATCATGTCGAAATCAGAGGAATTGTGATGAGGTCGAGAGAGTATGTTGATCAATAATCTCTCAGTTTGCACAATTCTCCAAGTTTTCTGTCGACGGAGGTGACAGATCCGGC
Organism: Camellia lanceoleosa; assembly: GCA_025200525.1. NCBI lineage: Eukaryota > Viridiplantae > Streptophyta > Magnoliopsida > Ericales > Theaceae > Camellia > Camellia lanceoleosa. The sequence continues at coordinate 7,096,059 of CM045759.1, read as the reverse complement.
GAATAGGTCGGAACGGACTCCTTTTTTGTGTGTACTCCGGTGACCGAAACCCTAGAAAATCCGATTATGATACTTTTTGTGTGTGTTCATATATATATATATACATATATCAATCGCAGCCATTAAAGGCAATTCAAGGACCAACTGGATTTCTAATTAACCATTCAATTAGCCTTTAAATCATCAAATTTGAAATTAAATTAAATTGAATTGAATTGGTTTATCAGTGCTTAATCGGAGCTTAAAATGTTGTTAACATTGCTTCATTCACAGATCAATCTAATTATGATTCAGTCATTCGTTTGTGTCCTCTCTCCGTTACGTTTGACGTGTGATTCGACGTTTTTCGTTACCTCCGTTTGTAGGGCCTTGCAGCGTTCGTTCGTCTTTTCGATCCGTATATACGTATGTGTTGTGTACGTATACGTATGCTTGTTTATTTGAGGTCAAGTATTTTACTTATTTATTATTGTTAGACTTTGTTGTTTTATATTTATTATTATTTTTTTATCTAATATTTGTTTGTATTTTTTTTTTTTTGGTGCAGGTATTATTTTCGGATGGAGTGGGAATTTGGATCCCAAAAATTGTTCAAATCTGATTTTGGAGAATGGGCAAAGCCACTTTTGACTTCGGAGAAAATGCCAAATGAATGGCAATAAAAATTTAGGGCAAATTACATATATCCCTAGAGATTTAGAAAAATTATAGATATCTTTTGCGGTTTGAGAAATTACAGATATTTTCTGAAAGTACTATTTACATAACAAATTAAGAGATAAATTGTTATAAAAATATAAACTTTAGAGGACAATTTGTTATGAAAATATAAACTTTATGGGATATCTGTAATTTTCGAAACCTCAGGAGTATCTGTAATTTAGCTAAACCTCGAGGGAGGTATATGTAATTTGCCTAAAATGTATATAAATGAAAACATATAATGGAATTTATGAAAAAAAAAAAAAAATTAGATTTGAAAATTTTGAATTAAAGATATAAATAAAAGGGTAAATTACCAATAGATTTTAATAATTTGACTTAATTCTCATCAAGTTCTTTGAAAATAAGTATTGGTAAAATTATCGTTAAAAATAATTTTTTTGTAATAATTTTTTATATATGTCGTTAAAAATTAACAATTAGTAATTTTTTTTGTTATGATTTTTTATAAATTATCGTTAAAATTTATAATTAATGATATTTTTGTATGATTAATTTTTTTTTATAGGATTTATTAAACAATAAATTCACTTATTAGGATTTACATGTAAATATCCTAAATAAAAATGGTTGATTTGTTCAACCACCTTGGATACTCCAATTACATAAATACACATTGCCAAAATTTATTTTTGGAAGATATGAATGAATTAATCAATATGTGAATGAATGAAAGTTGACCATGTCCTAAGGAAGGACAATAATGTGACAATTGAAAAATTGCAAACTCTTTGGGTGGATCGGTTGTGCTAAATATATTAATTAATATATTAATATTAGTTATGATATTATTATTGATTTCACTCATTAATCACATTACAAATATTAAAAAAAATTTAAAATATGTCACATCATCAATTGGTATACTAATTAGTATTTTAATTGATGTATATAACATTATTCGGGACCATAATGTCACAAATGAAAAATTGCGACCTCCAATTATGGAAGGAAAATTTTATTTACACATTATACATACTCTCAGTACATATTACAAGTCATATTTGGATATAAATTTACGTGTAAATGTTAAATGTACAGATTCAAAGTTTTGAACAAAAATAAATTATTTAAATATACATTTCGTTTAGTTATTTGTACTCTATGTTTATACATTTATATCTGAACATATAACTTTTATTTGAAAGTTTATATCCGAACACCATTTATAGTGTGTATTAAGAGTTTGTATGATGTGTAAATAAAATTACCTTTAATGTAATTTTTTTGGAGTTTTGTTAAGTTTTCAAAACTTATTTTTGATTTTTTTCACAAAAATTAAAAACTAGTTTGACAAAATAAACACATAATATATTTTTAATTTTCTTAAAAAAGAGTTCAGTCAAAAAAAAATCATATGAAAATAATACATATTATTTTTTACCTAAATAGTTTTTGAATATTTTTCAAAACAGATTGAAATGTCAACGAAATAGATGTTTTAGTAGTGACAAATAAAAGTTGACATAAGCTCGGTGCTAGGCCTGCATTTCGACCCACAAGATTGAATGAGGGGCTTGGACCTCTAATTGTCTAATCAATATTTAGTGTGGGTTTAATGTTTTATCGTTATGTGAGTCTTGATTTAAGCGGAACTTGTCTTGGGAGGTGGAAGTAAGTTCTCATGTTATAGTCTCCTCGTTGGGAACGGCTAACAGGACAGTTTGATGATCTCTGCAAAGGACGCTACCTTAGACCTGCGAGAGGGTAGAGAGGACTTTCTTTTTTCTTTTTTTTTTTTTTGGAATTAAATTTTAACTTGGCATGGCCTGATCGGACTTGTCTATTTATAAAATTTTAAAAATAATTTTAATATATATATATATATATATTAGATTTACAACAAGCTTGAGATTTTTTTAAATTAGAAAATTATCAGTAATAATCAATTACACCTTATGTTCTCCAAAAACAAATTTGGAGAACCTACGAATGCGCAACAATAATAGTGCGACTTAATCAATTAGGGTGTAACAAAGGAGTTCTCACGCACAGTATCATGGCTCAACTCAAATTAGTTGGAACCTAATTATATTAAGGGGTGTTTTGGGAAGTTGGTAAAAAGTTGACTTTTAACTTTTTACGAAGATTTTTTTGGCTTTTTTAGAAAGTGATTTGAGAAGTTGGTAAAAAGTTGATTTTTAACTTTTTGGGTTAATATTTGTTTATGACATTAAATCAAAATAAAATGACCAAAATACCCTTGCCAAACTTTGGAATTTTAGGTAATTTGTTAACATAGAGGGTATTTATGTAATTTCACAGGACATCGTTTTTGTCACATCCCAAATGCAACAATTGCGTTTTCGGCTGTCCAACTTTTTTTCACATCAACAAAAAGCTTGCGTTTTTATGCTCTTCCCAAAACGGCACTAAGAAGTCTTGTAAGTGATGAGTTTATTAAATGTATAATTGGAGTTGACTTACATTATAGGACTCTACTTTCATACATGTTTTAACAATTCTTTCCTATGTGTGAAACATTAATCGGGATTTATTCCTTAATTTGCCATCCATTAAGATCTTGATCAGTTCACCATAAACCATAGATATGCATCGTGATCTATTATCTTTCAATACTACGTCCAACATAGAATGGTGCTATCACATGCATTTTATTGAGAGGAGCCATCATATTATGTTGAGAATTACTATGTTGTGGGTCTGTTAGCGTGTATATCGTAATTTTCTTTGCTCCATTAAAGATTATCATGCATATTTCCTACTCAATTGAGAGTCTTTGTGCAAGCCTAATAAAATAGTTTAATAGTCATCACACATTGTTGAAAGTCACATGTCATAGGTTGCTCATCTCTTGTACCTACATTTTTCTTGCTCCAACAAAAATTATTTACGATTTTTCACAATCCATCAACACGAATACACACTCTAAAAAGAAGAAAAATATTGAGAATTCACAAGGTTTTTGATAAACTTGCCTATGTTTATTTGGCAAAGGAGAATCTACTACAAAAAGTAGTGTATAAACATGAGACTAAAAATACCTAAGAACTCAAGTCCTCAATCAATCATTGCTTTCCTGCCAAGTGTAATTGAGCTTTGAGGTAAACTCCTGCTTCATTGATCACTCTCGATGCTCTCAATATTTTTTCGTCTTCCATACATCTCTATGAACCTCTAATCACCTTCGCACATAGAATTTTTATAAGTACCCTATTTATTAGCAAATTTAACTAATTATATCTTATAATTATTTAAAAGGTACACATAATAATGATTCCTAGTCAAATTTTAAACTCCACAAATTAATACAAATAGATTTAAAAATTTAGTCTATGTAGGTCCCATAAAATATAAGTCACAAATTTCACGTGACCTTATTTGTTTCAACTTATTATAAGTTAAATGATCATAACTTATAAAACGAATTTAAAAGTACCATTCCATAACTTTATGATAATAATAAATAAAAAATTCAACGAGTGATGACATGAATAATAATCTAATTTACTAACATCCTAGCATTTGGCAAAAATAATAATAATAAAATTTATAGCTAATGGAGTAATCAAATGACACACTTTGCTTTCATTAATCTTTTGTTTTCAGCTAGTGACAATACTTCAAGCTCATATCCTTTGACTTTGTATAGTTTCAAGTTTATCTACTCCAAACTATTAGGGCAAGTTTGGGATCTTTCAAAAAAGATAAAAAGACAAAAAGTTACTCAAAAAGTTAAAAAGTTAACACTATTCACCAAAAGTCAACAATTACGGCTGCACAACTCCCAATTCGAATTTTTTCCTACAAATCAATTTTTACAATTTTTTATTACACATTTTTTCATAAAAAGTCAAAAAGTTAACCCAAACATCCATATTTTCAACCTCAATTTTTTAGTCCAAAAAGACAAAAAGTACACTTATTTAGGACACCCCAAACAACCCCTTATTCTCGAGCTCATCAAGTGATGAATCATTCAATCAACAATATATATCTCATATGAGTTCTTTTATATTCAAAATAATAAAATGGTTGCTTCTAGATGGATGTTACGTACATTAATGGGTGTGACATAGGCACCGTTTGGGAAGTAAGTTGGCTTTTTGATTTTTTTGGCTTTTTTGGCTATTTTAGCCTGGGCTTAAAAGTTTGGTTTGGGAAGGGCTTTTTGGCTTTTTGGCTTTTTTGAGTTTTTTTGTGAGAGAAGAGTGTAATGATTATGGGTTGGATGTGATGTTTTGTTTTTTTGGGGCTAAAATAGCCTGTTTTGTCTTTTGTGGCTATTTTAGCCCCAACCTACTTGACAAACGGGGCCTAAGGATATGATACAAATGAAATTTTGGTCAATTTTTGTATCATTTTCTGTTATTTTATTTTATTTTTGAAAAACACATATTAAAAAATTTATAAAAATAAGTTGTTTTGGGAAACGCCAAGTTATTTTCATATTTTAACAATTTTTTTCTTATTTTAATTTTTATTTATCAAAAATGAAAATGAAACAAAGATATTGTCTCATGTATATATGTACATACATAATATATATCTCATAAATTATGTGTGTAATATAACCGCAAAAATTACATAAATTATTAGTTTTGAATAGTTGATATTACAATTTTACCTTTAAGACAAATAAAAGTTTTATAAATAGTTCAAAAGTAAATTTTGTTGAATAATTTTGGAAATAAAAAGTGTTACACAGTTTTAATAGTGTTGAGATGACACTACCACCCACCAATTAGTATACTAATTGGTGTATATAGTATTATTCATTCAATATTATAAGGCTAATGCTATAGATATATAATTGTATATAGAATAATGTAGCCATTTATATCATTTCATTAAAAAAAAAAAACATCATTATGATTATTAATTACAAAATTTATTGTCCTGTATGATTTTCTATATATATATATATATTTATTTTGTTTGGCAACAACTAAAAAGGTTATTTTTTTAACTTTTTGTTTGTCATTTTTTCTGTATTATTATTATTTTTTATCATCATTTTTTTGAACTATATATATATATATATATTTTGTTTCTAGTAATATATTTATATTTTTAAATTTGTATCAACATTTTTACTTTGCTTGTCTAGTTTAGAAAGATTTTTTTTTTTTTTTTGAAAAATATTTAAAAAAAGGGCACACTAAAGATTATTTTTAAGCCTTTTTTTGGTCAGTAGACTTTTTATTTATTTATTATTTCAAGTTTTCAGGTCCGACTAATTTAGGGGTGCTTTGGGATATTTTAAATAAGTGTATTTTTTAACTTTTTATGAAATATGAGTTGGGTATGGGTTGTGTTTGAAGTGATGTAGTAGAGAGGTAATATGAGTTAAATAAGATAGTGACTTTTTAACTTTTTGACTTTTTTAATATATGCCAAACAAGGCCTTAGTATACACTAAAAAATTAAGGTTTTAGAGACCAAAATTTAGGGGCAAAATTATTTTTTAGGGATCAAATATTTTTGTTTCGAAAAGTATTGTCATTATATTTTTAGCAACGAAAATTGGACATTAGTGGTGAATTATTATCATTTTGGGACCAAATATTTTGTCTTAAAAAATAAACTATTTTGAGACTAAATTATTTTGTCCCTAAAAGTCTATTTATTAGTGACATTTTCAAAATTCGCTAAAAGTCTTGTTTTTGACTTTTCGAGATGACCTTTTAGCCATTATCCTCACAACAATAGAAATTGGTCCCTAAATATCTTTTGCAACAAAAATTTCACTTTTAGAGACATAAAAATTTGAATTTTAAAACTCTTACATATTGTAGTAAAAATATAAAAATGCAAATTTGTTATAAAAAAATAGAAAAAATTCATTAAATTAAAATGATTGTATAAAAATTACTAAAAAAATAATTACCAAATATTTAAGATAACGGGTGATGGCTACCGTTCACCAATAACATATGAACAGACAAAAAGTTATAAGGGAATTGTCTCTATGCCATCCGAAAACCATGGTCCCCTCACCTACATCTTTTCTCTCTCTCTCTCTCTCTCTCTCTACCATACTACATCACAACACAACCACTTTAATTCAAAGATAAGGTTGTGAAAATGAAAGATGTGAGTGGTTCCCACCCAAAAAGACAAAAAAAAAAAAAAAAAGGAAAAAAAATTAAATAAAGAAGAATGGGATTAGTGTAGCTTGAATGTAGATGAGCCATATCAAGATGTCTTCATTTATTATATAAATTGGAATTCATATTGGTTATGCTTTTGTTTTTGGTTTTATTTTACAAAAAACATATTCGGTGAACTATTTTTCAGTTGATTATTTCTTAATTTTTAGGGTTCTTTCTAAAATTTTTCATTTTTCTCCACTCAATTTTTAAGAATATTAAAATGTTATTTTAAATTTTCTAAGATTTTTCAACAACAATAAAATCAATAGGTGTTTTTGAAATTTTTATTATTTTTAATTTTAAAAATACAAAAACGAAATTGAAGGCAACATAACCAAAGAGTTTTATTTCAAATAATGATAGGATGAGCGTAGCTTGAAGCATTGAAAAGCTAATATTTTGTGCTTGAAACTTCAACAACAAAAGCTATAAGTGAGGGTCAACGTGAACTGCAAACAATTCAGATTCTATTCAAGAAATCTTAAGTTTTAATACTAATCAATAATTCTTGGTAACTCGAATTTTTGTGGCCAAAATAACTCAAATGTCTCAAAACGACGTCGTTTTGATACATTCGAGTCATTCAGGCTATACAAATTCAAACTATCTTTTTCAATACTAATATCTTATTTTACTTTATATGTAACAATTGATTGTATATATTCTAAGTTTGCACTCTTAAATGGGTTCAAAGGGCCTCACTAAGATCGGTTATCAAATGTATATATAAAGCAAGTGTAACAGCACTGTTGAATTCAGAATTATGAATTGGCCATACAACAAGAATCTAATTACAAGTCTAGGAAAATGCTTGTATTTATAAATGTTCACATGTAAGTCTAATGTTACATAAATTATGCACAAATTTTTGACAGAGTAATGAGGTTAATTAGATTCAATTAGCAAAATAAATATTAGTTTAAACATGCTATTATTACATCATTTGGTTTATATATATATATATATATTTGAGTACATTAGATTAGAGACTGAAGCTTAACTTTTAATGGAAATCATGAATTAGAATTTTCACCTTAAAAAAAAATAAAGATGTTAGGGCTGGGCAAGTATCATTACAAGAATTCACACTTTTAGCAACAAAAAAATTGGTCGCTAAAAGTCAATTTTTGGTCGGCAAAAGTTATCCGCGACCAATTTTTTTGGTCGCTAGTTTGGTCGCCAATTGAGGGTCGCGGAAAGTAATTCGCGACCAAAATTTTCGTTGGTCGGCAAAAGTTGGATTTGCCGACTAAATTTTTGGTCACTAAATATTTAATTACCGCGACTAATTCATTTTGTCGCTAAAACACTTTGGTCGCGAAAAGTCACATTTTGCCGACCAAATTTCTTAGTCGCCAATTGACACATTTCGCGACCAAAAAGTTTGGTCGCCAATTGTGACATTTCGCGACCAAAAATTTTGGTCGCCAATTGTGACATTCTGCGACCAAAATTAGTTTGGTCGCCAATTGTTACTTTTCGCGACCAAAACTGTTGGTCGGCAAAAGTGAGTTTTCACGACCAACAAAATTTTTGGTCGGCAATACATGTATTTTTTGCGACCAAAACTCTTGGTCGGCAATTGTCATTTTTTGCCAAAAAAAATAATAAATTAGTCGCCAAAGCAGGAAAACAATACACCTGTAATTCCTAATAATTCATTCAATCCATAATAAACCTATAATTTGAAAGTATCATTCAAATTAACTGAATCATTAACATTCGACACAATACATAATTCATTAACATTCGACACAATACAACTATTCTAAGTTTTCATTCACAAGTCACATCCATCTAGCATAACAAATTGAAACAATACATAATTTAGATTTGACATCGAAAATTGCTTAATCCACTAAGTTGCCTTGATAGCCAATCAAAAAGATCCTTGCGCCCTTCCGTGCCAAGCTTTGCATCCATCAAAGCAGTAGTGATGTAAGGCACCTAATAAAGAAACAGAATTGAAAAATTTATCAGAGAAGCATGATAAATATATAAAATGTGCAAACCAACCCAAGGTTCAATTTATTAACATGCAGATCAATTATTAACTAAGTAGCCCTGTCCAATACATGCAGATCAATTAACATGTTCAATTTATTAACGTATAGATAGTTCAATACTAAGTAGCCCTAATCAACCCAAGGTTTCTTGGCTTGATTCTGCTAGTTGCCCACCCAAACCAAACTGACCCATACACGTCCCTGTTCCTTAGTGAACCAATTTGGAAACTGAAAATGTGCAAACTGCTAAATTGCATTTCGTTGTCATTTACTTCACAAAGTCCTACATGATAGCCTTTTATACATAATATGACTTACTCCTTCATTATTGGTAGTCCGTTTATGTACATACACTTGAAGAGCCTCCTCTGCTGACATGCCACTATAAACAAGGTAAGCAGATACCATCAAGCTTGTCCGACCTTGCCAATAGCATTGCGGGTTCAAATTCCATAACCACGCATTTTGGAATCAGGGCTTCAAATTAATTCTAACCCCAATCAATAATAACTGTATTTAATGTCCTACTCACTGCTTGAGTCAGAGCGTGCTTGCACAATAAGGATAGAATCCAGCAAGAGGACATCTTATGACAAATTGTCCTTAACAAAGAGAAATAGTCATGCCAACCAGGGCATGACCACTGACCCATTTAAAAGAATGTTGCAACCAAATTCAGCAAATTCTCAATATCTATTCATCTTAGGAATGGTTCCAAAAATTCAAACCTGTGACATTTCCTCCATTTGTCCATCTGGTATTTTCTTTTGTGCAAGCATATCTTATTCTTTTCTCTATAGATAATATTGCACACTGATTAGCAAAGAACCCAAATTGGAATAACACAAATAAAGAAATAATAACAGGTTTACATAACAAGGTTTAAATAAAGAAATAAACAAGTATATTCACAAAACAATGCGCTTGGTCTTAAAAGATGCAAGCTAAAAAAATAAAATAAAATAAAAGGCACTACCTCATGCTAATTCAACATAATGTGGTAATTACACACGTATCATATTGACTGCACCAGAAACATGATTCTACATTTTCACCTAAGTATCACCCAGATGATCTAGTAAAAAGCAAATTAGATATTGATATCAACTGTAAGTTAGATATTGAAACATGTCTCTCTGTCAATCTACATTTGTCAAACTGATCACAATTTGCTTACACCTTAAGAACTAAATCAAAGAAAAATAAAAATGTAGAGAGATTGTCAGTTGAACCTATTGGCTTTATCACACTACATGCATTTTAAATCCTAAATCAAGCATCTAATGTCAAATCCCACCATCCACCCTCTGCTCATCATTTTGTTTTTTATAACCTTCATTATCTTGGGGGATCAAGTGATGAAATAAGTTGGAATTTGCTCTTCCACTTGTAAGCCACATGCAAGATAAAATGCGGTTTTTTTTTATATCTGCATCATTGGATTAAAAAATTTCTCATCGCAACACTAAGTGGACAGATTCTATATAGGCCAACATATTGCTCTCACTGAAACACATAAATGCCCCAACTTTGGCACATGTATATCTTGCTCAACCTACATTTGTAAATTGTGACACAGTTTCACTCCATTGCCTACGGTGTTGCCTTAATAAATAAATCATATCAATTTTAACCATTTCATGTTGCACCACTTTAGAGATTTGGCCTTGGTAAAATGGGAGTTGTCTAACCAATACAAAAACTATTTGAGATATCAGTTGATGTGTCCTTGATTGAACTGCTATTGTTTTATAGGAAGTTGAATTGCCACAAATGATTCAAATTGACTGTTTATTTGTCATGAGAACACCAATGTTGGACCTTGTATGTATGTCAGGATCTCATGGTTTCTGTAATTTCTAAAGCTACTGAATTAATAGTAGCCAAATCAAATGAAATGTTGTATGGAATGGGGCTATTATTGGGCAACACCAAGTTCGAATCTCATTCAACTATATAAAGAAGAAAGAGACCACAGAGAAATTATAAAACTCACAATTTGTGGATTTAAAAGTAAATTTGCCCAATTCTTATTAAATGTTGAAACTACCTTCTCCTTGCGGCCTGTTTTGCAACTAATTTTTTTATTAACTAATTCACTACTGCTGATGAACTTCGACAAAATAAATAAATAAATAAAAATGGGTTTTCGGTCAATCATAATACATCAGAAGGGTCCCAAGCTTGAACAATGGGTCGGGTTTTGTGCGAATTTCTTATGTTAAACTCCACTTTATTAATATTCACTTCATACTTCAACTTAATCAACAGTTTAGAACTTCGAAAAGTCACCTTTTACCTCATCGCCAAGCGGCCCAGGACGAGCATAAACCTCGAAACAATCTTTACGTGCATAAAGATAGCCTGACTAGTTAGAACTTCAACAGAGGAAACTCAAGGATGGAGTAGTATTTCAGTTGGTACAATTCTAAAAGAAACATACTGTTTAGCGCACATTGATCTTCACCCAATCAGGGGGCCAATATCAACAACATGTGTCATCGGCCTAGCAAATGAAGACAGTTTAGAGTATTTTCAAAAGTCGGGAAGAACACCATGTAATGATGGGACAGAACTTCATTTGTTAATTTTGCTAGGAGCGTTAAAGAACACAAAATTGACTTTCTTTTGAGAGTAATGGTTGGCGATGTTTTGTCCCTAAATACCTCAATAAGAACAAAGGTTGTCATGCTCATCGATTTCCCGGGTTAAGCAAGGTAAATGACTTAACTACCCAAACTATCGGCCAGATGACTAAACAAAAGCCCACCATCATCTTTAAACACGGAGAATTACGCCGCCAAGCAGAATGAACATAAACAAATAAGAAAGCCCGCGTGTAGATCAAACATGCACAGGTACGACCTTTTACACTCCAGAATCGATAAAAGTTGAGATCTATATATATATATATATATAAAATATAAAATAAAAATAAAAAACCTTTTAAGGCTAATTGTTTTATATCACAGAAACCAGAAAGATCATTTATGAAGTCCTATGGTTTTATGCCTCTACACCAGATAACTGGAATTAGAGATTAAAAGATGAAGAGGGCACAAAGAAATAAGATTCATTCTTCATGGAGCATGACAAAATAAGAGAGAGAGAGAGAGAGAGAGAGAGAGAGAACTGCTGGTATGATCACAAAGCATGCCAAAAAGAAAATAAGAACTGCTGGTATGATCACAACCACTAATAAAACAAGAAGCAATTTGAGAATTTCATATGAAGCTCACTGGAGACAATGTCTACATTATACAACATGAGAAAAAAATTGCTTGTTCTACTACTGAATCAAATTGTATAATCACCTTTGATGATTATACTGAGTAGGGCTTCTGCTCTCACTTGTTATATATTAAGGTAATTGAATGCTAATTTGCTCTGTTCTAAAATAATTTTATACAAAATAAAAAATAAAAAAAATCATTGTTTCGAAGTGTTCATGCAAACTATAAATTTGTTTGTTTTTATTGCAGGCATGGTTCTTGGTCTTCTTTGGAGTAAGGAAGTAGAGATGGGTTTGTGGTTTCTCTCTGGTTGTGTCTTGTTGGTGTTTTGTTAACATTCCATGTCAGTTTGGTATAACATTCTATCTATAATAGTTTGGTATAACTAAAATCATGTCAGTTTTCTATTTAACATAATTAAAATGTGCATAATTGATATTAATTACATAACTATTTTTAGATTAACTACCTTTTTTTTAAAGGACCTGTTGAATTGTATCAAAGCATGCCCTTTAGAGACAAACCATGACCATCATATTTAGAAAACAGGTGGACCAACCGTAGGAGAGGTTGATGTACACTACTTATTAGGATTTCAGCCATAATGTATTCACAAAGTAAAAAAGGAAAATTAAATTATTTAAGGAGAGACCTAAATTTAAATGAAGGGACCAAAAAATCCTCACAAAAATCTAGAACATAAAAGAAAGATGACAAAAAAACTAGTGTTTGTCAGATATATTCCATCGAATAGAAGGACAAACTTTTACGTAGTGACAAAATTTATCTTACCAAGTATAGAAAGGAGGGCATTAACAGACAATGAAGAAATGCCCTACATTAGCACAACTCTCGCTAGTTCAAATGAAAAAAGACAATTGCAGGGTCAGTATACACATGCAAGCAACAGTAGCTTACAAGGCAAACCCACACTATATTTGACATCTAAATATGCCCTTATAACTTCTGATTAGACAGATCCTTTCCCACTAGGTATTTGTGTTTTCCCGACCATGGACTTGAAAGATTTCTTGAGATACGTCTGCATTGAAAGACCAGGGCTTTTGTTTATAGAGGAAAATTACAGGACAAGTACAAAATTTTCACAAATCAGCGGTTTGCATAAGCATCTTGCTATAGCATACTCTAAAATTGAGGTGAATCCTCTCTTTCCTAGTCTTTGGACATTCAATAATGAGGAATAATTGGTAATAATAGCATAGACATTCTTCTTAATCCTTCAAATTAGCTGCACAACTCAGCCACTTAATTCCTATTCATTACCCTTTCATTTGAAAAATAGTAACATTAAGTATCACATGCAAGTTCTAAATTGTAAAAAAATATTGCTATATTTGAATCCACAACAATTATTTGTACCCTGCAACTTTTAATCATGCTCTCAGCACCTAATGCATAATTCCTCCATCAAGAAACTTGACAACTCTAATTAACAAAACCCATCTGGAATCTAATCCTAGGTAGCCTACATGTTTAACATGTTCTCCAAATCAAAGCCCTCTACCGTATAACCACCATATATAATTTTGAAATTTTTGAGACCTGCACAGGTACCTGTCTTAAATCACTTACATCTAGGGCACATATCGTATATTACTTAATCTTCACATAGTTCATTCAAGGACATCAATTGAAGTCAGTAAACTAAAATATACAATCTTACTTCATTTTCAACACTTAAAGGCTCAGGGAGGGCTGCAACCGCAAGTTGGAGCTCACCACTTTGACTCTTTTGCCTTTCATATTCCAGAAGTGCCTGTACAAGCAGAAAAGAATCAGGGAACAATAGGCTCCTTGCAATGACCTAAAGGTAGCGTTCCAAATGATCAAGCCAACAGTATAAAAAGCTAGAGCAACTAATGAGATAGAAAATGCTACAAATTGCTCAATCAAACAACAGCAGGATTAAAAAAGACGTAGCAAGAAATATCTATGTATGTTGCCCATTCAAGACACATGACATACATCATAGTGTACACCAAATGGTCACTTTAAGAGACAATCAAGAGTCATTTTTGAAAATGGATCATTGTAGCAATCTTGTAAATAATAGCATTGCAGCAAATCACCAGAACAATGGCGCATGATGTGCTTTCCAAACAATGATGTGCTTTACCAAGAGGTCAAATACCATGCCAGAAAAATTGGAGGAACAAAAAAATGAATTTAATCTCTCACGTAGTCTCCTAAGCCTTCCCTATGACATAGAAGAGCAATTATGAAGAATTTGATGAACCTAGTCTCACAGAAAAAGGGGTTTTCTTCAATCCATGTCAATCAAATTAATTACATGAGGCAAAAACTACAGGTTTAGCAAATTCAAGGTGAAGAAACTCTTGAGAGGCAAAAATCTGAAAAGTTGAAAATTATAGTTAGGGTTTGAAATTGGGGGAACGAGAGCGAGAGAGAGAGAGAAAGAGAGAGCGTGTTTACCTGATGCAAGAGGTCTGAAATCGAGAGGATTAGCAATGGTAGAGTGTAGGCGGCTCCACGCACTGCTACCTGGTTTGGTCAGTTCGCCGCCGACCTCAGTTCGCCGACCTCTGCCTTGGTCGGGCCTTCGATTCGCTTGGCCGACGACCTCACTTGGGGAAATAAGGACGCCACTACCGGCGTGAGACATTTTTGGTGGTGGTGGTTTTGAATGGTGGTCTAGGGTTTGTGATTGTGTGAATAATAGAGAGAAACAGAAACAGATGGAGAGAGTGAGAGAAACAGGGATACATTGTGAGCATATTTTGATATATTTGTTTGTTTGTTTGAGAGAAACAGATGAGAGAGTAGCATCAGGAAAATGTGTGAGCTAACAGATTGCTAAAGAATCAAAATTTTAATTCCCGCCCCAAGTTTCAAATTTCCCTCACAAATTGTTAGCGACCAAAATATCAAATTAGTCGCAGAAAAGGAACCCTTTGCCGACAAATTTTTTTAGTCGCCAAATCTCAATTAAGGGTGACTAAAATATTAGTCGCTAAAAGTAGTAATTTGGCGACTAATTTTTTTTGGTTGTTGAAAATAAGTTTTTCGCGACCAAATTTTTGGTCGTCAAAAAATATGTGACCTTCCGCGACCAAATTTGTAGTTGGTCGGCAAAAATATACCACTTTCTGCGACCAACTCATTTTTTGGTCGCCAAAATATAACCTTCTGCGACTAATAATATTTGGTCGCCAAAAATAATGATTATTCGCGACTAATTAATATTTGGTCGCCAAATGTCATTTTTTTGCGACCAAAATTTTTTTGGTCGGCCAAAATGGTCGGCAATTGTGTAAATTCTTGTAGTGTATTTATTTGATCTGTCAAAATCGAATACTGAATCAATCCACCACAGAATGGATGGTTTCGAGTATGCGAATGCGGTTGCATTTTTCCTAATCTGTCTAAGTTCTGAAGGATGGCGGATGAGAGGTCACTCGACCTAATCAGATCTACCAACATCCTTAAGAAAATGATGTTATGCTTTTATGATCTATGTTTTTTTTAAAACAAAATTTTTTTTTTTATAGTAATTATAAGAAATATGAAAGTAAAACCTTTATTTTTCTTATAAAAAATGAAGAATAAAAAATTTTGATCCCAAAAAAATAAAAAATTACCAAAAAAGTAGTTCAAAAATAGCCCAAAATAGTAAAGTCTCCCAAACAGATCCTCATCCACTTGCCAACCTATACAATCTCTGCATCTGCTAACTAAACGAACATATGTAAATTGATTTGTTCAAATCTACTCAAGTTCGAAAAAATGACAAATAAGAGTTTACCTAACTCAATCTATAAGCATTCCTAAAAAGTGTAAGAGGGAAATAAGAGAAGCTAAAATAGATTGAGGAGAATTATGATCTTGGGATAGGGTTAAATGATGCCTTAAAAATATTATAATTAGCGGAGAAAATGAGATTTACATTTTGATGATAGGTTATAGAGAAACAAGAAGGTAACATAGTAGGGAAGCATGACATTTAGTGATGAGTGATTAGTGCGGCGGTACTCAAATCCACCTATTAATTTTGAGAAAGAGAGAGGGGGAGACTCAATTAAATGGTTTTAAAGATTTGTACCAAACCGTCTTCAAGATTTCTATTTGTTGGCACTTGGGTTCTGTCACCTAATCCGTGGTCCCCAATAGTTTAGTCATCAAGTGTGGGTGGTCTCCAGTACACTAGTTACATCTACCCCTCTTTAGTGTAGGAACCAATTGGTCTCCCAAAATTGAAATTTTTTTGAACATTTCACTGCTCATTGTTAAAAATGCAATATCAAATTTATAATTGTTATGTATGTCAAATTAAAAAAAAAAAAAAGAAGAAAGAATTATAAATTCATCTTTAACTATTTTTTATTTTGAAATAAAAATATATGAACCATCTCTTTCATAACTATTTGTGATGTAACGATGATAATTCAAATTCGCGTGTCTAAAATATTATTTTTTTTAACAAGGTTGCTTGTATAAATACTAGTTTGCCGCATTGAGGCTATTGCTTTGCTTCATTTTGTCCATATAATTGGCTCAGACGCTTTTTTTTTTTTTTTAAAAATGTGTTGAGTTAACACAAATAATATTATTAAATTACTAAATTTTATATTAAATTTGATACAATGTTAAATATATTTTTTTTTGGCTTATGTTTTTTTGACAAATTGCATGACCTTAGCAGCCCACTTGAAGGAATTGGGGGCAAAAGTCTGTGTGTGGGGTCTACCTCACACCATTTTGTGGCCCATTTGTAGAAACTCTTACTAGAAATGGACATCTTAGCAATTATCAAGTTCCTCCAAAGGATAACTGAGACCTTCTGTTAGACATGATCTTTTTTTTATTGATTCATATGAAAGATAAATAACGAGAGTTCAGAACAGACTTAAAAAAACAAACAACCCACAGGAGCTTAGTCTCTCTCAGAGCTAGCAGCCACCATGTCTGCTACTAGTGCAGAGTGAAGAACATTGGGTGGCTCATCTAAGAAGACAAAGTGCTCAGTTTGGCTGACTCCTATATTGGCGAGAGCATCAGCGCATGTGTTGGCTTCTCTTGGGATGTAAGAAATTCTGCATTTGCATCTTCTCAGGAGGAAATTGGCATCCTCAATCAAGGCTCTGTAAGGGCAAGAGCTGGCAGCACCATCTGAGATCAGCTGCCTTGCTTCTTGGGAGTCTGCTTCAAGCTCAATATTAGCCAACCTGTAGACACCCCATTTTTGACCAACCTTAAGACTCAGACGTCACCGATTGAGTGCTCGGTGATGTTGCATATTGTGCTCGTTCAGAAGTCTCAGAGTCGTGGCCGTGCGCCCTGCCTCCGGACTTCCGAACCCTCTTCTGTGCCTTACCTCGGTTTGCGAACCAGACTAGATTTTCTCTGTTTTCTTTCCTGAGGGGAGGGAGAGGTCCCATAGACTATCTCTCAGTGGCCGTGGGCTACATTTCGTGCCCGTAGGCCATTTTGCCCATTTCGGAGCCCGGTTCCCGATTTTCGGAGTCGTCAGGCCGTGTGCCTCGGTTCGGGACCGTCTAACCATCTCCGATTCCTCCGATTTTTCGCATGCATCTTATTTACTCCCTTTCGAGGGACACTGGGGTTTTAGATACCCACTTTGTGGTTGAACACCACTCCCGGTACCCAACAGTCAGTTTTCGGGGTCCCAAACTGCGCGTTTCGGCCCCCGAACCTTCATTTCGCATCGGTTTGCGTTCATTTTTGGGGGAGGCCTTATTTTCATAGTTAGGAAGCTTGTAGGAGGGTGGGAGGCAAGCAATTGTTTTGACAACCAACTTTTTGTTTGGTCAAAAGTGGTTCAGCATGAATCCGGGAAGAGGAAAAGTATGCGCGGCTTCACCGAAATGGGCGTAAATCTTTGCACAAGAGGAATTAAAGTATGAGGCCACCATCGTTGGAAATATTACTCCCGGGGCTTCATTTTTCACTCAAGAATCTCCTAAATTCAATTCCGGACGGAGGAGATATGGTTGATTGAAGTAAGGCATCACTTCGGTTGAACCGAAATCTGCGCGGCTTCACGGAAACTGGCATAACTTTTTCTACAGGAGGAATTTTGATGCAAGGTTTGCGCCATTGGAAAGATAACTTCAGGGGCTTCAAGTTGGACACTTGAATGGCCACATTTGGTCTTCCCTAGCACCCACCGACCAGTTTTCTTCCCGACAGCTCCTGAAAAGTAGCTGGCCGGCCAGAAAATCTAGCTGGCCGGCCACCCCTTTTGTGAAATGACCTTTTTGCCCCTGTAAGCTGGCCGGCCATTTTCCTCTCCCTCAGTGTATTCCAGCGGTGCCAGCTGGTTGCTAATTGGACCATCCTCCATACACGTGTATGGAGGATTAGAGAGGTCCCTTAGATATTTTTCATGCCTCTCCTCTATAAAGGAGAGGCTTGGCTTCTTGGCTTAAGGTTAGACATTTGTTAGACACATTTGAGAGAGAGCTATACCTTCCACCTCCCATTTCTCTCCATTTCCAAGCTCCAAAGTCATTTTTCTTCAAGTTTGGTGCCATTTCTTCATCACTATCAAGCATCCCCATCACCACTCTATTTCCAGAAGCAAGGAGAGGTTCTCAGAGGCTTAGAAGCAACATTCCTCAAGCCAAGAGGTAGAAAAGAAAAGGTCTACAAGGGTAAGTCCCCATTTCCCTCTTTTGTAGCATTTTCTTGCTTCATTTCTTAAGCCTATTTTCTCACTGTTTTAGGCTCCGACCCTAACTGAAAGGGTCACTCTTTTGAGCTTATCTTCATGTTTTTTTAAGGGCTCAACCCTGTTTGAGCCGTCCATTTGGCACTTGCTTCAAAATCATCTTATATGCCATTTTTTTGCATGAAATTTATATCCTATTAGTGATCTGTTTTCGAGCATAATGTAAACTGTAAGTGGACCTATTTTGAGCCCCTCTTCAACATTGAAGAAGGGCTCAATCCTTTTTGGGTCCTCTATCTTGCACTTACTTCATAATCTCTCCTATTTACCGTAAATTTGCATGATTTGTTTGGCCTATATGTAAATTGTTTTGGAGTTTGTTATGAACTGTGAGTAAGCTTATTTTGTATCTCTCTACAACATTTTAGAAGGGATCAATCTTGTTTGGGGTCTCCATGTAGTACCTACCATTCTACCCCTCTTTGGCCCTCATTTTTACATGCTCTTTTAGGCTTATCTAGCCTCTATTTTCGGCCATCATCAGAACTGGAATGAGTCATATTTTGACCCTCTGGACATATTTCATTAAGGGTCTTTTCTTTTTGGATGAATGTTTGGCCTACTTCATGTTATATCCTCTTGTGGCCTCAATCTTGCATGGCATTTTTAGCATATTTCATACTGATTTGGGGGATGTCATCTACTGTAAATGTGCATATTTTTAGTCCCTCTTCAGTGTTGTAGAAAGGTATTTTTCCATTTGGGCATTGCATATATCACTTACTTCAATACCCCTCTTGGGGAGCCATTTTTGCATTCTTGCTTAATCCTATGTGTGCTTGCTGTTTAGCCCTTTTTATGACTGAAAAATGCTTGTCTTGGGGCTACCTTACTACTGAATTTTCATTCCATGTCTATATTGTGCATGTTTGGTATAGCTATAGGCCATTTCGGGTGCCTAAATTCATGTTTCGGGGCCATTTCATGCATCGGGTGTACTTTCATTTAAGGCTGTTTTCCCCCACATTTCAATGCCAAAATTCATTTGCATGTTTGCAGATCATTTCCATGCCAATTCATGCCTTAGGGCCATCGCCTCGGTTTGCGCGCCCGTGTGCACGCATTTCGAGGCACTTCATTTTCATCCATCGGCCTCCTATGTGAGTGTGGTTGAGGCTCTCTCATGTTGTTGTAAGCCTATATCGCATCGCATATCTCATTTTAGTCCTGTTGCATTCCGTATACCATTTTCTCGACATCTCATTTTAGTCTCATTGTATATCATATTTCAGGTCGTTTCATGCCTTTATGTCATTGCCTCGGTTTGCGTGCCCGTGTGCACGTATTTCGAGGCACTTCTTTTTTTTATCCGACAGCCTCTTATGTGAGTGTGGCTGAGGCTCTCTCATGTTAGTATAAGTCCAATTTGCATTTGGAGTCCCATTTCATGCTTTAGTACCATTGCCTCGGTTATGCGTGCACGATTTCGAGGCATCTCATTTTCATCCATCACCTCTTATGTGAGTGTGGTGAGGTCCACTCATGTTAGTGTAAGTCCATTTTGCATTCCAGTATGCCATTCATCTCATTTTCATCTATCGGCCTCTTATGTGAGTGTGGTGAGGCTCTCTCATGTTAGTGTAAGCCCATATTGCATTCTCAGATGTCATTTTAGTATCATTGCATTCCGTATGCCATTGTCTCGGTTATGCGTGCAGTGTGCACGATTTCGAGGCACTTCACTTTTATCCACGGCCTCTTATGTGAGTGTACGAGGCTCTCTATTTTAGTGTAAGTCCAATTGCATGCGTATGCCATTTTATGCCTTAGGATCATTTCGCTTTATCTGCAGCAGCACGATTTCGAGACTTTTTGCGTGCCGTGTGTGTGCCATTTTGATTTATCTCATTTTCATAGCATTGTGTATGTTAGGATTGTATCTTAGTTGCATTTCATACATATCATGCATATTGCATTGTGTTAAGGATAGGAGTTAGCTTTGCACGGAAACGAGTGCGTTGCATGTACTGAGCAGGTGAATCGGTCTCAATTCCCCATACCCGACACTCTGATTATCCATGATGGAGTTAGGTCTAGTTATATTTCCATGTGCATTCATTCTATATTGAATTGTGCAATTCGGTTCTCGGCCATCATGCATCGATATCGTGATTGGTGTACGAGGATCGAGGCATGCATATATTTGTGAAATACATTGCTATGCCCCTTTCTGCTCTCTCTGTCAGACAAAATCAAGAATCGTGATCTTCCGAGGCTTGGCACGATTTCGAGGAACATTGCAAACAGAGGCTTGGCACGATTTTGAAAGGCGCCTCAAAGATACATCATTCACGGAAGTAAAGGCGTACTGCTTGCATGCGGTTACGCTTTTCTTAGTTAATTTGTTAATTAATTAGGAATCAGATATTATTAGGACTATATATTTGATTTGTATTATTATTTTATTTCGGACTGTATATTTATTCGGACCCTCTGTGCGAGGGCATAATTGTAATAAGTGTGGGTGAGTGTGATGTATGTCTTCCAACCCCACGTCTTTCTCCCCTTTTATTTACCCGCTTATGATGGTTAGATATAGGGCATGTTTCAATTAGCATATAGTATGATAGCATGTTTGCATCATTCATCTGTTTTGCACGCACCGGGCTCGGCGCATCATACAAACTGCATTTGTATTTCAATTCCGAATTGAGTACGTGATAATTGTAGCATTTCATATGCCATGTTTAGAATAGCCGAGCCTGCTATAGTTTGCATCTTTGCATGTGTTGTATTAGGCATTTCTGTATATTTAGGATCATGCACGATCTCTAATCGGTTTTCTGTTTTGGCTTGGAGTACTCGGTGAGTTTTATGCTTTAGCATCCTTGCATGCGTGTGAGTGCTGCCATAAATAGCATGCTTACCATGAGGCTAAATGCTTACGTGATATATCTGCCTTGAATGCCTGTGGGTGGAGGTTGAGTTATCT
This sequence comes from Camellia lanceoleosa, assembly GCA_025200525.1. Lineage (NCBI taxonomy): Eukaryota > Viridiplantae > Streptophyta > Magnoliopsida > Ericales > Theaceae > Camellia > Camellia lanceoleosa. The sequence continues at coordinate 7,074,319 of CM045759.1, read as the reverse complement.
GAATTGGGACAATTCATCAAATGTTTGTTTTAAGCCCACTAGATGGTGGCAAAATCAAGTTTTTCTAAGCCCATCCGAGGGTGGCAAATCCGCGTCTTAGCCTACTTGTGGGTAGCACCATCAAACCATTTTTTTTAAACAAACAAACATGAAATGTTTTGTTCCAATTCAGGCGACTCAGTCTATACTTGTTTGCTGCGAGCATCACATAGTAACCTAGGCTAATAACCGGAATAAGAACGCACAATGTTTTCAAAATAAGATATCATGGTTAGTAGAGGCCGGTCTTTGACCGGGCGAGCGGGGGTGCTCACGAAGTGACCTTCCCCAATCGTACCCAAGTTCCCGAGCCGAGGCAACTTTGGTGATGACGGACACGTGGCCTTTGGCACCGAGTCAGGGTTTCCTAAATTTCCCAAAAATAAAATATTTAGGTGGCGACTCTGTATCTGGCAAAGCAGTCCATGTTTGGCACTTCTTTTCTAAAAATCTGTTTTTCTCAAAACGATTTGCCAGATTTGGACTCTTTGGTTCAAGATTAAGAACCGTGACATTTGAGTCCTTCGAACTGTAGTGACCCAATATCGAACCAGAACGGGGGGGACTCGCACTCCTCGCCCGGGATGCGTTCGGGGACGTCTACAGTTTCTGGCGACTCTGCTGGGGATTTAGAGAACTTGACTCGAACTCGTGATATCTGGTTTTGACTAGATTTGTGTGTTTCTTTGCATTGCATTTGCATTGGTGCGCCTAGGACACCGTGTTTGCCATCTGCTATTCCTGAGCGGTTTGCCGGAGGCTTGTCTTGTCAAGGCATGTCCATAAGGCTGACCGGTTACGGGCTCTGCCAGTATGGGAACACAAACCCCGGTTTTACCGGGGCACCCTTTTTGACCATTCGACCTAGTGCATATTCGGATCTATAGTGACCATTCCAAACTAGGACAGGTTGCTTACCCGTTTAAAGGTTGTTTAAAGTCGCTGCGTGCGTAGTGAACCCTAGCTCCTGACAAAATAGGACAGGGAAACCCTACCTCAACATAGGGGTGTTTGGCTCTCACTTATCTGTTATGTTCTTTTAGAGTGCGTCTCTACAGGAATGCATGTATCAGTTCGCAAGTTTGGGCATCGGGCCTGTGGGCACCAGTATCGGTATTTTAGGAATTAGTTATCTGCGGGTATCAGATTCAGTTTTGAGGCAGAATTTGAGGCAGAATTCAGTAGAGGGCACAGTGGCCATCCCGCTAGGCTCAGATTCTGCTTTTGGTAAACATCGTCGAGATGTTTGCATGTTTTCTCTTTTGCTAGGTAGTCTTGGAACCATAGCTTCAGAAGGCTCCGATATCCCTCGGGTACCTTGGACTAGTGCTGATAGACTTTGCTAGGTTAGAAATTTAATTCAAGGGCAACCAGTGTTCTTTGGCTAAGGCAAGGCAAAGGAGGGCCAGACAGGGTTCATTTGTTCATCTGATCCGACAGTCACCAGTCACATCATCAGCAGACCCGTGATGGCACAGGGTTCGGAAGAATTTGTGGCCATGATAGCAGCGCTAAATCAGGGAACTGCAATGCAGGATAAGACTAGCGCTGAAACGCAATGCCCATCTGGGGCATCTGCTCAAATATCCGCCAGGACCCCAAATTTAACTTTGACCCATACGCGGTGAAGATTTGTAGGGTCCAGATCCCCAAGAAAGGTTGACTCAAGCTCGAGTTTCCACACCCCTGGTGCAGCCTACTGAGAGGCTTCGTCCCTCTGATGTCAATGAATTCAGTTCGACTGCAGTGAAAATTGCAAACCTTGAGAAGCAATTCAAAAAGGGCACAGGGCCTTAGCCGTATTCACGACATCGAGGATGGGTCCATCGAGGTTGCCATAAGACTCCCAGTCGAGAGTACCAATCTTTGGCGGTAGCTTGTTTCCAAACCTACTAAAGCCAACACAGTCGCCATACCCGACCCTTTTGCCAAGGCCACCTACAAATAGCAATGACCCGAGCTCGGGGTAGATTTTTCCTCCATATGAGCCTAACCAAGCATTCAAAGTCCCGAGGAAGAGGGCATCTCAAACCCTTAATCCTCAACCTTTGCCAAATCCACGCCTACCAAACATAACCCAAGCAAATCGTGTATATCATCAGCAGCGGCCATGGCACCGATGGTTGCTACCGCCTTCGTCATGAGATCCAGAATCTCATTGACAACCGGACAATAGTTCCACCTCAAAACCCCAAGGACCAAGTACCTCATCCACATCTCAACCTCAGCCATACACTTCCACCCAACTACAACCCCAGCATATACCCCCCGACCCATATACCCAAGCCCGAGATGTTTATCCCAGAAAGCATGGCCTTAAGCACCATAGATGCACTTGAACCCCAATCATCTCAAACCCGTGAACCCACTACTTCTGAACTGGGGAGCATGATTGAAGATCTTCAGAGAACAGTGGCAGATTTAACCTTCGAAGTTTTGGCTCCATCATCAACCACATCGCCTACCAGGGAGTTCATGTCAAAACGCTCCCTAATCTTGGAACGGGCTACATTTGAGGAATGTCAATCCCTTGGCAAAGTGGAGGCAAGTGGAAAGAACAAGGTAGGGGCGGGCATGGATCCCTATGAACATCTTATGTTTGCTGTTGAGGCTTTGAAAGCTGAGGGACTGAACAAAGAACAAGTCCTCGCAGTTGTTGCAAAAATTGTGGATGACACTTTCGCTACTCAAGTCAGGGGTAGTCTGAATCAAGGGGCAAACCAGGAGAAGGGCTGTCATACCAGATACGATCCTGTTAGCTCTAATCCTCCACTCAGGAGAGATCAGCAAACCAGGCCAGCACCTACCAATCCCTTTGCGGGTGCGCCCAGCAAAAATCCACAAGCCTTGAAGTACCAACCCCGAGGTCAAAGGGTCTTCCATGCCCTCCACATGCCTTTGTCCAAAGCTTTCCAAATCCTTGTTGGACAGGGCCATCTCAAACACCTTGAGCCTCGGCCTCTCCTGAACCCTCTTCCGGCTACACATGATGCTACCCAAGATCGCTGCAGACTATCAAGAAACCGGCCATATTATCGATCGCCTGGCGTCTTCACCATGAAGTACAGGATCTGTTTGACAATGGAGTTGTCCTCCCGCCAAGCTCTGCAAAGTCTATTGGCACTGGATCGGTGAACTTGGGGGATAATGCAATGTGATTAGGGGGATAAACCAGCTGCGGGTGGCGTTCGATTAACTCTAGACGTGGGAATGATACGCATTGTTTTGAGTAATGTACAAGTGCTGTTAATTTTGCATTTTGACTTGGGTATTGGGTCAGTCTTTTGTTTTGTTTTGAGTTTGTCTTTTTGTTTTGAGTCAGTCTCTTTTGTTTTAGGTCTGTCTTGTTGTATCGAGTCAGTCCTGTTGTATAGGAGTCGGGTGATTCCGGGGGTGTTACCTCGGGCGTCACCATTTTGTTTTGCGTTTGTCTTTTTGTTTTGTTTTGAGTCTGTTTCTGCCAGGAAGCCAGTTATGCCAACAGATTTTGAATGAAACAACAGTGATTTCCACGCTCTCGCATTTGCTTCTGCCGTGTGCTAGTTGTGCCGGGATTTGAATGAAATGGCAGTGCATTCCACCTACTCTCTTGTGCCTTGAAGTCATTGCATCGACCTAAGTTTTTCAAAACCTTTTGAACACTGCGGTGAAAACAAAGAGGAAGGAATTCCTCGGGATTTGCAAAAATTTGATCAATTGAGAGAAAGAGAGGTGTGCTAAGCCCTTAATGATTGAAATTATGCTTGTTAGTGTGAGTACTAAGAAGGACCCTAGCTTGATCCAGATTGGTCCTCAAGATCTTTTTCACAGCGATGACGCTTTGTCGCTTAAAAACTTTCAAAAAATGTTTTGCGCGGTCCTGCGAAGACATGTGTGGAATCGTTCTTGAGATTGTGTAGCTTAGGATCGCTCTCGGCCTCGAGACTCAACCCTTTTGCTTCCAAACCTTGAACTTGAATTCAGAAGGTTCAACGGTCAACTACGATGTGAGGCCTATGTGGCCAGATTTGAAGCAGCCCTCGAACAAGGGGCCAAGAAAGTCGGATCAAGAAGATCAGAAGATCAGAAGAAGCTTGCAAAGCTAAAACAGAAGCACCCCTCGAACTAGGGGCAAAAATATCCGATGTGCTCGAAGAGCCAAAGGTGGATCTTTCTGCTAATCAATACAACAGCCACTCTCTTGGGTACAGAGGGCTCCAATCTCAAAACCATTTGGAATGGACTTGTTACACTTTTACCCTTCGAGGCTCATTTGGGCGAAAACCGGAAGGCGACCGTGCAAAAGTTAGAGCGAAGAAAAGAATGAAAAAAAGAAAAAAGAGAAAAAATGCAAAGAATGAAAAAGAAAAAAAAAACAAAAAAAGAAAAAAAAAAGAAAAAAAGAAATGAAAATGAAAAGAAAAGAAAAACAAAGCTCGCAAGGTTGACAACCTGCAACAGGCGCCTTGGCAAAAGTTAGAGCATAAAAAGGAGAGGTTAAATACCCGAGTGTACCTTAACCCCGAACTACGTAAGGCTTGATTCCCATCTTTGGGATACGTAGGCAACTTCATTCTGAAGTCCAGCCATAGACACTTCCAAATCAAGTGTGTCCATGTAATGGTTTTGACCATCCTTGCCTCCTCTGTATCTGAGAGTTCGATTGCAATCATCGCCCGAGGATCTACAATCTTAATGCGGTGCCTTTCAAACAAGGGGCAACTTTCCGTTTGCCATTCAATGCTTATGCGGTGCCTTTCAAACAAGGGGCAACTTTCCGTTGCCATTCAATGCGCCGTCTTGGTTGCTTCAAACAAGGGCAACTTTCCGTTGCCATGCAACTCTCTTCAAGCAGGCGTTTTCCCTTGGATCCGAGGTTGTGCATCTCAGGAGTAAGTTTCATGCTCGTTGAGCAAGTGGCCGTGTGCAAAAATAGTTTTTGAGAATTTTTACTGAGGTTGACTATTTTCTCGAAAATTGTTCCATCTTTTCCAAAACTGGACCATTTCTTGGACCCAAAAAGGAAAATTTTCAGTGCTCATAGCCTGACTTGCGTGATTTCAAATCAAAAATTGAACAAGCATGTTAATCTAACCCTCATGTTGGTCAAAATTGTTTTAGTAGAAAGCAAAGACAAAAATGGTCAAAACGATGAACTAGGGGCACAGTGGAGTCAGGTGTTCTGTCTTTTCCCCGTTATCAATGCATTTGCCAAGAAGGGCACTCTACATGCCAAGAAAAAGGGCACAATTGAAGCTAACAACAAAGTGCTGAAGGCTCTCTCACCCTCCAAGCAGCGAGGTATCAAGCCAAGTGCGAAGCACGAACAGGAATGGATCAAGATATTCCACTCCCTCATCTTGACAGATCTGATCACGTCCAAGCTCCCTGGCAGAGCATCATCAACCGGTGTCAGCTGCAGATTCGCTACACACTCATTTGTAGCACAACCCCTCTGTGGGAGGAATTCACTAGCTGCATGCAGAAGAAGAAGAATCTGGTAGAATACCAGGGGCAAAAGCCCACAACTTTCTGCTTATCCATCAACCACCCAGGGGAGGGATTGAAAAATGAGAGATTGAAGAATAGAGAGATGTGCGATGAGAAAAAAAGTGAGAAAAGGGCTTTTTCAGAAAACTAGAGATTGAGTGCCAAGTGATGTGAGAATCACAAGTGAGAAAGGGTAGGAAACACTACCGGTAAACAGGCTCCCTGTGCGTCACGAGTGTCGTGTCTTTTCGTTTGTCTCATTTCATCCCAGCGTGTCTCGTTGTGTTTAGGTCGTTTACCTTTTGTTTTTACGTGTTGAGTTGTTTTGGTAGTGGTTGTAGGCTTAATACGGTTGAGAATCCTTTTCTCATTTTCAAAAAAAATAAAATCGTTTTGTGCTATGAGTCGTCCGTTCTCCACATTTGTGCAAAAGTAATTTGTTCTTCGAAAATCGCAGGTTCAACCTGGTCATATGAGAACGGAAACCGGGACCTATCTAAAGCTATGAGTTTCGGTCGCAAAGCAAAAGCAAAAGGAAAATATCGGCATCCGAGTTTGTTCCAACTTCAGTAAGTTCCGAGACTATATTCCGTGTGTACCTCTTCAAGTCTTGCCAATGCTCTAAAGTATGAGTGTGCCTCTACCTCAAGCTTGAGATCAAGTCTACTTCAAGCCAGAATGGCGATCAGAAATGCTCTCTCTGAATACCGGCCCGGGATGCATCTTGGCCGTGTTTGCGATGAGTTCCTAGGAGACCAAGCTGCGACGGTGGAAATTAGAGTTCGAATGGTCATGTTGCCTAGAACGCATAAAGGTTGATTTCGAGACTAAAGTCTGGTTTAAATACTCGAGGCGTGCCCTCGGCTTGAAATCAGATGGAAGCCCCATAGGTTGAGATAGCGTGTATGCATCTCAATTCGGATCTTGAACCAACCTAGTCTGTCACCCGTTGGAGAATAGGGAAAGTTGTAAGTATGATCAGAAGACAAGCGGCGTAGTGGCTCCTATATGCAGATATTGTTACTTGTTAGCATTCCAAAGCCTTTGTACTGTGAGTTCAAGGTAAAGTGTTCGAAGAGCACGAGGGGAGATCCCCATCAGAGTAGAGCGGCTTACCGCCACTCACCTCATGAGGTGCTTTCTAAAGCGCCGCTTTGTCCATTTATTGCTTTCCTTAAGCATCATGCATTGTAATGCATTGTACCTGTTAAGTTTCTTTCTCAGTCATGCACGATATTGTATGTACGGTTCATTCAAAGAAGTTCCGTTTGAGATCATTCACTTAGTGTATCAATCACAGTTCATTCACTTAGTGTATCAATCACACTTTATTGCTTCACTCAGTGTATCTAACACATTTCATTTGCTTTAGTGTATCAATCACACTTCATTCATTTTGTGTATCTATCACACACATTCTCACTTAAGTGCATCTATCACACTTTGTGTTCGCTTTTAGTGTATCTATCACACACATTCTCACTTAAGTGCATCTATCACACTTTGTGTTCACTTTTAGTGTATCCATCACACTTATTCACTTAGTGCATCTATCACACTTTGTGTTCACATTCAGTATATCAATCATACTTTTTTCACTTAGTGCATCTATCACACTTTGTGCTTGTCTTTTGTGTATCTATCACACTTTGCTCACTTCACCCTTTGTACATCAATTACACTTTGCTCAAATAGTGTATCTATCACACACTCGCTTTGCCTACTTTGTGTATCGATCACACACACTCACACCATTGTTTCCCCGGTTAAAACCTTCCCTCTCTCTGTATGAAATATGTTGAGATACGCCTGTTGGTTACACCATTGTTTCCCCGGTTAAAACCTTCCCTCTCTCCGTATGAAATACGTTGAGATACGCCTGTTGGTTACACCATTGTTTACCCGGTTAAAACCTTCCCTCTCTCCGTATGAAATACGTTGAGATACGCCTGTTGGTTACACCATTGTTTCCCCGATTAAAACCTTCCCTCTCTCCGTATGAAATACGTTGAGATACGCCTGTTGGTTACACCATTGTTTACTCAGTTAAAACCTTCCCTCTCTCCGTATGAAATACGTTGAGATACGCCTGTTGGTTACACCATTGTTTTCCCGGTTAAAACCTTCCCTCTCTCCATATGGAATGCATTGAGATACGCCTGTTGGTTACACTATTGTTTACCCAGTTTCTACCTTTTCCTCTCTTGCGTGTGATACGCTGAGAGACGACCCTTTCCTCTCTTGCATGTGATATGCTAAGAGGTTCACCTTTCTTCTCTTGCGTGTGATACGCTGAGAAACTTACCTTCCCTCTCTTGCGTGTGATACGCTGAGAGGTTTACCTTCTCCCTCTCTTGTGTGTGATACGCAGAGAGATGTCTTGTGCGAGACTACGGGTATTCTCGGTAGTCGCTTTTAGCCTTCTCCGCGTGAGACGCAGTGAGCATTGCATATTTTTTTCTTACATCCTTTCTGCACAAGATGTAATTTGTCTCGAGTTTACTTCTTGCCTAGCTTTCGCTTAAAATGTTGCATTTATTTTGCATATTTGCTTCATTACAGCTCTCTTTGCATGATCATGAGTGACAACCGGCTTCGCTTAGCGTGTAAGTCCAATCTTCAAACCGGCTTCGCGTAGCGTGTAAGTCCAATCTTCAAACCGGCTTCGTGTAGCGTATAAGTCCAATCTTCAAACTGGCTTCACGTAGCGTATAAGTCCAATCTTAAAACCGGCTTCGCGTAGCGTATAAGTTCAATTTTCAAACCGGCTTCGCGTAGCGTATAAGTCCAATTGTCAAACCGGCTTCGCGTAGCGTATAAGTCCAATTATCAAAATCTCCCTGCATATCATTTTGCATTTTGCCCCTGCCTGCGGGCATGCCTGCGGGCACACATATCTCTGTTTATCTTGTATGATTGTCTAAGTCTTCGGCCTTGTAAAAAATGGGTCCTCTCTGGGCTTTGACATTCACTCCCGTCACTTGTGACTTCCGAGTTACATCAAGAGGGGCAATCAGAGACACCCCATTTTTGAGCAACCTTAAGACTCAGACGTCACCGATTGAGCGCTCGGTGATGTTGCATATTGTGCTCGTTCAGAAGTCTCAGAGTCGCGGCTGTGCGCCCTGCCTCCGGACTTCCGAACCTTCTTCTGTGCCTTGCCTCGGTTTGCGAACCAGACTCCATTTTCTCTGTTTTCTTTCCTGAGGGAAGGGAGAGGTCCCATAGACTATCTCTCAGTGGCCGTGGGCTACATTTCGTGCCCGTAGGCCATTTTGCCCATTTCGGAGCCCGGTTCCCGGTTTTCAGAGCCGTCAGGTCGTGTGCCTTGGTTCGGGACCGTCTAACCATCTCTGATTCCTCCGGTTTTTGGCATGCATCTTATTTACTCCCTTTCGAGGGACACTGGGGTCTTAGATACCTACTTCGTGGTTGAACACCACTCCGTACCTTGATCGATTTCGGGGTCCCGAATCAAGCGTTCAACCTGAACCTTCATTTCGCATCGGTTTGGGTTCATTTTTGGGGGAGGCCTTATTTTCATAGTTAGGAAGCTTGTAGGAGGGTGGGAGGCAAGCAATTGTTTTGAAAACCAACTTTTTGTTTGGTCAAAAGTGGTTCAGCATGAATCCGGGAAGAGGAAAAGTATGCGCGGCTTCACCGAAACGGGCGTAACTCTTTGTACAAGAGAAATTAAAGTATGAGGCCACCATCGTTGGAAATATTACTCCCGGGGCTTCATTTTTCACTCAAGAATCTCCTAAATTAAATTCCGGACGGAGGAGATATGGTTGATTGAAGTAAGGCATCACTCCGGTTGAACCGAAATCTGTGCGGCTTCACGGAAACTAGCATAACTTTTTTCACAGGAGGAATTTTGATGCAAGGTTTGCGCCATTGGAAAGATAACTTCAGGGGCTTCAATTTGGACACTTGAATGGCCACATTTGGTTTTCCCTAGCACCCACCGGCCAGTTTTCTTCCCGACAGCTCCTGAAAAGTAGCTGGCCGGCCAGAAAATCTAGCTGGCCGGCCACCCATTTTGTGAAATGACCTTTTTGCCCCTGTAAGCTGGCCGGCCATTTTCCTCTCCCTCAGTGTATTCCAGCTGTGCCAACTGTTTTCCCCCACATTTCAATGCCAAAATTCATTTGCATGTTTGCAGATCATTTCCATGCCAATTCATGCCTTAGGGCCATCGCCTCGGTTTGCGCGCCCGTGTGCACGCATTTCGAGGCACTTCATTTTCATCCATCGGCCTCCTATGTGAGTGTGGTTGAGGCTCTCTCATGTTGTTGTAAGCCTATATCGCATCGCATATCTCATTTTAGTCCTGTTGCATTCCGTATACCATTTTCTCGACATCTCATTTTAGTCTCATTGTATATCATATTTCAGGTCATTTCATGCCTTTATGTCATTGCCTCGGTTTGCGTGCCCGTGTGCACGTATTTCGAGGCACTTCTTTTTTTTATCCGACAGCCTCTTATGTGAGTGTGGCTGAGGCTCTCTCATGTTAGTATAAGTCCAATTTGCATTTGGAGTCCCATTTCATGCTTTAGTACCATTGCCTCGGTTTGCGTGCCCGTGTGCACGCATTTCGAGGCATCTCATTTTCATCCATCAGCCTCTTATGTGAGTGTGGCTGAGGTCCACTCATGTTAGTGTAAGTCCATTTTGCATTCCGTATGCCATTGCCTCAGTTTGCGTGCCCGTGTGCACGCATTTCGAGGCATCTCATTTTCATCTATCGGCCTCTTATGTGAGTGTGGCTGAGGCTCTCTCATGTTAGTGTAAGCCCATATTGCATTCTGTATGTCATTTTAGCATCATTGCATTCCGTATGCCATTGTCTCAGTTTGCGTGCCCGTGTGCACGCATTTCGAGGCACTTCACTTTTATCCGACGGCCTCTTATGTGAGTGTGGCTGAGGCTCTCTCATTTTAGTGTAAGTCCAATTGCATTGCGTATGCCATTTTATGCCTTAGGATCATTTCCTCGGTTTGCGTGCCCGTGTGCACGCATTTCGAGACATCTCATTTTCATAGCATTGTGTATGTTAGGATTGTATCTTAGTTGCATTTCATACATATCATGCATATTGCATTGTGTTCGGGATAGGAGTTAGTCCGGGCACGGGAAACGAGATGCGTTTCGTACTCCGAGTGACGGAACGGGTCTCAATTTCCCGATCCGAAACACTCGATTATCCATGATGGAGTTAGGTCTAGTTGTATTTCCATGTGCATTCATTCTATATTGAATTGTGCAATTCGGCTCCTCGGCCATCATGCATCGATATGCGTGATTGGTGGCACGAGGATCGAGGCATGCATATATTTGTGAAATACATTGCTATGCCCCTTTCCTGCTCTCTGGCGCAGCAAAATCAAGAATCAGCAGTCTTCCGAGGCTTGGCACGCATTTCGAGGAACATTACAAACAGAGGCTAATTGGGGCATCCCAGTGGATTTCCAAAAAAGCAGCCCAGCATACATCATTCAGCGGAAGTAAGGCAGCCCCTGGCTTGCATGTCGGTTTACAGTTTTTCTTAGTTAATTTGTTAACTAATTAGGAATCTGTATATTATTCGGATTGTATATTTCGGACTGTATTATTCTTTCATTTCGGACTGTATATTTATTCGGACCCTCTGCGCGAGGGCATAATTGTAATAAGTGTGGGTGAGTGTGATGTATGTCTTCCAACCCCACGTCTTTCTCCCCTTTTATTTACCCGCTTATGATGGTTAGATATAGGGCATGTTTCAATTAGCATATAGTATGATAGCATGTTTGCATCATTCATACATTTTTTGCACGCAAGACTCGTAGCATCATACAAACTGCATTTGTATTTCAATTCCGAATTGAGTACGTGATAATTGTAGCATTTCATATGCCATGTTTAGAATAGCCGAGCCTGTTATAGTTTGCATCTTTGCATGTGTTGCATTAGGCATTTCTGTATATTTAGGATCATGCACGATCTCTAATCGGTTTTCTGTTTTGGCTTGGAGTACTCGGTGAGTTTTATGCTTTAGCATCCTTGCATGCGTGTGAGTGCTGCCATAAATAGCATGCTTACCATGAGGCTAAATGCTTACGTGATATAACTGCCTTGAATGCCTGTGGGTGGAGGTTGAGTTATCTGAATTGGGACAATTCATCAAATGTTTGTTTTAAGCCTACTAGATGGTGGCAAAATCACGTTTTTCTAAGCCCACCCGAGGGTGGCAAATCCGCGTCTTAGCCTACTTGCGGGTAGCACCATCAAACTATTTTTTTTAAACAAACAAACATGAAATGTTTTGTTCCAATTCAGGCGACTCAGTCTATACTTGTTTGCTGCGAGCATCACATATTAACCTAGGCTAATAACCGGAATAAGAACGCACAATGTTTTCAAAATAAGATATCATGGTTAGTAGAGGCCGGTCTTTGATCGGCGGGGTGCTCACGGTGACCTTCCCAATCGTACCCAAGTTCTCGAGCGAGGCAACTTTGGTGATAGCGGACACGTGGCCTTTGGCACCGAGTCGGGTTTCCTAAATTTCCCAAAAATAAAATATTTAGGTGGCGACTCAGATCCGCAAAGCGATCCATGTTTGGCACTTCTTTTCTAAAAATCTGTTTTTCTCAAAACGATTTGCCAGATTTGGACTCTTTGGTTCAAGATTAAGAACCGTGACATTTGAGTCCTTCGAACTGTAGTGACCCAATATCGAACCAGAACGGGGGGGACTCGCACTCCTCGCTCGGGATGCGTTCGGGGACGTCTACACAACCCTTTCTGCATGATGATGGTGAGCCCCCGATAGAGACCCCACAATTCAGCTTCCAAGCTCGTGCAATTTCCCAGGTATCTATGGTAGCCCCACAGCCAAGTTCCCAGTTCGTCCCACAACAGCCCTCCGTACCCAGATTGTCCTGGGTCTTCTCTTGAGCTGCCATCAGTGTTCAGCTTCAAAGACCCTGCAAGAGGTGCAAACCAAATATTTAGCCATGGGACTGAGTAATTAGGGTGTGTTGGATTTAAGAGAGAGTCTTGAATTTCTTTAGCCTGTTGGAAAATTCTGGCTGTGCTAGCAGATGCAGTTTGTTGCTGAGTTTCAAAAACTTCTCTGTTTCTATCTTTCCATACATTCCACAGGACAGATAAGAAGATAATAGGCCATTGGATATCCTCCACTGTTTGCTTGCTTTTCATATTTGATCTGATCCACTTAGGAAGGGGAACTCTCTCACCTGCTTACCACCAAGGCAAGCCTTGCAACCTGACCCAAATTAATTTAGCTTTGGAGCAGCCTCTAAGAAGGTGGCTCATGTCCTCCCTAGCAGTTTGACACCTAGAGCAGATGTCAGTATCAGTGAGCTTCCTCTTTAATCTCATCTGGTTGGTTAGTAACCTACCATGCATGACCAACCAAAGAAAGCTTCTTAGTCTCTGTGGAGCCTTAAATTTCCACACCCATTGCCAGTCCAAGCCATCCTCATCCTGCTGAATAATAGAGTTATAGGCTGCGGCAGTAGTGAAATTTCCATTAGTGGTACCTTGCCAAGTAGGAGTATCCATGAATGTGACATATCAAGGCCTGAAAATTTTAAGAATGTCCTCTTTTTCTTCTGGGGAAATCAGATTTTGAATGGGTGCCAGGTCCCATTGGCCTTCCTCATCTAAGATGGTACTAACAGTAGTAGTGCAGTCAATATGAGGGCCCTGGTGCTTACTGTCCAGTGGTGCAGACCCACACCACCAATCTGACCAGAGTGAAATATACTCACCAGTGCCCACATTCCATTTAATATTAGCCTTTAACACCTCTCTATTATTAATTATGCTCTTCCAAGTGTGGGAAGCGTTTCTCCTGCTAGGCCAGTTAAATATGGAGTGATGCCTAAGGTATTTAGACTTAAGAATAGTGCACCAGAGGTTGTCAGCCTGGCTAGCAATTTTCCAGCCAAGTTTGGAGATGAGGGCTGCATTCTGGGCCCTGGCTTTCCTAATGCCCAGCCCACCATGCCTTTTACTTTTACAAACTTGATTCCAGTTAATCAAGTGGACTTTTTTAACAGAATCCGTACTTCCCTAAAGAAAGTCCCTATTTAAGCTGTCAATTTTGGCACAAGTATGTCTAGGCAATTCCATAGTTTGCATGAGATGGTTGGGTATGGCAGAAGTAACGAATTTCACAAGGGTAAGCTTACCTGCAAGGGACAGATTCTTGGCCTTCCACCCAGATAACCTATTATTCATCTTGCCAATGACGTGAGCAATGTGATTTTTGTTGAGTCTGCCATGAAGAAGAGGGGTACCAAGGTATCTACCCAAGTCATTGGTAAGAGAAAACCCACACTGAAAACTAAGAGGTAGGGCATCTCTTCTAGAAATGTTGGAAGAGATAAAAAGCTTTGATTTCTGAAAATTAATTTTCTGCCCAGAGATAACACTAAATTCATTTAGCACTTCCATGATGGCATTACAATTTTTATTGTTAGCCCTAGCAAATAAAATAAGATCATCAGCAAAGAAAAGGTGGGAAATAGGGGGGCTATTCCTAGAAGCTTTAAGGCCTTGCCATTCCCCACTCTGAGTTTTGATTCTTATCATGTTAGAGAGATTTTCCATGCAAAGCACAAACAGGTAGGGAGATACAGGATCTCCCTGTCTAAGCCCTTTACCAACACAAATGTCTGGGAGGGTCTCACCATTCCAAATAATAGTAGAGTTAGCATTAGAAACACAATTCATGATAAGGTTAATCCAGATAGGATTGAGATTAAATTCTCTGAGGGTATGGTGAATGAAGTCCCAAGAGATGCGATCATAGGCTTTTTCAAGATCTATCTTGAGCACCATGCCTCCAATTTTGCCTTTCTTAGATCTGAGGGTGTGAATAATTTCCTGGGTGATGATAATATTATCAGTTGTAGTTCTACCCGGGATAAAGCTGCTCTGATGATAATATTATCAGTTGTAGTTCTACCCGGGATAAAGCTACTCTGATTAGGCCTTTCTTAATGGTCTAAACTGCTTAAGAGTCTCAGGGTTCTCTAGCTTACGAATTAACACAATCAGAGTTGCATTGACCTCCTTAGGGATAGTCTGAGTGGAAAAACACTGTTTAACAAAATGGCACATGGAAGGCCCAACAATATTCTAGTTTTGATGGAAAAAAAAACAGCTTGCAACCCATCTCTACCAGGGGCTTTATAGGGTTTAATATTTCTAATGGCAGCCCAGATTTCCTGGTTGGTGATGGGCGCTTGGAGTGTATCATTATTATCCTGAGTGAAACCAGTATGAGTGATATTTCTCCAGTGATCCAACATAGGGGTATCCTGATGCTAGAACAAATCATTGAAATAATGGGAAATGTGGTTTTTAATGGACATAGAGTTAGAGAGCCAATTGCCAGCATCATCCTTGATCATGTTGATTTTTGAGTTTCTTACGTTTATTGAGAGTGGAGATATGAAAAAATTTTGTATTCCGATCTCCCAAAGTAAGCCATTTGACTCGGGATTTTTGAAACGAAATAAGTTCCTCTTGGAACAGAGTCATGTTGTACTGCTTAATGAGGGTATTTTCAAGGAGATACAGGTTATGGGAAAATCTGTAAGCTTGAGATTTCTGAATACCTTCTATACGAGCTAACAGATTTTGCTTTCGTTTATAAACATTCCCAAAAACTTCTTTGTTCCATATTTTAACATCATGGGTAAAAGCATTAATGGCCTTTATCAGGTTATGTTCCATATTGGACCAGGATTTATTAACAACCTCCGAAAAGGAAGGATGGCACAACCAAGCTGCTTCAAATCGAAAAGACCTAGAGGTAGGATTATGAGAGTGCATACCTTGTGTGAGAACAATGAGTGGGGAGTGATCTGAATAATTTCTGGGAAGTGTCCTCACTGCCCTCTCAGGAAATAAAGTTCGCCATTTGTCGTTGCCCATAGCTCTGTCAAGGCGCTCCATGGTATTAGCCATTCCATGTCGGTTATTCGTCCAGGTGAATCTAGGCCCTACACTACCAAGATCAATGAGGTTGCATCTGTTGATTTGCTCAGCAAATTTCTAGGACCAGTTATGATTGTAGTGAGGGGAAAAGCTTCTCCTTTCAGTGTGGTTGATGTAGTCATTGAAAGCTCCCGCCACTAGCCAGGGTTTCTCCATGCTTCTAGCTGTCTCCTCAAGATCATTCCAGAGTTCAGCACGTTGGAATGGGTTAGGACTGGCATAGACTGCAGATAGGATCCATTCCTCATAGTCTTCCTTGTGAATAGTGGCCTGAATAACTTGGTTAGTAACATTTGAAGCTCTAATGCTGACATGGGCAGTGTCCCATAGTAACCAGATGCCCCCAGCTCTTCCTGTTGGGTCCACTATTGTAGCAGCCGTGAACCCCATGTTGTTAAAGAAGTTTCCCATAGAGCTGAATGGGACTTTGGTTTCCATAAGTATGAGTATCTCCGGTTTATGGTTGTTGATAAGTTCGCGCATGTTGTGCTTAAAGGCACTATTGCCTGCCCCACGACAGTTCCAAACAAGGATGTTGAATGCATTCATGACAGGATATTGAGGGAGGGGGTCAGTGTCCAAGCCAGGAAGACTGCTCCTGATGCGTCTATGATCTTGATCCCTTGATCTCATGGAGGCCATCTGCACAGAGTGGATTGGAGACTCGGCTCTGCATCTTCAACTTGGTTCTATTTGTATCCGTATCTACTCTATCCACCATACCGTAGCGACGATGTGAGTTGCTTCTATCCTTTGTTCTAACGACAGAGTCAAGGGATGATTCTCCATCTGGTAGGTAAGCACCTCCAGACCTGTGCCCTCCTCCTTCTCCATAGATGGTTCCTGGGTCAAGGGGTTTCCTGAGCTTTGTGGTTGTGAATCCTTCACTTCCTAATGGTAAGAGATCAGAAGTAGGTAGGGGTTGTGTAAGTAATAAAGGTGTTTCAGAGGGTGGATCAGCCATCGGGATTTCTGGGGATGGAGAAGCAGTTTCCAACGTGCTGGGATTGTCAGGTATAGGTTGGCTAGTCTGAATCCTATTTGGTGCTTGAGGTAGATGGCCCAGGTCTACAATTAGGGGGTTAATAGAGGAGTCCTGGGTGGGTGAAAGGGTGGTACCTAATGGGTCAGTATTAGAGGTCTGGGCCAAGAGCACAGTCTTTGAACCAGATGGTCCAGTTGGAGTTCTCTGAAGTGGGCTAGATGCCTCTTTCTCAAGGCCCAACCGAGTGGTTTTCTTACCCCTATCCACTTCCACGTCTTGTTGGGTCTCTTTACTCAATTTTGAAAACTTATTATGAGTTGGGCTTGGACCAGTGGATTGGGTTTTCCTATTGATCACAGGTTTTCGGGTGTGCTTAGTAACCATCATCCATGGCCCATGAGTGTCATCTCCTACTACTGCAGGTTGGTGTAGATGATCGTTGGCATTGGGGTTAGTCATTGGCGTTTGAACTTGGGTGCCCTCAACGGTTGGTGGTGATCCTTCCTGGAGAGGCTCTTGCCAGTGACCCGATTGAGACTTGGGATGTGCTGCCTGATATTTACACAGCTCCTTGCGGTAGTCTACCCTTCCACAGTAGAAACAGAAAGAATGGATGGATTCGTATTCAATGTTGTAGCTCTTTTTACCCAGGAGGAATCTAGGACATAGTGGTTTACGGAGATCAACTTCAACGCATACCCTAGCAAACCGGCCTCTAGTAGCCATGGCTGTGGTGAGATCGATTTTTAGGGGCTTCCCAATCTGCCTAGCAATCGTATATAATACTTTTTCTTGAAAATATTCAATCGGAAGCTCCGGAAACCGCAGTGGTGGTTTCAAAGGCTTCTAATGCCTTAAAATTAGGCTCTCATTTCCTCACAGTGAGATAATGATCCATGATGACCCAAGGTCCTCCAGAGTAGACGTGCACAGTCCTCCAAAGAGGAGAATTTAAACAGGAAGTAGTTGTTGCCCAGATTTATAACATTAAAGTCCTTTTGTAGGCCCCAGAGGTTCTTAACTCTTATGCAGAGCATCTTATACCCAATGGTCTTGCCCAACAGCCTGACAATCAGTGTGTTGGCCCAGGGTCTTCGAATCTGTTCCAATAATTTCTTCGGTAGGTGCACTTGTGGAATACCTAGTTGGGTCGGATGTGAGCTGTCTTCATGAATGGATGCAGCCCCTTCATCTTCATCCTCATCAGCAGAGAGGGAATCCATGGAGTCATCAAAATAGAAGTCCGCATTCTGTGGTGCTGCCAAAGCTTTCTTGAACGATTTAATCTTCTGGCCCTCAGTCGAAGCCTCCTTAGGACCTGGTACTGGTACCGACGGAGTAGGAAGCCTTGAGCTATCAGTGGTATCCATGGTTTCCAAATGCTCTTTGCTCTTGATCTTCTTTGTGCTTCTGACCAGATGGTCTTCCTCCTCTTGTGTTTTCGTGGGTGAGGCAGAGTGAGAGGGAGCTGGCTCAGTCATTTTTCGTTGAACTTTTGTTTGTTGTTGACAATCAATTATTCACTAAAATTCAAAGCCTGTTACGCATTATCTTTAAGTCTGTTTTGTGGGATCCACATTTCTTGTCACTCATCCACTTGGAAAACAAAGGTTAAATGTTTTTATGATTTGAAAAACAAACAAATATGATTAAAAAAAAAAAAAAAATTGGGAACAACTGCAATAAAATGGTATAAATTTAAAATAATTGCATAAAGATAGAAGTACAAGAGTTAGTTACACAATCTAATGCATAAATTGTATGTACTTCTGTTTACATTGCAATTATCTTATGTTGATGGTATTTTTTTTTTTTTTTTTTCTCCCTAAAGAAACACAAATCAATTACACAACATATTTGGGTTAGCAATTTGTGAGTCCTACTTAAACTATGTTTGTTTATAGAGAAATAGCATGGGATTGCTAATCCTATAGACTGTCAATCTCTTCTCATAATCTAATTAGTATTACTGATCCAATCCATTGATTTGGTTGACAGAAGATCATTTTACCTTTCATTTTGTTCTTTCTTTCTCAATTTTTAAATAATAGTTTTTTTAAAAAAAATTATTTAAATTATTTTTACTTAATAAATCGTAAGTAAAAATTACTCTAAATAATTTAATACAAATTGTAATAAAAAATAAATTCTAAATAAACTCTAAGTAGCTCAAATAAACTTCACTAAACAGAGGGATCTACATTTGTACCCTTTTGTTACAAACCCATGTGATGATGTTCAAGTATGTACCATGTAGGATTGTAGTGGATCAGGATGATGTTTTCTCTTTTGTTTTCTTTCTTTTACCATACAAGGATAAGGCTAATGGAGTCGTGTCATACAATGGGGCTATATCCAATATTGTATGTGTTCTCTGAGCTGGCCATGCGGACTGTAAATACCAAGTTTGCTAATGTTTTTGTCCTTAGTAGAGGTCACATGTGTATGTATTTTGTTTTAATCTTCAAACAGAAAAGATAGAGACTCAAAAAAATAAAAAATAAAAAAATAAAAAAAATCAAGCAATTTATGTTGAATTGTGATGTTTGATCTAAATTCAATTTTTGTATAACAGAACTCATACTTGAAATAAATTTCATAAATCTCAACCACAAAATGCTTATACTAAATATTTTTTGACTAAAATTTTTGAGTTCATAATATTACTAATCTTTAAATGCTATCATCCTTAGAATACTATAAGATTTTAATATGATTAATACAACAACAGTTATAAATTCAGAAACAAAATTAAAAAATTATTCATAATTTACAATGTCCCTGTTTGGCAGAGCTTAATTACAGCTTATTTCAACTTTCAGCTTAATTTAAGCTATTTTGATATGTTTGATTTAGCTTATAGCTTATAAGCTGTTTAGGCATAAGCTATAAGCACTTTCCCACAGCTCTACCAAACAGGGCCAATTTAGGGTCAAGATTCATTTATGAAGGGTTTATCGTTTTCTTTGATTTTTCTTTCACAATTTACAGACTTTCTGCTAATATAATTGCAATTTAAATAACATATACCAGTTTCCTGAACAACAAATTTCAATTACATTTTAGATTATGTTTGAATCATGTTATGACAGATTTACAAAGGACACCCAAAAAAAAAAAGAAGAAAAAAAAAACTGAATAAATCATGTTTGCCCTCAATCATAATGTCACAACTCGGTAACAATACATTTATCAAATTTTGTTATACACAAAATGTGAAATTATTATTACAATATTTATTTACAATGAATATATAGTAGATTAAAGAGGTGCATTTTGGTCACACAAGTCTCACCGGTTGCTACACAACCAACCAACCACTAACTGAAAGGGGTACCTTTCCAAAAGTATGTGAACAAACTCTAGATAGACTGTTTCACAAGTTTTCCATTTTTTTTTAATTACCTTTAAATTAAAGGAAGAAAAATGTTTGACACTTTTCAAAAAAGTTATCTTAGATCATCTCTAATATTTACTCAAACTTTTTATCAAATTTAAATTTGATGAAAAATGAGTTCAGCTGCTGCTCCAATGATTGCATCAAATAGGTATTAAATTGAGAATTTCACTTTTCTTTCGTCAAATTGAGGCTAAATATGTCTTTCATCAAATCACTGTTCATTACCATTGCCGGATGTCCTCCCATATGACCACATCAAGAAAAAAATTTGTAAAAAAATTACACTGATTGGTGACCGCTCGGTTGTCCTTCAGGTCCACCACCTCAAGGCAAAAAAATAAAATACAAATTTACACTGGCTGGTCGATCGGCTGGGCATCCGCCTAATCAAACACCTCAAGGAAAAAAATAAAAATAAAAATTTAGACTGGCTGGTCGACCGGCTAGATATCTGCTCAGTTGTTCACTCGATCGATTGGTGTTTTGATGAAACTCCAAAATTCTCTGTTGGAACATTTGATATCAAAGGGAGTTTTTATTCAAATTTTTACTCAAATTTGATGAAAAAATTAATGCACCGTTGGGGATGCACTTAGGCGGTGTATTTAGATCATAGACATAAAAAGAAAATATATATATATTTTATTTATTTATTTTATTTTTATATTTAATCATTCCTTTGAAACCATTGTAATAATGGTTGTATGTTGTGAGTAGCGACGGTGGTGTTGGGGTATGATGGTGGCAGTAGTAATGTGATAACATTTGTAAAATTTTAGTTAACTTTTTTTTTTTTTTTTTTTTTTCGATTTTTAAAGTAAACAATATTTTCTGAATATGTTTATTTTCCTCTAACTTTTATGTTCTGGTATATCAAATGCCAAATAAAGGAAGAGTGAAAATTTGTTTATTAGAAAAGGAAAAGTTGCTCTAATTATGCTTAAAATTACATGTTCAAACAGTACAAGTAGTATGGCCCGTTTGAACCATCAATAATTCCACGATTCTATAAATTAGAAGATTCTTAACAAAATAATAATATCAAAATAAATAAAATAAAAATCATAACGTCTTGTCTGCATGAAAACTTATAAATTAATCAACTATGATTTATTTTAGAAAGTTGGTTAAAAGTTACTTCCCAATTTTTAATTCACTTCCTCCATAAAAAAAAGTCAAAAAATAAAAAAAAAACTAAAAAGCTAGCTAACTTAGTTGGCCACCATGGCACCATGACTCTCTGTTGGGGTTAGTCCCTATGAGGAGTGCAATCACTTGGTACTTAAGAATAACTCCTGACTTTTGTAGATCAAAAAAAAAATTTAAAAAAAAATGAAAACTTATAAATTTAACACACTCAACCCCTTCCTTTAGTGAATTTATTATTGCATAGATAATTTCTACAAAGATGAAAAACCATGCAATATGTCCCTAATGTAACTGATTGGATCAACATCTTTAGAGAAGTTTAAAAAAAACCAAAAGAACACATAAGTGATTGTTTTTTCTTGCAAAAATGATAATCACTCACAATAAAACATCAAAAAACACACATTTTTCAAGTGGGTTTTATATCTTGAAACAAAAGAGACCATAGTGGCTGAACTCCATCATCATCACCAACCATTTTTTCTTTGCCATAGTGATTATTGACCCTTGGGCTCAAATCACCTACTTCCAAAGGCCATGACATATCTGGGCTTTTGTTGACAAAAAACAATCTCTCTTGAACTCTACTGTCCAACGGGCCCGATACGACCGGGCTTCTATTTATGGACCTCTCTTGCATTTTCCCATCTAGAGGCCCAGAAACACTTAGGCTCCTACTTGTCACCATCATTCTCTCATGGGTCCTCCTATCCAAAGGTCCAGACCTCATTATGCTCCTATTTGTGATCATAACCTTCTCTTGGCTGAACTCCTTTGAACTATGGTGCTTCCTTAGGGCTCCAGTCCAATGGGCCTGGAAAGGGGTTAACTCAGGCACAGTGGAGCTATCCAAAGCCCTAAAAAGAGCCCACTTGCCAATGCTCTTTTTGAAGCTCTTCTTGGCCTTGTTGATGGCTAAAAAGAGCCTCAAAATGCTTCGCGGGCCATCTCCAACCTCCTTTCGGGCAAGTTTGAGAATCTCTAGCCTGTGTTTGGCTACGGAGATACCCATGCTTTGGAGGAATTCGTGGTTGAAGGATTTCAGATCCTCCTCTTCGAGCTCATTGCGAGTGAATATGAGACCATACTCATTATGTGAGCGGCCAGTCGAGGCAGCTGACAGCCAGGAGAACCAGTCCATGGCTAATTGGTGATCATGTTTGATGCTTTTGATATATACAACAAGTTGTTGAGAAGGTGAAGAAGATATGTAAATGAATGGGCTTAAAAGGGAGTCATTTCTTACTTTCCTCTCTATATATGCAATTTAAAACAATGCATCATTAGTGTGATGAAATTGTTAGGTGTTACTCATCATTTTTTTGGCTATGCTGGCAGTTTTGTTTTAAATCTCCCAACCAATTCCATAACTTGCTTTCAGAACTCCCAACTGGTGTTCTGGCCAGAAAACTTATCTTTAGAATTCATTACAAGAAGTTGTTGAGAAGTAGCTATGATTTTAAATATTGGCTGATATGTACATATCAATCATATATATTTTTGTTTTGACCTTCTGACATTGATACACCCCCGTATATATGCCAACGGGAATGAAAATTGCATGCATATTGGTTGATTTACAACCCGATTCACCCTCAATCAAGTCAATTTGATTGTTAAAATTTTGTCTTCTTGTTGATAATTTTAAAAATTGGATAAATTATATTTGTACTCTCTATAATTGTCTTTTTATGTTAATTTGGTCTTTATAATTTTAATTGCGTTAATTTTATTTTTCTATTGTGTTATTTTGGTCTAATTAATAACAATAGTTTAGAAATTATACTGAAATCAATACGTAAAATAGTCAATTCACCATTCTCAAAGTGATTGAGGGATTAACGTTCAAATTGAAATAGTCTATTCTCCTTTAAATGGCAGGATGAACATCTAATTTGAAAAGATCTAATTCCTTTTTAATGAATAATTTTTCTTTTGATTATTGTCTAATTTACTAATTGAACTAAATTGTTGTAATGATAAAATTTTAAAAGGTAAAATTGATATAATTAAAAATCAAATTAACAAAAAAGAAAAATGACAAGGACCACAAATATTATTTGCTCTTAAAATTTTATGAGTTCAACTCGATTCTTGATAAGTATTAAATAATTTATCTACCTCATGTTTTCTAATTCCCAATTTGTCCCCATTATAAGTTGTAGTTGAAAAATAATAATGTTATTTAAATGGTTACTAAGGCCTCATTTGGCAAGTGATTTTTTTAGTTAAAAAATCAAAAAGTTACTAAAAAAGTTAAAAAATCAACAACTTATACTAAAAAGTCAAAGATTTCATTTTCTCTTTACTTTTTGTACATCTTTTCGTAAAAAGTCAAAAAGTCAAAAAATCATTCCAAACATACTAATTTTTTTTATATTATATTTTAGTAAAAAAATCAAAAAATTGCTTAAAAAAATATGTTCCCAAACGATGCGTAATTCCCAACTTGTACTCGTTATAAGAAGTAGATGAGACGGTGAAGACATAAATGAATGGGCTTAAAAGAGGGTCATTTTCTCACTTCCCTCCAGTGGTAACAGAATGGGCTTAAAAGAGGGTCATTTCGCACTTCCCTCCGGTGGTAACAGATCAGGTTAGGTCAGGTGATATTTTATCTATTATTTATTCAAAATTTAGTAGATTAAAAAAAATTAATTAGCATTCGCTTACTAATTTGGCGAATGTGGATTGAGTAGATCATATGGGTTGATGGATAGATGCGATCGGTTTGACAGTATAGACTTTACAAATTTTGGATATTTTTTTAAGTTATAATTCATAACTTTTACAATCTTCAATAACTAGTAATATGAAAAAAAAAAAATATTATTTGTGTATAATATGTCATGGCATCACACATGCATATTTTTAAGGTATTATTTTTTATTTTCATAAAAAAATATATATTTTATTATTTCTACTCTATTGTTATTTGTTAGTAATTTTTTTTTTGAACTTTATCTACGGACAAATCGGGTTCATACGGGTGCGAAATGGTTGATCCGCCATCCGAATAGTATCCGTGAATTTTGAAATATTTCAACCACATCTATTTGTCGAAAGACATGCATCCGCTCAATATCAATCGGGTTGGATTGGTTCAATCAGATTGAGCGGATTAGACGGCTTCATGATCACCCTTTCTTTATGGAATGGAATTAAACAGTAGCTAAAAGTGAGGGAAATTATGATTTGTTTGATACAATTTATTATAATTTAAAATATAATTGTTTATAATTTATTTAAATTATTTTTACTTAA
Source organism: Camellia lanceoleosa (assembly GCA_025200525.1). NCBI lineage: Eukaryota > Viridiplantae > Streptophyta > Magnoliopsida > Ericales > Theaceae > Camellia > Camellia lanceoleosa. Next base: position 7,049,990 of record CM045759.1, on the reverse strand, counting down.
TAAATTGTAAGCAAAGGTTACCTAAGCAATCTATTACAAATTTCAAAAAAAAAAAAGAAAAGAAAAAAACAGCCAAATAAGCTGCATCAAACGCCCAATGTATTCAAACTTACAAGTCTCACAATGGATTATTAGTGCCATCGAACTGCTGTATTGTCATTTTAGTTAGACTATCACCATTGTTTTTAAAAACCTCAACTAATTCCATTACCCAACTCTGCCTTAAAATTAATTAGTAATGGAAAGTGTTTTACTTATATTTTTTTATAGCATTTGACATCGTGTCTCTGTCTGTGTCTCGTGGACCTATTTTTAGAACAATCACATGGATGGACATTGTATATCAATAATTCCTCCGCTACAATAATGCTCTCCTGATTCAAACCCATGACACTTGGTTCTTGTGTGAGTGAAATTTCGCCAACTCAAGATTCACCGAAAGCATTGGCAGAATAGATGGCGCCTGAATGACCTGCAACAGAAAGAAGAGATTCCAGTGGTGGTTCGTCCACCCGGGGGCACTCCGATGATTAAGTCAGTAATTAGATATCTCTCACAGATAATCAATTATGCTTAACTCACTGTTCTGAATATAAATTGCGTACCTTAGATCCATTGGGGGTGCTTCTCTTTTATAGCTAACTCAATCCTAGTCCCAACAGAAGCCTAGCTTCAATGGACTTAGGATTACTTGCTAATCTTGGACTCTTTAATAGATAAAGATAAACTTCCTGAGAGCTTTATCCTTATCCAGGTTGGGGTCCTTTCTCATTTTAGGACTCTTGTCCCTTATCTGCTTATCCCGGATTCCGATATCTTCGAAGATAACCTCGGTCTAGCCGAGATAACTTCGGCGTCATGTCCAGGACATGTGGCACCTCGGCTGACACGTCAGCGTCACCTTGGCCATATGTTGGTACTCAGAAAATATATCCCTACAACTGCCCCCTAGGTTATATTACCTCGGCATTCTGAGGTGATGGAACATATATCAGTACTTCCTTTCAGTACGTCGGCTTAAAATTTCTCAGACGAGATCATCATACAAGCTGACATGTCTTTTTAAAGAACAAGAATTCCAAGAGCTCCTTCACGCGTATGAGCTGTCATGCATAATAACTTAACTGTTTTAGCCATGCGTCTTCCCCTTACTGAATCGTACTTGATACGCATCTGTCAGTCGAATTTCGTTTGCGTGCGCCGTCTACGCATATGTCGTTTTAGGCACATTTATTGCTTTTTTACTGCCGTTTCGAGTCTTGACAAAACTTCATTTCTTCCCCCGTCTTTTTACTATTCTCTATCGTTTCTGAGGCTTTCTCTCTCTCTAGCTTTTTCCTCCAAATCCTCCATTGTTCAAGCTTTTCCAGCTCTGCAATTTGCTGTATTCGTCTTCTCCGGCGTGATTTTCATCACTTTATCGCTTCTGCAACCGTCGTCTGACTTTGGCGATCCTCACACCGGCTTCACTTTTTCTAGTAAGCCACTGTTCCTCCTGATTTCAGTTTTTGTTACTCTTCAAGAAGTTCCGCTTCATTGCTTGTTGCCATTGCTGTTTTGCTCAAGTATTCGATTTATGAATCATGTATCTGAGTGTGTTTATTTCATGACTTTGCTTTTGCCCACATACTGCTCACAATTTTCTTGCACTTTTGCCACGGTTCTTGGCCTCGCGCCCTTGTGCACATTTTGTCGCAGGTTTCTTAACAGTTCACCACTGTTCTTGATTCTTAAAGACATTCTTGCTTTTCTGTTTTCTGTGGCTTTTCCAGATTCGTGCCTTCAATCTTCTTTTCCATAGATCTAGGTTTGGGATTTGTTTGTAGAACTCACAAAATTTTTTTAGGAAAAACTGAAACTGTAATAACCCAACCCTAGTACATGTTTTCTGGTATAACTTCAGTCCCTTATTCTGTGCTCCTAAATGTTTATTGTGAAATTTTATGTGAAATTAAGGTTAATTATGTGAATTTTATAATTATGGATGCATATCTGTCTCATAAGAGAAAAATCTGTCACAATTAGAATGTTTGGATCAGAAATTGAGAGCCTTAGAGGCTTAATAATCCGAAATTAATTTCATATTTGAGATCAGCATAATTTTTAGGTAATAATAAGTGTTTCTGTGAAATTTTAATTTGAAAGGATTAAACGATTGAGTTTTGTCCTATTCACCTTTTATATATGCCTATATTTCTTATATGCTTGACTAGAGAGCCTTTGCAAGGAAAAAAAAAAGAAAAAAGAAACCTCCTGAGAGAGAGAGAAATAAGGAAAGAAAGGGTTTGAGAGAAGCTCATCAAGAAGAAGATGGAGAAGTTAACAGGGATTGTAGGATTTGAAGCTCAAGGTATGTGTGGCCTACTTAGAATCATTCCTTTATTGAAAATAAGCAAGATTTCTTTTGTTAATTATGCAAATTAGAGTATGTATTGAAGTTGTGTTGTGATGATGGTTGAATTAAAAGATGTGTTATCCTTGAATTGATTTGGGGTTAAGTTAAAGTATATGGAAAAGAATTCCATTCTAGTTCTTATCTTTGCATAGTTGAACTCATTTATGGATTTGGATGATTGTATAAATATTTGGGAACTTATGGTAGGGATTCAAAATGTTTAAATTATAATTGTAAATTGCAAGGAATTGTGAAATCAATTCATATTGAGATTGTTGTAAGTTTGAAATATCTTTGTACATGATTTTTAAATCATGTTTCATCAATTAAAGAACCTATTTTGGGCCTTATACAAGCTTACCAAAAAATGGGATTTTTTTTGGAAAATTTCAGACTGCACTGCCAGAATCGCCGCACGTGTGGGGATCCTTACCGCACGTGCGGGGCTCACAGCCGCACGTGCGGCCCATGTTGCAAAAATTTGTTCGCTCTGTTTTGCGTGTTTAACCCTCTAGTATTTTTGAAATTTATGTTTGATGTTCCTAAGATGTCTGTAAATTCATTCGAAGTAAAATGATGCAGGGAATAATGAAAGAAAGAACAAGAACTAATGTATAAGTTATGCACATGTGTAGGTCATACCTCGGAAGGGTCAAGTGCTCCGCTATAGCACTGTGAGTAGTACTGTGGTTGTACATTTAATTATCGTTAATGAATCTCATGGTTAGCATCCCGTTCCTTTCAAGTAATTATGTTAACAATATGTTGATTGGAAAATCTAAAGGCATTATTGAGCAGTATGTTCTGTTTACTGTGGATAGTGAATACTAACATTCTGTTATCTGCAAGATAGCTATAGTGATTCATGACGAACAAATGGAACGTATGAGCATTATGGAACTACGGTATCCACGTATCTCTGGAATCGTTCAATCTGTAAAATGTTCCTACCTTTCGCTAATAATTATCAACAATGTTCTGTTAAACTTAAACTAATTATGTTAACTCATGTGAATGATGCAACGGTTACCATTAATACTCTGTTAATTGCAAGTCAACTATGTTAACATATATGAACGACAACCAAATGTGTATACTTCTGTATGCTTCGGATTAATAGCTCAACCGAACTATGTCATTACTTAATGAATAAAGAGAATTTATGTTCACTCTTGAACAACGGATTCTGTGTGGATATGAGAGCATACCGTTTTGTTATTAATAGGCCACAGGCCATTCAGTTATAAGTTATCAAGTGTGGACACCTTCGAGGAATCAGAATAATTGGAAAAGCTATGTGTATCCATATAAATCTGAAGTTATTTTGTTGTGTTCCATATGGACCTAAAGTTATTCAGAATCTACGACATAAACGCAAAAGTTTAGCATCATTATGTGACTCACATTAGGATAGGAATTATTCTATCTTTGTTAAGTGTACAGTAATAACATGATATAACAAGTATGCTCTACATTGATTTGTTAGCGCCAATGGATGTACCATGTATAAGCAAACATGAACTTTGATTTCTGTTTATGATTAAAGCATAATTAAGAATATATGTGAATTTGTTTCCGTTTATGGTATGACTTGATGTGAATGGTTCGGTCTGTAAGACCTAATGATACTGGTATGGAACAAAGTGCTACTCGGAACTAAGTGCTACATTGTGAGCCACCTCTAGAATCCGTGTGAGACACCTCTTGAGTCCATACATATATGATCTAGGCTTGAAGCCAATCTGGCCTATGGCCATTCTATATAATCTATTAGACCAGAGGCCATTCTGTATTTCTGGTATGAAACAAAGTATTGTACGGAACTAAGTGATGTAATGCGAGTCACCTCTAGAATCCGTACGAGACACCTCTTGAATTTATACATGCACGTAAGGGCTTTATGCCATTCTATTAAGGGCTTAAAGCCACTCTGTTTAAGATTGGGCCCAAGGTCGTTCTGGAATTGGTACAGAAACAAATTAACCATATGAGCTCTTTTTTTTTATACAAATGCATCTATATGTATTATAATTCAAGTTGAGCATTGAACTGTTTATGTGCTATTATTCATTGAGCTTGGCTCACCTTATGTTATGTCTGTTTCTGTAGGCACTCAACTTGGAAGTCAATCTTAACCCATGACATCCATTCCTCTTATGTCAACCTCAGAGTATCCAGGCACCTAAATAAAGGCAGCTCATTTTATGGAGTATGCTAAGCTTTTGGTTTTGTACCCTAATTGTTTGTCTAAGGTTGAAGTGTATATGATCCTTATTCCTTTCAATGTTTTTTTTTTGCGCCCAATCTCGAGGGCTGGGTCTGTATATGTATATGTTTATAACTAGATTCTCAGATGCGTGTCACTATATGTTTATTTGCCTTATGTTTTGTTTATGATCCTGGCATAGTAGTGATAGCTCAATGGATGTTTTGTATATTTTATATAGGTAATGCTTCTGTTCTGGCCCCATATCTTATGTATATCGAGTTAAGTGTCTGGTTTTGATTAGGTCATGCCAGAACTTTTAGGGGCGAGTTTGGGGCGTGACAGAAACGATTCCCCACAGATTCTGAGTATTTTTAAGTTTTAGCCGAGGTCCCTAAAACCCTCCAAAACACTCCCTTCTAAAACCCAACTCCTCCAGTTAAGCCGATATTATGGGTATGTGGAAGCATAGGGTAGCCACCTCAACCAAGTTAGAGCACTTTAGGCGAGAGTTTGACATCCCAGCCGACGTTCATTTGAGGTTGGCTGGGGAGGATGACTCTATCATGCCCACAGCTGATTCTATGCCCCTCCCTGTTGTAGCTTTCATCGAGTGCGGACTTCGGCTCCCACTCAATATCCTTTTTCGTGAGATAATCCATTACTATAAGTTGAACTCAATGTAGCTTGCCATCAATTCCTACCGAGTCATAAATGGTATAATTGCCTTAGCCAAACAAGAAAATGCTAGGGTTACCTTAGCCGACATCCAATACTGCTACACTATGTGTGGCCTCAAAAAAGATACAGGCTATGTTTACTACCTCAAACCAAGGTCCACAGAGTACAAAATTGTTGCCGACCTCCCAGACTCCAACAAGGGAGCTGGGGATGATTACTTCATTACCTCGGGAAACTGGGAGTTCGCTCCAGATGAGGACCTCCACCTCTATCCTCTTCCTCGAACAGTTTTTGTAGAGGGTAATGGTAAGAGCCCTGTGTTCATACTTGCTTATTTTTAAAGTCTTCAATACTTTGTTTATTCTAATGTCTGTTTTTTGTTGCAGCTCTTCTAAAACCAGAAAAAGGCTTCCGCAAGTCTTTTTTCCCTAGCAAGGGTCTGAAGAAGCTACTGGACCTACCAGTCCACAAGCGCAGAGCTCCTTTGGTCCTCAACTTTATCCCGACCTATAAGTCAGTACTCCCCGACGTCCTAAAGAAGAAGAAGAAGAGTCTGTCTCCTCCTTCCGCTACTACTCCTCCAACAACCTCATCATCTCAGCCAGATCAAGGGTCAACCTCGGATCCTGTAGAATAACTATCTACCTCGGCTCCACAGCTAATCCCGTCATCTCAACGCCATCGACAACGCCGAACAGCTTTTGTCGCTGAGATGGGCCGTCAGAAAACAGTTGCTAAGGACCTCTTGGCCAACATCCCAGCCACTGTTGACGCTAAACCAGCACCATCTCGGCCAAAGCCAAAACAAAAAAGGATAAAGAAGGCTCGGCCAAAGGCAACGGTGACTCAGATTGATACTAAGGACACCTTGCCAATTTCAAAATTGACTTCGAGCGAGAAGACTACCTCCGCCCCCGAGAAGAGGCTGTAGCTCGGCTTTTCGCGCTCCCTTTCAGAAGAATGAAATAGCCCTTACAGTTCGGACTCCACTTGTGTGTTGGTTCTGAATCTGATTTCACAAGTGCAATGTGAAACAGTGGAAATACAAAAAGAGTCCAAATCCGGCAAATTCTTTTGGAAAATCGATGTTTGAATCAAATGCCAAAAATGGACTGCTTTGCCAGATATCAGAGTCGCCACCTAAATATTTATTTTGAGAAATTTAGGAAACCCATGACTCGTGCCAAATGCCATTAGTCCGTCGTTACCAAAGTGTCTTGGTTCGGGAACTTAGGTATGAGAGGGGAAGGTCAATAATTGAACACCCCACTCACCCGATCAAAGATCGGCCTCTACTAATCATGATGTGATTTTTATGTACAGTATATGTTCTTATTTTGATTATTTAATAAATTCTAAAATTTATTATGTGAAGCATACAAGGTATAGACTAGTTTGCTCAAATTGGAACAATTCAATTTCATGTTTGTTTCTCGAAAAGGGTTTGAATTTGCCACTTAACAAAGTGGGCTTAAAACATATATTCGTTGAATCATTCCAATTTGAGCAACAAGCCTTCATCCACAGGCATTCAAACAATTTATCATTTAAGCAATTAGCCTCATGGTAGGATGCTAAACATAATAAGAAAATTGTGTATATGTGGGATGCTAAAACATAACAACTCACATATTTACTGACGTCCCGCGAACAAGCTACAAAACAAAGTTAGAAAATATGCATGATTCCTAACTATACAATGTGACAAATGTAACACATGTGATATGCAATTACTAGGCTCGGCTGCTAATATGGCATATGAAATTATTTGATTGCATGTGGTCTAAGCATGTATTCAAAGAAGTATTTAAACGACAATGCGAATTAGAATGATGCGCCGAGCCTTGGTGCATGCAATACAAGTGGATGCAAACATGAGTATGCTAAATTAGACATGATGTTCCTAATCTAACCATCATAAGCTGGTAAATAAAAGGGAGAAAGACGTGGGGTTGGAAGACATACACATTATTACAAATTTGTCTGCCCTCGTGCAGGAGGGTCCGAATGTCCAAGTGTCCGAATAAATAATTATTACAAAACCGAATGAATAATAAATGAAAGGGGCTGTCTAATTTATTACAATAATTGATGTAAGGCAAGCCTTGACACAATAAATTCGGTATAACGTCCGACCGAATTCAATTAATCATATTGGTTCTTTATATCGGTTGTAATCCAATTTTAACCAATTTTATTAGCCTTTTTTTATTACCTTTCCATTTCTTTATCTTTTCTCCTGTTTGTGCAAAAATGATATTTACGTCCACTAAGTCCAAAATGCAATAAAAAGAAACAAGCATCAACTTAACCCGAGAAAATTTTCTTCAGGGGAAATTACAAAGGAAGAGTCAAACTTATTTACAAGCGATAAGGGATTCCAAGTCAAATTCAAGATGTGCAACAAGGACTAGTCAAACTCAAAAGAGTAATAATGAATTAGAAAAACCCAAACTTGAGTGATAATGACTTGAAATCCAAACTTGATAATAAGTAATAATGACATTTTCCTTGGTGATTTCCAAGGGTCAATTAGTCCCTTAAAAGTAAACACACTGATGAATAAAGAGAAATGAAAAATAAAAGATTGTGCTTTAGTATAAGAACATGTATACATTTGGGGTAGTGAACCTCCAAAGAATTTAAACCGTTAAATATAGAACGTTTTATGCTTTTGGTGGTAAATCCCCTAAGAGATTAAATCAGTAAGCATAGAACGTTGTATACTTTTGGTGATGAACCTCTTAAGCATAAAACGTTTTATGCCGTTAGTAATGAATCTCCAAAGAGATTAAACCATTAAGCATAGAGCGTTTTATACCTTTGGTAATGAACCTCCTAAGAGATTAAACCATTAAACATGGAAGAGTTCCTTTCTTATACTTGAATCACAATCTTAATTTTTCACAACTTTTTAATCGAAATAAGCAAAGAATGGAGGGAGGTTGCAGTGATGATTATGCAAAATTGATTAATTGGTTAGTACAAACAAACTTGATATTTAAAACATAAATCGTTGAAATAAATTAAACAGCCCCCTAAATAGTATATCATAGTGCTGAAATTAAGCTATAGAAAGCGAGCAAAACTAAATAGCCGGAGGTACTATTCACCGCCGGAGGTACTATTCATCGTCGGGGTTACTATTCACCGCCGAAGGTACTATTCACCGCCGGAGGTTACTATTCACCGCCGGGATAAATTATTTAAAGTAATAAATTACAACAATTTATATACAATATTTAAATTACAGCAGATATGTGGGTGGTGCAGCCATCCTATTAAAGCGAAAAAATAAAGTTATAAAACGAAGTAAATAAAGTATTTAAACAAATTATATCACATGTTTAAATTAAATGAAAATTTACGAAAACACTACACTAATTAATTAACAACGATTAATTAATTAAATTCTAATTAACTAAACTAATTAGCTATTTAATTACACTAATTAATTCATTATAAAATTCTAATGTACTAACTATTCAACGAAAACTACTTACTTAATTGAACTAAACTAACTAATTAAACAAATTATATTACATTATTAAATTAAATGAAAATTTGCGAAAACTCACCTTTTGGGGAAATGATGAATTTTTTGAGTCACAAACTTTCTTTTGACTACTCTCAAGTCTGTGGAATGTGTTCTCAATTCTCAATCCAAAATTTGGAATTATAACTTTAGTGGTTGGTTTTTTGAATGGTATATTGATGAAATGGAAATAAAAATATCAAAGAAAATATTTTATTTTCCTTTCTCTCTTTTTTTTATTTCTCTCCTTTTTTCCTTCCCCCAAAATCTCTTCCTCTCCCTCAGAATTCTTTCTCTTTGAATGCTCCCCCCCTCCCTTTGAATCCTTCTCCAACCTCTGCCTTATATAGGCATAACATAATAATAATATAATAATAATAATAATAATAATATAATAATATAAATATAATATATATATATATATATATATGCGCGCTTGGTGGATTGAATTGATGTCGGCATGCCGACATCAATATATATTTTTATTATTTTTATTTTATAATATATATAATATAATATATAAAATATATAAAATATATAATTTATACCAAAATACTAAACATATAATATACTACTATAATTTTATATAAAATACCAAACATATAATATAATAATTTTAAACACACAAAATAATTTGTTTTATTATTTTCTTTTATATAAAATACACCAAAAATATGAACAAAGACATAAAATTATGAAAAATTATAAAAATACTAAATTAATGAAATATTCAATATTTTGAAATAATTTAGCCATAATGGTGAAGGTTGGGATTAAAGTTCAAATTCCATTTCTTTTACTGAGAATTCTGTGAGAAACACGTTTTAATTGTCATCATCGGGTAATCAAAAGAAAGCGCCCAAGTCTTAGGGCCAGTCAAAATGGGGTGTCTACAGAGGCCCGTCGAGGTCAAACCCTCCGAATCAACTCGGTCAAAAAGGCCGAGGTCAGAATTTGCCACAGCGTCGGGCTCCATGAAGGCTGGTGCCCCCTGGGCTCCATCTATTACTTTGGAGGACAGGCCAGTCTTTGTTGAGGATAGTGTCGACGACATCAACGTTGGTGTTGCCCTTACTACAGCTTTGCTCCTCCCTGGGGATCTCGACCGCAACGCCGAGATGACTGAGCATGAGAACTTTGCCTTGATGCTTTAGCATTCTGTTCAAGTAAGTCTTCACACTTGGTATCTTTTTTTCTTTTTTGTACTTAGAAAATTTTCCAATAACTTCTGCTCTGTTCACTTTCAGGCCATCCAGCATGCTCATTCCTTCTCAATGCAAGCCTTTGAGAACTAGAAGGAGTTGGCCGACAAGAAGAGGGAGGTCTCCGGTCTGCAGAAGACCAATAAAAGCTTACAATAAAAAATGAAGACTTTGGCAGACCAGGCCGAGGTTGCTGTTAAAGCCAAAGATGATGCCGAGGAGAAGGCAGATTCTGCAAAGGCCATCAAGAAGGTTCTTGAGGCCGAAAAGAAAGAGGCCGAGGAAAAGATGGCCCAGGCCCAGAAAGAACTGCAAGACGCCTTGGCCACGAAAGACACCGAGCTCAAGGCTGCCGATCAGAAGGGATACAATGAGGGGGTGGTCGATGTCACTTCAGACTACGAAAAACAGGTGAAGTAGGCATGCAATAAGGGTTTCACCCTTGGTTGGATGACTTTGCTGGAAAAGCTCGAAGTCCCCGAGGACTCCCCCTTTAAGAACGCCGACATCCTTTCTCTTCCATTCCCTCCAACTCCAAACCAATCTGACGATGATTCTGAATCTGAGGAGGAGGCTTTGGTGAGGAAGTCCAAGGAAGCTGCTGGGGCCAATCCCCTACTCAAAATGAGCAAGTCCTAGACTTGACTCAAGATGAGGAAGGTGAGGAGGTTCCAGAGGATACTACTCCTGAGAAGGCATCATCGGATGTGTCTCTCGCCGACAAGAGCCTCGATCAAACTGTTTAGGAAATAGATGCTGAGCTTGCGGCTGAGAAGGCTGTCGAGATGTCCTCCCAGTAGTCTTCTGAACTTCAAACCCAACCATTGGGTGTTGCTGAAGGGTCTTAATTTGATCTTCTCCTTCTTTTTTCTGTGCTTCTTTATTTTTCTTTAAAACAATGTAAGCTTTTTACATGGCCGATGTGTCTTCTTTTGTAATCTTTGAACAATTACTCTTTTGGTAGGCCGAAGTGCCCTCTTTTGCACATAAATACAACTTTTTTTCCTGAATGCTTGTATCTTTATCACCCCTTTACTGCTTTTGTATGACTTTCATACTTAGAATAATTTTGTGTCTTCAATATACACCTTAGTGTGGTGCCACCTTCTCGGGGTGACATACTTCGGTTATACAAACCAATGGTGTACCTCGGCAAGTACATAAGTACCTTTCTTGGTACAGCCTTGTTCTCTACTTGTAAAATTTTTCACAAAATTTCAACAAGTGTTAAATATAAACTTAGTTTAACTTTAACTTGTAAACATGATCTCGGTTTAACTTCAACTTGTAAATTTTTCACAAATTTCAACAAGTGTTAAACATGATCTCGGTTTAACTTCAACTTGTAAATTTTTTCACAAAATTTCAACAAACCTTAAATATGATCTCGGGTTAACTTCAACTTGTAAATTTTTCACAAATTTCAACAAGTGTTAAACGTGATCTCGGTTTAACTTCAACTTGTAAATTTTTCTCAAATTTCAACAAGGGTTAAACATGATCTTAGTTTAACTTCAACTTGTAAATTTTTCACAAATTTCAACAAGCGTTAAACATGATCTCAGTTTAACTTTAACTTGTAAATTTTTCACAAATTTCAACAAGTGTTAAACATGATCTCGGTTTAACTTCAACTTGTAAATTTTTCTCAAATTTTAACAAGTGTTAAACATGATCACGATTTAATTTCAACTTGTAAATTTTGGTTTAACTTCAACTTGTAAATTTTTTTTCAAATTTCAACAAGTGTTAAAACCATTTTCCAACTCTCTGCCCCCTAATGTGAACTTAAGTTCCACTTGGGTTCTCATTATACATGTATTCTGGAAACGTCGTTAACTATCATATCGGTCACGAAAAAATCAAGTTTTATTTATTACTTTCAGCTAATAACAAAGAACAAGAAAATTTAATGATAAAAAAACTTGAGATTGCAAGTATTCTAGGGCCTTGGAAACTCTTTTCCCTCATTATCTTCAAGCCGATATGCCCCATTTCCTAGTATCGAGATGATTTTGTAGGGTCTTTCCCAATTTGGGCCAAGCTTGCCCTCTCTGAGATCCTTCTTATTGCTGACGACTTTTCTCAAGATGAGGTCACCGATTTGAAACTCCCTTCGGTTGACCTTTTTCTTATAAGCTCTGGCAAGCTGTTGTTGGTATGCTGAGAGCTGAATTGCAACTTTCTCCCTTCTTTCTTCTAGAAGATCCAGATCTCGGGCTAAGAGTACATCATTAGTCCCGTTCTCTACACCCTGGGTTCTGATCCCTGGGATGCCGACCTCTAGTGGAATGATAGCTTCTGTGCCATAAGCCATGGCAAAGGGGGATTCCCCTATTGATCTTCTCGGCGTAGTTCGATATGCCCAGAGTACACTGGGCAACTCATCCACCCACTTTCCTTTTGTTGCGTGCAGCCTCTTCTTTATCCCATCCAAGATAACTTTGTTGGATGCTTCTGTTTGTCCATTGCTTTGGGGAAAGCTTGGGGTTGAAAAGTAATTCTTAATTTTGAACTTTGCACAGAAGCTCTTGATTAGCTTACTGTCAAATTATGTTCCATTGTCTACAACTATTGCTCTTGGAATCCCAAACCGGGTGATGATGTTCTTCCATATGAAGCTCTTCACATCCACATCTCGAATCTTGGCAAGGGGTTCAGCTTCTATCCACCTGTGAAGTAGTCTGTTGCCACCAGCAGGTGCTTTCTTTGTCTAGTTGCTTGGGGGAGTTATCTAATGAGATCCATGCCCCACTGGGCAAATGGCCAAGGACTGGATACTGGGTTTAGGTCTGCTGCTGGTTGGTGTATCAGAGGTGCAAACCTTTGGCACTTTTCACACTTCTTTACATAGGCTTCTGCATCTTTCTGCATGTAGGGCCACCAATACCCCTGTGTAATGGCCCTATGGGCAAGTGATCTGCCCCCAGTGTGGCTTCCACATATTCCTTCATGTATTTCGTATAAAAAGTCTTCAATTTGTGAATGATGTACACAACTCAAAAGGGGTCCAGTGAAGGATCTTTTGTAGAGATGTCCCTCTGCTGTCAGATTGAATCTTGCCGACTTCAATATGATCTTGTGTGCCTCTTTGTGATCATCTGGCAGTTTTCCTTCTTTCAGGAATGCTATTATTGCATCCATCTAGCTTGATCCCATGTCCACACGCATTGCTTCACGCTCTGTGGTCAGTGGTTCGATGCTCGGGCCCGACAAGTATTCAACCATTATCGTCCTTTTTCGAGTTGTCTTGCATTAGCTTGAGTTGGCCAGTGCATCAGCGTGACTGCTATCATCTCAGCTAACCTGATGTAGTTGGCAGTTCTGAAACAAGGCCACCAATTCGTTGACCTCCTTTGCGTAGGCCGACATCCTTTCATCTCGGGCTGCAAACTCGCCCGTTGTCTGGTTGACTATAAGCTGGGAGTCACAAAAGACTATTATCTCATCTGCTTCTACTGTCACGGCTAGTTTCAGTCCTGCAATGAGTGCTTCATACTCTGCTTCATTGTTTGAGGCCTTGAACCCCAAACGAATCGATTGTTCTAGTATCTGCCCATCTGGAGATACCAGTACTACTCTTGCCCCCGCTCCTTGTCGGTTTGAACTCCCATCGGCAAACAGTTGAAAGGAGTCGCCGATGTAAATGCTACAGGGTCTAAATTTTTCTTCCTTCCTTTGTTCCGTTGCCCTCGGCTGGGCTTCTCCTTTCTTGCGTGGACATCGTTCACCTTGGCTCAACGGAGCCCGATGTGCGATGGCTCCTGGAGTGAACTCGGCCATGAAGTCAGCCAAGACTTGGCCTTTGATCACTGTTCTGGGTCTGTATTCCAGGTCGTACTGTCCCAAGGCCACTGCCCATTTGGCTATTCTGCCTGTCAGATCTCCTTGCTGCAATAGGGACTTCAAAGGGTGTTCTGTTAGCACCACAATTTTGTGGGCTTGAAAGTAATGGTTCAGCTTCTTTGAAGCCATTACTAAAGCCAGCGTCAATTTCTCTAGGGGTAGATACATGGTTTCTGCATCAGCCAGGGTTTTGCTTACATAGTAAACAGCCCTTTGCTCCCATTTTTTTTCTCGAATTACCACTGCGCTTACTGCGTGCTCTGAAACTGCTAAGTACAAAAATAGCTCCTCTTCAGGCTCTAGATTTGAGAGAACCGGAGCCGTGGTCAAATACTTCTTTAAGTCGGCCAGGGCGACTTCGCACTTTTCTGTCCATAAGAAGTCTGTGGCCTTCTTCACTAAGTTGAAGAAGGGTTTGCATTTGTCAAAGCTTCTGCTTATGAACTGTTTCAGTTGCTTCCCTTCGGTCGACATTGCACCTATTTTGCCGACGCCGCTTTTTCAACTCTAGGATGGCCTTAATCGATTTGAAATTTGGCCTCAATGCCCTTCCGGTCACGGTATCCCAAGAACTTACGATCCAACTCCAAATGCACACTTTGATGCATTGAGTCGGAGCCGATATGTTTTAAGGATGTCAAAGACCGCTTTCAGGTCGGCCAAATGACCTTCAGGTTCCTTGGTCTTCACGACCATGTCATCGATGTAAACTTCCACCGTTCTGCCAATCAGGTGTTTGAACATCTTGGTTACCAATCTTTGGTAAGTTGCTCTTGCGTTTTTCAACCCAAAGGGCATCATTTTGTAGGAATACAGCCCTTTTGGGGTGATAAACGCAGTCTTCTCTTCATCTGGGGGGTACATGGCTATCTGATGGTACCCCCTGTAGGCATCCAGGAAACTCATCCTTCCATGCCCTGAAGTGGTGTCTACCAGTTGGTCAATCTTGGGTAGAGAAAAACTGTCTTTGGGACAGGCCTTGTTCAGGCTGTTAAAGTCCACGCAGACCCTCCATTTACCATTCTTTTTCTTCACCACCACTGTATTTGATAGCCATATTGGGTAATTTAACTCTCGAATGGCCCTGGCCTCCAGAAGTCTGTCTACTTGCTCTTCCACTGCTTTGACGTGCATCAACGTCGGTCTTCTTGTTCGTTGGATTACAGGTTTAGTCGACCTGTCAATGTTCAGTTTATGGCAAGTGACCTCGGGGTCAATGCCAGGCATTTCGTAAGGCGTCCAAGCAAACACCTCAATGTTTGCTCTCAAGAAAGCCTCCAACTCTTTCTCCTCTTCTTCGGCTAAGCCCGAGCCGAGAAGGAAGAAGCATTCTTCATCTCCCTCCTGAACGAGGATTTTCTTCAGTGCTTTTTCACTCTTCTCGGCTGGCTCCTTGCCGACGTCCTCTAGGACTTCTACGTCCTTGTCTTCGATCTCTGCCCTTTCTGGCTCTCGTATACTGCAGGTGGATTTCATTGCTACCATGGAGCAGTTTTTTGCTTGTAGCTGATCTCCTCTATCCCATGCTCTGTTGGGAACCGCAACAGTTGATGCAATGTTGAGGGAATAGCCCCTATTGCATGCAACCATGGCCTTCCCAAGATAATATTGTAAGGGAAAGGTGTGTCCATTACGGTGAACTCTGTCTTTATCTTCTTGGTGCCAACTTGCACTTCCAAGCTTGTTGCGCAGAGTGGCCATGTCGGTGTTCCATTAAACCCGACCATTGGGCCATTGGATTGCTTTTTATTGCCAAGGTGAAGGCCCAGCTTCTTGTAACATCTGACATACATGATGTCATAAGAGCTGCATTGGTTAATTAGGATGCGCTTCACTTGGCACTCCCTAACCTGGAGGGATACTACCAAGGCATCATTATGTGGATGCTGGACCATCTCTAGGTCGGCTTCAGTAAAGGTCACCATTGGTCTCTTGCACTCCTCAGACCGAGGTCTTTTCTGCTTGACCTGGTACACGTGCTGTAAGTGTTTTACCTTCTGGGTCTCCCCCCGTATTTCGTTTTCGTTGACCTTCGAGTGATTTACATTAAGCTTTCGCTGGTCATTTCTTTGTCTTTGGGGAGATGGAGTTGCTAGTGCCTGAGGAAGTCTTGCTTGTTCTTCCCTTGTCCTGGCCTCATCTACAAGGTCCCTCAAATGGCCTTGCCTTACCAGGTCTTCTAGGTGTGACTTCAGGGCTCTGCAACCCTGAGTCAGATGCCCATCTTCGTTATGGTAAGCACAATGCTTACCAAGGCTCCTCCCATAAACTCTCCTGGTACCCTAGCTGGTGCTCTGAAATAGGGTTGGGTTCGGATTTTATCCAGGACTTTGTGAATTGGGATTTGGAATACTGTTGTGACTGCTTGTGCAGTTCTCAACCCTATCTCTTCTTTGTTGGACCCGTTGTTACCTCGGCCTTTCTTCGGCGAGCCATTTGCTTTCTCTTGCTTTGTCGCCTTACTCCCTGGCATGTCTTCCTTGGCTCTGGCGTATTTCTCAATTCTGGCCATGAGCTCCTCCATGCTTTTTGGCAATGTCTTTGCCAATGACTTTCGTAGTGCGCAATCATCTTTCAGGCCATTCTTGAAAGACACGACCGCCACTTCTTGGTTGCACTCGAGTATTCGGTTGAACACCTCATAATACCTTTTTGCGTAGGCCCTAAGGCCTTCATCATCACTGATTCTCAGAGCCATCAGGGCGTCTACCCTTAATGGCTGTAGCTTGTTTGTCACGAACCTGGCCACGAATATCTCGGCCAGGCCTTCCTAGGTCTTCACAGTTCCCTTCGGCAATTTGTGAAACCAGTCCGATGCAATCTCCCCGAAGGATGAGGGGAACACCTTGCAGAGCAACGACTCGTTCCCAATGTACAGTGCCATCAAGTTCAGGTATAATCCGACGTGAAAGTTGGGGTCCGACTTACCATCGTATATCTGGAACCTTGGCATACTGAATCTTTTCAGGGCCTCAACTTTGTCTAACTCTACCGAGAATGGTATTCTTGGTTTAATTGTTGAAGTTACCTCGGCATGATCTTGCTTCCTCTTGAGGTAATCTCTCAAGTTCTCTTTGGTCTTTCCGGGAGCTCGGCTATCTCTTGACTTCAGCCTTTTAGGTGCACTGCTCTCGGCTTCGTTGTGAGCCTTTTTCGACCTTTTTCCATTAGTCGCATTGAAGCACAGCTCTTGTCTTTGAACATGTTGATGTTCTCTGGGTTCTGCCTCCTTGGTGTGATGTGTCCTTCGAGATTCTCCCATTCTCGACTCTCTTCGCCCGACCTCCCTTGATGGCCGGTGAGAGTGTTTTTCGCTCCTGGCATGTTGGGGGCCTACAGGGATTGTATTCTGCCCTTTCTTTTGGGCATTGGCCGCTGGAATCGGCGTGTCCTGCAGCGGAAACGGTGGCTGCATGACATTATTCTGTATCATGAAATTGACCATTGTTTGCAGGTCCGCCAATTTATTCGCCATGGTCTTTATCTCATCGTCCTTTCGCATGCATCTTTCTTTCCATACCTGGAGGTCGTCTTCGTTGTAGTACCCACTTTGGTCCGTTTTCTTTGGTATGCCGCCTTTTGGCCGACGTCCTTTACTCCGTGATTCTGGTCACGAGTTTCTTCGTTACAATTGTCTCCTTCGACATCAAGGTCAATATGTCTCCCACTCTCGGTAGGAGTGTTGTCCCTAACCTTCTCTTTCTGTCCGTTGTTGGCCATCTATTCTTCTTTTGTTCTCACAGACGGCACTGCCATCTGTGTGAGTGAATTTCTGACCACACTGCCATCTCAGTATTCAGTTGGAAAGTACTGGCAGAATAGATGGCGCCTGGATGACCTGCAATAGAAAGAAGAGATTCCGGTGGTGGTTTGTCCACCCGGGGGCACTTCGATGATTAAGTCAGTAATCAGATATCTCTGACAGATAATCAATTGTGCTTAACTCATTGTTCTGAATATAAATTGCGTACCTTAGACCCATTGGGGGTGCCTATCTTTTATAGCTAACTCAATCCTAGTCCCAATAGAAGCCTAGCTTTAATGGACTTAGGATTACTTGCTAATCTTGTACTCTTCAATAGATAAAGATAAACTCCCTAAGAGCTTTATCCTTATCCAGGTTGGGGTCCTTCCTCATTTTAAGACTCTTGTCCCTTATCCACTTATCCTGGATTCCGATATCTTCAGAGATTACCTCGGCCTAGCCGAGATAACCTCGGCATCATGTTCAAGATACGTGGCACCTCGGCTGACACGTCAGTATCACCTTGGCCACGTGTTGGTACTCAAAAAATATATCCCCATAGTTCTAATACCATTTGTTGGATCCTGTTTCACATCTTTCCAAAAATCAATTGATAATAGAAAAGACTTTACTTATGTTTTGTATGACATCTGATATTGCACCTCAGGAGCCTATTTTCAAAATAGTTGCAGGGAATGACATTGTGTACCAACATACAAAATTTCACGTAAAATTTAAGTTCATAATAATGTGATAATGACACTTGTGAAAATATAAATCACTTTAATGAGTCTTTTGACCCTTACAATAAAATAAATCGTGAGTTTTTTCATTTTGTCAATTTAAACTATAATTTTTTTAATTTGTTTTCAATCTAAACCACATTCTATTTCTGTTAAGTAAAATGGAAATTGACTAATAAGTCCTATATTTTGGACTCGTAATCTATATAGTCTCATATTTTTTCTTGTGATCCATTTAATTATTTTGGATGTGTAATGATTCATTTGCCTATCACATTGAAGTGTTACATTTAGATAAAGTACACTAAGAAGTTTTTTAGTGTCACATTATACCTGCTATGTTGGAGTGTCACATGTCACGTTTAGGAAAAGTACACTAAAGAATTTTTAATTTTTTGTAAAGTGCCATATCATACTCGCTATGTTGTTA
Organism: Camellia lanceoleosa; assembly: GCA_025200525.1. NCBI lineage: Eukaryota > Viridiplantae > Streptophyta > Magnoliopsida > Ericales > Theaceae > Camellia > Camellia lanceoleosa. Next base: position 7,031,207 of record CM045759.1, on the reverse strand, counting down.
CGTTTGGAAAAAGTACACTAAGAAGTTTTTGTTTTTGTTTTTTTAAGTGTCACATTATATCCGCTACGTTATTACATTTGAAAAAGTACACTAAAAAACTTCTAGTTTTTTTGGAGTAAAAATTTTGGAGTGCCACATCATACTAGCAACGTTGTCAGATTTGGAAAGAGTACACTAAGGAATTTTTAATTTTTTGGAGTGTCACATTAATACCTACTACATTGAAATATCACATCATACTTGTCACATTAATAAAAGAGTATAGTTGTTTACTAAAATACTACCAAAATAAAAAATAAGACCACACAGAAAGAAACTCTCCACTAATAAGATTTAACAGATCAATAAAAAAAACTTAGGACTAATTGGAGTACTTGTTTGTGAGATGAATTTTATTGGTAAATATCCCTAAGTAAAATTGGTGAAAAAAATAGTATTTTAGTTATTAAACTCAATGAAAGCATACAAAAAAATGTTTAAAATATCATTTTTTGTTGATTTTAAAATATCATTTTTTTTTGGGGTTGATTTTTACTTAACGAAAAAGATTGATGATTTAAATTAAAAACAAATGAAAAGATTAAAATTTAAATTGACAAAATTAAAAAAACAATACTAGGGATCTCAAATAAATTATCAAATATTTATGAGGCCACGCCGATGTGAGTATTTAGTAATACATGTGGGATCTCTAATATTTTTGAATAACTTAGAGTTTATTTTGTTGTAAAAGTCAAACTCTCAAGATTTTTTCTATCTAAAAAAAAAAAAACCTCTCAAGATTTTTTTTAATAATAATTTTCCCAATTTTTTTCGTGTTTGTAGAACACTATTTATTCCATTACTTTCTTTAAGAACTCCCAACTGGTGGTTTAGAAAACTTGTTCCATAAATTTAAAATTAAAAAAAAAAAATTGAGGATATTTTAGGAAAGAAATTCAATCGCATTTTGTCAATTCTTTTTGATATTGTTCAAAAAGGTTGATTAAAATGTTGGTGGAAATCGAAAATTTATTGCTTGTTCATGGGGCAAATTGAGGTGGTGCTTCAATTTGGTTGTTATAGATTGAATCATTAAAGCCTATTACATTTCTGTCCTTTTTTGAGAGACAATGAGACACTTGTCCCTTTATGGGAGCTGCTATTTACACACACAACCCCCTCTCCACACACACTTAATAAAGGAGGTGTGTGGAGAGTGTAGAGAGGGGGAATGTGTAGAAAGTGGATGTGGGGTGTGTAAATAGAAGCTCCCCTTTATAAAATAGTGTGAAACAATATCCCAAAACTAACCAATAACTTTCGTGAAAATCACCCCTTCATGTTTGATGTGTATTTTTTTTTTTTTTGGGAACAAATTTGGTGTGTACTTAAAACAGTTGATTTTTAAGGTGCCGTTTGTCAACTTAATTTTTTGATTAAAAAATTATTTAAAAATTTAAAATATCACTAAAATTGTAAATCATTTACACCAATCATTAATTTTTTTTTTTTCATATAACTAAAAAAAAGTCATTTCTAAATGTATTAATTTTTTTTTAATTTTAAAAAATCACTTTTAGGTCATTGCCAATCTTCGGAGATGGTGGTAGTTGGTGACAACATTTAGAACTTGTTTGGGGTGTATTAAAATACTTCACTTTTTATTATTTTATTTTTTTGGGTCATATTAATTATTATTTTTTTTATACATCGTTTAGTAAAAAATCAAAATGTCCGCTTATTTAGTTTATCCCAAATAATCTCTTAAATGTGTTTGTTAGTAGGGAGGTGGTGTTGCCTACAAGAGATGATGGTCGGAGGGAATTTCTAGTTGATGAGATCGTCCACAAAAGAGGTGAAAGGAGATTGCCCAGGATGGTAACCGAAGTAAAGAATGGCTAGTGGTGGTTTATTTTGAGAGGTGACTTATAAATTGACTTTTTAACTTATTATATGAAAAAATGTATAAAAAGTAGAGGTTTTATATGATGCGAATAAACTAATAAGCCAATAAATTGATCGTAAACTCTAAAGAACAATCTCAGGTTCATTGCCCTGTTTGGTAGCTGTTTATAATTTTTGTTATTTTAAAAATGGGTAAATTATAAATATACTTTTTGAGATTTATTTAAAATACGGATTGTCTCCTTTAATTTAGAAAATTACAAATATCTTATTATCAAAAAAAAAAAAAAATTTATTTAACAAAATTAACTAAAAAAATAAAATTTCTAACTATTCTCTTATACAATGATAAAATTACTTAAATTATTAATTAAAATAAAATTTTGACATTATTAAAAATTATTAATTGACATGATAATTTATTAATAAAATGGACTATTGATTATGAAATTAAAAACTTCAATGAACGAGATGTAATTTTCAAAATTATATGAGGTAAATATTATTTTACGCAAACTTGGGAAAATAACAATCCAAGGTAGAAAATAAAAGAAGAAAATTTACAAATAACTCTGAGTTGCATCCTTCCAATAATTTCTTTTTGTCTATTTAACATATAAAACAGTAAAATTTTAGCAATATTACCAACCTACATTTAACTATTCAGAAATTATTCTAAAGTGTTATCTTATAATTCAGATTTATATTGTATTTATAGATTTTACATTACACAAATTTAATTTTTACCACACAAAATCCAAAAAATAGCAGATTTTTTTCTTAAAAATACAAAGTTTAGGGAGACAGTTGGGTCCAAAGTGACGAATCAGCATCAACTAACTAACTTGGAAGTTATAGGTGAGAGACCGTTGAGAACAAATCTCCGGTCAACCCAAAAACCCTCCATCGCCACATTTCTCGTTCAAATAAATCCGTTCTACCCCTACCAATCTCTCTCTCTCTCTCTCTCTCTCTCTCTCTCTCTCTCTCACATCTCTAAATTACATTACATATATCTTCTCTACCATGGTGCTGTTTTTCAGTCCATTTGTTGCTGGAGACCCAATCCAAATTTCCAACTCACTACACATACTATGCATTCTTGGGCATTCCTCAGAACATCCTCATTCTCATCCTCATCCTCACCCTCCATCCCTCGATTCCTTTCAGCTCAACGCAACTCTAGTCGTCCGATCTTCACCCAATCAAACGGCTCATCCTCATCCTCTTGTGGATCCAGCAATAGCAATGGTGGTGGTGGTGGAGGGAACAAGAAGAGGGGTCGCTCGAATTCAGATTTAGAGTCGATTCTGAGATCGATCTCTTCGGGGATCTTCGTCGTGGTTGGGTCGAGCCTAGGGCTTTCTTACTGGTTTTCTCTTTCTGATTCTAATTCTTTTTTTGTCTTTCGCTGATTCACGAGGCCAGAATGCGAATGCAGAGCCTAAGCACAAATCCAACTTCGAGGTATAATTAATTAAATTAATTAATGGTTGATATGAATAATGGGGTTAATTACATTTTTGTTCATGAGATTTGTGTCATTTTGGTCAATTTAGTCGGCATTGTATAAAAAATGTTTTTAATTTAGTCTCTCAATCAAATTTCGTCAAAAAACCGAATGCCATTAAATCAGGAATAAATGTGTAATGTTTTAAGTGAGTATTCACATTAATGATACATATTACATGTTGTAGGGATTAAAAAGTCCAATTTTTTAAGTGAATTTTCATATTTATCCCTAACTTTAACCTGTCTACTGACAGAGTTAGATTGGCAGAGTTAGATTGGCAGTGTTCGTGTTTATGTAATATTTCACATTCTTAGATGCAACAAATGGTTTTTAGGATATTTATTTGAAATCAGTAAAATCTAATTTGAACTTAAATTTAATTGTTTTGTATGACTCTAAGGTGTCCTTCAACCTGAGGTTCTTGAAGTTATTCACCATAGTTTAGTTTATGCTTGAAGAGTCATATATCAATTGGATTAGGACGAAAAGTTAGTTTTAAACTTTTCGACTTCAAATTTCATAGTAGGTTGAGAGTGGTTAAGTTCGGGGCTGCATTTCACCATCTTTGGTCTTGGCCAAACACAAAACAAATGTCTGAACATTGATAACTTTTTTTAGTGTTAGGGGTCGGCATAGGCTTAAATTGACATTGGCTAGTGTAGTTAATAGAGATATGAATCTACTTAATTTGACTAATAAAATGACATTTGATAGAGTCAAGTAGAGAAGAATGATTCATGTAGCCGATTTCATTTGATGGAACTTAAGGTTTGGTTCTATTTGTGCAATTATTTCTATCTAGTTATATAAGGCCAACCTTCATGGAACAACTGGTCTTGTTTGTACTTTGTAATTCACATATGAAAATGTTTTCTTTATTTGTTTGGAAAAACACATAAGAAAAATGCAAAGTAAAGCACAACATATTTCTGAACATGGTTTCACTTTGTTTAGCTAGTATATGTGTTCAATTGTGATGCTCTCTTTATTTGCACTTGGATAACACTTTTTAGTACTGGTTTTGTTTGTATTTTCAGATGCATATAGGAGAAAGGTTTTCTTTAAGTATGAAAAACGCATAAGAACACGAAGTCCTCCTGAAAAGGTATGTTTCTTCACTAAAGATATACTCCATTGTTATAGCTATGGACCAAAGCAGCATATACGAATATGATTTAGGTCTGAGTGCTTTTGACAATATAGTATAAATATTTACATTTACTTCTAAAAATGTCTGATCCTTTAAACTGCCAATGAAAAAACTGAAAGTTTTGATTTATTTATTATTACCGTTATTCTACAGTCAATAGACTAAATTTACAATGCATATTGGAACATACAAAAAATTTTATGCATGTCTTAGCCTTCCCATTAATATATTTACACATATTTGAAGAAGTGCTTTGAGGATGTCAAAGAATGTGTCACTTGTGGTGTGTACCATCTTGGTGAGGGGACACTTATTCGTTTGGGAAGTGGGTTGGCTTTTTAACTTTCTGGTTATTTTAGCTTGGGGCTAAAAAATTTCGTTTGGGAAGGACTTTTTGACTTTTTTTGACTTTTTGTGAGAGAAAGAATGTAATGATTATGAGTTAGATGTGTTAGGTTTTTATTGTTGGCAACCCCGTTTGACAAAACTCCTTTGAGTTGTAATTTTATTCGCATTTTTATTTCAGTGAGGCTATGAGTTTTTTAGATGCGAATCCAATCCGAATCGAGCCATGCAAAGAAGTTTGTGATGTTAATGCTTTCAAGATTGCCACTTCGCTGATTATTACGGGGGTCGAGCTGCCCGGTCAGCTCGCGGCCGAAGCAAAATTCAAATTTGCATTCAAAATTGCATATCAGCCATTGCTCGCTCGAGCCAAGGAGTGCTCGCTCGAGCTAAGGCTTGCTCGCTCGAGCCAAGGAATGCTCGCTCGAGCCAAGGATTGCGTCCATACAAAAACCTGAAGAAAGTGATTGGTCGCTCGAGCCAAGGATCCGTCGCTCGAGCGAAGGCACTAGTAGAAATCACGAAATTTACTCTCCTCGCTCGAGCCAGGAAATCCTCGCTCGAGCGAGCCTCAGAATCCGGATTTCTCAAGGAGTTTGATTTCTTCCCAATCTTGGATTACTTTTGGTTCTCTATAAATACTTGGTTTTCTCCCAAAACTAAGTAATTTGATTGAAGTCCTCCAGATCTTCTTTTTGGTTCTTAAAGGTTTATATCTGGGGATATTTTTTTTTTTCTTTGATGTCTTATTGAGTATTCAACTCATGATCTGAAAAGGCTACATCAAAGGTTTTGTTTGTTACACAAAAGAGAGAGTTGTTCTTCAGTTGTGGATTTTGAAGAATTGATGCAAGCTTGGTGGTGGAATCGGGAGGGCCTCATCAGAAAGACAATTCCGTGGTGAAGATGGGGTTGGAAGAGGCACATAGAGGTTGGTTCAATTAGGCGTTGTGGATTCGCTAGATAATTGAGAGTGATACCTGTGTAATTCCTTAATATCTTCTTAGTGGATTGTTCTGGTGGCTGTGGCCCGTGGTTTTTTGATCACAATTGGAAGGTGTCCAATTGTGGTTTTTCCACGTAAAATCTTTGTGTCTCTTTCTCTTGATTGTTTGATTGGGATTTTTATATTCTGCTTAAAATTGATACATAATCACAAATCAACATCTAGGAGGTTTCTAGATTTTTCAATTGGTATCAGAGCGGGTCGTTCTATTTTTTTTAAAAAAAAAAAAAAACTTGTTTTAGATCACTCTATTTTTTTTTAAAAAAAAAATTCTTTTAGAACGAGATCTTCTTTGATTTGTGATAATGGATTCAATTCGTGAGGGAAATTCTATGGTTCGACCACCCCTACTTGACGGATCCAATTATTCTTTTTGGAAAGCTCGAATGAGATCTTTTTTAAAATCTATTGATGAAAAAGTTTGGCAATCCGTCATGAATGGGTGGACTGAACCAACGATTACCATTGATGGAGTAACTTTCCCCAAACCAATTGATAAGTGGGACACAATTGATTACCAAAATAGTAGCCGAATAGTAAAGCTATCAATTCTCTCTTTGCGTTGTCACACCAAGAGTTTAGCCAGATTTGTAATTGTGAAGTCGCAAAAGAGGCTTGGGATATCTTACAAACTATTCATGAGGGCACTCATACATTAAACGATCAAAACTTCAAAGGCTCACATCTAGTTTCGAAAACCTTACTATGAAAGATAGTGAGACCTTTGATGAATTTTATGCGAAGTTGAGTGACATTGTAAATTCCAGCTTCAATTTAGGTGAAAAAATACCAGAATCCAAAGTTGTGGGAAAAATTTTGAGATCCTTGCCCGATCGGTTCCAACCAAAAGTTACGGCTATTGAGGAGGCTCAAGATGTTGACAACCTCAAGCTAGATCAGTTGGTTGGAAATCTTCAAACTTATGAGGCACACAGAAATTTCAAAAAGAAACAAAAAGATCTTGCTTTTAGTAGTGCTCATAAAGTGGTTGAGGATTCTGATGAAGATTGTGAGATAGATTCCAAGATTATGGCTGCTTTTGTTAAACAATTTAAAAAATCTTTTTTGAATAAAAATCCTAATCTTTTGGAATCTACTCATACTCATAAATCCAAAGGCAAAGATAAAGTCAAAATTAATTCTATAGCCAAGAAGGAGAAAGAAAAGATACAAGGGAACTCTGAAAGCGTCCAATGCTATGAATGCCAAGGATTTGGCCACTTTGCTCAAGAATGCCCTACTCGTTTGAGGAAGAAGAAAGCCCTCGCCATCACTTGGGATTATGAATCGGAATCTAATGGAGATGAAAGTGACGATGAAGATCAAGGCAAAGAGGGACATAAGCAATTCCTTGCTTTCATGGTGGCTTCCGAAACTGAAGGACAAATAGAGTCTCCGAAAAGGTCAGTTGAGAATACTACTGATGATGAATCCTCGGAGAGTGATCATGAAGAGCTTGAGCAAGCCTATGAAAAGCTGTATAAGGAGTCTCTTAATTTATTCAAATTGAATGACAAACTCACAAAGAAACTCAAAGCATGTGAATGTGAGAATGTCAAACTTAAGGAGGAGATTTCCGAGGCTAGGATCAATGTCATCAAGATAACTGATGATCAACAAGTTCTTTGTGCAAAGCTAGCGACTTGTGAGACAGAGAGGGATGAGCTACAGGAAACTCATGCCATGTATGAAGAAAAGATTAAATCTCTCGAGATGTCTCAAGTTGCTTTGGAAGAACTGATGATCAAGAAAGAAGAAGAGCTCAAGGTTGCCATGGTCACCATTGGTTTTTGGAACAAAGGATCAAAAACTTTGGAGGATATCATTGGATCTCAACAGATTTGTTCAGACAAGAGTGGCATTGGCTTTGGTGGCAAGAAAAAGCAAAAACAGAGTGCATCAACATCTCATGATGCAAGAACTCAAGGAAAGGGAGGACAAAAGATTCAACAAGAGGAAAAACTTCTCAAACTCCCTAGAGTTGGTAAGGTAAAAGAAAAAAAGGTACACCCTGTTTTTATTTGTCATCATTGTGGTATGCATGGTCATATTCGCCCTTTTTGTTATAAGTTGCATGGGAGAATGTCTCAAAAGGGTAGAAATTCGAATACTTTTTGGGGTAGGAGACAACCTTACTTGTCTAGGCGGAATACCAAGATTCATGAGAGTGTTCACAACACCATGACATTTACCAAGACCGCTAGACCTGATTTTGTTAAGACCAAAAAGATTTGGGTGAGAAAACTTGACTTGTGTTAATTTGTTTATTTGTTTTTGGTTTTTTGGTTATTTGTTTTAGGTGTTTTTTTTAATAAAAAAAAGCGTGCTTGTTTTGTTTTTTTGTCTTGCTTTATTGTTGAAAAAAAAAAAAAAAAAAACCAAAAAGATTTTCTTAGTATGGTTTTGCAAGTTTGAATTTTTGAGATGTCCTTGGTGCATATTGGAATTGATGAGAATATCCATTACATGTTAATACATGTGTGCTTTCTGTGGTCATTACTCATTTTGGAGGTTGTGTTCTTTGATTAGTATGTCTCATTCTGTACACATTCTTGGATTAGCAAATATTGGAGGCTTTTGCCTTAGTGGTTATTTTTTCTATGGACTTCTGGCATGATATCTTTTGCTTTTCTAGAGGAATTGACCTATACTAGCATATCATGGGTGATGTTGAGTCTCTTAACCACCTTCCATCTTTTTGCATCTCCATGGTTTTCCCCTCTATTCTTTGTAGTCCAAACATGAGGAAAAGGCTACCTCAGAGTCACCAACCAGGCCATCATTATTATATCCATGCTTCTCTGGTTCGGTTTCCATACTCTTGAGCGTGTCAGCCGCCAATGAGTGTGCAAAAGAAAAAGAAAAAAAAGAAAAAAAAAATGTGCAAAAGAAAGTAAAGAGAAAAAAAAGTGAAAAAAAAAAAAAAGAAAAAGATGTGAAAAAAAAGGGAAAAATAAAGGATTCATTGATTGAGGGGGAGCCTCCGCCTTTACTCACCAAATACCCCTTGATTCCTAGTGGTTTGACTTTCCTTAGTTGTGCTTAGATTCTCTTGTCGGAGGTCCAACTTTTATATCACTACTAGGGTTTGAATCTTGTGTTTGTCGAACTCCAAGAGTCACACACACACTTTTTCTCATGGGATCTATGCTTTTCACATAATGCATCACTTTCTTTTATGAGGAATTTTCTATAGACTGTGCACATTGTGTTTTCAAGTAATTATGCTTCTTGGATAATCTTGTGTGTTCTAAGGTACAAATCTGAGATTTCATGCTTGCTCCACCATATTATCTTTGTTTTTTTTCTTGTTCACTGTTTTTAGTGTTTGTGGTTGTTTTTAGTGAGGGGGAGTTTGGTTTATTGTTACAACAGTTTGTTCGCTTGATCACTTTGATTTGGTTTGTAAGGGAGATTTGCTATAGTTGTTTTGCATGTCCTGATATTTACATCATCATATCATGCTTGTGTGGTTTATGATCTTGATTTTGTTGTTAGAGGGGAGAAAGTTGTTTTTCATGTGTTTCAGGTTTTCATGCTACATGTTCTTAAAATTTTCAAGCCACATCTATTTATGTTTTCCGTCTCATGCTTCAAGATAATCTTGTCATATGTTTATTGATTTTTCATATACTCTTGTGGCACTAATAGTTGTTTTGGAGATTGTGGCATTAATAGTTGTTTTGCAGATCTTGACCTTGAGAAAGAAGTTTGTTTTTGTTGGATGTAATGGGTTGGGGTGATTAGGATTTATTTGTTAGATGTGTTTTGTTACGGCATTGCCAAAGGGGGAGATTGTTAGGTTTTTATTGTTGGCAACCCCGTTTGACAAAACTCCTTTGAGTTGTAATTTTATTCGCATTTTTATTTCAGTGAGGCTATGAGTTTTTTAGATGCGAATCCAATCCGAATCGAGCCATGCAAAGAAGTTTGTGATGTTAATGCTTTCAAGATTGCCACTTATTTGATTATTACGAAATTCGGTCAGACTCAAGCAAAATTCAAATTTGCATTCAAAATTGCATATCAGCCATTGCTCGCTCGAGCCAAGGAGTGCTCGCTCGAGCTAAGGCTTGCTCGCTCGAGCCAAGGAATGCTCGCTCGGACCAAGGATTGGCCCCATACAAAACACTGAAGAAAGTGATTGGTCCCTCGAGCCAAGAATCCGTCGCCCGAGCGAAGGCACTAGTAGAAATCACGAAATTTACTCTCCTCGCTCGAGCCAGAAATCCTCGCTCGGCGAGCCTCAATCCGGTTCTCAAGGAGTTTGATTTCTTCCCAATCTTGGATTACTTTTGGTTCTCTATAAATACTTGGTTTTCTCCCAAAACTAAGTAATTTGATTGAAGTCCTCCAGATCTTCTTTTTGGTTCTTTAAGGTTTTTATCTGGGGGTAAATTTTTTTTTCTTTGATGTCTTATTGAGTATTCAACTCATGATCGAAAAGGCTACATCAAAGGTTTTGTTTGTTACACAAAAGAGAGTTGTTCTTGAGTTGTGGATTTTGAAGAATTGATGCGAAGCTTGTGGTGGAATCGGAGTGGCTCATCGAAAAGACAATTCCGTGGTGAAGATGGGGTTGGAAGAGGCACATAGAGGTTGGTTCAATTAGGCGTTGTGGATTCGCTAGATAATTGAGAGTGATACCTGTGTAATTCCTTTATATCTTCTTAGTGGATTGTTCTGGTGGCTGTGGCCCGTGGTTTTTTGATCACAATTGGAAGGTGTCCAATTGTGGTTTTTCCACGTAAAATCTTTGTGTCTCTTTCTCTTGATTGTTTGATTGGGATTTTTATATTCTGCTTAAAATTGATACATAATCACAAATCAACATCTAGGAGGTTTCTAGATTTTTCAAGATGTGATATTTTATTTTTGTTGGCTAAAAAGCCTATTTTGTCTTTTTGTGGCTAAAATAGCCCCAAACGCAACTCAACCCTTCTTTCCAAACGAAGCCACCTCACGGCTCTTTTGGATTTATGGATTTGAAATTAATAGGTTTGACATCAATAATTTGAGGAGTGAAACTTTAGTTCAATGTCACATTTTTAGAATTAGGTATTTAGAATGGATTTGTGAGCTTTATAATGATAGGTTTCAAATAACTGGTGAAAATTCTTATTTGAAATCCTTCCATAAAGATTCTACTTGTACAAGGATATTAACAAAAAAACATGTCTCATAGCTCCATTCAATCCCCCACTTTGAAGTTTTTAATCTACCTTCAATAATTTTATAAATTCAACCTCAAATTCATTCATCCAAAGGGAGCCTAAATGTGCCTTAATAACGCCAATATAGTCTTCTCTAGTTGCTAGCTGTGGTTGGTAACTACATTCTTTAATTATTCCCAAGTAATTAGATTTAAAAAAAAAGAAAAAGAAGACTCCTGAGCACTGAAATTGAAACCCATCATCATAAACCTAGAGATTCAAATTATACATGAAGTATGTGTGAGTTCATTGAAGTTACTGGTTAGAAACCACTTTTTTGCTTCTATGACCATTATTAAAGTTTAATGTTTGCTATATTTTGTGGTTTTTGTTGTTTTAGGTTTTTGAGTACTTTGCCTCAATCCGAACCCCAAGTGGGGAGGTGCTTATGACGCCGGCAGACTTGATGCGTGCAGTTGTCCCTGTATTTCCTCCCTCTGAATCAAATCGTATTAGAGAGGGATATCTCAAAGGGGAATGGATTCCTAGCGAGTTACATTGTGCTCCTTCAATATTTTTTATGCTTTTTGATACCGACAACGATGGACTTATATCATTTGCAGAGTGAGTTACAATTCTGTTGTCGATATTGCTTGTAAAATATCTGAAAAATCTAAAAAATTTCGAGATATCAATCTCAATCAAACAATCAATATCAAATTGACACAATGATTTAACATGGAAAAAACCATAATTGAAGCACCTCTAACTGCAATAAAAAATCACGGCCCAAAGCCACAAAACAATCTACTAAGAAGGCCAAAAAAAAAAGGAATTTACATACGAGTACTCTTAATTACCTAGTAAATCCATGCCCGAATTGAACCAACCCCAATGTGTCTCTTCCACCACCATCTTCACTTTAGAATTGTCTTGCTCAATGTTGAACCCACAACGTTGATGTTGAATTCACGACGATAAGCCACTCCAGAACCCACTAAAGTTTCAGGCTCAAGTTTCCTAGAATCCACTGAAGAACACTGCTCTATTTTGTGAATGAAATAATAAGAACAATCCTTGATGTTTGACAATCTGTAATTCATTAATCAATCGATCATCTTCTATAATAAGAACACTGCTCTATTTTGTGAATTAAATAATAAGAACAATCCTTGATGTTTGACAATCTGTAATTCGTTGATCAATCGATCACCTTCTACACACCAAGGAAACTCATATGAAACCCGCTCAACTATAAAATACTTTGTTTTCTCTTCCTCTCTAAGAATCTAGATAGGTTAAACCCTAAAAACAATAAATGGTGCATTTTATAGAAAACAGAATTGCGAAGACCACTCGAGCACACACTTCATTGCTCGAGCGGTGTGACTAAGAGTCTGTGCAAACATATAGGCCAACCGCTCGAGCGCATACTTCACCACTCATGAGAAGAAAAATATTTTCCAGAAGTTCAGTTTGTAGGCAAAGATACTGGATGGTTTACATCACTACTTGAGCTCACAAATGACTGCTTGAGGGTCAAACAACTTTGACTCCATTTGTGCTTGGCAAACAAGGATTGCTCAAGATACGGAATGTTAGTACAAACTCTCTACACAGGCACAATTCGAGTTGGATTCGCATATAAATATTCATAGCCTTACTGAAACAAAAGTGCAAATAAAATTACAACCGAAAGGAATTTTGTCAAACGGGATTACCAATTATAAAAACCTAACAATATCTACATAAAGGGTTCATTAAAGTTTTATTTTTTTTATTTTAATTTTTTTTTTGGTAGCAGGTATATTTTTCTTGTTACACTACTCAGCATCCCAGAATCAAGCTTTTCTGTGGCATTTAAAATGTTTGACCTCGACAATAACGGGTAGGTCTAAACTCTAAATCTAATGTAAGTTCATCAACCACTAAGGAATCTAGTAGTTTTTCGAACAATCAATATCACTACTCGGTGTTGTTTTACCTTGAAATATGTTCATTTGTTCTTCTCTTTTTCTACTTTCATCTAATTTCTTTTCTTATCTCTGTGGTTCTGGTATTGATTAAATAATTAAAGCAGTGTAGTTTCCTCATTTTTTTTTTTCATGTAAATTTAATCATCAAAAACAAAACTATTCCGAGTAGTGTTCATTTGTAGAGTGTTTGTTATGTTCCTGAGAAGAACAAAATCCAAACTGACCCAAAAGCTTTTGATATGGATTAATTATTTTGAGTATTTGTTTAAGAAATTATAACAGTCATCGGATGACTACAAACTACTGAAAGAGAATCACTAGGCTACGAAGAGGTATGACCTTGTATTGATTAAGAACTTGATTTAAATGCTAGCATAACATAATTTGTAATTTTATATAAATATAACAATTTTTTTTTTTTTTAAATTTTTATTTTTAGTGACATTTGATATTTCTAATTGTGTCATATGCTAGAACCAGACAAGCATCACAAGTGACTGTCAAATATCTTCTGTACGAGTATTTTGCATTTCCTAACTTTAAGCATCATAGTGCATCATAAGTCTAAGTTCATTGGTTTATTTATTTTTTATTTATAATGAAGCGAGCAAATGATTGTTCAATTTGTTTATACTTTCTTCTATATCTAGCAAAATAGTTTGTATTTTTTTGTTGAAACTCATAGAATGATATCTTCTGCTAATATTTTTTTATTGATTTTCAAGTTCTCATCTTGTTTACCTGTATAAACAGAGAGATAGACAAGGATGAATTTAAGAAGGTGATGACCTTGATGCGAACACATAACAGACAAGGGGCTCGCCACAGAGATGGACTTCGTATCGGACTAAAAGTTTCAAGTTCTGTAGAAGATGGGGGTCTTCTAGAGTATTTCTTTGGAAAAGATGGCAACCAATGCCTAGAACATGGGAAATTTGTCCAGTTTTTGAGAGACTTGCATGATGAAGTATGTCAAGCAATTCTCTCTCTCTCTCTCTCTCTCTTTCTCTCTCTCATATTTTTCGGGGATTCCAGTTAATATATGTGGTATGGTAAAAATAAGTCATTTATTTCTTTATCTCACTCGGTAGTGTTCATATAACTTTTTTTGATACTTCATGTTAATAATCTATACTATTATGTAAAGTTTATGCCTAAGTTGGTATAAACTGTTACACTTTTTAGACCTTAATAACTACTCTAAACTGCTTTAATTCTCTTAGATCCATCTGCTTCAATTAATTACATTTATCAAAACCAATACCTTAAGGATTAATAGTGAAAGGATTAATAATCCTATAAATTAGTGTAGGATTAGTTATCTAATTAAATTAGTAAGATAACTATTTATTATGTATTCATTTTATTTTTATTTTTCTTTCATAGTTGAAATTATGATTCCCAATCCCTCTCAATATTAAAAATTCGCCATTTTCGTCAGATTGAATATCCGCCGTACATGTAATCTGGTTAAAAAATTTACAATCAAACATAGGATTGTGAGTCCATGGATTAACAATTCCAATTCTATGCTATAATCCTACTAATCAAACATACCCTTAAATAACTGTTATTTTATATTTCGCACACCTCTAGTAATTATAATCTATATCTTTTACAATTTTGTAGATATTGCGGTTGGAGTTTGCCCATTACGACTACAAGTCACAAGGAACCATATCTGCTAAAGATTTTGTGTTGTCAATGGTTGCATCTGCTGACATGCGACACGTAAACAAGTTTCTTGACCGTGTTGAAGAATTAAACGATGAACCAAATCTCAAAGACATACGCATTACATTCGAAGAATTCACGAATTTGGCAGAGCTTCGTAAAAGGTTACGCCCCTTGTCACTCGCAATCTTCAGTCATGGGAAAGTGAATGGGCTCTTGACAAAGCCTGATTTCCAAAGAGCTGTACATCATGTAATAAACTTACTATGCACTTATTTTTTTCCAGTCAATTGAGCATATTTCATAACTGATATTAACAGAGTTAGTATGTTTGGTTGCAAGGTTTGTGGTATCTCTCTCACGGAGAATGTGGTGGATATGATATTTTATGTGTTCGACACTAATCATGATGGCAGTTTGAGCTCGGATGAGTTTTTAAGAGTATTACAAAGACGAGAAAGGGACGTCACACTACCGAGGGAGGCGGGATTCATGGGATTGTTTTCTTGCTGGTTGGAGTGTACAAATAATTGCTCTTATTCAAAGATGCTACTTTAAGTTTTTCTTTCTACTAATGAATGATGATATTATGTGAAAATGATAAATAAATAAAAAAAAAGGGTTTTATTTTATGTGGCTTTCCACAAAAACAAAAAAGGAAAAAAAAAAGAGACAATTGTACAACAGGACACAGTTTTTTTATTTATTTATTTATTTATTTATTTATTTATTTTTATAACAGAAATAAACAGGATATTCTATGGTGTCATCATGGCATTCGTAGGCTTAGGTCTTAGGATAACTGGTTGCTGGCTTGATTTAACCCAATCCATAGTAAGGAACCTGTTGGGTATACCTCCTTACTGGAATATGAGACCCAATTAGTTTATTAAAATATTTATTTTGATCCGGTGTTGGTTATAATATATATTTATATATTATATTTTACTTTTGAAGGCCCAATGAGTATTTAAAATTCTATTTGGTGGCAGCTATGGTTTTGATAAAATGTTCAAGAGTCAACAATATTGTTTTGGGATTGTCTTTGCTTTTCTGAAAAAGGCGCCGTCGAATTGATTCCCTAAGTGCTGCTTTGTATTTTTGGGTGCTATTGGTACAAAGCTTTGTGCTATGTTTGGTGCTATTTTGCTTCGAAGTATTGTTTGGTTCGTTATTTTGGATCATCTTTAATTCTATTTTGAAAACTTTTGTTCATTTATTTGGCGAGATCTTTCTTCTTGATTATTTGTGATTATTTAGAATTCACCTAAGGGTGGTTTGTGAGATTATTCGTGTTTCGTTTGTAATTGTTTGAAAACTATTGGTTGATAGTGAAATCGGATTTTGGTCCCGTGGACGTACCTCACATTGAGGGAACCACGTAAAAACTCTTGTATTATTGATTTAATTTTTTCCGCATTAGTTTTTATTTGCATTGATTGATTTACTTGTGGACATCTATTTTCCCTAATAACTGGTATTAGAGCTTACGGTTTATTTGAGTTTATTTATTTGTATAAATCAATGGATGAGAATGTGGGTCATATGTTTAGTTTCAATGGAAGTAATTGGGTAACTTGGAAAACTAGAATGGAAGACTTATTATTTTGTAAAGATTTGTATGGGCCTATGAAGGGAGCTAGTGGCAAACCCGGGGTATGAAAGATGGTGAATGGAAGAGACTTAATCGAAAAATCATTAGTTTTATCGGTCAATAGATTGATGATAGTGTGTTTCATAATGTTGCTACTGAAATTTTGACACATGATTTATGAAAAAAATTAAATGGTCTTTATGATAAAAAATCAGTCACAAATAAAGTTTTTCTGTTTTGAAAGTTAGTTAATTAAAAAAAAAAAAAGACAACCCTATTCCGAAACATTTGAATGAAATAAAGAGTATTATTAACCAACTTTCTTCTATGAAAATTGTTTTTGATGATGCGTTGCAGGCTTTGATGCTACTTAGTTCATTGCTTGAAAGTTGGGAGACTTTGGTTGTGATAGTTAGTAATTCGGCACCCGATGGAGTTGTCACAATGAGCCAAGTCACTAGTAGCTTGTTGAATGAAGAGACGAAGAAAATTAGCGGGTTCTTTTCATTCGGAGGCATTTGTTGTGAGAGGTTGAAACAAAACAAGGGGAGGAGTAAGATTTCTCATAGTCGTGATCAAAGCCGTGACAAATCAAGAGATGGTTCCTTTTCAAAGGAAGACATTGAGTGTCATTATTGCTATGAGAAAGGGCATATGAAGCGGGAATGCCGAAAGTTCAAGAACAAGGAGAAAATGTGTGACAAAAGTGTGTATAAGAAGTAAGAAGACACAACGGCAGTTACTATCGATGGTGATCTCATAGTTGTTTGTGAAGATGATTGTGTCAATTTTGTAGGCTAAGAGAGCAATTGAGTGATTGATTTCAGTGCTTCTTTTTACGTGACTTTTCGAGTTGATTTCTTTACTTCCTATACCAAAGGAGATTATGGTTGTGTTCGAATGGGTAATGAAGGTTTGTCCAAGATTGTTGGCATGGGTGATATTTGCTTAGAAACAAATTTGGGTTACAAGTTGTTGCTTAAAAATGTGAGGCATGTTCCCAACATTTGCCGCAATTTGATTTCTATCGGAAAACTAGATGATGAAGGTTACAACAACAAATTTGGTGATGAAAAATGGAAGCTCACAAAGGGTGTTCTTTGGTGGTGGCTAAGTGTAAGAAGACTCGCACACTTTATTCAATGAAAGAAAAAATTTATAAAGGTATTATCAATACACTTGAGGATGATGCTTTTACCGAATTGTGGCACAAGCGGTGTAATGACCCAAAATATATATATTTTTAAAATAGTTAGTGCATAAATTAATTGAGTAATATTTGGATTTGAGTGTTATGAAAAGTTATGTGCAAAAATAGTTTAATTTTGTAATAATTTTTTTTAAAAAAATATAATTTTCGATCTAAAAAATTATGAAATTTTTATTATGTTATTCTTACAAGAGTCTAGCATGTTGGAGAAAAATTTCAGAATTTAATAATGAGCATTTATTTTATGAAAATTCGCAGACTGATTCAGTTTAATTTATGGCATAATTTTAAATTGAGTTTTGGGTGTTTGAACCATGATTTGAGATCAATTTGTTAGGTCTATTTTGATATATAATTGGGTGATGTTTGGTTTATGAGTGAGAATTTAATTCAAGATGCATGATTTAGATTTAATTTAATTTGAACTTATTTATGACTCATATTTAACTGTTTGATCCTTTTTAATTATATGATTGGTAGTAACCACCTTGGGAGTTGTTATTATTTATTATATAGGATTATAATAAATATTTGATAATTGATTTTATGGAGTGTACCATATGGTGAAAAATTATATATTTTTATAGTGAATATAATGTGTGTATATTTCATAGTGAGCAAAAGATTATATTTTATGGGGTATAAAAATGTTATATTTTGTGGTGAGAAAAATTATATTATTTTATAATTTATATTATAAAATTTTGAGATATTATTACAAAAATTATTTTTCTTTTGAGGAAACCAATTATGGGGAAACGAACCCATGTGGGGTCGTTCCCTCCACGCCCTTCTCCCTTATTTTCTTCTTGATTTGCTCTTCTTCTTTTCCTTGAGCAAAGAGCTTAGAGCTCTCTCTCTCTCTCCCCTTGTTCTCCATTGTTGCTCAATCTTTGAGCTTGAAATGAGAGTTTTTAGAGTGAAATTTTGCAAAAATTTTGTAAATGAAAGTCGGAGAGCTCGTCGTGACTTTTGCAATGGTACTCTCGGATTTATGATTGTTTTTTTTTTTTGTTGCTCTTTTTCATTATTTGAGGTAGAGACTTTCTTCATATTATTACTTTAAAGCTATATTAGGGTTATTTTCAGAAAAAATATGTCATTATAGGAGATATTGCATATATATATATATATATATTTAGAATTTTGTTTGGTAATGTTTAGAAGAAAAATTATGTTGAAATGTTAAGAATATTCGTATTTTGAGATTGATTTAGGAAAATCACCTTATGTTGAATTTTTTTTGCTAAAAATCTGAAAATTAAACTTTAATAGTTGTATGGATTGTATTTACATCATATTATGATTGGATGATTTATTTTGAGAAATATAAAATTGAAATATTTTTTTCATCTTTGATTTTGGAATTTATTTTTGAGAAAAATAAATTGGTATTGAGGAATATTGTGTAAATTGTTGAGTTGAGAATATAGAGTTATTTTGGGATTAAAAACTCTAAAATTGTTATATTCATGATATTTTATGAAAGTTGATAGGTTGATAATTAAGTTGTGTTCATTTTTGTAAAAAAATGAAAGTGTGAAATGTGGACTTTTGAACTTACAACCTTGAAAATGTTACTCTTGGGCATATTTCATATTTTTGATGTAAATATCGTGTTGATTTATTAGTTTTAGAAAAGTTATGAAATTGTTATTTGTAGAGATTTGGGAAAAATTGGCTAGGCATGAAATTGTGGGTGTATTTGAGAGATGAGGCATGTGAAGTTATATTTGGTGTTATCAATTTGGAAGATGGTGAATATAATGAACTTACAAATTTGATGAATTAAATTAGTTTGGTTAATATCTTAAATCCTTCTTAATTAAAAAGGTGTTGTTGGGTTTATTTTTTAACATTTAATATATGAGATTAAAAGTGATAAAGTTGACCATGTATGAGATTTGGAGAAATAAGTGAGATTAAGTTGATATGGTATGGTATTTGGTCCCTAGTTTTACTAGTTGAGTTATGTTATCTTAGTATTACCTCAAATTCATATATGAGATATTTGAATGATTTTGGCGGTCTTTGACAAGAAAAGAAAATAATGTGATTTTAGCTCGTTTGGAGCAAATGAATGAATTGGATTAAAACAATAATAAGTTACCAAAACTTTTAGTTTTGTGAAATTGTTTTAAAAGAGAAATTGTTTTCTGAAACAAGATTTATTGTTTTGTTTTGGGTAATACATTGGTAAGTCCGAATAGGGGGTGTAGTTGGTATTAGTTAAGTTGGCCTGAGTGTTCATGGTGAAAGACCAAAAACACACGCGGGGGAGTGTAGACACCCCATTTTTGACCGACCTTAAGACTCGAACGTCATCAATTGAGCGCTCGGTGATAGTGCATGTTGTGCTCGTTTCGAATTTCCGGAGTTTTGGCTGAGTGCCTTGCCTCTGGGCCTCTAAACTCTTTGTGCTTCGGCTCGGATTGCGGACCAAGCCTTGTTTTCCTTGCCTGAGGGAAGGAGAGGTCTTATAAATCCCTTTTTCTGGTCGTAGACCACTTTTTGTGGTTGTAGGCCACTTTTCCTGTTTGGAGACTAGTTTCTAATTTTCGGAGCCTTCGGCCGCTCGCCTTGTCTCTGGACCATTTAACGTTCTCCGTTTGGCGTGGTTTTTGAACCACACCTTGTTTCCTTGGCCTAGAGGGCCACTATGGTTTGGGAGACCACTTTTGTGGTCGTGAACCACTTTTGGTGCTTGTCAGCTAGTTTTCGAGCTTTGCCTTCTGAACTTCCGTCTTGCATCCTTTTTGGTTTGTTTTTGGTAAAAATCTTGTTTTCCTTGTTTGGAAGGTCGTACAAGGGTGGGAGACCAGTATTTCCCCTTGGAGACCACTTTTCTTCCCGCCAGCCAGTTGTCTGGTTAGACAACTGGTCTCCTTGGTCTTTAGGCCATCTTTTCTGGTCGGCCACCCCACAATTAGCTTGTTTTCAGTGTGCTAATCATCTCCCACCATGGCCGACCAGTTTTTGTTCTGGGAGACCACTTAAAGTGGTTGGCTGCTTTTTGTCACTTTTTTGGAGATATTTTCCTCCAGCAGCTGGAGGGCACTGAAGCCATCCTCCATACACGTATATGGAGGGATGGCCTTGAACCTTAGCTTCTTCAAGAAGCTTTGCTTTTGGTTCTCTATAAGAGAGAACCACCCCCTCCCTCCTCTAGGTTCAGAATTTGGAGGTTTGCGAGATACATACACTCTTGTATCTATATCTCTTTGTTTGTTCTTATTTTGTGCCTTAAAGTGTAGTTTTGTCTTACTTTAACACACAAACACACACTCAAACACCATACTCTTGGAGCTGAGGTCCCTTGGGGTTGTTTTTGAAGCTTTTGGATAAAAAATGGTGTTGGAGTTCCAGCCTTGAAGGTGGTCATCAAGGGTGAGAAACTAACCTCTTAAACCCCCATTCTTGCTTAAGCTTTTGAACCTATTTGCATGCTGTTTTAGGACTAACTTCTTACTGCAAAAAGTTCTATTTTTGTGTGCTTAAGACCTTTGTTTAAGGTCATTTTTGCATTTGGGGTTGTTTACCCCCTCTTAGGCCTTGTTTGGCCTTGCTTTTGTGCTTTCTTTTTAAGCTTTGGGACCACCTTGTTTTGACCTTCTCACCACTGAAACTCAAAGGAATTTCAGGGGTGGAAGTGGTGTTTTGAGGTCCCAAATAGGAGAGGGTCATCCCCTCTCCTTGTGTCTTCAATACTTGTCTTGAATGCCTCATGCGTGAGCATGTTTGTTAAGTTTATGTTGGCCATATCTTAGCTTGTTATTTGGCTTATTTTGCAGAGGCATGCCACTATTTTTACTTGGTTTGGTCACTCCATGCATGGTTTATACACTTGTAGTGTAAATCTCATAAACTAGTCTTGTATGCTTCATGAAGTAGCATGTCATTCTAGCTTGCCTTGAGTCCATTTCAGCATGTTTTTTGGTGATGTTTTTCCATGTCATACCTCTGTTAGGGTTTGGTTTGGTCACGTCTTGCATGCCTCATGCACTTGTAGTGCAATTCCATGAAATAGCCTAACATGCATCATGCTTTAACTTGTCATTCTAGCATGCTTTAGGCTTAAATTAAAGAAGCTTTTGTCCATGTTTTAGCATGCTCTAGCTTTGATTTTGATTGATTTGGCCATGCATAACTTGCTTTGTATAGCTATAGTGCATTCTAGCTTGTTAGCTTTGTGTGTCAAGTCCACTAGCATGCTTTACTTGGCCTATTTGAATGATTTGGCATAATTTCATATGTGATTTCAGTCCATGTTTCATGCTCATGCACTTACATTTATCACTCATTCAATGCGTTGGAGGGTTTGTCCCTTTATGCCTTAACATGAATCATTGCATATGCCTTCATGCCTTAGTTTGCGAGCCATTATTTCAATGTGTTTTTGGGGTTATCTTGCCATGATATAACTCTGATTTTTGTTGGTTAAGTCATCCCATGCATGGCCTTAATAGGTGTAGTGTAATCCACCTTATTTGCCTTGTATGCATTATGCCTTATGCCCTTCATGATAGCTTGTTTTGGCTTTCTTCCATGCATATTTTAGTATCATTTTGACATGTTCTAGGACTATTTTGGGTTGCCTTTGCCATATCCTTCATGCTTTGTATAGCTGTAGTGCAATTAGCCTTGCTAGCTTTGTATCTTGTTAACTCATGTATGCTATCTTTGAGCTATTTAGATGATTTGGCATCATTTAATACTTTATTTCAGAGCTTATAGCATTGCCATGTTCCCACTCCTTTCATGCTTTGAATGCCTTTAAGTGTTGTGCATTGTTGCCTTACTTATGGCCTAGCATGTATGCCATCTTGCCTAGGTCTTTGAGCCTCCATCTTAGCATATTTTGGTCATTATTTTGACCTATTTCAGCTCTGTCCATGGTTGGTTCATGCACTTGTGCCATATATTGCATGCCCCATTTGTAGTCCTCTTTACTAGCTTCATGCTTTAAGGACCTTTGCATGCTATGCTTGTGTTGTTTGAGTGATTTGGCATCATTTCATACCTTATTTCAGTGCATTTAGTGTTGTTACACTTCCACATTTATTACTCCTTGAGCCCTCTTGAGAGTTGTGCTCTTAGGCCTAGTTGGTTGGCCAATGCATTGTGTATGCATGCCTTGTCTTTTGGTGCCTTTGTTTTGATGTTATGGCCACTGATTTGGACATGACTGAGGTCTGTCCATTTTGGTTAAGGCCATTGAGCATGTTGGTTTTCATGTTGTTTGCATTGCGTATGCTCATTATTTATTGCATTGAGTATACCATTTTACATTGCATTGTGCATGCCATGTAGTTCTTTGCATTGTGTATGACAAGTAGTCCTTTGCATTGAGTATGCATGTTCCTAGCATTGATAAGTTGCCCTTATTGCATTGCATTGTGCATGCATGCATTACATTGTATTTAGAATCTTAAGTTGCTTTGCATTAAGCATGCATGTCATCGAGCATTGAGTATGCCATGTTATGTTGTCTTGCATGTTATTAGCATGCTAGTCCATTGCATGGTTGCATGTTTGTTTTATTGTATTGCATGCTTGCATTGTTGTTTGGATTGAGTGTTAGTCCAAACATGAGAAACGAGGGACGTTTCATACTTGAAGTGATGAAATGTGCCAATTCTCGGTCGCCGACGCTCTTGATCATACATGATAGAGTTTTAGGCGTTATGTGTTTATGTGTCCATTCATTTTCATATTGAATTGTGCAACTTCGCCTCTTGGCCATCATGTATTGAAATGCGCGATTGGTGGCCCGATGGTTGAGAACCACACCCCCTTGAGCT
The DNA here is from genome assembly GCA_025200525.1 of Camellia lanceoleosa. NCBI lineage: Eukaryota > Viridiplantae > Streptophyta > Magnoliopsida > Ericales > Theaceae > Camellia > Camellia lanceoleosa. The sequence goes on along the minus strand of CM045759.1, from coordinate 7,007,898 downwards.
TATGAAATGATAGGGAGGGTCGTTGTGCACACATACCTTGCAAATACATTGCCATGCCCTTTCTTGCTCTCTGTTGTAGCAAAGTGGACAAATGCAGCAACAACTGGTCGGCCAGCCAGAAAAAATAGCTGGCCGACCACTTTTTCTGGTTTTTCAGTACAAAAAGTGGTCGGCAGGTGGTTAGAGAGAGCAACAACTGGTCGACCACCCTCCCACAGGTTCCCAAGATGTGTTAGAAGCTATCTGGAGCTTGGTGCAAATTTCTGAGAACAGTCGCAAACAGAGGCAAGTTGGGGCATCGCGTTGGATTTCTGAACGAGGCGACCGGGTATGCATACACTCTTCTCCCTCTGAAGCAATTGTTTTATTGCTTTCCTTAGCTAATGTGCTTAGCTAGTTTATGCTTTGGCTTGTATTTAAGTAGTTAATGCGTTTAGCTGCTTAATTGTTTGGTAATAGTTAGTTAACTAGGATTTGTTAATTAGCTTCGTTGTGATATAATAATTAGTTTAATTAGCTTAGATTAGCTAGTTAGCTTCTTATTCGGACTCTCCCTCAAGAGGGCCAACTGTTGTAATAAGCGTGCGTGTGTGTGATGCATGTCTTCAAATCCCCATTTTTTTCTCCTTTTTACTTAACTGCTTATGATGGTTAGTTTTAGGGCATATTTCGATTAGCATACCTTATGCTTGCATGCGGGCATCCATTCATTTGTCTTGCATGTACCAGGCTCGGCGCATCATACTAATTGCATTGTATTTTCAATACATTTACTTGAATACGTGTTCAACAACATGTTATCAAGTTGCATTTCACATGCCATTCTAGAATAGCTGAGCCTATTTTAATTGCATTATTGCATGTGTTGCATTAGCCATCTTAACTTGAACTAGGATCATGCATGATTTCTAACTAGTTCTCTGTTTTGGCTCGGAGTACACTGTGAGTGTTTACGCTCTAGCATACTGCATGTGTGTTATTGACTGCCATGAAAGCATGCTTTCTATGAGGCTAACTGCTTATTTGATATAACTGCCTGAATGCCTGTGGGTGAAGGTTGGATTACTTGAATTGGAACAATTCATTAAAATCCCTGATTTAGCACACTTACGAGTAGCAAACTTCAAACCATTTTCACAAACGAACATGCGATGTTTTGTTCCAACTTAGGCGATCTAGTCTATACTTGTATGTTGTGCGCATCACATAGTAATTCTAGGTTAAATAAACGGAATAAGAACACATGTGTTTTCAAAAACAAAATATCATGCTTAGTAAAGGCCGATCTTTTAATTGGGCAAGCGGGGGTGCTTATTGCATGACCTTCCCCTCTCGCACCCAAGTTCCCGAGCCGAGGCTACTTTGGTGATGACGGACACGTGGCCTTCGGCATGAGTCACGGTTTCCTAAATTCTCCCAAAAATAAAATATTTAGGTGGCGACTCTGTATCTGGCAAAGCAGTCTATGTTTGGCACTTCTTTATTAAAATTAGTTTTCCAAAACGATTTGCCGGATTTGGACTCTTTAGTGATTTATCGATCTTACATCGCACATTGTGAGATTAGATTCAGAACCGTGACATGAGTCCGAACTTGTAGTAGCTAGAGAGCAAACGAATTTCGCGCCCTCGCAGGTGCGGAGCTCGGGAGTCCTCGGGCACGTCTATAGTTTCTGGCGACTCTACTAGGGACTTAGAGAACTTGACTTGAACTCATGATATCTTGTTTTGACTACACTTATGTGTATCTTTGCATTGCATTTGCATTGGTGTGCCTAAGTCACCGTGTTCGCCGTCTGCTATTCCTGAATGGTTTGCCTGAGGCTGCATGCCATAAGGTTTATTGGTTACGGGCTCTGCCACGATGGGAACACAAACCTCGGTTTTCACCGGGGCACCCTTTTGACCATTCGACCTAGTGCATGTTGGAATTCATAGTGACCATTCCAAACTAGGACAGGTCACTTACCTGGTTGTAGGTTGTTTGAAACTGCTGTGTGCGTAATGAAACCCTAGCTCCTGACAAAATAGGACAGGGAAACCCTACCCCAACATAGGGGTGTTTTGGGCTCTCATTTGCTTGCTATGTGCTTTTAGAGTGTGTCTCTACAGGAATGCACGTATCAATCTGCAAGTCTGGGTATCAGGCCTATGGGCATCAGTGTTTGGAGAATCAATTTTACTTGAGGGTATCAGATATCAGTTTTGGGGTAGCCATTTGGGACAGTAAACATCGCTTGAGAACAGAGTATTCAGCTTACAAATGCTAACTGTGTGTTGTCATGTCAACTGTGTGTTATCTTTATTTAAACCGTTATGCTGTCTGTTTTGCTAGTTGTATGTTTATTTATTATGCTTTATTTATCTTTTTGCAAGGTAGTTTAGCACAATTGCATTCGACCAAGCAGATATTCCCCGAGCACTCTGGGTTAGAGGTCGAAGACTTAATCGATCCAGGGATTTGATAGACGGACAAGCAGTGTTTCTTTCTTTACCCCCAGTTGCTAGGCGGAGCTCAAGAAGGCGCAGTATATCAGTACAGAGGTTGCCAGATTAGTGGTCTTTGAACAGTCAGGCTGAGGTCTCAGTTTCTACTGCAGAGTCAGATATACCGGTTGTTCAGTTAGATCAAGACAATATGGCAGGTTTGGAAGAGATGATGCGTCAGCTCCAGGAAAGTATGAAGGCCATGCAGCAGGATGCTGCCCGTCAGGCAGAAGTGGCTGCACGTCAAGCCGAAGTAGTAACCCAACAGGCAGAGTTAATTGCCAGACTACAGCAACAAATCGGGGCATCTGCTTCGCACACACCTCCTCCCTTACCCAAAGTTCCAATACTCGGGGAGACACCAAATGTCCAGGAAAATACGGACATTCCAACGGGGCCAGCTCTGCCCCCAATCCTACCCCAGCTGTCTAAAGTGCCCACCAACCTAGTGGATTTACCGTTTGAGTTCGAGGTGGATCCAACGGCGTTAAAAGTGAGCAACCTAGAAAAGCTTTTCAAGAAGTCCCAAGGTGTGAAATCCATTCCGGATATAGAGGATAGGTATACTGATTCGGCCGTGACTCTGCCGGATCGGTTTAAGATGCTGCACATCGACCGTTTTGATGGATCTGGGGATCCTATGGTGCACCTACGGCTGTTTTTGGATATCCTAAGGCCGATGGGCCTCTCCAGATTGCAGAAGCTTTCCCTTTTTGGCCGGACCCTGTCGGGTGTAGCAGCTATTTGGTATGCAAAACTGGAAGACTCCGTTAAGAGAAGTTGGGAGGAGATGACTGAGGCCTTCATAGCTTAATACTCCTACAATACACAGATTGAGGTCACAACTCATGATCTCGAGACCACTAGGCAAGAGCCAAAGGAGAGCTTCTCCGATTTTATGATCTGCTGGAGGGCTAAAGCCTCGATGATGACCATTAGGCCTGTTGACAAAGATCAGATTGGGATGGTTGTGCGCAGCCTCCAACCCAAGCTCATGCAAAAGATGATCGTTCTCTCCCTCCCCACCTTTGTAGATTTACATGAGATTGGGGTGCAGATCGAGGACGCAATGAAACAAGGTCTAATTGACCATGATAGAGAGCAGCCCAAGAGGGCATTCAACTGCAGTATGAATGTAGGCACAAGCAGTGCTGCAGCTGCCAGATCTTCAGATGTAAGAATGGTCACCACTACTACTTCAAAAACCCTTGTAGCTACACCCTTTACCGGTGCGTCCAGAAGTAGCTCGTAAACAGCTAGATACGCCCCCCTGAGGCCAAAGAACCTTCACCCCACTATACATGCCTTTGTCCAAAGCTTTGGGGGTTTCGATCAAGAAAGGGCACTTGAAGCCCCTAGAGCTGCGGCCCTTACCAGAAAAACTTTCTCCCTCCCATAACCCGTGAAATCACGCTTATCACCAACAAAGATGGTCATAAATGACCAGTGCTTTCGATTGCGTCATGAGATTCAGAATCTCATTGACAACAGGGTGATTATGCCTCCGGAAAAGCCTAATGTCACAACCAACCCTCTCCCACCACATAACCAAGCTCCATCTCCCAAACGTATCAACCTAATCCAAACTGGGGTTGTGTCATATGACCCTAGCATATATATCACCTCTTCCTACCTACCCAATTCGGAGGTGTTCATTCTCGACAGCACTAACTTGTGTATGTTGGACATCTCCCGAACCCAACCAGAACTGGTGGTGGTGACTACCGGAGGTAGAGTAGGGATCACTTTAGGAGCAGAGAGGAATGAGGACTCAGGGCCTGAGGGGTTTGCAAGCTTTGTGTGCAACCCAAGTAGTTATATCACACCAACGGATCAGCCTAAGCCAAGAGTGGAATTTTTAGTGGAGGCAGAAATCTGTGTAGTTCGAGAGGATGGACCTAATCAGGGGCTAGATGACCTAGCAGGATTGGAGGAGGATATCGTCAACCTTCAGTTTTTCAACAAACAGGATTCGGGAGACGTGATTGTCAATTGGTTTGATCTGGAAGGGTCAGCAGAAGCTACTGGGTAGCTCAGTGACGAGTCGGATATTATTGAGCAGCCTCAGCTAGAGCAGGGTCCATTAGAGACGGGAACTTCAACAGTGGCCGGGTTGGACGAGGAACATAATAGACCGTTGAAGAGCACCGGTGTTAAGAATTCTGCTCAGGACCGGAGCATTTTGAGTATAGAAGACGTTGAATAGCAAATTACACTGAAGCAGTTTGAACGGGAAAAAATCAAAGATCTGGAAAGGGCTAGAAAGGCCAAAGCCCCTGAGGGGATAGAAGATGTTGTGTGCACAGAAACAGTGGTAACAGAACCAGATAGTTGCTTGTTGATGGCCGACGGTATGTGGTGGGAAGATAATGACCTATGTCTTGTCCACACCGATGAAGATTGGGGGAACAACCAGCCGGATGATACCTGGTATATTGGAGAGGTGGACCACATGACCAGAAGTGGGCAGTACTTCAAGCCCCCATACCTGGATCAACCAGAGGCATCCGGGAAGGACAGGGAAGCAGAGAAGTAGAAAGAAAAGTTACTCGAGGAGGAGGCTATGCTAAAACAGCTTAAGAAGATACAAGTAGACATCTCCATTTGTGGACTGCTTATGGCCTCAAGAGTTCATAGACAGGCTGTCCTTTCTGTAATGGACAGAGCCAAACTTTCAATCGACACCACGCCTGAACAGCTGGTAGGGTTGGTTTTTTCGAGAGGAGCTTCCCCAACGCTAACCTTCACTAACAAGGAGTTGCCACCTGAGGGCACAAATCATAACAAACCACTCTATATCTCTGTGGAGTGTAGAGATAAATGGATACCAGTAGTTCTTGTTGACACAGGATCTGCTATCAACGTGTGCCCGTCAAGGACAGCATATGCAATCAGGTTGAAGCCCATGGACTTTGTACCCACTGCCCTGGTGATTCGGGCATATGAAAATACCAACAGAGAAGTGATGGGGACTGTACAGGTTCAGACTCAAGTTGGTCCAGGACAACACGATGTTGACTTTCATGTCTTGGACGTTCCCGCGACCTTCAATTTACTCCTAGGGCGGTCGCGGCTGCATCAGGTGAAGGCAGTCTCTTCCACCCTGCATCAGATGCTAAAATACCCTCATGGGAAGGGGGTGGCCATTGTTTTTGGGAATTCTTCAATCCATCCACCGCCAGAGGTTTCTACACCGATTCTAGAGATCAAACATGGCGTGGAGGATGTGTTCCTGTCAAGATTTACCCTAGCCGAGGCCCGGGTCATACAGAATATACTGGCTATTGATGAGGAGTTATATGTTAGTGCACAGTCTGTGTACCTCATGAACATGCTCCAGCACATCCTCAGGATGGGATTATGGCGTAGTGGCCAGAAAGGCGTTGCGGCATCAGCCGAAGTGCCGCATAACCCACATACCTTTGGTTTAGGTTATCTGCCTACCAAGGAGGACTAGGTGATGAAAGGGAAGGAGATGGCCGGAAGAGCCAGAGCAAAGCGAACCGGGAAGCGTTATGAGTTAATGTATCGGCCTATCCAGGGTACCCTAAACGGACGCTTTGTCCGGGAGGGGGAGGACTTTCCATTTTGCGGCTTCCCAGAGCCATGGCTAAACGCAGAAAGGTGGCGGTTGCTGGGGTTTGAGATTTTTTTGACTCGCAATTGTCTGGGGATGATGTTGCTAAGGAGCAGACAGACCCACCAGCTAAGGTTGATCAATGCAGGGAGGAGGATTCCGAGAGCGCAGAGATCGAAATAGGGGTAGCACTAGCTTGTCTACTTTCAGATCCTCCGATCGTACATGAGTGCTTGGGGGATAACTTCTCGGTGTCCGTGATCGGGAATGAAACGACTGCGAGCCCATCTTCAAACATCTTGGATGCATCCATCGCATCCTCCCTCGTCTGGCAATACGAGGAGGGATTCTTATTGAGTAGCACCGATTCAGGTAGTGAGCTGGAATCTAATTCCACTGAGTCCGTAGAGTCGGAATCAGGTTTCAGCTCGTCTGAGTCTGAGTCCGGTATTCTTGGGGATGACAACCCGGATGCCATAGTCCTGTTTAGGTTGTCTTTTTTTTTTTTTTTTCCTTTGAGTCTGTTGTAACAGAGGAATCAGACGATGTGGAAGTGATTAATAAAAATTGTACGGCTGTGGCCTTTGAGTACTTTTCTGTGCCCTTAATTTATTGCATTAATCAGGACTTTCAAAATTTTGATGAAAACGACGAAGAAGAAATCCCTGCGGTTTTGAAATTTTTGGTTGATCAAGAGCATGAGAGGTTTGTAAAACCCTTGGTTGATGAAATCACCACAATTAACATTGGTACTAAGAAGGACTCAGGCTGGTCCAGATTAGGTCTACGTTGTCTTCGGAGGAGCGCGAGCGCTTAGTTGCTTTATTAAAATATTTCAAAGATGTTTTCGCGTGGTCCTACGAAGACATGCCTGGAATCAATCTTGAGATTGTATAGCACCGGATCCCTCTTGACCTAGACACCCGACCTGTTAAGCAGAAGCTTAGAAGGATCCGCCCTGACTGGGCTCTCAAGATCAAAGAAGAGGTTACCAAGCAAATTGACGCAGGGTTCCTGCTGGTATCCGAATACCCAACTTGGTTGGCTAATATAGTTCCAAAGGTCAAGAAAGACGGCGAATTCGGTATGTGGACTTCTGGATTTAAACAAAGCCACCGGCGACGACTTTCCTCTGCCGCATATCGATGAGTTAGTGGACTTCACTGCAGGGCATGCGTTGTTCTCATTCATGGATGGCTTTTCTGGCTACAATCAGATATTGATGGCACCCGAAGACCGGGAGAAGACTGCTTTCACCACCCCGTGGGGGACTTATTGTTATAGGGTGATGCCATTTGGGCTAAAGAATGCTGGGGCTACATATCAACGGGCTGCGACCACAATATTGCACGACATGATCCATAAAGAGGTGGAGGTGTACGTGGACGACATGATTGTCAAGTCCAAGGAAAGAGAGGGCCACTACACCGCCTTCCAGAAATTCTTCCAACGGATCAGCGAGTATCGGCTGTGGCTGAATCCTCAGAAGTGTACGTTTGGTGTTACAGTAGGGAAAATGCTGGGGTTCTTGATTACACAGAGAGGTATCGAAGTCGACCCTTCCAAAATCAAGGCTATCTTAGAAATGCCACCACCAAGGACTAAAAAGGAGGTGCGAGACTTTCTGGGTAAAGTGCAATTCATATGACGGTTTATTGCTAAATTAACCTTAACTTATGAACCACTCTTTGGTCTCCTGAAGAAAGGAACGAAGTTCTAATGGGACGGCCGATGCCAATCTGCTTTCGAACAGATTAAGCAATATTTACAGAACCCACCTGTGTTTTCACCGCCTGAGCCGGGGAAGCCGTTGATTCTGTACCTTTCAGTGACTGAAACTACGATGGGCTGTATGCTCGCACAGGAGTTTGAGGACAAAGTGGAGAGGGCTATCTACTACCTGAGCAAGAAAATGCTGGATTACGAGACTTGCTACACTCCGCTGGAGAAGGCTTGTTTGGCCTTGGTATGGGCTACCAGGAAGCTGAGGCACTACCTATTAGCTCACTCCGTAATATTGGTTTCGAGATTAGATCCCATCAAATATCTCTTCGAGAAACCAGCACTTACGGGTAGGCTAGCCCGTTGGTTGCTTCTGCTTTTCGAATTCGATCTGAAGTACGTGACGCGCAAGTCAGTGAAAGGGAGAGCAGTAGCGGAGTTCCTAGCCGATCACCTAGTTGAAGGAGATGAAGCAGTTGAGTACCTATTCCCAGACGAGGCCATTTTGCATGTCGAAGATGAAACCTGGACGATGTACTTTGACGGAGCGTCAAACCAATATGGGTATGGGATAGGAGTGTTGCTGATAGCACCCGACAATTCCGGCATACCTCTAGCATTCAAACTCTGGTTCAAAGTGTCGAACAATGAGGCAGAATATAAGGCATGTATTGCTGGATTAGAAGCCGCCATAGAACTAGGGCCAAAGCGGTTGGATGCCATCAGGGACTCGAACCTTGTTGTATCTCAAGCTAAGGGAGATTGGAAAGTCAAAGAAGAAAAGATGAGAATCTACCACCAGACCTTGGATTTGCTAATTCCTCAGTTTGAGAAGCTGAACTTCACTCATCTGTTAAGAGAGAACAACAGGTTCACTGATTCATTAGCAACTCTATCTCCTATGATAGACATCCCTTTCGGAGTCCGAATGCGTCCGATCATCATCGAGCAAGAAATTCGTGTCGGCTTACGAGCTGATTGCTGCCATAGATGAGGTGCAAGATGAAAATCCCTAGTATTACGATGTCTAGAACTTCTTGGAAAAAGAGGCGCATCCACTAGGGGCAAATACCAAAGATAAAAATGGCAATTCGAAGAATGGCTGCTTAGTTCATCGTCTGCGGGGGAAAACTGTATAAGAGAGGTCATCTCGGGATGCATAAGCTGTGTGTTGATGCTAAAGAGTCTAAGCGCCTGATGGAGGCCATCCATGGAAGAGAGTGCGGAGCACACATGAACGGGGTGATGCTAGCTCGGAAGATCCTTAGGCAAGGTTACTACTGGTCCACCATGGAGGAGGATTGTATAGGCTTTGTCCGGCGATGCCACAAATGTCAGATCCATGCGAACCGCATGAACATTCTGCCATCGGTTGCAGTAAGATGACTTCGCCATGCGTACCGGGGATTGATATAATTGGGGCTGTCACTCTGAAGGGGTCCAACTGGCATGAGTACATTCTGGTAGCGATAGACTACTTCACAAAGTGGGTTGAGGCCCAATCTTATGCGGTGTTGAAGGCTTCACATGTTGCAAAGTTCATTAGGAACAACATTATCTGCCGCTACGGAGTCCCGAATGAGATTATTTCAGATAATGGCTCTCACTTCAAGAAGGAAGTGATCGACTTGTTGGAGAAGTATAACGTGGCTTTTCATAAGTCATCCATATATCGGCTGCAGACCAACAGAGTAGTTGAGGCTGCCAACAAGAACATCAAGCATATACTGCAGAAGATGGTGGAGACCTACCGGGACTGGCCAGATAAGCTGCCATTTGCTATTTGGGGCTACCGGACTTCAATTCGAACTTCTACTGGGGCGACTCCGTACTCCTTGGTTTATGGGATGGAGGCCGTTCTGTCTATTGAAGTTGAGGTTCCGTCATTGCGAGTATTGGCTAAGTGTCAGATAGCTGAGGCAGATTGGCAGCAAAGTAGGTTCGAAGAACTCATGCTGTTTGATGAAAGAAGGTTGAAAGCGCTGTACCATGTTCAGGGTTATCAACGGAGAATTGCCAGGGCTTTCAACAAGGAAGTTAAGTCCAGGAATTTGAAAGAAGGGGATCTTGTGCTCAAAGACAACCGAGCTCCCATCCACGACCCTAGGGGCAAGTTCAGACCCAATTGGACTAGTCCTTACATCATCAAGTCTATCTGGTCGGGCGGAGCTGTAGTTCTGATGGATCTAGATGGCCTAGAGTTCTCCCAACCGATCAACATGGACAAGTTGAAGAAATATTATCCCTGAGAGGCTCGCTAGGCAGAAAACCTGAAAGGGCAACCAAGGCAAAAGTTAGAGCACAGAAAATTTGAAATAATAAAAACTGAGCTCGCGAGATTGAAAACCCAGAAAGAGCGGCCTTGGCAAAAGTTAGAGCGCAAAAGGAGAGAGTTAATATACGAGTGAACCCAAGCCGAACTACGTAAGGCTTGATTCCCATTTTTGGGATACGTAGGCAACTTCATTCTGAAGTCTAGCCATAAACACTTCCCCGATCAACTTTGTCCATGTGATCATGTTTGGTCATCTTTGTCTATTCTACTTTCAAGAGCTCGGTTGTGATCTCCAGTGCAGTGCTATTCAGACTAGGGGCAACTTTCTAGTTGCTGAGGATCCTTGGTTGTACATCTCAGTGATAGATCTCGGACGTGTCTAGTTTTTATCCATATCAAAAATGGTTTTGACAAGTTTTAATAAAAGTTGATTTTGTTCAAATTAATCTTTTTACAACTTAGACCATTTTTGGACCAAACAGAAAATTTTCAGTACCCACAACCTTCAATTACATTGATTTCAATACAGAGTTCTCCTACTCTTGAACACAAATTGAAGTTGCTTTTTATTACATTCATAAAGAAAATTTGAAAGTACTGATTAAAGCAAATAAGTTCGGGGCATAGTCAGGTGTTCCCGCGTCCCCTCCCAGAGCTGGTCGAAGCCTCTGATGCCAAAGTAAGCCTAACCTACGCCTCCTCATCAAGCCAAGCTATACACTCATTAGATAGGGTGCAACTGAAAGTGGGAGCGGGGGCCAAAAGCTCTCTCATTCTCCATGCCGTGGCATACCGAGCTAGCTGTGCGCCTCAGACCGAAAATGTAGCTGGGTACTCTATTCCCTCTTCTGGGCAGGTCTGATCATGTCCAAACTGGCGCCAAAATCGGAACAGAAAGTAAAAGGCACAGTGAGTCAGATCGATTAACTGAATCCCAGGTTGGCGAGACATGCTGTAACTCATCGCCGGCAGGTTGAGCCAAGGGCAACGCCAAGCAATACTGGTAGCGGATAGACGGCACATCCATTTGCACCACCATTCTTCATCAAGGGCATCGACTAGACGTCGCCGGAAGAAATAGCCGCGAGCTGAATATGCTGGGCATGAGTCCACAACCCTTAATTTGTCCATCAACCATACCTGGGGAGGGATGAAAAATGAGAGATTAAAGAATAGAGAGGTGTACGTTGAGAGAAAAGTAAGAAAAGGGTTTTTGTGAGAAAAAACCGAGCCTGAGGGCCGAGTGATGTGAGCAATATATGTGAGATAGGGTGGGAAACATTACCTGCAGCAGTAGTGGACTCCCCGCGAATCTAGTCGTGTCTTGGTAATGAAAAGCATCCAAGCCCATCAATGTCTCAGCTAGTGTCATGGCAATGCAGCTTTTGCCCTCATTTAAGCCTTGGGCGACCTCAATCAAACGAACGCTAGACCCGCCAGAGCCTGAGGTAAGCAAGAAGTGAGACAGCATGCACAAGCAAAGTGCATGTCGCCGAAAACCCTGCCAGTGATGGTCGCCGCGGTCACCGATATCAGAAAACCGATAAACCAAGCTAGGGATGTCCAACTCCCCATCGCAAATCAAAGATCGAGCATCATGCACAGTGAGCCCGCACATCCGTCGTAAGGCTTGGATGTGGCCTAAGCGGAATTGCGGCAAAATCTCTTCCTCGCGCTCGGACTCCATCAAAGCTTGGAAGTCTTCGAAAGTAGGACACATCTCTTGCCCGCCAAAGCTAAAGATATGTGTTACTGGATTCCAAAACCTTGCTGCAGCATGGAGGAACGGAAATCGTAGTGGGATGCGACTCAGCGTGAATAGTGCATTTATGCCAAAGCCCTGGAAATTCAACTTTTCCGAGCCATCCAAGGGAGCAATCCAATTTGTGAGATTTTCGACAAGAAACGCCTCCATTTTGGTGCAAAACTGAGTTGGAATGAGGGAACCACGAAGCTGGAGCCTTTATGGAGGATAAGGCACTATTTGGAGGACAAGTGTCAGAAAATTGGAGGTTCCTAGGTTAAGTGGTCGGCCGACCACTTTTTCTGGTCGGCCAGCTACTTTTTTGGTTGCAGACAGAAAAACTGGTCGGCAAGCTCTAGAAGTGGTTGGCCATGTGCAAAAAGCTGGTCTCCAGCTATTTTTTGTCTCCAGAAGGGAGTCTCTAGCTTTCCTGTGTGCTGAGAGTACTGAAGGTCTGAGTTCACCTCTGTTTCGGATGCATTTTGTCACTCTGTTTGTCTCAAAATGCATTCGCCCTTCGAGTTGTTAGGCTTTCCTTATCGAGTTGTTAAGTTTTGCTTATCGAGTTGTTGCTATTTGTTTATCGAGTTGTTGCTCATTGCTTATCGAGTTGTAAACTTGCTAAAGTTTTGTTGTTTCTTAGTGAGTTAGGTTGTTTAGTTTGTTGTGTCGGTTCACTACCTGACTTGTTAATACACAAGGTTCAATTTCCATTCAATTCCATTTTTGTGCAAAGTGATGCGATGCGATGCTTAGCATGTACAAGTATAACACTTTTCGAATAAAAAGCTGTTTTCATTCCATCATAGCTTCTTTTTACAACATTTTACAAAAGAGTACAAGTTTTCAAGAAAATAAAACTACCTATGCTGTACAATGTGCTATAACTACATGTAAAAAGAAAAATAAAGCAGGAACATCTGCATCAGTGCCATCAAGCTCAAGACTGAGAGGCCCTCTTTACCCTCTTCGGCTGAGCAGCCTCTACGCCACCATCGTTGGCATCTCCGTCTGAATCAGAGCCACCATCCTCAGAAACCTCCTCGGTGTCGCCTCTGCCCTTCGAACTGGAACCAGAGTCATCGTCCCTGCCTACAGATGTCTCTGACTGTGGATGTGCTGACTCCTCCTCCTCGCTAGACTCCTCGTCGTGACTGACAGGTGCTCTGGGTCCTCCCCAGCCACGTGCTGAGACTCTTCTCCTAGCTGCTCGAGAAGGCCTGGATGGCCCAGTCTGCAGAGGTGGGACCTAAAAAGGACAGTTTGAATGCATCAGCCAGTATGTATATCAGATGCAGATGCAAGAATAGAGTGGGTGCATGCAGATATAGTGTGTGAATGTGATGTGTCAGATGTTCTCTACACATGCAATGAATCAATGCAGTGAAATGTTCAGTTTCCACATGTCATCAAGAGTATGATAAATATAATGAAATTGAAAAGCACTCGAACGCCGGAGGCATATAGCAGTGTCTCTCTTTGTAGAACCATACTCTCGAGTGAGGCCACCACTCCGAGTAACCCCTCAGTATACTCCCTGGGAGGCTGCAGATACAAGTTCAAGTCATTAGTGAATGAATGAATGTCTAAATATCTGAGTGATAAATGAAAACTGTAGAGCATACCGGTGGTGACTCAGGGTCACTGACGTATCGATGATTCGGCAGCGAAGGCTCTAGTGGAATCTGATATGGTGTCCCACACTGCCAGCCTGTCAGCCCGGTCGAAAGATCTGGCCATCCAGCATACTGCCAAGTTGAGGGCATTCCTCTAGTCCCGCCTCTCGATGTGCCGGCCTCGCTGGTCGAAGGAATGTCTCCGTCTCGAGCGCGACTTGAGGAAGGCATGTCAGCAGCTCTCCTCCTGGGGGTACGGACACTTGACAGTGGAGACATCAGGTACGTATGGCGATATGTCGCATAATCCCCCTCTTCTAGGAAAAGGACCACGTCAATACCCAACATAAGGTCCTCCGCCTTCCGGGGTGTGAGGCCCCTTGCGGACCGCATCTCTGGTGGAGGCAGTGAGGGGACGTCCTGATTGGAGTTGCCCATCGTCTGGTGCATGAAGCGCTCTCCGAGAAACCAGGCTCTGCCGACCGGTCCCTCAAACAAGACCCTATATCGGGAGGAGCCCCATGCCCCAGCAAACAAAAATTGAGGATTCCCTGGTATGTCGATCCAAGGCTGCCAGGTCACATGTAGGTAACAAGTGCATAAATTGATTAGATGTCATAAATGTGCAAGATGAATCAAAGCTGAAAGCATGAAGTACTGAGAGTTCTGGATCACCTCCGTCGCCCGTATAGTATCGAAGAACTGCCAGAGGTAAAGCAGAGTCTCCCGAGGCCTGGGCCGGCACCGACACTCAAATTTGCGTGAGTAGGAGATCTCAAAAGGTGCCTCGACCTCGAGCTTAGGGGCCAATGTCGGGAAGTAGGCATAAACCCATAGCTGTGAAAGACAAGACAGTGGCTGTCAGAATACAGAATGTATAGAGAATGCAGGCTGTTGAGTGCAGAGTGCGAATACAGAATGTATAGAGAATGCAGAATGCTGATTACAGAATGCTGTGTGCAATGTGCAGTATACAAAATGTATAGAGAATGCAGAATGCTGATTACAGAATGCTGTGTGCAATGTGCAGTATACAAAATGTATAGGAAGTACAGAATGCTAAGTGCAGAATGTAGAGCACATAATGTAATGTGTGCCGCGTGCAGTGTACAAATAATGAAAAGCAGAAATGTAAATCAAGAGGGCAGAATGTACCTCCCAAGCTCGCCAAGAGTCAGCCACTATGGTCCCCGCCGAAGTCGCGCTTATGTAGCAGTAAAGGGTAGTGAGGCCAGTGCCACCCCAATCATACTGACTGACCTGTGATAGGTCTACCAGAGCACTGAGCAGATAAAGCCCAACTGTGTTCCCCCTGTCAGAGAACAGAGTGGTCCCGAGGAGGAACATCAAAAATCCCCGGGCATACTATTGTATGGCCTTAATGGTCTCGGGTATAGTCCCCCTGTACCGCTCGAAGAACCAGGTGTACCTGACCCTGCCTGATGATCTGTTGATCGGCGGACGAGCTCAGAGAAAATAAATCCAAGCGGCCTCCCACTCACCCATATTCGTGATCAGATGGGATCTAGCCCGCCACGCCAAGGCTGGCCATGGAGAAGTCATATGGGGTTATCGTCATGTCCCCGGTGGCTGAAAAATGGAAGGAGTTGGTGGTGTCCCACTATCTCTCTACAAGTGCGCCCAGGAGGGTCCTGCTCGCTGGATGACGCGACAATCCCGCACAGAATGGGCCAAACCCTGCCTCGTCTACAATATGTTGGACAGCATTTGGGAGCTCCATATACCACTCCCTCGCGAGGATCGATCCATAACCTTGTGTGAAACGGGAGGATACCTGCATTCAAAATGAACATATGTATTCAGTTTCAGAATGAAAAGTATGAGCTATGTGTTCAGAATGAAAACTATGAGCTGTGTGTTCAGAACGAAAACTATGAGCCGTGTGTTCAGATTGAAAAGTATGAGCTGTATGAAAAGTATGAGCTGTGTGTTCAGATTAAAAAGTATGAGCTGTGTGTTCAGATTGAAAACTATGAGTTGTGTGTTCAAAATGAAAAGTACGAGCTGTGTGTTCAAATTTGAAAAGTGTGAGTTATATGTTCAAAATGAAAAAATATGAGCAGGGTGCCAAGGAAAAAGAATACTGTGTTATGGACTGCGTGTTCAGATTGAGCAGTGTGTAATAAACTGAATACTGTGTTATGAACTGTGTGTTCAGATTGAGCAGTGTGCTATGTTATGAAAAAGTATATTGCGTAATGAACTGGGTGTTCAGATTAAGCAGTGTGCTATGTTATGACAATAAACCGAATACTGTATTATGAACTGTATGTTCAGATTGAGCAGTGTGCTATGTTATGAAAAAGTATATCGCGTTATGAACTGCGTGTTCAGATTGAGTGGTGCGCTATGTTATGACAATAAACCGAATACTGTGTTATGAACTGCATGTTCAGATTGAGCAGTGTGCTATGTTATGACAATAAACCGAATACTGTGTTATGAACTGCGTGTTTAGATTGAGTGGTGTGCTATGTTATGACAATAAACCGAATACTGTGTTATGAACTGCGTGTTTAGATTGAGTAGTGTGCTATGTTATCAAAAATATATCGCGTTATGAACTGCGTGTTCAGATTAAGCGGTGTGCTATGTTATGAAAAGGTATACTGTGTTATGAACTGCGTGTTCAGATTGAGCAAAGGTGCTATCGTCAGGTTATGAACCGTGTTGTAATGAGCAAGTAATGTGTTGTGTGCCCAAATGAGCCGTGTGTTCAGATTAAACAGAATGCTGTGTTATGAACTGTGTGCCCAAAATGAGCTGTGTGCCCAAAATGTGATGTGTGCCAAAATGAGCTGTGTGCCGAATTAACAAAGTGATTGTGTGGTGAGCTGTGTGCCAAATTAGCAAAATGCTGTGTATGAACCGTGTGTTCAAAATGAGTGGAGTGCTGTGTGTGTGAATATGTTCAGAACGAGCAGATATGATATGTAGTGAAAACATGGAATGTGCGAGAAATGCAAAAGTAAAGTACGCACCTCATGCGCGCGATGAGATAGATGTGACTCTAGCTCTTGTAGCAGCAGGTCTGCGGGCATCTGACGCGCGAAGTCTGTGAAGTGGTGGAAGGTGCTAGGAAGTAGAATGTGCTCCTGTGGGTCATACTTCTCCGGGTTGAACGACCGAACTCTCGGAGGCAACCGTATAATGTCAGGCTCGTCCTCTGCATATGGAGAACCTCCGCCATACGGAATATCGTAGGCCATCTGAAGAAATATGCAAAAATGAGCAAAAATGAGTGAAATGAGCCAAAATTGCAAAAAGTCAACAAAAGTCAACTCTTGGGAAGAGAAAAAGTCAACAAAAGTCAACGCTCGGGAAAAGGTGCCAAACTTCGAGACAAACTTACCTAAAGTGGTGGAAATGGAGAAAGAAGCTCCGAAAACAAATTCTAATCGGTTCAAAACGAAGAGAATCGAAAGTTTTCGCGAAACAACTTCGCGTGGGGCGTTGGAAAACGCGTATAAAGTGCAGATTTGAGAGAAAAAAGGGTCTAGGAAGGAAGAGAAGTTGATTTTGGCCTTGGAGGTGTGAGCAAAACTGATTTGGAGTTGTGTACTTAAAGATCCGAGCATTAAAAGACGAAACTGCCCATGTTTTCATAAACTGGTCAGCCAACCGGTTTTTTTGGTCGGCCGACCACTTTGGTAGGCAACAACTGGTCGGCCACTGATATAACTGGTCGGCCACCCTTCTGGGTGATCTTCAGAGCTCCATTGTTCTCCCTGTGTGTTTTGATGATGATTGGAGCTCTTGTCTCTCGGGAAAGTGCAAGAAAAGTACACATTTTGGCGCGAAATTGCCCCCGCGGGAACTCCAAATTCAAGTCTTCGATGCGTAGTTCATCGTTACTTGTCAAGAGCAAGGTGTATCCTTTTTAAGTATGTTGTGACCCCCCCCCCCCGAGAGGTAAATCGGAGGTTCCGATTAATTTGCTCGCATTAAGGCTTATTTTTCTTTAACCAGCATTTTGTTTCAGGGCATGCTATCGAAGTTATACTACTCTCGCATTGTTATGCACACTTTCCTTTCTTGCATTTGTTATGCATACCACTTGTTGCTTTGTTATGCACTCACTACTTGTATTGACACGCTCGTTTTGCTTACATTGTTTTGCGTACTTCACCGCATTGTTATGCGTCACACTTAGGTTGCATTGTCATGCACCCCTTTCTGCATTGTTATGTGTCACACTTAGGTTGCATTGTCATGCACCCCTCCACCGCATTGTTATACATCACACTTAGGTTGCAGTGTCATGCATCCCTTTCCGCATTGTTATGCATCACACTTAGGTTGCATTGTCATGCACCCCTCCACCTGCATTGTCATGCATTCTTCACGCGTGTTGTCACGTACGTTTTGCCTGCATTATTATGCACAGTACTTGCATTGTTATGCACGTTTCACTTGCATTGCTATGCATGTTTCCATCGGCATCATACGTGTCCGCGTTTGACATAGTGTTGCACATGTTTTGCTAAATATATTGTACCTGTTAAGTTTCTTTCTTTTGCAGGCACGATATTGTATGTATGGTTCATTTGAAGCTGGCGCGACCAGACAAACCAGACGGTATTGTATTTACTCCGCGTGAGGCGTAGCGAGAATTGTATAATTCTCTTACATCCTTTCTGCATGTAATGTAGTTTGGTTCGTATTCATTTGCTTAAACTGTTGCATTTATTATGTATATTTGCTTCATTACAGCTTTTTTTGCATGATCATAAGTTATGTTCGTCCTTGTGCATGTCCATTGCATTTTTCCCTTGCCTACGAGCACATCTCTTTGTTATCTTGCCAGTTTGTCTAAGTCTTCGGCCTTGTCAAAAATGGGTCGTCCCTGGGCTTTGACACTCACTCCCGTCACTTATGACTTTCGAGTTCTATCAAAGAAGGGCAACTATAGACACCCCATTTTTGACTGACCTTAAGACTCAGACGTCATCGATTGAGCGCTCGGTGATAGTGCATGTTGTGCTCGTTTCGAGTTTCCAGAGTTTTGGCCGAGTGCCTTGCCTTCGAACCTCTGAACTCTTTGTGCTTCGGCTTAGTTTGCGGACCAAGCCTTATTTTCCTTGCTTGAGGGAAGGAGAGGTCTTGTAAACCCCTTTTTGTGGTTGTAGACCACTTTTCGTGGTCGTAGGCCACTTTTCCCGTTTGGAGACTAGTTTCTGGTTTTCGGAGCCTTCGGTCGCGCGCCTTGTCTCGAGACCACTTAACGTTCTCCATTTGGTGTGGTTTTTGAACCACACCATGTTTCCTTGGCCTAGAGGGCCACTGTGGTTTGGAAGACCACTTTTGTGGTCGTGAACCACTTTTGGTGCTTGTCAGCTAGTTTTCGAGGCTCCCGGCTGCGCGCTTTGCCTCTAAACTTCCGTCTTGCATCCGTTTTGGTTTGTTTTTGGTACAAACCTTGTTTTCCTTGTTTGGAAGGTGGTACAAGGGTGGGAGACCAGTATTTCCCCTTGGAGACCACTTTTCTTCCCGCCAGCCAGTTTTCTGGCCAGACAACTGGTCTCCTTAGTCTTTAGGCCATCTTTTCTGGTCGACCACCCCACCCTTAGCTTGTTTTCAGTGTGCTGATCATCTCCCACCATGGCCGACCAGTTTTTGTTCTGGGAGACCACTTAAAGTGGTCGGCCGACCACTTTAAGTAGCTGGCCGACCAGTTCAAGTGGTCGGCTGCTTTTTGTCACATTTTTGGAGATATTTTCCTCTAGTTGGCACAGCTGGAGGGCATTGAAGCCATCCTCCATACACGTGTATGAAGGGATGGCCTTAAACCTTAGCTTCTTCAAGAAGCTTTGCTTTTGGTTCTCTATAAGAGAGAACCACCCCCTCCCTCCTCTAGGTTCAGAATTTAGAGGTTTGAGAGATACATACACTCTTGTATCTATATCTCTTTGTTTGTTCTTATTTTGTGCCTTAAAGTGTAGTTTTGTCTTACTTTAACACACAAACACACACTCAAACACCATACTCTTGGAGCTGAGGTTCCTTGGGGTTGTTTTGGAAGCTTTTGGACTGGTTTTGGATCAAAAAGGGTGCTGGAGTTGCAGCCTTGAAGGTGGTCATCAAGGGTGAGAAACTAACCTCTTAAACCCCCATTCTTGCTTAAGCTTTTGAACCTATTTGCATGCTGTTTTAGGACTAACTTCCTACTGCAAAAAGTTCTATTTTTGTGTGCTTAAGACCTTTGTTTAAGGTCATTTTTGCATTTGGGGTTGTTTACCCCCTCTTAGGCCTTGTTTGGCCTTGCTTTTGTGCCTTCTTTTTAAGCTTTGGGACTACCTTGTTTTGACCTTCTCACCACTAAAACTCTGAGGAATTTCAGTGGTGGGAGTGGTGTTTTGAGGTCCCAAATAGGAGAGGGTCATCCCTTCTCCTTGTGTCTTCAATACTTGTCTTGAATGCCTCATGTGTGAGCATGTTTGTTAAGTTTATGTTGGCCATATCTTAGCTTGTATTTTAGCTTATTTTGCTGAGGCATGCCACTATTTTTACTTGGTTTGGTCACTCCACGCATGGTTTATACACTTGTAGTGTAAATCTCATAAACTAGTCTTGTATGCTTCATGAAGTAGCATGTCATTCTAGCTTGCCTTGAGTCCATTTCAGCATGTTTTTTGGTGATGTTTTTCTCTGTCATACCTCTGTTAGGGTTTGGTTTGGTCACCTCTTGCATGCCTCGTGCACTTGTAGTGCAATTCCATGAAATAGCCTAACATGCATCATGGTTTAACATGTCATTCTAGCATGCTTTGGGTTTAACTTAAAGAAGCTTTTGACCATGTTTTAGCATGCTCTAGCTCTAATTTTGGTTGATTTGGCCATGCATAACTTGCTTTGTATAGCTATAGTGCATTCTAGCTTGTTAGCTTTGTGTGTCAAGTCCACGAGCATGCTTTATTTGGCCTATTTGAATGATTTGGCATCATTTCATATGTGATTTCAGTCCATGTTTCATGCTCATACACTTGCATTTATCACTCATTCAATGCGTTGAAAGGTTTGTCCCTTTATGCCTTAACATGAATCATTGCGTATGCCTTCATGCCTTAGCTTGCGAGCCATCATTTCAATGTGTTTTTGGGGTTATCTTGCCATGATATAACTCTGATTTTTGTTGGTTAAGTCATCCCATGCTTGGTCTTAATAGGTGTAGTGTAATCCACCTTATTTGCCTTGTATGCATCATGCCTTATGCCCTTCATGATAGCTTGTTTTGGCTTTCTTCCATGTATGTTTTAGTATCATTTTGACATGTTCTAGGACTATTTTGGATTGCCTTTGCCATATCCTTCATGCTTTGTATAGCTGTAGTGCAATTGGCCTTGCTAGCTTTGTATCTTGTTGACTCATGCATGCTATCTTTGAGCTATTTAGATGATTTTGCATCATTTAATACTTCATTTCAGAGCTTATAGTATTGCCATGTTCCCATTTCTTTCATGCTTTGAATGCCTTTAAGTGTTGTGCATTGTTGTCTTACTTATGGCCTAGCATGTATGCCATCTTGCCTAGGTCTTTGAGCCTCCATCTTAGCATGTTTTGGTCATTGTTTTGACCTATTTCAGCTCTGTCCATGGTTGGTTCATGCACTTGTGCCATATATTGCATGCCCCCTTTGTAGTCCTCTTTACTAGCTTCATGCTTTAAGGACCTTTGCATGCTATGCTTGTGTTGTTTGAGTGATTTGGCATCATTTCATACCTTATTTCAGTGCATTTAGTGTTGTTACACTTCTGCATTTATCACTCCTTGAGCCCTCTTGAGAGTTGTGCTCTTAGGCCTAGTTGGTTACCCAATGCATTGTGCATGCATGCCTTGTCTTTTGGTGCCTTTGTTTTGATGTTATGGCCATTGATTTGGGCATGACTGAGGTCTGTCCATTTTGGTTTAAGTCCATTGAGCATGTTGGTTTTCATGTTGTTTGCATTGCGTATGCTTATTATTTATTGCATTGAGTATACCATCTTACATTGCATTGTGCATGCCATATAGTCCTTTGCATTGTGTATGCCAAGTAGTCCTTTGCATTGAGTATGCATGTTCCTAGCATTGATAAGTTGCCCTTGTTGCATTGCATTGTGCATGCATGCATTACATTGTATTTAGAATCTTAAGTTGCTTTGTATTGAGCATGCATGTCATCGAGCATTGAGTATGTTGTCTTGCATGTTGTTAGCATGCTAGTCCATCGCATGGTTGTATGTTTGTTTTATTGTATTGCATGCTTGCATTGTTGTTTGGATTGAGTGTTAGTCCAAACACGAGAAACAAGGGACGTTTCATACTTGAAGTGATGAAACGTGCCTCAATTCTCGGTCGCCGCCGCTCTTGATCATACATGATAGAGTTTTAGGTTTTATGTGTTTATGTGTGCATTCATTTTCATATTGAATTGTGTAACTTCGCCTCTCGGCCATCATGCATTGAAATGCACGATTGGTGGCCCGAGGGTCGAGAACTACACTCCCTTGAGCTTATGAAATGATAGGGAGGGTAGTTGTGCACACATACCTTGCAAATACATTGCCATGCCCTTTCTTGCTCTCTGTTGTAGCAAAGTGGACAAATGCAGCAACAACTGGTTAGCCAGCAAGAAAAACTAGCTGGCCGACCACTTTTTTTTCTGGTTTTTCAATACAAAAAGTGGTCGGCAAGTGGCTGGAGAGAGCAACAACTGGTCGGCCACCCTCCCACAGGTTCCAAGATATGTTAGAAGCTACATGGAGTTTGGTGCAAATTTCTGAGAACAGTCGCAAACAGAGGCAAGTTTGGGCATCGCGTTGGATTTCCGAACGAGGTGACCGGGCATGCATACACTCTTCTCCCTCTGAAGCCATTGTTTTATTGCTTTACTTAGCTAATGTGCTTAGCTAGTTATGCTTTGGCTTGTATTTAAGTAGTTAATGTGTTTAGCTGCTTAATTGTTTTGTAATAGTTAGTTAACTAGGATTAGTTAATTAGCTTCGTTGTGATGTAATAATTAGTTTAATTAGCTTAGATTAGCTAGTTAGCTTCTTATTCGGACTCTCCATCGAGAGGGCCAACTGTTGTAATAAGCGTGCGTGTGTGTGATGCATGTCTTCCAACCCCCATTTCTTTCTCCCTTTTACTTAACTGCTTATGATGGTTAGTTTTAGGGCATATTTCGATTAGCATACCTTATGCTTGCATGTGTGCATCCATTCATTTGTCTTGCATGCACCGAGCTCGGCGCATCATACTAATTGCATTGTATTTTCAATACATTTAGTTGAATACGTGTTCAACAGCATGTTATCAAGTTGCATTTCACATGCCATTCTAGAATAGCCGAGCCTATTTTAATTGCATTCTTGCATGTGTTGCATTAGCCATCTTAACATGAACTAGGATCATGCATGATTTCTAACTAGTTCTCTGTTTTGGCTCGGAGTACACTGTGAGTGTTTACGCTTTAGCATATTGTATGTGTGTTATTGACTGCCAGGAAAGCATGTTTGCCATAAGGCTAACTGCTTATTTGATATAACTGCCTGAATGCCTGTGGGTGAAGGTTGGATTACTTGAATTGGAACAATTCATTAAAATCCCTGATTTAGCCTACTTACGAGTAGCAA
Source organism: Camellia lanceoleosa (assembly GCA_025200525.1). Taxonomy (NCBI): domain Eukaryota; kingdom Viridiplantae; phylum Streptophyta; class Magnoliopsida; order Ericales; family Theaceae; genus Camellia; species Camellia lanceoleosa. The sequence goes on along the minus strand of CM045759.1, from coordinate 6,984,843 downwards.
ACTTCAAACCATTTTCACAAACGAACATGTGTTGTTTTGTTCCAACTTAGGCGATCTAGTCTATACTGATATGCTGTGCGCATCACATAGTAATTCTAGGTTAAATAAACAGAATAAGCACACATGTGTTTTCAAAAACAAAATATCATGCTTAGTAAAGGTCGATCTTTTGATCGAGCGAGTGGGGGTGCTCATTGCACGACCTTCCCCTCTCGTACCCAAGTTCCCGAGCCGAGGCAACTTTGGTGATGACAGAGACGTGGCCTTCGGCACGAGTCAGGGTTTCCTAAATTCCCCCCAAAATAAAATATTTAGGTGGCGACTCTGTATCTGGCAAAGCAGTCTATGTTTGGCACTTCTTTATTAAAATCAGTTTTCCAAAACGATTTGGTGGATTTGGACTCTTTGGTGATTTATCGATCTAACATCGCACATTGTGAGATTAGATTCAGAACCGTGACATGAGTCCGAACTTGTAGTAGCTAGAGAGCAAACGAATTTCGCGCCCTCGCAGGTGGGGAGCTCGGAAGTCCTCGGGCGCGTCTACAGGGAGGTGCCACATGCCTTCCGATGAGAGATCGGTAAAGTGGTAAGGAGGTACCACGTACCTTCCGGTGAGAAACTGGTAAAGTAGCAATTTGGTAGTGCTTGATATGCCTACTTGCAGACACCAGCTTAGGGATTACCTGAGTTGTATTTACCACCTCGAAATTAAATTGAAATTGTTGGGTTAACGTGTTTTCAAATTGGCATTGTGCAAAAGATTTTCAAAAGATGAGAAATATATTTTGAGCATGACATGGCATATGCATTCATCTCATAAGACTGTAATAAATGTATATGATGCTTTGTTAGATGTCCTGATGAATTGTTTAATTAGTTGATTCAATTGACAATGGGATAATTGAATAAATTGAAAAGGATGTCCTGTTGTTATTGAAGCATGTCTATTTATTTAAGTTAACTTGTTGTGGTTAATTAAATAAATTGGATTTAAGAGATTATGTAATAAAATCATATGATTTTTTTTTCATGATATGATTTTACGTATATGTGTGAGTATCTTTGTACTTGCATATCTTCTGATGTTATAATATGAGATTGTTTGGTGAGTTAGTGGTTGCTCACCCCCTACCTGTACATGTGTACAGGGAATGTTTTCGGATTTAAGGATCAAACAACTTGGCACGGTTATAAAGTGGTGATGAGCCGTAGTACTTTTTAATTGTTTCTTTGGTTGAGTTCTATGCTTTGTAAAGGGAAACACTCTCTTATTTCTTGTAAGCTTTAGGACATTTTTTTTATTTGTATGTAAATGTCATTGTTGTATAATGAGAGGGAACATGTTTATTTAATTATTCATACTTTCATCAAAGGATGAATTGTCATTTGTAAATGGACTTAATTAATAAATATTGGTAATGTTATCCGAGTAATAAAATACGGGGCGTGACAAGCGACTTGGGCACATGAGTGAAAAAGAGCTGCAAGTTTTGTTTAAGAAAGAGCTTCTGCCCAGCTTGAAAGGTATGCATCTTAAAACTTGTGTTCATTGCTTAGTGGGTAAATAACATAAAGTTTCTTTACATTTTTCTAGAAAAGAAAATGTTTTGGAGTTGATTCATTTGAATATTTGTGGTCCTTTAAAAGTTAGAACACATAGTGGTGCATTTTATTTTGTTACTTTCATTAATGGTTATTCAAGGAAAGTTGGGCTTTTGCACTAAAAACTAAAGATCAAGTTCTAGATATGTTTAAGCATTTTCAGGCCATGGTTGAAAGAGAAACATGGTAGAAATTGAAATGTATCTGAACAGACAATGGTGGTGAAGACATTAGGCCATTTGGTGAATATTGTCGCAGCCAAGGTATTCGACACCAAATGACAGTTAAGAAGACTTCTCAACAAAATAGCGTTGCTGAGAGGATGATCCGCACTATCGTGGAAAGAACAAGGTGTCTACTTTCACATGCTAAATTGCCAAGATGCAGTTGGGGTGAGACAATGAGAATAGCGGTTGACGTGATCAATTTGTCACATTCCTATCCTTTGAATGGTGATGTTCTCGAAAGAGTTTGAACCGGCAAAGATGTGTCTTATGAGCACTTAAGAGTGTTTGGTTGTCGAGCCTCTGTTCACATTCCAAAAGATAAGAGGTCCAAGTTTGATAGTAAGTTAAGACAATGCATTTTTCTTAGCTATGAGCGTGATGAATTTGGTTATAGATTGTGGGATCAGATTGACAAGAAAGTTATTTGAAACCATGATGTTGTGTTTCTTCAAGACCAAACAATTGAAGACTTTGGCAAATGTGATCAACTGAAGCCAAAAACTAGTGGTCTTATTGACATGGACCTATCTCCATTATCTTCAGTGAATGATAAAAATGGAGGAGATGTGCAGCCACCTCTTGAAGATGTAGATGACGATGTTACTTCAAATAAAGTTGAGCCTGAATTTGAGGAAGAGCATCCAACTCAAGAATCGTCACCACAACTTGAGTTGAGAAAATCTACAAGGGATTGACAACTTTCGAAAAAGTATCCTCCCAATGAATTTGTGTTGATATCCGATCAAGGGGAAGCTATCAAGAAGTAATTGAGCATGCAAAAAAAGATGATTAGAAAAAGGCCATGTAAGAGAAAATGAATTCTTTACTTGAAAATCACACTTATGATTTGGTGAAGTTGCCTAAGGAAAAGAAAATTCAGAAAAATAAATGGGTCTTCAAATTGAAGAATGATGGCAAGAATTTAAGGTACAAGGCATGTCTTGTTGTTAAATGCTGTGACACCGCCCGAGGGGTATCCGTGGGTGTTAAACAATTCGGACCCTTAATTTCTTTGATCTAAGTTCATGAGTGCAATGTAAAACATAGATGAGAGTCCAAATCCGACAACTTTTGTAGAAATTTAGTTTATTGCAAAAATCTTTGCCAGAAATGGACTGTATCATCAGATCTCAGAGTCACCACCTAATATTTTGGAAAAATTAGACAACTCGTGACTCGTGCCAAGACCACTGTTCGTCGTAACAGGAGATATCTTGATTCGGAACCTTAGGTATGAGAGGGGAAGGTCATTAATTAAGCACCCTCACTCACTTGATTAAGAGATTGGCCTCTATTAAATCATGATATGAATTTTATTGAGTTTGTTCATATTAATAATGCTAAAATTTACTATGTGAAAGCAAATAAGTATAGACTGTGTCATTTATTTTGGAACAATTTGATTTCATGTATTTTGAAAGAGCCAAATTGAACAGGACAACCTCCATCCACTGCTATTCATAGAGATATATCACATAAGTAGCCTTATGGTAGAATGCTAAACATAGTAAGAAAAAATACACACAAGTAGAATGCTAAAGCATAAAAACTCATATATTTACTGACATTCCGCGAATAGTTACAAAACAAAGTTAGAAAATGCACGATCTTATATACAAAATCCAAATGCAATACATATACAAGAATGCAACTAAAGATTTGGCTTATAATATATGGCATGTGAATCATCTCAAGAATATAAGGTAGCGCACATAATGACATAAGAATTGATTAACCCACAAATGCAAAATTAACCGAATCTTAATGCATGAAATATGGATGCAAAGCATGGGTATGACAAAAAACAAAATATGATACTATTTACAGATAAGGAAAGCAAGTAAAAGAACAGGATAGAAAGAAACATGGGTGGAAAATTATTACAACACTTGAATAATTACATATCCTAATAAGGGAGGAGTGGGAGAAAATATTACAACAAAATAAAACCTCGCAAATCTCAAATTAAAAGAGAATAAAAGATTCCTTGGGAATCGACCGCCAGAAATGGTTCTGTTCGCTACTGGGAGATTGTTCTGTTTCGCCTGGGGAAACTCATTTTTACTGGAGCACTATTCATCACCATCAATGCTATTCATTGCGGCAGTTACTATTCACCCTCCTTGGTCATTATTCATTTCACCAGGCATTTTCCATCCAAGGTACTATTTATCGCCAAAGGTACTATTCATCTTCGGGGTTACTATTCATTGTTGAGATTTACTATTCACCACCGGCAGTTACTATTCATCGCTGATCACTATTCACTCGGTGGGGTCACATTTCTAACAAATTAGGTGGTTTTGACCAACCATTTAAAGTAGTAAATTACAACCTTTTATATAAAGCGGTAAACTACAACAGTTTATGTGGGTGGTGAAACATTGACCATTTAAAGTGGTAAATTACAACAGTTTATATAGATGGTGAAACATCGACCATCTAAAGCAATAAATAAAGCGCTAAATAAAGTAGTAAAATAATTTAAACAAATTATATTACATTTTCAAATTTAAATGAAAGTTTGCGAAAATTTACCTTTCGGAGAAATGATGAATTTTATGATTTGCAAACTTTCTTTTGATCACCCTCAAGGTTGTGGAACGTGTTCTGAATTTTCAGTTTTCTCAATTCTTAGTTTAAAATTCGGAATTTAAGCTTTAATGGTATGTTGGTGTATTGGTGAAGAGGCAAGGAAGAGAATGGAAAGAAAAATTTGATTCAAAATATTTTATTTTTCCCAAAAATAAAATAGTTAAGACTTTTGTTTTTTTCTCTCTTGAAAATATTTTTCCTTTCTTTCTTCTTTCTAGTCTATTCTCTCTAATCCTTTTCTCTCAATTTTTCCTCCCTAGAAACAATTTTTTTTTTTTCTCTTCAATCCTCTCCCCCCTCATCTGACACTTCCTTTGCTGCTTCTATAGAAAATAAAAATCACAAACAAACAAAAGAACAAATGATGGAAAACGGTAGAATGAGTGAGTTTTTCAAATGGTGCACAGTAACACTACTGTACACTTTATAATATAATAATAGATAAAAGTGTATTATTTGCATAAATATATATACAAATACCCAAAAAAAATATAAAAACATAAAAAAAACATGTAAAATTATAAAATAATAAAAATAAATAAACTAATAAAATATATTTTAATGGGCCAAATGTGTAACATAATTTGACCAAAATGAGTATAAAACAATTTGGCCAAAACAGGTAAAGGTTGTGATTAAAACTTAAATTTGATCTTTCCATTGAGAATTTTGTGAGATATCATATTCCTATTTTCATCATCGGGTAATCAAAAGAAAGCGCTAGGGCCGGTCAAAATGGGGTGTCCACAAAGGCTTTGGGCAAAAGAAAGGTGTTAACTTTGATGAGATTTTCTCGCCAGTTGTGAAGATGTCTTCAATTCGGGTTATACTTGGCATGGGCGCAAGTATGAACCTTGAAGTTGAGCAACTTGATGTGAAGGCTGGATTTCTTCATGGTGACCTTGAAGAAGAAATTTACATGGAGCAACCGGAAGGTTTTGTGAAAAAAGGAAAAGAGAAATTTGTTTGCAAATTAAAAAAAAGTTTGTATGATCTTAAGCAAGCGCCGTGGCATGTCTTTAATTCGGGTTGTACTTGGCATGGCCACAAGTATGAACCTTGACGTTGAGTAACTTGATGTGAATACTGCATTTCTTCATGGTGACCTTGAAGAAAAAATTTACACGGAGCAATCGGAAGGTTTTGTGAAAAAAGAAAAAGAGAAATTTGTTTGCAAATTATAGAAAAGTTTTTATGGTCTCAAGCAAGTGTCGTTGCAATGGTACGGAAAAATTTGACTCTTTCATGATGAATAATGATTTTTCTAAAACCACTTCAGATCATTGTGTGTTTGTGAAAAATTTTCCATATGGCAAATTTATTATTCTTTTACTTTATGTTGATGACATGTTAATTGTTAATTGTGGGTCAAGATTCCATTGTGCGTTAAGATTCTATCATGATTAACAAGCTGAAATTAGAGTTGAGCAAGTCTTTTGCTATGAAAGATTTGGGGTCAGCAAAACAAATACTTGGTATGAAAATTGTTCGTGATCACAAAAAAAGGTTGATTTGGTTGTCTTAAGAAAGTTATATTGAAAAAGTTCTTGAGAGGTTCAACATGGATAAAGAAAAGCCAGTTGGTTGTCTATTTGCGGGTCACTTCAAGCATAGTTCAAATCAACATCCTACAAGTGAGAAAGATAAGGAAGAGATGCTAAAAATTCCTTATGCTTCAGCGGTTGATTTTTTGATGCACACCATAGTTTGTACAAGGCCTGATATTGCTTACGGTGTTGGTGTGGTGAGTCGTTTTCTCTCTAATCCGGGTAAAGAACATTGGGCAGCAGTGAAATGGATTCTATAGTATCTTCGAGGGATTTTGAAAGTGTGTTTAGTCGATGCTTGATGGGTTCACGGATTCCTACATAGCAGGTGATGTTGATTTTAGGAAATCTACTTTGGGGTATTTGATGACTTTTGTAGGGGAAGCTGTGACATGGCAATCTAAATTGTAAAAATATGTTGCTCTCTTAACTACCGAAGCTGAATTTATTGCTATTACAGAAGCTTGTAAGGAAGAGTTATGGTTGAAGAAATTTTTTGCAAGAATTGCGTTTGAAGAAAGAAATTTATACGCTTTATTTTGATAATCAAAGTGTTACGTAAAAATTCCACTTTTCATTTCAGATTGAAACAAATTGATGTGAGATACCATTGGATTTGTGATGTGTTAGATTCAAAATTATTACAACTCGAAAAGATTCACACAGATAATAATATTTCAGATATGTTGACTAAGACTTTGTTGAGGGAGAAACATTTGAAGTGTCGAACTTTGGTGAATATGGTTGATGTCTCCACCTAAGTCGGTAGGGGGAGCACTGTTAGGTATACCTCCTCAGTGGAGTATGTGACCCAATTGGTTTATTAAAATATTTAATTTGGTTTGGTGTTGGTTATAATATATTTTTATATATTATATCTGGATTTTGGAGGCCCAATGAGTATTTAAAAATCTGTTTGGTGGCAGTTAGGGTTTTGATAAAAAGCCCAAGAGTCAACAATATTGTTTTGGGATTGTCTTTGCTTTTTTTGAAGAGGGTGCCGTCGAATTGATTTTCTAAGTGCTACTGTGTATTTTTCAGTGCTATTCGTACAAAGCTTTGTGCTTTGTTTGGTGCTATTTTGCTTTGAAGCATTGTTTGGTTTGTTATTTTGGGTCCTCTTCAACTCTGTTTCAAAGATTTTTGTTCATATATTTGGCGAGGTCTTTTCTCTTGATTATTTGTGATTATTTGGAATTCATATATGGGTGGTTTGTGAGACCATTCGTGTCTCGTTTGTATTCATTTGAAAACTATTGGTTGATAGTGGAATTGGATTTTGGTCCTGTCAACGTACCTCACATTAAGAGAACCACGTAAAAATTCTTTTGTTGTTATTGATTTCATTTTTTCCGCATTAGTTTTTATTTCTATTGATTGATTTACTTGTGGGAAATTATCTATTTTCCTCAACAGGACCCATCACTGAGGCACTAGTGGAGCTCATTGACCATCCCTAACAGGGCCAAGGTTTAATCGGAGTACAATGCGAAATCTCTTAAAAGAACCACTGGAAAATACCGAGCGTTTCGCGCCGCCCCCCTTCCCCTCGACATTTTCTTGCAATTGAAAGGGCACTTGGAGGACCTTTCTTCAAATCTGACTAATTTGTGATGAAGGTATTGAATTCTTAATAATTTTTGTAATTTTCCAATTATTTGCAGCATTATGTAGCTTTCTTGTCATGATTTGAAACTCAATTGTATTGGATTTTTTTTTGGGGGGGGGGGGGGGTAGATTGGTGGCAGGTGATGATGGTGACACCAACGATTATTTATTTAATGAAATTGTACATGTAAATATTTTTTTTATTACTAAATTGTTTTGTAAAATATTGTTTGAACATTAATTTTTATTTATCTATGTGTCAATTTGTTGGGAAAATCCTTATATTTTTCCCTTTTGTGTAATTAGAAAATGGGCAACAACCTACAAACAATAGACAATAATATGGCTGAAAAATTAAAGGCAACAAAACAATCACAAAACACTAAATTTATGTGGTTCGACAAAAATGCTCATGTTTACGGGTCCAACTCTGAATCAACTTCTACTATAAAATAATGGGGTTATAAGATATCATCTCTAGTCATAACTAGAGGCATACAATCATTAAGATAATATTCTTGGGTCACTAATCAACAATTATATCATCACCACTAAGGTTGGTATCAACAAAATCAATAAGAAATGAAGTTTATGTATTACCAAAGTGGACATCCCAAACTACCAATCCAAGAGAGCTTTGACAAGATCCGCTCCAATCAAAACGTAGAGCTCGGCTTCATGAACAACCCACTAAAAGTTCATCAAGATCGAGTAAGAAATGACCAACCTATCTTGGCTTGAACTATGAAAGAAAACCTAAAGCTTTCTTCACTTTTCTCTCTCTTTCACAGCTCTTTTCTATTTTGTTGCTATATGTGTTGTTTGAAATTAGAGACCAAAAGTCTCTTTTCCATCCTTTAGTCATTGGAAGTCACAAAGCTTCCAAGAGAGCTTTACATATAATAATAAAATAAAGAATTTGTTGACTCATTTGAGTCTTGTATAGGACCCACTCTAATTAGAAGGGATATCACCCAACAAATCTTCCCCTCTCGACTTAGGTGGGGGGCACCACCAACCCAGCTTTACTTCTATAAAAATCATGTTTCTCTTAGGACAAAGATTTAGTCATCATATTCGATCCATTCTCATCGGTGTGAATCTTCTCAAGTTGAAGCAATTTTTCATCCAATAAATCACGTATCCAATGATACCTCACATCAATGTGCTTTGACCTTGAGTGGAATGTCAGATTCTTGCTCAAATGGATATCACTTTGGTTGTTACATAAAAGAACATACTTCTCTTGCTTTAACCCCAATTCATGTACAAGTCTTTTGGTCCATAGCATCTCCTTGCATCCTTCGGCCACTGTAATGTACTCGGCCTGCGTGGTAGATAAAGTAACATATTTTTGCAACTTGGATTGCTAAGAAATAGCTCCCCTTGAAAAAGACATCAAATACCCTGATGTGGACTTTCTAGAATCAATGTCTCTAGCCATGTCTGTATTTGTGGAGCTTTTTAGCTGAGATTTTCCATCTCCAAAGCATATACTCATCTTGGAAGTGTCTCTAAGATATCTGAGAATCCGTTTTACTGCAACCCAAATGATCTTTTCCAGGATTGGAAAGAAATTCACTCGCAACGCTAAATGCATAAGCTATATCCAGCCTAGTGCACACCATAACATACATCAAACTGCCAACGACGGATATATAGGGAACTCTCTTCATTTCATCATTTTCTTTCTCACTTGCTGGACACTGCTTCGAACTAAGTTTGAAGTGATTTGCAAGTGGAGTACTCACCGATTTCTTCTTATGAAATCTTTCAAGCACTTTCTCAATGTACCTCTCATGTGATAGCCAAATCTTGCAATTCTTCATGTTATGAGTAATCTTCATGCCAAGTATTTGCTTCGCAGGACCTAAATCCTTCGTAGCAAAAGACTTGCTAAGCTCTTCCTTTAACTTGTCAATTTTGCTCGCATGATGCCCAACCATCAACATATCATCCACATAAAGCAGCAAAATGATAGAGTCACAATCTAAGAATCTCTTTACAAACATGCAATGATCTGAAGTGTTCCTCTTGTACTCATGATCCACCATGAAGGAATCAAACTTCTTATACCATTGCCATGGTGCTTGCTTTAACCCATATAAGTTCTTTTTTAGTTTACAAACTAAATTCCCCTTACCTTTCACTTTGAACCCCTCGGGCTGCTCTTTGTAGATCTCTTCTTCCAAGTCACCATAAAGAAAAGCTGTTTTCACATCAAGCTGCTCAGCCTCTAAGTTCAAGTTTCCGGCTAAACTACGAACAACTTGTATAAATGACATCTTCATTATGGGTGAGAAGATTTCTTCAAAACCAATTCCCTTTTTCTAGCTAAAACCCTTCACAACCAATCTTGCCTTGTACTTAGGTTGTGAGTTTCTTTCTTCTATCTTCAATTTGTAGACCCATTTCTTCTTGAGTGCCCTTTCCTCTAAGGCAATTTCACCAAGTCATAAGTATGGTTCTCAAGTAAGGATTTCATCTCTTCTTGCATGGCTTTCAACCACTCCACTTTAAGCTTGTGAGTTGTAGCTTCTTGATAACACTTTGGTTCTTCCCCATCTGTAAGCATCACATACTTTTTAGGAGAGTACCTTATTGAAGTCGGACGATCTCTAGTAAATCTTCTCAATTGTGGTTCTGTTGGTGGTTCAGGAGGTGCTTGTTCCTCGTGCTCTTCTTCTTGCTCTTCTAAATCTATAGCGTCATCACTAACTATATCACCACCATTTTCTTGTACATCTCCCTCATTATCTTTATGCACCATGGGTAAAGGGGTTGGATCCAAATTTATTGGATACTCATTTGTGGAAGTTGGCTTCTCAACTCTATCAAAGTCTTCAATGGTTTGATCCTTAGAGAATATTACATCTTTGCTCTGGACTACCTTTTTGTCAACTGGATCCCATAATCTATACCCAAACTCTTCATGGCCATATCCAAAGAACATGTAGTGCTTTGCCTTTCCATCAAGCTTTGATTTCTCATCTTTAAGAATGTGCACAAATGCTTTACACCCAAACATCTTCAAATCGTGAAGAAAATATCCTACCCTGTCCAAACTTTTTCTGGTGTACCACTATTAAGTGAAGCTGAAGAAGAAAGGTTGATTAGATCAACTACAGTCCTCATTGCCTCATTCCAAAAGGATTTAGGTAGTTTTGCATAAGAGAGCATACATTTAAATCTTTCAACAATTGTTTTGTTCATTCTCTTTGTTACACCATTTTGTTGAGGAGTCTTGGGAATAGTTCTTTCATGCTTGATGCCAATCTTCTTGCAGTTATCTTCAACTGAACGCTTGTATTCACCATCATTATCTAACTGGATACATTTAAATGATCTTTATTAAAAGGAAAGTTATGTTGTTTTCTAGCTAAATAATGAATACAAGTTTTGAGTTGTGTACCTTTCATTTTGGAAAGGAGATCTTTCCTAGCTAGAACTTGCATGCCTTTCTCACTCATATGACCAAGCCTTTTGTGCCATAGCTCTATAGAGATCTCTTAGCTTTGCTTGCATCATATAGATAGTGAAACATTTCTTTCCTCTTGCCACTATCAAGGAATCTTTGGTGAGCTTTCATTTTCTATCACCAAATTGATTTTTGTAGCCTTTATCATCAAGCTTCCCGGTGAAAATCAAATTGAGACGAATGTATGGAATATGTTTCACATTTTTAAGAACTAGTTTGCAACCAGTGTTGGTCTCCAAGCATCTGCATCAATCATCCAACTGGTGATCATGCCATGTGAGCCCAACAAAGTCATCATCACTAACAATGATAATATCACCATTCTTAGAAGCAACTATAGCTGTTTCTTTCTCATCTTTGTTCTCATCACCTCTTTCTGTCTTCTACTATTTTTTAAGCTTTCGACATTCTTTTTTCATATGCCCTTTCATGCTATAGTGATAGCATTCAAGGTCTTTCTTGGATTGGGATTTTCCTCTAGACTTGTCTCTTGACTTGTCATGGTTGTAGATTTTTTTGTTTCTACTTCTTTCCCTATTATCAGTAACAAGGGCCTGTAACTCTTGGAAGTACCTTGCTTTTTTCTTCTAACTTATTCATTGAACATGCTATTTTTCACCATATCTATACTGACCATACCATTTGGAGCCGAATTGCTTATGGTCACAACCAAAGTTTCCCAATTGTCAGGCAAAGAGTTCAACATCAATAATGCTTGCAACTCATTATGTAGCACCATCTTCATCGTTGTTAACTGATTAATCAAGCTTGGATGTCACTCATGTGCTCTGTAACATTGCACCCATTTTTGTATTTCAAGTTTACAAGCCTTCTAATTAAAGATAGTTTCCTCTTATACATAGCTTCCAATTTCTTCCACAAAGTGTAAGCATTGGTTTCTGGAGCCACATGGTGAAGCACACTTTGATTAACCCAATGGTGAATTTGAACAACGGTTTTTCTATTCATTATCATCCAATCTTCAACAACTACGTTGTCTAGCGTTTTACTTTCACCACTAATCGGTCTATACAAGTCCTTAGTGTAATGGACATTCTCAATTCATGGTTTTCAAATTGCATAATTCGAAGAGGTCAATTTTATCATAGCCCTTGAAGTATCTTCCTTTTTAAAACTCACACAAGAATTTTATCAAATACTTGCAAGGCACAAACTGTGTGCTCTAATACCATTTGTTGGGACTAATACCACTTGTTAGGAAAACCCCAATATTTTTCCTTCCATGTGCAATTAGAAAATGGGCAAAAAACTACAAATAACAAAAAATAATATGGCTGAAAAATTAAAAGCAACAAAACAATCACAAAACACCAAATTTATGTGATTCACCAAAAATGCCTACGTCCACGAGTCCAACTCCGAATCAACTTCCACTATAAAATAATGTGGGGAAGTGGTTTTGGAAATACTCTTTAGATCCTGGGAGACGCTCTTGATCCTCAGCTTAGTCACCTGCAAAGACAAACACTGTGGTCGGGGGTGCCGGGGTTAGCATTCCGACGGGCAAGTTAGTTCTTATACTCCAGAAAGCTTGTTTACTAAGTTTAGTAAAGTGATTCTTACCTACCCTTCCAAGAACGCTGCTTCTTTATTTATATCTGTTCCTTCTGAGGCCTCGGGGCCTGGGCCTACTTTTCAATCATTACCGTTCTTCTATTCGGCCTAAAAGATCCTTTCTTAATCGGCTTACGTATTGTATTCAGCTCATCCTAGTCTTGCAGGATGCAGCCGGTTAATGTCAATCTACTAAAATATGCCCCTTCCGATTTAGCCATTTATTCGGCTCCCACAATTGCCCCCCGAACTCCCTATTAACGGTAGTTAATCGGCGTGTTTGGTCTAGAATTCGAAAAGCTTAGCATAGATCAGGCGGCCTCGTGTTCCCCAAGACATCAGAGGATGTCAGAAGGCGCACATCTTTTCGTTTATCATTACACTTTCCTGTGCCATTCATGTGTCTCTCGCATTTATTGCGATTTGAAACTTTAGTCCTTTTGGGTGCACATTTTGTCGATCATCTAAAACGTTTGGACCGCCAGCGCACATCTCTCCTCTCACTCACATTTTCTGCAACTTTCGTCCGTCTGCCTTTGCTTCGTCTGCTCTTTGTAAGTCTTCTTTCCTTTTCTTTGTAATCCTATTCTCTGTTTATCATTTTTACTTTTGGCGAATCCTTGGGTCCCCGTTGGAATGGCCAAACACTTGAAAGACCTTCTTTCTGAGAGTCGCATTTTCGAATTCCGGCGACATTTTTCCATTCCCGATGACGTCCATTTGTCTCTCATAACGGACAACACTCTAGATATGGAGAGAGAGGATCAGAATATGATCGTATTCCCCCTCCTGTCCATTGCGGAGGGCGGAGTTCATTTCCCTTTACATCCATTGCTTAGAGTCGTTCTTCGCTATTGGAGTCTGATTCCTTCTCAACCCAATGTAAATTTCTTTCAAATCATTATGGGGGTTATAGAGTTGAATCGACGCCTTAGGATCAATCTCGGAATTCCAGCCATTCGGCACTACTATGCTTTAGCCAAATCCTCCGTCGATCGGCAGATTTCTCGTAGGCCAAGGATACTAACCATCATTTGGTGACTATGCTTGCCAGTTCTGGTAAGAGGGTTGACGATGTAATGGTCAATGTCCGAGGTAATTGGGAGTTCGCTGAGGGCGAAGGTCGCCTAGACTCCATTCCCAGACATAAGGGTGATCCAGGTTACCACGTAGTATCTTATGTTTGTCGATCTGTCTTTTGATCGACTCTCTTTCCTTAAGCTCTCCTTATCTTTTGCAGGTAACAAATTGAAGAAGATTCTGACTTCAGTTGACGACGCACTCCTTAGGGACATTAAGACTGCACTCGACTACTTCGGTCGCCCAAACGTGCAAAAACAAGGGAGAGCCGCCCACATTTTACTCCGGTACGAACCCACTTATACCACATTCTCGGCTGCGGACAACATCCCAATTCCATTCGGCGATCAACACTTCTCGGCTCTTATCTTCCCCAGCTACAAGAACCTTAGGCAGATTGGTCTCGAAGCTTCTGATTCGGGGCAAGACGCAGAGCCGGTGATAGAGGTAGTTGCTGACCCGGCCAGAGAATTCACTGAGGAGGGCGAAGAGGTTGACGAGGCCGTGCGTTCGGCGTTCGAGGCTGCCAGACTCAACTAGCCTTCCTTACCATTCGCTTCGGGTCGGGCAGAGTTTTCTTCCGAGGATATTTTCGCGAACTTAGGAGATCTACCTGACGATTTCTTCAGAGGTATGGCAAAGGAAAGCCTTACGCAAGTGGCGCGTAAGCGAAATGCCGAGCAGATGGCTGCTCGAAAAAAGGCCAAGGCCGCCGAATCCGATCCCAGGTTAACTAAGGCCTCTGTACCCATTATTGAAGGAACGGCTCAGGTTACGCCGGTCGAAACGGAAAAAGTGGTTGAACAACAGGCCGGCGAAGAACGGCTGATTCCGGAGGGACGCGGCCAAAAACGTAGCACCGAGGAGGAGGCTAGTTCAGAAATTAGTCCCATTGACAAACGACCTCGCCTCAAAGAATCGGACGTGGTTGCTCCTTTTGTTATTCAGCCCAAGATCAGAGATACACCGATTCCTTCCAATGCTTCGGCCATGGAGGATCCGGCCGTTGCATTGAGCCTGGTGGCTTCAATTTCCTTGCCGGCTGACAATGCAACCTTTTGCGTCGTGCCGGATATTATGGCCGTAGCTCTGTCTGCGCAGTCGGCAATTTTGGTAGGTGATTTCAAATTCGCTTAAATCTATTTTTATAAAGGTATCTAACGAAAGCTTGTTGTTTGTAGACCGTTAGCAGGATCGCTGACTTAGGTTGCCGCCTGCATGATGCTTTTGGCAGAATTGACCGTTTGCAAACAGAAGTGGACGGTCAGAAGAGTAGGGCAGAGTTTGAGAAGATGAGAGCCGCAATGGAGAGCACACGAGCCGAAGCGGAGAAGGAGAGGGCTCAGATCGCCGAACAGCTTCGCTGGACGCCGAGGCCGTGAGCGAAAAGTGAGTGAGGAATCGCTCAAGCTCTCCAAAGACAAACTTGCCGAGGCGAAGAGTCAGTTGGAGGAGCTCAAGGCAGCCCAGGAGAAAGCCAAATCTGAGGCTTTTGAGGCGGGAAAAAGAGCCGCCTTCACGGAATACGTTGATGAAGTTCCCAAATTTGAGAATCGGGGGTTCAAACACGGGTGGCTCAAAGCCCTTGCTGCCGCTGGGATTACATTGGATTTGCCAATTCCTTACGAGCAAGTGGATGTTGAGCCCCTTGAATCCGACACCGAGGAGTGATCTGGGAGGCGTTTCCTAATTCATTTAGTTTTTTTTTTTATTTTTGTTTGGTAGAGTTTTGTTGGTTCAGGGTGGTTTTCATGTATAAATTGGTTACTATCTTGTGCGCAATTTATTAATGAAAATTTCCTTGTAATTTCATTACTACTCGTACACAATTTGTGTGGTTATGTTAATGAAACATTTTTTGTTACTAGCTTGTGCGCAATTTATTAATGAAAATTTCCTTGTAATTTCATTACTACTCATACACAATTTGTGTGGTTATGTTAATGAAACATTTTGATTCGTCTTTAGAGATTGAATATCCTGTGGCAATATTGATTCGTTTTTCTCATGCCGACTGGATTCGAATTATGAACTGTCGATTTGTGAGCCGCTGGGGTACCTGAGCTAAATATATTGATGAATCTGCCCTTGCCCCAAGCGGTTCCTGTAGAGGTTAGAATCGATTCGGGAGTCGGCTGGGGTACTTAAGCCGAATAGATTGATGAATCTGCCCTTACCCCAGGCGGTTCCTGCAGAGGTTTGAAGAATCGATTTGTGAGCCTACCGGGTAATTGTTTAATATATTGATGACCGCCTCGCCTGTGCGGTTCCTCAGAGAGGTTAGAATCGATTTGGGAGTCGGCTGGGGTACTTGAGCCGAATAGATTGATGAATCTGCCCTTGCCCCAGGCGGTTCCTGCAGAGGTTTGAAGTATCGATTTGTGAGCCGGCTGGGGAACCTGACCTTTGCCTAAGGCGGTTCGCGATATTCGAATGGATGGTAAAATCGTGCCCCTGCCGTTGACTCAGCCGGCGTCGGGCGATTCAGGATCTCCAATTAATGAGATTGCCTCGATCGTGCTGCCTCTGTGAAGGATAAATGAACAAGGGTACATCCTTTATGAGCTTGGTAGACAACTGACTCGAGCTCCTAGAGGAAGACTGATTATGCTAATGTCGAATCGACTTTTTTTAACAAAGAAGGGGAAGCGAAGACCCTAGCCGAAATGGGCGGAGATATGAATCGAGGTGGTGAACCTCGCAGCATGTGAAGTAGGAGTTCCAGGGGTCGAGAGAGGCGTCAGTCTCCCCGACGTCGCAGTAGATCGCCCAGGCGAGACAAGTAGTCGTAGGGTAAATCTCCACAGTCCCGAGTCGATGGGAGGTCTGACGCGAATCCGTGCCCATTAAGCTTTGCTATATTTGTGAAGAATAGACCCATGACGGAGGAGGACTCGATCGTTCGAGACCCAGACGTAGCGGTCGACTTTGCCCGACAAATATTTCCTCCTGAGGTTTAGCAATCAATGCTGGGTCGACAGGATTACGAGGTGTTTCGCGAGGGTATTCATGGCACGGTGAAGGGGCTTTACACTGCTTACGAAGTCGGCATGCGACTGCGAGCTGCCCGTCAAGAGATGGAGAAGAAGGACGAACGTATTCGAAGTTTGGAGGCCCGCGTGGAGGCGGCCGAGCAGGAACTAAGGAAGACCAAGGCACTGCACAATCCATCACAAGACGCAAAACCCAATTGTGGAAGAGAGGGTTACTAGTCGGCTTATCAGCTCTGCACTTGCCGATCGAGAGACGGCAAGTATGTTCGCAATAGAGAGTGCAAAGGGGAGGGCCTATGAGAAAGGTTTCCATGAGGGCCGAAAAGTGGGAATCGAGAAAACCAGGGAAAAATTGGCCGAAGAAGTGTGCCGATGTGAAAACCGTGGGTTTAGGCACGGTTGGATCAAGGCATCTCAAGCCGCAGAAACTCTTCGAGCGTCGGGAATTGATTTGGCATCACCACGCTACAGGAGTAAAGATTTTCCGTTTTCTGCTTTTGAAGTTGAGAAGAGTGAGGATGAGGGTGACGCCGTATGAGTTTAATAGTTGTAAGATTGGAACGCAGGGCGCGTTCGAAACTATGTAACTTATTGTTTTATTGAATAAAGAACGTTTTATTATAAATGTTTCGTTGTCATTCATATTCGGCATATGTGTATTTCGTGTTGCTTAAATGTTTGAATGAATGTCTAAATATTGTCCGACCTGTAGTCGTTAATCGTCCCATGATACGCTGGCTTATCGGCAGATCTCAAGACGGTGATTGACACATTCGTTAACGCAGGTTTCAACGGCCATTTATCTTTGACTTGGGTCAGCGCATTGATGTTTGGCCAGTTGGATTAGTGGGCTGGTCGAGGGTGATCGGCATGTGAAGACTTG
The DNA here is from genome assembly GCA_025200525.1 of Camellia lanceoleosa. Classification (NCBI taxonomy): domain Eukaryota; kingdom Viridiplantae; phylum Streptophyta; class Magnoliopsida; order Ericales; family Theaceae; genus Camellia; species Camellia lanceoleosa. The sequence continues at coordinate 6,967,252 of CM045759.1, read as the reverse complement.
GCCGACCGGTTTAATAAATCTATTTCGCTTTGGCCCAAAAGGCGCTGCTTTCACCAAATTGGGATGGCGGTCGTGGCGAATGTCAATCGACGCTCGTTTTATTCGGCCAATGCATTTTTCGGCGTTAATAAAATTTTCTTGGGATTGGGACCTCGAGATCGTGGTCGTTGCTGAGAATAAAAGGGGTAGGCGCTTCGCACCAATAATCCCACTTGACTCATCATTCCTTGTGTGGGATGGTGATTTTGGCTACAGAGGCTCGAACTTCGGTCAAGTTTGGTGTTGAGATGGTTTGCAGCAGAAAACCTACCCATGAGGGAGTTAGGTCATCCAAAGAGCCTGAGAGCTGCGAGTCTCCAAGTCATCGAAGCAGATCACCCCGAAAGGAGAGTCAACAACTGTCAAGTTCATTCTTCCTTGTCCTGGATCTTTGCCTTGACATTGTCAATGGTATCAGGGGAAGTTTGGCACTATGCAAGTCGTGGGCTTAAGCATAACTTTTTCAAGGTATTGCACGCCGTGGAGGGGTTTAGGCGTGATTGCGTCGATTGGCGATGTCGCTTACCGGTGCGTCTTGTTCCTTTTTTGCTTTCGATATTGTAATGCTCGAATGCGGGTTGTGTTTATGTAACAATTGTTTAATCAAATAAATGGTTTTATTTTAAATCTATTTGCGTGTTATTCTGAATTTTGCTTGTGTACTAAAGCACATTACTTCGAATGTATGATCTGTTCTAGTGTGTTACATAGGATCAATTATCAATATCTTTTGTTCGTGCCAACGTTTGCCCCAGATTTGGAGACGTAATTAGCACTTAGCACTGTAGACCGATTAGTATGGCCGAACGGATTAATGCAATAATCCTCTAAAGCACTAAAGCGGGCTCCGTATTTGGAGGTTTGAACCCAGGGCCCATTCGGCCTTAAGGAGGTTAATCGGCTCGAATCTGAAGTCTTAATCGGCCTTAAGGCGTCATGCGCCAAAGGGGGCTCCCAATCCGGAGACTTGATTTGGCCGATTGTGATATCCACGAAGGGCGCTCCGAATCGGAAGACTTAATCGGCCCTAAGACGTCATGCGCCAAAGGGGGCTCCGAATCCGGAGACTTGATTTGGCCGATCGTGATATCCACGAAGGGCGCTCCGAATCCGAAGACTTAATCGGCCCTAAGGCGTCATGCGCCAAAGGGGGCTCTGAATCCGGAGACTTGATTTGGCAGATCGTGATATCCACGAAGGGCGCTCCAAATCCGGAGACTTAATCGGCCCTAAGGCTTCATGCACCAAAGGGGGCTCCGAATCCGGAGACTTGATTTGGCCGATCGTGATATCCACGAAGGGCGCTCCGAATCCGGAGACTTGATTTGGCCGATCGTGATATCCACGAAGGGCGCTCCGAATCCGGAGACTTGATTTGGCCAATCGCGATATCCACGAAGGGCGCTCCGAATTCGGAGACTTAATAGGCCTAAGGCGTCATGCACCAAAGGGGGCTGCGAATCCGGAGACTTGATTTGGCCGATCGTGATATCCACGAAGGGCGCTCCGAATCCGGAGACTTGATTTGGCCGATTGTGATATCCACGAAGGGCGCTCCGAATCCGGAGACTTGATTTGGCCAATCGTGATATCCACGAAGGGCGCTCCGAATCCGGAGACTTAATCGGCCCTAAGGCGTCATGCGCCAAAGGGGGCTCCGAATCCGGAGACTTGATTTGGCCGATCATGATATCCACGAAGGGCACTCCGAATCCAGAGACTTAATCGGCCCTAAGGCGTCATGCGCCAAAGGGGGCTCCGAATCCGGAGACTTGATTTGGCCAATCCTGGCGAGTGCCCCACTGGGAATTGACATATGATTTTGAGCGACGAGGAAAAATAGTTCGTATTGCAGAGGCAAAATATATTTACTGCATCGAGCCTGATTGGGTCAGTGATAGGGTTTTCATCAGAACTCTGCTTGTGCCGATTGGAGGGAACCACGTATTTCTTCAATGCCATGGGTTGTTGGGAAACGCAAGATCTGATGGTAGGTGCTTGGGACGGCCTTCATGATATGTAGCCAAGTTCTTCCCATGATGACATTATACAGCGAGGGTAGCTTCACGACCAGGAATTCCGCTTCGACCGTTCTGGAACCCGCTCGAATAGGTAATGTGACCTTGCCCAATGGATATTCGGATTCAGATATTAAACAACGATGGGTGAGGCGCCAGAGATAGATCCGACTCGTTGAGGCCGAGCTTGATGAAAGTTTGGTAGTACATGACCTTTGAACTACTCCCTGGGTCTACGAGAATTCGTTCGATGATGAACCGGTTTATGCGTAATCCAATGACCAATGGATCAATGTGGGAAGCCGTTGCGTCATTGAGGTCAGAGTCGTTGAAGGCAATTGTCGGAGCTTCTTCAGACCGGTCAAATACAGCGCCCCTGTAGAGTTGGATGCGATCGAATTGTGTGCATGGCTGGGGGTGTAGGTAGGCTGTAAATTACATGGATCACGCCAAGTGGGGGAGAATCTTGCCTCAATGCTAATGCCTTGGTTGGCTTTCCTGCTTTCACATACCGCCGCGATGGCCGTCTTGCATCGCTTCTTCCAGTGATCTTTTAATGCGTAGCAACTCTGCTTTCATGGCCGTGATCTTTGTGATATTCGCACCTCCGTCCCTTCGTTGGGTATCGGGTGGCCCCACCATCTTTGTGACCATCGAAGAATGGAAGGTGTTGATTTTGGTCATTACGCGGTGATTGGCTCTCGATAGCCTGCGGTACTTTTTGTCGGCGCGCCGGCGCTTCATGTCGACTTGCAATTGTTCATTCGTCGGGTGGGAGCATTGATCACTCGATCGGCGAGAGTCCCGCCTTTTGTCTTGTTTAGCACGTTGTCGCGGCTCAGGGCTCAGAGGTGGCACGGAACTTATCGATTGAGCAATTTCAGGAGGTGCCGGTTTGGTGGACACTTGTCTGGCTCTAATCCTCAAGGCATCGTCTTCCACTTTGCAATACTCTTCTACTTTCTTCAACAACGCCTGCATTGCTTTTGGGGGTCTTCGGTCGTGAGTTGCGAAGAGCACTGTTAGGATGTAGTCCCATTTTGAAGGCGGTGATGGCCATGGAGTCGTTGCAAGCGTCGTCAACGAGATTGAAGCACTCCCAATATCGCGCTGAATATGCTCTTAGCATTTCTCCTGGTTGGATTTGCATAGCCCAGAGAAAGTCGGCCTATTTCGGCTGTACCTCGTTGGTGATGAACCTGGCCCTGAAGGATTTTTGTAATTGATGGAAACTTTTGATCGGGTTTCCCAAATTTTGTAATACCATATAATGACTAATGGCCCTAATTGCTGGGAATATTCGGCACATGAGGGCTTCATTGTCTGCATGCAACGTCATGGCCTGCTTGTAGTGACGTATATGATCAGTGGGGTCTGATTTTCCGTCGTAGAGAGTAAATGATGGAGCTTTGAACTTCTTGGGTAGGGCCGCCCTCGCAATTTGTCGGATAAAAGGATCGTGCCGGTCCTCTTCGTCTGAACTGCTTCTTCTGCGCTTATTCCTTGTGTGTGGACTTTTTTCAGAGGAGCTGGAAGTGTCTGAGTGTCCCTTGTTATGCTTCGTGGATAATGAGTTGGAGTCGCTATCGATTTCCCTTGGTCGGGCTCGAGGTCGTTGTCTACCTGCCCTCAGGGGTCGTTCGGGGTCTTGGCGTGCAACTTCGTTGGATTTTGCTACTTCCAGGGCCAAATCTTGACGGAGGTGTTCGTTTTCTGCGATCATATTTTCCAGCCTTTGTTCATTCTGTTTAGCTTGTTCTATGATGGCTTGCATCGTCTCCTGCGCTGAAGTCGTTGGCGAGTCAAAATTCAAGGCGCTGCCTCAATGATGGTTTCCTTCCCGAGCATATTTGCCGGAGTGATGTCGTCTCTTTGTGTAGTCTCGTCGGTGGCTATCGGAGGATCTTGCGTCACGCCTTCCATGAATGTACTTGAGTATTCCCACAGACGGCGCCAGTTGTGGGGAAGTGGTTTTGGAAATACTCTTCAGATCCTGGGAGACGCTCTTGATCCTCAGCTTAGTCCCCTGCAAAGACAAACACTCTGGTCGGGGGTGCCGGGGTTAGCACTCCGACGGGCAAGTCAGTTCTTATACTCCAGAAAGCTTGTTTACTAAGTTTAGTGAAGTGATTCTTACCTACCCTTCCAAGAACGCTGCTTCTTTATTTATATCTGTTCCTTCTGAGGCCTCGGGGCCTGGGCCTACTTTTCAATCATTACCCGTTCTTCTATTCGGCCTAAAAGATCCTTTCTTAATCGGCTTACGTATTGTATTCGGCTCATCCTAGTCTTGCAGGATGCAGCCGGTTAATGTCTGCAGGATGCAGCTGGTTAATGTCAATCTACTAAAATATGCCCCTTCCGATTTAGCCATTTACTTGGCTCCCACAAATAATAAAGTTACAAGATATCATCTCTAATCACAACTAGAGGCATAAAATCATCAAGATAATATTCTTGGGTCACTAATCAACAATTATATTATCACTACTAAGGTAAGTGTCACGACCCAAACCCGCCCCTAAGCGTTTAGCATCGTAATCGGCCAGTAATTCATGATTACCAAATATCTGCTTAACAGTAATAACAGTTATACAATAATAGGGGCCGACAGAAGGCTATAAATATTAAGATACAATGTCCAAAGAGCTGTGAGGACTTACATGAACAAACAAAACAACTTATATATAAACTGATGATCACATAAGTTCATGTCAAAACATATATATATATACATGACATAACTAGGGAATCAAATCCCAATAACATAATAGTCAACATAACAGTCAAAACAAAAGTTTGGATCAAAACTGTTTAACATAAAGGCTAAGCTACAAGAGGGCAAGGTAAAAACACTCAAAAGCCCTGACACGTGTTGGCTTGGAATCTCGCGGTGAGGCACGGTAGTTGGCTTGACAAAACAGGGGTTCAGGTTGATACTGCTAAGTCCACTCGAGTGCCTGATCACCTACATACATATATATAAACAGTGAGATAAAGCTCAGTGAATAACAAATGTGTAAAGGGTTTATGAATGATGTCCTTTATCAATTCCAAACAGTCGATTTCAGTAAGCAATCAGTTCAATAAGCAGTTGTAGACACCCCATTTTTGACCAACCTTAAGACTCAGACGTCGCCGATTGAGCACTCGGTGATGTTGCACGTTGTGCTCGTTCAGAAGTTTAAGAGTCGCGGCGCGCCTACGCCCGCTAGGAACTCTCTTTCGTGCCTTGTCTCGATTTGCGAACCAGACTCGATTTTCTCTGTTTTCTTTCCCGAGGGAAGGGAATGGTCCTGTAGACTATCTCCCGGTGGCCGTGAGCTACTTTTTGTGGCCGTAGGCCATTTTGCCCTTTTCGGAGCCCGGTTCCCGGTTTTCGGAGCCGTTAGGTCGTGTGCCTCGGCTCGGGACCGCCCAACCATCTCCGAGTTCTCCGGTTTTGGGCATGCACCTCTGTTTTATAGTTCCGAGGAACACTGGGGCCTCTAATGCCCACTTCGTGGCCGTATGCCACTTTTGCTATGCAGCGGTTTTGGGACCCGAATCGTGCGGTTTGGGCCCGAGCTTTCATTTACATCGATTTTCTCGATTTTTGGCGAGAACCTCTGTTTCAACACCAGGGAAGATCAGGGGTGGAAGGCAGCAATTATCCCAGATAACCGGTTCGCTCCTCCGGAGCCCGTTTTCTCTTCCCAATGTTGAACACCACTGGGGTATTTTCTTCCAACCAAAGCTACATATTTGTGATGAGGAACATGGGAGGACCCTAAACAAGCATGGTCGGCCAGAAAATTGGAAGTTCATTTTGGGCCTCTCCTTCAAATCCAATGTTGTGGCTCTTGCTTGATGTTGCCAAATTCCAACCTTGGAACCTTGTTCCACACAGGGAGGACACCAAGGGTATATGGTCGGCGAAATTGTGCATTTCATTTTGAGGCTCTCCTTCAAGCTCTATGTTGTGGCTCTGCTTGAGTTGCAGATTCACCTTGGGGCCTTGATCTACACACTTGGGAGGACACCACTGCATGGTGGTCGGCCAGCAAATTTTGAGTTCATTTTTTGGGGGTGGCCGGCCGGCCATGGTGAGTGGCTGGCCGACCAGGTGGGGTGGGTGGGCGGCCACCTCCCAGAAAGGTAACTGGCCGGGCCGACTCGCTTTCATTTCGGTCTGTTGTCAGGATATTTTCTTGAAATATCACCCCATCCGGGGGATATTTTGGGAGGGAAAGCTTGGATGCTTCTCCCTCCCCTTTTACACCTTTTCTCCCTTATTTAAAGGGCTGGACAGCCCCTTTACCTAGGTTAGAAAAAATTACCTCAAGGCATCTCTCTCTCAAAGCTTCATTTCCATAGCCAAAACCTTGAAAAACTTCCAAGTTCCTAGCTCCCCTCTTCATCAACCCTTAGCTCCACCATCAACACTACCATTCCAGAAGCAAGGAAGTGTTCTCCAGGGGTTAAGAAGCAACAAATTCAGGCCAAGAAGTAGCAACACTTGGATTTTCAAGGGTAAGCCTCCAAATCTCATCTTTGTAGCATAATTTTCCATCCTATTTTTACCCTATTTCCTTTTGTTTTTGGGGGTCCGACCCCTACTGGTTCTAGGCTTATTTTGAGCCCCTCTACAACTTTGTAGAAGGGCTCAACTTCATTTGGTGTCCCTATGATACACTTGTTTCAATATCTAGCTTGTATGTCACAATCTTGCATGTTGTTTTTAACCTATTTGCATTTGTTTTTGGGGATCCGACCCATACTGGTTTTGTGCTTATATTGAGCCCCTATACAATATTGTAGAAGGGCTCAACCTCATTTGGCCATCCCGTATACTACCTCCCTTTGAAATCCACTTTAGGCCCTAATTCTTGCATGTTTTGTATCCTTTTGTGATTTTGGTTTTAGTTCTTGGTCAGAACTGAAAGGGGTCTTATTTTGACCCCCTCTACATGTTTCATGAATAAAGTTTTGTTGTTTGGTGTATTCTTTGCATATCTCTTGTTATAACCTCTTTTGGGCTCCATTTTGCATAGAATTTATAGCATGTTTATATTCTGTTTTTGGGGCTTCCATCTTCTGTAAATGTGCTTATTTTTAGGCCCTCTTCAATGTTGTAGAAGAATGTTTGTTCATTTGGGGTTTGTATATATCACTTGTCTCAATACCCTTCTTTTAGCCCCTATTCTTGCATGCTTTTGTTGCTATATCTATGCTTGCATTTTGGCCTTGTTTTGTATTGTAAAAATGCCATATTTGGGACTGCCTTGCCACTGGTTTTTCTTTTGTGTGCTGATTTTGCATGTTTAGTATGGCTATAGGCCATTTCGGGTGTCTAATTTCACATTTTGGGATGATTTCATGCTTCGGTTGTCATTTCGTATCATTTCGGGGCTGTTTTACATCATTTTTGAGTGCTGAAATTCCATTGCCATGCTTGCATATCATTTCCCATGTCATTTCATGCTTTAATCCATTGCCTCGGTTTGCGTGTCCGTGTGCACGCACTTCGAGGCATCTCATTTTTTATCCGACGACCTTCTACGTGAGTGAGCTGAGGCTCTCCCATGTTGGTGTAAGCCCATCGCGGCATTCCGTGTGCCATTTCATTGCATTTTATCATCGCCTCGGTTTGCGCGCCTATGGGCGCGCATTTCGAGGCACTTCGGTTGTATCCGATTTTCTCATTCCATCATCGCCTCGGTTTGCGTGCCTGTGGGCGCGCATTTCGAGGCACTTCGGTTTTCCCGATTTGTATTTCACATCACTGTCTCGGTTGGCGTGCCTGTGTGCACGCATTTCGAGGCACTTCTTTTTTATCCGACGGCAGCTTATGTGAGTGCGGCTGAGGTCCTCTCATGTTGGCGTAAGCCCAATTTGCATTCCGTACGCCATTTCATTCCATTTTGCCATCGCCTCGGTTTGCGTGCCCGTGTGCACGCATTTCGAGGCACTTCGGTTTTATTCGATTTTGCATTTCACGTCATCGCCTCGGTTTACGTGCCTGTGGGCACGCATTTCGAGGCACTTCAGTTTTATCCGATTTTCTATTTCATCATCGCCTCGGTTTGTGTGCTTGTGGGCACGCATTTCGAGGCACTTCGGTTTTATCCGATTTACACTTCATATCATCGCCTCGGTTTGCGTGCCCGTGTGCACGCATTTCGAGGCACTTTGGTTTTATCCGATTTGCATTTCATGCCATCGCCTCGGTTTGCGTGCCCGCATGCACGCTTTTCGAGGCGTCTTATTTTCATCTCATTTTCATTCGCATTGCATACTAGGTTGTATCTTAGATTGCACTCATCATCGCCTCGTTTTGCGTGCCCGCATGCACGCATTTCGAGACATCTCATTTTCATAGCATTGTGCATGCTATATCATATGTTTACTGCATTTCATGCATATCATGCATATTGCATCGTGTTCGGGATAGGTGTTAGCCCGGGCACGGGAAACGAGGCACGTTTCGTACTCCGAGTGACGGAACGGGTCTCAATTCCCAAGTCACCGACACTCCGGATTACCCATGATGGAGTTAGGTTTTGTTGTAACATTCACCGACATTCATCCCTATATTGAGTCGTGCAATCCGATTCCTCGGCCATCATGCATCGGTATGCGTGATTGGTGGCACGAGGATCGAGGCATGCATATATTTGTGAAATACATTGCTATGCCCTTTTCCTGCTCTCTGTTACAGCAAAACCAAGGATCAACAACTTTCCGGAGTCCGGCACGCATTTCGAGAAACAGTGCAAACAGAGGCTAATTGGGGCATCCCAGTGGATTTCCGCGCCAGAGCAGCCCGGCATACATCATTCATCAGAAGCAAGCGGCCCACAGCTTGCATGACTTCTGACTTTCTTAGTTTAATCTGTACATTAATTAGAAATCTGTAATATTCTTTTATTCGGGTCTGTATTATTATTTTATTCGGACCCTCTGCGCGAGGGCACAACTGTAATAAGGGTGCGTGAGTGTGATGTATGTCTTCCAACCCCCATTTCTTTCTCCCTTTTATTTATCCGCTTACAATGGTTAGATATAGGGCATATTCCAATTAGCATACAGTATGACAGCATGTTTGCATCATTCATCTGTATTGCACGCACCGGGCTCGGCGCATCATACAAACTGCATCTGTATTTCGATTCCAAATTGAATATATGATAGCTGTTGCATCTCACATGCCATCTTTAGAATAGCCGAGCCTGCTATAGTTGCATTTTGCATGTGTTGCATTAGGCATCTCAGCATATTTAGGACTCATGCATGATTTCTAATCAGTTTCCTGTTTTGGCTTGGAGTACTAGGGGAGTTTTATGCTTTAGCATCCTCGCATGCGTGTGAGTGTTGCCATGATAGCATGCTTACCATGAGGCTATGTACTTATATGATATAACTGCCTTGAATGCCTGTGGGTGGAGGTTGAGTTACTTGGATTGGGACAATTCATCAAATGTTTATTTTAAGCCCACTAGATAGTGGCAACATCACTGTTTTCTAAGCCCACCCGAGGGTGGCAAATCCGCATTTTAGCCTAGGACACCGTGTTTGCCATCTGCTATTCCTGAGCGGTTTGCCGGAGGCTTGTCTTGTCAAGGCATGTCCATAAGGCTGATTCACGAGCTCTGCCAAGAGAACACAAACCCGGTTTTCACTGGGGCACCTTTGACCATTCGACCTAGTGCATATTCGGATCCATAGTGACCATTCCAAACTAGGACAGTTGCCTACCCGTTTATAGGTTGTTTGAAGCCTACATTGCGTAGTGAAACCCTAGCTCCTGACAAAATAGGACAGGGAAACCCTACCCCAACATAGGGGTGTTTTGGCTCTCACTTATCTGTTATGTGCTTGTTAGAGTGCGTCTCTACAGGGAATGCATATATCAGTCTATGAGTTTGGGCATCGAACTGCGCACCGATTCGATTTTGAGTTGGCTTTGCAGGGTATCAGATTTGAGGCAGAATTTTGGGGCAGAATTCAGTAGAGGGCACACTCATTCAACTATGCTTGTATCTGTTCAGGTAAAATCAGGCTGAGATGCTGTCAGTTTTCTCTTTTGCTAGGTAGTCTCGGAACTATAGCTTCAGAAGGCTCCGATATCCCCCGGGGTACATTGGACTAGTACTGATAGACTTTGTTAGGTCAGAAATTCAATTCAAGGGAAACCAGTGTTCTTTCGCTGAGGCAAGGCAAAGAAAGGCCAGTCAGAGCTCACCGGTTCATCTGATCCGTCAGTCACCAGTCATATCACTTTTGTTCAGACTCAACAGCCCGTGATGGCACAGGGTTCGGAAGAATTTGTAGCCGTGATAGCAGTGTTGAATCAGGGAACTGCTATACAGGCTGAGACCAGTATTGAAACGCAGTGCCCATCTGCGGCATCTGCCTTACATCCAGCTTTGGGACCCCAGCCGAACTTTGACCCACTTCCGCCAGCTGAAGACTTGCTGTGTCCGAGTCCTCGAGAAGGGTTGGCTGAAGCCCATGTTTTCGCACTGGTGCGACCTAATGAGGCGTTATCCTTGATGCTAATGACCTCGATCATTGCGGTGAAGTGTGCGAACCTTGAAGCAATTCAAAAGGGCCTGAGGGCCCTTAACTCCATTCCGACATTGAGGATGGGCACACCGAGTCTGTGTCTGCGGCTCTGCAGCGATTCAAGATGCCATATATTGACCGTTTGACGGGTTTGGGGATCAATGGTACATATCCGACTTTTTCTTGGATGTCCTAAAGCGAAGTGACATTAAGCAAGCCAACTCTTCTGTATGGAAGAACCCTATCCGTGTAGCGACCACTTGATACGCTAAGTTGGAGGACAAAGTGAAACAAAAGCCGGAGAAATTTTTGGAGGCCTTTGTCGATCAGTATTCCTACAATACCCAAGTTGAGATGACCATCCAAGAGCTTGAAGCAACCCGCCAAAACCCAAAAGAGCCTTTTGTGAAATTTGTTGCGAGATGGAGAGCAAAGGCAGCACAGATGACAGATCGCCGCCCTTCTGAGAGGGATCAAGTGCAAATGATGGTGCGGAACCTCGAGCATGATATGTTGCAAAAGTTGATAGTCGCTCCGCTATTTACTTTCAAGAGTTTGCATGAACTGGGGGTTCAGGTCGAGAATGTGTTCAACAGCGGGATCATTCCCAGAACAAGTGAACCGACAAGAAGGGTGATTTCAAGGAGTACCAATGCCGGAAGTAGCACTATTCCCGAACCCACTGAAATCAATACTGATCGCAAATAAACCCTTTTGCCAATCCAAATAAATAGCGACCATTTGAGCTCAGGGTGAACTTTCACCCCTCTCCATATGAGCCTGACTAGCGCACTAAAAGTCCTAATGGAAAGAGGGCATCTCAAACCTCTCGATCCTCAACCTCTTCCTAACCCACTCCCAGCCAGACATAACCCCTCCAAATACTGTATGTACCATCAACAGTGCGGTCATGGCACCGGCCGTTGCTACCGCCTTCCTCATGCAGGCCAAAATCTCATCGACAACCGAACGATAGCTCCACCTTCAGGTCCCAATGACCAAACATTTCCCGCTTACCTCAATCTCATCCGCCTTTGCCATCCACACCTATGACCCGGCATATTCATCACTGACCCCCATCTCTACAAACTGGGTGTTCATTCTTTAAAAAGCAGGACTTGTGTATGATGGATGCACTGAATCCCAATCATCTCAAACGTGAACCCACTTCGAAGTGATGAGGATGATAAAGATCTTCAAAGAAGCGTGACCGATCGGCCTCTGGGACATTGGCTCCATCATCGACCACACCACATCTTTGGGAATTTCATGTCAAAGGCTCCCCTTGGGAGCTACATATGAGGAAGGCCAATCCAGTGGCAAAGTGGAAGCAGTGGAAAGAACAAGGTAGGCGGTAGATCCCCATGAGCATCTTCGTTGGTTGTTGAGGCTTTGAGCCGAGGGTGAACAAAGAGGAAGTCCTCATGGTTGTTGCAAAAGCATGGATGACACTTTTGCCACTCAAGTTGGGGGTTTGAATCAAGAGGCAAGCCGGGAAGAAGGGCCGTTATACCAAGAATGTTCCTTTCGGGTCTAATCTCGTGCTTGGAAGAGATCGACAAGTCGAAGCCGACACTCTACCGATCCTTTATGCGGTGCGCAAAAAATCCACAAACCTTGAAGTACCAACCCCGAGGTCGAGGGTCTTCCATGCCCTCCACATGCCTTTATCAAAAGCTTTCCAAATCCTTGTAGGACAAGGCCATCTCAAACCCCTTGAGCCTCGGCCTCTCGAACCCTCTTAGGCTACACATGATGATACCAGATCTGCGTACCATCACCAAACCGCCATACTACCAACAATCGCTTACATCTTCGTCATGAAGTACAGATCTATTTGACAACGGGGTCATCCTCCCGAGCTCAAGAAGTCTATCGGACTTTGGGTCGATGAACTTGGGGGATAATGTTATGTGATCGAGGATAAACCACCTACGGCAACGCCATTTACTCTAGATATGGTGGATGGCACGCATTTTACGAGCAATATGCAAATACCGGTTTGTGCTTCGACTTGGGTATTGGGTCAATTTTGTTGTTTTGTTTTGAGTCGGTCTCTTTTGTTTTGGAGTGCATCTTGTTGTATCGAGTCGATCTGTTGTATAAGTCGTGATTAGGGGTGTTACCTCGGACATCACTGTTTTGTTTCGTGTTTGTCTTTTTGTTTTGTTTTGAGTCTATTTCTGCCAGGGAGCCAGTTATGCCAACAGATTTTGAATGAAACAGCAGTGATTTCCATACTCTCGCATTTGTTTCTGTCGTGTGCTAGTTGTGCCGGGATTCGAATGAAATGGCAGTGCATTCCACCTGCTCTCTTGTGCCCTGAAATTATTGCATTGACCTAATTTTTTTTTTTCAAAACCCTTTTGAACACTGTGGTGAAAACGAAGAGGAAGGAATTCCTCGGGATTTACAAAACTTTGATTATTTGAGAGAAAGAGAGGCATGCTAAGCCCTTAATGAACGAAATCATGCTTGTTAGCGTGAGTACTGAGAAGGACCACGGCTTTGATCCAGATTGATCCTACACTATCTTGACGGCGATTTGTCGCTTTCTTAAAAAATTTCAAAAAATGTTTTGCGCGGTCCTGCGAAGACATGTGTGGAATCACACTTGAGATTGTGCAGCTTAGGAGCGCTCTCGGTCTCGAGACTCGCCCTCCTTTGCTTTCAAACCTTGAGCGGCATTGAATGTTCAACGGTCAACCACAATGTAAGGCCTGTGTGGCCAGATTTGAAGCAGCCCTCGAACAAGAGGCACCAAAGTCAGATCAAGAAGGTCAGACCTCATCAGAAGAAGCTTGCAAGGCTAGAGCAGAAGCACCCCTCGAACTAGGGGCAAAAAATATCCGATGTGCTCGAAGAGCCAAAGGTGGATCTTTCTGCAAGTCAATACAACAGCCACTCTCCTGGATATAGAGGGCTTCAATCTCAGAACCATTTGGCATGGACTGGTTACATTTTTACCCTTTGAGAGGCTCGCTGGGCCGAAAACCCGAAAGGGCGACCCAGGCAAAAGTTAGAGCGAGACAAGAAAAATATATATACAAAAAATGCAAAAAGAAGAGAAAAAATGCAAAGATACAAAAAATGCAAAAAAAGAAAAGAAAAGGAAAAAATGCAAAGATACAAAAAATGCAAAAAAAAAAAAGAAGAAGAAAAAAAGGAATGAAAAGAATAGAAAAAAAAGAAAAGAAAAACAAAGCTCGCAAGGTCGAAAACCTGCAACAGGCGCCTTGGCAAAAGTTAGAGCATAAAAAGGAGAGGTTAAATACCCGAGTGTACCTTAACCCCGAACTACGTAAGGCTTGATTCCCATCTTTGGGATACGTAGGCAACTTCATTCTGAAGTCCAGCTGTAAAACAATTCAAATTCAATTGTGTCCATGTGATGGTTTTGACCATCTTTGCCTCCTCTGTATCTGAGAGTCTAGTTGTGTTCATCGCTCTGAGGACTGACTACAATGTACTGCGGTGCCATTCAAACAAGGGGCAACTTTCCGTTGCCATTCAAACGCGCCGCGGTGATATCCAAACAAGGGGCAACTTTCCGTTGCCATTCATGCGCCGCGGTGCCGTTCAAACAAGGGGCAACTTTCCGTTGCCATGCAGTTCTCTTCAAGCACGGGGCAGTTTTCTTTTGGATCCGAGGTTGTGCATCTCAGGAGTAGGTTTCATGCTCGTTGAGCAAGTGGCCATTTGCAAAAATAATTTTTGAGGATTTTTACTGAGGTTGGCTAATTTTCTCGAGAATTGTTCCATTTTTTCCAAAAACTAGGCCATTTCTTGGACCCAAAAAAGGAAAATTTTCAGTGCTCATAGCCTGACTTGCATGATTTTAAATCAAAAATCGAACAAGCATGTTAATCTAACTCTCATTTTGGTCAGATTTTTTTTTTAGGAGAAAGCAAAAATAAAAAATGGTCAAAATGATGAACTAGGGGCACAGTTGGGTCAGGAGTTCTGTCTTTCCCCCTTTATCAACATACTCGCCAAGAAGGGCACTTTACCTGCCAGAAGAAGGCACAACTGAAGGCGATAACAAAATGGTTGAAAAGGCTCTCTCACCCTCCAAGCAGCGAGGTATCAAGCCAAGTGCGAAGCACGAACTAGAATGGGGCCAGACATTACACTCCCTCATCTGGACAGATCTGCTCATGTCCAAACTCCCCAGCAGGGCATCATCAATCGATGTCAGCTACAGATTTGCTACACATCCTGTTGTAGCACAACCCCTCTGTAGGAGAAACTCCTTGTGGCGGAAGAAGAAGAATGCAGTAGAATACCGGGGGCAAAAGCCTTCAACTTCTTTGTTTATCCATCAACCACCGGGGGAGGGATGAAAAATGAGAGATTTAAGAATAGAGAGATGTGCGATGAGAGGAAAAGTGAGAAAAGGGCTTTTTCAGAAAAAAACGAGCTTGAGGGCCGAGTGATGTGAGAATCACAAATAAGAAATGATGGGAAACATACTCGGTGAAACAGGCTCCCTGTCTTGCGTCGAGTGTCGTGTCTTTTTGTTTTATCTCGATCCTTGTTTTGAGTCGTCTCGAGTGTTACTCGATGTGTCTAGGTTATGTGCCTTTTGTTTTCTTGTTGAGTCGTAGTTTGCTGTATTCAGTCGTAGGCTCAATACCCAGTTGAGAACTTATGCTCACTCTCAATTTCAAAAAATCGTTTTGTGCTCGAGTCTTAGCCGTTCTCCACATTTGTGCAAAATAGAATTTGTTCTTTCATAAAACTGCAGGGTTCAACCCAGGTCATGTGAGAACAGTGAAACCAGGACCTATCTGAAGCTTTGAGTTTCGGGCTGCAAAGCAAAAGCAAAAGGGAAAAATGTCGAGCATCTGAGTTTGTTCCAACTTCAGTAAGTTCCGAGACTATACTCCGTGTGTACCTCTTCAGGTCTTGCCAATGTTCCGAAGTATGAGTCTGCCTCTACCTCAAGCTCAAAATCAAGTCTACTTCAAGCCAGAATGGCGTCGAAGTGCTCTCCTGAGTACCATTCCTGCCAGAGGCATCTTGCATTTGTGTTCGCGATGAGTTCCTAGAGACCAAGCTGCGACGGTGGAAACTAGAGTTGAATGGCGGCCTAGAAGCATAAGGTTCGATTTCGAGACTAAAGTCTGGTTTAAATACCCGAGGCGTGTCTCGGCTTGAAATCTGTATGGAAGCCCCATAGGTTGAGATAGCGTGTATGCACCTCAATGCGGATCTTGAACCAACCTAGTCTGTCACCCGTTGGAGAATAGGGAAAGTTGTGAATATGATCGGAAAACAAGCGTGACCGTAGCTCCTACGCATGAGATGTTATCTCGCCAATTTGAACAGGGTGTGCCCTTTTTAAAAGTGAGCATGTTGTGAAGTCCTCTAAGAAACCGTCAGAGGCACCAGAGTACATATTTGCTGTCCCTCTATTGCATAGAGTGCGAGCTTTCATATACCTTGTTGTTGCATGCGTGCAGCGCATCATTATGATTCATGCATAGAATATGCTTGTTTTCAATTCATAGAACATGCTTTACTTGTTTCATGCATAGAATATGCTTGCTTTCAATATTGCATAGAAAATGCCCCCATACTTGCATAGAAGATGCATTTTATCACACTTTCTTGTGCAATTTATCTCGCTCGCACTGTCTTGTGCACTTACACTTTGTATCTCACTCGCACTATCTTGTGCACTTCAGATCACTCATCATTGTTTAGCGTATCATTTGTTTAGTGCATTTCAAACAATCGCACTGATTTGTGCAGTTTTTATAATCGCGCTATTTTGCGCACCTCAATCGCACTGTTTTGTGCAGTTTTACATTCGCGCTATCTTGCGCATCTCAATCGCACTATTTTGTGCAGTTTTACAATCGCGCTATTTTGCGCACCTCAATCGCACTGTTTTGTGCAGTTTTATCATTCGCGCTATTTTGCGCACCTCAATCGCACTGTTTTGTGCAGTTTTTATCATTCGCGCTATTTTGCGCACCTCAATCGCACTATTTTGTGCAGTCTATCACTCGCGCTATTTTGCGCACCTCAATCGCACTATTTTGTGCAGTTTATCATTCGCGCTATTTTGCGCGCCTCAATCGCACTATTTTGTGCAGTTTATCATTCGCTCTATTTTGCGCACCTCAATCGCACTGTTTTGTGCATTGCATTCATCGCACTATTTTGTGCACATTACTTGCGTTGTGCATGCATTTTATCGTGCTATCTTGCGCATCTCACCTGCACTTGTTAGTGCGTTGCATCGCGCTATCTTGCGCACCTTACATATCCTGCTTGCTTTATGCATTCACCATAGGCTTTCACGCGTGCCAAACTTTTAGCGGCTTTAGGCACACTGGCATTACCAAACTTTTAGGAATCACATTGAATATATGTTGTTAGCATATTGTTCTTGTTGAATTTCTCTATTTTGCAGGCACGATATTGTATGTACGGTTCATTTGAGGCTGGTGCGACCAGACGAATCGCGCAGGTATCGTATCTTCTCCGTGTGTGGTGCGGCGGGAATTGAATAATTCTCCGCATTCCTAACTGCATGAAATGTAGTTGTTGCTTTGCATTCTTGCTTAGAACTGTTGCATCTATTTGTTAATACTTGCTTCATTACAGCTTGCTGCACTTGCATGATCACCTGGCTCTGTGCATGTCGTTTTGCATTTTTCCCATACTTGGCTGCACGCGCTGACACATACATATATCTGTCCACCTTGTATGATTGTCTAAGTCTTCGGCCTTGTCAAAAATGGGTCGTCTCTAGGCTTTGACATTCACTCCCGTCCTTCTTGACTTAGAGTTACTGTCAAGAGGGGCAATGGAGACACCCATTTTTGACCGACCTTAAGACTCGAGCGTCGCCGATTGAGCACTCGGTGATGTTGCATGTTGTGCTTTCGTTGAAGTTTAAGAGTCGCGCGCCTCGCCTCAAGCTTAGAACTCTCTTCGTGCCTTGTCTCGATTTGCGAACCAGACTTCGGTTTTCTCTTTTCTTTCGAGGAAGGAATGGTCTGTAGACTATCTCCGGTGGCCGTGAGCTACTTTTTGTGGCCGTAGGCCATTTTGCCCTTCGAGCCGGTTCCCGGTTTTCGGGGCCGTTAGGTCGTGTGCCTCGGCTCGGGACCGCCCAACCATCTCCGAGTTCTCCGGTTTTGGGCATGCACCTCTGTTTTATAGTTCCGAGGAACACTGGGGCTTCTAATGCCCACTTGCCGTGGTCAGATGCCACTTTTTGCTCATGTGGGTTTTCGGGACCGAATCGTGCGGTTTGGGCCGAGCTTTCATTGCATCGATTTTCTCGATTTTTGGCAGGAACCTCTGTTTCAACACCAGGATGATCACTTGGGGGTGGGAGGCCAACAATTATCCCAGATAACCAGTTTCGCTCCACCGGAGCAGTTTTTCTCAGGGCCAATGTTGAACACCACAGGGGTATTTTCTTCCAACCAAAGCTACATATTTGTGATGAGGAACATGGAAGGACCCTAAACAAGCATGGTCGGCCAGAAAATTGGAAGTTCATTTTTGGGCCTCTCCTTCAAGCTCTATGTTGTGGCTCCTGCTTCAGTGTTGCCAAATTCCAACCTTGGAACCTTGTTCCACACATCTGGGAGGACACCAAGGGTATATGGTCGGCCAGAAATTGTGCATTTCATTTTTGAGGCTCTCCTTCAAGCTCTATGTTGTGGCTCCTGCTTGAGTTGCGATTCGACCTTGGGGCCTTCATCTACAGACTTGGGAGGACACCACTGCATGGTGGTCGGCCACAATTTTGAGTTCATTTTTGGGGGTGGTGGCCGGCCATGGTGAGTGGTGGCCGACGGTGGGGTGGTGGCCGAGCCACCTCGAAACCACTGGCCGCCAGGCTTTCATTTCAAGATCTGGTGTCAGGATATTTTCTTGAAATATCACCCCATCCGGGGGATATTTTGGGAGGAAAAGCTTGGATGCTTCTCCCTCCCCTTTTACACCTTTTCTCCCTTATTTAAAGGGCTGGACAGCCCCTTTACCTAGGTTAGAAAAAATTACCTCAAGGCATCTCTCTCTCAAAGCTTCATTTCCATAGCCAAAACCTTGAAAAACTTCCAAGTTCCTAGCTCCCCTCTTCATCAACCCTTAGCTCCACCATCAACACTACCATTCCAGCAGCAAGGAAGTGTTCTCCAGGGGTTAAGAAGCAACAAATTCAGGCCAAGAAGTAGCAACACTTGGATCTTCAAGGGTAAGCCTCCAAATCTCATCTTTGTAGCATAATTTTCCATCCTATTTTTACCCTATTTCCTTTTGTTTTTGGGGGTCCGACCCCTACTGGTTCTAGGCTTATTTTGAGCCCCTCTACAACTTTGTAGAAGGGCTCAACTTCATTTGGTGTCCCTATGATACACTTGTTTCAATATCTAGCTTGTATGTCACAATCTTGCATGTTGTTTTTAACCTATTTGAATTTGTTTTTGGGGCTCCGACCACTACTGGTTTTGTGCTTATATTGATCCCCTCTACAACATTGTAGAAGGGCTCAACCTCATTTGGCCATCCCGTATACCACCTCCCTTTGAAATCCACTTTAGGCCCTAATTCTTGCATGTTTTGTATCCTTTTGTGCTTTTGGTTTTAGTTCTTGGTCAGAACTGAAAGGGGTCTTATTTTGACCCCCTCTACATGTTTCATGAATAAAGTTTTGTTGTTTGGTGTATGCTTTGCATATCTCTTGTTATAACCTCTTTTGGGCTCCATTTTGCATAGAATTTATAGCATGTTTATATTCTGTTTTTGGGGCTGCCATCTTCTGTAAATGTGCTTATTTTTAGGCCCTCTTCAATGTTGTAGAAGCATGTTTGTTCATTTGGGGTTTGTATATATCACTTGTCTCAATACCCTTCTTTTAGCCCCTATTCTTGCATGCTTTTGTTGCTATATCTATGCTTGCATTTTGGCCTTGTTTTGTATTGTAAAAATGCCATATTTGGGACTGCCTTGCCACTGGTTTTTCTTTCATGTGCTGATTTTGCATGTTTAGTATGGCTATAGGCCATTTCGGGTGTCTAATTTCACATTTTGGGATGATTTCATGCTTCGGTTGTCATTTCGTATCATTTCGGGGCTGTTTTACATCATTTGTGAGTGCTTAAATTACATTGCCATGCTTGCATATCATTTCCCATGTCATTTCATGCCTTAATCCATTGCCTCGGTTTGCGTGTCCGTGTGCACGCACTTCGAGGCACCTCATTTTTTATCCGACGGCCTCCTACGTGAGTGAGGCTCTCCCATGTTGGTGTAAGCCCATCGCGGCATTCCGAGTGCCATTTCATTGCATTTTATCATCGCCTCGGTTTGCGCGCCTGTGGGCCCAGATTTCGAGGCACTTCGGTTGTATCCGATTTTCTCATTCCATCATCGCCTCGGTTTGCGTGCACGTAGCGCGCATTTGGCTGCCGGTTACCGATTTGCATTTCACATCCCCGCCTCGGTTGGCGTGCCTGTGTGCACGCATTTCGAGGCACTTCTTTTTTATCCGACGGCAGCTTATGTGAGTGCGGCTGAGGTCCTTTCATGTTGGCGTAAGCCCAATTTGCATTCCGTACGCCATTTCATTCCATTTTGCCATCGCATCGGTTTTGCGTGCCGTGTGCCGCATTTTGGCTGCCGGTTTATTCGATTTTGCATTTCACGTCATCGCCTCGGTTTACGTGCACGGTGGGCACGCATTTGAAACGCCGGTTCTATCCGATTTTCTATTTCATCGCCGCCTCGGTTTTATCCGATTTACACTTCATATCGCCTCGGTTTTGCGTGCCCTTGTGCACGATTACGCATTTTGGTTTTATCCGGTTGCATTTCATGCCATCGCCTCGGTTTGCGTGCCGCATGCACGCTTTTCGCGTCTTATTCATCTCATTTTCATTACGCATTGCATACTAGGTTGTATCTTAGATTGCACTCATCGCCGCCTCGTTTTGCGTGCCGCATGCGCATTTGAGACATCTCATTTTCATAGCATTGTGCATGCTATATCATATGTTCTTGCATTTCATGTATATCATGCATATTGCATCGTGTTCGGATAGGTGTTAGCAGGGGGCCGAAGCGAGGCTGCGTTCGTACTCCGGTGACGAGCGGTCTCAATTCCCAAGTCACAGACACTCCGGATTACCCATGATGGAGTTAGGTTTTGTTGTAACATTCACGACATTCATCCCTATATTGAGTCGTGCAATCCGATTCCTCGGCCATCATGCATCGGTATCGTGATTGGTGTACGAGGATCGAGGCATGCATATATTTGTGAAATACATTGCTATGCCCTTTTCACGCTCTCTGTGCAATAAAACCAGGATCAACAACTTTCGAGTCCGCACGCATTTAAAGATTGCCAACAGAGGCTAATCGGGGCATCCCAGTGGATTTCTGCGCCAGAGCAGCCCGGCATACATCATTCATCAGAAGCAAGGCAGCCCCTGGCTTGCACGCCAGCTTTACAGCTTTCTTAGTTTAATCTGTACATTAATTAGAAATCTGTAATATTCTTTTATTCGGGTCTGTATTATTATTTTATTCGGACCCTCTGCGCGAGGGCACAACTGTAATAAGGGTGCGTGAGTGTGATGTATGTCTTCCAACCCCCATTTCTTTCTCCCTTTTATTTATCCGCTTACAATGGTTAGATATAGGGCATATTCTAATTAGCATACAGTATGACAGCATGTTTGCATCATTCATCTGTATTGCACGCACCGGGCTCGGCGCATCATACAAACTGCATCTGTATTTCGATTCCAAATTGAATATATGATAGCTGTTGCATCTCACATGCCATCTTTAGAATAGCCGAGCCTGCTATAGTTGCATTTTGCATGTGTTGCATTAGGCATCTCAGCATATTTAGGACTCATGCATGATTTCTAATCAGTTTCCTGTTTTGGCTTGGAGTACTAGGTGAGTTTTATGCTTTAGCATCCTCGCATGCGTGTGAGTGTTGCCATGATAGCATGCTTACCATGAGGCTATGTGCTTATATGATATAACTGCCTTGAATGCCTGTGGGTGGAGGTTGAGTTACTTGGATTGGGACAATTCATCAAATGTTTGTTTTAAGCCCACTAGATAGTGGCAACATCACTGTTTTCTAAGCCCACCCGAGGGTGGCAAATCCGCATTTTAGCCTACCTGCGGGTAGCACCTTCACACCATTTTCAACAAACAAACATGAAATGTTTTGTTCCAATTCAGACGGCCCAGTCTATACTTGTTTGCTGCGAGCATCACATAGTAAACTAGGCTAATAACCGGAATAAGAACTCACAATGTTTTCAAAAACAGATATCATGGTTAGTAGAGGCGGTCTTTGGCCAGGCGGCGAAGTGCTCACGATGTGACCTTCCCTAATCGTACCCAAGTTCTGAGCCAACTTTGGTGATGGCGGACACGTGGCCTTCGGCGCAGTCGGGGTTTCCTAAATTTCCCATTTTAAAATATTTAGGTGGCGACTACGTTATCACGTCGGTCCATGTTTGGCACTTCTTTCAAAAAATCTGTTTTCCTTCAAAAGCGATTTGCGGTTGGACTCTTTGGTTCGAGATTTAGAACCGCATAACAAAATCGAGTCGGAATGGCGAGGTCCCCGGGCGTTATTCTGATTCTGGCGACTCATTGAGGATTTAGAGAACTTGACTCGAACTCATGATATCTGGTTTTGACTACACTTGTGTGTTTCTTTGCATTGCATTTGCATTGTGCGCCTAGGACACCGTGTTTGCCATCTGCTATTCTGGCGGTTTCTTGGGAGGCTTGTCTTGTCAAGGCATGTCCATAAAATTTGTCGGTTCACGAGCTCTGCCCGATATGGGAACACAAACCCGGTTTCTGGGGGCACCCTTTTGACCATTCGACCTAGTGCATATTCGGATCCATAGTGACCATTCCAAACTAGGACGGGTTGCCTACCGTTTATAGGTTGTTTGAAGCATTGCGTGCGTAGTGAAACCCTAGCTCGACAAAATAGGGGGAAACCCTACCCCAACATAGGGGTGTTTTGGCTCTCACTTGTTATGTGCTTGTTAGAGTCGTCTCTCTGAGAATGCATATATCGATCTATGAGTTTGGGCATCGAACTGCGGGCACCGATTCGATATTCGGATTGATTTGCGAATTATCAGTTGTGAAATTTTTGGGCGAATTGATGAGGGCACACTCATTCAACTATGCTTGTATCTGTTGAATTAAATCGGTGAGATCTTTGTCGATTTTCTCTTTTGCTAGGTAGTCTCGGAACTATAGCTTGAAGGCTCGATATCCCCGGTACATTGGACTAATCTTGATAGACTTTGTTAGGTCGAAATTCAATTCAAGGAAACCGGTGTTCTTCGCCGAGAGCAAGGCAAAAGGCGGTCGAGCTCACGGTTCATCGATCCGTCGATCACCGATCATATCACTTTTGTTCAGACTCAACGACGTGATAGGCGAGGTTCGGAAGAATTTGTAGCCGTGATAGCGATGTTGAATCGAGGAACTATCTGGTTGAGACCCGATGTTGAAACGCGATGCCCATCTGCGACATCTGCCTTACATCGACTTTGGGACCCCGAACTTTGACCCACTTCCGCGGTGAAGACTTGCTGTGTCAGTCCTCGAGAAGGGTTGGCTCAAGCCCAAGTTTTGAGACCCACAGTGCGACCTAATGAGGCGTTATCCCTTGATGCTAATGACCTCGTCATTGCAATGAAAATTGCGAACCGAAGCAATTCAAAGACACGAGGCCTTAACTCCATTCCCGACATTGAGGATGGGCACACCGAGTCTGTTGTCTGGCTCCCGAATGATTCAAGATGCCACATATTGACCGTTTGACGTGCAGGGGATCAATGGTACATATCCGACTTTTTTTGGATGTCCTAAAGCCGATGGGTGCGACTAAGCCACGAAACTCTCTACGTATGGAAGAACCCTATCCGGTGTAGCGACCACTTGATGCGCTAAGTTGGAGGACAAAGTGAAGCAAAGCGGGAAGAATTGGTGAGGCCTTTGTCGTCGATATTCCTACAATACCCAAGTTGAGATGACCATCCAAGAGCTTGAAGCAACCCGCAAAACCAAAAGAGCCTTTTGTGAAATTTGTTGCGAGATGGAGAGCAAAAGCGGCAAGACAGAGATGATCGCCGCTACGAGAGGGATCAAGTGCAAATGATGGTGCGGAACCTCGAGCATGATATGTTGCAAAAGTTGATAGTCGCTCCGCTATTTACTTTCAAGAGTTTGCATGAACTGGGGGTTCAGGTCGAGAATGCGTTCAACAGCGGGATCATTCCCAGAACAAGTGAACCGACAAGAAGGGTGATTTCAAGGAGTACCAATGCCGGAAGTAGCACTATTCGAACCCTGAAATCAATCTGATCCTTTATGACCAACCCTTTTGCCAATCAAGCATAAATAACCCGGCCAGAGGCTCGGGCGAACTTTCACCCCTCTCCATATGAGGCGACTAGCGCACTAAAAGTCCTAATGGAAAGGGCATCTCAAACCTCTCGATCCTCAACCTCTTCCTAACCCACTCCCAGTTAGACATAACCCTGCCAAGTACTGTATGTACCATCAGCAGCGCGGTCATGGCACCGACCGTTGCTACCGCCTTCGTCATGAGGTCCAAAATCTCATCGACAGCCGGACGATAGCTCCACCTTGGTCCCAATGACCAAACATTTCCGCTTACCTCAATCTCATCCATACTGCCATCCACCTATGACTGACATATTCATCACCCACCCATCTACCCAAACTGCGGTGTTCATTCGAGCACGGACTTGTGTATGATGGATGCACCTAAATCCCAATCATCTCAAACCCGTGAACCCACTACTTAGGTGATGAGGATGATAAAAGATCTTCAAGAACTGTGACCCGTCGGCCTCGGGACATTGGCTCCATCATCGACCACACCACATCTTTGGGAATTTCATGTCAAAAGGCTCTGACCTTGGGGCGGGCTACATATGAGGAAGGCCAATCCCGTGGCAAAGTGGAAGCGAGTGGAAAGAACAAGGTAGGGGCAGGCGTAGATCCCCATGAGCATCTTCTGTTGGCTGTTGAGGCTTTGAAAGCCGAGGGACTGAACAAAGAGGAAGTCCTCACAGTTGTTGCAAAAGCTGTGGATGACACTTTTGCCACTCAAGTTGGGGGTAGTTTGAATCAAGAGGCAAGCCGGAAGAAGGGCCGTTATACCAAGAATGTTCCTTTCAGGTCTAATCTCGTGCTTGGAAGAGATCAGCAAGTCAGGCAGACCTCTACGATCCCTTCTTGGTGCGCCCAGCAAAAATCCACAAACCTTGAAGTACCAACCCCGAGGTCAGAGGGTCTTCCATGCCCTCCACATGCCTTTATCAAAAGCTTTCCAAATCCTTGTAGGACAAGGCCATCTCAAACACCTTGAGCCTCAGCCTCTCCCGAACCCTCTTCCGGCTACACATGATGATACCGATCGCTGGCGTACCATCGACAAAGCGCCATACTACCAACAAGCGCCGTCTTCGTCATGAAGTACGGGATCTATTTGACAACGGGGTCATCCTCCGCGAGCTTCAAAGAAGTCTATCCTTTGGGTCGATGTGAACTTGGGGGGATAATGTTATGTGATCGAGGATAAACCACCTACGCAACGCGGTTTACTCTAGATATGGTGGATGGCACGCACTGTTCTGAGCAATATGCAAATACCAGTTTTGTGCTTTCTGACTTGGGTATTGGGTCAATTTTGTTGTTTTGTTTTGAGTCAGTCTCTTTTGTTTTGGGTCTGTCTTGTTGTATCGAGTCAGTCCTGTTGTATAGAAGTCAGGTGATTCCGGGGGTGTTACCTCGGGCGTCACTATTTTGTTTCGTGTTTGTCTTTTTGTTTTGTTTTGAGTCTGTTTCTGCCAGGGAGCTAGTTATGCCAACAGATTTTGAATGAAACAGCAGTGATTTCCATACTCTCGCATTTGTTTCTGCCGTGTGCTAGTTGTGCCGGGATTTGAATGAAATGGCAGTGCATTCCACCTGCTCGATTGTGCCCTGAAATTATTGCATTGACCTAATTTTTTTTTTTTTTTTCAAAACCCTTTTGAACACTGTGGTGAAAACGAAGAGGAAGGAATTCCTCGGGATTTACAAAACTTTGATTATTTGAGAGAAAGAGAGACATGCTAAGCCCTTAATGAATGAAATCATGCTTGTTAGTGTGAGTACTGAGAAGGACCCTGGCTTTGATCCAGATTGATCCTACACTATCTTCAGCACGAGCGATTTGTCGCTTTCTTAAAAAATTTCAAAAAATGTTTTGCGTGGTCCTGCGAAGACATGTGTGGAATCGCTCTTGAGATTGTGCAGCTTAGGATCGCTCTCGGTCTCGAGACTCGCCCTCCTTTGCTTTCAAACCTTGAACTGGCATTCAGAATGTTCAACGGTCAACCACAATGTAAGGCCTGTGTGGCTAGATTTGAAGCAGCCCTCGAACATGAGGCACCAAAGTCAGATCAAGAAGGTCAGACCTCGTCAGAAGAAGCTTGCAAGGCTAGAGCAGAAGCACCCCTCGAACTAGGGGCAAAAAATATCCGATGTGCTCGAAGAGCCAAAGGTGGATCTTTCTGCAAGTCAATACAACAGCCACTCTCCTGGATATAGAGGGCTTCAATCTCAGAACCATTTGGCATGGACTGGTTACATTTTTACCCTTTGAGAGGCTCATTTGGGCGAAAACCGAAAAGGCGACCGGGCAAAAGTTAGAGCGAGACAAGAAAAATATATATACAAAAAATGCAAAAAGAAGAGAAAAAATGCAAAGATACAAAAAATGCAAAAAAAGAAAAGAAAAGGAAAAAATGCAAAGATACAAAAAATGCAAAAAAAAAAAGAAGAAGAAAAAAAGGAATGAAAAGAATAGAAAAAAAAGAAAAGAAAAACAAAGCTCGCAAGGTCGAAAACACCGCAGTAGCCTTGGCAAAAGTTAGAGCATAAAAGGAGAGGTTAAATACCCGAGTGTACCTTAACCCGAACTACGTAAGGCTTGATTCCCATCTTTGGGATCGTGAGGCAACTTCATTACGAAGTCCATGTAAAACAATTCAAATTCAATTGTGTCCATGTGATGGTTTTGACCATCTTTGCCTCCTCAGTATCACGAGAGTCTAGTTGTGTTCATCGCTCGAGGATGACTACAATGTCTTCTTGGTGCCATTCAAACAAGGGCAACTTTCCGTTGCCATTCAAACGCTGTGGTGATATCCAAACAAGGGCAACTTTCGGTTGCCATTCATGCACCGCGGTGGCGTTCAAACAAGGGGCAACTTTCCGTTGCCATGCAGGTCTCTTCAAGCACGGGGCAGTTTTCGTATGGATCCGAGGTTGAGCATCTCAGGAGTAGGTTTCATGCTCGTTGAGCAAGTGGCCATTGCAAAAATAATTTTGAGGATTTTCTTGAGGTTGGCTAATTTTCTCGAGAATTGTTCCATTTTTTCCAAAAACTAGGCCATTTCTTGGACCCAAAAAAGGAAAATTTTCAGTGCTCATAGCCTGACTTGCATGATTTTAAATCAAAAATCGAACAAGCATGTTAATCTAACTCTCATTTTGGTCAGATTTTTTTTTTAGGAGAAAGCAAAAACAAAAATGGTCAAAATGATGAACTAGGGGCACAGTTGGGTCAGGAGTTCTGTCTTTCCCCCTTTATCAACATACTCGCCAAGAAGGGCACTTTACCTGCCAGAAGAAGGCACAACTGAAGGCGATAACAAAATGGTCGAAAAGGCTCTCTCACCCTCCAAGCAGCGAGGTATCAAGACAAGTCTGAAGCCACGAACTAGAATAGGGCGGACATTACACTCCCTCATCTGGACAGATCTGCTCATGTCCAAACTCCCCAGCAGGGCATCAGCAATCGATGTCAGCTACAGATTTGCTACACATCCTGTTGTAGCACAACCCCTCTCAGAGGAGAAACTCACTGTTAGAGCAGGAAGAAGAAGAATCTGGTAGAATACCAGGGCAAAAGCCTTCAACTTGTTTGTTTATCCATCAACCACCGGGGAGGGATGAAAAGTGAGAGATTTAAGAATAGAGAGATGTGCGATGAGAGGAAAAGTGAGAAAAGGGCTTTTCGTAAAACAGAGCTTGAGGGCCGAGTGATGTGAGAATCACAAATAAGAAAGGATGGGAAACATACCGGTGAAAGCAGGCTCCCTGCACGCGTCGAGTGTCGTGTCTTTTTGTTTTATCTCGATCCTTGTTTTGAGTCGTCTCGAGTGTTACTCGATGTGTCTAGGTTATGTGCCTTTTGTTTTCTTGTTGAGTCGTAGTTTGTCAGATTCGTAGGCTCAATACCCGATTGAGAACTTATGCTCACTCTCAATTTCAAAAATCGTTTTGTGCTCGAGTGCCGTGCCGTTCTCCACATTTGTGCAAAATAGAATTTGTTCTTTCATAAACCGCAGGTTCAACCCGGTCATGTGAACAGTGAAACCAGACCTATCTGAAGCTATGAGTTTCGGCCGCAAAGCAAAAGCAAAAGGGAAAAATGTCGAGCATCCGAGTTTGTTCCAACTTCATGAAGTTAGAGACTATACTCGTGTACCTCTTCGTCTTGCCAATGTTCAAGTATGAGTGCGCCTCTACCTCAAGCTCAAAATCAAGTCTACTTCAAGCGAATGGCGATCAAGTGCTCTCCCCGAGTACCATTCCTGCCAGAGGCATCTTGGGCTGTTCGCGGTGAGTTCTAGGAGACCAACCGCGACGGTGGAAACTAGAGTTCGAATGGCATGCCTAGAACGCAAAGGTTGAGATTTCGAGACTAAAGTCTGGTTTAAATACCCGAGGCGTGTCCTCGGCTTGAAATCTGTATGGAAGCCCCATAGGTTGAGATAGCGTGTATGCACCTCAATTCGATAATCTTGAACCAACCTAGTCTGTCACCCGTTGGAGAATAGGGAAAGTTGTGAATATGATCAGAAAACAAGCGTGTAGTAGCTCCTACGCATGATGTTATCTCTCGCCAATTTGAGCAGGTGTGCCCTTTTTAAGTGAGCATGTTTTGAAGTCCTCTAAGAGGCAAATCAGAGGCACGAGTACATATTTGTCATTCCTCTATTGCATAGAGTGCGAGCTTTCATATACACTGTTGTTGCATGCGTGCCGCGCATCATTATGATTCATGCATAGAATATGCTTGTTTTCAATTCCGCATAGAATATGCTTTACTTGTTTCATGCATAGAATATGCTTGCTTTCAATATTGCATAGAAAATGCCCCCATACTTGCATAGAAGATGCATTTTATCACACTTTCTTGTGCAATTTATCTCGCTCGCACTGTCTTGTGCACTTACACTTTGTATCTCACTCGCACTATCTTGTGCATTTCAAATCACTCGCGCTGTTTAGCGTATCGCGCTGTTTAGTGCATTTCAAACAATCGCACTGATTTGTGCAGTTTTTACAATCGCGCTATTTTGCGCACCTCAATCGCACTGTTTTGTGCAGTTTTACATTCGCGCTATCTTGCGCATCTCAATCGCACTATTTTGTGCAGTTTTACAATCGCGCTATTTTGCGCACCTCAATCGCACTGTTTTGTGCAGTTTTATCATTCGCGCTATTTTGCGCACCTCAATCGCACTGTTTTGTGCAGTTTTTATCATTCGCGCTATTTTGCGCACCTCAATCGCACTATTTTGTGCAGTCTATCACTCGCGCTATTTTGCGCACCTCAATCGCACTATTTTGTGCAGTTTATCGTACTTCAATCGCAGACTATTTTGTGCAGTTTATCATTCGCTCTATTTTGCGCACCTCAATCGCACTGTTTTGTGCATTGCATTCATCGCACTATTTTGTGCACATTACTTGCGTTGTGCATGCATTTTATCGTGCTATCTTGCGCATCTCACCTGCACTTGTTAGTGCGTTGCATCGCGCTATCTTATGACCTTACCATATCCTTAATCGCTTTATGCATTCACCCGCCGGCACCACGCGTGCCAAACTTTTAGGAATCACATTGAATATATGTTGTTAGCATATTGTTCTTGTTGAATTTCTCTATTTTGCAGGCACGATATTGTATGTACGGTTCATTTGAGGCTGGTGCGACTGCATTTAATCAGCAGTATCGTATCTTCTCCGTGTGGAGACGCGACGAGAATTGAATAATTCTCCGCATTCCTAATCGCATGAAATGTAGTTGTTGCTTTGCATTCTTGCTTAGAACTGTGCAT
Organism: Camellia lanceoleosa; assembly: GCA_025200525.1. Classification (NCBI taxonomy): domain Eukaryota; kingdom Viridiplantae; phylum Streptophyta; class Magnoliopsida; order Ericales; family Theaceae; genus Camellia; species Camellia lanceoleosa. The sequence continues at coordinate 6,937,413 of CM045759.1, read as the reverse complement.
CTATTTGTTAATACTTGCTTCATTCTGACTTTTGCACTTGCATGATCACCTGGCTCTGTGCATGTCGTTTTGCATTTTTCCCCCTTCTGCCTGCGGGCACGCTTGAGGACACACATATATCTGTTCACCTTGTATGATTGTCTAAGTCTTCGGCCTTGTCAAAAATGGGTCGTCTCTAGGCTTTGACATTCACTCCCGTCACTTCTTGACTTCCGAGTTCTGTCAAAGAGGGGCAACTGTAGACACCCCATTTTTGACCGACCTTAAGACTCAGACGTCGCCGATTGAGCACTCGGTGATGTTGCATGTTGTGCTCGTTCAGAAGTTTAAGAGTCGCGGCCGCGCGCCCTGCCTCCGGGCTTCCGAACTCTCTTTCGTGCCTTGTCTCGATTTGCGAACCAGACTCGGTTTTCTCTGTTTTCTTTCCCGAGGGAAGGGAATGGTCCTGTAGACTATCTCCCGGTGGCCGTGAGCTACTTTTTGTGGCCGTAGGCCATTTTGCCCTTTTCGAGTCGGTTCGGTTTTGAGCCGTTAGGTCGTGTCGGCTCGGGACCGCCCAACCATCTCCGAAGTTCTCCGGTTTTGGGCATGCACCTCTGCTTTATAGTTCCGAGGAACAGGGCTTCTAATGCCCACTTCAGGTCAGTATGCCACTTTCGATTGCTCAGTGGGTTTTGGGACCGAATCGCGGTTTGGGCCCCGAAGCTTTCATTTTGCATCGCTTTTCTCGATTTTTGGCGAGAACCTCTGCTTTCAACACTGTGAAGATCACTGGGGGGTGGGAGGCCAGCAATTATCCCAGATAACCAGTTTCGCTCCTCCGGAGCCCGTTTTTCTCACTTCCGGGCCAATGTTGAACACCCTGGGGGTATTTTCTTCCAACCAAAGCTACATATTTGTGATGAGGGAACATGGGAGGACCCTAAACAAGCATGGTCGGCCAGAAAATTGGAAGTTCATTTTTGGGCCTCTCCTTCAAATCCAATGTTGTGGCTCCTGCTTCAGTGTTGCCAAATTCCAACCTTGGAACCTTGTTCCACACATCTGGGAGGACACCAAGGGTATATGGTCGGCCAGAAATTGTGCATTTCATTTTTGAGGCTCTCCTTCAAGCTCTATGTTGTGGCTCCTGCTTCAGAGTTGCCAGATTCCGACCTTGGGGCCTTGATCTACACACTTGGGAGGACACCACTGCATGGTGGTCGGCCAGCAATTTTTGAGTTCATTTTTTGGGGGTGGCCGGCCGGCCATGGTGAGTGGCTGGCCGACCAGGTGGGGTGGCTGGCCGGCCACCTCCCAGAAAACTACCTGGCCCACTTTCGCTTTCCACCAAGATATTGTCCGGATATTTTTGCTGAAATATCACCCCATCCGGGGGATATTTTGGGAGGGAAAGCTTGGATGCTTCTCCCTCCCCTTTTACACCTTTTCTCCCTTATTTAAAGGGCTGGACAGCCCCTTTACCTAGGTTAGAAAAAATTACCTCAAGGCATCTCTCTCTCAAAGCTTCACTTCCATAGCCAAAACCTTGAAAAACTTCCAAGTTCCTAGCTCCCCTCTTCATCAACCCTTAGCTCCACCATCAACACTACCATTCCAGCAGCAAGGAAGTGTTCTCCAGGGGTTAAGAAGCAACAAATTCAGGCCAAGAAGTAGCAACACTTGGATCTTCAAGGGTAAGCCTCCAAATCTCATCTTTGTAGCATAATTTTCCATCCTATTTTTACCCTATTTCCTTTTGTTTTTGGGGCTCCGACCCCTACTGGTTCTAGGCTTATTTTGAGCCCCTCTACAACTTTGTAGAAGGGCTCAACTTCATTTGGTGTCCCTATGATACACTTGTTTCAATATCTAGCTTGTATGTCACAATCTTGCATGTTGTTTTTAACCTATTTGAATTTGTTTTTGGGGCTCCGACCCCTACTGGTTTTGTGCTTATATTGATCCCCTCTACAACATTGTAGAAGGGCTCAACCTCATTTGGCCATCCGTATACCACCTCCTTTGAAATCCACTTTAGGCCCTAATTCTTGCATGTTTTGTATCCTTTTGTGCTTTTGGTTTTAGTTCTTGGTCAGAACTGAAAGGGTCTTATTTTGACCCCCTACATGTTTCATGAATAAAGTTTTGTTGTTTGGTGTATGCTTTGCATATCTCTTGTTATAACCTCTTTTGGGCTCCATTTTGCATAGAATTTATAGCATGTTTATATTCTGTTTTTGGGGCTTCCATCTTCTGTAAATGTGCTTATTTTTAGGCCCTCTTCAATGTTCTAGAAGCATGTTTGTTCATTTGGGGTTTGTATATATCACTTGTCTCAATACCCTTCTTTTAGCCCCTATTCTTGCATGCTTTTGTTGCTATATCTATGCTTGCATTTTGGCCTTGTTTTGTATTGTAAAAATGCCATATTTGGGACTGCCTTGCCACTGGTTTTTCTTTCATGTGCTGATTTTGCATGTTTAGTATGGCTATAGGCCATTTCGGGTGTCTAATTTCACATTTTGGGATGATTTCATGCTTCGGTTGTCATTTCGTATCATTTCGGGGCTGTATTACATCATTTGTGAGTGCTGAAATTCCATTTCCATGCTTGCATATCATTTCCCATGTCATTTCATGCCTTAATCCATTGCCTCGGTTTGCGTGTCCGTGTGCACGCACTTCGAGGCACCTCATTTTTATCCGGCCTCCCTACGTGAGTGGTGAGGCTCTCCCATGTCGGTGTAAGCCCATCGCGGCATTCCGTGTGCCATTTCATTGCATTTATCATCGCCTCGGTTTGCTTGCGCTTGGTAGCGCGATTTCGAGGCACTTGTATCCGATTTTCTCATTCCATCATCGACTTGGTTTGCGTGCTCGTGGCTGCATTTCGAGGTCCTCTCATGTTGGCGTAAGCCCAATTTGCATTCGTGACGCCATTTCATTCCATTTTGCCATCGCTTCGGTTTGCGTGCCCGTGTGCACGATTTCGAGGCTGCCGGTTTTATTCGATTTTGCATTTCACGTCATCGCCTCGGTTTACGTGCTCGTGGCACGCATTTCGAGGCACCGGTTTATCCAATTTTCTATTTCATCATCGCCTCGGTTTTGCGTGCCAGGCACGCATTTCGGCTGCCGGTTTTATCCGATTTACACTTCATATCGTCGCGTGGGTTTGCGTGCCCTTGTGCACGGATTTCGAGGCACGTTGGTTGTATCCGATTTGCATTTCATGCCATCGCCTCGATTTGCGTGCGCATGCACGCTTTCGGCGTCTTATTTTCATCTCATTTTCATTACGCATTGCATACTAGGTTGTATCTTAGATTGCACTCATCATCGCCTCGTTTTGCGTGCCCGCATGCACGCATTTCGAGACATCTCATTTTCATGGCATTGTGCATGCTATATCATATGTTTACTGCATTTCATGCATATCATGCATATTGCATCGTGTTCGGGATAGGTGTTAGCCCGGGCACGGGAAACGAGGCACGTTTCGTACTCCGAGTGACGGAACGGGTCTCAATTCCCAAGTCACCGACACTCCGGATTACCCATGATGGAGTTAGGTTTTGTTGTAACATTCACCGACATTCATCCCTATATTGAGTCGCAATCCGATTCTCGGCCTTCATGCATCGGTATGCGTGATTGGTGGCACGAGGATCGAGGCATGCATATATTTGTGAAATACATTGCTATGCCCTTTTCCTGCTCTCTGTTACAGCAAAACCAAGGATCAACAACTTTCCGGAGTCCGGCACGCATTTCGAGAAACAGTGCAAACAGAGGCTAATCGGGGCATCCTGGATTTTGCGCCAGAGCGTTCCAAGATACATCATTCATCGAAGCAAAGCAGCTTGCACGCCCGGCTTCTGACTTTCTTAGTTTAATCTGTACATTAATTAGAAATCTGTAATATTCTTTATTCGGTCAGATATTATTATTTATTCGGACCCTCTCATGGGCACAATCGTAATAAGGGTGCGAGTGTGATGTATGTCTTCCAACCCCATTTCTTTCTCCCTTTTATTTATCCGCTTACAATGGTTAGATATAGGGCATATTCCAATTAGCATACAAGATGACAAAGATGTTTGCATCATTCATCTCAGATTGCACGCACTCGGCGCATCGCATACAAACCGCATCAGATTTCGATTCCAAATTGAATATATGATAGTCATGTTGCATCTCACATGCCATCTTTAGAATAGCCGACTGCTATAGTTGCATTTGCATGTGTTGCATTAGGCATCTCAAAGATATTTAGGACTCATGCATGATTTCTAATCAGTTTCCTGTTTTGGCTTGGAGTACTAGGTGAGTTTTATGCTTTAGCATCCTCGCATGCGTGTGAGTGTTGCCATGATAGCATGCTTACCATGAGGCTATGTGCTTATATGATATAACTGCCTTGAATGCCTGTGGGTGGAGGTTGAGTTACTTGGATTGGGACAATTCATCAAATGTTTGTTTTAAGCCCACTAGATAGTGGCAACATCACTGTTTTCTAAGCCCACCCGAGGGTGGCAAATCCGCATTTTAGCCTACCTGCGGGTAGCACCTTCACACCATTTTCAACAAACAAACATGAAATGTTTTGTTCCAATTCAGACGGCCCAGTCTATACTTGTTTGCTGCGAGCATCACATAGTAAACTAGGCTAATAACCAGAATAAGAACTCACAAAGTTTTCAAAAACAGATATCATGGTTAGTAGAGGCCGGTCTTTGACGGGGCGAGCGGGGGTGCTCACGATGTGACCTTCCCTAATCATACCCAAGTTCCCGAGCCAACTTTGGTGATGACGGACACGTGGCCTTTCGGCACCGAGTCAGGGTTTCCTAAATTTCCCATTTTAAAATATTTAGGTGGCGACTTATCCGCAAATCACCATGTTTGGCACTTCTTTCAAAAATCTGCTTTTCCTTCAAAACGATTTGCGGATTTGGACTCTTTGGTTCGAGATTTAGAACCGCAACAAAAATCGAGTCCGAATCAGAAGCGAGGTCCTCATGGCGTTGTTATAGCTTCGCGACTACCGGGGATTTAGAGAACTTGACTCGAACTCATGATATCCGGTTTTGACTACACTTGTGTGTTTCTTTGCATTGCATTTGCATTGGTGCGCTAGGACACCGTGGTTTGCCATCCGCTATTCTCGAGCGGTTTGTCGGAGGCTTGTCTTGTCAAGGCATGTCCATAAGGTCGACGGTTCTGGCTCGCCAAGATGGGAACACAAACCCCGGTTTTACCGGCACCCTTTTGACCATTCGACCTAGTGCATATTCGATCCATAGTGACCATTCCAAACTAGGACAAAGTTGCCTACCCGCTTATAGGTTGTTTGAAGTCACAAGGCATGTAGTGAAACCCTAGCTCTCGACAAAATAAGACAGGGAAACCCTACCCCAACATAGGGGTGTTTTGGCTCTCACTTATCTCATATGTGCTTGTTAGAGTGCGCCTCACAGGAATGCATATATCGCCTATGAGTTTGGGCATCAGTTCGGGCACCATTCAAGATTTTGGGATTCGGCCACCCGAGGGTATCGATTTGAGGCGTAATTTTGGGGCGTAATTCAAGAGAGGCACACTCATTCAACTATGCTTGTATCTGCTCAGTAAAATCAGCCGAGATGTCATTTTTTCTTTTGCTAGGTAGTCTCGAACTATAGCTTGAAGGCTTCGATATCCCCGGTACATTGGACTAGTCTTGATAGACTTTGTTAGGTCGAAATTCAATTCAAGGAAACCAGTGTTCTTTTCACGAGGCAAGGCAAAGAAAGGCTACCAGCTCACCGGCTCATCCGATCCGCTACCACCAAATATATCACTTTTGTTCAGACTCAACAGCGCGTGATGGCACAGGTTCTAAGAATTTGTAGCCGTGATAGCAAGTTGAATCGTGGAACCGCTATACAGCCGAGACCAAGATTGAAACGAAGGCCCATCTCATGATTCCGCCTTACATCCAGCCTTTTGGGACCCCAAATTAACTTTTGACCCACTTCCGCCAAATGAAGACTTGCGTGTCCGAAGTCCTCGAGAAGGGTTGGCTCAAGCCCAAGTTTTCGCACCGGTGCAAATTTAATGAGAGGCGTTATCCCCTTGATGCTAATGACCTCGATCTGATCGCAGTGAAAATTGCGAACCTTGAGAAGCAATTCAAAAGGGCACAGGGCCTTAACTCCATTCCCGACATTGAGGATGGGCACACCGAGTCTGCTGTACGGCTCCCAGACAGATTCAAGATGCCACATATTGACCGTTTCGACGGGTCTGGGGATCCAATGGTACATATCCGACTTTTCTTGGATGTCCTAAAGCCGATGGGTCTGACTAAGCCACAGAAACTCTCTCTGTATGGAAGAACCCTATCCGGTGTAGCAGCCACTTGGTACGCTAAGTTGGAGGACAAAGTGAAGCAAAACTGGGAAGAATTGGCTGAGGCCTTTGTCGATCAGTATTCCTACAATACCCAAGTTGAGATGACCATCCAAGAGCTTGAAGCAACCCGCCAAAACCCAAAAGAGCCTTTTGTGAAATTTGTTGCGAGATGGAGAGCAAAGGCAGCACAGATGACAGATCGCCGCCCTTCTGAGAGGGATCAAGTGCAAATGATGGTGCGGAACCTCGAGCATGATATGTTGCAAAAGTTGATAGTCGCTCCGCTATTTACTTTCAAGAGTTTGCATGAACTGGGGGTTCAGGTCGAGAATGCGTTCAACAGCGGGATCATTCCCAGAACAAGTGAACCGACAAGAAGGGTGATTTCAAGGAGTACCAATGCCGGAAGTAGCACTATTCTCAACCCATCAAATCAATACAGCCATCAGCCAACCCTTTTGCCAATCCAAGCTCAAGAATAGCCGACTCCAAATGAGCCAGCTCAGGCGTAACTTTCACCCCTCTCTATATGAGCCTGACTAGCGCACTAAAAGTACTAATGGAAAGAGGGCATCTCAAACCTCTCGATCCTCAACCTCTTCCTAACCCACTCCCACCGAGACATAACCCCACCAAATCATCAGATACCATCAACAGCGCGGTCATGGCACCGACCGTTGCTACCGCCTTCGTCATGAGGTCCAAAATCTCATCGACAACCGAACGATAGCTCCACCTTCAGGTCCCAATGACCAAACATTTCCCGCTTACCTCAATCTCATCCATACACTGCCATCCACCTATGACCCCAGCATATTCATCACCCCAGCCCATCTACCCAAGCCTGCGGTGTTCATTCCAGAAAGCACGGACTTGTGTATGATGGATGCACCTAAATCCCAATCATCTCAAACCCGTGAACCCACTACTTCCGAGCTGATGAGGATGATAAAAGATCTTCAAAGAACTGTGACCGATCTGGCCTCTGGGACATTGGCTCCATCATCGACCACACCACATGCTGGGAATTTCATGTCAAAAGGCTCCCCAGCCTTGGGGCGGGCTACATATGAGGAAGGCCAATCCCGTGGCAAAGTGGAAGCGAGTGGAAAGAACAAGGTAGGGGCAAAGGAGATCCCCATGAGCATCTTCGTTGCTATCGTTGAGGCTTTGAAAGCCGAGGGACTGAACAAAGAGGAAGTCCTCACAGTTGTTGCAAAAGCTGTGGATGACACTTTTGCCACTCAAGTTGGGGGTAGTTTGAATCAAGAGGCAAGCCGGAAGAAGGGCCGTTATACCAAGAATGTTCCTTTCAGGTCTAATCTCGTGCTTGGAAGAGATCAGCAAGTCAGGCCAGCACCTACCGATCCCTTTGCGGGTGCGCCCAGCAAAAATCCACAAACCTTGAAGTACCAACCCCGAGGTCAGAGGGTCTTCCATGCCCTCCACATGCCTTTATCAAAAGCTTTCCAAATCCTTGTAGGACAAGGCCATCTCAAACCCCTTGAGCCTCAGCCTCTCCCGAACCCTCTTCCGGCTACACATGATGATACCCAGTACTGCGCGTACCATCAGCAAACTGGCCATACTACCAACAACTGCTTCCGTCTTCGTCATGAAGTACAGGATCTATTTGACAACGGGGTCATCCTCCCGCCGAGCTCAGCAAAGTCTATCGGCACTGGGTCAGTGAACTTGGGGGATAATGTTATGTGATCGAGGGATAAACCACCTACGGGCAACGCTCAGTTTACTCTAGATATGGTGGATGGCACGCACTGTTCTGAGCAATATGCAAATACCAGTTTTGTGCTTTCTGACTTGGGTATTGGGTCAATTTTGTTGTTTTGTTTTGAGTCAGTCTCTTTTGTTTTGGGTCTGTCTTGTTGTATCGAGTCAGTCCTGTTGTATAGAAGTCAGGTGATTCCGGGGGTGTTACCTCGGGCGTCACTATTTTGTTTCGTGTTTGTCTTTTTGTTTTGTTTTGAGTCTGCTTCGCCAGGAGCCGCTTATGCCAACAGATTTTGAATGAAACAAAGAAGGATTTCCATACTCTCGATTTGTTTCGCTGGTGCTAGTTGTGCCGGATTTGAATGAAATGGCAGCATTCCACCGCCGACAGCCCTGAAATTATTGCATTGACCTAATTTTTTTTTTTTTTTTCAAAACCCTTTTGAACACTGTGGTGAAAACGAAGAGGAAGGAATTCCTCGGGATTTACAAAACTTTGATTATTTGAGAGAAAGAGAGACATGCTAAGCCCTTAATGAATGAAATCATGCTTGTTAGTGTGAGTACTGAGAAGGACCCTGGCTTTGATCCAGATTGATCCTACACTATCTTCAGCACGAGCGATTTGTCGCTTTCTTAAAAAATTTCAAAAAATGTTTTGCGTGGTCCTGCGAAGACATGTGTGGAATCGCTCTTGAGATTGTGCAGCTTAGGATCGCTCTCGGTCTCGAGACTCGCCCTCCTTTGCTTTCAAACCTTGAACTGGCATTCAGAATGTTCAACGGTCAACCACAATGTAAGGCCTGTGTGGCTAGATTTGAAGCAGCCCTCGAACATGAGGCACCAAAGTCAGATCAAGAAGGTCAGACCTCGTCAGAAGAAGCTTGCAAGGCTAGAGCAGAAGCACCCTCGAACTAGGGGCAAAAATATCCGATGTGCTCAAGAGCCAAAGGTGGATCTTTCAAGAAGTCAATACAATGCCCACTCTCCGGATATAGAGGGCTTCAATCTCAACCATTTGGCATGGATCGTTACATTTTTACCCTTTGAGAGGCTCATTGGGCGAAAACCCAAAGGGCGACACCTGCAAAAGTTAGAGCGAGACAAGAAAAATATATATACAAAAATGCAAAAGAAGAGAAAAATGCAAAGATACAAAAATGCAAAAAAGAAAAGAAAAGGAAAAATGCAAAGATACATAAATTGCAAAAAAAAATAGCAGAAGAAAAAAAGGTATGTGAAGTATAGAAAAAAAAGTAAAGAACAACAAAGCTCGAAGGTCAAAAACTCAACAGCGCCTTTGGCAAAAGTTAGAGCATAAAAGGAGAGGTTAAATACCCGAGTGTACCTTAACCCCGAACTACGAAGGCTTGATTCCCATCTTTGGGATACGAGGCAACTTCATTCAAGTCCACCAGAAACAATTCAAATTCAATTGTGTCCATGTGATGGTTTTGACCATCTTTGCCTCTTCTGTATCTGAGAGTCTAGTTGTGTTCATCGCTCTGAGGACTGACTACAATGTACTGCGGTGCCATTCAAACAAGGGGCAACTTTCCGTTGCCATTCAAACGCGCCGCGGTGATATCCAAACAAGGGGCAACTTTCCGTTGCCATTCATGCGCCTTGCCGTTCAAACAAGGGGCAACTTTCCGCTATGCGCTTCTCTTCAAGCACGGGGCAGTTTTCTTTTGGATCCGAGGTTGTGCATCTCAGGAGTAGGTTTCATGCTCGTTGAGCAAGTGGCCATTTGCAAAAATAATTTTTGAGGATTTTTACTGAGGTTGGCTAATTTTCTCGAGAATTGTTCCATTTTTTCCAAAAACTAGGCCATTTCTTGGACCCAAAAACGGAAAATTTTCAGTGCTCATAGCCTGACTTGCATGATTTTAAATCAAAAATCGAACAAGCATGTTAATCTAACTCTCATTTTGGTCAGATTTTTTTTTTAGGAGAAAGCAAAAATAAAAAATGGTCAAAATGATGAACTAGGGGCACAGTTGGGTCAGGAGTTCTGTCTTTCCCCCTTTATCAACATACTCGCCAAGAAGGGCACTTTACCTGCCAGAAGAAGGCACAACTGAAGGCGATAACAAAATGGTCGAAAAGGCTCTCTCACCCTCCAAGCAAATGAGGTATCAAGCCAAGTGCTAATTTAACTAGAATGGGGCCGACATTACACTCCTCATCCGGACAGATCGCCATGTCCAAACTCCCCAAAGGCATCATCAATCGATGTCATTCATGACGGTTGCTACACATCCTGTTGTAGCACAACCCCTCTGTAGGAGAAACTCACTGTTGTGAGCAGAAGAAGAAGAATCTGGTAGAATACCAGGGGCAAAAGCCTTCAACTTGCTGTTTATCCATCAACCACCCAGGGGAGGGATGAAAAGTGAGAGATTTAAGAATAGAGAGATGTGCGATGAGAGGAAAAGTGAGAAAAGGGCTTTTTCAGAAAAACAGAGCTTGAGGGCCGAGTGATGTGAGAATCACAAATAAGAAAGGATGGGAAACATACCCGGTGAAACAGGCTCCCTGTGCACGTCTGAGTGTCGTGTCTTTTGTTTTAACACGATCCTTGTTTTGAGTCGTCTCGAGTTTTACTCGATGTGTCTAGGTTATGTGCCTTTTGTTTTCTTGTTGAGTCGTAGTTTGTCAGATTCAACAGAGGCTCAATACCCGCTTGAGAACTTATGCTCACTCTCAATTTCAAAAAATCGCTTTTGTGCTCCGAAAAGCCGTGGCCGTTCTCCACATTTGTGCAAAATAGAATTTGTTCTTTCATAAACCGCAGGTTCAACCTGTGTCATGTGAGAACAAAGGAAACCAGACCTATCCGGGCTATGAGTTTGGGCCGCAGCAAAAGCAAAAGGGAAAATGTCGAGCATCCGAGTTTGTTCCAACTTCAAGAAGTTCCGAGACTATACTCGTGTGTACCTCTTCGTGTCTTGCCAATGTTCAAGTATGAGTCCGCCTCTACCTCAAGCTCAAAATCAAGTCTACTTCTGCCGTAATGGCGATCAAGTGCTCTCCCCGAGTACCATTCTCGCCAGAGGCATCTTGGTGGTTCGCAGTGAGTTCCTAGGAGACCAACCGCGACGGTGGAAACTAGAGTTCGAATGGCCGCGCCTAGAACGCAGGTTCGAGATTTCGAGACTAAAGTCCGGTTTAAATACCTGAGGCGTGTCTCGGCTTGAAATCAGATGGAAGCCCCATAGGTTGAGATAGCGTGTATGCACCTCAATTCGATAATCGAACCAACCTAGTCTGTCACCCTGCTTGGAGAATAGGGAAAGTTGTGAATATGATCAGAAAACAAGCAACCGTGAGCTCCTACGCATGATGTTATCTCTCGCCAATTTGAACAGGGTGTGCCTTTTTTAAGCTGAGCATGTTGTGAAGTCCTCTAAGAGGCAAATCAGAGGCACCAGAGTACATATTTGCTGTCCCTCTATTGCATAGAGTGCGAGCTTTCATATACTGTTGTTGTTGCATGCGTCGCAAGATCATTATGATTCATGCATAGAATATGCTTGTTTTCAATTCCGCATAGAATATGCTTTACTTGTTTCATGCATAGAATATGCTTGCTTTCAATATTGCATAGAAAATGCCCCCATACTTGCATAGAAGATGCATTTTATCACACTTTCTTGTGCAATTTATCTCGCCAGACCGCCTTGTGCACTTACACTTTGTATCTCACTCGACTATCTTGTGCATTTCAAATCACTCATTGTTTAGCGTATCGCTGTTTTAGTGCATTTCAAACAATCGACCGATTTGTGCGGTTTTTAATCGCGCTATTTTATGACCTCAATCGTGACTGCTTTTTTGTGCGGTTTACATTCGCGCTATCTTGCGATCTCAATCGCACTATTTTGTGCGGTTTACAATCGCGCTATTTTATGACCTCAATCGCGACTGTTTTGTGCGGTTTTATCATTCGCGCTATTTTGCGACCTCAATCGCAGACTTGTTTTGTGCGGTTTTATCATTCGCGCTATTTTATGACCTCAATCGCACTATTTTGTGCGTCTATCACTGCGCTTATTTTATGACCTCAATCGCACTATTTTGTGCAGCTTTATCATTCGCTATTTTGCGCTACTCAATCGCACTATTTTGTGCGCTTTATCATTCATTTATTTTATGCACCTCAATCGCACTGTTTTGTGCATTGCATTCATCGCACTATTTTGTGCACATTACTTGCGTTGTGCATGCATTTTATCGTGCTATCTTGCGCATCTCACCTGCACTTGTTAGTGCGTTGCATCGCGCTATCTTGCGCACCTTACCTGTATCACACTGCTTTATGCATTCACCCGCCGGCACCACGCGTGCCAAACTTTTAGGAATCACATTGAATATATGTTGTTAGCATATTGTTCTTGTTGAATTTCTCTATTTTGCAGGCACGATATTGTATGTACGGTTCATTTGAGGTCAGTGCGACTGCATTTAATCGCAGTATCGTATCTTCTCCGTGTGAGACGCGACGAGAATTGAATAATTCTCCGCATTCCTAACTGCATGAAATGTAGTTGTTGCTTTGCATTCTTGCTTAGAACTGTTGCATCTATTTGTTAATACTTGCTTCATTACAGCTTGCTGCACTTGCATGATCACCTGGCTCTGTGCATGTCGTTTTGCATTTTTCCCCCTTCTGCCTGCGGGCACGCCTGCGGACACACATATATCTGTTCACCTTGTATGATTGTCTAAGTCTTCGGCCTTGTCAAAAATGGGTCGTCTCTAGGCTTTGACATTCACTCCCGTCACTTCTTGACTTCCGAAGTTCATCAAAGAGGGCAATCAGAGACACCCCATTTTTGACCGACCTTAAGACTTCCAGACGTCCGATTGAGCACTCGGTGATGTTGCATGTTGTGCTCGCTCGTTTAAGAGTTTGAGTCGCGCCTCGCCTCCCAAGCTTCCGAACTCTCTTTCGTGCCTTGTCTCGATTTGCGAACCGCACTTCGGTTGCTTTTCTTTCCCGAGGGAAGGGAATGGTCCTGTAGACTATCTCCCGGTGGCCGTGAGCTACTTTTTGTGGCCGTAGGCCATTTTGCCCTTTTCGGAGCCCGGTTCCCGGTTTTCGGAGCCGTTAGGTCGTGTGCCTCGGCTCGGGACCGCCCAACCATCTCCGAGTTCTCCGGTTTTGGGCATGCACCTCTGTTTTATAGTTCCGAGGAACACTGGGGCTTCTAATGCCCACTTCGTGGCCGTATGCCACTTTCGGTGCCTGTAGCCGGTTTTCGGGACCCCGAATCGTGCGGTTTGGGCCCCGAGCTTTCATTTTGCATCAGTTTTCTCTGATTTTTGGCAGGAACCTCTGTTTCAACACCAGGAAGATCACTGGGGGGTGGGAGGCCAGCAATTATCCCAGATAACCAGTTTCGCTCCTCCGGAGCCCGTTTTTCTCACTTCCGGGCCAATGTTGAACACCCTGGGGGTATTTTCTTCCAACCAAAGCTACATATTTGTGATGAGGGAACATGGGAGGACCCTAAACAAGCATGGTCGGCCAGAAAATTGGAAGTTCATTTTTGGGCCTCTCCTTCAAATCCAATGTTGTGGCTCTTGCTTCAGTGTTGCCAAATTCCAACCTTGGAACCTTGTTCCACACATCTGGGAGGACACCAAGGGTATATGGTCGGCCAGAAATTGTGCATTTCATTTTTGAGGCTCTCCTTTAAGCTCTATGTTGTGGCTCCTGCTTCAGAGTTGCCAGATTCCGACCTTGGGGCCTTGATCTACACACTTGGGAGGACACCACTGCATGGTGGTCGGCCAGCAATTTTTGAGTTCATTTTTTGGGGGTGGCCGGCCGGCCATGGTGAGTGGGTGGCCGACCAGGTGGGGTGGCTGGCCGGCCACCTCCCAGAACCACTGCCGGCCAGCTTCGCTTTCATTTCAAGATACTGTCCGGATATTTTTGCTGAAATATCACCCCATCCGGGGGATATTTTGGGAGGGAAAGCTTGGATGCTTCTCCCTCCCCTTTTACACCTTTTCTCCCTTATTTAAAGGGCTGGACAGCCCCTTTACCTAGGTTAGAAAAAATTACCTCAAGGCATCTCTCTCTCAAAGCTTCATTTCCATAGCCAAAACCTTGAAAAACTTCCAAGTTCCTAGCTCCCCTCTTCATCAACCCTTAGCTCCACCATCAACACTACCATTCCAGCAGCAAGGAAGTGTTCTCCAGGGGTTAAGAAGCAACAAATTCAAGCCAAGAAGTAGCAACACTTGGATCTTCAAGGGTAAGCCTCCAAATCTCATCTTTGTAGCATAATTTTCCATCCTATTTTTACCCTATTTCCTTTTGTTTTTGGGGCTCCGACCCCTACTGGTTCTAGGCTTATTTTGAGCCCCTCTACAACTTTGTAGAAGGGCTCAACTTCATTTGGTGTCCCTATGATACACTTGTTTCAATATCTAGCTTGTATGTCACAATCTTGCATGTTGTTTTTAACCTATTTGAATTTGTTTTTGGGGCTCCGACCCATACTGGTTTTGTGCTTATATTGATCCCCTCTACAACATTGTAGAAGGGCTCAACCTCATTTGGCCATCCCGTATACCACCTCCCTTTGAAATCCACTTTAGGCCCTAATTCTTGCATGTTTTGTATCCTTTTGTGCTTTTGGTTTTAGTTCTTGGTCAGAACTGAAAGGGGTCTTATTTTGACCCCCTCTACATGTTTTATGAATAAAGTTTTGTTGTTTGGTGTATGCTTTGCATATCTCTTGTTATAACCTCTTTTGGGCTCCATTTTGCATAGAATTTATAGCATGTTTATATTCTGTTTTTGGGGCTGCCATCTTCTGTAAATGTGCTTATTTTTAGGCCCTCTTCAATGTTGTAGAAGCATGTTTGTTCATTTGGGGTTTGTATATATCACTTGTCTCAATACCCTTCTTTTAGCCCCTATTCTTGCATGCTTTTGTTGCTATATCTATGCTTGCATTTTGGCCTTGTTTTGTATTGTAAAAATGCCATATTTGGGACTGCCTTGCCACTGGTTTTTCTTTCATGTGCTGATTTTGCATGTTTAGTATGGCTATAGGCCATTTCGGGTGTCTAATTTCACATTTTGGGATGATTTCATGCTTCGGTTGTCATTTCGTATCATTTCGGGGCTGTTTTACATCATTTGTGAGTGCTGAAATTCCATTTCCATGCTTGCATATCATTTCCCATGTCATTTCATGCCTTAATCCATTGCCTCGGTTTGCGTGTCCGTGTGCACGCACTTCGAGGCACCTCATTTTTTATCCGACGGCCTCCTACGTGAGTGAGCTGAGGCTCTCCCATGTTGGTGTAAGCCCATCGCGGCATTCCGTGTGCCATTTCATTGCATTTTATCATCGCCTCGGTTTGCGCGCCTGTGGGCGCGCATTTCGAGGCACTTCGGTTGTATCCGATTTTCTCATTCCATCATCGCCTCGGTTTGCGTGCCTGTGGGCGCGCATTTCGAGGCACTTCGGTTTTACCCGATTTGCATTTCACATCACCGCCTCGGTTGGCGTGCCTGTGTGCACGCATTTCGAGGCACTTCTTTTTTATCCGACGGCAGCTTATGTGAGTGCGGCTGAGGTCCTCTCATGTTGGCGTAAGCCCAATTTGCATTCCGTACGCCATTTCATTCCATTTTGCCATCGCCTGGCTTATGCGTGCTGCAGCACGATTTCGAGGCACTTGGGTTTTATTCGATTTTGCATTTCACGTCATCGCCTCGGTTTACGTGCCTGTGGGCACGCATTTCGAGGCACTTCAGTTTTATCCAATTTTCTATTTCATCATCGCCTCGGTTTGCGTGCTTGTGGGCACGCATTTCGAGGCACTTCGGTTTTATCCGATTTACACTTCATATCATCGCCTCGGTTTGCGTGCCCGTGTGCACGCATTTCGAGGCACTTTGGTTTTATCCGATTTGCATTTCATGCCATCGCCTCGATTTGCGTGCCCGCATGCACGCTTTTCGAGGCGTCTTATTTTCATCTCATTTTCATTCGCATTGCATACTAGGTTGTATCTTAGATTGCACTCATCATCGCCTCGTTTTGCGTGCCCGCATGCACGCATTTCGAGACATCTCATTTTCATAGCATTGTGCATGCTATATCATATGTTTACTGCATTTCATGCATATCATGCATATTGCATCGTGTTCGGGATAGGTGTTAGCCCGGGCACGGGAAACGAGGCACGTTTCGTACTCTGAGTGACGGAACGGGTCTCAATTCCCAAGTCACCGACACTCCGGATTACCCATGATGGAGTTAGGTTTTGTTGTAACATTCACCGACATTCATCCCTATATTGAGTCGTGCAATCCGATTCCTCGGCCATCATGCATCGGTATGCGTGATTGGTGGCACGAGGATCGAGGCATGCATATATTTGTGAAATACATTGCTATGCCCTTTTCCTGCTCTCTGTTACAGCAAAACCAAGGATCAACAACTTTCCGGAGTCGGGCACGCATTTCGAGAAACAGTGCAAACAGAGGCTAATTGGGGCATCGATTGGATTTCAGCGCGAGCAAGATACATCATCATTCATCGAAGCAAGGCGTTCTCGGCTTGACGCCCGCTTTTACCTTTTCTTAGTTTAATCTGTACATTAATTAGAAATCTGTAATATTCTTTTATTCGGGTCTGTATTATTATTTTATTCGGACCCTCTGCGCGAGGGCACAACTGTAATAAGGGTGCGTGAGTGTGATGTATGTCTTCCAACCCCCATTTCTTTCTCCCTTTTATTTATCCGCTTACAATGGTTAGATATAGGGCATATTCCAATTAGCATACAGTATGACAGCATGTTTGCATCATTCATTCAGATTACGCACTGCCTCGGCGATCATACAAACCGTGATTCAGATTTCGATTCCAAATTGAATATATGATAGTTGCATCTCACATGCCATCTTTAGAATAGCCGAGCCTGCTATAGTTGCATTTTGCATGTGTTGCATTAGGCATCTCAGCATATTTAGGACTCATGCATGATTTCTAATCAGTTTCCTGTTTTGGCTTGGAGTACTAGGTGAGTTTTATGCTTTAGCATCCTCGCATGCGTGTGAGTGTTGCCATGATAGCATGCTTACCATGAGGCTATGTGCTTATATGATATAACTGCCTTGAATGCCTGTGGGTGGAGGTTGAGTTACTTGGATTGGGACAATTCATCAAATGTTTGTTTTAAGCCCACTAGATAGTGGCAACATCACTGTTTTCTAAGCCCACCCGAGGGTGGCAAATCCGCATTTTAGCCTACCTGCGGGTAGCACCTTCACACCATTTTCAACAAACAAACATGAAATGTTTTGTTCCAATTCAGACGGCCCAGTCTATACTTGTTTGCTGCGAGCATCACATAGTAAACTAGGCTAATAACCAGAATAAGAACTCACAAAGTTTTCAAAAACAGATATCATGGTTAGTAGAGGCCGGTCTTTGACCGGGCGAGCGGGGGTGCTCACGATGTGACCTTCCCTAATCGTACCCAAGTTCCCGAGCCAACTTTGGTGATGACGGACATGTGGCCTTTCGGCACCGAGTCAGGGTTTCCTAAATTTCCCATTTTAAAATATTTAGGTGGCGACTCTGTTATCTGGCAAAGCAGTCCATGTTTGGCACTTCTTTCAAAAAAATCTGTTTTCCTTCAAAACGATTTGCCGGATTTGGACTCTTTGGTTCGAGATTTAGAACCGCAACAAAATGGCGAGGTCCCCAGGCGTTATTCTGGCGATATTCATACATTTCAGTGTTCTAGGAAATCATTACAGTCATATGTGGTACATCTCATACAAGAACAAAGACAAGATGGGTCTTAAAGATCGAATCGGTTGATGGTCATCAAGCGATGCTTGATAGTTCCAAAATTGGAGCGACAGATCTTTAATGATGCGATAATAGTTACGATGGCGATAGCAGTAGCAGTAATTGTCAGTTGCTATAGACGCCACGAGTACAGTTCATAAAATAGAACAAACATTCATTCAGGAAACAATATCATTTTAGAAAGCAGTACAGTTAAATCATTCAAAAAATAATTATAATTGAACATAGCGTTGCAACATTGTTACTCACAGTGGGCTTCATGAAACACGTGCTAAAATGCTTTAAAGATACGACGTCCAAGCTAAACAAACAAATTTAAGCACAACAATTCAATACACTATTCATTCATTCAATCGGTTTTATTCGTTCTTTACTTATTCGGTTCCTATTCGATGTTCACTCTTTCGGTTTCTACTCGTTGCCTATCCATTTGGTCAAACTTTGTTCTTTAATTCATTCGTGTTCATGAGATGCAAATGCACATGATAAACACTTTAAAAACATGTGGTGGCCACAACTGCTCGAGCGTACAGAATGCGTGTTGCAAGGGAGGCTTGGCTGCTCATGTGGCAGCCCAAGCCGCTCGAGTGTGTAGTGTACATGTCACAAAGAGGAGCTGGCTGCTCGAGCGGTGGCCCAGGCCGCTCGAGCAGTCTGGGTTGACTCCTGGCCAAAATCTACTATGTTTTTGGGTCCTTTTCTTTCAAAGTCTAACTTCATTTTTTGCACAATTCAAGACCCAAAACCTTTCATAAACATGGTAAATAAACAATCTCTTACTTCATTTGAAATCAAAAATTCAATTTAAAACCCAAAGTCCATGCAATGAATTCAAGCTCTTGAATTTACATATCATGTTCATAAAACATACAAGTTGAGCTCTAATCCTCAATTCTCATGGAATTCCCCTTTGTTTTGGAAAAACATGTAAAATAACAACTAAATGATCAGTAATTTTATAAAAACTATGCCATGCATGGTAAGTTTTGAACATTAATTCATCTAATTTATTATTTCTATGATCATATATTCTCACCTCTAATTTTACTTCAAGAATTGAAATGTATAATCATAAACCTTGCCATATTAAGCTTCAAATTCTTAATTCCCATGGAGTTTTCTCATCTATTAGGAGGTTTATGCAAGAACATGAATGTATTATCATGAATATTTAAGAATCTTTCCATGCATGTATCAATTTCCATCTATATCAACAACTCTTACAAATAAACTTATGAGTTCCTTAAACACTATTGAATTTCTTAAGTTGTGAGTACATTACTTCAATTTCATAAGATTAAAGAGAGGAGTTCTTACCTAGAGTGAACAATTTGAGTTGTCTTCAATGGTTTTCTTAACCCTTTCTTTAATTTCTTCTTCTTCTTCTTCTTCTTCTTCTTCTTCTTCTTCTTCTTCTTCTATTCTTTGTTGAACTCTCAAATGCTTACTCTCCATTTCTCTCAACGTATGTGTATGCAAAAGACTCAACCAAACTCACTATCTTCCCTTATTCCAATTAAATGGATGAATAGATGAGTAGGATTTTAAGTTTCTATTAGTATTTTAATTACTTCAACTAAGGTTAATAAATCATTTCTAATTAAATTAAATTAATCCTTATCACAATATAATCTCAATTACACTAAATTTCATTATATTAGTGTGAATTAGGCTCTAATTCTTATCAAATTTCTTAATTCTAGCTTGTTAAAATTAACAAATCAGACATGTGTAATTTTCACGCTAACCTATCTGTCCACAATAACACAATTCAAATAATCATATGGCAAATCAATAACGCTTCATAACACATAATCACATAATTAACGATAAACATATAATCAATATAATTAATTTGCTTAATTAAGGAGGTGGTTGTCACAGTAAGTTTCAACAAAATCAACTAGAGATAAAGTTTAGGCACCAAAGTGGATATCTCAAACTACCAATCCAAGAGAGTTTTGACAAGATCTGCCCCAATCAAAACGTAGAGCTCGTCTTCATGAACAACCCACTGGAATTTTATCAAGATCGGGTAAGAAATGACAAATCTATCTTGACTTGAACTATGGAAGAAAACCTAGCTCTTTCTTCACTTTTATTTCTCTCCCGGCTCTTTTCTATTTTGTTGCTGTGTGTTGTTTGAAATTAGAGACCAAAAGTCTCTTTTCCATCCTTTAGTCTTTGGAAGCCACAAAGCTTCCAAGAGAAGGTTTACAAACAATAATAAAATAAAAAACTTGTTGACTCATTTGAGTCTTGTATGGACCCAACCCCAACTAGGAGGGATACCATCTAACACAATTTATGTGCTTAGTTTATTAAAAAAGGTCCATCTTGTGATGAAAATATTGTATTCCAATATATTCTTTAGAGCATTTTCAATTGTCGCTCCATGAAGAAAAATCTTTGAATTCTATCTAAATAAATAAACGGCATTGTTATTCTAATATAAAAGTTAGATTTATTTTTCAAACTCATTGATGTGATAATCAATCTAAGGTAACTCTCTCTCTCTCTCTCTCTCTCTCTCTCTCTCTCTCTCTCTCTCTCTCTCTCATATATTCTCTAATCATTAGTCAATTATCATTTTTATACATTACTAGGTAAATGTGAATGAAATATATTTTTTTTTTCTATTTTTCTTTTTCTTTTTAAATTTCTATCAAAATTAATGATCCAAACACGATGTAAGGAAATATAGAATTGACAAATAGTTTCATGGATTCAATTCTAGTAATCTAAAAATTTAGGACATTCTCAAGATAAAAAAAAAAAAAAAAAAAGTAATAATGGACCCCTCCCAACAAACCCCCCCCCCCCCCCCCCCCCGCGCCCCCCCGAAGAGTGATTTTTATAATATACAGACATAATATCGAATTTTCATACATCTATAAATTTTGATTGAAGAAACCAAAAATGATACATGCTTGGAATTCTTCACCTTGTTACTGATGGTAACTAATAAAAAAGCCGATCACTTTTCTTGCCGAAAATGCCATGGCCATATGTTGAAGAGATGAGATCCACAAGGAGGGGAAACTGCAAGAACATGAAATAAGTGACTGGTAGACATGCCAATGCAGCCACTGGAATAAGTGTCCATTCCTTATGTTGCCAAACACGAGATAGAGGGTGGAACTGAAGGCTAGAATCATAGTTGTTATGGACATGAACAAGGTAACAAGACCGATTATCAACCTCTTAGGCAAAACATAAAGAAAATCACCCTCTGCATAGCGCGAAATGAGGATGGACAAGAACATTAATAAAGACACGGTGGATGTGAACAGAGAGATTGCATCTGAAATGATAAAGACAATAAATGCGTTTGCTTTTAAGAAAACTGGGACGCCATTGGTGCCATTGGTGCCACCTGGAACAGTGATTACAGCTGCAAATGCTATAGTGGCAATGAGTGCTGCCGCTATTGTGCAAGAGTTCACAGTGTCTTTCATCCATTTTTCTCCTTCTTCTACTAATTTTTTGTGTTCTTTGGTAAATACCATTGAAGGAAATTCATTTTCATTGTTTCGAATCTGTTTGTAACGGGGTATTACAAACTTCTCCACTTCCTACATGATAGCCATAGATTTGAAATAATGAAATATATTTGACTTGTTTCTTAGATAAGGTCAGAAACTAAATTTTGAATGACATTTGTTCCATACCAATGCATTGTTGACATATCAGATATCCAAAATTGATTACCCAAGTTTGATTACCATAACATCATTGTTAATAAATAAGTAATGGAATATTAGAATGGAATATATTTATTACCTTAAACCATTGTAACTCACGTTGCATTTGCAAAGCTGCACCCGGAACAAGATTGAGCTTGTCAAAAGGTGCTACTCGTCCAGCCAAGTGCAACATGTTGCTCCCATTTTTGTCCCCCATGAACATCATAGCTTGTTTATGCCCACTCATTTGATAGATGAGGTTGAAAACATTTTCACAAAGATATATAACTGCCAGTCCAAATATGTTATAATTATCTTTGTCCACATACCAGATTGCTTGAGGAAATGATTCAACAACCTCTTCAACAACCTCATGAATCCCATACCTTGTAGCTACAAGGATTACATCCTTGCAAATTAGTTCAAAAACCTTTGAGTCATTTGAAGATCTAATTTTCTCACACAAGGATTTGACCAGTTGAATTGCTTGAAGATGCATCAATTTTTGCTTTTGGACATGTTTTGTGGGAGGCACTGCAATAATAGAACTCAAAGATGCAGTAAATTTTGTTGAAAGCGTATAAGCAAACAAGAAAAATAATTGAATCAATCTATATTTTAACTAAGTGGTATTCCTTGTCAATTACCTAATAATTCAAGAACTTTCCAAAGCATAGCCTGCAATTTTCGGCTCACTGTATGTCATAAAACAAATTAAACTTGTTGGTATATGGAAGGAAATGTTAAATTTAATAACAAAGGCATTTGAACGTATTCCCAGTAAAAAAATATATT
Organism: Camellia lanceoleosa; assembly: GCA_025200525.1. NCBI lineage: Eukaryota > Viridiplantae > Streptophyta > Magnoliopsida > Ericales > Theaceae > Camellia > Camellia lanceoleosa. The sequence goes on along the minus strand of CM045759.1, from coordinate 6,914,966 downwards.
TAATTAACATATAAGTGTATTGTAAAATCAACAAGCTAGCACAAATTTTGACAAGTGAGTTTTATCAATTATTCTCATCTAAAATACTGTCACATTTTTAAAAAGGTAATAGACACTAATGATATGCTACCCGAAAATGAGGACTAATTCATTTGCCACTACATTTTATATGCAATTTTAGAGATAATGATCAATTTGCTATTCACCCCCAACGCCATTGCGTGGATTTGGAAATAATGAAAATAAGGGAAATCTTCTTACAAATCTTCTTACAAGCTCAATCGAAGCCCGAGTATGATTGTTTTTTCTCTAAGGACAAACTGCACAGACCTCCCTTGAGGTTCATGACTAGTTGAAATTCTCCTTGACAATCCAAAAATTACACTGATTCCCCTATTAGAGTTTGAATTTCAATAGGATTAACTAAAGTATAAAAGTACTAAATTACCCTCACTTAATGATGTCAAATTGTCTTACTACCTTAATTATTTCATCAGCCTCTATGTTTCCTTCAAATACCCACCACCTCACCTCTACCGTCTTACTTTATCCCTTTCCCTTTTTCACATTCTTTTCCGTAACGCCCATCTACCACTGTGAACGACAACCCCCTTACTTCTACTACCTCTTTGTGGTCACCATCTCCACCTCTATGCATCTACTACCTTACCTCTATCTCTACCTTTCTGTGACCATTGCATCCACAAACATGAAATGAATGACCAATGACGTTGGCCACCAGCGGTATCATTGGACGTGCAATGGCCACTGGTGTTTTGTGGCGTTCGGCAGGCCACTGGCATTCGCCATGTGATGAATCCTTTTCAAAGTCGATTATTAAGACCCAATATTTACTATTCTTTTCTTTCTCTTCTCCTCACTTCCCTTTTTTCGCACCTCTTTCTCTTTCGATTGCTCTGTTCCTTTATTCTGCCACAACATGCCTCTTTTTTCTATTGCCTGATGCCATAAGCTTATGACCACACTAAATTCATTTCCCAAACTCCCTTGGAGTTTTGATGTGCATTGATTTCATGTTTGGAAGGTTCGTGGGGTGGGTGTAATTTTTTTAGCATGGCTATTAGGAATGGTTTTTCGGTTATTGGCAATAGATTATTGAAGTGATTGTTGGGGAGTCATTTTCTACATCATCGTGACACCACCACTTTCTCTTGTACCATCCCGATATTCTCTCTCTCTCTCTCTCTCTCTCTCTCTCTCTCTCTCTCTCTTTCTTCCTTGGTCATGGTCGGATTGATAAATGACAATTTAGCTAGGTAGATTGATTGTAGTGGGGTATCAATTATTGGTATTTGTTGGTGATGGCTGGAGAGGGTTAGAGGTGCCAGTAGTTGGTGGTGATGGCTTGGGAGTGGGAGGTAGTGATAGTTGATGGCTAATAGTTGCAAAAGTGGTGGAGGGTGGAACTCTGTTTCTACATTTCAATGGAGGAGAGACAAATGGAACTATTGTGTAAAAGAATTTGACAAAGGTAAATATGACATTTTCAAAAAATTAAATGTTGATACAAGTAAAATATGTTAGTTGATTTAAGTGTCAACTAACATTGGGGAATTTTTTATAGTGCGATTATTAACCTCCATGAGGGGATGTAATTTCCAAAGCTCTATTGTGTTGAAAAATGTTACACATAATTTTATTTTTTTTATCTTCTTTTCTCATTTTTAGACATAAGTCAATGGGCTCATGTGCATTCATGCATGTGAGCCCCATTACTTTGTATCTCTTGAAGTGAAAAAATGAGATAAAAAATGAAGTTGTGTATAATATCACTCTAATATATTAGCTTGAAAATGTAATTAAAAATAAATAAATCTATATGCTAATTGTTTACCTCCCAAATTTTGTCTTGCACCTATGTGCCACTATATATAACTTTATATTTTTAACGTGTCACGTCTATAGGTATCAAAATTATTCCACTATTTTAAATTATTTATTATCCAATTAAAATTTTTTTCATATAAAATTCTAATACAGTCTTTCATCAATTAATTTAGCTCTATCTTTCCTAATCCAACCATCTATGAAATTAAATTATTTGTTTTTATTTTGAAAATTTAATATTTTAATTTGAATTTATTAATATATTACTACCCTCAAATCTACACTTGCAACATACCTTTATTCAAAATGAATAAAAGTAAATAAAAAATTAAAATCGTTCATTAATTTTAAGATTGTTATTCTTTCTAATTTAGGGAAAGTACCAATAAATCTCATTTTCATATTTTAGTAACCAATAAGTCCTCCAAATAATCTAATAAACCCAATAGTCTTTTTTGTGTGGAAATGAAAATATAACTCTATAGTTTACACTTGTGGATGCTAGTTAATACCCATAAATGACCGAAATCCTCACGATTTGAAATTAGACATTTGCCAAAAATTTATTAAGGCGTTTTTGTACTCATTTTGGAATGTTTGAAGAATCTCACATTTTAAGCCATTCCAAATCAAAGCCCTACAATTTGAAATTATGTATTTGCCCAAAACTTACTAAAGGGTTTTTGTATTCATTTTTAAATGTTTGAAAAATCCCACCAGTTTGAAATTATACATTTGCTCAAACCTTGCTAAGAAGTTTTTGTCCTCAATTTAGAATGTCTAAAGCATTCCACATTCTTTTGGAATAGTTTGAAGAATCCCACATCTTTTTTTGGAAGTGTTATATTGGAGTGTTACTTTGGAAAAAGTACACTACGAAGTTTTTTTGTGTGGAATGTTATAGTTTGAAATTATACGTTTGCCCAAAACTTACTAAGAAATTTTTGTAATTATTTTGAAATGCTTGAAGAATCTCACATCCTTTTGGAAAGATTACTAGGAAGTTTTCTTAGGCACGTGTACACGCTGATAATAAAGCCACTAGCAACCTTTTTCTTCTCTAGCTTGCATGTCCTCCACTTTTGTTTCGCATCATCGCTAATCTCTGACCACCATTTGCAACCTCAAATCAACAACCCTTGATGATAGTCAATATGAAACTTATTGATCAATAGATCACCCTCAAATCATCGAGAAAACTCATATATAAACACCCTCCAATATAGCACACTTTGTTTTTTACTTCTCTCTGAGAATCTAGACGGGTTAAACCCTAAAAACAACAAACGATGCACTTTATACTAAATAGATCCACGAAGACCATTAGAGCGCACACTTTACTGCTCGAGTGGTGTGAGTAAAGGCGGTGCTCACATATAGGCAAATCACTTGAGCGCAACATCCACCGCTTGAGCAGTAAAACATATTTTTCCAGAAGTTCAATTTGCAAACGAAGATACTAGCTGAACCACATCACCGCTTGAGCTCGATCCCTGTATATAGTCAACGTAGTGGCAAATAGGGAATGCTCAAGATATGGAATGTCAACACAAACTCCTCTATACAGGCACAACTTGGGTTGGATTTATATCTAATGTAACGCCCTCAAAATTTAACCCATTAAATATAAAACATGACATGCATTATTTAAAAGAAAACAATATATTATACCAATCATTAGAGTATTACAAAATAAAACATCATAATAAGTGCCCTACGGGCTTACATCTTGCCAAGCCATCACTTGGACACAAATCCATGAGTTCTAACTCAAACAAATAAAGCCCTAGGCTTGAATGTTTACATAGTTCAAATAAAGCAAATAAAGCAAATAAAGAAAGTCTTCAAGTCCAAATCCTCACAAGCTAAGTCTTTGGAGGTAATGAACCACCTGATCCTGAAAAATGAAGTTCCCATATAGGGTGAGCCACAGCCCAATAGAGAAATACTAAACCAAGCATAAGAATTAACTAAAGCATTAGCATTCGATACATGGTTAACACAAGATAATCAATTTCCCATTTCATGACACAAATGTCTACATTATCTATGGCCTATTGTCTATGGCACATTTCACTTTCCAGTATTTATTCAACTTTCCCATTTTTATCATTATGGCTCAGAACCTGGCTAACTATAATAGTAATCCAGATGTTACAAAAATAAATAAGACTAAAGCTCAAACCACAACACTTCCATACTTCCAACTGATACACATTACAATGATGTATCATATCAACAACAAATAGCAATATTGCTATTATCAATAAGCACACATATGAATGATGCTACTGGAGTCCATCCCCTATCTCCTCCCAACAAATCCGGTTTAGAGGTCCATCCCCTATCTTCCCCTAAACCGTGGAGTTCATCCCCTATCTCCTCCAAAACCAAATGCATATGCAACATAATCAATACTTGACATATACAACACATGATCAATACACCTAATGTTCTCAGATAATTCAATCCAAATAAATGACTCAATTTCAGTTATACCTAAGCCGCATGCAAGGTCTACAACAATCAGTGGCTATCCTCCACCGATAGCCCAAAACAATTATTTCTAAGCAAGAAACAAATACACAACAATTATAATTCCAACATTCTCAAAGGTAAGTATTTAAACCAACCCAATACATCATTAAATTACTAAATTCCCCAATCTCATGGATTTAGCCAATAACACAATTTCCCTTTAAATTAATTATACAAATTAATCTATGACAAAACCTAGGGTTTCTCCCAAAATTATCCAAACTACCCCCACATACCAAAATACCAACACTTAGGATTAAAACGTATAAATGGAGTAGGAATTCCCTACCTCGAAGAAAGAATCCAAAAAGAAGGAGATGAAGATGATGCCTAAAACTTCAAAATGCTCCAAATCAACAATTGCTCCGATTAAATGAAAGCCCTCACTCTCCTCTATCTTATTTGTAAAGCAACTATGGTAAAAACACACCCTAACTAGATAAAACCAAGAAGAGAAGATGGGTTGGGAGAGAGAAAACTCGTAACCTAGGGTTTTCTGAAACTGAAGGGGCTGAAAAACTGATCTGAAACACGCTGCTGTGTATTTAAGCAAAATAGGCTCGCTCGAGCGAAGACCTGGTCGCTCGAGCGACCAGACATAGAAAATCCTCGCTCGAGCCAAGAAAGGCTCGACGAGCGGTCAGCTTCGCTCGAAGCGAAGAGAAGCTCGCCGAGCCATTAACATCGCCTCGTGTCTAGCATCGACGCAATCCTCGCCGAGCCAAGAAATGCTCGCCGGCGACGGACCAAAACAAAGGCCTCGCCGGCGAAGATAAGCTCGCTCGAGCGACCAAGCCAAAAACTGAACATCAACTCTTGGTTTCTAAACCCAACCAACCTGCAATCAACCTGCCCAAAACATCGTATAACCCAAAATAAGGAATCAAAGGACAACACAACAATAATAAGACAACGGAATCCACGGAACATAAGTCCGGATACAATAATTAAATGGGAAAAGACCGGGGTCGCTATAACTAAACACTCATAGTCTCACTAAAACAAAAGAGCGAATACAATTACAGCTGAAAATGAGTTTTGTCAAATGAGATTGCCAATTGTAAAAACTTAAAATGTAAATTTATAATTATTTTAAATTTTAAAAAAATCATTACACTCACCGTTAGATAATATAATGGAACCTCTCCATTACGAATATGCAATGGAGAGGATCACAATCCGTTTACAATATTATAATCTAGGGTAATGCTATGGTACCATATGCAAGTTATGTCATTTGTGAGTTTGATTATCACAAATGGCATAACTTGGTATTATGGGAGTTATAACTAAAAAGAAAGAAAAGAAAAGAATTATAACTAAACACTACATAAAGTATAATAAATAACTCTCAGATCATAACCAAAATAATGTCAACTAACATCACAATGAGTTATAACTAAAAACACAATATATCATAACCAAAGACACAAAAATCGTAACTAGGGGTGCATTGCATATTTATAAAACAATATGACTAAAAATATTTGTTTGCATTGCATAGTTCACAACATACCTTTTAAAACAATTCTATTTAGGGTAAATTATACTCATCTCACCTGAGGCTTATAAAAATTTCAGTTAATCCCTACACTTTTGACATAATTACACTAACTTCCTTTTTAATATGACTAAAGCAACCAAAAAATAATATAGACTGTGGATCAATATACATTTTAATAAAAAGAGATAATAACATTTTTTTCTATACAACTAATAAATTATTGATAAAAAATGGTCTAAGTGTTATTTAGTGTAATTATGTTAAAAGTTTAGAGCTAACTGTATTATTTCTAAACCTTACATAGGTGGGTGTAATTTACCCTTTTATTTATGTGTACAAACAAACATAAATAATGAGACTAAAATGATCATATGTATATTTATTTAAAGGGTAAATTACATTGACCTCAGTTGAGGTTTGAATAAAATAGAGTTAGTTCCATACTTTTGACATAATTATACGGGTCTCTCTTGAGATTTTAATTCTAATAACTCTTAGGCTAGTTTTGGTCAGTAATTTGTTAGTCGTATGGATCAAAAGATGATATTGTCATCTTTTTTCTACTAAAATATATATTTATTTTTGTTTATTTTAGTGTTTGTCTACCATTTGCATTACTTTGATCATTACTACAAAGGAGATTTGTGTAATTATGTCAAATTTATGAGGTTAACTGTATTTTTCTCAAACTTTAGTTTGCAAGGGAGATCAGTGTAATTTACATTAATTTACCCATATTTAGATGACATTTTATATCACAATAGAGCTAATATTATTAATTTGCATTGCATACATCACAATATTTATAAAAAAAAATAATTTGTAAATTATACTAATTGCCCTTGAGATAAACTTTTTTTTTTTTTATATATATTTTAGTAAGGCTAAAACGACCAAACTAATACAGATAGTTGGTAGACACTGAAATAAGCAAATATAATTATACATTTTAGTATCAAAAAATGGTAATACTATTTTTTTTCATTTATATGTCTAACGAATTATTGATGAAAAATGGCCTAATTATTATGTGAATTAAAATCTCAAGGAAAATCAATATAATTATGACAAAAGTGTGGGCCAATTTTTTCAGAACCTCATGGAAAGTGATTGTAATTTACCCAAAATATTTTATATGTACATATAAACATATATATAAATAATTAATTAAATTTTATAAAAAAAAAAAATATTATTTTATCCCATACATCAAACGGGTAAACTACTAAGTATGTTTGTATAGCACACATAATATTGAATTGTTGCGAATTCCTATATTCGCCAAACTTCGTCCATAGCATGCCTTTATTCAAGTTGAGTTAATAAGGAATTCATAACAAACCAGAATTGGGGAAGTTTGCCCCCAAAATTCGAGCCCAGCTGTGTTTCTGTGTAATAACTTGAGAGCTGTTAACTGGATTTTCAATGTCACGTTTATTGTGGTCTTGATCAACATAGTTTTCCAACTTCACAGGAACATCTTCAAAACAATATATATATACATATATTAAGGTTATGTGTGATAATGTTTGTATTTTATGTTTTTTATTGAAAGGAACACGCATTTGACAACTATTTGGGAAAATTGGTCTAACATCTCTCTCTAACTTTGGGTAATAAAAGAAGTCCATAATATTTTTTATGGCTAAGGTCCTTTACCCGTTTTTCATTTAGTAAAATACCTAATTTTCCCTCCCATATAAATACGTTGATTTTGATTTGGTAATTGAAGATTAGATTTTTTTGCTGTTTTGGTGGAGATTGGGTTTTGATTTCCTATTTTTAGGTGGAGATTGGATTTTGATTTCCGATTTCTGATTTCAAATTAGGTTTCAAGGTTATTTGGAATTCTTTGTTCGTTGTTGCAATGGAATTTGTTAGGTCCCTTAGTCTTGTCAATCCCACGAAAAAACTTGTTTAATCGAGTTGTAATTTTCCTAGTTATTTTGCCTTGCTCACTCAAGCGAATGAGTCCTGGCTCGAGCGAAGATGATCTGCTCCCAGAAGTTGCTTTGGTTTGCAAAAGTTCTGGGAAGGAGGATTGTTTGCTCGAGCGATGGAAGCTTGGCTCGAGCGACGCCACTTAAGGAAAACACGCGTATTTGGTTCCTCGCTTGAACGAGAGAGTCTTCGTTCGAGCGAGCTTCGCAGTCCCTGTTTTCTATAAATACTTGATTAAGTCAATTTAAGGGTTACATTTTTTGAGATCTTCTTTAAGGGTTTTACGGTTTTCTTTTGGGTCTGTTTGCTAGTTTTCCTTGATGTTTTGATTGAGTATTAAACTCATGTTTTGATACGCACACATCAAGGAGTTTGATTGTTCATATTTAAAAGTGTTCATCTTCGGTGGAATCCGAAGAATCAAGCGCAGAGGAGTTGAAGGAGTTTGATGCTATGCGCAGTCGTTGATTCGACAATGGATGTTGTGGATTCAACATCAATCTAATCAATTCCGAGACAAAGGTTGCGGTGTATTCAGAAGATTTGAAGACAAATTGACAGCGTGTGGGTAATTTGTTTGGTATCTTTGTAATCTTTCTTTCTTCAATAGTGGATTGATTTGTGGCGTTTCACCTGTGATTTTTTTATCATAATTGTCGGTGCTCGAATTGTGGTTTTTCCACGTAAAAATCGTTTGTGTCGATTTATTGTTTTTTTTAAACAACAATCTAAATCATGTTCGTACGTGCTTGATGATTTAGATTGTCAGTTTTAATTATTTGGGAATTGGTACAATGAAATCTTGATCTAATCATGAATCGCTTAAGTGTAGGTATTTGTGTAGGTATTTGTGTAGGTATTTGTGTAGGTATTTAAGTGTAGGTATTTGTGCCTGTTACCTACACTGCATTTAAGTGTAGGTATTTGTGCAGTTAAACAGCCAGTCGTCCTGACATTGCATTTAAGTGTAGGTATTTGTGCCTGTTACCAAGCCTGTCCTAAAGAAACTCATCTTCTTACAGTCAAGCGCATCATTAAGTATGTTAGTGGGACATTGGGTTATGGGATTTGGTTCACAACTGACACTATAGCTAAAATCACTAGTCTTTCTGATGCCGACTGGACAGGATGTGCTGATGATCGTAAGAGCACATTTGGGGGGTGTTTTTACCTTGGGAATAATTTGGTTTCTTGGCATAGTAAAAAGCAAAATGCCATTTCTCTTTCAACCACTGAAGCTGAGTACATTGTTGCATGGAGTTATTGTGTACAGATGCTGTGGATGAAGCAAGTGCTTCATGATTATGGAATAGACCAGGACACTCTCACTATTTCTATGACAACACAAGTGCCATTAACATTTCTAAAAATCCTATCCAACACTCTCGCATCAAACACATTGACATTCGTCATCATTTTATTTGAGAGTTAGTGGAAGAAGGCCTTGTTGTTCTTGAACATGTACCTATTGAGCATCAAAAAACTGATATTTTTGCAAAACCCCTTAATCTTCTTAGGTTTGAATTCCTTAGAAAGACCTTAGGTGTCGTGCTCAGTCACTAGGGTGTTACCGGTTACTTGAGTGAGTGAGTGAGTGTGCTTGGCTTTATGTGTGGTTGGATGCTATAATCTCCTTATCATTGATTCCTGTCATTTCTGCGTTTAGATTTATATGAACACTTCTCATGCTGCTTGCAAGATTTCATTCTTCCTTGTTCATAGCTCATTCTGAATGCCCATGCTCATTGACTTCATGATCTCATTTTGTACACATCCTTGAGTTAAACTATTGCAGGGGTTTCCGCACAAGTGATCAAAGTTCTTTATAGACCACTAACAGTGTTTCTTATTCATTTTTAGAGAAATTGAACTATACTGGCATACCGTGGGTGATGTTGAGTCTCTTAACCATCTACCATCGTTTTTCACTTTCACGATTCCTCCCTCAGTTCATTATAGTCTGGGCATTAGGAAAAGACTACCTCAGAGGCACCAACCAACCCATCCTCACTGATTTCATGCTTCTCTGGCTTGGTCTCTATATTCTTGAGCGTGCATGCCACTAGTGAGTACCCACAAGAAAGAAAAGTCAAAAAATATATATATATATATATATATATAATAATAATTATATAAGGGACTCATTGATTGAGGATGAGCCTCCGCATTTACTCAACAAATATGCCTTGATTTCCTAGTGGTTTGACTTTTCTTTGTGATGTTTAGTTACTCTTGCCGGAGGTCCAGCCATCCGATCACTACAAGGATTAACTCTAGCTCTGTGGTCTCTCAAGGATTGCACACACACACACACATTCATTTTATGAGCTCTCATGATTGTATTTGAGTTGTGCATTCTCATGTAGCCTATGTTCATTGATCGATTTTTATTTGATGTGCTCATGATATTATGTTTCATATCATCAATATTGCAAGTTTACAGGCTTCATGGTTTGTAGATTATCTCATCTTAGTGTTACATTCATGCTATAGTGCTCACTCTTTGTGTTTCAGGTTCCACTTAATAGTGTGAGTATTTTGTTTTTGCTTAGAAAGGTGTTCATTAAGTGTTTTGTTTTTTATTCTTTGCTCGAGCTAGGGAGTTTGCGCTCGAGCGAGCTTTCTCTCAACCCAGTATTTTTGCAGATGGAATAGATTCAGGGAGCTTGTCTTTCTGGCTCGAGCGACAAGTTCTTGGCTCGAGCGACCTCGTGCGTGTAAGTGACTTTGCTCGAGCAGAAGAGTCTTCGCTCGAGTGACCTGTCATGGTGTAAATATTGATACTGCGTATCTTTAATTCATTTTTTCCCCTTTTTGTTTGTTTCTTTTCTCTCTTAGGGCTTTTTGTTCCTCTTACCCAAACAACCATTAGTCACATTCATGCTATTGTGCATTTTGATGTTGTTTAACCTTGTTGGACTAATGGTTGTTTGCTGTGATCTTATGTTTGTTTTTGGAGGTTCTAATTGGTTTTTGGGTACCTTGTGTTGTGGCTTGGTGGGTGGTTTCTGTGGTTGTCTTGTCTCCTTTTTGGTCGGTCATGGCTGAGCCTTCGAAACGTCGTAAATCCACCGTGTCCCCCCTTAATTTCAACATTGAAAATTTTGAATCCAAGGAAAAATCTAACCTGTTTAGGGATGTCTATACGTCTAGGAAAGTTCACTTAGAACGCAATGTCCATCCTAGTGCTTTTGAGTCGATTCCCATCCGTTCGTTATTTGATTCTTTAGGACGTGATCAAGCATTGCTTTTCTCTAGGCCTCAAAATCTCAGTTTGGCCCGCGAATTTTACTATAATATGCACTTCATTAGCAATGAAATAGCTTCCTCTTTTCACACTTGGGTAAGGAACAAAGCTTTGGTCATCAATGACAAAGTTTTTCAACTGTTTCCTGGTCTTCCGGAAGTCCAGAATTGTCATTATCCTTTCATTACCCGCAGTGGTGTTGATTTTGATTGAGTGGTCACTGAACTTTGTGGCACTCCCTGGACTTGAATTGCCGGGGCGCTCATTCAGCAAAATGAGCTTCTTCCTCGTTTTCGTCTTCTTAACATCATTGTTTGTGCCAACATCCATGTTACTACTCATTCTTCTCACATTACCCAAGATTAGGGTTATGTGTTATATTGTATTGATCATCACCTTCCCATTGACTTGCTCGAGATGATTGTCTCCAAAATGATCATTGTTTTTTAGGGTCGTAAATCTGGGTCTTCCTTATGGGTGTTTCCTTACTCATTTCCTTACGTCTCTTGGTGTCCATATCTTTGAGGATGACGAGTTTGCCTCTCCCATTAAACCCATCACCAAGTTGACCGTGTCTCAGAGTCAAGCTCATGCTCAGGGGGGTCTGTCGGGAGTCAGGTTTCTGATGCAGGTGATGATCCCATAGCCGAGGAGGCTGAGTTTGATGCAGCCACTGCCGGTGCACTTGAGATGTGTCCTCGTTCATTTCGTGGCCAGCAGCTACAGTTTGAGCAGTCTGTCACTCAACGCCTTGATCAGCTCGATGCCAGGCTTGATACTCTTGATGGCCGCCTCGATCAGCAGATTGTAGTGTTGACTCAGATTCTGTCTTTGTTACAGATGCCGTCACCGCCTCCACCAGACTCATAGTTCTGTTTACTCTTGGAAAGTTTTTTTTATTCTGTTTCTTTTGTCTCCCCCGGACAAAAAGGGGGAGTATTGTTTATTGTTTTTTGGGTTGGGGTATAAATTTTGTTTGCATGATGGTTGGGGTATATGGGATATATAGTTGTTGACTTTGCAGACTGGACATACTATTTTTGTATGATGATATAGTTTTGATTTGTCATGTCTTGATATGGTTTGTTTTTGATTTTGAATAACTATTCTCTCTATTCCCATGGTGTTGTTTTTCTATCTTTGCAAATATTCGGTCAAGGTTGTTTACTCAATTGAGTTGGTTGTCATGAGTTGGTTGGTTGTTTTTTGTTAGTGCGTGTGTTTTCTAGGAAACTGTGTTAGAAAGTTTTGTTCGAGAATTGACAAAGGGGGAGATTGTTAGATCCCTCAGTCTTGTCAATCCCACGAACAAACTTATTTAATCGAGTTGTAATTTTCCTAGTTATTTTTCCTTGCTCGCTCAAGCGAAGGAGTCTTGGCTCGAGCGAAGATGTTTTGCTCCCAGAAGTTGCCTTGGTCTGCAAAAGTTCTAGGAATGAGGATTGTTTGCTCGAGCGAAGGAATCTTGGCTCGAGCGACACCACTTAAGGAAAACACGCGTATTTGGTTCCTTGCTCGAGTGAACTTCGCAGTCCCTGTTTTCTGTAAATACTTGATTAAGTCTGTTTTAGGGTTACGTTTTTTGAGATCTTTTTTTAAGGGTTTTAGGGTTTTCTTTTGGGGCTGTTTGCTACTTTTTCTTGATGTTTCGATTGAGTATTAAACTCATGTTTTGATAAGCACACATCAAGGAGTTTGATTGTTCATATTTAAAAGTGTTCATCTTCGGTGGAGTCCGAAGAATCAAGCGCAGAGGAGTCGAAGAAGTTTGATGTTGTGCGCAGTCGTTGATTCGACAATGGATGTTGTGGATTCAACATCAATCTAATCAATTCTGAGACGAAGGTTGCGATGTATACAGAAGACTTGAAGACAAATTGATAGTGTGTGGGTAATTTGTTTGGTATCTTTCTAATCTTTCTTTCTTCAATAGCGGACTGATTTGTGGCGTTTCGCCCACGATTTTTTGATCACAGTTGGAGGTGCTCCAATTGTGATTTTTTCATGTAAAAATCGTTTGTGTCGATTTGTTTTTTTTTTTTTTTTAAACAACAATCTAAATCACGTTCATACGTGCTTGATGATTTAGATTGTTAGTTTTAATTATTTGGGAACTGGTACAATTAAATCTTGATCTAATCACGAATCACTTAGGTTTTTTAGAATTGATTTCGAGTTGTTTATGTTGTTGCTATTCGTTGTTCTGATCATGTTCTTTGTTTGTTATGTTCGTTGATTTCCAGATCGTGTTAGTTGTTCGGGTTATTAGTTGATTTCTACAGTGGAGTTGATCAGGTATGTTTTTTGATTTCTACAAGTTATTTCGAGTTGTTTGTTGTTAGATTTATAGTGGAGTTCGATCTCAATTTTTTATGCTTTTTTGATTTGCAGAGGAGTTCGAGTTGTTTGTTGTCTAATGCTTTTCTCCATGGCATTCATAAAATTAAAATTGTTTTTTAAAAGATTATGAGTTAAGAAAATTATAAAATATTATTATACTGATGAATGACTCAATAATGAATTCTCTCTCTCTCTCTCTCTCTCTCTTTTTGAAATTTTGAAAGCCTAAAATACTTAACTTAATTGATATATATATTGTAAACGGTTAAAATATTGGCCCAAATCCATACACAACTAAGCAAAGCGACCCAAAGGAAAAGAGAAAAAGCCCAGAAAACTAAGAGGCCTATCAAAAGGCAACTTAGGAACAATGGAACGTGGCTAAGCATGAGTAAGATCTTCTTTTAGAAGGAGATCAACAGAACACGGGAGGACCTTTGGATTCATCTTCATCCAATGGTAGAAACATCAATCAACAAGGATAAGAACATAGGCCAAGCCAATTAGACGATATAACTATTCGATCAGCTTAATTGAACGAACGAAGCATGTGGCAAGTTGGCCACTAACACCTGACATGATCTAGGCCTTATGCAGAGAGATGATCCAACAGTGAAAGATAAAGATAACTTGGCCACTAGCCTGACCAAAACTCAGAAGCAGTAGAGCCCTCAGATCAAATGTTAATCCAACAGATGAAACTTAAAGCCAATAACACTATAAAAGGAGAAGCAGGTGAAGCAAAGAGGAGAGACTGGAGGTAAATGGGAAACCCTATTTGAATTGCACAATACATATGGCCGATGAATATTCTAACTTGATTGTCGGACAGTCCTCCTGACCAATCTTGGTCGGGGGTAATCACTGACGATTTGGTTTCTCTTTGCAGAGTAAAGGAAATGGCACGTCATCTCACTTTCCCTGTGGAGAAGAATTCTACCATCTACATATGTATAATGTTTTAAAAGAGTTAAGATAAAATATCAATTATAATACTACCATATTGATCAAATTAACAATGTTTTAAAGTAGGTAAGATAAAATGTCCAATATATTAGCATATTGATTAAATGTCCAATAATTTCATGACGTGTGTATTTTTGAATTTTAAAATTGAAAAAAAAATTGTATTAACACTTTAAAACACAAATACTTAACAACATTTTTGCTTATATAATCGTATAGATTTTAAATTAAATGAGGTAGATAAATCAATAATTGAAATTTATAATTAGTAGTTTGGATTTCACTTAATTTTTCTTTTTGGATTTTATGAGAGAGAATAGATTTGGGTAAATTAGGAAAGAGATGATTTTATCTTTCTTTCTAAAAACATAAATTTGAAATCATTACTATTTTTATAATTATTGGTTTAATGGGTTAGTCAATAGTGTTTTTTTAATTATTTTTTAATTAAAAAAAATTCACAAATTTAATTAGAAGTGTTGTAGTTTTCACAACTCCGCCGGAGTTGTTAACAAGCCCAGGTTAAGGAGGAGGGTTGTGTGTAAGGTAGCCGACAGCCAACACGTAAAAAAAGCCGCTCGGATCCCTTATGACAATATATCCTACTTTGAATCGTTTAAATGCTAGGTCGTTTCCATTAAGTTACGCGTTGCGTGCTGCCTCCGGGTGTTTCAAAAAGTGAGCAAGGGGCGTTGCATTGACGCCTGGGTGTAGTGAAAAATGGGCAAAGGTTCCCGTGTTTTGTTGGACGAGCACGGGTAAAGAAGCTAGTCCAAGACTATAGGTTTAGGGTAGCCACTCGGAATATAGGCACCTTAACTGGTAAGACGATGGAGTTGGTAGATGTTATGATTAGGAGGAGAGTTAGTATAGCTTGTGTACAAGAAACTAAGTGGACAAGTGAAAAAGCTAGGGAAATTGAGGATATCGGTTTTAAACTGTATTATAGCGGTAAGGATAGACGCAAGAATGGGGTAGGAATCTTAATTGCCAAGGGTCTTGTGGAGAATGTAGTGGCAGTCATTAGGAAAAGGGTAGGATTATGTTAATTAAACTAGTTATTGGAGGGAATATAGTAAACGTTATTAGTGCATACGCCTCTCAAGTAGGATTAGATGATCAGGCTAAGAGGGATTTTTTGGAGCAAATGGATGAGATCTTACAGGAGATACCCGTAGGAGAGAACTTGGTTATAGGTGGTGATTTTAATGGCCATGCAGGCATAGATAAACTAGGCTTTGAAAGGGTGCATGGTGGATACGGTTTTGGTAACAAAAATAAGGCTGGAGAGAGTATCTTAGATTTTGAGTTAGCTTCTGACCTGGTGGTGGCCAATACTATGTATAAGAAGAGAGAGGAGCATTTGATAACCTTTAAGAGTGGGTCAGTTAAGAGCTAAATAGATTACTTCTTAGTGAGAAAAGTAGATTGCCTAAAATGCAATGATTGTAAAGTGATTCTTGGAGAGAGCCTGACCTCTCAACATAGGATCTTGGTACTAGATTTATGTTTAAAGGGCAACACCAAGTTAGGAAGAATGGTGGGCGTCGTAGGATGAGATTGTGGGACCTAAACGGGGATAAATTAGAAATATTTAAGAATAGAATGAAGAAGTAAGGTACGTGGGACTAGGAAGATGATGCTAACACCATATGGAATTCGATGGCCAATTGTATGAGGAGAATCTTAAGGGAAGTGCTTGGAGAGTCGAAAGGAACGAGACCCAGCTCTAGGAAAACTTGGTGGTGGAGGGAAGAGGTCCAAGCGGTAGTTAAGGCAAAAAAATAATGCTTTAAAAAGTGGCAAAAATATAGAACTGAGGAAAACCTTAAAAACTATAGATTGGCTAATAAGGAGGTCAAGAAAGTAATGAGAGAGGCTAAGTAGAAAGCTTATGATGACCTATATACTAGACTAGATAGTAAAGAGGGAGAGAAGAGGGTATACAAACTTGCTAAGACACTAGAGAGGAAAACAAAAGATTTTAATCAAGTCAAGAGCATCAAGAGTGAGGATTCTAAGGTATTGGTGAGGGATGAAGAGATTAAGGAAAGATGGAAGAACTATCTTGAGAAACTATTAAATGAGAAACATGGAGGTACGACAATAGGGGAAGAAATAGCCAGTAATACGATAAACCAAGACTATAGGTTCTATCGCAGGATTAGGAACTTTGAAGTGGAGATTGCACTTAAGAAGATAAAATCAAATAAGGCTTTAAGACCAGATGATATTCCTATTGAAGCTTGGAGGTGTTTGGGTAAAAAAAGGGGTTACTTGGTTGACTAGATTGTTTAGCAAAATTTTGTTGACTAGGAACATGTCAGATGAGTGGAGGAAGAGTATTTTAGTGCCAATCTATAAGAATAAAGGAGATGTCCAGAATTGCAGCAACTATAAGGGAATCAAGCTAATGTGTCATATAATGAAAGTGTGGGAGAGGGTGATAGAACGTCGATTGCGAGATATAACAGAGGTGTCGGAGAATCAATTTGGGTTTATGCCTAGCAAGTCAACAATGGAAGCGATCTGTCTTTTGAGGAGAGTAATAGAAAAGTATAGAGAAAAGAAAAGAGACATTCATATGGTGTTTATCAACTTTGAGAAAGCTTATGATAGAGTGCCCCGGGATATAATATGATAGGTGTTGGCGAAGAAATGGGTGACACAGGTTACATTGATGTGATTAGAGACATGTATAAAGGCGTGGTAACTATTATTAGATCGCCCACTAGAGAGACAAATGAATTTCCTATCACTGTAGGGTTACACCAAGGAGCTACTTTAAGTTCTTATCGTTTTTTTTTTTAATTATGGATGAGTTGACGAGAAATATCCAAGATGACGTGCCGTGGTGTATACTTTTTGCAGACGATATAGTGCTAGTGGATGAGACTAGAGACGGAATTAATACAAAGTTGGAGATTTGGAAAAAAGCTCTTGAATCTAAAGGATTTCGGATAAGCAGTAAAACAGAGTACATGGAGTGTAAATTTAGTAACAGTAACAATGAAAGCAGAGGAGAAATGAAGATTGAGAACCAAAAACTGACTAAGAGTGAACATTTTCGTTATTTAGAGTCGATTATCACAATAGCGGGGGAGATTGATGCAGATGTGACCCATAGGATTAAGACGTGATGGTGTAAGTGGAGAATTGCGTCTGGAATATTGTGCGATAAACGAATACCTACTAGACTTAAAAGTAAGTTCTATAGAACGGCTATTAGACCAGCGATGTTGTATGAGATGGAGTGTTGGGCAACAAAGAAACTACATGTAGATAAGATGAGTGTGACTGAGATGAGAATGCTGAGGTGGATGTGTGGTAAGACTAGACAAGATAGAATTAGGAATGAGTGTATTCGGGAATAGGTAGGAGTAGCACCGATAGAAGATAAGTTGAGAGAGAATTGATTGAGATGGTTTGATCATATTCAACGGAGACCAACAGAAGCAGTAGTAAAGAGATGTGATGCTGTAAGGGTAGATAAAAATGTTAACGTTGGTTAGCATTGTAAATAGAGATTTGCATCTACTTAATTTGACTAATGAAATTGCCTTTGATAGGGTCGCGTGGAGAAGAATGATTCATGTAGCTGACCCCA
Organism: Camellia lanceoleosa; assembly: GCA_025200525.1. Taxonomy (NCBI): domain Eukaryota; kingdom Viridiplantae; phylum Streptophyta; class Magnoliopsida; order Ericales; family Theaceae; genus Camellia; species Camellia lanceoleosa. The sequence continues at coordinate 6,896,975 of CM045759.1, read as the reverse complement.
TTTGATGGGACTTAAAAGCTTGGTTTGGTTTTGGTTTTTTTTTTTTTTTTTTTGGGTTTGGTTGTAGTTTTCACAAGTTTCTTCGCGAAAGGTCTGTTTTGTTTAATTTATAGTACAAATATATAGATGGATAGATACATATAGATATAGTTTGGAAGAAAATTTTAAAAATTTACTATACTTGTTGGATAAAGATTAATTTATGAAATTTGGAATATTTGTTAATTTTGTAATAAATATATTTTAGATTTTACAATAAATATATAACTAAGAAATAATAATAATTATTATTATTATAATAATAATAACAATAATAACTACTCTACTCGATGTGCATAGATTAATGTTTTTTTAATAGTAAGATTAGTGTTTGATGTATGAAATATTTATTAATTTTTTAATACACAGATTTTTGATTTTACACCGTAAATGTATTATCTATTTTTTTTATTTATAACTCTAGATTATGTTTGGAAATTTTAAAATATTTTCGTATTAGTGAAATGACAATATACTAATACTGAAGACATTAAATATCTCATTTACCAAATCTTAAAAAATAGATCTCATTTACTTTTCTTTCATAAATTTGAGCTAATTAAAATCGGTGGTATTACATGCACCAATTAATCTATTAATTAGTGTACCAAACACTAGTTATGACATTATTATTGACCCTACTCATTACAAATATCAAAAACTTTTGAAATTATATCACATCATCAATTAGTACACTAGTTTGTATATTAATTAATGCATATAGCATTATTTAATTAAAATATATTGTCTTGAAAATCCAACAACTATTAACATTACAACATGTATATTTTTATATTTAAAAATTTTAAATTATGAGAAATAAGAATTGAAGTTTTGAATTTCAAATACTCCCATAACCTTTTTGTTTCTATTAACAACCTGTGCTATGCACAGGTTAAAATAAATAATTAAAACTTATTTTTAAAATTAAAATATAACAAAAATTTTATTTTTAATATAAAATAAAATTATTTAACATTAATTAGTTCCCATATAATAATTATATTTACGATAAAATGTAAATATATTTCGTCTTGATGAATTTCGTAATTTTAGTTTTTCAATTTACCAATTATCTCATATCTATTATAGTATGTAAAATCAATTACCTTATCAATAAATCAAAATTGAAGAATAAATAATAATAATAAAAAAACAAATAAAGTAGCAGTGATCCCAATCTTCAATCCACTCCTCAAATAAGATTTCGATGATTTCGCTCCTGCTAGGCTGCTAGGTATAACCTCTAAAACAGTCTCATTAAATATTAGTTAATTATATTTACAAATATTTTAGAGGTTAGACAAATTGAACATTTTGCAAACCCTGTAGCCATTTTCTTAATTTGAACTCCATATAGATCATTTTTAATTTTTTATATTTTTTGATTGTTTATATTTAAAAAAATTTAGAACTAACATACTAAACAAATAAATTAAACTGAATATGTATATAAAACAATTTAACTCTAGCGCATAGGCCTAAGTTTTTTTTATTGTGTATTTGATTGAAAATGTGTTAGACCATTTTAATGGCTAGTACCTAAATTTAAATATTTATTAAGTAAGTAACTTCAGCCATAATGACTAATTGGCTCATAGTTAACATGGTTCAAATAAAAGGTAATGCATGCACTATATGTGAATTTATAATTTTTTTCTCATTTATTAATAAATTTATGCATAATCCACATTTCAAAAAAGAATTTTATAAATTTTTAAGAGTTAATCACAAACTTTAAAAAAAAATTAGACATGATACATTATAAATATGTATGAAATAACTTTATTAATAAACTATTTTATTAAAAAAATTCTATACTTAATCAAAAAGTTCATCTAGCATTTGAAAATTTAACATTTATGAATAAATTTAATATTTTCAAATACTCCAAGTATTTTTCACATTTAAAATTTATGAATAAATTTATGTAATTTAAAAATTTTATACTTTAATAAAACTTTTAGCATTACAAAATCAATAACTAAGTTTTATCAAATATGCTTTAAATCTAATCATCAACCTATTTTTTAAATAAAATTTTCTCATTCAAAATTTTGGCAAATATTTATTTAGGAAAACTATCCACATGTTAGTGCACCATGTTCACGGTCATTATTAAGCTTATGTAACTTAGGCCTTAATCTAAATGCACCTTGTTTTTTTCAAATTTTGTTTAATATTTGGCATGACCCATACAATGGTTATAAATTATAAGTAAAATTTTAAATTATTAACTTAAAATAAGTTGTAAATTTGTTTGGTGCAATGTAACTTTTGATAATCTATATAATATTTTTATTCTGTAAATATACATAATGCCTCAAAAGTTATTACTAAGACGAAAGATATGAGACTGTTATATTCATATGTATTTAAGGATTTCAAATAAGTTTTTTAAAAAAAAGTTACAAATTGTAATTTAAAAAACCTATATTTTTTAGCCAAATAAGCTATAAAAATATCAAATAATTTATAATTTAAAATTATAACTAAATAAACTTAGTCACACAATAAAATATAATACAATATAATATAAAAATAGAATAAGTATAACATTATTTAAGAAAAAGTGCACCAACTATAAAATTTGAAAATTAAAAGTAAACCTTCTAAAAATTTTGAAATATGAAATCATGAAAATTACAAAACATAAATGCATAAGTAATATTATAACCATATGCATCATCTAAAAGAAGAAGAAACTTACAATGAAAATTTGTTAGTAAATATGCACATTTTCTCAATAGCCTATGTCATCCATATTTATGTACTTGATAAATAAATATTTTAAACCGTTGAATGTCAACCGAAGAGATTGGAGATTTATTTTATAAAATACACTTAGATTATATAAGCATGCAATAAATTTTTAGAAATTAACATAGTTATTAGATGCATAATAGAATTAAGGATGTGAGAGGCTAAAGATTTGATCTTTATAAAAAAGCATAAACATACAATGAAAAAAATTTATCAATTGAATTTTTCACAATTGCTCCATCACTAACAGTTATAACACTTGATGAACACCGACTCTAATTTAACTCGAATCCAATAAGTGCAAGAGAGAAGATATATGGGAGATGTGAATTACTTCTCATAATTTGTGATACATAATTTTAAATTTTTGAAATTGATTTAGTCTTCTTTCTTTTTAAAAGTCATAAATTATCAGAAAATTAGATTTTTTTTTTAATAGTTATATGGCACACTTTTGAAATTTGAAATGGGTTAGCATACTTTCTTTTTAAATTTCATAAATCATTAGATAGTTATATTTTTATTGTTCAGAAAGTGTTACCCAATAAATTTTTTTAATTTTTTTAATAATAATAAATAAAAATTAATCAAGAAACTTAGTATGTGAGTATTTGGAAATAAATAAATAAAAATATAGTTTTAAAGGCTTACTATTTTGAATTTTGAAAGGAGCATTATTATAAATTTTAAAAAAGATTTCTATATTAGTTATAGCATAGATAACGTGACCATTTAAAACGTTTTTATAAATTTTAGATTTTGTTAAATTGTTTATCATATTTAATGACAAATAATTTTAAATCTTGAAATAAATATATATATATATATAAATCATAAATTATGAAATAATTATAGTTTTTTTATGATTATAATTAGATTTTAGTGAATTGTTTCCATATTAGTGGCACAAAAATTTAAATTTTAAAATAATTGAGCATACTTTTTTTTAGAAGTCCTAATTTATGGAATCATTAGAGTTTAATCGTTATGGTTAAATTAGAATTAACCAGTAGACTTTTTTAAAAATAAAAAATAAATAGATTTTAGTGAATTGCTTCCATATATAGTGGCATATAAATTTAAATTTTGAAATAGTTGAATATACTTTTCTTTTAAAAAGACCATTTTCTATATATATATATATACATATATAGGTAGTGTAGGAAGGAGACATAAGTCAAAACAGTAATAAAATAAATCTGAAGGATTCAATATAAATATGGGGTTTTTATTTTAGGACATGGCACCTCTCTAGTTACTGGAGAGAGTGTTAGGTATTAGTGAGCCTTAATATGCTGATAATTTAAACTGTTTAATGTGTATAAAAAATGACATTGATTAGATATCGATAATCACTTAATCTGATTGCATTTCTATCGCAATTTACTTACTTCGAAAATTTTATTTGAAATTTATTTTGAAAATGTGATCTGATCAAGTAGTTATCGATATCCAATCAATGTGATTTTTTGTAAGAATAATGTATTCGACGGATTCTATATATTGAACAGTTTAAATTATTAATATAGACCCGAATCAAGACCCACCAATGCCCAACACTCCTCTCAAGTGGAGAGGAGCCCTATCCTTTATTTTAAGATCCTTAATAATATTTTTAGAAGGATAAGGGTAACACAATGTTTTATATTAGTCTAGGTGTAATGAGTTGAATTAAATTCAATTTAACCCTTATTATTATTGTTGTGGTATCATAGATCATTTTGTTTAAATTAGTGAAAACAAATTATATTATTTCTTGATTTTGACTTCGTAAGGCTCGCTTGACAATTTTTTTTTTTTTTTTTTTTTTTTTTTTTTTTTGAGTCTTAATTATTTTTGGATCTTGAGTATTAAATGAGATATAAATTTAAGTTTTGAGACTTATTTGATTAGCCCATATTATATTATTTTAGTTCATATTTAATTTGTTAATGGTGTGGATCACCTTGAGTTAAATTATTTTATTCTCCAATCTCAGTTGAAAATTTATTCTAAATTATTAAATTTTATTTATTTTGGACCCAATTGATTAAATCACGACCCATTTGCAATCATGTATTGTTATTATTGTTGTTATTGTTATTGAATAATGTTATATGCACCAATTTGTATTCTAATTAGTGTACTAACAAATAATGTGGTATAATTTTAGAGATTTTATACATTTATAATTTGTATAATGGGTGGGGTCGGTGATAATGTCATAATATATGTTAATACACTAGTTGGTTTACTGATTGGTGTATGTAGCACTACCGATTACTATTATTAGTTTTATAATCTTGAGAGAGTTACGAATATTTATAATATGAACCATCAAACGAAATATATTTTACATTGAAAAAATTATTATATCATTTTTGTTATTTAAGTTATAAAATATAATAATAATGTTATAACATACTTTTAATTGATATATAGAAATGTATATGTATAGATAGAACATACTTTTAATTTATGTATATAAATGTATAAGTGTAGATAGATATTTATATTAATTTGAAAATAAATAAATATATGGACAAACCCACGCCGGGTTGTCCATCGCCATTGCCCTTCTTTTCTTTCGTGTTCCAAGAGCTAACATTAGGCTCTCTCTCTCTCTCTCTCCCTCCCCCCGAAAATTATGCAATACTTATGGAACCCCACACGATTATATTTTAATCTAATCATCAATTAGTTAGTTCTTATGTTATTTTTTCATCCCTAAAATAAATTGAAGGCTCCTATTATTTTTTACCAATCAAAACCTTATAGAGTACTACGTGACCATATTCTAAAAATACTGAATAATCATCCCTCTCTCTCTCTCTCTCTCTCTCAACACTCATTTTCTCTCATTTCTCCCTAAACATCACTACAAACCCTCATTTTCTTTTCTTGGTCTAGCAAAATCAATCTAAATTGATGAGCATCTCGAGAGGAACGTTTTGTCCGGTAGAGATCGAAATCTGACAATGTCGAATTTTAAATTTTCTCGTCTAAGCTAAGGTAGGAATTTTCTAAATATTATGTATGTGTTTTAGCTTGATTATGTATTATTTTGATAGTGTGATGTTTAAAAACATTAGAATTTTATTAATGGTATATTAAATGCATAAAAGAGAAAAGTTCTCAACTTTTTTTTTTTTTTTAAATTCTCTTATTAGTTAAGTGTGATTTTGAACGACTCGTAGATTTTGATAAATGTATTTTTTAAAATAAGAAATTTCCCAATTTTAGTAAAATCTTAGAAATTTAAACTGTTAAGATTTTGATTTTTGGCTAAATTTGTCAAAAGCTTATAAGTGTTAAAAACATATGTTTATTTAAACAAAAGAGAACTTGAATGTGAATGTTCAAAGTGATGAGATTGCGGAGAATGATGTTGGGAATATTGGAAACCATTGAGGTTCCTTTTGGAAATTGTTTAATTTGAAAATATTGAACTCTTAAGATGAAAAATATTTATCATGTTGAGATATTGAGAATTGTTGAAAGAAACATATGTTATTTTTTGGATTATGAAAATTCTTAGTGAATTCTTGAGTATGAATAAAAGTGGAAGATTGATGAAATTTTTGGAAGAATATGATGATTATTGATTGAGTTGGGAAAGAAAAGACTGAACATGTAATTGTTACTTTTATGTTGAAATTATTGAAAATATGAGATTACGAGTTATATTTGTCCCTTGAAATTTTATATTTTGTATAGAGATAATTTTTTTGGCAATTGGTAAATAGTTGTATTGATTATTGTAGAAATTGCATATGAATTAAGTAAAATTGAAATATTTGCAAATTCATGCGTGGCATTGAATATTGCATAATTTCATGATTTAATCATTGCATTGGATTTGAGAAATTGATTTTCAAATTAATTCATTGAGAATACTTGAAATGTGTTGAGTTATGAGATAAATACGTTTAGTAAGTCCAGAAAGGAGGTGTAGATTTGTATTATTTAAGTTGACCTGAGTGTCCAGGGTGAAAGACCGAAAACATGCGCGGAGTAGGTACCACATGCCTTCCTATTAGGATCCGGTAAAGTAGAGAATGGTAGTGCTAGTTATGCCTACTTGTATCCACTAGCTTAAGGATTACTAGTGTCGTATTTATCACCCTTTGTTCTGTCAAATGGATGATTGAATTGGTTGTTTTTGAACAAATGCATGGCATGAGAATTTCAAAATGAGAAGACCTATGATTTTGGCTTTGGCATCTCATATGCATAGCACCTCATGATATTGTTAAACTGCATGCACTTTATTTAGATTACCTATGCTAGGCTTTATGCTTGTTTCTCAAGGGAAACCATTTTTCAAGTGATTGTAGTGTACTTCCGCCGAAGTGAAGGCGTGGATGATCTTTTTGGAGCACAAGGCTCAATTGTTTATTTGCTGTTTTTTTTTTTTTTTTTGCAAGCCAATAGCTATTTATGTATGGGTTTGAAAATCACTTTGTTGTAACTGAGAAAAACTTTGGAACTTGTAGCCATTAAGGCATTAATTTGTATTTAGATTGTTTTAACTTATTATTATCACATGCTATAGATTCATATCTTAGGGATAATGAAAATATTAATACATGTGGTCACTCTTTTGTTAAATCTCATGTTGAATATTACTAAGCCTCCGTTTGGGAAGTGGGTTGGCTTTTTGGTTTTTTTAGCTATTTTAGCCTGGGCTAAAAAGCTTGGTTTCGGAAGAACTTTTTGGCTTTTTGGCTTTTTTGACTTTTTTTGTGAGAGAAGAGTGTAATGATTATGTGTTGGATGTGATGTTTTGTTTATTGTGGCTAAAATAACCTATTTTGTTTTTTGTGGCTATTTTAGCCCCAAAACCACTTGCCAAACACCACCTAAGAGAAAGATGGGAATTTAGTATGAATATTGATCATTGAAATGCCTATAATACTCAATGTTCACTACAATATATAACGGTTTTAGAGACCAAATGTTTTGGTTTCAAAAAGTGAAAATTTTGTTACGAAAGACATTTAAGGACTAATTTCCATCGTTATGAGAATAGTCGCTAAATGGTCGTTCCAGAAAGTCAAAAACAATGCTTTTAGCGACAAAATTTTGAAAATGTCACTAATAAATAGACTTTTAAGGACAAAATAATTTGATCTCAAAATGGTTTACTTTTTGAGAAAAAAAAATTGGTCCCAAAAGGATAATAATTTATCAATAATGTCTAATTTTTATTGCTAAAAATATAATGATGACGCTTTTCGTAACAAAATTATTTGATCTCTAAAAAATAATTTTATTCCTAAATTTTAGTCTCTAATACCGTAATTTTTTTGTAGTGGTTTATGTATGTAAATAATTGGAAATAATGAGGTTTAGATTACGAATACGAGTTAATTTAGATCTATCGGATGTCAATTTTTTTGGGGTACTACACTAGGTCATCCAAAACACATGGTGACAAAATTATATTACTTTTTAAACCCATTTGAAAATTTCAAAATTTCTATAACTTTTGATATAGATTTCTGTTTTTTATAAAATTTATATTTTTTGAATCATTTCATCAAGATCCATGATTAATACAAAATTCTAAAAAAAAGTTGTCAAAATTTTACTGATATAAGGCAGATCAATGAAATTTCAATTGGTCAGTAAAGTATATAATTATAAAATTGAAGAACTTTTACAAAACCAACAGTAATAATTTAATAAATTCATATACAGCCATGATTGTATTCATTTGGTTCTAAACATATAATATAAATAAAATTAATTTGGAACATTGAAAACAAAATTAATATATAATATTTGGAAAGAATTTTAACTTGTTTCATGAAATTTAAAATATTTAAATATTAATCAAAACATAATTTATTTTATTAAAATATTCTAAGACTATGCACATGATTGGCTTCCATGTACGTACCAGCCTAATTAAAAGATATGTTTAGTTTGCCATGATGCAGTTTGTTTAGTCACTCAGCCTTTTGTTTTCTTCTTTTTGATTTATCCAATCTAAGTTTCTTTAATAAAGTTTTTTTTTTGTTTGGTCTATGGCTCCCCCACCCCCCTAAAATAACAAATAACTTGTATCATGACACACAATCTTTAAAGGGTATATACAATAATATTATTACATAGCCAGTTCTATTTTATCCTCTAATGGTAACCCATGCAAAAGTGGAAAGAATAAGAGGGGTGCAAGAAAAAAACTCACAAGAATAGATTAATCGTTGCCAACGATTCAGGCGAATACCACTTGGGAATGATGACGCCTTTCTAGCCATTGCTTTCAAGGCGTATGTATCATCGTGTACTATTGACGCAGCTAATTCGGGATAGCGACAAACCAAATTCAAAGCTATATCTGTTTGTCAAAAAAAGAAAAAATTCTAAATATCATCGAATTAGTTGACAAAGCACTTCATCTCTTATGTGTTTTGTTTCCCCATGTTGCATGCTAAGTCTCAATTTGTTTTAAATATAGTGGGTCTTATATATAGACATACTTTTATTGTATTAATACATAAAAAAGAAATAAATAGATGAAATAAATCTGATAATTAAAAATTTTCTCAAGAAGAATTAAATTAGAAAAGAGTCAACTTTTTTTAGATCAGAGAGTCAACTTTATTACCTTATAAATTAGGTACTCATTTTAGAGGATCTGAATCCCTCCAGGATTACTGGATAATTTTTTGACTTGTTGATTGTTTAGCTTTTTGATTTTTTTAATAGATTTTCAACTAATTTAACCTTATTGCCAAACAACCTCTAGGTTTGAGCATTGTATGGATTTGTGATGGCTAAATTATATTTAGATGATGTTTGATTATAATATTTGAACATTGTCATTCTCGTGACTACTTTTTGATTAAGCAATTTTGTATTAATTGGGCAATAAGCAAAGTAATTAGATGTGACTCACCATAAAATTCGGAATATACTACGTATAAGAGAAGCAGAGCACCAGAAGGGTATGCGAATGGCTTGGACACTGGATCATCCTCCTTTGTTTTGGACACTGGATCATCCTCCTTTGTGACACTCAATAAATACAAAAGGGTGTCCTTATGTCCATTATTAGCTGCATAGTGGAGCGGTAACCAATTATGATTCTCGCGAATATATAAGGAGGTAGGGTGTTTCTCCACCAGGATAACCGCAGCCTTGGTGTTTCCATACAGTGCAGCACAGTTAAGGGCAGTGCAACCGCAATAGTTACGCAGTGCCAGCGCCTCTGGCGGCATCAAATCCACCAACTTCTCCACAAATTCGATTGACCTTCCACTCATAATTGCTATGTGGTGTGCGGTCTCCTTGTAATTATTGATCTTGGCAGTGAGTGCAGATTCATCTTCGTCGAAGCATCGTTTGGCAGAATCCCAGTCTCCGCCGAGTGCAACATTAAGGAGTGGTATGTGTGTGAGTGAATTTCTGACCACACTGCCAACTTAGTATTCAACTGGAGAGCACTGGTGGAATAGATGGCGCTTGAATGACCTGCAACAGAAAGAAGAGATTCCGGCGGTGGTTCGTCTACCCGGAGGCACTCCAATGATTAAGTCAGTTATCTCTCAAAGATAGCAAAAGTGCTTAATTCACTTATTCAAAATACAAAAAGCGTACCTTAGACTCATGGGGCACCTTCCTTTTATAGCCAATACAATCCTAATCCCAATAGAAGCCTAGCTCTAGTGGACTTAGGATTATTGCTAATCTTGGACTCCTAGTAGGATTGAGATAAACTCTCTAAGAGTCTTATCTTTACCCAAACTGAAGTCCTCTCCCATTCTAGGACTATCGTCCCTTATCTGCTTATCCCGGATTCCGATTTCTTCGCAGATAACCTCGGCCTAGCTGAGATCATCTCAGCGTCATGACCAGGACACGTGGCACATCGGCTGGCACTTTGGTGACACCTCGGCCACGTATTGTCATTCAAAAATTATGTCCCCACAACTGCCCCCTAGGTTCTATTACATTGGCATCTTGAGGTGATGGAACCTCTATCATTCTTTCCATTTAGTACGTCGGCTAACCTCGCTTTATCATTCATTGCCGAAGTCATAACTTTATCGTTTTAATACGATCAAGACCTACAGTCTACTTTCATCAATGCTCTGGAACCAACAACAAAGTTCATTTAAGCCAAGATCGTCCCCTTAGCCGAGGTTTCTGCTTCATTATATTGAGAACTCCAAGAGTTTCAACACGCGTATTAGCTGTCACGCATTGCAATCTAACCGTTTTTGCTACGCATCCCTTCCCCACTAGATCGTGTTCGATACGCGCCATTAAGTCGCCTTGCGCCTGCGTGCGTCATCTGACAAACACATTGTTTGAGGCACATCGATCGCATTTTGCCGCCTCTTCGCGTTTTTGACAAAACTTCTTCCCTCTCTCCTCGTCTTCTCACCTCTTCATCATTACTTTTGTGAAAAAACCCTCTCTCTCTCTCTTACTTTCTCAAATCTACCATTGTCTCAAGCTCGCAAGCTCTGTGATCGCTTCCAGTCTTCCCCTCCGGCGAAGTTTTCACCGCTCTGTTGTTTTGCTGTTGTCATCTGACTTCAGCGAACTCAACGTTGGCTTCATTTTTCTTCGGTGAGTTACTTATTCCTCCTTTATCAGTCTGTGTTTCTCTTCAAAAAGCTTTCATTACTCGTCACCATTGCTATTTTGTTTAAGTTCTTGATTGTGAATCACGTATCTAAGCACGTTTCTTTTATGATTTCGCTTTTGCCCAGTTCGTTTCTTGAATACACACTGTTCACCCATTTGTTCACTTATGCCACTCTTCTTGGTAGTTTATCACTGTTCTTGACTCTGAATTATTGCCCTTGTTTCTGTTTTCTGTGTTTTCTCCAGATTCTTGCCTTCAATCTTCACTTACCTAGACCTAGGATTGGGATTTGTCTATAGAACTTACGAACCTTAGGAAAAACTGACACGAATTCCCTTTAGATCCATACAAACTCTTACCATAGTGCATTTTTAGGTTTTAGCCGAGGTCCCTAAAACCCTTCCAAAACACTTCCTTCTGAAATCCAACTCCTCCAATTAAGCCGACGTCATGGGTATGTGGAAGCATAGGGTAGACACCCCAACTAAGTTAGAGTACTTTAGGCAAGAGTTTTCCATTCCTGCCAACGTCCACCTCAGGTTGGCAGGGGAGGAGGATTCCATTATGCCCGACGTGGACCTCATGCCTTTCCCAGTAATAGCCTTTATCGAGTGTGGACTTAGGTTTCCACTTGACACCCTTTTCCGAGAAGTCCTCCACTATTACAAATTAAACCTGATGCAGCTTGCCATCAACTCTTACCGAGTTATAAGTGGTATAATTGCCTTAGCACGCCGAGAAAAAGCTAGGGTAACCTTAGCCGATATTTAATACTGCTATACCATGTACGACCTTAAGTTAGAAAAAGGCTATGTCTATTACCTCAAACTGAGGTCCACAGAGTACAAGCTTATTGTCGACCTTCCAGACTCAAACAAGGGTGCTGGAGACGACTACTCCATCGTCTCGGGCAATTGGGAATTTCAACCAAACGATGACCTCCACCTTTATCCCTTAAGCCGAATAGCTTTCAGGGAAGGAGATGGTAAGAGCCAAGTTTCACATTTCCTTGCCTTTTTTTTTCAAAGTTTTCAATACTTTGTTCTAATGTCTGTGCTCTTCTTTTTGCAATTCTTCCACAACTACAAAAGGGCTTTCGCAAGACCTTCTTCCCCAGCAAGGACTTGAAGAAGCTACTGGATCTGCCAGTTCATAAGCGGAGAGCTCCCTTGCTTCTAAACTTCATCCCGACCTACAAGTCGGTGCTTCTCGACGTCCCAAAGAGGAAAAAAAGCAATTCTTCCCCTTCCGCCACAACTCCTCCAACAGCCTCATCATCTCGGCTAGATCAAGAATCAACCTCTGATCCAGTAGAGCAACTGTCAACCTCGGCTCCATATCTGATCCCACCATCTTAACGCCAACGCCGCTGTAGGATTGCAATTGTCGCCGAGATAGGTTGCAAGAAAGCTGTCGCTGAAGATCTTCTAGCCGACATCCCTGACTCAGTTAACGCTCAACCAACACAAACCCAACCCCAATCAAAGCAAAAGCCAAAAAGATTCAAGAAGGCTCAGCCTAAGGCAACGGTGACTCAGATTGATACTGAGGACGCCTTGCCAATTTCAAAATTGTCTGAGAGTGAGAAGACCCCTTCTGCTGTCGAGAAGAGGCCCGCCGAGGCCCAACCATCCGAATCTACTAAATCAAAGAGGCCGTGGTCGTCCTCTGCGACCACCTCGGGGCCATTAAAACATGATTCCCCCTGGGCCCCGCCAATCATAATCGATGACAAGCCAGTTAAGGCTGGTGATAGCGCCAACGACATTGAGGTTGGCGTTGCCCTCTCCACCACCTTGCTTTTGTCCGAAGATCTTAATCGTAACGCTAAGATGAACGAATATGAAAATTTTGCTCTGATGCTGCAGCATTCCGTTCAAGTAAGTCTTTCACACTTGATATTTTTCTTTCTCTATTCCTTCATACTCAGAGAATTTTACTAACTTTTGTTCTGTTCATTTTCTTTCAGGCGATCTAGCATGTCCACTCCTTCTCAATGTAAGTTTTTGAGATGAGGAAGGAGTTGGCCGACAAGATGGAGGGAGGTAGCTAGTTTGCAAAAGACCCTAAAAAAGGCCGAGGCAAAAATGAAAACCTTGGTAGACCAGGCCAAGGTTGCTGTTAAGGCTAAAGATGAGGCCAAAGAAAAAGCGGACGCTGTCGAGGCTATTGCCAATGTCCTCACGGCTGAAAAGAAAGAGGCCAAGACAAAGATGGCTAAGGCCCAAAAAGAACTACAAGATGCCTTGGCCACAAAAGCTACCGAGATCAAGGCCAGAGATGAAAAGGCATACAATGAGGGGGTGGCCGATGTCACGGCGGACTACAAGAGTTAGGTGAAACAGGCATGCAACTAGGGCTGCAAATGAACTGAGCTGTTCATGAACAAGCTCGAGCTCGGCTCGTTAAGGCTCGTTTAAGCTCGGTTCGATTACTAAATAAACGAGCTCGAGCTTAAATTTAAAGCTCGTTTAACAAACGAGCCGAGCTCGAGTTTAGTAATACTCGGCTCGATAGGCTCGCGAGCCCAAATATATATATATATATAATTATATTATATATTATTTATATATAATTATATAATATATATATAAAAATATAATTAATAAAATATTAAACTTCTCAATTTTAATATATTTTTTCTATTATATTTTTGTAAATTTAATTAATAAAAGTTCAACTGTACAACAGTACAAGTTTGTACTATATATGCGTCCATATACAAGCATTTTGGAATTTTATGCTTTTGTTAAGTGGAGGTGCTTGGGCCATGTGGCGGGAGTTTTATAGACACTCTCATCCTTGACCAAGTGGGACTTGGACCGATGTGGGACTTGCTTGTGCAAGTCTCTCAACAGCAAAACAAGTGTATTAAGTGTCTTTGTTTTTTGTCCCACATCGCCTGCACACAATGGTCCTTCAGGTAAGGAGATTCTATTTATGTCTAGTGTATGTGAGCTTCATGCCTTTGATTAGTTTGACTTGGCTAACGAGCCAACGAGCCGAGCTCGAGTTGGACAAAATTTTTGCGAGCCGAGCTCGAAGCCAATATATTTGGGCTCGTTTCGAGTTCGAGCCGAGCTCGAACATCTGAAAAATAAGTCGAGCCGAGCTCGAACATTGATAAACTCGGCTCGGTTCGGCTCGATTACACCCCTACATGCAACAAGGGCTTAAAATTGGTTGGATGGCTGCTCTAAAAAACTTGACGTCCCCGAGGACTCCCCACTTAAGAATGCCGACGTCTTCCCCCTACCATTCCCCCCTACTCCAAGCCAATCCGAAGACCATTCTGAGTCTGAGGAATAAGCTTTGGTGAGGAAATCGAAGGAGGCTGCTGGGGCCAAGTCCTCTACTCCAAATGAGCAAGTCCTAGACTTGATTCAGGACGAGGAGGATGAGGTCTCCAAAAATGACACTCTTGAGAAGACAACATCGGACGTGCACATTGCCGACAAGAGCATCGACCAGACTCTCAAAGAGATCGATGCCGAGCTCTCTGCTGAGAAGGATGCCAAGAATAATTCTCAAATGTCTTCGAAGCCCCATCCTACTGCTGATGCCCAATAGTCTCGGCTTTTTGCTTTGTACTTAGTACTTTGTCTTACTTTTTGAATCAATGTAAGCTTGGATCTAGCCGAAGTGCCACTTTTGTAATTTCTGAACAATTACTCTTTTTGGTAGACCGAAGTGCCCTCTTCTTTTTGAACTAATTCTTCTGAATGCAAGTATAATTTCCTTTGTATGACTCTTGCATGTTTCTGTGCTTAGAATAATTTTTGTATGCTTTCAAGCATACACCTTATCTGTGCGATTTCCTCAGGGTGATATACCTCGGTTATAAAAACTAATGGTTTACCTTGGCAAGTACATAAGTACTTCTTTTAATACAACCTTGGTCTTAACTTGTAAATTTTTATAAAAAATTTCAACAAGTGTTTAGACCAATTTTCTTTTAATCATAACCTCGGTTTAATCTTCAACTTGTAACTTCAACTTGTAAATTTTTCACAAATTTCAAGTGTTAAACATAACCTTAGTTTAACTTCAACTTGTAAATTTCTCACAAATTTCAACAAGTGTTAAACATAACCTCGGTTTAACTTCAACTTGTAAACTTAAGTTTCAACAAGCGCTAACCATGACCTCGGTTTAACTTCAACTTGTAAATTTAAGTTTCAACAAGCGTTAAACATGACCTCGGTTTAATTTCAACTTGTAAACTTAAGTTTCAACAAGCGTTAAACATGATCTCGGTTTAACTTCAACTTGTAAACTTAAATTTCAACAAGTGTTAAACCAATCTTCCAAGCATCAATTTCCAACCCTAGCCCTCTGCCCCCTAATGTGAACCTAAGTTTCACTTGGATTCTCATTTAAGACTGGGGCTTTGACCTTGTTGCAGAGGTCAGATTCATATAAAGACTGGCTGATCTGAGTTTAATTCTGCCAATTTTGACCAGCCCATGTTATCCCAACTTAGTTCAACTCTATTATATGCAAGTAAAAGTTCTACTCTGTCACATAATAAGTCTAAGTTATTCGTCATGTTCCGCTTAGAAGCATCGCCAACTTAGTTCAACTCTATTATATGCAAGTAAAAGTTCTACTCTGCTATATAATAAATCTAAGTTATTCGTCATGTTTCGTCTAGAAACATCGTCAACTTAGTTCAACTCTATTATATGCAAGTAAAAGTTCCACTCTGCCATATAATAAGTCTAAGTTATTCTTCATGTTTCGTTTAGAAACATCGTCAAGTATCTGGTCAATCACATTACACAAGTTCAAAGATCAAGCTAAAACTTTATTACTTCTGCTAATAACAAGATAAAAAGAAATCTTAGAAAATAAGAAAATCTAGTGGCAGAAAAACTTTAGATTGCAAGTATTCCAGAGTCTTGGCAATTCTTTGCCTTTATAGTCCTCATGCCGATATGCCCCATTGCCCAAGACCGAGATGATTCTATAGGGTCCCTCTTAATTCGGGCCAAGCTTGCCCTCTCTGGGATCCTTCTTGTTGCCGACGACCTTTCTCAGGACGAGGTCACCAACTTGGAACTCTCGCGGGTTCACCTTCTTATTATAAGCCCTGGCAAGCTGCTGCTGGTATGCCGCCAGCTGAATTGCTACTTTCTCCCTTCTTTCTTCTAGCAGATCTAGATCTCGGGCTATAAATACATCATTAGTTCTATTCTCTACTCCCTAGGTTCTGATCCCTAGGATGCCGACCTCAAGAAAAATAACTGCTTCTGTGCTATAAGCCATGCCAAATGGAGATTCCTCAGTTGATCTTCTCAGTGTAGTCCGATATGCCCAGAGTACACTTGGCAGTTCATCCATTCACTTTCCCTTTGCTGCTTGCAGCCTCTTCTTAATCTCTTCCAAGATGACTTTGTTGGATGTTTCTGCTTGTCCATTGCTTTGAGGAAAACTTGGAGTGGAAAAATAATTCTTGATTTTGAACTTTGCACAAAAGCTCTTGATTAGCTTACTGTCAAACTGTGTGCCATTGTCAGCTATTATTGCTCTTGGGATTCCAAATCTGGTAATGATGTTCTTCCATATGAAGTTCTTCACATCAACGTCCCAAATCTTGGCAAGGAGTTCAGCCTCTACTCACTTGGTGAAGTAATCTGTTGCTACTAATAGGTACTTTCTTTGTCCAGTTGCTTGGGGCAGTTTTCTAACAAGATCCATGCCCCATTGGGCAAATGGCCAAGGGCTGGACACTGGGTTCAAGTCTGCTGCTGGTTGGTGTATCAATGGTGCAAACCTTTGGCACTTCTCATACTTCTTGACATAGGTTTCAGCATCTTTCTGCATGTAGGGCCACCAATACCCTTGTGTAATGGCCTTATGAGCAAGTGACCTGCCCCCGGCGTGGCTTCCACATACTCCTTCATGTATTTCGTACAGAAAATCTTCAACCTGGGTAGGATGCACACACCTCAGAAGGGGTCCAGTAAAGGATCTTCTGTAGAGATGGGCTTTTGCTGTCAAACTGAATCTTGCCGACTTCAGTCTGATCTTGTGCGTTTCTTTACGGTCGTCTGGCAATTTTCCTTCTTTAAGGAATGCTACTATTGTATCCATCTAACTTGATCTCATCTCCATACACATTGCTTCCCACTTTGTGCTCAGTGGTTCTATGCTTGGACCTGACAAGTAGTCAACCATTATTGTTCTTACATCACCAGGCTTCATTGCACTAGCCAGGTTGGCTAGAGCATCGGCATGGCTGTTTTCATCTCGGCTTACCTGATGTAGTCGGCAATTTTGAAATAAGGCTACCAGTCTGCCTCCTTCCTTTGCGTATGCCGACATATGTTCATCTCGGGTTGCAAATCCCCCTGTTGCCTGATTGACTATAAGCTGGGAGTCACAAAGGACTATTACCTCGTCGGCTTCCATGGCTGCTGCCTGCTTTAGTCCTGCGATCAGCGCTTCATATTCTGCTTCATTATTTGAGGCCTTAAACCCCAAACTAATGGATTGTTCCAATATTTGCCCATCTGGCGATACTAGTACTACTCCTGCCTCCACTCCTTGTCGGTTTGAACTCACATCCACAAACAACCGGAAGGAGTCGCCGATGTAAATACTGCAGGGCCTGAATTTCTCTTTGTTCCTTTGCTCTGTTGTCCTCTGCTGGGTTTTTTCTTGCTCACCTGGACATCGCACACCTTGGCTCAACGGAGCCTGATGTGTGATGGAACCTGGTGTGAACTGGGCCACGAAGTCGGCCAAAACTTGGCCTTTGATTGCTATTCTGGGTTTAAATTCCAAGTCATATTGGCCCAAGGCCACTGCCCATCTGGCTATTCTGCCTGTCAGATCTCCTTGCTACAACAAGGACTTCAAGGGGTGTTCAGTTAACACTACAATTTTGTGGGCTTGAAAGTAAGGATTCAGTTTCTTGGAAGCCATTACGAAAGCCCGTGTTAACTTCTTTAAGGGTAGATATCTGGTCTCTGCATCTGCAAGGGTTTTACTTACGTAGTAAATAGCCCTTTGTTCTCTGTTTTCTTCTCGGATTACCACTGCACTTACTGCATGTTCTGAAACTGCCAAGTATAAGAACAGCTCATCTCTAGGTACTGGATTTGAGAGAACTGGAGCTGTGGTCAAATACTTCCTTAAGTTGGTCAAGGCAGCTTCGCATTTGTTGGTATATAAGAAGTCTATGGCTTTTTTTACTAAGCTGAAGAAAGGCTTACATTTATCAGAACTTCTGCTTATGAATCTGTTCAGGGCTGCAGCCCTTCCAGTCAACATCTGCACTTGTTTTGCCGATATTGGCTCTTCAGTTCTAAGATAGCCTTGATCTGATCTGGGCTTGCCTCAATACCCCTTCTAGTTACCAAATATCCTAAGAGCTTACCAGACCCAACTCCAAATGCACACTTCGATGCATTGAGTCGGAGCCCATATGTTTTAAGGATGTCAAAAACTGCCTTTAGGTCGGCCAAATGACCTTTAGGTTCCTTGGTCTTCACGACCATGTCATCGATGTAAACTTCCACTATTCTGCCAATTAGATGTCAGAACATCTTGGTTACCAATCTCTGGTAAGTTGCTCTTGCATTTTTCAATCCAAAAGACATCACTCTGTAGCAGTATAGCCCTTTTGGGGTGATGAATGCAATCTTTTCCTCATCTGGCGGGTACATAGCTATCTGATGGTACCCCTTGTAAGCATCTAGGAAGCTCATCCTTCCATGCCCTGAAGTGGCATTCACCAGTTGGTCAATATTGGGAAGCTGTCTTTGGGACAAGCCTTGTTCAGGCTAGTGAAGTCCACACAGACCTTCCACTTCTCATTTTTTTTTCTTCGCAACAACCGTATTTGATAGCCATGTCGGGTAACTTACCGCTCGAATGGCTCTGGCCTCCAGAAGTTTGTCCATTTCTTCTTCTACTGCCTCAACGTGCGTCAACATCGGCCTTCTGGTTCGTTGGATTACAGGTTTGGCTGACCTGTCCACATTCAGTTTGTGGCAAGTGACCTCGGGGTCAATGCCAGGCATCTCGTAAGGCGTCCAGGAAAACACCTCAATGTTTGTTCTCAAGAACGCCTCTAGTTCTTTTTCTTCTTCCTCGACCAAGCCCGAGCCAAGAAGGAAGAAGCGTTATTCGTCTCCTTGTTGGACAAGGACTTTCTTCAGTGTTTCCTCACTCTTCTCGGCTGGTTTTTTGCCGACGTCCTCTAGGACTTCCATGTTTTCATCCTCAACCCTTGCTGGTTTTGCTTCCCGAATATTGCAGGCAGATTTCATTGCTGCCATGGAGCAATTCTTTGCCTGCACTTGATCCCCTCTAACCTCCTCTATCCCATGCTCTATTGGGAATCGCAGCAGCTGGTGCAATGTTGAGGGAACAGCCTCCATTACATGCAGCCATGGTCTTCCCAGAATTGCATTATGAGGGGAGGAGGTGTCAATTATGGTGAACTCTATCTTCACCCTCTTGGTGCCAGCCTGCACCTCTAAGCTTGCTGCTCCTAGGGGCTATGTCGGCGTTCCATTGAAGCCAACCATTAGGCTGCTTGACTGTTCCAGGTCATCTTGGTGATGGCCAAGCTCCTTGTAACACCTGACATACATGATGTCACAAGAGCTGCCCTGGTCGACTAAGATGCGCTTCACTTGGCACTCTCCAATCTGGAGGGATATCACTAAGGCATCGTTGTGTGGATGTTGCACCATCTCCAGGTCTTCCTCAGTAAAGGACACCACTTGTCCTTGGCTCTCGCCTACCCTAGGTCTCTTTTTCCCAACCTGATATACATGTTGCAAGTGTTTTATCTTTTGGGTTTCCCCCCTTATCTCATTCTCATTCACCTTTGAGTGGATCACATTGATCACTCGAGGTTCGTCTGCCTATGATTATGATGCTGGTAGGGGTGGTGCTGTTGGTGCCTGGGGCAATCTTGCCTGCCCTTCCCTTGTTCTAGCTTCATCTACCATGTCCCTTATATGGCCCTACCTCACCAGGTCTTCCAGATACGTCTTCAGGGCTCTGCACCCCTGAGTTAGATGTCCAGCTTCATTATGGTAAGCACAGCACTTGTTAAGGCTTCTTCCTATAAACTCGCCTAGTACCCTTGCTGGTGCTCTGTAGTAGGGCTGATCGCGGATTTTCTCCAAGACTTTGTAAACCGGAATTCGGAATACGGTTGTGACTGCCTGAGCAACCCTTAATCCGATTTCTGGTTTGTTGTAGCCACCATCACCTCGGCCTTGCTTCGGCGAGCCGTTCTTCTTCTTTGGTTTCGGCGCTTTTGTTCCCGGCGTATCCTCCTCGGCCTTGGCGTACTTTTCTATTCTGGCCATTAATTCCTCCATACTTTTTGGCAGTGTTTTTGCCAATGATTTTCGGAGCAGACAATTATCTTTTAGGCCGTTCTTAAATGATATGACCGCCACCTCTTGGTTGCATTCTGGTATACGGTTGAATACTTCATAGTACCTTTTGGCATAGGCCCTTAGGCTTTCGTCCTCGCCAATTTTCAAAGCCAACAGGGCATCCACCCTTAATGGCTGTAGTTTGTTTGTTACGAACCTGGCCACAAACATCTCGGCCAGGCCTTCCCAGGTTTTCACAGTTCCTTTCGGCAACTTGTGAAACCAGTCTGATGCAATTTCTCCAAAGGATGAAGAGAACACCTTGCAAAGCAACGGCTCGTTCCTAGTGTATAACGCCATCGAGTTCAAGTACAAACCGACGTAAAAGTTGAGGTCTGACTTCCCATCGTAGATCTGGAATCTCGACCTGCTAAACATCTTCAGGGCTTCGAATTTGTCCAATTCTACCGAGAATGGCGTTCTTGGCTTGACCGGGGAGGTTACCTCGGCATCTTGTTGCCTCCTCTATAGGTAATCCCTTAGGTCCTCCTTGGTCCGACTAGGAGCTCGGCTGTCCTCTAACTTCAACCTTTTAGGTGCACTACTCTTAGCTTCATTGTGAGCCATCTTCGACCTTTCTCCATTAGTTGCGTCGAAGCATAACTCCTGCCTTTGAACATGCTGATGTTCTTTGGGGTCTACTTCCTTGGTGCGATGTGTCCTTCAAGATTATTTCATTCTTGACTCTCCTCGCCCGACCTCCCTTGAAGGTCGGTGAGAGTGTTTTTCGCTCCTGGGGGACTGTAGGGACTGTTTTCTGCCCATCTTGTCGGGCATCTTTTTTGGCCGCTGGAAGCGGTGTATCTTGTAACGGGAACGTTGGCTGCATGACTGTCACGACCCAAACCCGCTCCTATGGGTTTAGCACCGTAACTGGCCAGTAATCCGAGACTACCAAAGGCCTGCTGGACAGTAATACAGTAATACATAGTACAGGGACATGGCGGAAGCCAATACAGTAAATAAACAATGTCCAATGAACTGACAGTCTGTATGCAAAAATATTTTTCATACCTTTATACTCTCAGTACAGAATAGTATGCACCAAAATATACAATCAATCAAAACTGGGACGTAATCCCTATTAAACGATGCGATGCGGTGCTATCGGTCTATCTGATAAACAAAAGCGATTCTGAGAGACAAACGGGGAAATAAAAACACCCCTAAGCCCTTAAGCCATAGCTTGATAGGCTCGGAACCTCGCAGTGAGGCACAGTGGTTGGCTTGACAAAATTAAAGCTTGCCTGACGTTCCTAGCTGCGGTCTGGTGCCTGTACACCTACATATATATATATATATATATATAAGCAGTGAGCTAAAGCCCAGTGAATAACACAATGCGTAAAGGGGTTAAGAATAAATATCCTTCGATATTAAGCAGTCATTTGATCGGTTTATCGGTCATTAGGTTTGTGGCTCATATTTGGTCATACGGTCATTGATTAAAGCGTGATATGTGGTACATCCATTGGCGTAATGATGCGATGTGATGGGTCTTAAAAGACCGGGTCTTAACGGACCAAGCGGTAAATGATGGCCATCGATACTTGATATGATAATATGTGATGACTATTTGAGAGAACAAGATGCAGTACTTGTGGATCCAAGAGGTGTCTCGCACAGACTCTAGAGGTGGCTCACACTGTAGCACTTAGTTCCATAGATTCTAGAGGTGGCTCACAATGTAGCACTTAGTTCCGTACAGCACTTTGTTCCATATCAGAAATACATAATGGCCATCATAACAGTAAACAGTAGAGGTTCCAAAGTTGGGAACCGACAGAGATCTCTGTCCGCGATATGATAACGATGAGGTGCCAAGGATGCCACAAGCGATTCGAGAATATAAGACATACGTTCATTCAAATTACGATATTAGTTCGATGAGCAGTTCAATTCAAAATGCTTGATGTCGATTCGATGCAGTATCAATTCAAGCAGATTCACTTGATGGATTCGATAACTAGTTCAATTGATGGCGATTTAAATGAGTTCAATAAAGTAGACAGCTCAATAAGGTAAACAATTCAATAAAGTAAATAGTTCAGAAGATAATCATTTTTGAACATATCTTTACACAGTTGTTACTCACAGAGTTCTGGGCTACAGTAAGCTAGAGCATCCCCTCGGTAAGCCAACCCTACACAGTATACAGGATGAACACACACTAAGCTATACAGTTGGGGAAGATCAATAACTTAATCCCTAATTTGCCTCGGTGTGTTCTACATCTATATCCTCATTAAGATGTCTTAAACTAGGCCTAAGAGTGCCTAGAATGGGATGAGGATGCAAAGATGCACTCAGAAAATATTTTACAAAACTTGCTGAAAACAGGGGTCTTGCTCGGCGATTCCTTCGCCGGCGAGCTTGCAAAATCAAAGGGATAGCTTGAGCGAGGAATCCTTCGCTCGAGCGGTCTGTTGAAAATGCAAAAGTACTGGATGTTGCAAATTTACGCTCGAGCCACCAATTCTTCGCTCGAGCGTGGCTCAGAGTAAAGGTTGGTCGCTCGAGCGAGGAATCCTTCGCTCGAGCGAAGGAGCCAAATTCTGGAATTTCCAGATTTTCCTCCCAAGCTCAAACCAAGCATTCTTCCACTCTATACTCGACCTCTTGAGCCCAAATTTTGGAAAACACATTCAAACTCAATATTCAACAAGTTCCAAAGCTCAATTTGTGAATTCAAAGGCCAAGAGTGAGTCAATTAAATCCAAGTCTCAAACCCATTTTCAAGAACATGAAGAACATGCAAACATGCATGAATTCAAATCATTTCAAAGCTTCAATTTGATGCTCTAGTGAGCCAAATGTTCCAAAAACAAGTTGAAAACATGGACCATTGCGAGATTATGAACATGCATGTGAGGAATGATGGATTACAACCTCAAAACTTGCCAATATGCACATGCATGCAACAATTTAGCTCTAATTCAACATTATATGGACCAATTCAAGGCTCAAATTACTAGAGGCTCAAGAACTAAGTATGAACAAGTTCAAAGACATTAATAAAAGGTTAAATTCTCTTACCTAAGTCTTCAATTACTAGCCTTGAAGTTTAATTTGCCAACATATGCCTCAATTTCCTCGAGGATTATCATATTATAGCCAAAATCCCTTTCAATTCCCTCTCTCTCTCTCTCTAATTTCGGTTGAGAGGCCACAAAATGAGCTGATGAAGTGTTTTTGATTCCATGAATACAAGTCTCAACAAATGTAGAGTAGTGGCCACTAAGTGGCGTTTTGGTAAATAAGTCAAACTTTACATTTTATCTATTTCTAATCTAATTTAACCATACCAAATCAATTTTCAGATAAATGTGCCATAAAATCACATTAATTATGATGAACACAGAACATTAATCAATTTTGGCTTCGGCCGCCGATAAGGCCTTCAATTTGCAGTTTAATGCATAAGATGAGAATAGATAATTTGGCAGTCAAACAGATAGATTATGCATTTAAGCGATTCTGATCAATCGATTGATTTGGATCTCGATCGGCGATTCGGTACTTTAATCAATTCAATTATCAATCATGTTCGATCTCGATGCTTGATGTCGATGAGGTAATCGATGCTTGATGGCGAGGTTGTTACAATGACGCTATTCTGCATCATGAAATTGACGACCGTTTGCAGGTCCGCCAATTTGTTCGCCATTCCCTTTACGTCATCATCCCTCCGTAGGCATTTATCCTTTTATACCTGAAGGTCATCTTCATTGTAATACCCGCTTTGGTCCGTTTTCTTTGGTACGTCGCCTTCCTGGCCGACGTCATTTCCTCCGTGATTCTTATCACGAGTCTCTTCGTTGCAGTTGTCTTCTTCGATGTCAAGGTCAACAGGTTTCTCACTCCCAGTAGGAGTGTCATCCCCAATCTTCTCTTTCTGTCCGTCGTTGGCCGTCTATTCTCCTTTCTTTCTCACAGATGGCGCCAAATTGTGTGAGTGAATTTCTGACCACACTGCCAACTTAGTATTTAATTGGAGAGCACTGGCGGAATAGATGGCGCCTGAATGACCTGCAACAGAAAGAAGAGATTCCAGCGGTGGTTCGTCCACCCGGGGGCACTCCAATGATCAGGTCAGTTATCTCTCAAAGATAGCAAAAGTGCTTAATTCACTTATTTAGAATACAAAAAGCATACCTTAGACCCATGGGGGAGCCTCCCTTTTATAGCCAATACAATCCTAGTCCCAATAGAAGCCTAGCTCTAGTGGACTTAGGATTACTGCTAATCTTGGACTTCCAGTAGGATTGGGATAAACTCTCTAAGAGTCTTATCTTTACCCAACTGAAGTCTTCTCCCATGGTAGGACTCTCGTCCCTTATTCGCTTATCTCGGATTCCGGTTTCTTCGTAGATAACCTCAGCCTAGCCGAGATCATCTCGGCGTCATGATCAGGACACGTGGCACCTCGACTGGCACTTCGGTGATACGTCGGTCATGTGTTATCATTCAAAAATTATGTCCTCACAGTATGTATCTCCAGTAGTCCTCATCCTTGTTCTCTGCATCCATCCATGCATCCATCACCAAACAAACATACATATTAACCAGCAGAAATTAACGGTCAAGCATGTGCAATATTTTTTAATTGTATCCTACGCAGTTTGTTTTGAACATAAGATTTCTATTGCCTAATTTGATGCCATATTAGAATTGATCACTAACTCATTTAAAAATCCAAATCATTAAAGAGATAGATAAGTTTATTATTTATATTATATCCTCAAAACACACAAATAAATAAATTAAGAGAGAGAGAGAGAGAGAGAGAGAGAGAGAGAGAAAGAAGAAGCAGAAATCCAAATATTGTGTGCATACGTTTCCAACAAAAAAAACCAATCAAAGTGTCTAAAACAACACTTTTGCAAAGCATTTCATAATTTACATATTAAATTACTGTCTATTGCATAAATTATTATGTGTCCATATCCTTTTATTTAAAAAAGGAGTTGTGCTATTTAAATTTAAAAATTAGATTTATTTTTCAAATCCAATAATCATTCTTGTGTGTTATTCTTTATTAATTATCAACCAATCATTTCACTTATACATTATTAAGTTCAAAAAGTGAATTTAAAAAATAAATTTGAATATTATTTTTTCTAAAAAATGTCACTATCAGATTACTTTCCACAAATATGGGGCGTAGTATATTGCATAAATTGTAACACTACAATAAATTAGAATTTTAGAGACAAAAATTTGAAAATAAATTTTTTTTTTGGAAGGAAGTATTTTTTTTGGTATGTTCTGTTTGGCACCAACTTAAAAATATGCTTTTTAATAGACTTTTGTCTTACTCAAAATTTTTAGTTATTATTTTTTAATTTGTAAGGATTTTAATATAAAAGAAGAATATGATGATATTTTTTGTTCTGCTGTATGTAATAATCAGCCAATTGATTCTCTATGGGTGAATTGAAGAGAGAGTTTTAGGGTGAGAGTCAAATATTTTAGAGAGAAAAAAAGTGGAAATGTTGAATAGTGTGGGATGGATTAGTGATAGGTGTGGCCGGTGGAGGGGTGGTGCTTGGTGGACACCAACTACACCTCTACATACGAGCTTCCCTCTTCCAACAAG
Source organism: Camellia lanceoleosa (assembly GCA_025200525.1). NCBI lineage: Eukaryota > Viridiplantae > Streptophyta > Magnoliopsida > Ericales > Theaceae > Camellia > Camellia lanceoleosa. Next base: position 6,870,583 of record CM045759.1, on the reverse strand, counting down.
GACACAATCACACCCATACACTACAAGAAAATGGATCAAAAAACACGGAAGCAATAGCGACGGTGCGCCTCCCGTCGCAAAAAATGGTTTTTTGCGACGGCAACTTATACCGTCGCAAATAAGGGTTTAAGCGACGGCGTTTGTCGCGTCGGTAATAAAGCCACGCGGATAGGTAGTAAATGCCGAAATATTAGCGACGGCGTGTTTTACCGTCGCAAAAAAGTTGGTTTTGAGACGACGTATGTTTGCTGTCGCAAACAGTGGCCATTTGCGACGGCAAACTTCCGTCGCAAAAAATGCTTTATTAAAACGGCGCCGTTTTATGATGTAATTAGAACCATTGGCGACGGTGTAAAACGAACCGTCGCAAAAAGTTAAAAAAAAAAAAAGTGCCCCCGCCCTCCATCTTCCCGCTCGTTGATTTCAGCCAAATCCCTAAAATGTTCTAAACTTTTTTTTTCCCCCAAATTCCTCAACAGAGCTACGAAGGCGAACGGCTGTCTCTAGCGGTGGTGCGGCGGTGCGGCAGCAACGACAACGGCTCTGGTTGGTCCGGCGACGAAGCTCTCTCTCTCTCTGCGTATGCTCTCTCTCTCTCTCTCTTTCTCTCTCTCTCTCTGTATATATATAGATGAATGTATATATATATCTGTAGAAAAAAATCTGATATATATAAAAAAAATTTGATATATATAAAAAAAATCTAATATATATAAAAAAATCTGATATATATATCTGTAAAAAAATATGAATGTATGTATAAAAAAATTTATTGGAAAAATCTGATATATATAAATTTCATCAACATTTTTTTTCTTTTTTTGAAAAAGATATATATATATATATTTTTGAACAAAATTTGTAGATGAATGTATTTTTTTTTCTTTTTTCTTCATGAAAATTGACTGAGGTTATGTATTTTTTTAAAAAATAGATGAAGTTATGTATATTCGTAAATTTAATAAGTAAGAAAATAAATTTTGAAAAAAATTTCGTTTGGGAAATTTTTTAACTTGATTTGAAAATTAGCTTTCGTTTGGTAAATAGATGAATTTTTTTTAGCCTGATTTTGTAGTGTTTTTTTTTAATTAATTTAACTTGGCAAAATTAATTTCGTTTGGGAATAAATTTTTAATTTTTTTGACTTTTTTTTGAGAAAAAAATAAAATGATTATTATTTAAATATGACATTTTAAATAACTGGCTTGTTCAACCTTTTTTTTATATATATATTTTTTTAATCCCAACTTTTTTTTTTTCGAGATGAGGACATAATTTGGCTTTGTTGGGTTGCAAATTTCCTAGAATAAATTGAATTGACTAAAATACCCTAAACTAATTTACAATATTATGTGGCCATTTCCCATTAATGGTAAGAAACTAAAAAAGGTAGAAAGCTAATTACTCAACTTTTCTAATCTTAGGCTTCGTTATGTTGTAATTTAAAAGTTAATTATTGACTAAAAATATGTATACGTATTTGCAAAATCCATACACGTCCATTTATCATATGCATCATTAGTTATGTAATTTTTTTTTTTCTTTAGTTATGATGAATTATCTTCGTTAATTATGATATTATTTTAATTAAGACTTATAAGATCTTTGGTTGTGCCTCATGTGGTGTTTGGTTATGATTTATTTATTTTTTTAGTTATGACTCACAAAGTATGAAATTATATCATTTTTTTATTCAATTAATTGATCTCACGTGTTGTTGTATAAGTATTTCATTTTTTATGTTCTTTCATCAAATCGGTAAATAACTAACTGGGATAAGACCACCTACCTGTTTGAGAGAAATTGGACGGATAGGTATCATGGTACATAAATACGTAGGTATTATATTTAGAGTTACTTTGATGAGATATTTTTGTGGATGTGTACAGATGATGGATAAGAGTTGGATTGATTTGCCAAATAGGATGTCGAGCGAATACATGAATGAGATTGATGAATTCCTTGTGTTTGCCTACACCAATACGGTTGAAGGTTCGATGATCAGTTGTCCGTGTAGGAAGTGTGAGAATCGATACTATTTTGTACGAGAGGGTGTACAGGAGCATCTGATTTTGAATGGTTTTTTTAAAAAATACAAACATTGGATTTATCATGGAGAATCTTACGTATCTCTGCATAGTAATCGAGAGAATGAAACATTAACTAATTTAGACATTGGGGATGATATGATTAGAATGATACAAGGGGCTATGGGAAATCCACATGCCGGTACAAGTGTTGAGGGTGATGAACCACAGGGGCCTGATCCCCATGCATCTGAACCCCAGCTCGGTCCAAATGCGTCCAAATGAAAGTATTTCAAACTTCTCCAAGATGCACAAAGTGAATTGTATCCGGGTTGTCAGAAGTTCACATCTTTGTCATTCATTGTTCGACTTCTACATTTGAAAGTGCTTAATCAGTGGACAGACAAGTCTGTTGACATGTTGCTTGAGTTATTGAATGAGGCGTTCCCGTTGGGTGTGAAACTCCCGGACTCATATTATAAAGCTCAAAAGGTCACAACAGATTTGGGCTTCACGTATGAGACGTGGGATGCATGTCCGAACAGTTGTATGTTGTTTCGAAACGAGGACGCCAATCTTGATAAATGTGTCATATGCAACAGTTGTAGATGGAAATCAAATGGTGATGGTGGTTCAAATGGTCCTAACAAAGGTGGCAAACAAATAGCTGCAAAATAGATGAGGTATTTTCCTTTAAAGCCAAGGTTGCAGAGGTTGTTTATGTCATCCAAGACGGCCAAGTTCATGAGATGGCATGCAGAGGAACGAACTGATGATGATGTCTTCAGGCATCCTGCTGACTCCCTTGCATGGAAAGATTTTCACCATCAGAATATTGACTTTAGTAATGATTGCCGAAGTGTAAGGCTTGGCTTAGCATCTGATGGTTTTAACCCATTCAGGACGATGAACATAGTTCATAACACTTGGCCTGTTGTGCTCATTCCATACAACTTGCCGCCATGGATGTGCATGAAGCAACCATTTCTAATTTTATCCGTGCTTATTGACGGCTCGAAAGGACCTGGTGACAAGATTGATGTGTATATGCAACCGTTGATTGAGGAGTTGAAAGAACTATGGAATGAGGGTGTGTCAACATTTGATGCATCAACAAATCAAATGTTTCAAATGCATGCAGCTTTACTGCGGACAATTAGTGATTTTCCTGCATATGCAAACTTGTCAAGATGGAGCACTAAAGGCGAATATGCATGTCCTTGTTGCAATAAGCAAACTACATCGTGTTGGTTGAAGCATAGTAGAAAACAATCATACTTGGGTCATCGTAGATTTTTACCTACTGGCCATAAATTCCGGAAGGATAAAGTATCATTTGATGGTAGTCGGGAAGTTAGACTCAAACCAAAATTGTTGTCTGGAACTGAGATGTTGCTACAATTAGAATCTGAGGGTATTTTAACCCAATACAAGAGGGATGACCTTAAGGAGAGGCATAGGAGACAGGTAGAGAAAGAGAAAGCTGGACATCGCACCCATAGTTGGAAGAAAAAGAGTATCTTTTATGAATTGCCATATTGGGAGCACAATCTAATAAGACATAACCTCGATGTGATGCATATAGAAAAGAATGTTCGTGACAATGTGTTGTGCACAATATTAGGGGTTGCAGGAAAATCGAAGGATGGTGTTAATGCTCGGCGTGATTTACAAGATATGAATATTAGAAAACCCCTACATTTACAGTTAAGAGGGTCGAATAAAGCCTATTTACCACCAACACAATTCACGATGGCCAAGGATGAGAAAGATTTGTTCTTGAAAGTGTTGAAGGAAGTAAGAGTTCCCGACGGGTATTCATCCAATATATCACGTCGTGTGCGCTTACATTATAGAAGCATTGGGGGTCTTAAGAGCCACGATAGTCATATTCTGATGCAACAACTTATTCCATTGGCTATTCGAAGATCGTTACTGAAGAATGTAATTGAACCCTTGATTGAATTGAGCAATTTCTTTAGACAATTGTATTCGAAAGTGAATCGTGCGACAGATTTGCAATATATTCAAGATCGTATCGCTATAACACTTTGTCATCTAGAGAAAATATTTCCTCCGAGTTTTTTTGATATAATAGAGCACTTGCCTATACATCTAGCTAATGAAGCCTTATTGGGTGGAGCGATTTAGTTTCGATAGATGTATCCAATTGAGAGGTATCTTCTTACTTTGAAGCAATACGTGCGCAATAGAGCTCAACCTGAAGGATCAATTGCTAAAGGATATCTTATGGAAGAATGCATGAATTTTTGTGCACAATATCTCAATGATGTGGAAACCAAATCTAGTCGACCCGTGAGGAACTATAGTGGTGCTGATAATTTGGGTCATGCTATTGGTGAAAACACAAGCTTTTATCTTGATAATACTTCTTGGGTACAAGCTCATCGGTACATCTTATTCAATACAAGCGCGGTTCAACCATTCATAAAGTAGGTTAAGTCACTCACTCAATATTTTATTATGTTTTATTGAATTTTCAACTAAATTTTTTGTATTACTAAAATTTCAATCTACACAGCAAACACCTTGAAGTACTTAAGCTCAAAATGCCTCGTGTCGACGATCATCAACTTCGGCGTGAACATTTTGAAACTTTTCACATTTGGTTCAAGGAATATGTATGTATTTAACTCTATAGATTCTAGTTACTTAAGTCGATCCACATTTTAAATTTTACATTTTCGTGTTAAATAGGTCCAAACTTTGCGAATGACTACTGATGTCATATTTTCTGAAGAGATTATTCTATTGGCAAATGGTCCTCATAACCTGGCAAGGAGGTTCAACGGGTATATACTGAATGGGTTTCGGTATCGAGTAAAGGCCATGGATGATCGTCGAGCCACACAAAATTGTGGTGTAGCTTTGAAGGTAGATACCATAAGTTATGCTAGTCGAAAGACAAGAATCCTCGTCGGAGGTCTGTGTACTATTATGGACAATTGACAAATATTGTTGAGATTCGATATTCCAATGAGAAGAAACATGTGTTGTTTAAGTGTGACTGGATTGACAACATTCACGGAAAGAAAGAAGATGTCTTCAATTTCACGTTGGTGAACTTCAATCATTTGTTGTACCGAGATGATCGAATTACCAATGAACCTTTCATCTTGGCGTCCCAAGCAGAGCAAGTTTGGTATGTTGCAGACCCGTTACAACCAGACTGGCAAGTCGTGGTGAAGATGTCTCAAAGAGGTTTATTTGATATGAGTTCGACTGACCCACAAATCGAGCCATACATGAGCCAACAATTGGAAGAAAATATAATGCTTCGTGATGAAGAAATTGGTTGGGTGAGGGAAGCCGCAGAAGGGGAAACAGTTAATGTTCAAATAGGCTGATATTTAATCAACATTAGTAATTCAATTAAGGCCAAGGTTGTAGTTAATCATTAATTTCTTAATTTACTTTGTCTTTGTAATTGTATTAGTTCAATTAATGTCATATTATAGTTGATGACAAACCATTGTCTATGTTTCTAATGTCAATTAATGTTATATTGCTTGCAGATTATTATGGGAAGGAAGAGGAAGCCTGATCATCCCCGCCACATGATGTCTGATGTGTTACATAACAGGACATCAGTAGCACCACCATCAGAGGAGGCATCACATCGGCCAGCATCGGAGGGGCCATTAGTGCCACCACCATCTGAGGGGCCATTAGTACCACCGTATCGACCACCATCAGTGGCACCACAAGCTACCATGTACTCAGCCTCCACGCCTACCATCGGTGCGTCCACCATTAGTGGCACTACTCCAGCTATCATCATCAGCTTATGAGCCATCCGCAGGTATATAAATTTGGTTTGATTTGTATGAAAATTATTTACACATACATTTATTTATGCTCATTATATATAACTTGTTTATTCTCATTGTATTTTGCAGACCCTTCGACTTCTTCACAGCCCACCTCAGGTTTATTTGATATGATTTGTATTCACATTATTTAAATTTGCATTTCTTTATTACCATTGCATATTGTTTATTATTATTGTATATCCCAAGTCATGTTAGTTCTTCATCAACCTCGACTAGGCGTGGTAGAGGATGTGCCAAGGGCATTAAAGAGTGGGGTACTGGTAAAAAGCTGGACATACAATTTGATGGAAATTGCTGCCCAATAGAGGATAACGTGGCCAAGTTAACTACTCAACTTGGCATTATTGTGCGGAATGGTAACATTGTTCCTCTTACTTTTCTTGACTGGAACAATGTGCCTGATGATATTGTTGATGCTATCTGGAAGGATGTGAAGGTAAAAGTATATTTTTGTCCACAAATTCGAATTCCAAATTTCTGTTATACTGAGCCTTAAACTTTGAAATTGTGTTTTATAGGACAATTTGAATATATGTCCAGAGGAGTACAAGCCAATCTGCATACAGCATATGGAAGGATCACAAGAACAAGCTTAAGGCTAAGTATTTCAAGCCTAGAAGTTCTTATCCTAATCTGAAGGATGATGTTCCTATGAACGTTGTGCCAAGGCAGTGGGAACAACTTGTGGAGTATTGGCGTACTTCCGATGCTGAGGTATACAATTACGTTATATTTATGATATGTAAACATACAAATCATATTTACATACTTACATTTGTTGAACCTGTTATAGAAAATTGCAAGTAGGAACGCTAAAAATCGGCGAGCTCACGGCATAGCTCATACCACGTATGTACTACTTTCTCTCGAGATCGGCATGAGGTTTACATTTTATTTTTTTATTTTTGTATATAAACAAACATTGTATATTTTCAAATTATTTGGATTCTAATTTTCATATTTCTAAAAAAAATGTAGATGACCAGTAAGGGGGAGTCTACTGATAAGATGAATGTTTGGCTTATGACACGTAGAGTAGATGACCCAAAGGTTATCCAGACCTTGGTAGTTTCCAAACACCTTTGGTTGTATTTATAGTTTATTTTTTGTGTCAAAACCATCTTAATTTGGCATATACTTGTATGTCTTATTCAATACATGATGAGTTTAATCGTCAACTCTCTATGCTACCTGAGGATGGTTGGACTTTGGAGGCTAGGAATGCCATTTTCCATGAGTTGATAGGTCATGACGGACATGGATATTGTCGCACATACGGGAGAATTGTGCCTCGGAGAGTGGTGTATAAAGATGGTGCTGGGCCATCACAGTCAACACCCCAGCCATCGACTATTGATCAGATCACGCAGAAGGTTCGGGATGAGTTGAGGGAGGAGCTGCGAGCAGAGTTCTCTACACATTTACAGCAGATGAGAGCTGAGATGATAGCCCTTGTGTCATAGGGGGCAAGTGTGGATCCCAACAGACAGGTTCCATATAAATTAAATGGTTTGATAGTTCAATTTTCACTCAAGATTATGTATAAAATTCAAATATGATTAACACATTATGCATTGACTAACATAGGTTCCTGATGCATCGAGTGGCCACCGGGCATTTAGGAAATCTACAGAAGATGAGAATCCATATACACCACCACCAGAAGATCAGGTATAAAATGTATCTTTGCATTCTAAGCTAAAATGTATCTTTGCATTCTTTACATTCTAAGTTAAGAGACTTATGGGAGAAGACGGGACTAGTTAGAGCCGGATTTAGCACGAAACTTGGCACACACGATCGCCTAGGCACGAGAGACTTGTGGGAGAAGACAGGGCTCGAATCGGGTTCCCGGTTTGGGAGTTAAAGCCGGATTTCACTTTAGGCAAACTAGTTCCTTAAGAAACTTGAATTTGAGGAGTTAATGCTCCAAATTCACCAATCGGCGTCGGTTGAGCACGAAACTTGGCACACATGACCTCCTAGGCACGAGAGACTTGTGGGAGAAGACGGGGCTCGAATTGGGTTCCCGATTTGGGAGTTAGAGCCGGATTTCACTTTAGGCAAACTAGTTCCTTAAGAAACTTGAATTCGAGGAGTTAATGTCCCAAATTCACCAATCGGCGTCGGTTTAGGACGAAACTTGGCACACACGACCTCCTAGGCACGAGAGACTTTTGGGAGAAGACGGGACTCGAATCGGGTTCCCGGTTTGGGAGTTAGAGCCGGATTTCACTTTAGGCAAACTAGTTCCTTAAGAAACTTGAATTCGAGGAGTTAATGCCCCAAAATCTCCAATCGGCGTCGGTTGAGCACGAAACTTAGCACACATGACCTCCTAGACACGAGAGACTAGTGGGAGAAGACGGGGCTCGAATCGGGTTCCCGGTTTGGGAGTTAGAGCCGGATTTCACTTTAGGCAAACAAGTTCCTTAAGAAACTTGAATTCGAGGAGTTAATGCCCCAAAATCACCAATCGGCGTCGGTTAAGCACGAAACTTGGCACACACGACCTCCTAGGCACGAGAGACTTGTGGGAGAAGACGGGGCTCGAATCGGGTTCCCGGTTTGGGAGTTAGAGCCGAATTTCACTTTAAGCAAATTAGTTCCTTAAGAAACTTAAATTCGAGGAGTTAATGCCCCAAATTCACCAATCGGCGTCGGTTGAGCACGAAACTTGGCACACACAACCTCCTAGGCACGAGAGACTTGTGGGAGAAGACGGGGCTCGAATCGGGTTCCCGGTTTGGGAGTTAGAGCCGGATTTCACTTTAGGCAAACTAGTTCCTTAAGAAACTTTTATTCGAGGAATTAATGCCCCAAAATCACCAAACCGTGTCGGTTTAGGACGAAACTTGGCACACACGACCTCCTTGGCACGAGAGACTTGTGGGACAAGACGGGGCTCGAATCGGGTTCCCGGTTTGGGAGTTAGAGCCGGATTTCACTTTAGGCAAACTAGTTCCTTAAGAAATTTGAATTCGAGGAGTTAATGCCCCAAATTCACCAATCGGAATCGGTTGAGCCCGAAACTTGGCACACACGACCTCCTAGGCACGAGAGACTTGTGGGAGAAGACGGGGCTCGAATCGGGTTCCCGGTTTGGGAGTTAGAGACGGATTTCACTTTAGGCAAACTAGTTCCTTAAGAAACTTGAATTCGAGGAGTTAATGCCCCAAATTCACCAATCGGCATCGGTTGAGCCTGAAACTTGGCACACACGACCTCCTAGGCACGAGAGACTTGTGGGAGAAGACGGCGCTCGAATCGGGTTCTCGGTTTTGCGGTTAGAGCCGGATTTCACTTTAGGCAAACTAGTTCCTTAAGAAACTTAAATTCGAGGTGTTAATGCCCCAAATTCACCAATCGGCGTCGGTTTAGCACGAAACTTGGCACACACGACCTCCTAGGCACGAGAGACTTGTGGGAGAAAACGGGGCTCGAATTGGGTTCCCGGTTTGGGAGTTAGAGTCGGATTTCGGTCTAGTCAAAATTCTTTACTACACTATCTTTCTAATAATATAGTAGTTAATTTTTTTTTTATAGTTTTCTCTAATTAAAATATTAACGCCATTATATTGTTATTAATTATTTCTATTTTGTTTTTTTCAGATATTTCTTGAGTGGCAGTTTGCTTCGTGTGGAATATGGACATGTAAAGATTATGACCAACTTCTATTTTTGTAACCCACGAAAGAATCAAGACGAAAACTTTTGGTTTTGATTTTGGTTTATGTAATTTAAATTTGTGAACAACATTATGTATGTATTATGCGACATTATGTAGTGGCATAATTTTTATTGTTATGAATTTTTATTTATGTATTGTTATGAATGGAACAACATTATGAATTTTCATTATTTGTACTTTTGTTTATGTATGTATTTATATTATTATGTAATTTTTGGATTTTTTTATAGTTATTTTTCATTTAATACAGGTTATTTTAATTTTTTTAATAATTTCCCAACAGGTTTTTTTTTTTTTTTTTTTTTTGAGACGGCATTCCACCCATCACAAAAAAAATTGTACGAGGCTTTTGCGACGGCACCCATTTTGTCGCAAAAGCTGTGGAATTTAATTAAAAAACAAACCTTTAGCGACGGCTCAGATGGCCGTCGCCAATAGTTATCAGCTACGACACTTTTAGCGACGGCAATCTTGCCGTCTCAAAAAACCCATTTTAGCGACAGAAATACTGTACCATTGCAAAAACTCAGATTTTCTTCACTTATTGGCGACAACAAATTGCCGTCGCAAAAAAAGGCACTCTCCCGTCGCAAAAAACAGTGGCGACGACACTTGCCGTCGCTAATGACCTTTTGCAGCCCCCTTTGTTGCGACCCCCACTTGCCGTTGCAAAAAACCACATTACCGTCGCAAAAAGTATTAGCAACGGCGTACGGGGGCATTTGCGACGGCGTTTTGCCGTCGCAAAAAACACTTTTTTTTGTAGTGATAGTAAGAATACAGACCCAAACTGAGCAACTTTCACCTAGTGAGAATACAAACCCAAACTAAGCAACTTTCGTCTCTTATTCCTCCATAAATCTATACACTACACCTATACATACGTATTCATAACACCATATATATAGATGTCGGAAGAAGAAGCCCGAGAAGGTGGCTATCGGTGGCTTGTCGTAGTGACTTGACTTTTAAATTTTCAGTTTACACAAAATCTACTGACACCCACCCTATCCCCCTCAAACTCAAGTAGGAATATCAATTTGAGTTTAGAGAGAGAAATTATAAAAAATGAAAAAAAAACTAAAAATAAAACATGGATAAATCCAAGGCAAATAGATTGCAAAGTCCAGATGAGAGCATAGGGACATGTCGGACTAGTTTAAGATCGGGACAGTTTAAGCTCGTGTCGAACCAATGAAGAAGAACTGAATGTTGAACCAACAAACGTGAAATACACATAACTTATGACATGGTGCTAAATGATGATGGCAATAGATGAAGAAGTGCGCCAAAAGGGCGGCTTAAAGAGTGCGCCAAGAGGGCAACTTAGAGAGTGGGCCAAGGGAACGGCTTAGAGAGTGCGCCAAAGAAGGCGGCTTAGAGAGTGTGCTAAGGGGGTAGCTTAGTTAGTGCACCAAGGGAGGCCTTTTAGAGAATGAGCCAAGGGAGGCGGCTTACAGGGTGCGCCAAGTAGGCGGCTTAGAGAGTGCGCCAAAGGGGCCGCTTAGGTAGTATGCCAAGAAGGACGACTTAGGTGGTGCGCCAAGGAGGGAGGCTTAAGTGGTATGCCAAGGGACAACTTGAGGTGGTCTGCTAAGGAGGGCGGATTGGGTGGTTCGCATGGTGTATAATCATGCTCACCATAATATTGGTGTAATACCCCCCCTTCAAACTCAAATAGGGTTGAGGATAATGACGGAGGCAAGGATTGGAGCGCACGTGCCCCCTTCAACTTTTAAAAAATTGCACTTTTGCCTCTAGTATAAAAAAAAGTTTCAATTTAATCCATTCAAATATGATATTAAATTTTTAAATCACTATTTTCTTTACATTTTCTCTTCCAAAAAAATTATTTAATATATTACTATGTGTCACCAATTTTTTATATTAGAGAAATATTATATGTCACTGAGTTTTTTGTTATATTAGCTCTTATATGAATACTCATAATTAGTTCCTTTGTTTAGAGATACTTATTACGCAATTAACAACTAATAATATATTACTATGTAATTCAATGATTCAAAATTATTATAAAAAAAAAAAAAAAAACCAAAAAAACAAAAAATGATTAAGTTCGGTTAACTCGAGCTTATATTTAAATATAACATCTGCATTATAGTGTTTTTATTTCTACTATCAAATAAAAATTAGATTAAGTTTGGTTGTGATTTTTGTTAAGATTTCAACTCAATAGTGTCTTATCTGAGCCAAAAATTCTAGCTCTGCCATTGGTTGAGGATAGAAAACTATTTGAGGTTGAAATAAAAAAAAAAAGACAGAGGAGCGGAATAGAGAGACCATGTTTAAAAAAAAAAAAAATTAACAAGAATAATATTGGGTATAATTATTATTATTATTTTTTTAAGTGATGTGGGCTAAAAAAAAGGAAAAAAAGAAAAAAAAAGATAGGTTTTGGAATTAAAAAATGAGCACTATTTGGGAGCTCTAACCCAGCAGCTCTAATGCCAGCTCTAATGAGCTGGCATGGAGGTTAAAAAAAAAAAAAAAAAATCAGTCCATCACATCAGCAGTGATGGGCCCCACTGCCAACACACTAGTGGTAGATTTAGAGCTCATTATTTAGAGCTCATAAATAAGAAGAAGAAAAGGTAAAATAATGGGCAAATTACCTATATCTCTTGAGATTTAGCTAAAGTATAAATTCCTTCTTGAGATTTTAGAAATTATATCTCGCCCCTCAAGATCTATATTCTCATAACAATTTAACCCTTGCCATTAACTAAACGTTAAGAATTATTAGTAGACATCACCAAAATATAAATTGATGGACGATATTGTCATTGACACCTTTCCAAAGCACCAAACAATCTAATTTAACCTAAAATCCCTTTGATAAATCAACAAAATTTACAAAAGAATTATGTTAGATTAAGAAAAAAAATTAAGTTTTTGGAACCATGTTTTGTTTGTTGTTTAGAAAAAAATTTCAGAATTTTTTTTTAAAAAAAAAATAAAAACTAATTTAATAAAAAAATATATTTAATTTCTAACAATTATTTCTATCACTCAAAAGATAAAATTATATAAAAATAATAATTATTTTTAATTTTTTTAAATAAATTTTTAAAAATCGAACCAAACATATCTTAAGAATATTTTGATGAGTCATTTCTTGCGTTGATAACTTATTTAATTGTTTGTTAATTTTATGATATTTTTACCATCTGACACTATAACATATAAGAGTTTTAGATATCAACTTTTTTGATCTCTAGAAGTGAAAATTTTGTTACAAAAGACATTTAAGAACCAATTTCCATCGTTCTGAGAATAGTCGCTAAAAGGTCGCTCTAAAAAATAAAAAATAATGCTTTTAATGATAAAATTTTGAAAATGTCACTAATAAATAGACTTTTTTGGATAAAATAATTTGGTCTCAAAATAATTTATTTTTTGAGACAAATTTGGCCCCAAAAAGATAATAATTAATCATTAATGTCCAATTTTTGTTGTTAAAATTATAATGACGCTTTTCGCAATAAAAATATTTGGTCTTCTAAAAGTAATTTTGTTTATAAATTTTGGTTTCTAAAACCTTAATTTTTTGTTGTGTGATAAGTATTTTTTCATTTTAATTTTACATTTCATAACTTATTTTAAAATGATAATTATTTGTCAAAGGATATTTCAATCAATTTATATCTCCATCAACGGCGTTAATTGTGATGGAACGGTATGTAATTTTTTTAAATCTCAGGATAAATCTGTAATTTAACTAAATTTGCTGTAGGTATTTGGCTGGCTTTTTTTTTTTTTTTAGCCGATGGTGGAAGTAATTTGTCCTAAAATAATTTATCAAAAAGTTGGGATCAAGCCCATGTGGGTGTGATGATAAAAAAAAGAGTAGTGGTTGGTAGCTCGAATTTGAGCCCCCCGAATCCCTTGAATTCAAAAAACGACGTCGTTTTTGAAATATTTTTTTTTTTTTTTTTTTTTTTCAGAAGAAGAAAATAAGAGGAAGAAGGAGGAAGAAGGAGGAGAAGAAGAAGAAGAAGAACTGGAGGGCAGGGGGCCAACAAAATCAGTGAGGCGAGGCGGGGCCGAGAAACCGCGATTAGAGGCTGGGTCGATCTTCCATCGATTGGCGGCGACAGAGGCGAAGGAGGAGCCCTCTCTCTCTGTCTCCATTCCCTCTTCTCTTTCTCTCTTTCTCTTCTCTTTCTCTCTTTCGAGCTGTTCACGGGAGGGAATTTCAAGGAAAAAATCATTATTGTAAGACCATCTCCAACGGAGAACCAAACTCAGCATCAAATTCAAAATTTGATGAAAAACCCACTTTATTGAGCTCCAACCGTTGCACCCAACTCGTATCAAATTGAAAATTCACCAAACAAAACATCAAACTGATACCACGAGACAGATTTTACCAAATCACTGTTACTGACCGTTGAAAGTGGCACACAGGTCAACCGGGTGGTTGCCCGGCCGGTTGACCAACCGGTCAACCGGTTCATTATCTTATGCACTGTGACCTGTTTGAATTTGGCCGAATCGAGGGGTTGAACTGGTCAACCGGTGGAAATGGCTGGTTGACCATCCGATGCAGTCGCTGATCCGAGCATGGGAATGGGACGGGTCGCCCGGTAGCATTGGAATGGGAGGTTTCAACAGGTTTGAAGGTTTTAGAATTTCAGATAGTTTATTCCGTGGACTTTGGAATAATTTGAAGGTGAACTTCAAATAATTTTAAATAATTTGGAGGTCGATATAAATTTTAATTTCATTGAAAATATAATTCAAATTGTTATCTTTAATATAAATAATTAAAAACTAGTCGTTTCAGTAAATTTACCGTTAGATGGAAAGAGTATTTTGACAATTTAACCTTCATGATATAATTAAAATTATTTTATCTCATATACGTATTTCAAAAATAGCCGTTTTAATAAATTTACCGTTGCATGAACAGACTATTTTGAAAATTTACCGTTGATAATGTCTTCTATAAAATATATTAGTTTTGTATATCAACATGACTGAGTATTTTATTTTGAGAAGTGCATTACATTGTAGGTTGTGAATTTTGTTTCTTCTGTGATTTTTCTCCTTTGCAACTTTAATTTATATTATCTGATTCCATTATCTAATTCTGAGGTTCACTATTGATTGCATATCATTCTTATATTTTTTATTATAGATAGTGTATGTACTGTATTTTTTTGAAATTATGGAAGATTTTGAAATGTTTGAAGAATCACAAATGTTTCAGCACAACACTGATATTAATTTTATGTCGGAAACCTCGCGAGAACAGAACACGCAGAGCAGTGATAATCATTTCATTTCAGAAACTTCTCGTGTTTCTCGTGGTAAAGCATTTACAATTATAGAAGATGAAACTTTATGTAGATCATGGTTACCAGTCTCTCAAGATCCCATTACTGGTAATAGTCAGACTATGACTATATTTTGGGAACGAGTCCTTGTTAATTTTAATTCACAATTCACTGGTGAATCAAATCGAAATCGTATTTCTTTGTCTCATCGTTGGTCTGCCATGCAAAAGGCAATTAATAAATTCTGTGGTTTTCTGGAACAAATTCAACTGAGGCAACAAAGTGGAACAACTGAGGCAGACATGGTAATATTTATTTGTGTTATTAAATATTAAATTTCGAATGTGATCTTTTATTTGTTATTAAAATTGTTATAATTTTTTTTTTTGTAGGTGGCTGAAGCGAAGCGGATGTATCATGCAATACAGAAAAAACACTTCACATTTGATACATGTTGGGATATTTTGCGCCGAAGTTGTAAGTGGGATGAATTTCGAACACAATCCAAAAAGAGTACGCAACATGCTTATCCAGGTTCGAATCCACCAACTGGAGAATCTGATGCACTTCAATCCAACCAGAATAATGTCCTGCACGAACAAGCATCTAATCCATCAACACGACCAATTGGTACTAAAGCAGCAAAAGAGAAGTTGAAGAATCAAACAACCCACGATAGTAGATTTGATGAAATGGCTGCCAATCAATCCAAAATTGTTGAAGTGTTATCAACTATCTCCGCTAGAACTATTGAGCGAGATGAACAAAAGGCGATTGACCGTGACCAGAAAGCTGCAGACCGTCGAAGAAGGGCCGAAGATAGGGAGGAACAACTAAAACTCCTATCCATGATGAATGAACGAGAACAACGAAATGAAGATCATAAAATAATGTCAATGGACATGACACATTTAAATCCAATGCAAAGGGCGTACTACGAAAATCTTCAACGACAGATTTTATTTCGAACAACTAATAGATTGCCTTGAAAGGTTCTGTATTTACTGGTTTCATCTATTGGTGTCATCTATAGGAAAATTTAAGAACATAGTAATTAACATAAACACTGTCTTTTAAAATGCTTAGTGAAAATTTAAGAACATAGTAATGTAGTGTAAAGCTCATGTTCTAAAAACATAGTAATGTAGACTCTGTATTCAGTACATATGAATACAATGTAGCTCATGTTTTAAAAAAACATGCAGGGAGGTTTTAATAAATTAAAATCTTAATGCAGACTCTCTATATTCATTTTAAAAACATTAAAGTAACATGAAATAAAAATCAAAATCTTGTTCTGTAGTTGAGGGAGGTTTTAATAAATTAATGTCACTTAAAAAACATTAAAGTAAACTCTTGTTCTGTGGTTGAGGTTTAAATGAACTACATTCATTTTACAAACTTGAAAGTAAAATCTGCTTCTGTAGTTGAGGTTTTAATAAATGACATGCATTTTGAAAACAATAAAATAACACCAACTTAAACTTCAAATTCAATTCTGCACTGCAGTTTTTAATAAACTACATTAATTTCAAAAACATGAAAGTAACATCAATTTAATCATGCTCCTGTGTTCTATACACAAGTTGAACAAGTGAGTGGCATGCACAAAACATGAAAGTAACATAAATTTAATCATGCTACTGTGTTCTGTACACAAGTTGAACAAGTGAGTGGCAAGCACAAAACATGAAAGTAACATAAACACTGTCATGCTCCTGTGTTCTGTACCCAAGTTCAACAAGTGACTGGCATGCACACTGGAAGGGAAAAAAAATATATATATATGTAAGGGCCGGGTGACCAACCGGTTGCCCACCCGGTTGGCCAACCGGTTGCCCCGTGAATCACCTTGCTGCCTTGTTGTTCTGATGGTAGGTGTTGATCCTGCCTTGCTCCTGTGTTCCTACTGATGCTGCTGTCGTGATGATGTGGATTCAACAAGTGAGTTGCACTGTTTTGATCCTCTGATTATGCACAGTTTTGATCCTGTTTTGTTCCTCCTATTCCTACTGATGCTGCCTTGGTGATGATGTGGATTCACACTTGAAAATATAGAGTCTGTGTGGATTCACACTTGAATATGCAGACTCTGTGGATGCTGCCTTCGTGATGATGTGGATGCACACTTGAAAATGTAGAATCTGTGATTAAAGGTGTTCACTGAAAACATGTGAATGGTGAATGTGGTGATGGGATATTATTGTGCTGATATAGAGGATGGTAGGTGGTTGAATTGATAAGTGGTTCATATAATGAATGGTAGGTGGTGTGATCTTTTGAATGGTAGGTGGTTCCATGGACACGTATGCCACATATAGTACTATGTTCTCATGTTTTAAATGTATTTTTGTGGCAGAAAATGTTAGAAAAGTCAAGGAGTTATATCTCTTCTTCATCTTGTAACAGAAGATATAGGTTGACTGTTCAATGCATCAACATCAATAATTTACATGGTTGCACATATAATTGATGGCACAAATAATTGATTGAATTGAAAACAAATAATTATGATTTTTAGCAGATGTGGAACTTGACTGGTGGGCCCAAAGCAAAAGCAAAACTGACGTTAGAGGAAAGTGAAGAAAAATGTCAAAAGTTTTATGAAATCAGATCATGTGGATTTTAGGTGCATCCTGTACCTATGTCAAATATGTAAAAAAAAAATTCATGAAATTTTGAAGATAAGTGAATAATCAAGCAATTTCATCCATTTGATTATGCCATATTCTTTCATCATCATAAAAACAATTTATATTAATTAATAGGTGAAGAAAAAACAATCCTAGGAAACCAACAATTTATATTAAAGTTGGATGATGCTAATATGAAAAACAAGTAACATGACACAAGGCAACCATGGCCCCTAATTGAGTAGAATCTAAGGCAACTAAAGATTGAAAATTATTCCAAACACATCCTTAATGTTGCTAATGAGGGTTATGCTATATATATATATATATATTACATGTATACATTTTTAGGTACAAGCATGGGACCCTTTAATAGCCCATCTGCACATGACAATGAACAATTTATGAATAATGAGGTTTGGTACTTGTGATTTTATCCATATATATCATTTTTGTTATGTAATAATTGTGTAGCAAACATGAAAACATATGGTATATGCATTAGTGGGAGAGAGATGAAAAGGTCAACTTGCACCTTGCATGGGAACCATTGCAACTCAGGGGATCACATATGAAAAGCAATACCTCTATTGACTCCCCTCTTATTTTGATGATTGTCATGAATTGAACAGAGAACAATTATGAATAATGAAGCTTGGATCATGACAATAGCACATCTAATCACAAAACTTCAGTGTTATTTGGTTAATATAGTGCATCATAATGAAGATTACAAAGAAGACAACCTTCGATTTCAAAACTATAAACAAAATTACAAAAAATATCTGTGGTGAATCTAGTTTTCACCGCGAAGATGCCACATATGTTCTATTAAATCATTACGGAGGGCATGATATGCATTTTTATCCCTAATACCTAAATGACGAGACAAAAATGATTCAAAGTCATTGGTAGGAGTAGAGGAAAGTTGCACTGGTGTGTTGGTTGATGAAATTTCATAATCAAAGTCAAGGTGCTCCTCCCTCTCATCTTCAACAATCATATTATGTAATATAATGCAAGTCTTCATTATGTTGGTAAGCATTTTCGGATCCCAAAAACGTACAGCACCACCTATAATTGCGAATCGAGATTGAAGGACTCCGAATGCCCGCTCAACATCTTTCCTGGCAGACTCTTGCATCATTGCAAAATGTTGTCTCTTTGCTCCTTGGGGAGAAGAAATTGTTTGCACCAGTGTTGCCCATTGCGGGTATATACCATCAGCAAGGTAATAACCCATATCGTAACTATGTCCATTAACAATGTAGTTGACAGGGGGAGCCTTACCTTGGGCAAGATCAGAAAACAAATGTGACCGGTCTAATACATTCAAGTCATTGTGTGACCCAGGCATTCCAAAAAATGTATGCCAAATCCATAAGTCGTAAGAAGCTACTGCTTCGAGAATAATGGTTGGCTTTTTTTGATGGCCTACGTATTGACCTTGCCATGCTTTTGGACAATTTTTCTACTCCCAATGCATGCAATCTAAACTTCCCAACATACCCGGAAACCCCCAAACCTCGCCAATAGCAAGTAATCTAGCAATGTCAGTTGGTATCGGAGATCTCAGATATTCTACTCCAAAGATTTCAATCACTGAATTACAAAATTGTTGTAAGCTTTCAATTGCAGTGCTTTCCCCAATACGTATGTAATCATCAACTGCATCCGCTGCGACACCGTATGATAATATTCTCATCGCTGAAGTCATTTTTTGTAGGGCAGATAATCCAAGTACATGAGCTGCATCTTGTTTTTGAATGAAATATGAATTGTGTGCTTCGATTGCATTTAAAATTCGCAGATACAAAGGACGACGCATTCGAAAACGTCTCCGAAATATTGTCGCTGAATACACTGGATTTATAGCAAAGTAATCTGCAAATAATCTATCATGACCTTGCCTTCTATCTCTGTGTATATACTTGTGGCCTACCACAGAACCTCCTATTTTCTTCGAGCTATCACTTGAATTGAGAATCTGAAGCATAGTACTTGTATTTTGCTCATAAGCTGCTAAAAGTGTGACCATATATTCGTCATCAGACTCCTCATCAGAGGAAGAGGAAGAAGAGGAGGATGAAAATGAAGTAAATATCATAGATTTCAAACTATCCATTATGCTCTGTTTTGTTGAAGATATGATCATTGTGTTTAAGCTATGGAGTTGTCTGACATATAAATAATAATGTGTTGATATGAGATTTTAGAATAAATTAATTATTACGGGTAAACCAAAACCCCATACATGTAAATGGAGGGAACAACAAAACCCCATACATGTAAATGGAGGGAACAACAAATAGGAAAAGAATTAGGAACAGAAATGGAGGGAAATTAAAAAAAATAATAATAATAAATTAATTCAGCTTACCGGTCGACCGGCCGGTTGACCGGCCGGTCAACCAACCGGTCGCCCCCCGCCAATTCACATTGGTCAGTTCACGTTGCTTGGTTGAAACAGTTCAGTGGTTGGTTCAAACAGTTCAGAAAGCTTAAAAAATATATATATATATATATATATTTTCCTCTACCCGGTCGACTGGTTGGTTGACCTGTAGGTCGACCATCCGGTTGCCCCTGAATGTCCTGACTCAGATTTGATGAAGGGGAACCGTTGGAGCGCCAAATATCAAATTAAGGAAATCGCCTCTTTTTTACTCAAATCTTGTGAAATATTAGCTGAACCGTTGGAGATGCTCTAAAAAAAAACGAGAATGAAAAGACAAAAGTTGGTAGTATGTTGGTGTGTTGATTATCAGTGTTGTCAAAAAGGTGGGAACAAGCCCGTGTGGGTGTGATGATAAAAAAACGATAATGAAAAGACAAAAGTTGGCGGAGTTGGCTGGTGTGTTGATTATCAGTGAAAAGAAAAAAAAAATGTCAAAGAAAAAGTTGGTGGCAAAAGGAGAAAAGTAGAAAAGGATGCCTGGACTTTGGTCTTGTTTTGTGTAATTGTTAAAATAGATTATAAATTATAATTTAATAAATTATAGATTATAATTTTAATTAGAAGTTATTAATTTGTTTGGTATAGCTGTTAAATTATAAATTTAAGTTGATGAGTAGTATTTATTAAATAAACTGTGAAATAATTTTTTTAATTAACTTTTATTTTTTATTATTCACTATTTGCGTATATTTCTTATAAAAAAAAATATTTTATAGTCCATTTGTGTCTTTTTCTATTTTTAAAAAAATAAAAAAATCTAAGAGTATAACCGTGAATTAACATGTTCACAATAGAAATTGATAATCAGAAGTAAGGGGTGAGCAGCTTCTCAAAATCAACTTTTTTGACTTAAAATAAGTTGTTAGAATCAGAAGTTCTTTAAAATAAGTTTAACCAAACAATTCAAAATAACTTTTTAAAAGTTAAAAATCATAAATTAACTAAAAAAAGCCTCACCAAACACCTTGAAGAAGTGGATTGGAAAAAAAAAATAATTTAAAAAGAGAGAGGCAGTTAAGAAACAATTACATAAACTATTTATCTTCTATTTGTTTTTTTTTTTTTTCTTTCTAATCAATAAACTAATCAAGCCACTACGATAGTTCACGCTGAGCGTTCAATTTATGTAATTGTTTTGATTAGTTTATTGAATTCTTTTCCTATATCGCTTTGTGGGTGTGTGGAAAGTGGATTTTTATGGAGGTTTTTTTAGTTATAGGGTATTATTGGAGAAAAAAAATTTTGTGTTTGAGAAGATAGTTGAGTTTTTTTGTGATTGGATATGATATTTGTGAGAGAAAAAGTTAAATAATTATAAGATTGGATGTAATATTTTATTTAAATGTGTTTTTTTTTTATTTTACAAAAAATTTATCTTTTTTTAAAAAAAAACAAAAAAAACCCCAAGTCTCAAACTTCTAAAACACCACTTTAAAGATGAGTGTAGATCTGTATGGCAATGGAAAACAGAGAGGAGTTGATATTTCCTCACGCACACGCACTCACGCAAAAGAGAAGAAAAGAGAAAAAAAAAATTCGACACGGCACCGTTTTAAGACACAGCAGTACAGCAAGCAATAGGTTTATAAGATACAATAGTGACCCTGCCTCCATATTCAATGATGGATCGGGGAAGCGGCCGCACTCTCAAAAATTTTAAAAATATTATATATTATATTAGAAATTTTAAAATAATTTAAAATTATAGAAGTTCGCACCTTTAATTTTTTTAGATACTTTCAAAATTATATAGAGTAGCCCCCTCAATTTTTCAAACTATAAAGTAGCCCTCCAAAGTCTCAATTCTGGATCCATCCCTGTCTATATTCCGTAAGGAAATTTTATGGTGTCATAGGCTGCAAACGAATTGGGCCGAGCTGAGCTTTGCTGAATTTGAACTAGGCTCGTTTACTCGATAAGGAACTAGTCTCGAGCTCGGCTCAGCTCGTTAACATTAATGAAACTCGAACTCGGTTCGACTCAGCTCGATAAATTTTTTAATATTATTTATATTATTTAAATAAAATATTTGAATAAAAAATTTTATTTATATTATTTAATATATAAATAATGTATTTTTATATAATTTAAATAAAGATAAACGAGCCGAGCTTAACGAGTCGAGCTTATGCGAACTTGAGCTTGGCTCGGTTTAATAAACGAGCATAATATTCGAGTTCGAGTTCAGCTTGTTTACTAAACAAATTGAACCAAACCGAGCCCTTAACGACCAAGCCGAACTTGTTCATGAACAATTCGGTTCATTTGCAACCCTATGCGTATCAACTGTCCATGGTACGAATTTTTAATTTTTAGTTATGACTTATTATATTATGATATTGATTATGATTTTTTTATAATTTGATTATTCACATTGTGAAATAAATTATAATTCATAATAATGTTAATTATAATTTAAAATATTTCTCATTTACTTTATGTAATATTTAATTATAATTTTTTTTTATAATTATAACGTTTATAATAATCAATCATATGAATACCATATCTTGCAATAGTTAGGAGTGTAAAAATGTCCTGCGCCTCGTGGCCGGCCCAAGGTGGGCCCAAGCCCAAGCCTAGCTCGAGACCCTAGGCCAGGGCCTGGACCATCATGTTGAAGCCCAGTCTGGCCCGTGGGCCCGTTTAAGACCCACTCAAGGCCAGGTCCGAGGCCCGGCCGTCCAAGACCTAATGTCTTTTTTAGTAGAAAATAATAAATTTTTGGTAAAAAATATAAAAAAATGGTTAGGCCCGCCCAAGCCCGGTTCGTCCTAGGCCCGAATACCCCTGGGTCTGGGCCTATATTTTTTGACTCGTGAATCAACCCGGCCCAAATCTAAATTTTAATGAGAATCCGTAAGGCCTGACATATATCAGGCCAAACTGGGCCAGATTTACACCTCTAAAAATAGTTTGCTCCCGGAGCAAATTCATTGAGTAAAATAATGCATCTCACCACTTTTTATCCCCTAATGAGAAGACAAGGCATTTGTCATCATTTATGTGGTGCAGAGTAATGTTCCTGAACGAATCCAGATCATCTGCCGTGTTAACCTGCGGTGATTCTTGCAGCACTTTCAAATGATGTCGTTTCGTTTTTGATTTTTTTTTTTTTTTTTTCAGTCTTCTATTTTCTCTGTCATCTCTCAAATGTTAGAGACCATAATCCTAACAAATAGAGACACGAAGAGCAGCGGCGATGTGAAGGTGGCGAGGTAGCAGCAACGGCGGTGAGGCAGCGGTGGCAATGCGACGGTGGCGAGCTTGAGCTGGATAAGATGTTAAATATACCTCTTCAATGACCAAACCAACCCCCAAAACCAACTACCAGTGAAAATTTTTAAGAAATTTCCCAGGCCCATGTTCTTGTATATAACTTGTAAGACACCAAGATGATGTCCTCTTCTGGAGGACATGGCTGGCCCTTTATCACAGCAAGGTGGTCTGCCCATCTATCTTACTCTCTCTCTCTCTCTCTCTCTTCAACTACTTCACACTCAAATCTTTTGGTCTATCAACAAAGATCCCCCTCTTTTTCTCTTTTTTCTTTCCAAGATTTTCTTATCTTCTTGTCCATATTCATTTAATTTGAAAACAAAAATAGTAAATTACTCAATAATAAGCAAGGTTTGTTCCTGGTTTTCATGGCAACCAAACAAATTCTGGGTTTTCTCTTTCCCTTTGAGAGTTGATCTTGAGAATGACCTCGTCGCCACCTCGCCACCGGAGTCATCGTTGGCCGCCCTCCTTTGCGTTTCGTCTCCGCCTTCGCCCTTTTTTGTTCGTCTCTCTTAAAGGTTCTGGAACAAATGAGAGAGAGAAAAATCAGGGGAAAAATGTGTTGGAAATAGTTATAAATTCTGGGTAAAACCAGAATTTTTTCCTAAGTTTGGTCTAATTTTTAGGTGGGCTCCGTGCATCGATTTACACGGGTCAAAGTGGCAACGCGTTCTATGCCGCGTCGTGATTCACGTGGTATATTTGGTTGCTTAAAACCATTACCGAGTGAATGGGAAATTGAAGCCAAAGTAAGCTCCATGGAAATGGAGTTTTGGTGGAAATTCCTTTAAGGTTGAATAAGGCTTGTCCCACATTGATTTGGTGGGAGGTTTTGAGAGGGTTTATAAGGCATGGGTTTGATACTTGGGGTGTGCCCCAAGGGGTACTCAAGTGTTTTAGAGGGAGAGGTTATGGGCAAAATGGGCTAGACCCATTGGACCCAAAAATCACCACACGCTGCTGCTGCGCCGCTGGCCGTCCTGGCCCGGGCTGGGCTGGCTGGTGTGGGCGCGTGTGTTGGGCTTGTTCGGCCCAATACTAATCTTTTTGGGCCAAAAACATTTGAATTTAATCCAGAATTCAAATTAAACTGGGTTTGGAATTTCTGTTCATCCAAACAAGGCCCTTCCCGTTTTCAAACAGAATTAAACTGGTTTGGCATTTTGGTTCATCCAAACAGGGCCCTTCCCGTTTTTATCTGTTTGAATATTTAACCAACAGATTCAAATCTGTTGAAGTTCAAACCCAACAGGTTTCATACCTGTTCAATTCAAATCCTACAGCCACCTTAACATCTATAAATAGACCAGCCTCCCATTTGGATTTACATACCAATTTTCGTATTCCATCTCTACTTTAAATCTCTGCCATATTGCTGCATTTTATTTCTGAAAGAAAGAGTGTAAACACTTAGTGTGTTCGATTTAACAATTAAATTGTAGTCTTTGCATTTAATTGTTGATAAGATCATTTCATCTGGGAGATAGACGTCCAAGTTCTTAAAGCACCGTGGAGAGGACGAATCTGTCTTAAGGACACAGTGTTAAACACTGGACTTGATCAGAAAGTTATTTGAAGAATTTAACCAAGTAAGTTGATTAAATTATTTTCTGTTTTTATTTGTTTATTAAAATCAGATTTTAATTTTGTTTTTGTAACAAAATAAAATATGTTTTTATTTGTTTTATTTTATTTTTAATTTGAGTTTGATTTTTGTAATCAAACAAATTCTCTCCTTTTCTTGATTTCTTTAAATTCTAATTGTTGTTTTGTACACAATAGAATTAAATCGTTTAAATATAGTGAAGATTGTCCAACAATCTTAAGACAGATTTTCGATTTTGATATCTTCATTATATTTAATTTTCTGTTTTTCAAAATAATATTCTGGTTGGAAAAACAAATAGTGATTTATGCTATTTGACAGATAGTAGTAATATACTGTCTCTTTTCTTTGACAATATACTAGTAGTACGATACTGGTGTCATTAACAATTTCAGAATATTATTTGGTATTACAGAAAATTATTTTGGTATTTTATTTTTCCCTATTCAGAACCATGTTCATGTACCAATCAATCATGGAGAAAAACCGGAAAAATTTAATGGTACCGAGTTTAAGAGATGGCAGCAGAAGATCTCGTTTCTATCTTACAACTCTTAATTTGGCCCGGTTTCTCCATGAAGAGGCTCCAGCACTTAAAGAGGGTGAAAGTGATCGGCAAGTTGTTGCCGCTGTAGATGCTTGGAAACATTCAGATTTCCTGTGCAGAAACTACATCCTCAATGGCCTTGACAACATGCTGTATAATGTATACAGTCCTCTGAAGTCAGCAAAAGAATTGTGGGATTCTTTGGAGAAGAAATACAAGACAGAGGATGCCGGCACAAAGAAATTTGTCGTCGGTAAATTTCTGGACTTCGTTATGGTTGACTCCCAAACGGTAATATCTCAAGTTCAAAGTTTTCAGATAATTTTGCATGATATTCATTCAGAAGGTATGTCTCTTAGCGAGTCTTTTCAAGTCGCTGCTTTGGTGGAAAAGTTACCACCGGCTTGGAAAGATTTTAAAAATTATTTAAAACATAAACGCAAAGAGATGACTATGGATGAACTTATAGTAAGACTGAGAATTGAGGAAGATAACCGTAAGGCTGAAAAGAGAAATGGGAAAAATCCCATTGAGTCCAAGGCTAATGTGGTTGAACAAGTTCATAAACCACATAATAAAAAGAGGAAGTTTACTGGAGATGGTCCTAAACAAAGCGACAGCAACAAGAAGTTCAAAGGGAAATGCTATAACTGTGGCAAGACTGGACATCGAGCTTCTGACTGCCGCCGTCCTAAGAAGGTTCATGGAAGTACAAGTAAGAAGACCACCAATCAAGCCAATGTAACAGAATTGGATTACATCTCTGATGGAGTGAATGACATCAACCTCTCTGCTGTGGTGTCTGAGGCTAACTTGGTTGGAAATCCCAAAGAGTGGTGGGTTGACACTGGAGCAACTCGTCACATTTGTGCAGAAAAGAAGATGTTCACTACCTATAATGAGGCTACAAATGGTGAACAGCTCTTCATGGGAAATTCTTCAACTTCTACTGTGGCTGGACAAGGGAAAGTGATCTTGAAAATGACATCAGGGAAAGAACTAACCCTCAACAACGTACTGCATGTACCTGACATCCGGAAGAATTTAGTTTCTGGTTCTTTGTTAAGTAAAAATGGGTTTAGGCTTGTTTTTGAGTCTGATAAGTTTGTATTAACAAAGAGTGGTATGTATGTTGGTAAGGGATACATGAGTGATGGTCTCTTTAAACTTAATGTAATGACAGTTGTACCAAAAGTTGCTATGAATGAGAATAACACATCTTTTGCTTATATTCTTGAGTCAAATTTATGGCATGGTAGATTAGGACATGTGAATTTTGATGCTTTATGAGATTAATTGGTTTGGATTATATACCAAAGTTTGAAATTAATCCTAATCATAAATGTGAAATTTGTGTAGAAGCAAAACTAACTAAGGCTGCATTTAAATCGGTTGAAAGAAAAACCGAACCTCTAGAATTAATTCATACTGATGTATGTGAATTAAAATTTATTCAAACTAGAGGAGGCAAAAAGTATTTCATAACATTTATCGATGATTGCACAAGATATTGTTATGTTTATTTACTTAGAAGTAAAGATGAAGCCTTAGATATATTTAAACTCTACAAAACAGAAGTTGAAAATCAACTTGGTAAAACCATTAAAATCGTTAGACGTGATAATGGTGGTGAATATGATGCACCATTAAATGAATTATGTGCACAACATGGAATTATTCACCAAACTACTACCCTTATTCTCCACAAAGAAATGGAATTACCGAAAGGAAGAATAGAACTCTAAAAGAAATGATGAATGCCATGTTACTAAGTTCAGCTACTACGTAACTTGTGGGGAAGCAATATTGTCAGCTAATTATGTTCTTAATAGAATACCTCACAAGAAAACTAAAAGCATTCCTTATGAATTGTGGAAAGGTCGACCACCTTCCTACAAATACTTGAAAGTGTGGGGGTGTTTGGCAAAAGTTGAAGTTCCTGTTCCTAAAAAGACGAAGATTGGACCAAAAACAGTAGATTGTGTGTTTATTGGTTATGCTCAGAATAGTAGTGCATATCGGTTTCTGACTTATAAATCAGAAATACCTGATATAAATGTGAACACTATTATAGAGTCAAGGAATGCTGTGTTTTTTGAACATGCTTTTCCTTATAAGAAAGGACAGGAATTAAGTTCACAGAAAAGAACTTATGATTGTACACAAAGTCAAGAGACTAATGACAATCAAACACAAGAGACTAGTAATGGTCTCAACCAACAGGATTTAACTGATGATGAACCAAGAAAAAGTAAGAGAGCTAGAACATCAAAATCCTTTGGTCCAGATTTTCTGACATACTTGTTAGAAAATGAACCTCAAAGCTTTATACAAGAATGACAGTCCTGAAGCCCCTTTGTGGAAAGAAGCTGTTAATAATGAAATTTAATCCATTTTGCAAAATCCTTCTTGGGTATTGGTGGATCTTCCACCAGGTTCTAAACCTCTTGGATATAAATGGATATTCAAGAGAAAAATGAAAGCAGATGGTTCAATTGACAAGTATAAAGCAAGACTTGTAGTTAAAGGTTACAGACAAAAGGAAGGTCTGGATTATTTTGACACATATTCCCCTGTTACAAGAATAACATCCATTCGCATGCTTATTTCTATAGCAGCGTTGTTTAATTTAGAAATACATCAAATGGATGTTAAGACAGCTTTCTTAAACGGTGATCTAAATGAAGAGATCTATATGGAACAACCCGAAGGGTTTGTAGTATCAGGGCAAGAAAAGAAAGTTTGTCGACTTGTGAAATCCCTTTATGGATTAAAACAAGCACCTAAGCAATGGCATGAAAAATTTGATCATGCAACGCTTACTAATGGGTTTAAGATAAACGAAGGTGACAAATGCGTCTATGTTAAAAACACTGACCAAGGATATGTCATAGTTTGTCTTTATGTGGATGACATGCTCATCATTGGAAGCAGTCAAAACATGATCAAATCAACTAAGCAAATGCTTAACAAAAGATTTGATATGAAAGATATGGGGGTCGCAGATGTTATATTAGGAATGAAAATTACTAAAACATCTGACGGATATGCATTATCTCAATCTCATTATATTGAGAAAATTCTTGATAAATTTATCAAGGATGATTTGAATTTAGCTAGAACACTGTAGAGACATCGGTCTTTATTTATCGAAAAATAAAGGTGATGCAAAGGTCTCGATTAAAATACTCCCAAATCATTGGAAGCCTAATGTACCTAATGAATTGTACTCGTCCGATATAGCTTATGCTATCAAGAAATTGAGTAGGTACACTAGTAACCCCGACAAGACCATTGAAAGCGATCATTCGGTTCTTAGATATCTAAGATTCACTCGTGATCATGGTTTGAACTTTACTAGATATCCAAAGACTCGAAGGTTATTGTGATGCCAATTGGATATCGGATACTAAAGATTCAAAATCCACTAGTGGATATGTCTTTACTCTAGAGGCGCCATTGCTTTCTTGGAAGTCCACGAAACAAACTTGCATCGCCACGATCCACAATGGAATCGAGTTCATTGCTTTAGACAAAGCAGTGAAAAAGGTAATGGCTTGCCACTTCTTAGAAGATATTCCAATGTGGCCAAAACTGCATGCCTATTTGCATTCATTGTGATAGTCAATCTGCAATAGGTAGGGCACAGAATCATATGTATAACGGTAAGTCACGACATATTCGGCGTCGACATAATACCGTAAGGCAATTGTTGTCAAACGGAATAATCTCAATAGATTATATAAAATCTAAAGAGAATATTGCGGATCCATTAACAAAAGGTTTGACAAAAGAGCTAGTATATAGTTCATCGAAGGGAATGGGATTAAAGCCTATTACATAAGAGTCGTCATAATGGTAGCCCTACTTATATGACTGGAGATCCCAAGAACTAAGTTCAAAGGGACAACTAAGTTATGTATGGCTCGCCAGAAATCACCAAGGGATTCAAATTCCCTACCCATTCCTATGGTGAGAGTGATATCTGCAACATATGTTGTATGCAGGGGCATAAGGATAAGCTTTGCTTTTAATGATTACTTATATCTTGATTAAGGCATAAAATCAAGATGAGTATAAGGAGATACTCACAATAAGAATCACCTATATAAGTGTAGAACTGGGGCCGGTTCTATGAGAATGAAAGATGCTACATTCTCTAGAAACACTTATGAAAACCAGGTGCGTTCAAGGCCAAAATGAACACAACAGTGAGAACCACGATGTGTTAGAAGATATTTTGTGTGAAATCTATTGTCTTGGCTTACACAAACGGCTGAACAATTCAAGGCATCGCGTCCATTGGTTAGCCAGTAAGTCCGATAGGTTATCACTAGGGAAGGTTCAAGGCCGAAAACTACCTATCCTGATGCAAGATATTTTCGACTTATACTCTTTCGATAAATCTGCATTTTGTTGCATTTCCGTTGTCATCAAATTCCATTCATGTGGGGGATTGTTGGAAATGGCTATAAATTCTGGGTAAAACCAGAATTTTTTCCTAAGTTTGGTCTAATTTTTAGGTGGGCTCCGTGCATCGATCTACACGGGTCAAAGTGGTAACGCGTTCTATGCCGCGTCGTGATTCACGTGGTATATTTGGTTGCTTAAAACCATTACCGAGTGAATGGGAAATTGAAGCCAAAGTAAGCTCCATGGAAATGGAGTTTTGGTGGAAATTCCTTTAAGGTTGAATAAGGCTTGTCCCACATTGATTTGGTGGGAGGTTTTGAGAGGGTTTATAAGGCATGGGTTTGATACTTGGGGTGTGCCCCAAGGGGTACCCAAGTGTTTTAGAGGGAGAGGTTATGGGCAAAATGGGCTAGACCCATTGGACCCAAAAATCACCACACGCTGGCCGCCATGCTGCCGCCGTCGGTCGGGCTGGCTGGGCTTGGGCGCGGGTGCGTGGTTGGCTGACTTGTTCGCCCAATACTAATCTTTTGGCCAAAAACATTTGAATTTAATTCAAATTAAACTGGGTTTGGAATTTCTGTTCATCCAAACAAGGCCCTTCCCGTTTTCAAACAGAATTAAACTGGTTTGGCATTTTGGTTCATCCAAACAGGGCCCTTCCCGTTTTTATCTGTTTGAATATTTAACCAACAGATTCAAATCTGTTGAAGTTCAAACCCAACAGGTTTCATACCTGTTCAATTCAAATCCTACAGCCACCTTAACATCTATAAATAGACCAGCCTCCCATTTGGATTTACATACCAATTTTCGTATTCCATCTCTACTTTAAATCTCTGCCATATTGCTGCATTTTATTTCTGAAAGAAAGAGTGTAAACACTTAGTGTGTTCGACGAACAATTAAATTGTAGTGCTGCATTTAATTGTTGATAAGATCATTTCATCCTGGGAGATAGACGTCCAAGTTCTTAAAGCACCGTGGAGAGGACGAATCTGTCTTAAGGACACAGTGTTAAACACTGGACTTGATCAGAAAGTTATTTGAAGAATTTAACCAAGTAAGTTGATTAAATTATTTTCTGTTTTTATTTGTTTATTAAAATCAGATTTTAATTTTGTTTTTGTAACAAAATAAAATATGTTTTTATTTGTTTTATTTTATTTTTAATTTGAGTTTGATTTTTGTAATCAAACAAATTCTCTCCTTTTCTTGATTTCTTTAAATTCTAATTGTTGTTTTGTACACAATAGAATTAAATCGTTTAAATATAGTGAAGATTGTCCAACAATCTTAAGACAGATTTTCGATTTTGATATCTTCATTATATTTAATTTTCTGTTTTTCAAAATAATATTCTGGTTGGAAAAACAAATAGTGATTTATGCTATTTGACAGATAGTAGTAATATACTGTCTCTTTTCTTTGACAATATACTAGTAGTACGATACTGGTGTCATTAACAATTTCAGAATATTATTTGGTATTACAGAAAATTATTTTGGTATTTTATTTTTCCCTATTCAGAACCATGTTCATGTACCAATCAATCATGGAGAAAAACCGGAAAAATTTAATGGTACCGAGTTTAAGAGATGGCAGCAGAAGATGCTGTTCTATCTTACAACTCTTAATTTGGCTCGGTTTCTCCATGAAGAGGCTCCAGCACTTAAAGAGGGTGAAAGTGATCGGCAAGTTGTTGCCGCTGTAGATGCTTGGAAACATTCAGATTTCCTGTGCAGAAACTACATCCTCAATGGCCTTGACAACATGCTGTATAATGTATACAGTCCTCTGAAGTCAGCAAAAGAATTGTGGGATTCTTTGGAGAAGAAATACAAGACAGAGGATGCCGGCACAAAGAAATTTGTCGTCGGTAAATTTCTGGACTTCGTCATGGTTGACTCCCAAACGGTAATATCTCAAGTTCAAAGTTTTCAGATAATTTTGCATGATATTCATTCAGAAGGTATGTCTCTTAGCGAGTCTTTTCAAGTCGCTGCTTTGGTGGAAAAGTTACCACCGGCTTGGAAAGATTTTAAAAATTATTTAAAACATAAACGCAAAGAGATGACTATGGATGAACTTATAGTAAGACTGAGAATTGAGGAAGATAACCGTAAGGCTGAAAAGAGAAATGGGAAAAATCCCATTGAGTCCAAGGCTAATGTGGTTGAACAAGTTCATAAACCACATAATAAAAAGAGGAAGTTTACTGGAGATGGTCCTAAACAAAGCGACAGCAACAAGAAGTTCAAAGGGAAATGCTATAACTGTGGCAAGACTGGACATCGAGCTTCTGACTGCCGCCGCCCTAAGAAGGTTCATGGAAGTACAAGTAAGAAGACCACCAATCAAGCCAATGTAATGTGGATTACATCTCGATGGAGTGAATGACATCAACCTCTCTGCTGTGGTGTCTGAGGCTAACTTGGTTGGAAATCCCAAAGAGTGGTGGGTTGACACTGGAGCAACTCGTCACATTTGTGCAGAAAAGAAGATGTTCACTACCTATAATGAGGCTACAAATGGTGAACAGCTCTTCATGGGAAATTCTTCAACTTCTACTGTGGCTGGACAAGGGAAAGTGATCTTGAAAATGACATCAGGGAAAGAACTAACCCTCAACAACGTACTGCATGTACCTGACATCCGGAAGAATTTAGTTTCTGGTTCTTTGTTAAGTAAAAATGGGTTTAGGCTTGTTTTTGAGTCTGATAAGTTTGTATTAACAAAGAGTGGTATGTATGTTGGTAAGGGATACATGAGTGATGGTCTCTTTAAACTTAATGTAATGACAGTTGTACCAAAAGTTGCTATGAATGAGAATAACACATCTTTTGCTTATATTCTTGAGTCAAATTTATGGCATGGTAGATTAGGACATGTGAATTTTGATGCTTTATGAGATTAATTGGTTTGGATTATATACCAAAGTTTGAAATTAATCCTAATCATAAATGTGAAATTTGTGTAGAAGCAAAACTAACTAAGGCTCCATTTAAATCGGTTGAAAGAAAACCTAACCTCTAGAATTAATTCATCTTGATGTATGTGATTTAAAATTTATTCAAACTAGAGGAGGCAAAAAGTATTTCATAACAT
Organism: Camellia lanceoleosa; assembly: GCA_025200525.1. Lineage (NCBI taxonomy): Eukaryota > Viridiplantae > Streptophyta > Magnoliopsida > Ericales > Theaceae > Camellia > Camellia lanceoleosa. The sequence continues at coordinate 6,837,664 of CM045759.1, read as the reverse complement.
TTATCGATGATTGCACAAGATATTGTTATGTTTATTTACTTAGAAGTAAAGATGAAGCCTTAGAAATGTTTAAACTCTACAAAGCAAGTTGAAAATCAACTTGGTAAAACCATTAAAATGGTTAGAAGTGATAGGGTGGTGAATATGATGCACCATTAAATGAATTTGTGCACAACATGGCATTATTCACCAAACTACCTTATTCTCCACAAAGAAATGGAATTCTTGAAAGGAAGAATAGAACTCTAAAAGAAATGATGAATGCCATGTTACTAAGTTCAAAGCTTACTACGTAACTTGTGGGGGAAGCAATATTGTCACTAATTATGTTCTTAATAGAATACCTCACAAGAAAACTAAAAGCATTCCTTATGAATTGTGGAAAGGTCGACCACCTTCCTACAAATACTTGAAAGTGTGGGGTGTTTGGCAAAAGTTGAAGTTCTGTTCCTAAAAGGCGAAGATTGGACCAAAAACAAGAGATTGTGTGTTTATTGGTTATGCTCAGAATAGTAGTGCATATCGGTTCCTGACTTATAAATCAGAAATACCTGATATAAATGTGAACACTATTATAGAGTCAAGGAATACTGTGTTTTTTGAACATGCTTTTCTTTATAAGAAAGGACAGGAATTAAGTTCACAGAAAAGAACTTATGATTGTACACAAAGTCAAGAGACTAATGACAATCAAACACAAGAGACTAGTAATGGTCTCAACCAATGGATTTAACTGATGATGAACCAAGAAGAAGTAAGAGAGCTAGAACATCAAAATCCTTTGGTCCAGATTTTCTGACATACTTGTTAGAAAATGAACCTCAAAGCTTTAAGGCAGCAATGACAGGTCCTGAAGCACCTTTGTGGAAAGAGGCTGTTAATAATGAAATTGAATCCATTATGCAAAATCATACTTGGGAATTGGTGGATCTTCCACCAGGTTCTAAACCTCTTGGATATAAATGGATATTCAAGAGAAAAATGAAAGCAGATGGTTCAATTGACAAGTATAAAGCAAGACTTGTAGTTAAAGGTTACAGACAAAAGGAAGGTCTGGATTATTTTGACACATATTCCCCTGTTACAAGAATAACATCCATTCGCATGCTTATTTCTATAGCAGCGTTGTTTAATTTAGAAATACATCAAATGGATGTTAAGACAGCTTTCTTAAACGGTGATCTAAATGAAGAGATCTATATGGAACAACCCGAAGGGTTTGTAGTATCAGGGCAAGAAAAGAAAGTTTGTCGACTTGTGAAATCCCTTTATGGATTAAAACAAGCACCTAAGCAATGGCATGAAAAATTTGATCATGCAATGCTTACTAATGGGTTTAAGATAAACGAATGTGACAAATGCGTCTATGTTAAAAACACTGACCAAGGATATGTCATAGTTTGTCTTTATGTTGATGACATGCTCATCATTGAAGCAAATAAAACATGATCAAATCAACTAAGCAAATGCTTAACAAAAGATTTGATATGAAAGATATGGGGGTCGCAGATGTTATATTAGGAATGAAAATTACTAAAACATCTGACGGATATGCATTATCTCAATCTCATTATATTGAGAAAATTCTTGATAAATTTATCAAGGATGATTTGAATTTAGCTAGAACACCTGTAGACATCAGTCTTTATTTATCGAAAAATAAAGGTGATGCAATGTCTCAGTTAAAATACTCCCAAATCATTGGAAGCCTAATGTACCTAATGAATTGTACTCGTCCTGATATAGCTTATGCTATCAGTAAATTGAGTAGGTACACTAGTAACCCTGGACAAGACCATTGGAAAGCGATCATTCGGGTTCTTAGATATCTAAGATTCACTCGTGATCATGGTTTGAACTTTACTAGATATCCAGCAGTACTCGAAGGTTATTGTGATGCCAATTGGATATCGGATACTAAAGATTCAAAATCCACTAGTGGATATGTCTTTACTCTAGGAGGCGCTGCTGTTTCTTGGAAGTCCACGAAACAAACTTGCATCGCACGATCCACAATGGAATCTGAGTTCATTGCTTTAGACAAAGCAGGTGAAGAAGCAGAATGGCTTCACTTCTTAGAAGATATTCAATGTGGCCAAAACCTCGTACTATTTGCATTCATTGTGATAGTCAATCTGCAATAGGTAGGGCACAGAATCATATGTATAACGGTAAGTCACGACATATTCGGCGTCGACATAATACCGTAAGGCAATTGTTGTCAAACGGAATAATCTCAATAGATTATATAAAATCTAAAGAGAATATTGCGGATCCATTAACAAAAGGTTTGACAAAAGAGCTAGTATATAATTCATCGAAGGGAATGGGATTAAAGCTTATTACATAAGAGTCGTCATAATGGTAACCCTACTTATATGACTGGAGATCCCAAGAACTAAGTTCAAAGGGACAACTAAGTTATGTATGGCTCGCCAGAAATCACCAAGGGATTCAAATTCCCTACCCATTCCTATGGTGAGAGTGATATCTGCAACATATGTTGTATGCAGGGGCATAAGGATAAGCTTTGCTTTTAATGATTACTTATATCTTGATTAAGGCATAAAATCAAGATGAGTATAAGGAGATACTCACAATAAGAATCACCTATATAAGTGTAGAACTGGGGCCGGTTCTATGAGAATGAAAGATGCTACATTCTCTAGAAACACTTATGAAAACCAAAAGCGTTCAAGGCCAAAATGAACACAATAAAGGAGAACCACGATGTGTTAGAAGATATTTTGTGTGAAATCTATTGTCTTGGCTTACACAAACGGTTTGAACAATTCAAGGCATCGCGTCCATTGGTTAGCCAAGAAGTCCGATAGGTTATCACTAGGAAGGTTCAAGGTCGAAAACTACCTATCCCGATGCAAGATATTTTTCGACTTATACTCTTTCGATAAATCTGCATTTTGGTGCATTTCCGTTGTCATCAAATTCCATTCATGTGGAGAATTGTTGGAAAGGGGTATAAATTCTGGGAAAAACCAGTATTCTATCCTAAGTCTGTTCTAATTTTTAGGTGGGCTCCGTGCATCGATTTACACGAGTCAAAGTGGTAACGCGTTCTATGCCGCGTTGTGATTCACGTGGTATATTTGATTGTTTAAAACCATTACCGAGTGAATGGGAAATTGAAGCCAAAGTAAGCTCCATGGAAATGGAGTTTTGGTGAAAATTCCTTAAAGGTTGAATAAGGCTTGTCCCACATTAATTTGGTGGGAGGTTTTGAGAGGGTTTATAAGGCATGGGTTTGGTACTTGGGGTGTGCTCCAAGGGGTACCCAAGTGTTTTAGAGGGAGAGGTTATGGACAAAATGGGCTAGACCCATTGGACCCAAAAACCACCAACGCCTTGCTGCCACCGTCGGGCTGGCCGAGGCTTGGTGCTGTCAAGTGGTTGGGTTAGGCTTGTTCGGCCCAATACTAATCTTTTTGGGCCAAAAACATTTGAATTTAATCCAGAATTCAAATTAAACTGGGTTTGGAATTTCTGTTCATGCAAACAAGGCCCTTCCCGTTTTCAAACAGAATTAAACTGGTTTGGCATTTTGGTTCATCCAAACAGGGCCCTTCCCGTTTTTATCTGTTTGAATATTTAACCAATAGATTCAAATCTGTTGAAGTTCAAACCCAACAGGTTTCATACCTGTTCAATTCAAATCCTACAGCCACCTTAACATCTATAAATAGACCAAATTTCCCATTTGGATTTACATACCAATTTTCAGATTCCATCTACGCCATATTGTCGATTTTATTTACGAAAGAAAGAGTGTAAATACTTAGTGTTCGATTTAACAATTAAATTGTAGTCTTGCATTTAATTGTTGATAAGATCATTTCATCTGGGAGATAGACGCCCAAGTTCTTAAAGCACCGTGGAGAGGACGAATCTGTCTTAAGGACACAGTGTTAAACACTGGACTTGATCAGAAAGTTATTTGAAGAATTTAACCAAGTAAGTTGATTAAATTATTTTCTGTTTTTATTTGTTTATTAAAATCAGATTTTAATTTTGTTTTTGTAACAAAATAAAATATGTTTTTATTTGTTTTATTTTATTTTTAATTTGAGTTTGATTTTTGTAATCAAACAAATTCTCTCCTTTTCTTGATTTCTTTAAATTCTAATTGTTGTTTTGTACACAATAGAATTAAATCGTTTAAATATAGTGAAGATTGTCCAACAAAATGAAAAAAAAAAAAAAAAAAAAAAAAAAACCTTATCAAAATGACGTTATTTTGAACGGTCCTGATTGGGAGCCCGAAATTTTGGGGCTCGAATGCCCCAAGGCAAAAAAAAAAAGAAAAAAAAAACAAACTTATTCAAAAAAAGAAATTTAAGCCATTTGAGCCACAATTTTTAGGGCCACCAATCATTTTCCTATTTTGAAATCACCGCAGGAAGTGGGACAAGAAACCACGGTAGAGAATCTGAACTCATTCCTGAACTACTATTCCGTATGATCATGTCAGGGTTGGTTCTAGAGGAAATGATGGTTTTATTTGCCCTCCTAAAACAAGTGACGTATGTTGCATGTGATTAGATCTGACGGAAATAGTAAGTCCTGTTATTTATTGTAATAATTTGATTCAATATTAAGTAACAAATGTGTTGTAATTAAAAATTAGAGTAACGCTGGGTATTTTGAATTTGAGCTTGGCTTGAATGATTTGAATTTTATCTTGTCAGTCATTTGTCCGGATATTTGATCGGTCGTCCGGCCGATTGTTTGGAAAAAAAATTGATAGTCATAGTCAACAAGGTGACAACTGCGGTAGATAAGTGGTTCACCCATTCATTTGGCCGATCGACCGACGAACACAAATTCGAGCCATTTCAGACAACTTAATTTGAGACATCAAGGATTTCTATTAAAATTATACAAAAATTGAATAAATTTATAGGGACTATTGATAAATTTTGTTCAAAATAAAAAACAAAAATTGAAATGATTTAAATAAATATATTTTTTGATTTTTCATAAAAAGATATGTAAAAAAATAAAAAGATAATGCGATTTAAATAAATACACCTATCTAAATAGTGTATTTATTTAGTTTATATCAAATAGTGCCAAAATAGGATAAAAGGTACTTTATTCCTTATGGTTTGACGCTGAAGTACTTTACTTTTCTATAGTTTGAATATATGCAGATACTTCCTCTGTGATTTTTGACTAATGTGCAACCATAATACCATTAACGATAATCATTAGAAAAACTAATTTACCCTTGCATAAAAAGCTAGTCTCTCTCTCTCTCTCTCTCTCTCTCTCTCTCTCTCTCTCTAATACATGTAATTTTCAATATTAATCACATATTTAACAAATTAAATTATAAATTTTGGGAACAGTTATTCCCACTTTATTTTGTATATATAATTAAAAATGTTATTAAATAAGAAATTAAGTGAAATTTTTAACTTAATTAAGGTAATTTTATATTAATAAATTAAAGTAGTTAGATTAATTTATAATTTAATTTGTTATACATATAAATATATGGGTCTGCACTGTCTCCAGTCCAGATCTAGGACAGTCCGGCTCATTGGGCTGACTTTTAGACTCATTTTCGATAATCTGAACAATTCATATTTTCGGATTTATAGAGTACATCATCCATGTAAAAAATCACATCCATTGGATAACAAATATTATGTATTCGAATCACTTTCATTTGAAAAAAAAAAAAAAGAAAAGAATGAATGGTAAGAAAATTAACGGCTCCAAAAAAAGTCCAATCAACATAATTTTTTACAGGGATGATGTCCTTAAGAAACCCTAGAATGTGAACGATTCGGATTATCGAAAAGGGGTCCAAAAGTGGACCCAATGGACAGAACTATCCTAGACTATCCTAGATCTAGGCTGGAGACGGTCCAGAGCCTAAAAATATATATGTTTAATTCAAAATATTATTAAACATGGTAATTTTATGGCAATAAATTTTGAGAGCCGTTATTCTCACTTTATTTTGTTTCAAATATACTCTATTCTTTGTCCCTTGGGCATTAATGTAAATATGTATAATAAGAACAAAAAAAAAAAAAAAAAAAAAAAAACGAGTGTATTTAAAACAAAGTGGAGTGAGAATAATGCCTTCCTAAATTTTTATGATTTAGTTTGTTATATATATTTGTTTATTTTAAAATATTATTAAATAACAAAGTGGGTTAAAAATTAAAAATTAGATTAAAATAATTATGTGATTTAAACAAAAAAATAAAACTAAAAAAGAAAAAAGAAAAAAATACAGTTATCTAGCACAATAAAACAGAACAAAAATTAAACAAATTAAAAAAATAAAATAAATAAATAAGAGATACAACTAGCACAATAGAGTAGAAAGAAAATTAAGCAAATGAAAAAAGTAAAATTAAAGAGAGAGAGAGAGAGAGAGAGAGAGAGGAGAGAGAGAGGGGCTGTAGGATGTTTTTCCACTTTTTTTTTTTTTTTGTTGTAAGTAAGTCATAAAATAAAAACAAAAAATTAATACAAGAATACAAGGAACATGTCCCAGGCTCTACCCAGAACTATACAAAGGAAAAAAAAAAAAAAACGGACAACAACCATGCATATCCAAACAATAAAAGGAAACAGACATGTAAACAAAAAATCAAAAACAAATGTCCAACATGAACTGGACAACAAACAACAGCCCAACAACTAAACAGGCAGAGAGACTAATAAGATAACAGTTGAGTAACAAGACACTTTTGGTGAGTAACAAGAAGTCATTTGATATCATTTTCTTATATAGTGAAGGATGAGGTCATTTTGGTTTTTTGGACAAATTATTTTTTTAGGAAAAACTATCAATCGGAGCCATACATGCATGCTCATTGGGCGCATGTACCACACCTCTCGTTTATTTAGATTAAAAAGATAACAGTTGCAATCCAAATTCATTGGAGATATCTGCATATATTCAAATATGCACTAGTCTAAAACCACAAGATAAAGTGCTTTCTACCCAATAAAATAAGTGAACCCACCAAGAAAAGTAACGAGATTGAGAAAGGAAATAAACGAGAAACAACGATGAAGAGGAAAATTATATGACAATTGATGATAACGACATGTAACCTTACCTCCTCCTCCTTCTAGTTTTCCTTCTCCTCCTGTTTCTTCTCCTTCTCCTCCTCCTCCTTCTTCTTCTTCTCTTGCTGCTGCTGCTGCCTTTTCTTGTAGTATTTCCACAAATTTGGTTGCATGACTTTCATTATCACAAGACGCCATGAGCACTCAAGAGTGTATGTGCTTTTCTTTTAAGATCCTTGTATGCAACTAAAAGTCCTCAAAACTCAATTCACTAACCTTAATCTATGCACGAAAAAACTCACTTCTCGTTGGGAATAATGGTTAAGTTTGATGTCCATATATATATATAGCGATAGGAAAACTGCTACATTTTATTTATATATTTATTTATTTATTTTTCAGCAAAAAAAAGCTACTTTATTAATGAAACATGAAACATGAAACATGACAAACATGAAACATGACACATTAATCAAGGCTAGTTCTATTTTTCCACATCATTTATTGTGTCCACAAACTAAATGGATTAAATTTTTATTACAATTTTATCATTAAATAAAATGACCACTATATACATTAATACAAACATCAAATCTTACAAATAAATTTTTTGTGTATACGTCTTTTGGAAACAAAAAATCTAGGTGCACACCTTTAAAAAAAATAATAAAAAATAAATAAAAAAAAAACCTAGAACACATCAAACTAAAATCTACATTATTTCTCACTACAGGAAATTACACTTTTGTCGATCAATTTGCAAATTAAAAAAATTTTATTTGCAAAAAAATCATTTTTCTGCAACTAATTTGAAATTGGTAGCTAAAAGTTCTAACTTTTACCGACTAAAGTGATTTAGTTGGACAAAGTGATTTTCTACGACTAATTTGACATATTAGTCGCCAAAAATATGTGCGGGAAGGTGAAAAATTGAGCAAGAGACTAAAATCTTTTAGCGACTGATGGAATTTGATCACAGATGTCAAAACGACGTCGTTTTACTCTGTAGTGTAATTTTGGCCGGCCAACACTGTTGTAGGGAAAACAAATTAAAACAGATTCAAACCCTATATTTCACAAATATCGCACCTAATCGAATTCGCCTTCTGAATCGCACCATTCACCTTGTCTTTTCATCGTCAACATCACCGCCCATTGTCATCTCCTCTCCACCGTCAACACCGGCGTTCGTCTTTACCTTGCCACCGTCCATTTCTGCGTTGCCATCGTCATCTAGGTAAGGGATTTGTATATCTGTTTCTCTATCTATTTCCATATATCTCTGTCTTTCTATCTGTTTCTCTATCTCTCTCTTTATCTATCTCTGTCTCTCTATATTTGTCTCGCTCTTTCCTACAAACATCTTTCCAGATCGCTTCTCATTGATATCTCTCTTCACCGATTGTTTGGATCTTCACCTCTACAACTCTCTCTCTTGACCACCAATTTGGTCCTACGATTTGCTTTGTAACTTTACTATTTTGGCCTTTACTTTGCCTTTAGCAGATGGGTCTTTGTGGGGTTTTAGATCTATGGGTGTTGATTTGCGATCTCACAACCAATCAGATCTTCCTGTCGAGATCTAGGGAGCTCAGTTGTAGAGCACACAGAAGAATAGATTAAACCCAACACCTGCATACAAGAAGACAGGAAATACTACGGTGACTCGTCTACCCAGAGACACTTCAATGATCAAGTCAGTCACGTATCTCTCAAAGATAATAACTCAAACACTACAAGAAATTTCACTTTTGGTGATTAAAATTTTAGTCGCCAAAAGCCTTATTTTAGTTGCCAATTATTTTTGGCGACTAATATATTTGATTGCCAGTTTAGTGGTCAAAAGTTCATCGGGGAAGACAATCGGCGACTAAAATTTTTTTGATAGCCAAAAGTGACCTATCGGCGACTAAAACTTTAGTCGCCATATATTTTTTAAAAATAATTAAATATATATATTTTCTACTTTTAGCGACTAAATTATTTAGTAGCCAATCAAGATGCATGTTTGGCGACTAACTATTTGGTAACCAAAGGTTTCACTTTTGAGAATGGGTGACTAAAAATTTAGTAGCCAAAAGTTTCTTTTTTACAATTGGTGACTAAAAGTTTAGTAGTCAAAAGTTTTACTTTTTGAGAATCGACAACTAAAAATTTAGTAGCCAAAAGTCTCTTTTTTTGCAATCAGTGACTAAAATTTTAGTAGCCAAAAGCTAACCTGTGATATTTGTTTAGTCGCCAAACGATTTCATTTAGTTTTTATAATATGTTCTGTAATATTTTTTGCACCACCTGTAACCTGTGCATATACAAAATTATTCATCCATTCATTCATTCATTCAATTCTTAACCATTTAACAAAAATATTTATCCACAACCTGTAGCATTCAATTTCCAACCATATACAAAACTTAACTATTAACCGTACATATCAAAGAAAATAAGAATCCATAAACATAGTATAATCCAACAAATACATGTACTATCCAAACCAACAATTAAAATCCAAATTAAATAAAATCTTAATTAACAAAACAAATCAGGGTCTCCATCTCTTTATCACGTGCTCTTGATGCAGCTTCGGATATGGTATAAGAGGGTCTCCATCTCATCCTATTGTTAAATTCTTACATGTAGGTCACTGCATTGCGGATCAATCCAGTCATTCATCTTCTTCAACTTGTGAGACTACTCAGTTAGGCCTTGACCAGGTTGCACAACATAATTTATTTCCTTCACAATTAGCTACAGAGAACAAATAAGATAATGAATATAAGAGTCTAACAATATCTATTTTCAAAAGTTAAATAGTAACTATTACCAAACACATAGAAAAGCCACGAAGAGAACGTCTTCAGTGTTGACCAGCTATTAAATGAATCAAATCAACAACAATTTCAATAAAAACATTTTGAAAACTCAAGAGTTTAAAACTTAAACAGTACCAAGGTTTTTGCAATGTGTGATTTAGTAGAAAACAGCCATACCATATAGTATAAGAAGTAACTGCCATCAACTATTTGTCAAATCTTAATTAAAGATTATATTATAAGCTTAAGAGACCAGCCAATTATATGAATATTGCAATGCACTGCACCCTATATTGGTTGATAGAGTTAAAGGGTTTTAGGATAGAATCTTGTCAAATACTCAAGGATCTAAGTTAATCTTACCCTAAAGAGTGCTGCTAATCATCTCCCAGACCTCTTTCAATTATTGTTGTTGCTCCAAGATCAGAAATTCTTTTATCAAGCTTGCGTCAATCACATTTTCTATTCAAACACAATGCGGGAAAATCTGACAAAATTATTTTGTATTTCCTTGAATTTTGTGTGTATGTGTGTGTGTGTGTGTGTGTGTGTGTGTGTGTGTGTGAGAGACAGAGAAAAGTACATTGTTATTTTGTATTTATTTCCTTTCAATTCACTTCACTATTTTTTTTTTTAATATATAAATATTTTCTTTCACTTTCACTTTCACTTTCACTTTTCTACATTTATTTATTTCTAATCAAATAGACCTTTGGAAGGATTTAACTAAGCATATAGCCCCTTGACAGATCCAAAAAAAAAAAAAATATGCATTAAATACACCAACCTCAACACATTTTGAACCTCTCATGCTAGAATCAATTCATTTTGGCCCACAAACATCTTTAAAACCTGTACAGCTTCGTCAAATCAAACCTTCACATAATACTGAAGAAAATTATGAAGAACGGAGATATTTCATTTATTGAAAGCATACTTTTCACACTTACAATTTATCTATATATAGAGGTCTAATGCAGAGTATTCTAGATTCTCTAACAACCTAACAGAATTTGCATATTACAACCTAGTTACAACTGCCACACGTGGACTGCATAACTGTTTTGATAACTGTGGCTGAAAGGTGGCTTGGCTTGTGGCTAAAGTGTGAATTGAGCTGAAGGAGTGTGCTTCTGCAATTGTGGCTGTATTGGCTCAGTTGACAGTTGGCTTAGTAGTCTCAACATTCCCCTGCAAGCTGATGGGCTGCTCAAAGACCGTGAGCTTGTCCTTGAGGTACTGAAATCTTGAAACAGACAAGGGCTTGGTAAACAAATCAGCTAGTTGATCAACAGTAGGAATGTATTGGACAACAAACTGCTTAGCCAAAATTTTATCTCGCACAAAATGACAATCGATTTCGATATGCTTCGAGCGAGAATGAAATACGGGATTGGAAGCCAAAGCCATGGTAGACAGATTATCACACCAAAGCACAGGTGTGGTTGGAGAAGAGATACCCATTTCAGTGAGCAATATTATAATCCAACTAAGCTCAGCAGCAGTATGTGCTAAAGCACGATACTCTGCCTCAGTTGATGAGCGGGATACAGTTGCTTGTTTCTTGGCAGACCAAGACACTAGATTATTTCCCAAAAACACACAATAACCTGAGATAGATTTTCTATCATGAATATCACCAGCCCAATTGGCATCTGAAAAGCCATGAAGATCAAAAGAACTGGGAGTATAGTGCAACCCATGAGGGAGAGTACCCTGCACAAATCTCAGAATCCTTTTAACTGCAGCAAAGTGACCCAATGTAGGAGCATGCATGTGCTGACTTACTTGATTAACAGCCAAAGAGAGATCAGGTCGGGTGATGGTAAGATAGTGTAAGGCTCCAACAAGACTCCTATAAAGAGCAGGGTTATCAAATGGAAGAGAAGCATTTGGCGGAGTGTTGGGCTTGACAGATATAGGAGAGGAACAATGTTTACAAGCAGAAAGACATGCTTTCAAGAGGATGTCCTTGGCATAGTTTTACTGAGACAGAAAATATCCTGTATTGGTAGACTGAACAGAGATGCCAAGAAAATAGGAAATGTTCCCTAATTCCTTCATAGAAAAGGCATTATGCATATGAGTGATAAGTTGCTGAATATGGACAAAATTATTTCCAGTAAGTAAGATGTCCTCAACATAGATGAGTAAGTAAGTAACTGAGGTAGAAGTTCTTTGAATGAAGAGGGAGGAATCACATTTACTATTTACAAACCCTTGGGAAAGTAAGAAGGTAGAAAAGGTGGAATACCATGCCCGGGGAGCTTGTTTGAGACCATATAGTGCTTTGTGAAGTTTGCAAACATGAGAAGAGAAGGAAATATCTATAAACCCTGGAGGTTGAAGCATAAATACTTCTTCATCAAGAATGCCATGAAAGAAGGCATTGGAAATATCCAACTGCTTAAGAGACCAGTTATGATGAAGAGCAAGGCAAAGCAAAATTCGAATAGTAGGTTGCTTAGCAACGGGGCTAAAGGTTTCATGAAAATCCAGCCCTTCTTGTTGTAAGTACCCTTTGGCTACTAAACGAGCTTTATACCGGGCAATAGATCCATCGGAGTTTCTTTTCACCTTGAAGACCCATTTACACCCAATAGCATGTTTAGTAGGTGGAAGAGACACTAAGTACCAAGTGTTTTGTTTTTGCAAGGCATGAAACTCTTCAAGCATAGCCTTATGCCATATGGGTGAAAGTAAGGCTTCTTTGTAGGAAGGTGGTTTTGAATCTAAAAACAGAGTTGTAGCTGTGGCGAAACAATGAGGTGATGCACCAGATTTGGATCGAGTGGTCATAGGATGGGTGTTAGAGGAAGTCAAAGGTAAAGGAGGTAGTTGGATGGCAATGGATTGAATAGGAATAGAAGAAGAAACAAAGGGAAGAGAATCAGAGGAAGTCTGATGTTGTGTCTGAGTAATCTGATTTTGTGTTTGGGTATGGACATCTTTGGTCTTGTGTGGTGAGAGATGAAGGCCGATCTTTCTCGAGTATGTAGATCTTGTGTTGAGTATGGACATGCTGAGATAAATGTTGCTGAGTCTGTGCATGTTGCTATTTCTGTGCCTGCTGAATTTGTGCATGTGGCTGGGACTGAGTATGGACATCCTGATGTTGCTCTAGGACTGAGTATAGACATGCTGAGAGAAATTCTGAGTCTGTGCATGTTGCTGAGTCTGTGCAGATTGCTGATTCTGAGCCTGCAGATTTGGGACCTGCTGAGTCTAGGCCTACTGATTGGGGGCTGGAATCTGATAGGAATGCTGCTGATTTTGTGAAGCAAAGTGTGACTATTGTAGCTAAGAAGCAGACTGTGGAACATGGACCTGGGGCTGCGCTGGAGCAATATGAGAAGAAGAACGGGATGGTGAGGATGAAGGCCAGAAAAAAGAATGTAAATGAGGAAGAGAATGAGCAGATGAAGAGGAGGAAGCAAAGGGAAAAATATGCTCATGAAAGACAACATGTCGAGAAAGATAAACTTTGCCGGATTTAGGATCAAGACACCGGTAGCCCTTAGCAAAAGGATGGTAGCCAAGAAAGACACATGCCATAGATTTGGGTTGAAGTTTAGTAGACTGATAAGGTTTGAGCCAATGAAAGCATTGGCAGCCAAAAGTTTTAAAATAGGAAAAATCTGGTATAGATTTAAAAAGAACTTCAAAAGGAGACTTGTGAGTAAGCTTGGAGGATGAAAGTCTGTTAATAAGAAAAGTAGCAATAGCTATGGCATCAAACCAGTAGTGCAAAGGAACAAAAGAATGATGGAGAAGAGCTGTAGCAGTCTCAATGATATGGCGGTGCTTCCTCTCAGCAATACCATTCTGAGAGGGAGTATAGGGACAAGAATGCTGATGAATAATTCCATGAGTAGTCAAATATGTGTTCATTTTGGATGTAAAATATTCTGAGCCTCCATCAGTTCGTAAAATATGTAAAGTAGTGGCAAACTGATTTTCAACATAAGCCTTAAACTCCATGAATTTAGCACAAACTTCACTCTTATAAGCCAAAGGATAAAGCCAAGTAAATCAACTAAAATCATCAACAAACAAAACATAATACTTGTAACTAGAACTAGAAGCAAATGGACCCCAAACATCACTATGGATGAGGGAAAGTGGTGCATTTACAGTGGAATTGGACAGATGAAAAGGTAGCTTATGACTCTTAGCTAGACAACAGTCAGTACAATCAAAAGTAGTAGACTGATGATCAGATTTAGAACACGACAAGTAAGGCATGAGATGATTCAACTTTATTATAGATGCATAGCCTAATCTATTATGCCAAACAGAAGTAGAAACAGGTACAGTAGCATGAGAAGAACTGAGATGAGCATGCAACGTAGGTGGTGAGATGGCAGCAGTGGAAAGAGATGGATTAAAATGGTATAGGCCATTGATATTAGAACCTTGATAAAGAACTTTCTTTGAACCTTGTCCTGAACCACAAATGTAGAATCATCAAAGGTAATAGAACAGTTATTATCTTTCGCTAATTTGTGAACAGAAACAAGATTAGAGGAGATAGAAGGAGTATGTAAAACATTTTTCAGTCGGAAGAAGAAATGAGGTGTAGGAAGTAAGCCATTACCAGTGTGATGAATAGGAACTGTATTACCATCATCGACTGTTATTTGATCAGATTCGTGATAAGGATGAGAAGAAGTGAGATTATTCAAATCAGGTGTGATATGCTCAGTAGCTGCAGAGTCGAGATACCAAGGGGTTGAAGCAGAAGAAGCTGGATGAGAGAAAGCAACAAAAGCCTGTGAAGTGTTCTGTGGAGAAGTGGTAGACGAAAATTGTGGATCCAGTCTATACCAGCAATCTAAAGCAGCATGACCATGTCTTCCACAAATTTGACAGATCAGAGAAGAAGCAGATCGACCCCGTCCTCGAAATGAACCACGGCTAACATGATTCTTAGGATGACTAAAAGAATAGAAAGAACCAGAATGTTGATTCTGTGAATGATTATTTGGAGATCCAGTTGAGCCATATGAACGGCCTCCTCGTCCTCCTCTAGAGTATCTTCCTCGAGATCTAGAACCTCGATAGGTATAATTCAAAGAACCTCGAACAGAAGAGAAGGCCACAGTAGGTTTAGTATGATCTTTGTGATGTTTAGACTCAACATGTATGGCTTCAGAGATAAGCAGAGAACTCAGTTCATCAACTGAAATGGATTCGGAACGAGGTCTAATCGTCGTCTTAAATGCATCGTATTCTTCAGGAAGGCCATTCAAAATCAAAAGCACGAGATCTTTATCATCAATGAATGCAGAGGCAAGAGCTAATTGACTTACTAACTCTTTGATTTTTGTGAGATATACCTCTATAGACTCAGTTTTCTTGGTAACACTGTTAAGTTTGTTCTTGAGTTGATGCACATGAGATCGAGAAAGTGCAGTAAACCTCGTGTAAAGCACTCCAAACCTCAGAACAACTGTGAAGATGAAGAACTGTGGAATATAGTGCAGGTGATAAAGTTGCAGTGATGCAACTAAGAAGATGTGCATCTACAAGTTTCCATTGAGAATATGCAGGATTATCAACCTTTGAGCCAGAATCATCTTTGATTGTAACGGATGGACAAGGTGAAGTACCATCAACAATGCCAAGTAAATCAGTAGCTTTCAAAATATTCTGAGTTTGATTCTTCCAAATCAGAAAATTTGAGGCATCAAGCTTGATAGTGATAAACGAAGATAGATTGGAAATGAGAAGTGAAAGATTAGAAGAAATCGAATTTGAAGACATTGAATTAACTGAAACAGGAAGATGAATCAAGATTGAACACAAATGAGGATGAAGCAAGATCGAATATAGATGAGGATCAACTCGCAAGAGATTGATGCTCTGATACCATGAAGAAAATTATGAAGAACAGAGATATTTCATTTATTGAAAGCATACTTTTCACACTTACAATTTATCTATATATAGAGGTCTAATGCAGAGTATTCTAGAATCTCTAATAGCCTAACAGAATTTGCATATTACAACCTAGTTACAACTGCCACACGTGGATAATAATGTTTTGATAACTGTGAAAGGTGGCTTGGCTTGTGGTCAAGTGTGAATTGAATCTGAAGGGGTGTGTATAGCTGGCTTAGTAGTCTCAACAAATACAAATGCCTTAACTCCTCTGTGTTCGGTCCACAAAAAATGATTGTGTCATAAACAAAAGACAAGTGAGATATTTTCTCCACTGAACCCCCATTGCTCCCAACAACTCTTGCTGTTTAACTAGTAAATAGAATCTTAAAATAATAACAATAATTATAAAATGAGTAGTAAATGTAGTTATTTTTCTCCACTGATCTCTGCCAAAGGTGGATCATGAATGCACATGGCTTTATATCCCTTACCCTCAACAAACAACTACTAATTGTGCCAACCAACTAATAGGAAAAGATTCAAATTTCCTACATATGCACACATTCATTGAAGATAAAAATAATTGTGTCATCATCTAAAGTTCTGTGTAATTATCCACACTTCTCTATAACTACCTGTTCATGGTTTCTTCTCAAATCACACCTTCCTCTCTCTTTACACTTATATTATTGTCTCTTCTATAACTGCCTATTCACAGTTTCTTCTCAAACCACATCTTCCTTTCCTGCTTAAATTTAAATTGTTTATGAAGTGCAAAATTTCTAATATACATTGTATGATTTAAAGGTCTTCAATATTCTCAAACTAAAGTAGTTGATTTATGGGAAATAAAATTATTGACACGACTACAAGAAGAAGGTAACACCAACTCTATATGTTAGTATCAACAAAGGAAGGGAAAAACTGGAAAACTATAGTTCAAGAGAGATCTGAGGATTACATTGTTTGGCTATTCTAGGAGTAGCCTAAAATATCACAATATGACAACCACACACACACACACACACACACACATACACACAAACAAGAAGAAGAAGAAGAAGAAGAAGAAGAAGAAGAAAATGAAGAATGAAAGAAAGAAAAGAAAGGCCCTCTGTTACATCAATAGTACATGGATAAAATCATAAAATCAAGTAAAATATGATGATACAAAAACAAAAACCATAATGTATTTATATATATGTATAAGGTCACTCTTCAGGCCAAGAGTAACAGAATTCCAGGCGTCATGGGGCATTAGTTTAGGCCTTGAAGAAGTCTTAATAGATCAAATACACGTAATATGCTAATCAATCATGATTGTCAATCAGAAGATTATCTTTGCTAGAAAAGTAAAGGACCAGACTTCACAAAACATCCTCAACTAGACCAATGAAAAATCATATATGTAATAGTTCCCAAGAGGGATCACAGTAGAATCTCCGAATACTAAAGCCAGCTCACACAACTTTATCGCTCTATGCAGATCTTTCAAATGACCCCATTTGGGTTTCCTTAATAGTCCTAGACCAAAAGAGGAAATAACCCTTAAGTTTACTGAAGAACATATAATCTTTAAAATTTTATGTTTTCTTAAACCATCTACATCTCCTTATCAGGAAAAAGAATGACATTTTCTCACGAGTTATGACAAAAATGATTGTAGAGGAGCTATTAACATGACTGTCGCAATCATTTTATTGTTGGACTTTCACTTTCATGTTGAGTTCCCCATCAACTGATAATATTCAGCTTCTCTAATCAATTTGATTACCATCATAACCACTAACAACGTCACAATTATGGAGGGATATAGCTATTACTTAAAAATAAATAAATAAATGTCAACAGGAGCAATTTTACTCTATGATAAACCCAATTCAATCAATCACATGTCTGACATCAATTTTACTCTATAATTATATTGGGTGTACATTTATCTATAGGAAGATACATAAACTAAAAATATAAAAGGCTCTTCTAGGGGTGTGAGAGTCATGTACCAATTATATTAAGGACACTCTAGTGTGCTACAAGTAAAGTCACAAGAAAAATTAATAATATAGAAATATATTCTGATTGAATTCTAAGTTCATATTGAACGAACTCCTAATTCACAAAGTTGAGAACAAAGGTGAGTCAATGTTACTTTCCTAATCGACAAAATTCTTTTGAAAGGGATTATAGGAGTGTGAGATTAATCTATCTACAAACTTCTAGGTTAATCTTATATAAAGGACACTCTACTGTGCTACAAGTAAAATTAAGAAAAGAAATGTTAATAACATATAAATATATTCTAATTGAATTCATTTATTTTAGTTCTGCCTTGTTAGTTATTCCATAATTGTAGTTCTTTTTTTTTCCCCCATAATTGTATTTCTTGCTTTAAATTAAGGGGAATGCTAATTAATTTTGTAGAATATCATTAATAGCCATCCTATGTTAGTTTTTTCATTTGAAGTAAATTTGTGTAAAAAAATTAATCATTTGTCAGTAAAAATGACTTGAATTTCATTAACAGATGTAGGCTACTATGTTTCGGCCAAGTCTTTCACATAGGATTGATGTAGTCTTTATACCAGCAACTGCAGAAATACTTTATTCTGCAAACTGAAAGTTTTTCTAGAAAATAAATGTACTAGCTACAAAAAGATCTATTTGTAAACTTGGTATTAACTTTTCAATATTCTTGAATTCATTTTATCCACTAAGCTGTCAAAGAAGGATCTAACTTCCAATCAATGTGATCTAATTTCCAATCAATGGATTCCAACATAAATATACTCAATTTTCAACTAACTTTTAACCATAAATCAGAAGAAATCTAAACTTTTAACCAACTATTCATAATCCCACAGTTCTTCATTGTTCAAGAAATAAAACAGGGCCAATATTCACCTTCTTCTAGTTTTCGTTTTGTACATTCTATAAATTAGATATGAACTTTTCAACCAAAAAATATTTTCTCTATATCTACCTAGTGTCAACAACTAAAATTTCCTCTCATCAACTGTACAACTCTGAAGCAATAGAAGGGGAAAAAACAGAGCATGAGCATATATAATCTATATCAATCTATACTTCTTAGAGGAAGAACTATAAGCATATATAATCTATATCAGTATATTCCTAAAATTTTTCATTAACTTACCTACTAATAATATTCTTAAATTGTTCAGTACCTTAAATCAATCGCTATCTACCTAACAATACTATATTTTATATACACATATAACTCTACTCAACAATTTAAGCAGTTCTTCACGATTGCTTAAATAGAGCAACAAAAGTTTTGGAATTAAACACAACTTGGAGCTCATGTGTGCTTCAAATGTAGAAAAAGAGTAAAACCCTAAAATGATTTTATCAAAATCCTACAACATCAAAAATAAAATAAAACCCTGGATCCACGATGGTGAAATTGGGAAATAGAGGAAGGGATAAAGAGAGAGAGAGAGAGAGAGAGAGAGAAAGAAAAGCCTGAATGTGGCTAGGAGGGGGGCCACGATGGTGAGAGCAACGATGGTTAACGGCGGTAGCGAAAGCTGCCATGGTCGGTGGTGGAAGTTCGATGGTAACTGTTAGCAGGGATGGTGAGTCGGTGAAAAGAGGGAGACCAAGCGACCCCCCCTCCCCCACTCCCCCAATATAATACAAATAACCCATTCCATAAGATCTATGAACATAATAGAAATGATATACTTCATTCATCAGTGTTTAGATTACAACAGGCGTTACATGCATTATATATTCATAAATATTCATTCTAAATTTACAACATATAACATTTGTTAATAATAACAAAGCAAATGCCTTATAGGCTTACAGCTTTCCAAGACATAACTTGGTTACAACAAATGAGAGTCATAAGCTCTATACATATAAAGCTCTTGGTTTAAACAAACATTTAAACACAAAATAGCAAAGTAGAGAATCCAGCTCCTAAGTCCTCCCAAGCCACGTCCTTGAAGGAAATATATCACCAGTACCTGAAAATGGTTTCCTAGTAAGGTGAGTCAAAACCCAGTAGAGATAGACTAACACAATATATGAGGTTTAACTAAGATATGAGTGCTAGATAAACGTTCCACATTCATAACCAACTTACATTCTTTCCATAATCATTCAATACTGATACCTATAACTCAATCCATTTCCATCTATTTAGTTCATCTAGATTCAATTAATTCCGAGTCAATTCATGAGACAAGTTCATTGTTATCTAAACAATCCAAATGAGACTACAACTCAGTGATTCACAATTCAATACGACTATTATTCAAACACTTCAATTTTGCCATTTTACGGAATTTTTATCCAAGGGAATCGGTACCCATATGTGCACAAGATTTCAAGTGTTGCCATTTTACGGAATTTTCATCCAAGGGAATCGGCACCCATATATATATATATATATATAAGATTTCAAGTTTTGTCATTTTACGAAATTTTCATCTGAGGGAATCGGCACCCATATATATATATAAGATTTCGGGTCTTTCACCCTGGACACTCTCGCCAACTTAATTATAAATGGAGTCCATCCCCTATCTCATCCCAAACAATTATACATATACAATGTATTTAAAAGTATTATCATGTACAATGACTATCCACAACACACTTTTAATATCTCAATCACACAATCTATTCAATGAGGTCAATCACACTTTCAATATCTCAATTCACCATCATATTCAATTTACCTAATCCATATGCAGTTTCTATAACAATCATAGCTATCTTCCACCGATAGCCCAAAACGAATATTTCTAAACAGATATACAATCTTTTAAATAGATAATTTATCAAATTCTCATAGGTGAGTGACTTAACAAATCCAACTACACCATTTATTCATACATCCTCCAGATTTCATAGTTCCCATATCAATCTCATAATTTATACTAAGTAATTTATTTAACTCAAATTAGGGCAAATTTCTCCATTTTCTAAATATTAACCCCATGGCCAAATTTCACCATTTTACCCTATATAACCTCATATTTAATACCATATATATATATATATCCATGAAGCCCAATATAAAAACCCCTCTTTCAATTTTTGAATCCAAACCCTAGTTTTACCAAAACCTTTCCAAATCCCACCATTTATACATAACAACAAATAACTAGGTTAAAGCCATAACAAAGTGTAGAATATCCCTACCTCAAATCTAGGAGACCAAAGGAGATGATGAAGAGCTTCAAGAATGCCCCAAATTCGGTTTTGCTCCGATCAAAGAAAGGCTCTTGAGATGCTCCACCACTTTAACAAAGGGACTAGGGTTGAGAGCTACTTAGATCTAGGGTTATTTGTAGAGAGAGTGTGTGTGTGTTTTAGAGAGAGAGACAATCGATCTAAGGTTTTTAAGAGAAAACAAATCAAAAAGTGAAGTAGAATCACTCTGCTGCGAACTGATGTACGCAACCTTCGCTTGAGCAAAAGAGTTGTTGGTCGAGCGACCAGACACAACAAGTAACCTTGCTCGAGCACAAGAAGCGTCGCTCGAGTGCAGAATGCAAAGCTTTAGATCTGCCATAGATGCAGACTCATGCTCGAGTGCAAGAAGCCTTGCTCAAGCGAAGAAACAATTCCACAAGGCTCGCTCGAGTGCAAGAAGCCTCGCTTGAGCGAAGAACTTACATCTTCCCAGAAAAGTTGCGTCTGGGGAAAGAAACCTGAAGACCTTCAATTCTCGCTCGAGCACAAGAAACCTCACTCAAGCGAATGAGCAAATTACAAAAAACTCGCTCGAGCGCAAGAAGCCTCGCTCGAGCGAAGAGGCCAAAGTTTGGGCAACAACAATCTAACCTAACTAACAACCAGCCTGCTCCAAACTTGCCCAACAAGTTCTAAAACTCAAATACAAAGGGTCAAAGGGGAAAAACAAGACATGGATACAATATTCAATCATGGAACCCAAGTCCGAAACACAATGAAAGTCGGGGCAAAATCGGGATCGCTATAAAATTCCTTTTAGTGGTGTAAATTTTATTGGCAACTAAAATTTTTTAGTCGCTGAAAGTATCCTTCCAAAATATTTGAAATGTCTCCCTCTAACTCGGCCACATGGACTATCCAAAAAATATGTCCCCACAACTGCTCTTAGGTTCTATTACCTCGATAACCTGAGGTGATGGAACCTATATCGTCTGATCTCCTAATATATAGACTAAACAACATGCTAGAGATACTCCTCCGATTGAGATCATGACTCGTTGATGTCAAGAAACAACAAATCAAATGTCCACTCATCAAGAACCATCACGTTCTATCTCATCTAGGTCCAACATCTCGACAAAGATCACATTACTAGCCAAGATCATGTCTCGCTAATTCAAGAACATTAAGATCCTAGTCTCAACTCATCAGGAACCAAGAACAAACAAGTTCTGTCCTATCCAAATTCAATTTCTCAGCCGAGATTGCACTATTAGCCGAGTTTATAGCCCCACTAGTTCAAGAATCTCAGGAACCCAAGACGCGTGTAAGCTGTCTTCTCGTAATAAACTCAACCATCTTGTCCACGCATCACTTCCCCATTAATACGTTTCTGATCCCCTTGAAGTTTGAAACACATTACACTCTGTTCTTGCACACTTCGCACTTGATTTTGCTCAAATCATTCATGCTTATTCATGTTCTTGACAGCCTACATTTTTACTTTGCCTAATCTTGATTGTCGTACAAGATCATCTTGGCCAAGGAAGGCAAACTTGGTCTAAACTAGGAAAAATTGTACAAGATCATCTCGGTTGCCGGCGTAATAGGATACTGGCTTGAAGATTGTGATGGCAAACAATTTCCAAGACCATTATGGGACATTAGAAATCTAAATTTTTCTTCCATTAGTTTTCTTTCTTTTATTTTGATGTAACTTAGAAGGTTATTAGCCGAAGTACTGATCAATAAAATTTTAGCTCGAATATGTTCGTTACAAATTATTGTTGAAACTTGTATGATCGTTAGAAAGGTAGACAATGTTAGGCTGATGTGATGTTTCAACAAGAAACTTGGACGTTTAACTTAGGCTTGTCACGATGGCAAAGCTGATCTAAGTTAAAATGATGTTAATGGGAAATAGAACGAAACAAACCATGACTTTGCCTAAGGGGCAATAACGTCGGACAGCCGACCTGATTAGTTTGTAATGAAAAGCCAAGGTAGT
Organism: Camellia lanceoleosa; assembly: GCA_025200525.1. Classification (NCBI taxonomy): domain Eukaryota; kingdom Viridiplantae; phylum Streptophyta; class Magnoliopsida; order Ericales; family Theaceae; genus Camellia; species Camellia lanceoleosa. The sequence continues at coordinate 6,814,738 of CM045759.1, read as the reverse complement.
TAGTACTGTGAAATAGGTGTACTAAGGTTAAACCTCAAGTGTTTTTTTTCGATAAACTAAACATGATGACATCGGTCATGGTTGTCTAAGTTTGTAAAACTTAGCCAAAATTGGGATGCTGACTCTTTAATGTGAATGTAAGTTAGAGAGTCTAAATGAGATAAGTTTGAATTTTTAATTTAAGTTTGAATTTGTGACTTGGGATTTGAAAATAGTAACACTTGGTGAAATTTTCAAAAGATTGATCAGTTATATCCGAGGTGACGTAATCCGAGATTGCCTGGATTACCTGAGATGGCATATCGACCTAAGACGTTACACTTGAAAATTTTTTAAGATACAACAAATTGAAGACATTCGTCAGTATAAAGACAACACTTGAGGAAAAGACATGACATTCATTCATAAAGCAAAAGTTGTCCAATTACACCATAAGGCACTTCGGTTTTGAAAAACAAAGATTGTTCCAGACAAAAAAGAAAAGTACAACTGAAAGAAAAAAGAAGAAAAAGAAGAAAAAATCCTAAGTTTGGGATATTGGTTCATCAGTGTTGAGCTCCTCTTAAGTTGCAGCAGAAGCATTAGCCTCGATGGTCTGGGTGGCAATAACATTGGGTTCGGTGTCACTAATCTCCTTATCCATTTCTTTTAGGAATTCGTCAATGCTTTTGTCAATTTTTTTCTTCTTGGCCCCAGACTTGTCAGTCTTTTTGCTATTCGAAGAAGTGCTCTTGGAAACTTCGTTGTCGTCTCCAGTGAGGTCCAAGACTTGGTCATTCAAAGTAAGGGACTTGACCCCAACATCAGCAGTAGTAGCAGTAGCTTCCTTTTCTTCCTCTTCCTCCTCAGATTAGGCCGGGAAAGGGGGGAATAGCAGTTTCAACTTGTTCAGATCTTGATGTGGTGAGTCTTTGAGGATTGAAAGTTCTTTCATTGCTGCACTCCAGTCGAGAACATAGCCTCTATTGCAGGCAATGTTGACTTGCTTCTTGTAGGCCTCTTTGACAGCCGTTTGGCCCTCCTCATACACTTTGGCATTGGCTTCTTCAATTTCTTGTTTCTTTTTGGCCAATGCCTCAGCCAGCTTGTTCTCGACACAAGCGGCTATCATTTTAGCAACTAGAGCTGTAGTCTTGGCATTTGCTCGGCATTCCTAGTGGCCTTTACTTTGTCTAGTAGCTTTTTTCTGATGGTCTCGGATTTGTTCAACTGATAAAGGAAGTCGGTAACCTCTTAGGTCTTCTTTGTAAGGTCTTTCTTCATTAGTTCATGTTGGGCCAAGAAGGAGTTACCATGTCGGATGGTCTGCAAAAGGAACAAAGTGCTAGAAGAGCAAAAATTTACTATGTGTTGAATAGTGGAAAGAAAAGTGAAGGACTTTTATTAGAATGCAGCTTCATATCATCATGGAAATGTGCTCGTACTTGTTGTACTCGCTGATGTTAGCCATATTGGTAGGCAGAAACATGGAAGTGGAGAGCATAGCAATGACTTCCAGATTTTTTGGGCGTTGTCTCCGACCTTTAAAGGTCAGTCGTTGAGTATGATCTCAAGGAACCATGAGTCATCCTCTAAGACCTCAGGATGCAAGGTGCGAAATCGTTTAAGCATTGGAGCCTCTGTAGATTCTAAGTCTTGCCTCTTCTCAGTTTTTGCCATCTTGGAGATAAGGATGCTGTCTTCTGGGTCCTTCTTTTTATCAAAAGGAGTGATTGTCACCTTGGCTTTTGCCTTTGCTTTTTTGACCCTTTTTTGTTTCTAAACAGAGGGTAGAGATGGGGTAGATTGAGCAGTGACTATGTCGGGTATGCTAGCTAAGAGATCTTCAACTACTATTGCTCAACGTGCCATTTCTTTCGAGATAGCAGCAATTGTTACACTAACACCAAGTTTAAAGGCTAGAAGGGCGATTAGTGTGTTTGCTGGATTGTACGCCGGCGGTTCAGAACCTTAGTGTTTTCTACTTCTGGTTCTAGCTGTAGGGACATTGAAGGGTTTATGTTGATGTTGGCTTTGGCGTTGGGAAATCAAAATGTGCAGAGACGACACCGAGGTAGATGGTTGGTTGGTTGGATCTGAAGTTGAGCATTAATTTGGGCGAGATGAAGCAATTGAAATTATGGCAGATAGAGGAGTTTTACTCCTTGATGGGACGTTAAGGAAAGGTAACTTGTATGTAGGTGATGTAGTTAAGAAGGAGGGGGGCTTTCCGTTGATTTAAGGACAGGTCTAAGAGTGTTAAATGTTGTCTTTAAGGACATAAGACTTTCGAAAGGACTTGTTAGGTAGTGAGAGCTCTGCAACACAAAAAATAATGATTAGAAATATGGTCAAGTATGAGATACTAGATTAAGATGAATGAAAAGTCACCTAGGATGCTTCTAGGCAGAGGGTAGAGGCGTAGGCTATTCTCTAGAGCAAATTTCTAGTTACCTGAGACAATGAGATAGTCTTCCCCAGTACCTTTGTTGGAGTGTGGAAGGTCGACTATCATCTTATAGGTTGTAGATCTTGGTTTTAGGTAATAAAAAGTGCCATTCTTAGACTGAAGGGCACACATGGTGTAACAGTACTGAATGTCCTTCAAGGTTAGTTTGGCCCTATGTCGGTGGTTTAACTCAGCAAGTTGATGATACGAAAGGTGTTAATGGCTAGTTGGATGGGGTTTAGTTTGTAGAAGTTCATCATTTCTCAGAATAAAATGTTAAGGGGGGGATGTGATTCCACCATCTACAACAGATACCATGGGGAAGGGTATGTAATTGTCCCCTGGCATGATTGAGTCGTTCTCGCCAGCGAGTTGATATGGACGTCGATTGGGATATCGAACTCTCGACGAAAGTTCTCTATCTTGGTTGGGGTATCAACTCTCCACCTATGCATACCCATGTTCTCATCAAACTATTTTGGTACTGTTCTCCTAAGGTGATTCTGGTTTGAGGTTCTAAAATAGAATGTGAAAGAACAATGGTAACAATGCAAGAATCTAGTGGAGCAATCTAGGAAAACAGTGCAAATGAATAGAGAAATATAAAAAACAAATTTAGAACATGAGGGTAATAAGGAATCGAAATGTAGAAATTCAAGAACATGTATAATGCATGATGAATATTTAAAATCTAACTCGTGCCAAAGGCCATATGTCCTTCATCACCAAGAGTTGTCTGGGCTCGGGAACTTAGGTACGAGAGGGGAAGGTCATGAATTGAGTACCCCTGCTCGCCCAATCAAAGATCGGCCTCTACTAATTATGATTATGATTTTTATTTACATTATATGTTCTTGTTCCAGTTTTATTAGACTAACTTACTATGTGATGCACACAAGATATAGACTAATTTGCAAAAATTGAAACATTGGATTACATGTTTGTTTTTGAAAATTGTTTGTGAATGTGTTACTTGAAAAAGTGGGCTTAAATGTACATTGATCAAAACATTCCAATTCAAACAAAAAGCCTTCATCCACAGGCATTCAAACAATTTATCAACTAAGCACTTAGCCTCATGGTAAACATGCTTGATACGTTTAACAACCACACTCATGCAATTATGCTAAAATAAGTAAAAGTTCACCTAGTACTCCAAGCCAAAAAGAAAAGATAAAGAGTTAGAAAAATGCATGCTCCTAACTATGTGACATGACTAATGTAACACATACGATATGCAATCTAAATAGGCTTGGCTACTTAACATAACATGTGAATCAATTTGATAGCATGCAGTCTAAGCACATATTCAAAGAATTTAAGTAATAACAATGCAAGTTAGAATGATGAATCGAGCCTCAATGCATGCAATACAAGTGGATGCAAAACATAAAGTATGCTAAACGAAACATGATACCCTAATATAACCATCATAAGAAGATAAATAAAATGGAGAAAGACGTGGGGTTAGAAGACATACATATTATTACATTGTTTGCCCTTGCGCAGGAGGGTTCAAATAAACTAACTAGCTAAGCTAATTAACTAGCTATTACAAAATGAATTAACTAATATTACAAACCGAATAAACTAACTAACTATTCTAACCAATTAAGTAATTAACTATTCTATGAAATGACTAATTAATTAGTTACAATTTAGAATGAACTAATTTAATTACATCACAAATACGCGCATACAATATGAACTAATTTAATTATATCACGAATACAACATGAAAGAAGTAACTAAGCTAATCAATCAGCCCCAGGAAGCGAGGAATGTGTATGCATGCGTGCGAATTTCCAACCGAAAAGCCACTGTTCTGCTGCCAGAATGCCTCTGTTGCACAGTTAGAACACTTGCACTGTTTTTCACCTCAGAATCAGCTCTGTTCTGTTCCAAAAGTACACTGACTGGTATTACAAAAGTGGTCGACAGGCCAAAAGTAGTGGCCGGCCGGCCACCAAAGGAAGCCTTCCATCCAAAAACAGTTAGCCGGCCGGCCACTGGAGTTTGGTCCCTCCTGCTGCAATAGAGAGCAAACAAAAGCACAAAAAGGGTATTTTCAAGGGGTGTTTGTATACCTTACCCCTCATTATCATCAAACAGCTCAAAGGAGCAATAGGTTTAATTCACAAGCCATCAATCGATGCAATTTCATTGCATGATAGCCTATGAACCAAGGTGTACAATTTCAATAAATGCAACATAAAAGACTCTCAAACCTCCTCCCTATCATGGATTGATCAAGGGAAGTGGTTGACTTTGGAAACTTAAACCATTTCATCACTAGCAAGTATGAAATGCCTTAAGTCTCCATGTGTTCAATTAACATCCGATTGAACACCCAATTACTTATTATCTTGCATCATTTTTAGTCCTAATTTTGTTATTTCATTTTAATTACCAACCATTCCTTAATCAATTGAGTCCAAAAGTGAGCTTTAAGTCCTCTAATGGAAAGGAGCACCAAACCAAGTGTTGTTTTAGACATAAGAGAAGTGTCATGCCATTGGTAATGAACCCCCAAAAAACAATACCTCAATCTCATGCTTAAACAAACAAGTAGCTTGAAACAACTTTCAAAGCAAAGAAAAAACCAAGAAATGAGGGAGGTTGCGGAGGTGATTAAAGATGAAAACATGTATAGAAAGCAAGAAATAAACGCTATCAATTCAAATAAGTTAGTGGCTAAGGCCTAAACCACCAAGCCTATGAGGACTATTACACTACATGCATGCTATACAAAGCACAAATGAAACTAACACATAAAAATAGTCCTAAATGAAGCTAAAACAATGTTGGAATTGAGATAAAAGAAGATAAAAGAGTAAACTAAAATAACGGAGAATTTAAGCTAGTAAACAAGCCAAAGGAGGGGTGGCTAACCCCTCCATTTTTGGGACTTCAAAACCACTTTTTTAGCTTCTAAAAACCTCTAAAAATCAATGGTAAAAATCTCAACAAAAGTTGAGAAAAAAAATGGGGAACACAAGGGCAAAGGCTTAAGAAGCAAGGTTTAAAAAAGGGTGGTCAACCCCTCTACCTTTAATGGCCTTAAACCACAAGTTTCATCCCATAAAAACAGTGTACAAATAGTTCAAAATCAGCAAGAAAAGATAGAAAACAAGTAGTGTAAAAATGTTCAAAATTATACCTCTTGAAGCAAGGCAACTCTTTTGTTAATAAGCCCACAAGTTCTCACTCTTAAGGACTGAAATTTGGACTCAATAATCTCAGCAAGGAAAGCTCCAATACTGGTTTAGGAAGTGTTTGGGTAAGGTGTGTGTGTTGCAAGATAGAGATAGAGAGAGAATTTCAAGTTTTGGTCCTTAAGGAATTTTTTTGTAACCTAAAAACAAAAGGGTTGGCCTGGTATATATGGAAAAACAACTTCTTAGGTCGGAAATATCTATATAGGAATAGCTGGAGCTTTTGGGGTACAGTTGGGAACAAATATCTGGGTTTTACACAAGTGGCCTACAGGTCAGAAGTAGTGGCCGGCCGTCCACAAATAGTGGGCTGCCGACAATAAAAATCTGCTTCTAGGCCCGACTTCAAACGAGCATATCTCTTTCATCCGGACTCAATTTTAGGTCATTCTTGAGTCTAAATTGAAGACTCGGAAGTATAATTTCCAATGGAGGTGGCCTCACATCTAAATTCTAAGTTACAAAGAGATATGCCTATTTTAGTGAAGGTTGCTCATTTCTATATTAACCGGATGAAAGCCTAACTTTAAACGGTCATATCTCCCTCATCCGGACTCGGCTTTAGGACTTGAGTCTAAATTGAAGCCCCGAAAGTTCACTGTCCAATGGTGGTGGCCTAACAACTAAAGTCTAAGTTTGAAAAGAGATAGGCCTGATTTAGTGTAGGCTGTTCAGTTTTCTCTTAACGGTTTTATGTTCAACCATTTCCCCAATTAGTTTTCTTCCCTTTCTTCCAATTTTCTTCAACTCCAAATCTATGAATAAGAGGTTTTAAGATTTTTCAAAGAGTTCACCTCCCTTTTATTTATTTCCACTTTGTTCTTGCTTGGTTTATCGAAAAGTGCAACTTTTAAACAAAATGCGAGCCTCGAAATATCGTAGAAACATTTGAACAAAATATTTTGAAAATGAGGGTTTTAAAGTCTAAAATAGTTTTGGTCTAAAATGGTTTTGGTCAAAATGGGGTGTAAGATTGGGATTTAGAAGCTCTTCTTGTTGAAGAAAGTGAACATTTGTATAGCATAACTTTCACTATCGTGTGATTAGCCTGAGGCGCCCAAGTCTTATGGGCAGTCAAAAATGGGGTGTCTACAGTTGCCCCCTCTTTGACAGTTTTCGAAGTCATGAAATGACGTGAGTAAAAGTCAAGGCCCAAAGACGACCCATTTTGACAAGGCCGTAAGGCTTGGGCAAACAAAAAAAATGCAGATGTAGTTGGTTGAATTCAAGGGTTGCCTACGTATCCCTTTGCAAAGAATCAAACTAGCGTAGTTCAATGGCAAGATGCAAAATGATACACAATGCAACAAAACAATACAAACGATATACAATGAAATCATCAAACCATGAGCAGTGCTTACCACATAAATACCATAAAGGGATGGGGATGAAAAACAAACTACGTTTAACACAAAAAAAAAAAAAAAGTGGGCACAGCCAAACGACGCCTAACACAGGCTAAGTGCCTATACCCTCAATACTGGCCTTAGTCCAGCATGGATGCCTACATATAATAGAACCATGTTTCAACATGAAAAGGGTGCGGGCACATGTATAACTATGTGTTTCACAGAAAGAATACAAGTAATTTGATGGTATGATATAAGTGAGGAATGATCTGCTCAGAAAAGATAATGATCCTAAATACTGAATGCAACAACACAAAGTACAATGCAATGGATGCAATGGATGCGGGGCACAAGCCGAACCACATCTTACCTAGAAAAGGCATGGATACAAAACAAACCACGTCTAACACAGAAAAGGTGTTGACACCATCAATATTGGCCTCAACGCAGCATGGGTACTTATACATGACATAACTATATTTCAACGAGAGAAATGTATGAGCACATGCCAAACTAAGCTTAACATGGAAAGGATGCAGGCAATAAAAATGGTATGATGTAATGAATAATGCAGTAGATGCATGCAATAAATGCAATGTGACAACAGTATTAGATACTAATAGATATGATGATGCAGCTAAGAAGTGGTGCCTTTACAGGGGCAATTGGCGATGACTCACCTCATGTTGCTGGGGATCTTTCTCTTCTTCCTGCACTTTGCGCTTACAAACCACAGGTACTACTTTTCTCCCTGGCTATGTTTGTAACTTTTCCCATTCTCCAACAGGGTGATAGATTAGGTTGGTTCAGTATTCAAAATTGAGGCGCATACAAGTTACCTCAACCTATGCAGTTTCTATACAGATTTCAAGCCAATGATACACCCCTGGGTATTTAAACCAGACTTAGTCTCAGAAATTCTGACCCTTTGTGTTCTAGGCCTCAACCATTCGAACTCTAGTTTCCACCGTCTCAGTTGATCTCCTAGGAACTCACCGTAAACACAGTTAGGCGACTATACCAGACCACCTAAAGTCGTTCAGGCACGACAAACACCAAAGGAATTGCACCTTTAGAAGATTTAAGGTCTCTTAGACCTAGGTGCGTGGATAAGACAGTGCGGGTGAGGTGCACAAAACAATGCGATATAGGTGCACAGAAAAGTGCGATACAAAGTGCACAGGATAGTGCGAATGCAAGATGCACAAGACAGTGCGAGTGAGGTACAAAACATAGTGCGACGTGAGGTGAATGCACAAGATAGTGTGATACAGGTGAATGCACAAAACAGTGCGATGCAAGTTGCACAAGACAGTGCGAGGTGAATGAATGCACAAAATAGTGCTATGCAAGTTTGCACAAGACAATACGATATAGGTGCACATGACAGTGCGATACAAGGTGCACAAAATAGTGTGATGCGGGGTGAATGCACAAAATAGTGTGATTCAAAGTGCACATGATAGTGCGATACAGGGTGCACAAAATAGTGCGATACAGGGTGCACAAGATAGTGTGATGCAAGTGCATAAGACAGTGCAAGGTGGGTGCACAAGATAGTGCGATGCAAGTGAATGCACAAAATAGTGCTGTGGAACGTGTGATGTAGATTAAATGCACAAAACAGTGCGATACAGGGAAATGCACAAGATAGTGCGAATTCAAAGTGCACATGACAGTGCGATACAGGGTGCACAAAACAATGTGATGTATGATAAATGGTATGCAGAGGGAAATGAGCAGTACATAGAGTAGTGCATCATGTACCTTATGAAATGAGTGCAAGTAACTTGCCACAACTTATTGAAATGTAATACAAAGAGAGGCAACTCGACAAAACTCTGTTAGGTGCAGAACAAAGTCAAGAGCAAGAGCAACCAATCACATAGTTCAACTCAACCAGAGTGTATAAGCATGCAAGCATAATCTGAAGCACATGTATTAATCAGAGGGAAGATGGAAATCCCAAGAGAGTTTTGAAATGGTCAGAGACAACTTTCGAAAGTTGAATCATATCAGAATTATCAGGGGAGTAAACCCACCCTAATCTAGGGAAAAGTGCTCGACAAATGGCTTTGAGCGTATTGAGAGATAGGTTGGGTTCATGCCCCTTGTTCAATTGATGACCCGATCAAATGTACTGAAAATTGCCCCTAGTGTTCAGTCATTGGCCACTGGTTGGGTTCATGTCCCTTGTTCGATGGATGGCCCGATTAGATGCACTGAAAATTGCCCCTAGTGTCTAGCCACTAGCCACCTTTTCTAACATTATGCAAGCACGTGTAATGGGGATCATCAGATCCTAGAATGGTTGCCAAACAATCAGACTCATGCTTCTTTTCTGACATATTGCGAACTTACTCCAGTCCCCTCCCCTCCAAAGTAGTAACAGATTCCTTACATACACTTTGCAATGATCATGAATACGATGCCCCTTGTATGGGCACTCCCAGTTTGTTTATAAATTCCACACATGGACTTGTTTTTGAGTTCGGAGCGAACACTCATGTATGGAATTTTGACCATGCCACTATGTTGAACTTTGAGCGATAGACACGCTATGGTGACTTGATGAAGAGTGCTTTTGAGCGACATACATGCTATGGTGACTCAATACAGAGCACAGACTGAGACAAACACTAGGCACAACATAACAGAACTCACAACTTACCCAAAAGCAGCAAAAGACTCAATGTAACTGATCATTCATAGTGCCCCTAGTATTACTTATGCTCCCTTTAAAATTCAATTTCAATTCCTGTTTTGTTCAAGATAGAGATTCTACTGATAAGTTCAAGTATTGAAAATTGCTCTACTTATTGATACAAGCTAGTTCTTCCTTACCCAATGCAAGTATGTGATATGCACAGCAGTCGGTGTAGCTCATGGATTGATGCGAAGCTGACGACGTAAATTGGGCAAGATGATTGAGTTGAGATGGATAAGATGGATATGGTTGAGATCGAACTTCAAGATGAAGTTGCCTACGTATCCCAAGAATGGGAATCAGGTCAACGTAGTTCATGGCTAAGATTTACTCTGGTATTGACACTTTCATTTTATGCTCTATTTGTTTGCCAAAGTCGCCCCTTTGGGGTTTTCGGCCTTCCAAGCTCTATCTGTTTGATTTCTTATTTTTCATACTCTAACTTTTTCCTAGGTCGCCCTTTCGGGTTTTCAGCCTAACGAGCCTCTCAAGGATAGCGTTGCAATATTTGTGGTGAGTTTGATCAATAGTCATCCTTGCCCCAATACTGAAACTGGCTTCACCCTGATTTGAACTTGGTTCTCCATTCTCTTATGCATATCCTTGTCCTTTCTTTTGTTTCATTTTCAAAGTTGGTTCTTCTTGCAATGTGGTACTTCCCCGCATTGGCCTTCCTGGATTAAGACAAAAGTTCATTTCCTCACAGTTGATTGCATTTCATTCCAATGAATACCCCTAGCTTGATGGGTGATTTCTTTTCCCTTTTCTATTTCTTTTTCTTTTTTTCTTCTATCTTCTTTTTTCCCTTTTTTTTTTATTTTTTTCTTTTTCTTTTTGCTTTTTTCCTTCTCTTTCTTTTGGTTTCTTTTGTTGTATCCTTTTCTTTGTAGTAATGAAAATACCGGGGGAAGGATTTCTACGATTGTAAGGCTTGAAAACCATCTTGTGCTTGTCAAAATGATCACCAAGGTGAAGAAAAAGCCTAGGTTAGTGTAGAATAACATGTACAATTTTGAACCTATCTTCGCAAGTTTTGTAGAAGAAATAGCTAACGAAGCAACTTGAACTTTTTAAGATCATGAAGGACTTTGCGCCGATAAGTCAGAATTCACTCAAAACCATTTAGGGGATCCTTCTCAACACTCGTACTTATTAACAGAATCTCATTCAAAAAAAAAAAAAAAAATTCAAAGCTTTTTTCTATTTTTTAAAGGTCACACATGCATTACTATAGGCACAACAAAATGATTAGAAACTCAACTCCTGCTTTCTTATTATTAAAACAACAAAATGAAGACCCGAGGGTACACGAGAGCGACTCAAAGGAAGACTCAACTGACATAACAACACAAGAAAAGACAATGAAAATAAAACTCACAACAACTATTTACAAGACACAACTCAAAACAAAATCAGTACCCTAGAAACAAAAGGGGTTTTCACTCTCAAAGTCCATTGGCAGAATTCAAAAACAATTTCAAGTAGCCCACAAGAGGGTTCAAATCTACCTTTAATTTGACAATATAACATCAACACCCAATAAGATCTCATAGATTGATCCTTAAAATTACATTGTCCCCACACATCTTCTTGATCGAAACAATTACTTTTTTACACCATGCCCCTAGTTTAGAAGGTCTTTTCCAAATGTTTTCAACAATTTCCCTAGCTAAGAGTGAGGTTCATCATTCCATCCATTAGTGCTACCATCTGTAGAGAGTCCACTGCATCATCAAGCTTGAACTCATCAAGAACGAGTAAACTTTCCATGTCTTCAACGATTTTGTTCCTTTTGCTCAAATCGAAATCGAAAGATTCAGGAATAGACACAATATTCTTGGGCTCATTGGCAGGTATGATGTGTTGGCTAGGGTAATGGTCGGTTATTGGCAAATTGTGGGTGGGTTTTCTGTTATGGCATGGCAATCTATTACGGTCAGGGAGAGATTTGTTAATAGTTTTGGGATTTTCAGGTGGGGTGATGACCTTATTGCCAATCAGGTCTTGAATTTCATAGCGAAGGTTAAAGCAATGGTCAGTATGGTGACCGTACTACTGATAGAATATGCAATATTGGGTAGGGTCATGTCTAGGTGGGAGAGGATTCGGAAGAGGTCGAGGATTGAGCAGTTTGGGATATCCTTTCTCTATCAGTACGTTCAATGCACAGGTTAGGCTCATATAGAGTTGGGTGAAGGTTCGTTTTCGGGAACAAAGAGCATTAGGTAAAGAAACATTGGCAAATGGGTCGGCAGGTGTTGGTCGAGTATTCATGTGCTTGGGACTGAAATCAGGATGGGTGTTTCTGGTAAAGCATCGCTTTCCATTGTTTGCCCCCTAATTCAAAATGCTCTCATCGTGAGCGACAAAAGTGTTATCCACAGTCTTTGCAACACCTTCAAGCACTTGCTACTTGTTCAACCCTTTGACCTTCAAAGTCTTAATAGCCCACCGAAGTTGTGCATAGGGATCAATACTTGTCCCGGCTTTGTTCTTGCCACTTGCTTCTGCTTGGCCAAGGGATTGAGTTGCTATATCAAAGCGAGGTCTATTGATTGTTGATCTGTCATCACCCAAACTTGAGATGGTTTCGAATTGGCCCTTTTCAACTGTAGCTTGCCCTAAGATTGGGGAGCTTTTTGACAGGATCGAAACCTATAAATAAGAGGTTTTAAATATTTTTCAAAGAGTTCACCTCCCTTTCATTTATTTCCACTTTGTCCTTACTCGGTGTACCAAAAAATGTAACTTTTAAACGAAATGCGAGTCTCAGAATATCATAAAAACATTTAAACAAATATTTTGAAAAAGAGGATTGTAAGGTCTAAAATAACTTTGGTCTAAAATGGTTTTGGTCAAAATGGGGTGTAAGGTTGGGATTTAGAAGCTTTTCTTGCTGAAGAAATTGAACATTTATGTAGCATAACTTTCATCATCGAATGATCAGCCTAAGGTGCCCAAGTCTTATGGACAGTCAAAAATGGGGTGTCTACAGTGACTTACAGGTCAAGAACGTAGAAATGAAGGCCGAAGTTGTGTTCACCAGGGTGAGCGTAGAAATAGAATGGTGGTTTGGTCGTCAGAAACGATGAACGGATGAGTTACAAGCGAGCTTGGGTTAACAACAATGGCAGTTTGGAAAAGTTCTAGAGAGAAATTCTGAGAGAATAGAAATAGACGAATGGGAAAAGTGAAGAGGCGGAGAGAGAAAGAAAAAGAGTTTTGTGGAATAAGAAATACCAATAATGAAATGATTTCGAACGCCTTAAAAGACGAGGGTCAGGGTTCATGGGATGCGTATGTAGCATGATGAGTATAACCTAATGAGAACGTGATACGTGGGTGTGACGGTTGTGTCTGCTGTGAGTTGACAGCTCACGAATCTTGGACCCTTGGAATTCTTGAATTAGCAAGTAATGACCTCAGCTAATAGTGCAATCTTGGTTGAGATATTGGATTTGAATGTACATAACATGTTGGTTCTTGGTTCTTGATGAGTGGATACTTGAGTCCTTGTTTTTTGACGCCGACAAGTCATGATCTTGGTCGAAGGAATATCTTTTAGCATGTTGTTTAGCCAACATGTTAGGAAATCAGACAATATAGGTTCCATCACCTTACGATGCTGAGGTAATAGAACCTAGGGGCAGTTGTGAGGATATATTTTTAGGGTTGTCTACATGGTTGACGTTGTTAGCTGAGGTGCCACGTAGATAGACCAAGTCACAGAGATTGTTAACCAGGTTACCAAAATGTGATGCGGCAATGCCGAAATCTGAGATATTTGGATAAAGGACAAGAGTCTTAGAGGATTTGCGACCTGATCTAATAAGAGGAGTTCGAGATAGACATGATTATTGTAAAGGATAAAGTCTTCTGAAGTAAGACTTCTAGGGGACGAGGACACTGCTGATTATAAAAATAAGACACCCCTATGAGTCTAAGGTATACTTTTTATTGTGAGTTATTTACTTGAGTTGATATCTTGTGAGATAAGTTAACTGACTTAATCCTGGAGTGCCCTTGGATGGATGAGCCACCATGGTGTTTATTGTCTTCTTGTGTATAGGTGTTAGGCTCTTCTATTCTTCCTTGTGCTCTACAGCTAAGATCTCAGCTAGGAGATTTAATTCGGTTGTGAGGTCAAAAATTAACACTCATACTATCATTCTTGATTTGTGTGATGAAAGATTTGCGAAACAATGAAAGTTCAAATTTAAAGAAGAATATGATTATTTACAACTAATGCCAATATAAAAATGGGAGTTTTTATGTGCAAAAAGTGATTTTTTTTTTTTTTTCCTCTCTGTTTGTAATCATCATTTGACAAACCAGTGTTGAATAGGGGAAATCAACAACCAAAATTATTTCATTCATTCGAAAATTAACTTATGAAATATCTAATTTCATTCGATTTATACATTCAGATGTATAAAATCGAATAGCTTCAAATCATTCAGTAGTTGTATGTCGAACCAAAATATTTGGTTTGAATGTTGATTGTCAACTAAAACCAATTGAGTGTGATTTAAAATTTAATCTTTGCATTACTAGAAAGGGAAATTTACACAATAGTGCCAAAATGCCACATGGTCATATTCCCTCACCAATTATCATTCATTATAACCCCTCATGTTTCTTAATCACTCAACATAAATAATCAATATTCCATCTTTGCTACGAATCATATTATTATAGAATACCACGTGACCATACTCTAGGACTATCAAATAATCACCCACTAGAATATAGAGGGCAAGAAATGTTATTATAATTATTGAAATTATACAAAATTTAGTGTAATTTACCCACTCTTTATGCATCAAGTCGCTGAGTAATGGAGTGGCTGCAATTATTTATTTTTTTTCCGTGTCTTTTAAATATTATATAATTTAATATCTTATGTAAAATTAGCCACGTCATATCATGGCTCAACTCAAATTATTTGGAACCTAATTATATTAAGAAGTTTGTGCGTGATGAGTTTATTAAAGGTTGGTTTGGAGTGTCCTAAAAAAGTGTACTTTTTGTCTTTTTACGAAAAGATGTGCAGAAAAGTAGAGAGGTGATGTGATGAAAAAAAAATAAAAAGATAAAAAGATGGATTATATAGTAGATCCCAAACTAGGCTTAAATGTATAATACATTATAAAAAATTAAAGTTTTAGAGATTAAAATTCAGGAATAATTATTTTTTTGGCATCAAATATTTTTGTTGTGAAAAGTGCCGTCATGATATTTTTAGTAACGAAAATTAGACATTAGTGATGAATTATTATCTTTTTGGGACCTAATTTTTTGTCTAAAAAAATAAACCATTTTAAGACCAAATTATTTTGTCCTTAAAAATTTATTTATTAGTGACATTTTCAAAATTTTGTCGCCAAAAGCCTTATTTTTGACTTTTTGCGACGACATTTTAGCAACTATTCTCGTGACGATGGAAATTGGTCCGTAAATATCTTTTGTAACAAAATTTTTATTTTTAGAGACCAAAATATTTGATCTTTAAAACTCTTATATGTTATAGTGATAGGAATTTACTTATATTATGGGGCTCTACTTTCATACATGTTTTAACAATTTTTTCCTATGTGTGAAACATCCATCGGGCCTTATTCCTTAATTTGCCATCCATTAAGATCTTGAACAGTTCACCATAAATCGTAGACATGCCTTGTGATCTATTATCTTCTAATACTACGTCCAACCTAGAATAGTGCTATCACATGCATTTTATTGAGAGGCGCCATCATATTATGTTGAGACTCCATGTTGTGGGTCTGTCAGCGTGTATATCTTAATTTTCTTTGCTCCATTAAAGATTATCATGCATGTTTCCTACTCAATTAAGAATCTTTGTGCAAGCCTAATAAAATAGTTTAATAGTTTAATAGTTTTTTTTTTTTTTTTTTTATCAACAAAATAAACACTTATTGATGAAACTAGAATGAAAACATGATAGAATACATCAATAAAGAAGGCCAAGGAGCCACACATCATAGTAACCCATCCTAATTCTAACTAGGCTGGCACCAAGAAGACCACACAATCATTTGAAAGCTCAAGGCTAAGTTGGTAAGGTAGCAACAAAAACAAACAAAACTACAAAACGCATGGACCCAAACATACAACCGCAACACCTAACAACACAAACATCCCTACCCAGCACAGAAAAACACCCAACCTGCCAACAGATTTCTCAACCTGTCCCAATACAAACTCGAATCTGGTTAAGATTATAAATAAAATCACTAACTGTGAACTGCCAAGCCTTTGAAGATGATATCAACCAAATAGCCACCCTGGTTTTAATCAAGTCCGATAGATCCCAAATATCAGCCTTAGCCTCTTTGAAGACACAATCATTTCGTAACTTCCATATAGACCACAAGGCAACAATTGGGACAATCCTCAAATCTTCCTTTCTTGCTTCTTCAGCTTACCACCCTCCCACCAACTCAGTAAGCCAGCAACTGAATCAGGAATAACCCATTGTAACCCCCACCACTTTAATAAGGAAGACCAAACATTCCACACAAAGAGGCAATGTAGCAGCACATGAAGCACTGATTCCTCCTTATCTTTACAGAAGTAACACAAGGTGGACATACCACCCGCAAGAACCCCAATCTTTTGTAAGAACACAGAAGTTTTAATCTTATACTTCCACGCGAGCCAACCAAAGAAGAACATTATTCCAAATCAAATTAATAGATCTGGGAATAAACCCTACCTCCACAGTGTTAAGATTGTACAAAGAAGATACTGAGAACATACCTGTGGAACTCGCTGCCCACCTTGGGTGATCCACTGTTCCCCCGCTAACTGTAGGGCCTGAATCCAGGACAGAGGCTAAACCTCAGCATTTCTAATTTTTCCCATTCAAAAAACACCCTTCTAGGTAATATATTCCACTCCCCTGATGTTTCCTTTAGATTAGAAAACATACTAAGTGAGCCTTTCTTCTCCTTTGACAGGCTAAACAATCTGGGAAACTCATCTTTCAAACAATATGAGCCACACCACTTATCTTCCCAAAACCTTACCCTACTCCTATCCCCCACATTTATCTTAAGATTAACCCGAAACCTGTCCAGCAAATCTGGATTGAAATTGGACACTGAGATTATGTTGGACCATAATCTTAATAGTCTATTTCTAGAAGCACCAGAAGGCAGCCAACTATACTCCTCTTGGTTATGCTTGCTACAGATCACTCTCCTCCACAGAGCCTTTGTCTCACTTGCAAACTTCCACCACCTTTTAAATAATAAGCAAGAGTTAGCTACCCTAATTTTTCTAATGCCCAAACCACCTTGACCAAAACTTGTAGTAACCTCCTCCCACTTGACCAAGTGCACCTTCCTTCTAAGATCCGAACCTCCCTATAAAAAAGCCGCTTGAATTCTCTCAAATTCCTTAGCCACACCCTCAGGCATTTTAAACAGAGACAAGTAATACACAGGTAAGCAAGATAAAACTGACTTGACTAAAGTCAACCTACCTGCAAATGACAACAACCTTCTTTTCCAACCAGCCAGTCTAACTCTAACTTTGTCTAGAACTGGTTTCCACGTTTTCCTCCTCCCCAGATTAGCCCCTAACGGAAGACCAAGATAAGTTATAGGTAGAAGGCCAATCTTACAGTTCAGTTTCTGAGCAAAGTCTGCCAAGAGAGTTTCCTTCACACCCACCCCACAAACCACACTTTTGTGATAGTTTATTCTCAAATTCCTTAGTTTATCACACACTTTATTGAAAGTCACATATCACAAGTTGTCCATCTCTTGTACCTACATTTCTCTTGGTCCAACGAAAATTATTTACGATTTTTCACAACCCATCAACACGAATACACACTCTAAAAATAAAAATATATATATATTGAAAATTCACAAGGTTTTGATAAACTTGCCTGTGTTTATTTGGCAAAGGAGAAATCTACTACAAAAAGTAGTGTATAAACATGAGACTAAAAATATCTAAGAACTCAAGTCCTCAACCAATCATTGCTCTCCTCCTAAGTGTAATTGAGCTTTGAGGTAAACTCCTGCTTCACTGATCACTCTCGATGCTCTCAATATTTTTTCGTCTTCCATACATCTCTATGAACCTCTACTCACCTTCGCACAAAGAATTTTTATAAGTACCCTATTTATTAGCAAATTTAACTAATTATATCTTATAATTATTTAAAAGGTACACATAATAATGATTCCTAGTCAAATTTTGAACTCCACAAATTAATTCAAATAGATGTAAAAGTTTAATCTATGTAGGTCTCATAAAATATAAGTCACAAACTTTATGTGACCTTATTTGTTCCAGCTTATTATAAGCTAAATGATCATAACTTATAAAACGAATTTAAAAGTACCATTCCACAACTTTATGATAATAACAAATAAAAAATTTCAACGAGTGATGACATGAATAATAATCTAATTTACTAATTTACTAACATCCTACCATTTGGCAAAAATAATAATAATAAAATTTATAGCTAATGGAGTAATCAAATGACACACTTTGCTTTCATTAATCTTTTGTTTTCAACTAGTGTCAATACTTCAAGCTCATATCCTTTGACTTGTTGGGGGTATATCTCCTTATTGGAGTTTGAGACCCAATTGGTTTGTTAAAAGAATTCTAATTTGATTTGTTTTGGGTATAATATATTATATATATATTATATCTAATTTTTTGGAGACCTAATTCAATTTGATAACAATTAGATTTTGATGAAACAAATCTAAGATTTAACAATATATATATATATTGTTTTGTGTGCGTTCCGGAGTAGAGTAGCAGCTACAATTCAATTCGGTGGAAATAGTGTAGCGGCTAATTGATTTCGGGACTTGGGTAATCAATTTGGTGGACTTTGCTTTGTGAGTAGCAGTTTGTTTATCTCTGATTTGAAGTTGATTTGGTTCGTTATTTTGGGTCTTCTTCAACTCTGGTTCTGAAGATTTTTGTTCATCTATTTGGTGAGGTCTTTTCTCTTGTTTATTTGTGATTATTTGGAATTCACCTAACGATGGTTTGTGAGACCATTCGTGTCTCGTTTGTAATCGTTTGGAAACTATTTGGTTGATAGTGGAATCGAATTTCGATCCCGTGGACGTACCTCACATTGAGGGAACCACGTAAAATTCTTGTGTTAATTTTGATTTAATTTTTCCGCATTAGTTTTTATTCTCATTGATTGATTTACTTGTGGGAATCATATATTTTCCCTAACAACTGGTATCAGAACTTACGGTTTATTTGAGTTTATTTATTTGTGTAAATCAATGGAGAGGAATGTGGATCGTATGTCTAGCTTCAATAGAAGCAATTGGGTAACTTGGAAAACTAAAATGGAGGACCTATTATTTTGTAAAGATTTGTATGGGCCAATTGAGGGTGATAGTGGCAAACCTGATGATATGAAAGACAATGAATGGAAGAGGCTTAATCGAAAAGTCGTTGGTGTTATCCGTCAATAGATTGATGACAGTGTGTTTCATCATGTTGCTACTGAAACTTCAGCACATGATTTATGAAAAAAATTAGAAGGCCTTTATGATAGGAAATCAGCCACAAATAAAGCCTTTCTGTTTCGTAAGTTGGTTAATTTAAAATATAAAGATAGCAGCCTCATTCCAGAACATTTGAATGAAATAAAGAGTATTGTTAACCAACTTGCTTCTATGAAAATTATTTTTGATGATGAGTTGCAGGTTTTGATGCTACTTAGTTCTTTGCCCGAAAGTTGGGAGACTTTGGTTGTGACGATTAGTAATTCGGCACCTGATGGAGTTGTCACAATGGGCCAAGTCACGAGTAGCTTGAAGAAAATCAGCGGGTTCCTCTTATTCAGAAGCATTTGTTGTAAGAGGCCGAAGCAAAATAAGAGGGAGGAGTAAAACTCCTCATGGTCGTGATCAAAGCCGTGATAAATCAAAAGATTGTTCTTTTCAAAGAAAGAAATTGAGTGTTATTATTGCCATGAGAAAAGGCACATGAAGCGAGAATGCCGAAGGCTCAAGAACAAGGAGAAAAGGCGTGACAAAAGTGTGGATAAGAAGTAAGAAGACACAACGGCAGTTACTACCGATGATCTCATGGTCATTTGTGAAGATGATTGTATCAATTTTGTGGGCCAAGAGAATAATTGAGTGATTGATTCTGGTGCTTCTTTTCATGTGACTTCTCGAGTTGATTTCTTCACTACCTATACCGAAGGAGATTATGGTTCTGTTCGAATGGGTAATAAAGGTTTGTCCAAGATTATTGGCATGTGTGATGTTTGCTTGGAAACAAATTTGGGCTGCAAGTTGTTACTTAAAGATGTGAGGCATGTTCCTGACATTCGTCTCAATTTGATCTCTACTGGGAAGCTAGATGATGAAGGCTTCAACAACAAATTTGGTGACGGAATATGGAAGTTCACAAAGGGTTCTTTGGTGGTGGCTAAGTGCAAGAAGACTCATACACTTTATTCGATACAAGGAAAAATTTGTAAAGGTGTTGTCAATGCACTTGAAGATGATACTTCTACCAAATTGTGACACAAGCGGCTTGGCCATATGAGTGAAAAAGGGTTACAAGTTTTGTTCAAGAAAGAGCTTCTACCCGGTTTGAAAGATACACATCTTAAAACTTGTATTCATTGTTTGGCAGGTAAACAATATAGAATTTCTTTTCATAAAAATATTGTTTTTAGAAAAGAAAATGTTTTAGAGTTGATTTATTCGGATGTTTGTGGTCCTTTAAAAGTTAGAACACATAGTGGTGCACTTTATTTTGTTACTTTCATTGATGATTATTCAAAGAAAGTTTGGGCTTTTCTACTAAAAACTAAATATCAAGTTCTAGAAGTATTTAAGCATTTTTAGGCCATGGTTGAAAGAGAAATAGGGCAGAAATTAAAGTGCATCCAATTAGACAATGGTGGTGAATACATTGGGCCATTTGATGAGTATTGTCGCAGCCAAGGTATTCGGTATCAAAAGACAGTTAAGAAGACTCCTCAACAAAATAGGGTTGCCGAAAGGATGAACCGCATCGTTGTGGAAGAACAAAATGTTTGCTTTCACAAGCTAAATTGCCAAAATCCCTTTGGGGTGAGACAATGAGTACAGCGGTTGACGTGATCAATTTGTCTTCTTGTTATCCTTTGAATGGTGATGTTCCTAAAAGAGTTTGGAAGCGCAAAGATGTGTCTTATGAACACTTGAGAGTATTTGGTTGTCGAGCTTGTGTTCACATTCCAAAGGATGAGAGGTCCAAGCTTGATAGTAAGTCAAGACAATGTATTTTTTTTGGCTATGGGCGTGATGAATTCAGGTATAGATTGTGGGATCCGGTCGACAAGAAAATCATTCGAAGTCGTGATGTTGTGTTTCTTGAAGACCAAACAATTGAAGACTTTGGCAAAGGTGATCAATCGAAGCCAAAAAGTAGTGATCTCATTGACACGGATCCATCTCTTTCATCTTCAGTTAATGATGAAAATGGGAGAGATGTGCAGCCACCCATTGAAGATGTAGAGGATGATGCTAATCCTAATGAAGTTGAGCCAGAAATTAAGGAAGAGCATCCAACTCAAGAACCGCCACCACAACTTGAGTTGAGGAAATCTACAAGAGACCGACAACCTTCAAGAAAGTATCCTCCCAATGAATTTGTGTTAATTTCCGATCAATGGGAGCCTGAGAGCTACCAAGAAGCAATTGAGCATGCAAAGAAAGGTGATTGGAAAAAAGCCATGGACGAGGAAATGAATTCCTTACTTGAAAACCAGACTTATGATTTAGTGAAGTTGCTTAAATGGAGGAAAATTCTAAAAAATAAGTGGGTTTTCAAATTGAAGAATGATGGCAAAAATCTGAGGTACAAGGCACGTCTTGTTGTGAAAGGCTTTGGGCAAAAGAAAGGTATTGACTTTGACGAGATTTTCTCACCGGTTGTAAAGATGTCTTCTATTCGGGTTGTACTTGGCATGGCTGCAAGTATAAACCTTGAAGTTAAGCAACTTGATGTGAAGACCGCATTTCTTCATGGTGATCTTGAAGAAGAAATTTATATAGAGCAACTGGAAGGTTTTGTGGAAAAAGGGAAAGAGAAATTTGTTTGCAAATTGAAGAAAAGTTTGTATGGTCTCAAGCAAGCCCCGCTGCAATGGTACAAAAAATTTAACTCTTTCATGATGAATAATGGTTTTTCTAAAACCACTTCGGACCATTGTGTGTTTGTGAAAAATTTTCCGAATGGCAAATTTATTATTCTTTTTATTTATGTTGATGATATGTTAATTGTGAGTCAAGATTCTACCATGATTAACAAGTTGGAGTTAGAGTTGAGTAAATCTTTTGCTATGAAAGATTTGGGGTCAGCAAAACAAATTCTTAGTATGAAAATTGTTCGTGATCGCAAAGAGGGGTTGATTTGGTTGTCTCAAGAAAGCTACATTGAGAAAGTTCTTGAGAGGTTTAATATGAATAAAGCAAAAGCGGTTGGTTGTCCACTTGCGGGTCACTTCAAGCTTAATTCAAATCAATGTCCTACAAGTGAGAAAGGCAAGGAAGAGATGCTGAAAGTTCTTTATGTTTCAGCAGTTGGTTCTTTGATGTACGCCATGGTTTGTACAATGCCGGATATTGCTCACACCATTAGTGTGGTGAGTCGGTTTCTTTCTAATCCGGGTAAAGAACATTGGGCAGCGGTAAAATGAATTCTAAAGTATCTTCGGGGGACTTCGAA
Organism: Camellia lanceoleosa; assembly: GCA_025200525.1. NCBI lineage: Eukaryota > Viridiplantae > Streptophyta > Magnoliopsida > Ericales > Theaceae > Camellia > Camellia lanceoleosa. The sequence continues at coordinate 6,792,286 of CM045759.1, read as the reverse complement.
GGTGTGTTTGTGTTTTGGGGATAATAAGCCGATGCTTGATGGATTCACGGATTCTGACATGGCCGGTGATGTTGATTCTAGGAAATCTACTTCGGGGTATTTGATGACATTTGCAGGGGGAGCTGTGGCATGACAATCTAAATTACAAAAATGTGTTACTCTCTCAACTACCGAAGCTGAATTTATTGCCGTTACGGAAGCTTGCAAAAAAGAGTTATGGTTGAAGAAATTTTTGCAAGAGTTGGGTTTAAAGCAAAAAAAGTATGTGTTTTATTGTGATAGTCAAAGTGCTATTCATTTGAGTAAAAATTCTACTTTTCATTCGAGGTTGAAACACATTAATGTAAGATACCATTGGATTCGTAATGTGTTAGACTCGAAATTGTTGCAACTTGAAAAGGTTCACACAGATGATAATATTTCAGATATGTTGACTAAGACTTTGTCGAGAGACAAATATTTGAAGTGTCGAACTTTGACGGGTATGGTTGATGTCTCCACCTATGTCGATAAGGGGAGAATTGTTAGGGTATATCTCCTTATTGGAGTTTGAGACCCAATTGGTTTGTTAAAAGAATTCTAATTTGGTTTGGTTTGGGTATAATATATTTTATATATATTATATCTAATTTTTTGGAGACCTAATTCAATTTGATAACAACTAGATTTTGATGAAATAAATCTAAGATTTAACAATATATATATATATATATTGTTTTGCTTGCGTTCCGGAGTAGAGTAGCAGCTACAATTCAATTCGGTGGAAACAGTGTAGCGGCTAATTGATTTCGGGACTTGGGTAATCAATCTGCTGGATTTTGCTTTGTGAGTAGCAGTTTGTTTATCTCTGATTCGAAGTTGATTTGGTTCGTTATTTTGGGTCTTCTTCAACTCTAGTTCTGAAGATTTTTGTTCATCTATTTGATGAGGTCTTTTCTCTTGTTTATTTGTGATTATTTGGAATTCACCTAACGGTGGTTTGTGAGACCATTCGTGTCTCGTTTGTAATCATTTGGAAACTATTTGATTGATAGTGGAATCAGATTTCGATCCCGTGGACGTACTTCACATTGAGAGAACCACGTAAAATTCTTGTGTTGTTTTTTATTTAATTTTTTCACATTAGTTTTTATTCCCATTGATTAATTTATTTATGGAGAATCATATATTTTTCCTAAGATGACTTTGTATAGTTTCAAGTATATCTACTCCAAACTATTATTCTCGAGCTCATCAAGTGATGAATCATTCAATCAACAATATATATCTCATATCAGTTCTTTCATATTCAAAATAATAAAATGCTTGCCTGTAGATGGATGTTAGGTACATTAATGGGTGTGACATACTAAGGATATGATACAAATGAAATTTTGGTCAATTTTGGTATCATTTTCTGTTATTTTATTTTATTTAAAAAAAAAACATATTAAAAGATTTATAAAAATAAGTTGTTTTAGGAAACACCAAGTTATTTTGATATTTTAACAATTTTTTTCTTATTTTAATTTTTATTTATCAAAAATGAAAGTGAAACAAAGATACTGTCTCATGTATATATGTACATACACAATATATATCTCATAAATTATGTGTGTAATATAACCGCGACAATTACATAAATTATTAGTTTTGAATAGTTGAAATTACAATTTTACCTTTAAGACAAATAAAAGTTTTATAAATAGTTCAAAAGTAAATTTTGTTGAATAATTTTGGAAATAAAAAGTGTTACACAGTTTTAATAGTGTTGACACTAACACCTATTCAGTGGTGTTTTAAAAAGTTAGTAAAAAATTAATTTTTTTAACTTTTTTTGTTAAAAAAATTAATTTTTTGTGACTTTTTTGTGTAAAAAATTAAAAAAATCATTTTTTTTATACTAGAAAGTCATTAAAAAAACATCATTATGATTATTAATTACAAAATTTATTGTCCTGTATGATTTATATATATATATATATTTTTTGTTTGGCAACAAATAAAAAAGTCATTTTTTTTACTTTTTGTTTGTCATTTTTTTTGGATTATTATTTTTTTTATCAGCATTTTTTTGAACTGTATATATATATTTTTTTGTTTCTAGTAATATATTTATATTTTTAAATTTGTATCAACATTTTTACTTTACTTGTCTAGTTTAGAAAGATCTTTTTTTTTTCTTTTTTTTTTTTGAAAAATATTATTAAAAAAAAAAGGACACACTAAAGATTATTTTTAATCCTTTTTTTTTTTTTTGTCAGTAGACTTTTTATTTATTTATTATTTTAAGTTTTCAAGTCCAACTAATCTAAGTAGACACTATAAAAAATTAAGGGCTGGTTTGGGGTGTACTAAAAAAGTGCACTTTTTGTCTTTTTGGACTAAAAAAGTTGAGAAAAAAATATGGAGGTTTGGATTAACTTTTTGGATTTTTTTGGAAAAATGTGTATTAAAAAAATGTATAAAAAGAGTGTGTAAGAGGTAAATAGTGACAGGTGGGCCCCAGCTGTACCATTCGGCAGTGTGAGAGAAGTTGGAAATTATTGGCTATTTTTTTTACAAAGCACTGCACGGTTTTGTTTGGTCCGTGGAGGTCATCACGGGTCCCATTTTAATAATCTGAACCGTTCAATGTGTATAACTCATCGAACACTATGTACCTATAAAAAATCACGTTAATCGGATATCGATAGCTATCTGATCAGATATATTTATTTTTCAATCATTAATTATAACACCATCCATTTGTCGTACATAACTGATCTGATCATATAGTTATCGATATCCGATCAATGTGATTTTTTGCAGACATATAGTACTCGACGAGTTCTACACATTTAACGGTTCAGATTATCAAAACGGGACCCGTGATAGCCCCACAAGCCAAACAACAGTGTGTGCCAAGCACACCCAATCATTCCCAATCATTTCCTACGCTTGCACTGCCGCTGACAACAGCTGGCTGTTGGTCAAATCTGTATGTACTTTGGGTAATACAAAATTATTATTATTTTTTTTTTTTTGGGTGAATAGTGATATCTTTTTGGATTTTGGAGTAACTTTTTGACTTTTTGGCTGAATTAGATCACCCCAAACCAGGCCTAAGATTTTAGAGACCAAAATTTAGGGACTAAATTATTTTTTAAGGACCAAATATTTTTGTTGCGAAAAGTGTTGTGATTTTATTTTTAGTAACGAAAATTAGATATTAGTAATGAATTATTATCATTTTGGGACCAAATTTTTTTTCTCAAAAATAAATCATTCTGAGACTAAATTATTTTGTCCATAAAAATCTATTTATTAGTGATATTTTCAAAATTTTATCGCTAAAAACTTGTTTTTGACTTTTCAGAACGATCTTTTAGCAACTATCTTCACGACGATAGAAATTAGTCTCCAAATGTCTTTTGCAACAAAAAATTCACTTTTAAAGATAAAAAAATTTTTGAACTTTAAAACTCTTATATGTTGTAGGGATAATATAAAAATGCAAATTTGTTATAAAAAAATAGAAAAAATTCATTAAATTAAAATGATTGTAAAAAAATTACTAAAAAAACAATTACCAAATATTTAAGATAATGGGTGATGGTTACCGTTTACCTATAACATAATGGGTAATGGGCGCTATTTGGGAAGATGTTTTTTTTATTTTTGATTTCTTTTCACTAAAAGACAAATTAGTTACAAAGTCAAAAAAAATAAATCTAAACAAAATATCACATCAAACTTCATAATCATTTCACTTTTTTTCTTATAAACATCAGATTCAACCACAAAAAAATCTAACTATCTTTTCAAACACAAAAAAAAAAAATTTCTAATAATATCCTATAACTAAAAAGACCTACAAAAAAAAAAAAAAAAAAAAACTCACTTCTCAAACATCCACAAAAAATTATAAGGGATGTCTCTATGCTATCCAAAAATCATGGCCCCCTCACCTACAGCTCTTTTCTCTCTCTCTCTACCATATTACATCACAACACGACTACTTTAATTCAAAGATAAGGTTGTGACAATGAAAGATGTGAGTGGTTCCCAGCAAAAAAAAAAAAAAAAAATTATATAAAGAAGAATGGGATTATTGTAGCTTGAATGTAGATGAGCCATATCAAGATGTCTTCATTTATTATATAAATTGGAATTCATATTGGTTATGCTTTTGTTTTTGGTTTTATTTTACAAAAAACATATTCGGTGAACTATTTTTCAGTTGACTATATCTTAATTTTTAGGGTTCTTTCTAAAATTTTTCATTTTTCTCCACTCAATTTTTAAGAATATTAAAATGTTATTTTCAATTTTCTAAGATTTTTCCACAACAATAAAATCAATAGGTGTTTTTGAACTTTTTATTATTTTTAATTTTAAAAATACAAAAACGAAATTGAAGGAAACATAACCCAAAGAGTTTTATTTCAAATAATGATAGGATGAGCGTTGCTTGAAGCATTGAAAAGCTATTTTGTGCTTGACACTTCAACAACAAAAGCTGTAAGTGAGGGTCAACGTGAACTGCAAACAATTCAGATTCTATTCAAGAAATCTTAAGTTTAATACTAATCAACAATGCTTGATAACTCGAATTTTAATAGTCCGAATGACTTGAATGTCTCAAAATGACGTCGTTTTGATCCATTCAAGCTATTCGGGCTACACAAATTCGAACTACTAAGCATTTTTCAATACTAATATCTTATTTTACTTTATACGTAACAATTGATTATATATATTCTAAGTTTGCACTCTTAAATGGGTTCAAAGGGCCTCACTAAGATCGGTTATCAAATATATATATATATATAAAGCAAGTGTAAAAGCACTGTTGAATTCAGAATTATAAATTGGCCATACAACAAGAATCAAATTATAAGTCTAGGAAAATGATTTTATATATAAATGTTCAAATGTAAGTCTAATGTTACATAAATTATGCACAAAATTTTGACAGGGTAATGAGGTTAATTAGATTCAATTAGCAAAATAAATATTAGTTTAAACATGCTATTATTTCATGATTTGGTTTATGTATATATATATATATTTGAGTACGTTAGATTAGAGACTGAAGCTTGACTTTTAATGGAAATTATGAACTAGAATTTTCACCTTAAAAAAATAAAGATGTTAGGGTTGGGTAAGTATTTATCTGATCTCTCAAAATCGAATACTGAATCAATCCACCACAGAATGGACGGTTCCGAGTATGCGAATGCGATTGCATTTTTCCTAATCTGTCTAAGTTCTGAGGGATGGCAGATGAGAGGTCATCCAATCTAATTAGATCTGCCAATATTCCTAAGAAAATGATGTTATACTTTTATGATTTATGTTTTAAAAAAAAAATAATTTTTTTAGTAATTTTAAGAAATATGAAAGTTAAACCTTTATTTTTCTTATAAAAAATGAAGAATAAAAAATTTTGATCCCAAAATAATAAAAATTTACCAAAAAGCAGTTCGAAAAATGCCCAAAATAGTCAAGTCTCCCAAACAAATCTACATCCACTTGCCAATCTATATAGTATGTTCAATCCGCATCTGCTAACTAAATGGTCATATATAAATTGATTTGTTCAAATCTAATTAAGTTCGAAAAAATAACAAATAAAAGTTTACTTGACTTAACTCAATCTATGAGTCCCTAAAAAGTGTTAGAGGAAAATATGAGAAACTAAAATAGATAGAGAAGTGTGGTCTTGCGGTATAGTTAACTGATGCCTCAAAAATATTATAGTTAGCGGAGAAAATGAGACACACATTTTGATGACAGGTTATAAAGAAACAAAAAAGTAACATAGTAGGGGAGCATGACATTTTTGTGATGAGTGATTAGTGAGGCGTACTCAAGTCCACCTAATAATTTTGAGAAAGAGAGAGGGGAAGACTCAATTAAATGGTTTTAAAGATTTGTACCAAGCCGTCTTCAAGATTTCTATTTGTGGGCACTTGGGTTATGTCACCTAATCCGTGGTCCCCAATAGTTTGGTCATCAAGTGTGGGTGGTCCCCAGTACACTAGTTACATCTACCCCTCTTTAGTGTAGGACCCAATTGGTCTCCCAAAATTGAATTTTTTAAAAACATTTCACTGCTCATTGTTAAAAATGCAATATCAAATTTACAATTGTTATGTATGGTATAAAAAAAAAAAAAAACCATAATTCATTTTTAATTTTGAAATAAAAATATATGAGCCATCTCTTTCATAACCATTTATGATGTAACGATGATACTTCAAATTTACGTGTCTAAAATATTGTTTTTTTAACAATGTTGCTGGTATAAATACTAGTTTGCCACATTGAGGCTATTGGTTTGCTTCATTTTGTCCATATAATTGGCTCAAACACATTTTTTTTTTTTTAAATGAGTTGAGTCAACACAAATAATATTATTAAATTACTAAATTTTATATTAAATTTGATACAATGTTAAATATTTTATTTTTTGGTTTATTTTTTTGACAAATTGCATGACCTTAGAGCATCTCCAACGGTTCATCAAACTTTTCACCAAATCTGAGTAAAAAAATCACTCTTTCTCCGATTTGATACCACTCGTTCCAACGGTGAGCATCAAAAGGGGGAGGGGCGACTCTGGTCGAATTCAGAGGCCATTTTTTTTTTCTGTTCTTTTCTGTGGCAGAGGAGGAGGAAGATGAGGTTGTTTATTATCTATGAATTTGCATCAATGGATTTGCATCAGTGGATTTCAAAGTCAGTGGCATCAGTGGAGATGAATAAGGACTATCAGTGGAGATGAATAAGGACTGGTGAATGTCAAAGCCCACTTTTTCCTTTTAATAATTTCAATCAATGAAGTCTTCATCCTTGAAATCCCATCCATCTCAACTTTTCTCTCTCCTTACCAATTCATCATTTCCTTTATTTGCCTTTGTTTCAGGGAGTCTTCATCCTTCCCAAACTCTTCAGTACGCAATTCACCAGTTTTGTTTGCAGGTGGGTGACCGGTTGGTTGACCGACCGGTCAACCGGGTAGCTTAATTTTTTTTTTTTTTTTAACCTGTTTGAACCTTTTGAACCCACAAAAATAAAGGAAACCCATCGGGTTGGTCAACCCCGCAACCGGTTGGTTGACCTGTCGCCCTTCAATCTGCCAAGAATAAAGTGATTTCACCAAATCGGGTTTGGTTCTCGGTTTGATGATTTTTTGTCAAATCTCATTCTGATATCAATCTGATGAAACGGTTGGAGCATGAAAAGGGGCCTTTTTCATCAAAATTTAAATTTGGTGTTGGATTTGGTTAACCGTTGGAGATGGTCTTAGCAGCCCACATGAAGAACTGGGGGCAAAAGACTGTGTGTGGGGTCTACCTCACACAATTTTGTGGGCCCATTTATAGAAACTCTTACTAGAAATGGACATCTTAGCAATTATCAAGTTCCTCCAAAGGATAACTGAGACCTTATGTTGCACAGCAGTGTTTGGAGAAGTTGGTAAAAAATTAATTTTTTAATTTTTTTTAACCTTTTTAGTGATTTTTTTGACAAAAATTGAATTGTTTTGGATAAAAAAATTAATTTCTTACCAATCAACAATGGTAGGGGGCCTAAATTTTGTGGCTTAAAAGTGACTAAAATTGCCAAAACGACGTCGTTCTGAGTACAAAACAACATTCAAATGGCCAAAACGACGTCGTTTTAGCTATTTAAACCACTTTTAAGCCACAAAATTAGGGCCCCAAACATTTTTCTTTACCAATTTTCCCAAAGTGCCCCCACATTATCTTTTAAGTCTGTTTTGTGGGATCCACATTTCCTGTCACTCATCCACTTGGAAAACAAAGGTTAAATGTTTTAATGATTTGAAAAAAAAAAGAAAAAAAAAAAGAAAAAAAAAGAAAAAAAAAAGAAAGGAACAACTGCAATAAAATGGTATAAATTTAAAATAATTGCATAAAGATAAAAGTACAAGAGTTAGTTATACAATCTAATGCATAAATTGTATGTATTTCTATGACATTGCAATTATCTTATGTTGATGGTATTTATTTATTTATTTTTTCTCCCTAAAGAAATACAAATCAATTACACAACATATTTAAATTAACAATTTGTGAGTCTTACTTAAACTATGTTTATTTACAGAGAAATAGCATGTGATTGCTAATCCTATAGACCGTCAATCACTTCTCATAATCGAATTAACATTCTCGTAAAAGAGTTGAAATTACTAATTCAATCCATTGGTTTGGTTGATGGAAGATCATTTTACCTTCTATTTTGTCCTTTCTTTCTCAATTTTTAAATAATAATTTTAAAAAAAATTATTTAAAATATTTTTACTTAATAAATTGTAAGTAAAAATTCCTCTAACTAATTTAATGCAGATTTTAATAAAAAAATAATTTCTAAAATAAACTCTAAGTAACTCAAATTAACTTCACTAAACAGAGGGATCTACCTTCACTGTACCCTTTTGTGACAACCCACGTGGTGATGTTCAAGTATGCACCATGTAGCCTGTAGGATTGTAGTGGATCAGGATGATGTTTTTCTCTTTTGTTTTCTTGCTTTCACCATACAAGGATAAGGCTAGTTGTTCAAAAAAAAAAAGGATAAGGCTAGTGGAGTCGTGTCATACAATGGGGCTATATCCAATATTGTATGCGTTCTCTGAGCTGGCCAAGCAGACTTAAAATACCAAGTTTGCTAATGTTGTTGTCCTTAGTACAGGTCACACGTGTATGTATTTTGTTTTAATCTTCAAACAGAAAAAAGATAAAGACTAAAAATAATAATAATAATAATAAAATAAAATAAAATTCAAGCAATTTATCTTGAATTGTAATGTATGATCTAAATTCAATTTTGTATAACAGAATTCATACTTAAAATAAATCTCATAAATCTCAACCACACAATGCTTATACTAAATATTTTTTTACTAAAATTCTTGAGTTCATAATATTACTGTGTGAGTGATTTTCTGACCACACTGCCAACTCAGTATTCAACTGGAGAGCATTGGAAGAATAGATGGCGCCTGAATAACCTGCAACAGAAAAGAAGAGATTCCGACGGTGGTTCATCTACCCGGGGACACTCTGATGATTAAATTAGTAATCAAATATCTCTAAAAAATAATCAATAGTGCTTAACTCATTATTCTGAATATAAATTGCGTACCTTAGACCCATTGGGGTGCCTTTCTTTTATAGCTAATTCAATCCTAGTCCCAATAGAAGCCTAGCTTCAATGGACTTCTGCTCAGTGCTTATCCTAGACTCTTCAATAGATAAAGATAAACTCCCTAAGAGCTTTATCCTTATCCAAGTTGGGGTCATTCCTCATTCTAGGACTCTTATCCCTTATCCGCTTATCCCAGATTTTGATATCTTCGGAGATAACCTCGGCCTAGCCGAGATAATCTTGGCGTCATGACCAGGACAAGTGGCACCTCGGCTGACGCGTTAGCGTCACTTTGGCCACGTGTTGGTACTCAGAAAATATATCCCCACAACTCCCCCCTAGGCTCTATTACCTCGGCATCCTGAGGTGATGGAACCTATATCATATAGCATGTCGGCTATCTTGCTGTATCACCCATTTATCGAGATCTTCCTATCAGCCGAGGTCATTGCTTCATTTAAACCAAGAACTCTAAGAGTTTTATCACGCGTATGAGCTGTCACGCACAATAGTTCAACCGTTTCTACCACGCTCCGTTCTCATCGGACCGTGGTCTCGATACACGCTTATTCAAGTCGTTTTATGGCGTCTGGCGTCTGACATATATGTCGTTCTAGACTCATTTATTTCTTTTTGCCGCCTTTTCGCATTTTTGACAAAACTAGCACCCACTCTCTTCGTTTTTTCATTTTACACCGCTATCTTTGTGCAAAAAACTTCTTTCTCCCTTTTACTCTGCTAAATCCTCCATTATTGCTTTTGCGAAGCTTTTTGCAACCAGTCTTACGCTCTCCTCCGTCGAGTTTCTACAATTCCTTGCTTCTGGCTACCGTCTGATCCCAGCAAACTTCACTTCGGCTTCATTTTTCTTGGGTGAGTCACTGTTCCTTTCTTGTTTTTCTTCAAAAGCTCTACTTTATTTATTTGTTGTCATTGCTGTTTTACTCAAGTTCTTGATCTATGAATCACGCATCTGAGCACGTTTATTCTACGATTTTGCTGTTGCCCAATTCGTGTCCTGAATACACACACTGTTTCACAAATTTGCTCACTTTTGCCACTACTCTTGGCCTCGCACCCTTGTGCATACTTTGTTACGGTGTTCTTGATAGTTCATCACTGTTCTTGATTCTGAAACACGTTATTGTTTTCTGTTTTCTGTGTCTTTTCCAGATTCATGCCTTCAATCTTTATTTCCATAGATCTAGGTTTGGGATTTGCTTGTAGAATCCACAAATTTTTAGGGAAAACTGAAACAAATTCCCCTTAGGTTTTAGCCGAGGTCACTCAAAACCGTCACAAAACACTCCCTTCCGAAGTCTCATACCTTCCCCTCAAGCTGATATCATGGGTATGTGGAGGCATAGGGTAGACACTACGACCAAATTAGAATACTTTAGGCGGGAGTTTTCCATCCCCGCCGACGTCCATCTGAGGTTGGCTGGGGAGGATGACTCCATCATGCCCACGACTAATTCTATGCCCTTTCCCGTTGTAGCTTTTATTGAGTGCGGACTTAGGCTCCCACTCGACAGCCTCTTCCATGAGATAATCCACTACTATAAGTTGAACACAATGCAGCTTGCCATCAATTCCTACCGAGTCATAAATGGTGTAATAGCCTTAGCCAAACAAGAGAATGCTAGGGTTACCTTAGCCGACATCCAATACTGCTACACCATGTGTGGCCTCAAAAAAGAGCAAGGCTATATTTACTACCTTAAACCGAGGTCTACAGAGTACAAAATTGTTGCCGACCTCCCAAACTCCAACAAGGGAGCTGGAGATGATTACTTCATTATCTCGGGGAATTGAGAGTTCGCTCCAGATGAGGACCTCTACCTCTACCCTCTTCCTCGAACAGTTTTTGTAGAGGGTAATGGTAAGAGCCTAGTGTTTATACTTACTTGTTTTTAAAGTCTTCAATACTTCGTTTGTTTCTAATATCTGTTTTTCTTACAACTCTTCCTCAACCAGAAAAAGGCTTCCACAAGTCCTTTTTCCCCAGCAAGGGTTTGAAGAAGCTATTGGATTTGCCAGTCCACAAGCGCAGAGCCCCTTTGGTACTCAATTTTATCCCGACCTATAAGTCGGTACTCCCCGATGTCCCAAAGAGGAAGAAAAGCCATTCTTCCCTTTCTGCCATAACTCCTCCAACAGCGTCCTCATCTCGGCCAGATTAAGGGTCAACCTCAGATCCAGTAGAGCAGCCATCCACCTCTGCTCCACAACTGATCCCACCATCCCAACGCCAACGACGATGACGAATTGTTTTTGCTGCTGAGATGGGCTGCCAGAAAGCAGTTGCTAAAGACCTCTTGGCCAACATTTCATCCACCGTTGACGCCCAACCAACGCAGTCCCAGCCTCCACCAAAGTCAAAGCCAAAAAGAATAAAGAAAGCTCAGCCAAAGGCAACGGTGACTCAGATTAATACTGAGGACACCTTGCCAATTTCAAAATTGGCTGAGAGTGAGAAGACCTCTTCTGCTGCCGAGAAGAGGCCCACTGATGTCGAACCATCTCAATCAACTCGGTCGAAAAGGCCGAGGTCCGAGTCAGCCACAACGTCGGGCTCCATGAAGTCTGGTGCCCCCTGGGCTCCACCTATTACTTTGGAGGATAGGCCGGTCAAAGTCGATGATAGTGCCGACGACATCAACGTCGGTGTTGCCCTTACTACGGCCTTGCTTCTCTCTGGGGATCTCGACCGCAATGCCGAGATGACTGAGTACGAAAACTTCACCTTGATGCTGCAGCACTCTACTAAAGTAAGCCCATTTATTTGGTAATTTTTCTGTCTCTATTTCATACTTAGAAAATTTTCTAATAACTTCTCCTCTGTCCATTTTTCTTCAGGCAATCCAGCACACCCACTCCTTCACAATGCAATCTTTTAAGACAAGGAAGGCATTGGCCGACAAGACTAGGGAGGTTGCTAGTCTGCAAAAGGCCAGCAAAAGGGCCGAGGCAAAAATGAAGACTTTGGCAGACCAGGCCGAGGCTGCTGTCAAAGCCAAGGATGAGGCCGAAGAAAAACCAGATGCTGCTGAGGCCATAAACAAGGTCCTTGAGGCCCAGAAGAAAGAGGCCGAAGAGAAGATAGCCGAGGCCCAAAAAGTGCTGCAGCATGCGTTGGCAACAAAAGACGCCGAGCTCAAGGCCGCCGATGAGAAGGGATACAATGAGGGGGTGGCCGATGTCACGGCAGACTATGAAAGACAGGTGAAGCAGACATGCAACAAGGGTTTCACCCTTGGTTGGATGGCTTTACCAAAAAACTTGAAATCCCTGAGGACTCCCCCCTCAGGAACACCGACGTCCTCACCCTGCCATTCTCCCAACTCCAAGCCAATCTGACGACAATTTTGAGTTTGAGGAAGAAGCTTTGGTGAGGAAGTCAAAGGAAGCTGCTGGGGCCAAGTCCCCTACTCCAAATGAGCAAGTCTTGGACTTGACTCAAGATGAGGAGGGTGATGAGGTTCCCAAAGATGCTACTCCTAAGAAGGCAATATTGGACGCACCTATTACCAATAAGAGCCTCGACCAAACCCTCAAGGAAATAGATGCCGAGCTTGCGGCTGAAAAGGCGGCCGACATGTCTTCTCAGTAGTCTTCCGAGCTCCAGACCCAACTTGCTAGTGGCGCTGAAGAATCTTAGTTTGATGTTCTTTTTCTTTTTTTCCGTTTCTTTGTACTTTTTCCTTTCTTTGAAACAATGTAAGCTCTTGATGTGGCCGATGTGCCTTTTTTGAATGTAAATACAATTTCTTCTCTTGAATACTTGTATGTTTGTCTTCCCTTTACGGCTGTTGTATGGCTCTCATACTTAGAATATTTCTGTATATCTTTAATGTACATCTTGACTGTGTAATCTTCTCGGGGTGAAATACCTCGGCAAGTACATAAGTACTTATTTTAATACAACCTTGGCCTCAACTTGTAAAATTTTTCACAAATTTCAATAAGTGTTCAGTTCAGCTTCAACTTGTAAATTTTTCACAAATTTTAGCAAGTGTTAAACATTATCTCGGCTTAACTTCAACCTGTAAATTGTTTACAAATTTTAACAAGTGTTCAACATGATCTCGGTTTAACTTCAACTTGTAAATTTTTCACAAATTTCAACAAGCGTTAAACATGATCTCGGTTTAACTTCAACTTGTAAATTTTTCACAAATTTCAACAAGCGTTAAACATGATCTCGGTTTGACTTCAACTTGTAAATTTTTCACAAATTTCAACAAGTATTAAACATAATCTCGGCTTAACTTCAACTTGTAAATTTTTCTCAAATTTCAACAAGTGTTAAACATGATCTCGGTTTAACTTCAACTTGTAAATTTTTCACAAATTTTAACAAGTGTTAAACATGATCTCGGTTTAACTTCAACTTGTAAATTTTTCACAAATTTCAACAAGTGTTAAACATGATCTCAGCTTAACTTCAACTTGTAAATTTTTCTCAAATTTCAACAAGTGTTAACCTGATTTTAGCTTGTATATTCTACCTTGCCAGGAACCATTTTCCAACTTTCTGCCCTGTAATGTGAACTTAAGTTCCACTTGGGTTCTCATTATACATGTATTCTGAAAACGTTATCAACTATCTTATCAGTCACAAAGAAATCAAGCTTTATTTATTACTTCGGTTAATAACAAAGAACAAAAAAGTTTAATGATAAAAAAATTTAAGATTGCAAGTATTCCAGGGTCTTGGCAACTCTTTGCCCTCATTATCTTCAAGCCGATATGGCCCATTGCCCAATACCGAGATGATTCTATAGGGTCCCTCCCAATTTGGGTCAAGCTTGCCCTCTCTGGGATCTTTCTTGTTACCGACGACTTTTCTCAAGATGAGGTCACCGACTTGAAACTCCCTTTGGTTGACCTTCTTATTATAAGCCCTGGCAAGCTGCTGCTAGTATGTTGCCAGCTGAATTGCAGCTCTCTCCCTTCTTTCTTCTAGCAGATCCAGATCTCAGGCTAATAATACATCATTAGTCCCATTCTCTACTCCCTGGGTTCTGATTCCTGGGATGCCAACTTCTAGAGGAATAATTGCTTCTGTGCCATAAGCCATGGCAAATGGGGATTCCCCAGTTGATCTTCTCGGCGTAGTCCGATATGCCCAGAGTACACTTGGCAGTTTATCCACCCATTTTCCCTTTGCTGCTTGCAGCCTCTTCTTAATTCCATCCAAGATGACTTTGTTGGATGCTTCTGCTTGTCCGTTGCTTTGAGAAAAACTTAGGGTGGAAAAATAATTCTTAATTTTGAACTTTGCACAGAAGCTCTTGATTAACTTACTATCAAACTATGTTCCATTGTCTGCAACTAGTGCTCTTGGGATCCCAAACCTGGTGATGATGTTCTTCTATATGAAACTCTTCACATCCACGTCTCGAATCTTGGCAAGGGGTTCAGCTTCTATCCACTTGGTGAAGTAATTTGTTGCTACTAGCAGGTACTTCCTTTGCCCAGTTGCTTGGGGCAGTTGTCCAACGAGATCCATGCCCCATTGGGCAAATGGCCAAGGACTGGATACACGGTTTAGGTCTGCTGCTGGTTGGTGTATCAGAGGTGCAAACTTTTGGCACTTTTCACACTTCTTGACATAGACTTCTGCATCTTTCTGCATGTAGGGCCACCAATACCCCTGGGTAATGCCCTTGTGAGCCAGTGATCTGCCCCCAGCGTGGCTTCCATATATTTCTTCATGTATTTCGTATAACAAATCTTCAACTTGTGAAAGATGTACGCACGTCAAAAGGGGTCCAATGAAGGATCTTCTGTAGAGATGTCCCTCTGCTGTCAGACTGAATCTTGCCAACTTCAATATGATCTTGTGTGCCTCTTTGTGATCATCTTGTAGTTTTCCTTCTTTTAGGAATGTTGCTATTGCATCCATCCAGCTTGGTCCCATGTCCACACACATTGCTTCATGCTCTGTGGTCAGTTGTTCAATGCTTGGCCCTGACAAGTAGTCAACCATTATCGTCCTTGCTTTTCCAGGTTGTATTGCACTAGCCAGGTTGGCCAGTGCATTAGCGTGACTGTTATCATCTCGACTAACCTGATGTAGTCGGCAATTCTGAAACAAGGCCACCAACTTGTTGACCTCCTTTGCATAGGCCAACATCCTTTCATCTCGGGCTGCAAACTCACCCGTTGTCTGGTTGACTATAAGTTGGGAGTCACAGAAGACTCTTACCTCATCTGCTTCTACTGCTGCTGCTAGTTTCAGTCCTGCAATCAGTGTTTCATACTCTACTTCATTGTTTGAGGCCTTGAACCCCAAACGAATGGATTGCTCCAGTATCTGCCCATCTGGAGATACCAGTACTACTCCTACCTCCGCTCCTTGTCGGTTTGAACTCCCATCAACAAAAAGTTAGAAGGAGTCGCCGATATAAATGCTGTAGGGCCTGAGTTTTTCTTCCTTCCTTTGTTCTGTTGCCCTCGGCTGGGCTCCTCTTTGCTCGCTTGGACATCGTTCACCTCGGCTCAACGAAGCCCGATGTATGGTGGCTCTTGGAGTGAATTTGGCCACAAAGTCGGCCAAGACTTGATTGTCGTTCTGGGTCTGTACTCTAGGTCATACTGGCCCAAGGCCACTACTCATCTGGCTATTCTTTCTGTCAGATCTCCCTGTTGCAACAGGGAATTTAAAGGGTGTTCAGTTAGCACCACAATTTTGTGGGCTTGAAAGTAATGGTTCAACTTCTTTAAAGCCATTACTAATACCAGTGCCAACTTTTCTAGGGGTAAATACCTGGTTTCTACATTAGCCAGGGTTTTGCTTACATAGTAAACAGCCATTTGCTCCCTTTTTTCTTCTTGATTACCATCAAGGCCATCAAGTGCTCAAATCGCTAAGTATGAGGCTTCCTCCTGTGTTCGGATTTGAGAGAACTGGAGCTGTGGTCAAATACTTCTTTAAGTCGGCTAGGGCGACTTCGCACTCTTCTGTCCATAAGAAATCTGTGGCCTTCTTCACTAAGCTGAAGAAGGGTTTGCATTTGTCAGAGCTTCTACTTATGAACTCGTTAATTTCTGACCCTTCAACAAGATTCTGCATCTGCTCTTCAACTTTAGGATGGCCTTAATCTGATTTGGGCTAGCCTCAATGCCCCTTCTGGTCACCAGGTATCCCAAGAACTTACCAGATCTAACTTCAAATGCACATTTCCCAATACCAAGTCTAGAAAACTTGTTCCATAAATTTAAAATTACAAAAAAAAAAAAAAAGATTGAGGATATTTTAGGAAAGAAATTCAATTGCATTTCGTCAATTCTTTCTGATATTGCTTAAAAAGACTGATTAAAATGTTGGTGGAAATCGAAAATTTATTGCTTGTTCATGGGGCAGATTGAGGTGGTTCTTCAACTTGATTGTTATTGATTGAATTAGTAAAACCTACTACATTTCTGTCTCTTTCTAAGAGATAATGAGATACTTATCCCTCAATAAAATGGTGTGAAACAATGGCGGTGTTTAGAAAGAGGTTAAAAGGCTATTTTAGCCTCATTTTAAACAAATAGCCAAAAAATTATACTGTAATTGAGTTTGTTTGTTTGTTTTTTTATTTTTTTATTTCATCAAAAACTAACGTGGACAGATTTGGCAGAAGTGTATGACTGTGCAAGTTATATTTGAAATGACGATCTTGCCCTTTCACTTTTTGACTAACCCACCAACTTAGAATTCCAACCCACGGGGGCACTTTAGTCATTTCATATCCCAACATAATCATAAGAAAAATGTTTTGGATCTCGAATCTGGGATGCCCCGAATCCCCCTAAAGCCCAAAACGACGTCGTTTTGGCTTTAGGTTTTTTTTTTTTTTTTTTTTCGCCATTGTTGACGCAGAGGGAGAGGGAGAAGAGGGAGAGGGAGAGAAAGAGAAGAGAGGGAAGAGGAAGAGGAGGTCGTCGCAGCCTCCACTGGTCACGCCTGGCCGCAGCCTACTCCCTGTCAGCTGCTCGTCGTCGCACTGCAGCCTCCGCCGCAGCACTCAGCTTGTCCCTCCTTCTCCTCCTCCCCTCTCCTTCCCTCCCCCTCCATTTTTTAGGCCCCCTCCAGTCCCCTCCTCCCCCTTCCCCTCCCCTCCCCTCCCCTCCCCCTTCTTCGTCTTCTTCTTGCTTCCTCCGCTGTAAATAAAAAAAAAAAGAAAAAAAAAAGGGGGATTCGGGGCATTCGGGGGAGCTCGGATTTGAGCTCCCAATCACATCTCTAATCATAATCCAAGTTAGGCACAGCTTCATCACGTCATGCACGACTGTTGGGGAATAATTTAATTATTTTTTTTTTATCTAAACATCATTTCAAACATATTTTTCAATATAACAACTCAAATAAAAATGCAACCTAACTTTTCAAATACAAAAACTAAAATAGCCTATTAAAATAGTTAAAAAACCAAAAAATCTCTAAAATAGCCACTTTCCAAATACCCACAATACCTCAAAACCAACCAATAACCTCCCGTGAAAATCACCCCTTCATGTTTGATGTGTTCCTTTTTTCTTTTTTTTTTTGGAAAAAATTTGATGTGTACTTAAGACAGTTGATTTTTTAAGGTGTTGATTGTCAACTTAATTTTTTGATTAAAAAATTATAAAATTATTAAAAAAATTAAAATATCACTAAAAATGTAAATCATTTACACCAATCATTAAGTTTTTTTTTTTTTTTTTATATAACTAAAAAAAAGTCATTTCTAAATGCATTAATTCTTTTTTTTTTTTGATTTAAAAAAATCATTAAAAAAGTCAAACTCTAAATGAGGTCTAATTTTATTTTATTTTATTTTATTTTATTTTATTTTTTATTTTTATTTTTTTCAGGTCATTGCCAATCTTAGGAGATGGTGGTAGTTAGTGACAACATGTAGAGCTTGTTTGGAGTGTATTAAAATACTACACTTTTTATTATTTTATTTTTTTTGGATCATATTATTTTTTAATTTTTTTTTATACATCTTTTAGTAAAAAATCAAAATGTATATTTATTTAGTTTATTCCAAATAAGTCCTTAAATGTGATTGTTAGTAGCTGGAGGTGGTGTTGCCTACAAGAGATGATGGTTGGAGGGGATTTCTAGTTGATGAGCTCGTCGACAAAAGAGGTGAAAGGAGATTGCCCGTGATGGTAATTAGGGATGTAAAAAAAATCAAAAAAACTGACTAAATGGATTGAACTGGATCGAACCGGTCATATTTGGTTGATTTTTTAATACGAATCGGTCTGTTCGGTTTTGGAAATTATTTTTTTTAAATTTCCAGTGCGGTACCTGTAGACACCCCATTTTTGACCGACCTTAAGACTCAGACGTCACCGATTGAGCGCTTGGTGATGTTGCATACTGTGCTCGTTCAGAAGTCTCAGAGTCGCGGCCGTGCGCCCTACCTCCGGACTTCCGAACTCTCTTCTGTGCCTTGTCTCGGTTTGCGAATCAGGCTCGGTTTTCTCTGTTTTCTTTCCTGAGGGGAGGGAATGGTCCCGTAGACTATCTCCCAGTGGCCGTGAGTTACTTTTTGTGGCCGTAGGCCATTTTGCCCATTTCGGAGCCCGGTTCCCGGTTTTCGGGACCGTCAGGCCGTGTGCCTCGGTTCGGGACCGCCCAACCATCTCTGATTTCTCCGGTTCTTGGCTAGTGCCTCTGTTTTATCATTTTAAGGAACACTGGGGCCCCTGATGCCCACTTCGTGGCCGAATGCCACTTTGCTTACTGCGGTTTGGGACCGGCTGCGTGATTTGGGCCCCGAGCATTCATTTTGCATCGTTTTTCTCGATTTTGGGCAGAACCTCTGTTTTGTCATTCAGGGACACTGTCGAGATGCCCATTTCTTGAACACGATTCGGCACACTGCCCCCATTTTCGATCCCGACTGTCGGCTTTTGGCCCCGAGAGTTCATTTCTCATTAGTTTTGTTCAAATTTGGCGGTACCTCTGTTTCAACACCAGAAGATCACTGGGGTGGGAGGCCAATTATCCCAGATAACCAGCTTTCCTCCCGGCCTGCTTTTGCTCACTTCCGGGCCAATGTTGAACACCCTAGGCATATTTTCTTCCAACCAAAGCTACATATCTATGATCAGGGGACATGGGAGGACCCTAAAAACTACTGGTCAGCCAGCAATTGTGAAGTTCATTTTTGAGCCCCTCCTTCAAGCTCTATGTTGTAGCTCCTGCTTCAGTGTTGCCAATTTCCGACCTTGGAACCTTGTTCCACACATCTAAGAGGACCCTAAAAGTTGGTGGTCGGCCAGTAATTGTGCATTTCATTTTGGAGCCTCTCCTTCAAGTTCTATGTTGTGGCTCCTGCTTCAGTGTTGCCAATTTCCGACCTTGGGACCTTATTCTACACACATGGGAGGACACCATTGCATGGTGGTCGTCCAGAATTTTTACCCTTCATATTTGGGCCATGGCCGGCCGGCCAGGGTGAGTGGTCAGTCGACCAGTGGGGTGGCCGGCCACCTCCTGAGAAGTTACCCGGCCGACTACTGCTCGCTTCAAATTTCTTTCCACTGTCCGAATATTTTTGGCAAAATATCTCTTCCTCTGGGGGATATTTTGGGAGGGAAATCTTGCCTCCATTTCCCTCCCCTTTTACAGCCTTTCTTGCCTATTTAAAGGGCTGCCCTCCTCCTTTGCTAGGGTTACAAAATTTGATCTCAAAAACCTCTCTCTCAAAACCTCCATTTTCCTATTCAAAAATCCTAAAAACCTTTGAGTTCCTAGGCCAATCCTTCACCAACCCCAAGCCTCACCATCACCATTCAATTTCCAGCAGCAAAGAACTGTTTTCCAAGGGTTAAGAAGCAGCAAATTGAAGCCAAGAAGCAACAAAAGTTGGATCTTCAAGGGTAAGTCATTAAATCCCTTTTTCTAGCATTTTCTTGCATCAATTCTTTACCCTATTTCCTTTTTGTTTTGGGCTTTGAACCCTACTGGTTTTAGGCTTATTTTGAGCCCCTCTACAACTTTGTAGAAGGGCTCAACCTCATTTGGTGCCTCTATCACATACCTCTTTCAATACCACCCTTTATGCCAATTATTTGCATGCTTTGTTTGGCTTTTGAGTGATCTGATTTCGAGCATACTATGTACTGTGAGTAGGCTTATTTTGAGCCCCTCTTAAACATTGAAGAAGGGCTCAATCATGTTTGGTGATTCTATCATGCACTTCCTTTGAAATTCTTCCATTTTACCGTAAAATTGCATGATTGTTTTGGCCTATTTGTGATCTGATTTGGAGCATGCAACATACTGATATTGTGCTTATTTTGAGCCCCTATTCAACATTGAAGAAGGGATTAACCTGGTTTTCTTGCTCTATATATCAATTGCTTTGAATTCTTGTTCCACTCCTATTTTGCATGCTTCTTTAAGCTCACCATGATTCGGATTTCAGCCTTCATCAGGCTTAGAAAGTGCCTTATTTTGGTCCATTCTCCATGCTTTGTTAAGGGTCTTAGGTCATTTGATGATTTTTTTTAGTACTTGTTTTGTAATCCTTCATATTTTCCGTAAAATTGCATGCTTTGTTATGCTTTCTTAGCTTCGTATTTCAGCCTTCATCAGGCTTAGAAAGTGTCTTGTTTTGGTCTATTCTTCAAGTTTTATTAAGGGTCTTAAGTTGTTTGGTCATTTTTTATGGTACCTCTCTTTATAGCCCTTGTTAGCTCATTATATTGCATGCTATTTTGAGCCTATCTACATACTGATTTTGGAGTTGTAATTCACTGTAAATCTGCATATTTTGGGCTCCTCTTCAAAGTTGTAGAAGGAAATTTTGTGGTTTGAATTTTGTAAATACCACTTTCTTTGTAATTCCCCTCTTTTCCCGTATTTTTGCATGCCATTGTTGCCATATCTATGCTCACAATTTGGCCATGTTTTGTACTAAAAAAATGCTATTTTTGGGGCTTCCTTGCTACTGTTTTTGCTGTCATGTGCCAATTTTGTATGTTTAGCATAGCCGTAGGCCATTTCGGGTACTTAAAACCACATTTCGGGATGATTTCATGCGTTGATTGTCATTTCGTATCATTTCGGGGCTGTTTCCCCCTTCATTTAGCTGCTGAAATTTGGTTTGCATGCTTGCATATCATTCTCCATGTCATTTCATGCCTTAGTGCATTGCCTCGGTTTGCGTGCCCGTGGGCACGCACTTCGAGGCACTCCGTTTTCATTCGTTGGCTTCCTGTGTGAGTAGGCTGAGGCTCTCTCATATTGGTATAAGCCCATCATTGCATTTCTGTACCATTTTCATGCTTGTACACCATCGCCTCGGTTTACGTGCCCGTGGGCACGCACTTCGAGGCACCTCTGTTTCATCCGACGGTAGCCTATGTGAGTGCGGCTGAGGCTCTCTCACGTTGGCGTAAGCCCATCATTGCATTCCGTATGCCATTGCCTCGATTTGCGTGCCCGTGTGCACGCATTTCGAGGCGCATCTTTTTTATCCGACGGCATCTGACGTGAGTGTGGCTGAGGTCCACTCATGTTAGTATAAGCCTAATTTGCATTTCCATCTCATTTTATCATTGCCTCGGTTTGCGTGCCCGTGGGCACGCATTTCGAGGCACTTCATTCTTATCCGACGGCCTCCTATATAAGTGAGTTGAGGCTCTCCCATGTTGGTGTAAGCCCATCGTGGCATTCCGTATGCCATTTCATTCCATTTTATCACTGCCTCGGTTTGCGTGCCCGTGGGCACGCATTTCGAGGCACTTCGGTTTTATCCGATTTGTGTTTCGCATCATCGCCTCGGTTTACGTACCCGTGGGTACGCATTTCGAGGTACTTCGATTTTATCTGATTTTCCATTTCATCGCCGCCTCGGTTTGCTTGCCCGTGTGCACGCATTTCGAGGCACTTTGGTTTTATTCGATTTGCATTTCACATCACCGCCTCGGTTTGCGTGCCCGTGTGCACGCAGACTTCGGTTTTATCCGACTTGCATTTCACATCATCGCCTCGGTTTGTGTGCCCGCGTGCACGCTTTTCGAGGCATCTTATTTTCATCTCATTTTCATCCGAATTGTGCATACTAGGTTGTATCTTAGATTGCATTCATACATTACCTCGGTTTGCGTGCCCGTGTGCACGCATTTCGAGGTTACTCATTTTCATGGCATTGTGTATATTAGGATCACATATTAGCTAAATTTCATGCATACCATGCATATTGCATCGTGTTCGGGATAGGAGTTAGCCCGGGCACGGGAAACGAGGTACATTCCGTACTCCGAGTGACGGAGTGTGTCTCAATTCCCAAGTCACCGACACTCCGGATTACCCATGATGGAGTTAGGTTTTGTTATATCATTCATCTGCATTCATCCTATATTGAGTTGTGCAATTCGGCTCCTCGACCATCATGCATCGATATGCGTGATTGGTGGCACGAGGATCGAGGCATGCATATATTTGTGAAAATACATTGCTACGCCCTTTTCCTACTCTCTGTTACAGCAAAACCGAGGATCAGCAAATTTTTGGAGTCTGGCACGCATTTCGAGAAAAGTGCAAACAGAGGCTAATTGGGGCATCCCAAAGGATTTCAGCAAATTTCTAAGATACATCATTCATCGAAGCAAGGCGTCCGGCTGTACGCCAATTCTGACTTTCTTAGTTTAATTTGTTAAATGTATATTTATTTTGGACTGTATATTTCGGACTGTATTATTATTTATTCGGACCCTCTGCGCGAGGGCACAACTGTAATAAGGGTGTGTGAGTGTGATGTATGTCTTCCAACCCCCATTTCTTTCTCCCTTTTATTTACCTGCTTATGATGGTTAGATATAGGGCATATTTCAATTAGCATACAGTATGACAGCATGTTTGCATCATTCATTTGTTTTGCACGCACTGCTCTGCCAAGATCATACAACTGTGATTGTATTTCAATTCCAAATTGAATACTTGATAGTTATTGCATTTCACATGCCATGTTTAAAATAGCCGAGCCTGCTATAGTTGCATTTTGCATGTGTTGCATTAGGCATTTCAGCGTATTTAGGATTCATGCATGATTTCTAATCGTTTTCCTGTTTTGGCTGGGAGTACTTGGTGAGTTTTATGCTTTAGCATCCTTGCATGCGTGTGAGTGTTGCCATGATAGCATGCTTACCATGAGGCTAAATGCTTATGTGATATAACTGCCTTGAATGCCTGTGGGTGGAGGTTGAGTTATCTGAATTGGGACAATTCATCGACTGTTTGTTTTAAGCCCACTAGATAGTGGCAAAATCATTGTTTTCTAAGCCCACCTGAGGGTGGCAAATCCGCGTCTTAGCCTACCTGCGGGTAGCACCATCAAACCATTTTCAAACAAACAAACATGAAGTGTCTTGTTCCAATTCAGGCGATTCAGTCTATACTTGTATGCTGTGCGCATCACATAGTAACCTAGGCTAATAACCGGAATAAGAACTCACAAAGTTTTCAAAATCAGATATCATGGTTAGTAGAGGCCGGTCTTTGACGGGCGAAGCGGGTGCTCACGATGTGACCTTCCCAATCGTACCCAAGTTCCCGAGCCAACTTTGGTGATGACGGACCCGTGGCCGTTGGCACCGAGTCGTGGTTTCCTAAATTTCCCATTTTAAAATATTTAGGTGGCGACTCATATCCGCAAAGCATCCATGTTTGGTATTTCTTTCAAAAAATCTGCTTTCTTCAAACGATTTGCGAGTTGGACTCTTTGGTTGATTTAGAACCGCAACAAAATCGAGTCCGAATCAGATGCGAGGTCCTCAAGGGCGTTGTTACAATTTCGGCGACTCTGGGGGGATTTAGAGAACTTGACTCGAACTCATGATATCTGGTTTTGACTACACTTGTGTGTTTCTTTGCATTGCATTTGCATTGCGCGCCTAGGACACCGTGGTTTGCCATATGCCATTTCCAACGATTTCTTGGGAGGCTTGTCTTGTCAAGTCATGTCCATAAGGCCGATCGGCCTGGCTCGACAAAGATGGGAACACAAACCCGGTTTTACCGGTGCACCTTTTTTTGACCATTCGACCTAGTGCATATTCGTATCCATAGTGACCATTCCAAACTAGGACAAAGTTGCTTACCCGCTTATAGGTTGTTTGAAGTCATTGCGTGCGTAGTGAAACCCTAGTTCACGACAAAATAGGACAGGGAAACCCTACCCCAACATAGGGGTGTTTTGGCTCTCACTTATACGCTATGTGCTTGTTAGAGTGCGTCTCACAGGAATGCATGTATCGTTATGAGTTTCAAGATCGAACTGCGGTATCGGTCGATTATCTCGAGAATCGCTTGTCTGCAGATATCCGATTCATTTTGGGAACGAATACTGAGAATAGTGATCGATGGTTGAGGATGGTGTATTTCCAAATTTTATCCAACTGTGTTGTGGCGCCCGACTGTGTGTTGTGTGTATTTAAATTAAGCCGTTATGCTGTCCGTTTTTCTGGTCATTTATTTCTTTTTGCTTTATTATCTTTTTGCTAGGGCAGTTTGTAGCACAATTGCTTCCGAGCCAGTCAATACTCCCCAAGCAATTTGGACACGAGGTCGCCGACTCAACCGATTCGAGGATCTAGTTGACGGACATCCAGTGTTCCACTCTTTACCCCCAGTCGCTAGAAGAAGGCCGAGAAGGCACAATCTGTCAGAGCACGGATCACCGGAACAGCAGTTTACTCTAGTGTCAGTCAGTCGGGTTGAGATTCCTGTTTCTGCTATAGAGATACACTTGCCGGTTACTCAGATGGAACAACAGAATACAGCAATGGAGGCGATGATGCGCCAGATGAATGAAAGCATGAAACAAATGCAAGATGATGCTATCCGCCAGGCGGAATTTTCTAAACAAAGGTCATTATGGTCCAGCCATTGAAATGATCACCAGATTACAACAGCAGAACGCTGCATCTGCTTCACACCAGGTCCCTCCTCCACTAGGGGCGCATCAGGTTCCTCCTCCACCCGGGGCCCCATTACCTGAGCAGATATCTACTGGCCAGAATGCTCCTCCAAATCCCCAGAATACCCAGAACACCCAAAATACCCTCCCAAACCCACAGAACGCTCTCCCAAACTTCCAAAACACCCAAGATGACACGGGTCTTCCAACGGGGCTGGCTCCGCCCCCGCTTCCGCCGTAACTGTCTAAAAATACTACACCTAATCACCCGGACTCTCCATTCGAGTTCGAGGTGGACCAGACAGCTCTGAAATTGAGCAAGTTGGAAAAACTCTTCAAGAAGTCACAGGGGGTGAAGGCCATCCCAGATATTGAGGACGGCTATACTGACGTGGCCGTGACTTTGTGTATGTTTCTCTATTTTTTTTTTTCCAGTATATGTTTTACTACCCTCCCCTAATTTAATTGTGTTTTTAGAATCCTAACTATTTTTTTTTAATTTTTTAATTTTTTTATGGCTTGTGTAGATAGATGTAAACACTGTTGTCATTACTGTGAATGGTTGGATTAGATATGGTTAAAATTGTGCACAAATGACTAATTTAATATTTTTAAATAAATTATTTATTATACTACAAATTTAAGAAATGACTCAATTTGGAAAGTACTTAAACCGATTAAAACGCATTGAGCAGAACCGTTTGAATCGGTGTGATTTGGTGTGGTTTGATAAAAAAAATTGATATGTATTGATTTTCAATATAATAAAACCGGCATTATCGGTTCGATGTAAAATTTTACCTAAACACCGACTGTCCCGAACCGATTACATCCCTAATGATAATCGAAGTAAAGAATGGCTGGTGGTGGGTTATTTTGGGAGGTGACTTATAAATTGACTTTTTAACTTATTACGAAAAAATGTATAAAAAGTAAAGATTTGATATGATCCAAATAAACTAATAAACCAATAAATTGATTTTTTTTTTCTTCAAAAGTGGCCCAGTTGGTGGTCACCAAAGAGGTACAAAAGGAAAAATAATGAAAACTTGTATTTTTTGTTATTTTTTAAAACAAGTGACAATCTTAAATATTTGTTCAGTCTAAGGCTAGTAAACTCTAAACAACAATCTGGTTGGAACAATTCGTATTGAATTCTTCAGTTGGAGGTCTTCTGCTCTTCAAAACTTGACGATGATCTTGTCTATGTAGAATAGAAATTTGGTGCTTTAAGTCGTGCTACTTTGTCACTTTTCTAAAGACAATATTTGCACTCACCAAAAGGTGTGTATGGGGTTACAGCAAATTTACTTCCAGTATACAATGAAGCCTGATCTAAAGATCAAGTCTATCGGCGTCTGCACTGACAACAGTAGATCAGAATACTCTTGATATATTTAAGAAACCAAGACACTGATAATCAAATCTGCAGAATTTGATTACCAGTAAGAAAAGCAGAATCTTGCTTAAGAAACTCTTGATCGAAAACTCAAAATCAAGAGAGAGAGAGAGAGAGAGAGAGAGAGAGAGAATTGCAGGAATGCTTCTGAATTTTTGGATGCATTGAAATGGCTGAATTCTAGCCTATTTATAGGCCTTGATGCATCTGGTCGAATGGTCATGTCCCTTGATCGCATCTGATCAGATCTGACCGTTGGATCGACGATCTACGGTGCAGATCATTCTTACACCGAATAGTTGCCTTGACATCACATCTAATCATGATCGGGTGCCATCTCATCCATACGATCGCTCGCATCTCCAATCAACAGCTATGATCAAACTGCTCCAGATCGGACAAACAGTCGTTCGATCGGTTGGTTGACTCATCGTCAATGGACGCCATATCACTGCCACGTAGAGCTAACTGTATTCCACGTCACCCATGCCACGTTGGATCCATGTCATTGCTTTAACCTGTCCGATGCAAATAGAAAAGCGCTCTCATGGCGCATTGCGTCGATGCGTCCATACTAAGTGCAAAGTGTGCCATCAAACGCCACACAGCCCACTGCCCATGCCACACGCACGTATGTGTGTGTGCATGTGCGGATGGTGCAAAGCGCCATCCTTGTGGTGTGGGTGCATGCACACTATCTTTTACCTCACAATTCCATGTTCAAAGGAATATTCCATGTAGCACTTTATTAAGTGCTCCATGTTTTTCTCTCTTTTCAATGTGGGACAAAGTTGTCACGACCCAAACCCGGCCCTATGGGTTTAGCATCAGAATCGCCAAGACCATGACATTAAAGGCCTCACAACAAGAATATCTGACCAAACAGAGTATGTATTCACTGGCGGAAGCCAATACAGTATATAGCTAGTGACCATTGAGCTGTGAAAATCTCTATGCCAAAAACATTTTTGATGCATTCACACAGTGCAGTCTATATACAGTCTATCCAGTTATATACAAACAGTCTAAGACGGGACCTAACCTCGATAACAAGGCAAGAAAACAAGAGATGTCTATACATGACACAAAACGGTAGGGGAGACAGTGGAAACAAAACCCCCCAAGCCATAGCATGGCACCTCGGAACCTCCCCGTGAGGCACATAGGCTGGCTTGACAAAACTTGGGACCAACCCACGCCTCCTAGCTCCGATCCGTCACGAGAACCTACATATATATACAAACAGTAAGCTAAACCCCAGTGAATAACAAAATGTGTAAAGAGGTTATGAATGAATGTCATTACAGTAATGAAATCAATTCATTATACAAGATTTTCAATCTTCAAGATTTCAATCACCAATATTTCAATCAATCAGTCATATGTGGTACATCCATTAGCCTATAAACAGTAGGTCCAAAGGACCGGGCCTTAACAGACCCAACAATAATGATGGCCATCAATCAATAAACAATATGGTTCCACAAGGAAACCGACAGAGCTCTGTAACAGTCAATAACAGTGGGTGCTAAGGATGCCACAATACAGTTCGAAATACAGGACATACATTCATTCAATAAACATTATCAGTTCCATAAACAGTTCAGTTTAGTAATCAAAATATAACCAATTTGAACATATCTTTACACAATCTGTTACTCACAGAAATTGGGCTAACAGACTAGAGCGTCCCCGAGAGCCAACCCTAAACAGTTAACAAATAGAACACACACTAAGTTTCACAGTTGGGAAAGATCAATAACTTAATCCCTAATTTTCCTCGGTGTGTTCTACATCTATATCCTCATTAAGATGTCTTAAACTAGGCCTAAGAATGCCTAGAATGGAATGAGGATGCAAAGATGCACTTAGAAAACATTTTGCAAAATATGCTGAAAATAGGCTCCTCGCTCGAGCGAGACTTCCTTCGCTCGAGCGAGATTCCAAAATCAAAGGCTTCGCTTGAGCGAGAAATCCTTCGCTCGAGCGGTCTGATGAAACAGTAAAAGTACTAGATGCTTGATTTTTACGCTCGAGCCACCAATCCTTCGCTCGAGCGTAGCTCAGAGTAAACGTTGGTCGCCGGCGAGAATCTTCGCGCTGAGCGAAGAAGCCAAATCTGGAATTTCCAGATTTGCCTTCCAAGCTCAAACCAAGCATTCTATCACTCTATACTCGACCTCTTGGACCCAAATTCTGGAAAACACCTCTAGATTCAATACACAACAAGTTACAAAGCTCAATTTGTGAATTCAAAGCCCAAGAGTGAGTCAATTACAACCATTTTTCAAACCCATTTACTAGAACAATCTCCAAACATGACATGCATGAGTTTTAAACCAAATTAAAGCTTCAAAGCTTGCTCAAATGAGCTCATTTCTGCAAGAACAAGATGAAATCATGGTCTTAACTAAAAATATGAACATGCATGTAACATTTTGCCATGAAATCAACTCAAAACTCTTCAATATACACATGCATGCAAGATTAGAGCTACAATTCAACATTTAACCCATGCCTTATCTCTAAACTCTATCAATCTAGCATGAACATACAAGAACTATCTTAAAGGCACAATTAAGAAGTTAAATTCCTCACCTAAGTCTTGTAGTTCAAGCTTAGAAGTACAAACATGCAAGAATCCTTTCAATTTCACCAAGTTCTCAAGCCAACTCTCTAGATGAAATCAATCTTCTTGTTTCTCTCTCCCTATATCTCGTGGGAAGCATGAAATGAGCTGAACAATTGCTTTGATTCAATGTATGCAGCCTCTAAATGTATAAAGTAGTGGCCACTAGATGGCTTTTTGGTAAATAAGTCAAACTTGGTCAATTTATCATATTTTAATCTAATTTAATCATACCAAATCAATTTCCAATTAAATACACCATAAATTCACATTAATTTTAATGATCATAAAACATCAGTCAATTTCAGATTCGGCCGCCGATAAGGCCTTCAATTAGCAGTTTAAATTACCGAGCATGAACAGATCGATAAACGACTAACAGATGGAAATATGCATTTAAGCGATTACATCAATCGATCGATCTCGAATCTCGATCGATCGATTCGGTATTTTGTTCAGTCCAGTTATCAGTCATTATCAGTCTCAGTTAACGGTAATCAGTGGTTAATTCAGTAATAATCAGTAATTAATCGGTAATCAGTACGAGGGTTGTTACAGTCTCCCCTCCTTATAAAGAGTTTGGTCCTCCAAACTCGGGTTAACATATGACAACAGAGATGATGCTTATCATAAAGGTAACTTTCACTCTATTACAGGAGCACAATCATATATAAAAACGGATTCATGACCTATTCCCAATCTTAACAATGCACAATAACAGAATCAGGAATCACATATAGGGATTGGGGTCCATATTAAAACAGAATCTTATGCACTTCCAGTTTTCAGTCAATGACAGATTTGGATACATGTTCATTTGCACATTTTTGTCTAGAGCATACGTAGATGCACAATCCTGGCTTATGTATACATGGTGCATTACTAGAGTAGATACGTAACGTATGCAGAATATGGCAAATACTGATAAAAGCGTAATCTGATTACATAATGGTTATGAATAACCCGGTTCCATAAGGGAATCGAATCCGCAGATAACGTAACGAAACGATGTAAGCCGGGCCCTCTTAACGAGGCCTCCGGTACGGGTAACAAAGTACAGACAGATATAAGTTCCATGAAGGAACCTCCGATACCGGGCAACTAACATATATATTACATAATGCCAAGAGTCACGATTTACTTATCAGAGACTAAACAGTCATTCAATATACAACATTTATTTCGTGACACGAAATATGAATAAAGTGGCACAAGATGGTAGTACCGGCAGTGCTGATGGTAACGATAATACGAGCAAGAATGATACAATACAAGAATAAAGATAAAGAGCAATATAGTAGTATTCACACTACTTATATCAAGTACTTATCGGGGTTATAGATTTACACTGGTCTTAGTTTCATAAGTAATTTCCCCCGTTAAGTTACAGAGATTCGATCCATTCAATTTCGAGTCTTTCATTCAGTTTTTGTTCAACCCAGTTCTCGGTTCAGTAATCCATTACAGTCGGTCCAGTTCATTCGGGAGTTATTGGGGACATAAGGCGAATTGTACACTATCCCCATAGCAGTAGGCAGAGTTCTTAAGCATTCACTGTTCGTCAGTTCTAGTCCTTACAGATTCGGTCATAGCACAAGTCAATACGAAGTTACATCTGATTACATATACTTCCGCATCGAGTTTATGATCAAAACCAGTCTGTAGTCAACAGATCCCACTAGTTCTGAAGTACAGTAATCACCAAAACGATCATTCCCTAGTCAAACAAGTTCGATGAAAGTTCGACTAGGTCATTTCAGACGCAAGTTCTGTCCAAACATATCAAATAAAAGTTCGAAGCGCAAGCATCAAACAAAAGTTCCATCAGTTACACAAAAGGGTTTCATTAACCCATGGTTCCATCAGATTAGTTCAGATCAAAGTTCCATTCTTATCATTTCCAGATCAGTTAACATTAGTTCATACTCCGGTCATTTCGGTACATAGTCAGTAATTTCACAATTAGTCTGAGTTCATCAATCGTCAAACTTACATCAGAGTCCGGTACCATTACAGTTCATATTAGAGCAGTACAGGTCACATACAATGTGTTCCTCCCAACAAGTTTACAGGCAAATGCACAGGCACACAATTAGTCATATCGGGAGGTAAGCATTACAGTCAATATAGCAATTTTCCAATAAATCTTCCATAAAGGTTATGTACACAGTAATACATCACCCAAGGTTCTCGGTGACACACAATAGTGAGTTGCCCTACGAGGGTTTCAGATCGGTCATACAGTCACTAAAGCATAGACTCGCAGGTTTACTCAAACAGTCACGTCAATTTTTCCACAATCACAATTCCAGTCAGGAGTTCATCAGTTGGGGTCTTTATTCAATCATGTAGTTACAGAGTCATAGCCCCAACGGTTAACTTATCAAACAAATTTATCAGTCATTCCGAGCAAAGGTACAGTCATATATGTGCATGTTCGGAGTCTACTAACAGTTTCAATATGAATTCACAAGTTCGATGTACAATACAAAACGGTTTCCCCAGATACGATAGTTAAGGTAACCAGTCATATGTCTATTCAGTCTAATATCCTTGGGAAGGTAAGCAGATATATACATAAGTCTAACCAGTTTCCATAGCACAGGTAAATGTTAACATAAGGTTTTACAAGGTCGCACATATAGTCCGCATCAACGGTAGATTTCAAAAGATTCATTATCCACAGTTCATTCCTTTCAGTCTTAACAGTATTACTAGCATGGGAACATATATACGGTGTGAGTTCAAAATCAGTTTTCATATATACGGTGTGAGTTCAAAATCAGTTTTCAGGTAGACATTTTGCAGAAGTTCATCTTTATAAGCCAATATGGGTTCGCAGTGCTAACAGTCTCACACACAAACAGTTCGCGTGTATAATTCAAGTTCAAGGGTCCATCAATACATAACAGTTCAGTACAAATTATAGTTGTGGAAATTTCTCGAATTACAGTCAATCATAAGGTATTCCCACGTTCAACAGTTCTAGTACAGTTCAAAAGGTCACATCTGACAATTCACATTCAGTTATTGCGTTACGATACAAGGACCTATCTCAGCAAGTTCTCGCTGTTCACAAGCCCTAACAGTTTTCATAGTGTATGGTTCATGAGTCCAGTAATTCAATCGGTTCAGTCAATGCGTTCACAGTCTATACCAATTTGCGGAATATACAATTCCCACACAAACGTTCGTATAAGCAATCTCATTTATTTAAGGTAATACCTACGTCAGTCATTTCGGTGTTCCGAGCATTCTCTGGAACTAAGGTCTAGATTTAGACTCGTTGTCGTTCGGTCGGGTTCGTGGGCAAGATTTAGGTGAGTGTCCTTTCTGTCCATGTCTAAAATAAGTTTCAGATAGGCGGTGCCAACGCCCCATTGGTATTTCCCACATACGGTACAGTTAGGTATATCGTTGTTCACATTACTTCTTTGACCTTCCTTGGTCAAAGCTATTGTCGAGATTTTCCATTCACGGAGGTCATTGAAGCACAGGTCATTTTCCCTTTCTGTTACTTTTGTTTCATTCTTTCTAATTTCAGTTGACGATGTCAAACACATCTAGGTCACTCCCATCTCCAGTTCTTTTCCAGTCAGTGTCTATCATGTGGGTTGTCTATCAGATTAGCCGGGTAAATTTTTCCTCATATTCGACTACAGTCCTATCACTTTACTCAAGTTGTTCAAACTCGGATACTTTCCTATTTCAGACGTATTGGGGAAAGCTTTTTTTTTTTTTTTCGAAGAGAACTTCACATATTTTCTCAGTTTCTAAACCCAAATCCCAGTTTTCAGTGGTTCCGTACCTCCCAGAAATTCCGGTGGTTTCAGTTTATTTGGGTTTCAGTATTAGTGTTATCAGTTCATATTCAGTTGGTTCAGGCACGTATGTCTGCCTTTATCCTCTCAGATTTTCGATTAAGGCCTCAATCATTCATTCTAGCCTGTTAATCCTCAGATTAGAAGTTTCAGTTTGTTCACAATTCTCGCCCTTGTTGTTGTCATTTCAGATTCTCAGTTAACCTATTCATTCCCCAGGAATTTACCAAGAATTTCCGACTCGAAGCAACGCTGGCCAACGTGATTCCAATCGGACTTTCAAGGTCATTCAACAAAGGCATGAGACTCTACGGTTTAACATTCCACAATTTAGGTTCCCACATATATCCTTGATCAACACAGGGAAGTTCTCACTGATTTCCATTTTATTCCATATCAGACGTGTGTATACTTTCATTTCAGTTCGGGTACGGTCACATGACTCTTTACTTTCACACGTTCATTTTCTTTCACATTGATTTCCCAGTTATCAGTCAGTATTAACATTAACATTACATGTTATTCCATTTAACTTCTTTAAGTATGCATATAGGTTTCGTTTCAATTCACATAGACAGTGGTAGCAATTACAAACATACGCAGTTGCATACTTAAACAGTTTAACACATTAGCATACAATCAGTCATGTCATAACCACACACACTTTTTATACTCATGCAATGCCCTAACTTCTTTTCTAGGACACCCTATAGCTCATTTGGACACGTGTGTGCGGTATAACTCGTGGTTAAGTATCGCTCTGATACCACTCTGTCACGACCCAAACCCGGCCCTATGGGTTTAGCATCAGAATCGGCGAGAATCGCATGATACCAAAGGCTCAATAATGTCAAACAGTATCCTGGCAAGGAAGCCAATACAGTATATAACTAGTGTCCATTGAGCTGTGAAAATCTGTATGCCAAAAACATTTTTCATGCATTCACACAGTGCAGTCTATATACAGTCTATCTATTTATATACAAACATTGATGCGACGGACCTAACCCTCGATAAAAGCAAGGCAGAAAACAAGAGACAGCCTATACAAAGGACACAAAAACAGGTGGGGGAAACAAAACACCCCAAGCCATAGCATGGCAACTCGGAACCTCGCAGTGAGGCACATAGGCTGGCTTGACAAAACTGGGGACCAACCCACGCTCCTAGCTCCGGTCTGGTTGCTGAGAACCTACATATATATATAAACAGTGAGCTAAAGCCCAGTGAATAACATAACGTGTAAAGAGGTTATGAATGAATGTCCTTACAGTAATGAAATCAATTCATTATACAGTATTTCAATCTTTCAGTATTTCAATCAGTCAATATTTCAATCAATCAGTCATATGTGGTACATCCATTAGCCTATAAACAGTAGGTCCAAAGGACCGGGCCTTAACAGACCCAACAATAATGATGGCCATCAATCAATAAACAATATGGTTCCACAAGGAAACCGACAGAGCTCTGTAACAGTCAATAACAGTGGGTGCTAAGGATGCCACAATACAGTTCGAAATACAGGACATACATTCATTCAATAAACATTATCAGTTCCATAAACAGTTCAGTTTAGTAATCAAAATATAACCAATTTGAACATATCTTTACACAATCTGTTACTCACAGAAATTGGGCTAACAGCAGCTAGAGCGCGTCCCCGAGAGCCAACCCTAAACAGTTAACAAATAGAACACACACTAAGTTTCACAGTTGGGAAAGATCAATAACTTAATCCCTAATTTGCCTCGGTGTGTTCTACATCTATATCCTCATTAAGATGTCTTAAACTAGGCCTAAGAATGCCTAGAATGGAATGAGGATGCAAAGATGCACTTAGAAAACATTTTGCAAAATATGCTGAAAATAGGCTCCTCGCTCGAGCGAGACTTCCTTCGCTCGAGCGAGATTCCAAAATCAAAGGCTTCGCTCGAGCGAGAAATCCTTCGCTCGAGCGGTCTGATGAAACAGTAAAAGTACTGGATGCTTGATTTTTATGCTCGAGCGTAGCTCAGAGTAAACGTTGGTCGCTCGAGTGAGGAATCCTTCACTCGAGCGAAGAAGCCAAATATGGAATTTCCAGATTTGCCTTCCAAGCTCAAACCAAGCATTCTATCACTCTATACTCGACCTCTTGGGCCCAAATTCTGGAAAACACCTCTAGATTCAATACACAACAAGTTACAAAGCTCAATTTGTGAATTCAAAGCCCAAGAGTGAGTCAATTACAACCATTTTTCAAACCCATTTACTAGAACAATCTCCAAACATGACATGCATGAGTTTTAAACCAAATTAAAGCTTCAAAGCTTGCTCAAATGAGCTCATTTCTGCAAGAACAAGATGAAATCATGGTCTTAACTAAAAATATGAACATGCATGTAACATTTTGCCATGAAATCAACTCAAAACTCTTCAATATACACATGCATGCAAGATTAGAGCTACAATTCAACATTTAACCCATGCCTTAGCTCTAAACTCTATCAATCTAGCATGAACATACAAGAACTATCTTAAAGGCACAATTAAGAAGTTAAATTCCTCACCTAAGTCTTGTAGTTCAAGCCTAGAAGTACAAACATGCAAGAATCCTTTCAATTTCACCAAGTTCTCAAGCCAACTCTCTAGATGAAATCAATCTTCTTGTTTCTCTCTCCCTATATCTCGTGGGAAGCATGAAATGAGCTGAACAATTGCTTTGATTCAATGTATGCAGCCTCTAAATGTATAAAGTAGTGGCCACTAGATGGCTTTTTGGTAAATAAGTCAAACTTGGTCAATTTATCATATTTTAATCTAATTTAATCATACCAAATCAATTTCCAATTAAATACACCATAAATTCACATTAATTTTAATGATCATAAAACATCAGTCAATTTCAGATTCGGCCGCCGATAAGGCCTTCAATTAGCAGTTTAAATTACCGAGCATGAACAGATCGATAAACGACTAACAGATGGAAATATGCATTTAAACAGTTACGGTCAATCGATCAGTCTCGAATCTCAGTCGATTACCGGTATTTTGTTCATTCATTAGCGTCATTATCGGTCTCGCTAATTCAGAATCGTGGTTAATTCAAGAATAATCAAGAATTAATCTAGAATCAAGACGAGGGTTGTTACAAAAGTCCCCAAGCTTATTTAATGCTTTCCAAAGAAAAATAAGGAAGGTTTTGAAAACACCAAAAAAATTAAACTATACATTTTAAAAACCATTTTGAAAATTCCCTAACATTCCCCCACCATTTTCAAAATACCAGATGAATATTCTTGGTTCACTTGGCAGCCTTATGTATAGGTGAAGATATCTTATGATATGAATCATTCACTTAGTGAAGACATCTCAAAGTTATTCAAGATGGCATAGT
Organism: Camellia lanceoleosa; assembly: GCA_025200525.1. Classification (NCBI taxonomy): domain Eukaryota; kingdom Viridiplantae; phylum Streptophyta; class Magnoliopsida; order Ericales; family Theaceae; genus Camellia; species Camellia lanceoleosa. The sequence continues at coordinate 6,755,997 of CM045759.1, read as the reverse complement.
AGACTTGTTTTTGAACTAGCGATCTTATACGACTAACCGAACATGTCTTACGCACAGTACAGGTTACCTCAAGTATTCAAACAAACTGACACGTGGATTAGCCTTGTGTCTATATCCTATTTCATGAGCTCTCTAGAGTCAAGCCCAAGGACTCATAGGAAGCGGCACCACCTCCTACACTCACATAGGTAAACTTATTGAGAGTACCCCTGTAATTTATAGTACCCTTATAATTTACAGTACCCTAACAACCCAGTTGTAATCTTATTAAGAGTTTGCTAACTCATCCTCTTCTTTTCACATTATAGGTACCAAGCACTTCAACCTTGGGATGAAAATGAAATAAAACTAAGTGCTTGCAATCACGACATATGGTGTACTTGGGCTCATTAAACTCAAGACTTGATGTTTCTTCAAGCATTGAGTCGAGTTTCCACCAGGAGTGATTATGTTAAGTGGGCTTAAGACCCATCTCCTTTGATGTTTTCCACACCAAATCCCTTGCAAGTCCCTTTGTTAAGGGGTCAGCCAAGTTTTCGCTTGACTTTACATAACTAATGGTAATCACACCTTTTGTGATTAACTGCCTAACACAGCTATGTCTCAGTCCTATATGGCTGGGCTTTCCATTATAGACATGGCTATAGGCTTGTGATAGAGTTGCTTCACTATCACAATGTAAAGATATTGGTGGCATAGGTTTCAGCCATATCTTAATCTCTAACAAGAGATTCCTTGGCCACTCTGCCTCTTTAGTACAAGAAGCCAATGCTACAAACCCAGATGCCATGGTTAAGTCTGTTATGCATGTTTGCTTTTTAGAAACCCAGGAGATAGCTCCTCCTCTAAGAGTAAAAATCCAACCACTCGTGGACAAGTGATCTTCACCGTCAGTTATCCAACTGGCATTCCGTGAATCCTTCCAGCACTGCTGGATAGCCATTATAGACTATTCCATAGTCTATGGTTTTCCTCAAGTACCTAAGTACTCGGTTAACAGCATGATAATGCACACTACTGGGATTACTAGTGTATCTATTAAGTTTTCCCACTACAAATGCAATATCAGGTCTAGTGCAAGTCATGGCATACGGGAGGCTACCTATTACTCTCGAGTATTCTAGCTGATCAACAGCTCTTCCAGAATTAGGATACAATTTCAAATTTGAATCAAAATGTATAGACATGGGTGTACAATTATGTTAATTAAATTTCTTAAAAATTTTCTCAATATAGTGCGACTGGGTAAGAATCAAATTATTGTCCTCTTGTTTGATCTTAATACCCAGAATTATATCAGCCAAGCCCATGTCTTTCATACTAAAGTTAGACGACAAGAAACTTTTAGTACTTTCAATGACATCATTGTCAGTACCAAAAATAAGCATGCCATCTACATATAGGCATATGATTACACCTCTATTGCTAGTAAACTTACTGTACACACACTTATCAGATTCATGTATCCTAAAACCATTTGATACTATTACTTTGTCAAATTTCTCATCCCACTATTTTGGAGCTCGTTTCAGTCCAAATTTCTCAACCCAAATTTCTCATCCTAAAACCATGTGTTTTTGACCCTGTACAACAAATCCTTCCAGTTGTTGCATGTAGATTTCCTCATCTAACTCTCCATTTAGGAAAGCGGTCTTAATATCCATTTGATGGATTTCAAGCTTGTAGATTGAGGCTAAGGCAATCAACACTCGAATGGTGGCAATTCTGGCCACCGGAGCATATGTATCAAAACAATCGATACCCTTCTTTTGAGTAAAACCCGTAGCGATTAATCTTGCTTTGAACTTGTCAATTGTTCCATCAACTTTCATTTTCCTTTTGAAAATCTATTTACAACCAATTGGTTTGGATCTAGGTGGCAAATCAACAAGTATCTAGGTATTGTTACCTATGATAGAATCCATCTCATCGTTTATTGCTTCTTTCCAGAAAGTAACATCTTAAGACTTTATAGCCTCCTCAAAGGTTAATGGATCTGAATCCATATTTAACGAAATCATTGTTTGCTTACAATAAACTTTCCTAGTTCCTTCTACAAGGTAAACAATGAAATCAGGGCCAAATGAATTCTTAGTCCTAGCCCTCTTACTCGTCCTTAACTCAACAACCTCATTAGGTTCATTAGGCTTAATGGGTTCATGTCGTTCATTTTCCTCTGTAGACATCAAAGGAGTTGATTCATTTCCTTGATTAGAATCCGACCTTAGAATGGTTGTGAAATGATTCTCATAAAATACCGCATCACATGATTCAATGATGGTATTTGTTCCCACTGAACCATTGGGCTCTACTACTAGAAACCTATATGCTTTGCTATGTATAGCATAGCCAAGGAATATGTATTCAATTCCTTTTTCACCTAATTTTTTCCTTTTAGGTTCAGGCAATCTGACTATTGCTCTACAGCTCCATATTTTCAAGTAAGCTAAATTAGGTTTCTTGTTTTTCTAAAGTTCATAAGGAGTAACATTTCTTCCCTTGAGAGGAATTCTATTGAGTATGTAACAAGCAGTGAGCAAGGCTTCACCCTAAAAACCAGAACTTAAACTAGAGTAAGAAAGCATAGCATTAATCATTTATGTTAATGTCCTATCTTTTCTCTCAGCTACTCCATTTTGTTGTGGTGTGTAGGGTATAGACTTCTCATGAATAATACCAACATTTTCATAATATTCTAGAAAATGATATTCACCACCTCTATCAGACCTAAGTCTCTTTATTTTGACATTACACTGATTTTCTACTTTTGTCTTAAAAATCTTGAATTTATTAAGCATCTCTTCTTTTGAATGCAAAAGATAGATATGACAGTACTTAGAAAAATCATCAATAAATGTTACAAAGTATTTCTTGCCACCTTTAGTGGGGGTACTATGCATGTCACATATATCACTATGCACAAGTTCAAGTAGAGATGCGATTTTATTTACTTTAGGAAATGGAATGCGAGTAATTTTAGATTCCACACAAAATTTGCAATTTTCAAACATATCAATATCATACTTAGGAATTAAATCTAAATTAACCATATCATGCATTTTCCTAGTATTAACATGACCTAAACGAGCATGCCATAAAGAAAGAGAATCAACAATATAAGCACAAATAAATGTATTATTAATAACGTTAAGTTTGAACATTCCTTGATACATGTAACCCTTCCCAACAAAAATCTCACCCTTAAACATGACAAATTTGTCCGACTCAAATACTAACTTGAAACCATGCTTATTAAGCAGGCTTCCAGATACAAGATTTTTCTTGACATCAAGTACATGATAAACATCATTAAGGCTTAAGACTTTTTCAGATGTGAACTCTAGATCCACCGTCCTTTTGCCTTTGATAGCAGTAGTTGAAGAGTTGCCCATGTAGAGAACTGTTCCATCACTTACTTGTTCATAAGTAGTGAAACGGCTCTTGTCGTTGTAGACGTGCCTTGTTGCTCCTGAGTCAATGCACCAGTCCCTAGCATCTTCGAGCATGTTCACCTCGGATACAACAGTTACGAACTTGTTCTTGGCATTTGATGCTTTTGGCTTCTTCTTGTATGACCGGCATTCATTCCTGAAGTGTCCTAGCTTGCCACAGTGGTAACAAGCACCTTTCGGCTTCTTAGCATCTTTCTCGGGTTGGGGTTCACGCTTATGCTTCTTTTTGTTAAAACTCTAGCCATCATCCACCATGTGGATCTTGGAAGTTTGAGCCAATTGGTTATCTTTACTTTCAAGAAGCCTTGACTTTTCCTCAACTCGGAGGTGTTGAGCCAATTTCTCTAAAGTAAGATCTTCCTTTTTGTGTTTCAGAGTTTTCTTAAAATCCTTCCAAGAAGATGTCAGTTTCTCTATTATAGATGAAACTGCAATAGATTCATCCATGTTCATATTCGTTTGTCAAAACTGACTCAGAATATGTTGGATCTCATGGAATTGTTCCATAATGGGCTTTGTATCAATCATAGTAATACGCATAAAATTACTAACAAGAAATTTCTTACTGGTGGCATCCTCGATGAAGTACTTTGATTGAAATATGTCCCAGAGTTGCTTTACCGTTTCATGATGTTGATGCACATCGAATAGAGAGTCTGATAGTGCATTTAGAATGTGTTCTTAGGAAATGTAGTCGTCATTCTCCTATTTGGTTCTGGTACGGGTTTGCTTCACTGTCTTGTCCTCTTGCTCCATCAGATAGGGGGTAGTTAGCACATAGACCACTTTGAGAGTGGTGAGCAAAAAGTGCATTTTCTTTTGCCAGCATCAGAAATTTCCTCCATCAAATAGGTCAAACTTCATGAAATCTTGAGCCATTTTCTGAATAGACATCGCCATATCCCAATATTGTCTTCAGATTATTGGAATAATTCGTCTTGAATTCTTCAGTTGGCGGTCTTCGGGGCTTCAAAACTTGGTGAGGATCTTGTCTATGTGGAAAAGAAATTTGGTGCTTCAAGTTGCATTACTTTGTCACTTTCCTAAAGACAACATTTGCATCCACCAACAGGTGTGCAAGGAGTTACAACAAATTTGTCTCCAGGATACAATGAAGCCTGATCTAAAGATCAAGTCTATCGGCGTCTGCACTAACGACAGTAGATCAGAATACTCTTCATATAATCAAGAAAACCAAGAAACTGATAATCAAATTTGCAGAATTTGATTACCAGTAAGAAAAACAAAAACTCTTGATCGAAAACTCAAAATTAAGAGGGAGAGAGAGAGAGAATTGCAGAAATGCTTTTGAATTTTTAGATGGATTGAAATGGATGAATTCATAGCCTATTTATGGGTCTTAATGCATCTGATCGAATGGTTATGTCCCTTGATCGGATCCGATTAGATTTGACCGTTGGATCGACGATCTATGATGCAGATCATTCTCACACCAAATAGCTGCCTTGACTGATCACACCTGATCACGATCGGATGCCATCTCATCTGTACAATCGCGGGCATCTCCAATCAACGGCTATGATCAAACACATATCATTGCCACATAGAGCTGACTGTATTCTATGACACCCATGCTACGTTGGATCCACATCATCGCTCCAACCTGTTCGACGCAAATAAGAAAGTGCCTTGTGCCGATGTGTCTGTGCAAAGTGTAAAGTGCAAAGTGCAAAGTGCAAAGTGTGCCATCAAACGCCACACAACCCACTGCCCATGCTACGCGCACGTGTGTGGATAGTGCGAAACATCATCCTTGCGGTGTGGGTGCATGCACACTAGCTTTCACCTCACAATTCTATATTCAAAGGAATATTCTATATAGCACTTTATTAAGTGCTCCATGTTTTCCTCTCTTTCCAATGTGAGACAAAACCCCCAAGCTTATTTAATGCTTTCTAAAGAAAAATAAGGAAGGTTTTGAAAACACCCAAAAAATTAAACTGCACATTTTAAAAATCATTTTGAAAATTCCCCAACAAATCTCAGGTTCACTATCGTGTTTGGTAGCTGTTTATAATTTTCGTTATTTTAAAAGGAATAAATTATAAATACACCTTTTGAAATTTATTTAAAATATGAATTGTCTCCTTTAATTTAGAAAATTATAAATATCTTATTATCAAAATTCTTTTATTTAACAAAATTAACTAAAAAAATAAAATTTCTAACGATTCTCACATACAATGATAAAATTACCTAAATTATTAATTAAAATAAAATTTTAAAATTATTAAAAACTGTTAATTGACATGATGATTTGTTAATAAAATGTACTTATTTATTATGAAATAAAAAACTTTAGTGAACGAGATGTAATTTTCAAAACCATATGAGGTAAATATTATTTTAAACAATCTTGGGAAAATAACAATCCAAGGTAGAAAATAAAAAACAAAAATTATAAATAACTTTGAGTTGCATCCTTCCAATAATTTCTTTTTGTCTATGTAGCTGTAATTTATTAAAATTTCAATAATACTATGAACTTACATTTAACTATCTAGAAATTATCCTAAATTGTCATCTCATGATTTAAATTTATTATATTTATAAATTTTACACCATATAAATTTAATTTCTACCGCACAATCAACCCTCCAAAAAAAATCTACCTGATTAGCAGACTTTTTCATAAAAATTCAAAATTTAGGGGAGACAGTTGGGTCCAAAGTAACAAATCAGCATCAACTAAGGGGTCTTTTGGGAAGTAGGTTATAATCCACTTCCCAAATTATAACCCACTTCTCTCTCTAAAAAAAAAAATTGATTATAATCCGCTTATAATCAACTTTTAACTAAAAAACTTATTATAACCGGCCTCCCAAAATAACCCTAACGTGTAAGTTACAGGTGAGTAACCGTTGAGAACAAATCTCCAGTCAATCCAAAAACCCTCAATCCCCACATTTCTCGTTCAAATAAATCCGTTCCACCTCTACCAATCTCTCTCTCTTTCTCTCTTCTCTAAATTACATGACATTATCTTCTCTACCACGGTGCTGTTTTTCAGTCCATTTGTCGTTGGAGACCCAATCCAAATATCCAACTCACTACACATACTATGCATTCTTGGGCATTCCTCATTCTCATCCTCATTCTCATCCTCATCCTCACCCTCCATCCCTCGATTTCTTTCAGCTCAACGCAACGCTAGTCGTCCGATCTTCACCCAATCAAACGGCTCGTCCTCATCCTCTTGTGGATCCAGCAATAGCAATGGTGGTGGTGGATAGAACAAGAAGAGGGGTTGCTTGAATTCAGATTTAGAGTCGATTCTGAGATCGATCTCTTCGGGGATCTTCGTAGTGGTTGGGTCGAGCCTAGGGCTTTTACTGGCCTTCTCTTTCTAATTCTAATTCTTTTTTGTCTTTCGCTGATTCGCGAGGCTAGAATGCTAATGCAGGGCCTAAGCACAAATCCAACTTCTTATTTGCAGGTATGATTAATTAAATTAATTAATGGTTGATACGAATAATAGGGTTAATTACATTTTTGCTCATGAGATTTGTGTCATTTTGGTCTTTAACATTTAAATTGTGTCAATTTAATCATCATTGTATAAAAAATGTTTTAATTTAGTCTCTCAATCAAATTTTGTCAAAAAACCAAACGCCATTAAATTAGGGATAAATATATAATTTTATAAGTGAGTATTCACATTAATGATACATATCACATGTTGTAGGGATTAAAAAGTGCAATTTTTTAAGTGAATTTTCATATTTATCCCTAACGTTAACCTGTCTACTGACAGAGTTAGATTGGCTGTGTTCGTGTTTATGTAATATTTCACATTCTTAGATGCAATAAATGGTTTTTAAGAGATTTATTTGAAATCAGTAAAATCTAATTTGAACTTAAATTTAATTGTTTTGTATGACTCTAAGGTGTCCTTTCAACCTGAGGTTCTTGAAGTTATTCACCATAGTTTCGTTTATGCCTGAAGAGTCATATATCAATTGGATTAGGATGAAAAGTTAGTTTTTAAACTTTTTGACTTAAAATTTCAAAGTAGGTTGAGAGTGGTTAAGTTTGAGGCTGCATTTCAACATCTTTGGTCTTGGACAAACATAGGACTGCAAACGAAACGAACCGAGCCGAGCTTTGCTGAGCTCAAGCTCGGCTCGTTTACTTATCGAGCTCGAGCTCGGCTCGATAAGGAACTAGGCTCGAGCTCGGCTCGGCTTGGCTCGATAATTTTTTTAATATTATTTAAATATAAATATTTAAATAAAAAATATTATTGATATTATTTAATATATAAAAAATGTATTTATATTATTATTTATATATATATTTATATATTATTTAATATATAAATAATATATTTATTATATAATTTAAATAAAGATAAACGAGTCGAGCTCATGCAAGCTCGAGCTCAGCTCGTTTACTAAATGAGCCTAATATTCAAGCTCGAGCTCGGCTCGTTTAGTAAACGAGTCGAGCCGAGTCGAGCCGAGCTTGTTCATGAATAGCTCGGTTCGTTTGCAGCCCTAGACAAACATAAAACAAATGTATGAACATTGATCACTTTTTTTAGCGTTAGGGGTCAGGGTAGGCTTAGATTGACGTTGGCTAGCGTAGTAAATAGAAATATAAATCTACTTCATTTGACTAATAAAATAGCATTTGATAAAGCCAAGTAGAGAAGAAGAATTCATTTAGCCGACCCCATTTGATGAGACTTAAGGCTTGGTTTGGTTTGGTTTGGTTTGGTTTGTTCAATTATTTATGTCTAGTTGTATAAGGCCAACCCTTCATAGAACAACTGGTCTTGTTTGTATTTTGTATTGCACATATGAAAATGTTTTCTTTATTTGTTTGAAAAAACACATAAGAAAAATGCAAAGTCAAGCACAACATATTTCTGAACATGGTTTCACCTTGTTTAGCTAGTATATGTGTTCAATTGTTATACTCTCTTTATTTTGTTGGATAACACTTTCTAGTACTGGTTTTGTTTGTATTTTCAGATGCATATAGGAGAAAGGTTTTCTTTAAGTATGAAAAACGCATAAGAACATGAAGTCCTCCTGAAAAGGTATGTTTCTTCACTAAAGATATACTGCATTGTTATAGCTATGGACCAAAGTAGTATATGTGAATATGATTTAGGTCTGAGTGCTTTTGACAGTATGGTATAAATATTTTCATTTACTTCTAAAAATATCTGATCCTTTAAACTGCCAATGAAAAAGCTGAAAGTTTTTATTTATTTATTATTACTGTTAATCTACAGTCAATAGACTAAATTTGCAATGCATATTAGAACATACAAAAAATTTTATGTAGGTTTTAGGTTTCCCATTAATATATTTACACATATTTGAAGAAGTGCTTTTAGGATATCAAAGAACGTGTCACTTGTGGTGCATACCATCTTGGTGAGGGAACACTTAAGCACCTTACGGCTCTTTTGGATTTATGGATTTGAAATTAATAGGTTTGACATCAATAATTTGAGGAGTGTAAACTTTAGTTCAATGTCATATTTTTAGAATTAGATATCAAGAATGGATTTGTGAGCTTTATAATGATAGGTTTCAAATAACTGGTGAAAATACTTATTTGAAATCCTTCCATAAAGATTCTACTTGTACAAGGATCTTAACCAAAAAACATATCTCATAGCTCTATTCAATCCCTCACTTTGAAATTTTTAATCTACCTTCAATAATTTTATAAATTCAACCTCAAATTCATTCATCCAAAGGGAGCCTAAATGTGCCTTAATAACGTCAATATAGTCTTCTCTAGTTGTTAGCTGTGGTTGTTAACTACATTCTTTAATTATTCCCAAAAAAAAGAAAGACTCCTGAGCACTGAAATTGAAACCCATCATCATAAATGTAGAGATTCAAGTTATACATGAACTATGTGTGAGTTCATTGTAGTTACTGGTTAGAAACCACTTTTTTGCTTCTATGACCATTATTAAGTTTAATGTTCGCTATATTTTGTGGTTTTTATTGTTTTAGGTTTTTGAGTACTTTGCCTCAATCCAAACCCCAAGTGGGGAGGTACTTATGATGCCAGCAAACTTGATGCGTGCAGTTGTCCATGTATTTCCTCCCTCTGAATCAAATTGTATTAGAGAGGGATATCTCAGAGGGCAATGGATTCCTATCGAGTTACATTGTGCTCCTTCAGTATTTTTTATGCTTTTTGATACCGACAACGATGGACTTATATCATTTGCAGAGTGAGTTACAATTTTGTTATCGATATTGCTTGTAAAATATTTGAAAAATCTAAAAACTTTCGAGATATCAATCCAAATCAGTTCCAATCAAACAATCAATAACAAATTGATACAATGATTTAACATGGAAAAAACCACAATTGGAGCACCTCCAAATGTGATAAAAAATCATGGCACAAAGTTACAAAACAATCTACTTAGAAGACAAAAAAAAAAAAAGAAGAAGGAATTTACGTGTGAGTTCTCTCAATTATCTAGTGAATCCATGCCTGAATTGAACCAACCATGATGTGTCTCTTCTACTACCGTCTTCACTTCGGAATTGTCTTGCCCAATGTTGAATCTACAACACCGATGTCGAATTCACAATGATAAGCCACTCTAAAACCCACCAAAGTTTCAGGCTCAAGTTCCCTAGAATCCACCAAAGAACACTGCTCTATTTTATGAATGAAATAATAAGAACAACCCTTGATGTTTGACAATCTGTAGTTCGTTGATCAATCGATCACCTTTTATAATTAGAATGCTGCTCTATTTTGTGAATGAAATAATAAGAACAATCCTTAATGTTTGACAATTTGTAGTTCGTTGATCAATCGATCACCTTCTATACACCAATGAAACTCATATAAAACACCCTAAACTATGAAACACTTTGTTTTCTCTTCCTATCTAAGAATCTGGCCAGGTTAAACCCTAAAAGCAGTAAATGGTGCACATTATAGAAAATAGAATTGCGAATACTGCTCAAGCGCACATTTCACCGCTCGAGTGGTAGGCGGAGCAAACATATAGGCCAACTGCTTGAGTGCACACTTCACCACTCCTAAACCAAACCAAACCTTAAGTCTCATCAAATGGGGTCGGCTACATGAATCCTTCTTCTCCACGCGACCCTATCAAAGGCTATTTCGTTAGTCAACTTAAGTAGATTCATATCTCTATTTACAACGTTAACCAACGTTAATCTAGGCCTACCCCTCCTCCTAACACTTCCATCTACTGTTACAATATCACATCTCTTCACTACTACCTCTGTTGGTCTCCTTCGAATATGACCAAACCATCTCAATTGATTCTCTCTCAACTTATCTTCTATCGGTGCTATTCCTACCCATTCCCGAATACACTCATTCTTAATTCTGTCTTATCTAGTCTTGCGACACATCCACCGTAACATTCTCATCTCAGCCATACTCATCTTATCTACATGTTATTTCTTTGTTGCCCAACACTCCGTCCCATACAACATCGTTGGTCTAATAGCCGTTCTATAGAACTTACCTTTAAGTCTAGTGGGTATTCGTTTATCGCACAGTACCCCAGATGCACTTCTCCACTTACACCATCCCGCCTTAATCCTATGGGCCACATCCGCATCAATCTCCCCCGCTGTTGTGATAATCGACCCTAAATAACGAAAATGTTCACTCTTAGACAGTTCTTGGTTCTTAATCTTCACTTTTTCTCGGCTTTCATTGTTACTGTTATTAAATTTACATTCTATGTACTCTGTCTTAATTCTGCTTATCCAGAATCCTTTAGATTCAACAACTTTTCCTAGAAGTTCAGTTTGCAGGTGGAGATACTAGATGGTTCACATCACTGCTCAAGTGCACAAATGACCGCTTGAGTGGTCAAACAACTTTGACTCCATTTGTGCTTGGCAAACAAAGATTGCTCAAGATACGGAATGACAGTACAAACTCTCTACATAGGTACAATTCGGGTTGGATTCGTATCTAAACACTCACAGCCTCACTGAAACAAAAGTGCAAATAAAATTATAACTGAAAGAAGTTTTGTCAAACGGGATTATCAATTACAAAAACCTAACAATATCTACATAAAGGGTTCATTAATGTTTTATTTTTTTATTTTTATTTTTTTCTGTAACAGGTATATTTTTCTTATTACACTACTCAGCATCCCAGAATCAAGCTTTTCTGTGGCATTTAAAATGTTTGACCTCGACAATAATGGGTAGGTCTAAACTCTAAATCTAATGTGTGTTCAGCAACCACTAAGGAATCTAGTAGTTTTTCGAACAATCAAAATCACTACTCGGTGTTGTTTTACCTCGAAATTTTCTGCTTTCATCTAATTTCTTTTCTTATCTCTGTGGTTCTGGTATTGATTAAATAATTCAAGTAGTGTAGTTTCCTCATTTTTTTTCATGTAAATTTAATCATCAAAAACAAAACTATTCCGAGTAGAGTTCATTTGTAGAGTCTTTGTTATGTTCCTGAGAAGAACAAAATCCAAACCGACCCAAAAGCTTCTGATGTGGATTAATTATTTTGGGTATTTGTTTAAGAATTTGTAACAGTCATCGGATGACTACAAACTACTAAAAGAGAATCACTGGGCTACGAAGAGGTATGACGTTGTATTTATTAAGAACTTGATTTAAATGCTAGCATAACATAATTTGTAATTTTATATAAATACAACAATGTTTTTTATTTTTTATTTTTTTTGGTGACTTTTGATATTTCTAATTGTGTCATATGCTAGAACCAGAAAATCATCACAAGTGACTGTCAAATATCTTCTGTATGAGTATTTTGCATTTCCTAACTTTAAGCATCATAGTGCATCATAAGTCTAAGTTCGTTGGTTTATTTATTTTTTATTTATAATGAAACGAGCAAATGATTGTTCAATTTGTTTATACCTTCTTCTATATCTAGTAAAATAGTTTGTAGTTTTTTGTTGAAACTCATAGAATGATATCTTCTACTAATATTTTGTATGGATTTTCAAGTTGTCATCTTGTTTACTTGAATAAACAGAGAGATAAGGTGATGACCTTGATGCGAACACATAACAGAAAAGGGGCTCGCCACAGAGATGGATTTCGTATTGGACTAAAAGTTTCAGGTTCTGTAGAAGATGGGGGTCTTCTAGAGTATTTCTTTGGAAAAGATGGCAAGCAATGCCTAGAACATGGGAAATTTGTCCAGTTTTTGAGAGACTTGCATGATGAAGTAAGTCAAGCAACTCTCTCTCTCTCTCTCACTCTCTCTCTCTCATATTTTTTGGGGATTCCAGTTAGTCTATATGGTATGGTAAAAATAAGTCATTTACTTCTTTATCTCACTCGGTTGTGTTCATATAACTTTTTTTTAATACTTCATGTTAATAATCTATACTATTATAAAAAGTTTACACTTGAAACTGGTACACTTTTTAGACCTTAATAACTGCTCTAAACTGCTTTAATTCTCTTAGATCCAACTGCTTCAATTAACTACAATAGTTATCAAAACCAATTCCTTAAGGATTAATAGTGAAAGGATTAATATTCCCATAAATTAGTGTAGGATTAGTTATCTAATTAAATTAGTAAGATAACCATTTATTATGTATTCATTTTATTTTTTTCTTTCATAGTTGGAATTATGATTCCCAACGCCTCTCAATATTAAAAATAAGCCAATTTCGTCAGATTGAATGTCCGTCGTACATGAAATCCAGTTAAAAAATTTACAATCAAACATAGGATTGGGAGTTCATGGACTAACATTTCCAATCCTATGATATAATAATCCTACTAATCAAACATACCCTTAAATAAATGTTATTTTATATTTCGCACACCTCTAGTAATTATAATCTATACCTTTTACACTTTTGTAGATATTGCAGTTGGAGTTTGCCCATTATGACTACAAGTCACAAGGAACCATATCTGCTACAAATTTCGCGTTGTCAATGGTAGCATCTGCTGACATGCGACACGTAAACAAGTTTCTTGACCGTGTTGAAGAATTAAACAATGAACCAAATCTCAAATACATACGCATTACATTTGAAGAATTCACGAATTTGGCAGAGCTTCGTAAAAGGTTACGCCCCTTGTCGCTCACAATCATCAGTCATGGGAAAGTGAATGGGCTTTTGACAAAGCCCGATTTCCAAAGAGCTGCATATCATGTAATAAACTTACTATGCACATATTTTTTTCCAATCAATTGAGCATGTTTCATAACTGATATTAACAGAGTTAGTATGTATGGTTGCAAGGTTTATGGTATCTCTCTCACGGAGAATGTGGTGAATATGATATTTTATGTGTTCGACACTAATCATGATGGGAGTTTGAGCTTGGATGAGTTTTTAAGAGTATTACAAAGACGGGAAAGGGATGTCACACTACCGAGGGAGGCAAGATTCATGGGATTATTTTCTTGCTGGTTGGAGTGTACAAAGAATTGCTCTTATTCAAAGATGCTACTTTAAGTTGTTTTTATTTTTACTAATGAATGATGATATTATGTGAAAATGATAATTAAATAAAAAATGGATTTATTTTTTGTGGCTTTCCAAAAAAAAAAAAAAAGACAACTGTACAACAGGACACCAATTTTTTTTTTTTTTTTTTCATAGAAATAAACAGGATGCTCTGAGGTATCATCATGGCATCCATGGGCCTACGACCCGGAGTAACCGGTTGCCAGCTTGATTTAACCCAACCCATAGTAAGGGACCTGTTGGGTATATTTCCTTAGTGGAGTATGAGACCCAATTAGTTTATTAAAATATTTAATTTGATTTGGTATTAGTTATAATATATTTTTATATATTATATTTGATTTTTGGAGGCTCAATGAATATTTAAAAATTTGTTTGGTGGCAGTTAAGGTTTTGATAAAAAACCCAAGAGTCAACAATATTGTTTGGAATTGTCTTTGCTTTTCTGAAGAGGGTGCCGTCGAATTGATTTCCTAAGTGCTGCTGTGTATTTTTTGGTGCTATTGGTACAAAGCTTTGTGCTTTGTTTGGTGCTATTTTGCTTCGAAGCATTGTTTAGTTTGTTATTTTGGGTCACCTTTAACTCTGTTTTGAAGATTTTTATTCATCTATTTGGTGAGATCTTTCCTCTTAATTATTTGTAATTATTTAGAATTCATCTCAAGGTAGTTTATGAGACCATTCGTGTCTCGTTCGTAATCCTTTGAAAACTATTGGTTGATAGTGGAATCGAATTTCGGTCCCGTGGACGTACCTCACATTGAGGGAATCACATAAAAATTCTTGTGTTGTTGATTTAATTTTTTCCGCATTAGTTTTTATTTGCATTAATTGATTTACATGTGGAAAATTATCTATTTTCTCTAACAACTAGTATTAAAACTTACGGTTTATTTGTGTTTATTTATTTGTTTAAATCAATGGATGAGAATGTGGGTCCTATGTCTAGTTTTAATGGAAGCAATTAGGTAACTAGGAAAACTAAAATGGAAAACCTATTATTTTGTAAAGATTTGTATAGGCATATTGAGGGTGATAGTGGCAAACCCGATGGTATGAAAGATGATAAATGAAAGAAGTTTAATCGAAAAGCCGTTGGTGTTATCTATCAATAGATTGATGACAGTGTGTTTTATCATGCTGCTATTGAAACTTTGACACATGATTTATGGAAAAAGTTAGGTCTTTATGATAGAAAATCAGCTACAAATAAAGCTTTTTTGTTTCGAAATTAGTTAATTTAAAATATAAAGATGATAGCCCCATTCTGGAACATTTGAATGAAATAAAAAGTATTATTAACTAACTTGCTTTTATGAAAATTATTTTTGATGATGAGTTGCAGGCTTTGATGATGAGGTGCAGGCTTTGATGCTACTTAGTTCCTAGCCTGAAAGTAGGGAGACTTTGGTTGTGACGGTTAGTAATTCGGCACCTGATAGAGTTATCATAATAAGCAAAGTCATTAGTAGCTTGTTGAATGAAGAGACAAGAAGAAAATCAGTGGGTTCTTCTCATTCGAAGGTGTAGCTGGTTTTTCGTGCTTATCGGAGGGATTTAGTCTCATCGGATGCAATTGCCATACAGTTCGAACTCTTGTGGTTCAGAATCCAGTTTCACAAGTGCAATGTGAAACAGAAAAATGAATAAGAGTCCAAATCCGACAAATCCGACAAATCCTAGAAAATCTATTAATCATTAGAGATACCAAAAATGGACTGCATTGCCAAATTTCAGAGTCGCTACTTAAATATTTTTGGAAAATTTAGAAAACTCGTGACTCGTGCCAGAGGCCACTTGTCCGTCATAACCAAAGTTGTCTTGGTTCGGAAACTTAGGTATGAGAGAGGAATGTCATGAATTGAGCACTCCACTCACTCGATCAAAGATCAACCTTTACTAAGTCATGATGTGAATTTGTATAGACGTTATAAGCTCATATTCTGATTATTAATATACTAACATTACTATGTGAAGCAAACAAGTATAGACCACGTCGCTTATTTTGAAATAGTTTGATTTCATGCTTTTTTTAAAAGAGTTTTGAATATGTGCAACTCAAAAGAAAATCGTGCTCATATGTACAATAATCAAAGTTATTCCAATCTAAGCAACTTAGCCTCCATTCATAGGCATTCATAGAGATATTGCAAGTAAGCGAGTAGCCTCATGGTAGTATGCTCAACATGGTAACAATGACACACATGCAGTATGCTAAAGCAAAAATGCTTACCCCAAAACTCGTCCGAGGCTAGCCAAAGAAGAGAAGATAGTTACGAAGATGCATGATCCTAATATGTAAAATGACTAATGCATCACATACAAGAATGCAATTACTAGATTCGGCTATAAACATGATATAGGAATCTACTCAAAACATGAGACGACACACATATTCGTTTTAAGAAATAATCAATGATATCAAGTATGATGATCCGAACCCTAATGCATGCAAAAATGGATACAAATCATGGTAATGATAAAAGAAAATATGATGCTATACAATTACGGTAAGCATGTAAATAAAAAGAAGAAAGAAATGACGGTTGGAACACATGTATCAAGGCTTACAAATTTGCCCTCGTACAAAAGGGTCCAAATGTCCTAATTAACTAATTATTACAAACATAAATGAATGAACTAATTAAGTAATTATTAACTAATTATTACAAAATATGAATCTCGAAGTTACTAATCTAAAGGACTCAAATGAGAGACGAGGGCCTGAGCGCGTACAAGCAAGAACATCCTCTGGAAACCTCTCTGCTTGATGCCAGCAATTGCCTTGTTCGCATTCAGAAAATAGTTCTATTTTGACGTCCGTCAGGATTTGCCCTGTTGATCTGAAATACTACCACTACTGTACAAAAAGGGTTGTCGGCCAACCAAAAGGACTGGTCGGCCATACAAAAGGATGGCTGGCCAGCCACTATTTTTGGGAAAATACCTGCTATGACAGAACTATAACAGAGCAAAACAGAGGGTTTCCAAAGGATGTTCATTGTAACAACTCCAATCTGTAATTAATCACTAATCCGTGATTCAGGATGTTAATTAATTGGTTAAAATAAAATTTTGTGTTAATTGTGTATTTTGCATGCTATTTGACCTTTTATCTGTTAATCGTAGTAGTATCTATTGTGAAATCTGCTTTGATATGAAAATTGAAAGCCTGATCGACATCTAAAACTGAAATTGGTTACATTAATATGTTATTTGGAATTTTTAGAATCATATGGCAAATTTTATTAAAAACATATTCAGTTTAATTAATTAAGTTGTGTTTGGTTGGCCAAATGTTTTAATTATTGTATTAAGCCATTATATCTATTTAAATGTGGTTTGTTTGAGTCTAGAACTCATTTGTGAGCTCAACGTCACTATTTTGAGAGCAAAATCTGAGACTGTATTCTAGAGAGAGAGTGAGTTCACTTTTAGAGAGAGAAAGCTAAAGAATTGGAAGGTTAAGGCATGATTCTTGAAGATTAAGAAGAGAAGCTCTAAGATTTACAAGAATTTGGCTTATTCAAGACTCGAGGTGAGAATTCAAGACTTAATTATGAGTTTAAGCCATCAATTAGATCAATTCAAGAGGAATTTGTGATTATGTGCAAGAATTGAACTAAAGATGGATGAATTTAGAGTTAATTCATATATTCATGCTTAGTTTTGTTTAATTTTATCATTGGGAATATGATTCATGTCATCCATGTTGAATTTATAAGATGAATTGTACATGCATGCATAATTCACAAAGCTTTGGGAGTGAATTCCATGTTTTATGAGCTTTGGAAAAAGAATTTGAAGTAACTCTACATGCATGCATGATTTTTCCATTCTTGAGTTTGAATCCTATCACCTATGATGATTTGGAAGCTAATTTACACATGCATCACTGATTTCTAAAAGCTTCAAGAGTTCTACTTCATGAATTATATTGTTTTGGAGCTCAAATCCATGTTTTGAAGAGTATGAGATAAAAATGGGTTAAAAATCTTGCATGGATGAAAGTTTTGAGCCTTGATTTAGTGAATTGACCTTTAATTCATGATTTTAAAGAAGTTTCTAAGTGTTATCCAAGTGTTTTCATGAGTTTGGAATGGCCATGCAAGCTTCTACCAGTTATGATACATTCTTGGAGCCCAAACTTGGTGTTTTAAAACCCAGAAAATTCACAGCTGGCTCGAGCGACCATGTAATATCCTTGAACAAAGAAGTTATGTGGAATAACATGTCATGTTGACTTCGATATTGAATGTGTAAGTCATGTGAACATGAACATATGAATGTGAATGACTATGTGACCCATGTGAATATATTTGAATTGAAATAAAATGACAAATGTGTTTGATATGAAATGAAAATGAAAAATGAAATCAGTGAGAACTTTTCCTATGTTAATAATTACCCTGTTTATGTATACACAAATGGAAAGGGCAAGTAACGTGGACGAATTTGAATCTTCTGATGCAAGAATTAACGAGCTAGAAAGAATGGTTAAAGCCTTAACCGAATCTATGAGACAACAACAACAAAGGCAAATACATGTACCTCCTTCACCTTCCCCGGTACAACTTGAACCAGTTAATAATGATATGATAACTTTAACACATAAATACAATAAGATGAAGCCGTCGAAATTTCTGGGGAGGTATTGAATTGCTGAAAGCTGAGGGTTGGGTTTTAGAAACTAAGAAAATATTTGAAGTATTTCCGTGTACTGAGACACAGAAAGTTTTATTGGTAACATTCACACTTAAAGAAGAAGCTAGAAGATGGTGGATGTTAGTACGAAATGATAATAACAGTATGACATGGGCAAGATTTAAAAAAAAGTTCTATGAAAAATATTTTCCCTAATGCATCCGAGATAGGAAAGTATCCGAGTTTGAACAACTTAAGCCGGGTGACATGACCGTGGCTGAATATGAAGCAAAATTTACTGAAATAGCCCGATACGCACCCCACATGATAGCACTGACTACAAAAAGGCTAGAAAATTTGAAGGTGGGCTTGATCTAGATGTGTTTGACCGAGTTGGTGTTTTAAAATTGTCAAAGTATGTGGACAATCTTGATAGGGCCTTAATGTCCGAGGCAAACATAGCAGCCTTGAAAATATCAAAGTCGTCATCATCAACTGAATGAGAGAGTAAGAAACAAAAGAAACAAAGATTTGAAATGACCAATAATTCGATGACCGCCATGAATGAAAAATCTAAGGCAAAAACTTTTAACAATGTAAGTCAGGAAAGCAATGTGAACAATGATATACCTATCTATAGAGAATGTGGGAAACAATATTGGAGAAGTGTTGCCGCCTATCTGGAGCTTGTTTTAGATGTGGAAAGAAGGGACACTTGGCCAAAA
This sequence comes from Camellia lanceoleosa, assembly GCA_025200525.1. Taxonomy (NCBI): domain Eukaryota; kingdom Viridiplantae; phylum Streptophyta; class Magnoliopsida; order Ericales; family Theaceae; genus Camellia; species Camellia lanceoleosa. The sequence goes on along the minus strand of CM045759.1, from coordinate 6,736,690 downwards.
CTTGTCCACAAGCTCATCCGAACAACAATAAGCCTAATGCTAGTACGACTGGTTCTGTTCCTGTACCTAGAACAAATGCAACTTCTACTCCCGAGGGAAGCAATATTAGGCAAGGAAGGGTTTATACCCTAGTTTCAGAAAATGCTCGGAATACTGAAACGATTGATGCAGGTATTACCTTAATTATGTGAAAATGTTTATGTAAGAATTTGTATGGGAATCATACACTCCTTAATTTGATATATATTGTGGACATGTTGATTGAACCAACTAAATTATTAGACCTATGAACTTTAGTTACTGCTTGTCCTGAAGACTTGCTATTTAATGTAAATTATATGTGAGATGTCTAAAACTCTGAATTTCACGAATCACCTATGCCATGGAAATTTTTGGGACTTGTAAACAATGAGAATCTGCTGGGTTAGATCTTTATACCGTATTGCAACAATTTAATATGAACTGCTATGTATGACCTTTTGAACTATGCTAGAACTATTGGACATAGGAACACACTATGATTGACTGTAATATGGAAAATGTTTGGACTTACATATATATATATATATATACATTTTCTTGGGACGTTAATTGATTCGAACTCGACACACTCTTTGTATCGACTACATTTGTATAGACTGAGTAGACTTATGAATTATTGCCTTAACTATCGTATCTGGGGGAAACTGTTTTGCGTCCATCCGTACATCGAACTTGTAAATCTATATTGGGAATGTTATTAGATTCTGGACATGCACATATATGACTATACCTTTGCTCGGAATGATTTGTCATGTTATTTGTTTTGTTAACTAGACTATTGGGACTATGACTCTGGGATTGTGTGACAAAGGTGGGCACCCCAAATGATGAACTCTATATTCTGTAAGATTGTGTACTATGATTGCTAAAAATTGAGTAGACTATTTGACTAGACTAGTAAGCATATGCTTTTGTGACTGTATGACTGATTTGGAACTTCTGTATCACAAACTCGCTATTATGTGCCACTGAGAAATTCTATTTTATGAACAACCGCATACCCATACACCTACATGTCAACTTATTTGCAAAATGCCATATTGTACACGACTTGAAGCACTTTGATGTGAGCCATTATGATGTATAACTCTAATGTGATTTTGAGAACTGATGAACTTAGAACAATTATGAAACTACTGATTATGCACCTAAGCGAATGGAGTATGAACTATAGAACCAAATGTACTTTGTTTGAAGATGATGGGGATAGAACTTTTATTTGATCTGATCTGATCTGATAGAACTTTGGTTTGATGAGACCTTTGTTTGAACTGATAGGACATTTGTTTGATGACACACACTCTGAACATTTGTTTGATCTGACCGGATGGAACTTTCATTTGATTCGATGTGATAAGACTTTCTTTTGATTTGATTTGAGGAGACCCTTACCTAATTTGAGAACCATAATTTGATTAATTACGGTTATGGGGATTATGAATTGCTTATGATCGAATGACCAGGTTGTGTTGCTACAAAAACTAATTGACTGAGAACTTGAATCAATTTTGAACACTTACGAAGAATGTGAACTATCAATAGCAGACTATGTGATTATGACATGTGAGTAATTACTTCAGTATTACCGATACTACAATGAACTTGTTTAAATAAGAGAATGGTTTCTTTTGTGTTACTGTACTCAGAATTTGATGCTACGGGACTTGTTAACAGTAGACTAGTTTGATTGTAAACCTGACTACTTGGAAGTACATGTAATCAATATGTTTTGTGAATGACTGCTTCTGTATTAACGTGTAATACAATTGAATCTATGGAAACTAAGGCTGGTGAACAGTATATGAATGATTTCAAAATTGCGTTCACTAATACGAGGTTAATATATGAATTTGCCTTATATACCTAATAACTTATGAATGATTGTGAATAACTGTGGTGGATTGCTGAATCGAATACTGAATTGAACAATGAACTTTTGAATGACTGGGAAACGAATCAAGTCTTTGTAACAAGCTAGATGGGGAGGAAACCACTACAAAAATGAAAACAGTGTGAACCTAAGACATTTGATCTGCATCTCATATATATGTGTTGTAACTCAAGTTTGGAGGACCAAACTTCTTAAGGTGGGAAGACTATAACAACCCCGATCTGTAATTAATTACTAATTTGTGATTAAGGATGTTAATTAAGAGGTTAAAATAAAATTTTGTGTTAATTGTGTATTTTGCATGCTATTTGACTTTTTATTTGTTAATCCTAGTAATATTTGTTGTGAAATCTGCTTTGATATATAAATTGAAAGCCTTATCGACATCCAAAACTGAAATTGGTTACATCCATATGTTATTTGGAATTTTTAGAATCATATGGCAAATTTTATTAAAAACTGATTTAGTTTAATTAATTAAGTTGTGTTTGGTTGGCCAAATGTTTTAATTATTGTATTAAGCCATTACATCTATTTAAATGTGGTTGTTTGAGACTAGAACTCATTTGTGAGCTCAACTTCACTATTTTGAGAGCAAAATCTGAGATTGTATTCTAGAGAGAGAGTGAGTTCACTTTTAGAGAGAGAAAGCTAAAGAATTGGAAGGTTAAGGCATGATTCTTGAAGATTAAGAAGAGAAGCTCTAAGATTTACAAGAATTTGGCTTATTCAAGACTCGAGGTGAGAATTCAAGACTTAATTATGAGTTTAAGCCATCAATTAGATCAATTCAAGAGGAATTTGTGATTATGTGCAAGAATTGAACTAAAGATAGACGAATTTAGAGTTAATTCATACATTCATGCTTAGTTTTGTTTAATTTTATCATTTTGAATATGATTCATGTCATCCATGTTGAATTTATAAGATGAATTGTACATGCATGCATAATTCACAAAGCTTTGGGAGTGAATTTCATGTTTTATGAGCTTTGGAAAAAGAATTTGAAGTAACTCTACATGCATGCATGATTTTGCCATGTTTTGCCATTCTTGAGTTTGAATACTATCATCTATGATGATTTGGAAGCTAATTTACACATGCATCATTGATTTCTAAAAGCTTCAAGAGTTCTATTTCATGAATTATATTGTTTTGGAGCTCAAATCCATGTTTTGAAGAGTATGAGATAAAAAGGGGTTAAAAATCTTGCGTGGATGAAAGTTTTGAGCCTTGATTTAGTGAATTGACCTTTAATTCATGATTTTAAAGAAGTTTTTAAGTGTTATGCAAGTGTTTTCATGAGTTTGGAATGGCCATGCAAGCTTCAACAAGTTATCATACATTTTTGGAGTCCAAATTTTGTGTTTTAAAACCTAGAAAATTCATAGCTGGCTCGAGCCAACACTGCGAGCTTCTAATATTTTGAACTTTGCAAAAGCTAGCTTGAGCCACAAAGTGGTGGGTTGAGCGAGCTTAATTTTTGCCTTCAGTTGGCTCTTGCGACGAAAAGCTGGCTCTAGGCGATAGCTTATTTTCAGCATGTTTTCAAAAGATATTTTAAGTACATATCTTCGCTCCCAACTCTTTCCGGGTATTCTCAGGTATGATTTATGAACTATTAAGGATAAATAAGCTAAGAAACATCATACGTAAGTGAGTTAGAAAATATGTGTCGAATTCGAGCATGTGGTTCAATATGAACAAGTTATGTGGCATGGAATGAATAAGAAGTTAAAGGGGGAAAAAAAAAAGGAAAAGAAAAGAAGCTAAGCTAGGTATGGCCATATGAATGAGTAATAATGAGACATGTTTTGTGCTATGTACATTTGTGTTTGTAGGTTAAGACTTGAAGATTGACCAACCATTTCTAGAAGCCCATTGTGAGTAACGTTATTGTAAAGATATGTTCATATGAATTATGTTCCAATTGTGATTTGATAAGCTATGATTTTTGAAATGATATTTTTTAGCGTGAACGAATGTCCTATGTTTGAAATCTATTATGGCATCTATAGATAGTTCCAAGTCATGCCGGACGACATGTTAATACGGGTCCATGACATAAATGTTATTACGAGATCTCATTAGCCACTTGTCAAAGTGGTGATGTGTTTAATCGGTATTCGGAACCGATTACTCTAGTCGGATGATGATGTGATATGTTCTATTGGATGTACCATTATTATGTTCGGATATGAGAATGATTATATTATGATCTGTTTTATGATTATGAAATATTCGGAATTCGTTCACTAACTTTTTTACCTTAATATTATTTACTGGGTTTTAGCTCACTGTTTGTATATATATATATATATATATATGTAGGTGAGCGTGTGTAGGACTAGGTTTGAGGGCTTCTATTTGACTTCTGTTTTATCAAGCCAACCACCGTGCCTCACGTGGAGGTTCTTGAAAGTCAATGTGAGTAAGATGTTTTGTGACCAAGTTTTAAGCTTTTAATGTCTTTTGTTAATTTTGTATACAGGGCTAAGTCCTTTTTTGTTATATTTGCATTTGGTTGGCGTGATGATGATGTTATAATATATGTATATAAATGCTTAAAGTTTCTGTTTCATAAAAGTCAACACAGCTCATTGGATAATTATATTTATTTATTTGCTTCTGCTAGCCCCCTTATTTTGTTAATTTGTTTCAGAGGCCGTAGGTAATCTTAGGATTACTGGCCGGTTACAACGCTAAACCTATAGGGGCGGGTTTGGGTCATGACATTTATCCTTCCTGCTCCCTCCTGTTGGGAAGATTTTCATAGAGAGAGTAGGTTTGCTTCACAAATCATCAACTATGGAAAATTTGTTGCATGATGATCTTAGAAGCAATAGGAAACGCTTTACTAAACACAATGACTTTACGAAACATAATGAAAAACAAGACTATTCAACCTACCTCTTTCCTATCATGAAGTTACTTCAAGGAAGAGATGGACATACTTCACAAGGTGTACAACAATGGCATGAAAGCAAGGAATTTATCGCTAGTTAAACAAACTTGTGGTGGGGTCACTGCAAGAAATTTGAGTTTTAGCACCGTTTTAAAAACGATGTTAAAAGCTTGAAAAACATCGTAAAAATGTAAACCGACGTTTAATATTTTCGTCGCTGATACGACCGTCACAATAGCTTTACAACGTTTGAAAAACATCGCTAAAAATATTAGACGACGTTTTTTAAACGCCGCAAAATCTTTGATGTTTGCTTCAATTTCCTTTACAAACTGATTTGTGACGTCATAATGATGTCATTTGGTGGCATTTTTCCAAAAAACGCCACCTTTTCAATTTTTTTTTGGGGGGTGGGTGGTGGGTGGTGGGTGTGTTTTCCTCCCTCGATTTTGAAATATTGCCTAACCCAATTAAATATATTTTCCCCTCTCTTGATTCTTAAATATAGCATAAGCCAATGATTTTTTTTCCCTCTCTCCGGATTCTGAAATACAGCATGAGCCAAACAATTTAACTAAAGAAGGCAGAGCTTGGGAATTTAACAAAGAACACAAATGGCTCAAATTTACATATCCATGCGCCAACCATGCATCAAGCTAATCATGATTTTTATATATCCAATTTATTGTAATCAACACATTATAAAACATTGTACGGAGATAGGGAAAAGTGCATAAAAGCACTCAACTCATCCATGAATCAAATTAATTGCACATTCCATAAGATTTTTACTACACAAAATATATGTACTCTTTAGTCCACGTGCTTGTTGGTGTCAAACTTCTCATGGAGCTCACATGCCTAAAACAATCAAACATCATCGACTAGATTAGACATGGAATATATCCAAAAAAAACACTGACCAGAATGCTACAACACACGAAAGATTTGTGTCTTTTGCTATTATTTTCACATATATTATATTTCCTAAAATTTTAAACCATCTCATATTTTTTGAAATTTCAAAAAGTGTCCCACTGACTTGATAATATTTGCCTTGTTTACCACTGATTTAATATCTTCCCTTTTAATAAAGGTGGCATAACTACTAGTCAAGCAGGTTGTAGTTTGAAAAAATAATTACAAATCAGTGACAAACTTTATAAATATTAATAATTAAAATTATATAAAAAAAAAACACAAATCTGCAATTAATTTTTAAAAAGCCACTGAATTGTAATTTTCCCAATTATGAATAGAGGTGCAGGATAAGAAGCCATCTTTCTATCATGTCAAGAATGGCATCAACTGCCATTTGTTTCAACAAATAAACCCTAAAAACTATAAGCTCACAGAGCATCACCACAGGACATTACGTCCTCCTATTGAAGGACATTACATTTTGCACCTAGTTTTCATACTAGAATATTAGGAAGTCTTCCCAATCGAAAGTTGTTAATTGTTCCAAATTCTCCATCATACTAGATGGGGAAGGCATCATTAAGCACATTAGTTCGCTTCAACAACTCTAAATGTGCTTGTGAAACTTCAATCCTGGCTAATATAGAATCCCTCTCTTCTTGTTGGATAGAAAATCCTAGTTTAAACTTTAAAATATATGTTTTGAAAAGGGGAACATGGTTTTCAATTCCAATTATAACAAAAAAAAGTCAATAAGATAGCCAGAATGGTTAATAGATGAGAATGAGACACTGAGCTGGAGTTGCCACATCAAGGCATAATCCAGGTGGCAATCATACATATTTCATGCACAACATGGAAACGATCCTTCTCCAACAGAAATTTTACTAAAACATTAATATCAATTCACACCATCATTCATTCTACCACACCCCCAATCTGAAATATCCCCTTCTTTCGCTTGGCCGGAAATTAGGAACAAGTTCACTTAACCTGTGTTTGGATCAAAGAGAGAGTGACCAGAGCAAGGAGAGTAGTCAAATTATAGATCCAAATAAAGCCTAAAGGAAACTAATTGCCTCACCAGAGGATTTGCTTGAACCAATTCAAAGATAAGTAACTGTAGTGGCCCAAAATGTATAAATTATCTATAGCTAACAAAACTACGAACTCCAGAATAAATCTCAATGTATGCAATGATTATAAGAAAATGACAGTTAGAGAAAAGGATTAACAACAACACACTTGATGTAAAATTAACTAAACTGAAAATTATTGAACTTATGCCAATACTTGATACACTTGAAAATAACATATTTCAAAATGAAAGAACTTTACAAAGAAAGTCATGGGTCATTTTAATACTTCATCAGAAACCAATAAAATAGACAGATTTAGTTTAGTGAATAATTTCGTGTTAAGAAATTTACCGCTCCTCCAACTCTTTGAAGCGACTAGATTTTAACTCCAATTCTTTCAGTTCAGTAGTCACTTTCTCACACTGTTTTTCTGTCTCTTCAATTGCTGCTTCGAGTTTCCTCTCTTTTTCTTCAATCTTAAAAAAGAATCCACAGATGAAAATATAAACATAGTGAATCCAAAAGCAAAACTTTATGCCTGAGATTTTAACTAATACTAAGAATAAACATTAATACATGTGTGATCACTCCAAGACATATGCATCTAGGGCTCATTAATTCCAATTCGTTAATACAATATAGCCAAAGGTTTCATTAACACTTTTAACATGCAACGGAACAAAAAGTACAAGATCATATACTACTATCAATATTAAACAAGAAAGACTCTACCTAGATCTGTGGTTTTTAAATTTGAGGATCTTTGTTGCCTGATCTGAAGTTTGCTGAGATTGAGAATGATAGAGGAAGGAGGTTGGAAGCCAGTGATACGTAAGCACGGAGATGAAGGGAATAAACATCAAAGGTCGGAGTTAGGCATCCACATTGTTTTTGTTGACAATCTACCAGAGTCAACAGAACCTAAACAGTTGTATACTTGTTCACCAACTTCGGAGTGATGTAAGATGTATTCATATCATACAAAAGAATACGCGCTCAATGTTTGGATTTGTGAGATATAATTGTTCAATTGCAGCAAGCATAGCAGTCCAGAAAGCAAATGGATTGTGGTGTGATAACAGAGCTTTGAAAGTGAAAGTTGCTGAGTTTGTTAGATGTAAAGAAGCACAGAAAAGGCCTTTGCATCTTCCAACTCAAAGAAAGGAAATTAGAGGTGCTAGACAGGTTTCTTGGAAAATAAAAGGCAAGGAATCTTATGTCCAGGTTGTAAGTGGAAAAGGATCTGTCACTAGTGCAAACTTAAATGTAAAAGTATACAAAGTAGGGAATGGATAGTTGTACAATAGTGCGATCGTGCAATTAAAACCACTGTGTTGTGGGGCAGATTTCAAAAGGGAGTTAAGGACTAGAGGCATAGAGGACATTGAGGTTCGAGATGGATGGGGTAGGGACATTACGCAAGAGAGAAAAACTCAAGCAAATGGAGGTTTGAATAAAGGAATGGTTTGAATCGGTTACGGAATGGAGATAGGAGATGGCCATTGAACAAGAAAGAGCTGTCTGGTTGAGTTGTTATGGTGTTCCCTTAAACTTATGGAACAACAACACTTTTTATATAATAGGCATATTATGGGGGGAAGTGATTGGTCTAGATGATAATACTTCCAATATGAAAAACTTGATTTGTGGCAAGGTTAGAATAGTCACATAGTGCATGGAATCCATTAACAAAACTATAAATTTGGACTATAAAAGGGTGTTTTATCGGACAAAATTTTGTGAAGATCATATTGGTACTGCGAAGGTGGCGAATAAACAATGCATTTGCCATCACCAACACGGTAATAGTGCCGATCATAGCTCTAATGGTGATGAAGATATCCAGACAGCTAAAGTAGTAAGCAAGCAGGAAGGTGATGATGATAGTGTGGAGGCACAAGCTGGCAATGAGGTGGATGGAAATGGTGATATGGAGGTAAGGGTCAGCGAAACAAGGAATGATGATTATAATGTCAGAGGAGGGAAGGCTACCTGCTAAAGCATGTTTGTGGTGGCTAAAATTGTCAGCGGTATGAGGAAAGAAATTTCTGGGGGCGCACGCATGGGTAGGGAGGTAGCACTGGTGATGAGCTATATAAACATTCAAATTGGAGGGGAGCAGAACTATTGAGGATGAAATCATTACCCCATGCTTCATGAAAAGTGTAAGTGATTCTGAATTAATAAGGCCTGGGCTCAATATTGAGGTTGTCCTGAATAAAGCCCATGAATTGAAGTGTGTGGAAACCAAACCCACAGAGCACCTGAAATTAGCAAAATGGGGGCCCAGTCCAACTTAGAAGATTCTATTCAACCTTGCAATGGAGAAGAAGCACAAACCCGTAATGTAAGAGAGGAAACTAGTGAGATCATAGGTACTTCTACAGAACCAATTCTGAGGAGAGTAACAAGTGAGAAGGAGAAAGCCAAAGAAACCTCAAGCAAACATCAGAAGAAGAAAGGAAGTCTCCAAAGGGTTCAAAAACTTGCAGGAACTTCTTTAAATTTGAAGAAATGAGCTATGTTTAGGTCGGTAATGGCTGTAATATCCCTCTCAATGGCAAATGAATCAAGTAATAGGAGAATGCTACTCAATGAGGCTAAAGCATAACTCTAAATTGGGAGTATCCTTGGTGTGAATTCTGAAGGTAAAGATGAAGAAGTTCTTAGCAAATTAATGGATTTGGAAGCATAGGACAAGGAAAAAATGAAGAAAATGGGTGGGGATGCTAGTTAAGCAGCTGACCTGGGTGAGTAAGAGTTGAAAAGTGATTTTTAATGAAGCTTTTATCTTGGAATGTAAGAGGGCTAGGAAGGTTTGAGAAAAAGAGGAAGATTAGAAAAGTTTTTTGTGAAAAAAGGATTGATATGGTGCTATTACAAGAAATCAAGAGATTAACAATTGATTAAAAGTTTGTCAGATCCATTTGGGCAGAGACTAAATGGATTTCATGGCAGTTGATTCAGAATGAGTTGTTGGTGGTCTATTATGCATATGGAACCCAGAAGTGTTTCAACTGGTCGATTACTGTAGCAATAGGAACTTTATAATCTTATATGGTACTCTCTACAACAGTTTTGATTGTGCGATATTAAATATTTATGGTCCAAATGATACTGAGAGAAGAAATAAGGTGTGAGATAGCTTGGTTCAATTAAAATTGTTATACAATAAACCTTGGTGCTTGGGAGGGGACTTTAATGAGATCAAAAATATATTAGAAAGGAAGGGGTGTTCTAGAAGAGATAAAGGTATACAGGAGTTTAATGGGTTGATTGATAAACTTGAAGTGGCCAATTTACCAATGATGGGGATGAAATTTACATGGTGCAATTCTCAAGAGGGAGAGAAGTGGAGTAGAATTGACAGATTTTTGCTTAATCCAAAATGGTTACAAATGTTTAATTTTAAGCTTTGGGGGCTACCAAGGAAGGTCTCTGATCATTGTCCTATTTTGTTGATGAAGGATAAGAGAGATTGGGGTCCAAAACCATTTAGATTTCTAAATGCTTGGACCCTATATCCAAAGTTCAGATCTTTTGTGGAGAATACATGAGTAGAAGTTAATGTGGAGGGCTGGGCTGGTTTCAAGTGTCTGCAGAAGCTCAAAATATTAAAACTAGCATTGAAACATCGGGCTAAAGAAGTTTTTGGTTATGTGGAGTATGAACTCAATCAGGTTGAAGAGGAGATTCATACACTTGATATAATTGCTGAAGAAAGACCATTATCTGAGGCAGAGCAAGTTCAAAGAAGAGAGGCAAAAGGCGAAGCTTGAAAACTAAGTAAAATGGTTAGATGGGTATGGATTAAAAAATCTACAATCAAGTGGACAACACAAGGAAATAGGAACACAAGATTTTTCCATATTATGGCAAGTTCTGGGAAAAACAAAAACTCTCTGTGCTTAATACTAGTTAATGGGACTGTTAAGGAGGATCCTGCGGAGATTAGAGCTGAAGTTAAGCAACATTTTATTAACCAATTTACTGAACCATGGCTTATTAGACCAAGGCTATATGGGCCTTTCTTATCCATTGGGGGTAGAGAAGCTGTTGAGATCTTGGAAGATGAGTTTTTAGAAGCTGAGATTGAAGCTGCAGTCAAGAGCTGTGAAGGAAACAAGGCACCTAGACCTGATGGGTTTAATCTTATGTTGTTTAAAAAGTGTTGGAAGGTCATCAAGGCAGATGTGCTTCAATTCATGAGGAAATTTCATAAAAATACAAAGTTGGTCAAAGGTATTAATAGCTCTTTTGTTGCTTTGATTGCTAAGAATGAGAACCCCTCTATTTGAATAACTACAGGCCTATTAGTCTCATTGGCTCTTTGTATAAAATTTTGGCAAAAGTATTAGCCAACAGAATCAAAAAATTGTTGCCACGAATCATTAGTGTTACACAATCAGCATTTATTGGGGGCAGAAACATTTTAGATGGGGTGTTGATAGCCAATGAGATTGTGGATGGCTAGAAGAAGAGTAGAAAGAGTGGAATTGTCCTAAAGCCAGACTTTAAAAGAGTTTATGATTCAATCAATTGGAATTTTTTATTTACTATGCTTTCAAATTATGGTTTTGGAGATAAATGGGTATGTTGGATGAGAGACTGTGTATCTTCAGCCAAAGTTTCAATATAGGTAAATGGTTCGCCAACCTTAGAATTTAGCCCGCAAAGGGGTCTTAGATAGGGTGACCCACTATCACCCTTTCTTTTAAATATTGTGGCTGAAGGACTAAATATCCTACTGGGTAGAGCACAACAGATGGGGTTGATCAAAGGGGCTACAATTGGATCAAGTGAATTTAAGATCACTTATTTACAATTTGCAGATGACACAATTCTATTATGTGAAGTTGACTAGGGGGAGGTAAACAATATAAAGAGGATTTTGGAGATTGTCAGGTCTAAAAATTAACTACCACAAAAGTGTAATGTGTGGAATTGGGTTAATTGAAGAATTATCCAAGGAGTTTGTTGACAACCTGAATTGTCTACATCAAAGTTTGCCTCTAAAGTATCTAGGTCTCCCTCTGGGTGCAAGTCCAAGGAGAAAAAGAACTTGGTAGCCAGTGTTAGACAAATGCAAACAAAAACTTGCTTCTTGGAAGAGAAGATTCCTATCTTTTGCTGGTAGGGTGACATTGATAAAATCTGTGTTGTCTAGCTTACCAATTTATTATTTATCTTTGTTCAAGATGCCAGAAGGGGTTGCTAAGGAATTTGTGACAATTCAATCCAATTTTCTATGGGGTGGGGATGGCCTTAGAAGAAAAGTACATTTGGTCAAATGGAAAGACATTTCAAAAAGCAAAAAGCATGAGGGATTAGGTGTCAAAAGGATTAGACTTATGAATGATTGCCTTTTATTGAAATGGTGGTGGAGGTTTGGAGTTGAAACAAATGCTCTATGGAAACAGGTGTTATGTAACAAATACAAGCAGGTGAGCAATCTGTGGTGTCCAAAATTTGCTGATAACCTTAGGAAATCAAGTATCTTTGCTGATATTTTGGGTGTTGTTAGAACCAAACCCGAATTGGTGGAATTCTATAAAAATAACTCTGCTCCAGTGCTTGGGAATGGGAAAAACACTATGTTCTGGATTGATAAATGGTGTGGTAATGTGTGCTTGATGGAAGAATTTCCTAGGCTATATTCCTTGTCTTTGGATAAGTTAGAATCTGTGAATGTGATGCACATCAGGAGAAATAGCGAGGCGGAGTGGAACCTCAACTTCAGAAGATCAGTTTTTCAACGGGAGGTGGAGGAATTGAATAGATTGAAATTGCTGTTGATTAATGCACTTGCTATTACGGAAAATTTGGTTGATTCTCTGAAATGGAATGCAGACCCATCAGGAAGCTTCACTGTTTCTTCTGCTTATAAGTGGTGCGATAGTTCCTTTGGTTTAGTGTGTAAAGTAGCAGATCTTATATGGAACAATGTATCTCCACCTAAAACTCAATTTTTTGGATGGTTGGCATGGAAAAGGAGGATTAAGACGTCTAGTTTTTTTTTGCAAAGAACTAGAGTGCTCTCTGATATGGGCAATGTGAATTGCATTTTTTGTAATGTGGATGTGGAGAGTGTTAATCATGTGTAACTGGTTTGTCCATTTGTCTGGAAGGTTTGGACCCATATTCTAAAATGGTGGGGTATGCAATGGGTTCAACCTCACTGTTTAGAGTTTATTAGTACTAAACTGAATAAACAGAAGAGGGTGTTCTGGAAGGCCATACCTTTGGTTATGCTTTGGTCCATAAATTTCTGGAAGGCCATGCCTTTGGTTGTGCTTTTGTCCTTATGTGAAAGCTCTATGTAGTACCTCTTTCTGGTCTTTGGTTGTTCTAATAGTGTCCTGTTTTTGTAGGACTGTTTGGGGTTTTTTTTTTCTGTGTCTTTTCTGGTTGTTTTCTCTTCAACCTTGAGGTGTGCTAGCAAATGATTGGGCATTCCTTGTAGTGCCAACCTAGTTGGGATTGTGTGGTTATGCTTTGATGCTTTTTGCATGCCCTCATCCCTTCTTTGATGTAATGTCATATGTTTGTATGGTATTCAACATCAATAAAGGGTTGTGTTTTTTTTGCTGCTAAAAAAAAAAAAAAAAAAAGAAAATCCATTTCTTTAATAAATTAAAGGTGACTGATAGATATATAAAGGGAAATATTTAGCATCGATAAAATTTTGGACTTCCTATGTAAGGCGAGTAGCCATTGTAGAAATAATTAGCCAATCTCTCAATACAAAATAGGCAATTCAGAACATTATAATCCACCCTTGTTCGAGCTTTTCTTGGAACAGAAAAGGTTATAATTTCATTGGCTGGTTTCCTCTTGCTCTAACTCGATTAGTCTCAATCCCGATCCCGATCATCTCGATCCTTCTTCACTCCTTAGTCTCGTGACCCCGCCAATTTGTGCAACTCTACTGAACCATCGTCCTTTGCAAAATCATCAAAATCAGAATCAGAATCAAGAAAACAAAAAATCGTTAAGAAATTTCAACCAAATCGATGCAAGTAATCGGAATCAACCCTGGTGAATCTCTCAAGAAGCATGATAAGACAGAGAAAACCCTAGATCTAGAAATGAAAGAGAAAACGATAAGAGAAATGGAGAGAGAAAATGATAGACGAAAACAGAAATAGAGGATAACGCTGTGGAACACGTGTTCATACTTCAATCTAAACACTCTTACGTATATGAAAACAGGTTCACAGCTTCAACAAAAAGCTTCAAGTTTGAGCTTCAATGGTGTATCTATAGTGTATCTATATTCAAAAAGGTAGAGAAAAGCTTTGGGCAATTGCCTAAGCCTTTGGGAAATTGTTCTAACCCTAAATTCAGAAGGGAGGTGCTGTATTTATAGAATTTCAACTACCTTCCAACAAAAATATCTTCAAAAGATAGCAACTAGCCAAATCCTGTGCATGGGAGATGCCTGCTGCTGCAAAATATCTGCTGCACTGAACATGGTCGACCGACCGAGAGGATGGTTGGCTGGCCAAAAGAATGTGGCTTGCTGGTCATTTTTTGGTCTTGCTGCTTTTTGAGTGGTCAGGCTAGAAAAACATGTTTTGGTCCAAATGGGGTGTAAGGTTTGGGTTTGAAGCTCAAAACTGAATTCTTTTGTTGAAGATTCGAAAGATTGCATAGATAATATTTCATCATCGGGTGTTAAGAATAAAGCGCCTAAGTCTTTAAGGGCGGTCAAAATGGGGTGTCTACAAGAGGCATTTGTTGTAAGAGGTCCAAACAAAACAAGGGAGAGGAGTAAGGCTCCTTATGGTTGTGATCAAAGTCTTGACAAATCAAGAGATGGTTATTTTTTAAAGAAAGACATTGAGTGCTATTATTGCCATGAAAAAGGGCACATAAAGCGGGAATGCCGAAAGCTCCAAAACAAAGAGAAAAGGCTTGACAAAAGTGGAGATAGGAAGTAAGAAGACACAATGGTGGTTGCTACCGATAGTGATCTCATAGTTGTTTGTGAAGATGATTGTGTCAATTTTATGGGCCAAGAGAGCAATTAGGTGATTGATTCCGGTGTTTCTTTTCATGTGACTTCTCGAGTTGATTTCTTTACTTCCTACACCGATTGGGTGATTGGTTGTGTTTGAATAGGTAATGAAGGTTTGTCTAAGATTCTTGGCATGAATGAGATTTGCTTGGAAACAAATTTGGGCTACAAGTTGTTGCTTAAATATGTGAGGCATGTTCCCGACATTTGCCTCAATTTGATTTATACCAGGAAGCTAGATAGAAAATGGAAGCTCACAAAGGGTTCTTTGGTGATAGAAAATAGAAGCATACAAAGGGTTTGGTGGTTAAGTGCAAGAAGACTCGCACACTTTATTCAATGCAAGGAAAAATTTGTAAAAATGTTGTCAATACACTTGAGGATGATACTTCTACTGAATTGTGGCGCAAGCAGCTTGGGCACATGAGTGAAAAAGGGCTGCAAGTTTTGTTCAAGAAAGAGCTTCTACCTGGTTTGAAAGCTACGCATCTTAAAACTTGTGTTCATTGCTTAGCGAATAAACAACATAGAGTTTCTTTTCATAAAAATGTTACTTCTAGAAAAGAAAATGTTGTGGAGTTGATTCATTCGGATGTTTGTGGTCCTTTAAAAGTTAGAACACATAGTGGTGCACTTTATTTTGAAACTTTCATTGATGATTATTCAAGAAAAGTTTGGGCTTTTGCACTAAAAACTAAAGATCAAGTTATAGATGTGTTTAAGCATTTTCAGGTCATGGTTGAAAGAGAAACATGGTAGAAATTGAAATGCATCTGAATAGATAATGGTGGTGAATACATTGGGCCATTCGATGAATATTGTTGCAGGCAAGGTATTCGATACCAAATGACAGTTAAGAAGACTCAATGAAATGGCATTGTTGAGAGGATGAACAACACCATCGTGGAAAGAACAAGGTGTCTGCCTTCACATGCTAAATTGCCAAGTTCCTTTTGGGGTGAGGCAATGAGGACGACAGTTAATGTGATCAATTTGTCTCTTTCCTATCCTTTGAATAGTGATGTTCTCGAAAAAGTTTGAATCGACAAAGATGTGTATTATGAGCACTTGAGAGTGTTTGGTTGTCAAGCCTTTGTTTACATTCCAAAGGATGAGAGGTCCAAGCTTGATAGTAAGTCAAGACAATGCATTTTTCTTGGCTATGGGCGCAATGAATTTCATTATAGATTGTGGGATTCGGTCGACAAGAAAGTTATTCGAAGCCATGATGTTGTGTTTCTTGAAGACCAAACAATTGAAAACTTTGGCAAAGGTGATCAACCAGAGCCAAAAACTAGTGATCTTATTGATATGGACCTATCTCCTTCATCTTCGGTGGATGATAAAAATGGGGGAGATGTGCAGCCACCTCCTGAAGATGTAGATAACGATGCTACTCCAAATGAAGTTGAGCTTGAATTTGAGGAAGAGCATCCAACTCGAGAACGGCCACCACAACTTGAGTTGAGAAAATCTATAAGGGACTGACAACCTTAAAAAAAGTATCCTCCTAATGAATTTGTGTTGATATCCAATCTAGGGGAACCCGAGAGCTATCAAGAAGTAATTGAGCATGCAAATAAAGGTGATTGGAGAAAGACCATGTAAGAGGAAATGAATTCCTTACTTGAAAATCACACTTATGATTTGGTGAAGTTGCCTAAGGGAAGGAAAATTCTGAAAAATAAATGGGTCTTCAAATTGAAGAATGATGGCAAGAATTTAAGGTATAAGGCACGTCTTGTTGTTAAAGGCTATAACATCGCTTGGGAAGGGGGTACCCATGCACGTTAAACAGTTCGGACCATCAATTTCTTTGATCTAATTTCACAAGTACAATGTGAAACATAGATGAGAGTCCAGATCTAACAAATTTTGTAAAAATTCAGTTTATTGCAAAAATCTTTGCCAAAAATGGACTGCATCACCAGATCTTAGAGTCGCCACCTAATATTTTGGGAAAATTAGGAAACTTGTGACTCATGCCAAGGCCACTATTCATTGTAACTAGAGATATCTCAATTCGGAACCTTAGGTATAAGAGGGGAAGGTCATTAATTAAGCACCCTCACTCACCTGATCAGAAGATCGGCCTCTACTAAACTATGATATGAATTTTATTGACTTTATATGTTTATATTCTGATTATTAATAATGCTAAAATTTACTATGTGAAAGCAAACAAGTATACACTATGTCATTCATTTTGGAACAACTTGATTTCATATATTTTGAAAGAGCCAAATTAAATAACACAACCTTCATCCACTGGCATTCATAGAGATATATCACATAAGCAAGTAGCCTCATGGTAGAATGCTAAACATAGTAAGAAAAACCACACACAAGCGGGATGCTAAAGCATAAAAAATCACATATTTACTGACGTCCCGTGAACAGCTACAAAACAAAGTTAAAAAATATGCATGATCTTATATACAAAATCTTAATGCAATACATACACAAGAATGCAACTAAAAATTCAGCTTCTAATACATGGCATGTGAATCATCTCAAGAATATGAGGTAGCACACATAATCACATAAGAATTGATTAACCCACAAATGCAAAATTAGCCAAATCTTGATGCACGAAATATGGATGCAAAGCACGAGTATGATAAAAAAACAAAATATGATGCTATTTACAAATAAGGAAATCAAGTAAAAGATGGGATAAAGAGAAGCGAGGGCGGGAAATTATTACAACACTTGAATAATTACATATCCGACTGAGGGATGAGTGGGAGAAAATATTACAACAAAATAAAACCTCACAAATCTCAAATTAAAAGAGAATAAAAGATGCCTTGGGGATCGATCGTCAGAAATGGTTCTGTTCGTTACTGGGAGGTTGCTTTGTTTCGCCCGATAAAACTCATTTTTGCGGAAGCACTATTCATCACCGGCAATACTATTCATCACGACAGTTGTTATTCACTATAGACACCCCATTTTGACTGCCCTTAAGACTTTGGCACTTCATTCTGAACACTCGATGATGAAATGTTATACTGTGTAATCTTTCGAATCTTTAGCAAAAGAATTCGATTTTGAGATTCAAACCCAAACCTTACACCCCATTTAGACCAAAACTTGTTTTTCTAGCTTGACCACTCAAAGAGCAGCAGGACCAAAAGTTGACAGGCATGCCACTTTATTGGGCCAGTCGAACAATTGATTGGTCAGCCAGCCATGTTTAGCGACGCAGATATTTCTGCAGCAGCAAGCTGCTTCTATGCACGGGCTTTGGCCAGCTGTTCTCTTTTGAAGATATTTCCGAGGTGAGAAGCTGAAATTTTATAAATATAACACCTCCTTTCAGAGTTTAGGGTTAAAAAACTTAGTGAGCAAGCATTCCAAAGGCATACAAAGCATCATCTACCCTCTTGAATATACATCATTGAAGCTTGAATTTGAAGCTTTTAGCTAAAGTTTTGATACTTATTTCAAATACTTGAGAGTGTTCAGATTGAAGTTTGTGAATCAAGAAACTCTTTCTCTTTTCAAGAGGTTGATTTTTGAACTCTTTTCATTGCCTTTTCTTTTATATTCTTGTTCTTCATCCTCTGTTTTAAATATTGAATTCTATAGTGTTTTTGGGCTTTAAAATGTGATTTAAACATTATTGAAGGTGAAAGGGTTAGCCACCCTTCCATAAGCATATCCATTAGTGATGTTTTCTTGGTGTTCTTCATGCTTTTGTTTTTTTTTTTTCCTCTTTAATTTTAGCACTATTTTAGATAGTTTTGTATGAATATGGACAATATATATGTGTGTTTAAAGCTTCAAATAGTTAGTTTGATTCTTGTTTCTGTCTCTCTTCTTCAAAGTTGTTATGAGCTTTCTTCTAGTTCTATCATTGTAGCATGGAAATGGATGTTTCATCCTTATTCCTTGAGTAGGAAGATGAGCTTACAACAATGTTTTATAGCTTCATTCATTTGCTTGGTCTTCTTTTTCTCTTGCTTTGAAGCCTTATGAGAGCTCTATCATCGGAGGTATTAGAGACTCTCTTCTAGTTCCTTTTGAAGCATGGAAATGGATTTCAATCCATCTTCCATGAGTATGAAGAAGAGTCTCTTTGCTTCCTTCAATGATATAATATCTTGTTTGTAAGCTTTACTTTCAAGAATGGCTTTTTCTAAACCTATTCATTTTCTATAAGATAGAGTAAGTTTCATGCCATCTCTTTGAATGCTTTCTCTTCTTAATTTGCCTTAGCTTTGTATTTCTTGATTTCCATCACGTTGCTTCATTAATCATCATCTAAATACCTTTGGGCTATTTGATGATTTGTGAAGCAAGCCTATTCTCTCCTTGAAAATCTTCATGACAAGAGGGAATAGGAAAGATGAACATCCTTTTGAAACCCTCTTTTTTTGCTTTGTTCCAGTTCTGTTACAACAGGTCTTTCTCCAAAAGTAGTGACTGGCTGGCCACTATCTTGTACGGCCGACCAGTTCATTAGGCCGGCCGGCCAACCATCTTGTTTGTACAACAGTGGTGGTTTTGCCGCAAAACAGAGCAAATCCTGAAGTCCAAAACAGAATTGTTTGCTAACTGTGAACAGGGCATTTTCTGGTAGTGAGTAGAAGGGGTTTTCAGAGAATGCTCTTGTTTGTGCGCATGTGATTCCCGGCCTCTCATTCAAATTCCTTTAGCTTAGTCGCTTTGAAATTCATGTTTTGTAATAATTAGTTAATTAGGACATTCGAACCCTCTTGTAAGAGGGCAAATTTGTAACATTTGATGCATGTCTTCCAATCCCCATTTCTTTCTCCCTTTTATTTAAATGCTTACCATAGTTGTATAACATCATATTTTCTTTTATCACTACCATGATTTGTATCCATTTTTGCATGCATTAAGGTTCGGTTCATCATACTTGATATCATTGATTATTTCTTAGTAGAATACATCCAGTACTGTATGCTTTGAGTGGATCCAAATGGCATGTTCATAGCCGAATCAAGTAGTTGCATTGTGCATGTGTTGTATTAATCATGTGCATTTCTTTAGGATCATCCATTTTCCTAACTATCTTATTTTCTTTGGCTTGCCCCGAACGAGTTTTGGGTAATCATTTTTGCCTTAGCATATTGCATGTGTGTCTTTGTTACCATGTTGAGCATGCCACCATGAGGTTACTCGCTTACTTGAAATATCTCTATGAATGCTTGTGGATGGAGGCTATTTTGCTTAGATTGGAATGACTTTGATTATTGTACATATGAGTTTGCTTTTCCTTTGAGTTGCACATATTCAAAAACTCTTTTCAAAGAAATCATGAAATCAAAGCATTTCAAAGTAAGTGACGTGGTCTATACATATTTGTTTTACATAGTAATGTTAGCATCATTAATAATTAGAACATGAGCACATAATGTCCATAAAATTCACATCATGATTTAGTAGAGGCCGATCTTTGATCAAGTGAGTGGGATGCTCAATTCATGACCTTTCCCTCTTATATCTAAGTTCCCGAGCCGAGACAATTTTGGTTATGACGAACAAGTGGCCTTTGGCACGAGTCACGGGTTTCCTAATTTTTTCAAAAATATTAGGTGGCGACTCTGAAATCTGGCAATGTAGTCCACTTTTGGCATCTCCGATGATTAATGGATTTTCTAAGATTTGCCTGATCTAGACTCTTATTCATTTTTTCTATTTCACATTGCACTTGTGAAACTAGATTCAGAACCACAGGAGTTCGAATTGTAGGAAATCGCATCCAAGGAGACTAAATCCCTCCGAGGAGAGCAAAAAACCAGCTGCATTCACCTTCCTTGGTCATTATTCATTTCACCGGGCATTTTCCATCCAAGGTACTAGTCATCGTTGGAGGTACTATTTATTGTCAGGGTTACTATTTACCACCGGAGGTTACTATTCACCACTAAGCAATATTCATCCGGTGGGGTCACATTTCTAACAAATTAGGTGGTTTTAACCAACCATTTAAAGAACTAAATTACAACAATTTATATAAAGTGATAAATTACAACAGTTTATGTAGGTGGTGAAACACTGGCCATTTAAAGCGATAAATTGCAACAATTTATATAAAACGGTAAATTACAACAGTTTATGTAGGTGGTGAAACACTGACCATTTAAAGCAATAAATAAAACAGCAAAGGAATTTAAACAAATTATATTACATTTTTAAATTTAAATGAAAGTTTGCGAAAATTGACCTTTTAGAAAAATGACGAATTTTCTAATTTACAAACTTTCTTTTGATCACCCTCAAGGTTGTGGAATGTGTCCTCAATTCTCAATTCAAAATTTGAAATTTTAGCTTTAATGTTATGTTGGTGTATTGGTGAAGTGACAAGGACAACAATGGAAAGAAAATTTGGATTCCAAATATTTTATTTTTCTCCAAAATAAAATATTTAAGACTTTTGTTTTTTCTCTCTTGAAAATATTTTTCCTCTCCTTTTTCTTTTTAATCTTTTCTTTCTGATCCTTTTCTCTTAGTTTTTCCTCTCTGAAAACAATTTTTTTCCTCTTCAATCCTCTCCCCCTCATCTGACTCTTCCTTGGCCCCTTTTATAGAAAATAAAAATCACAAACAAACAAAAGAACAAACGGTGGAAAACGATGTAATGGGTGAGTTTTTCAAATGGTGCACAGTAACATTACTGTGCACTTTATAATATAATAATAGATAAAAGGTATTATTTGCATAAATTTATGTACAAATACCCAAAAAAATATAAAAACATACAAAAACATGTAAAATTATAAAATAATAAAAATAAATAAACTAATAAAATATATTTTAACGGGCCAAATATGTAACATAATTTGGCCAAAACGGGTCTAAAACAATTTTGGCCAAAACAAGTGAAGGTTGGGATTAAAACTTAATTTCCATCTTTCCACAGAGAATTTTGTGAGATATAATATTCATATTTTCATCATCAGATAATCAAAAGAAAGCATTCAAGTCTAAGGGTCAGTCAAAATGAGGTGTTTATAAAGGCTTTGGGCAAAAGAAAGGTGTTGACTTTGATGAGATTTTCTCGCCAGTTGTGAAAATGTCTTCAATTCGGGTTGTGCTTGGCATGGCCGCAAGTATGAACCTTGAAGTTGAGCAACTTCATGTGAAGACTACATTTCTTCGTGGTGACCTTGAAGAAGAAATTATGTGGAGCATCAGAAGGTTTTGTGGAAAAGGGAAAAGAGAGATTTGTTTGCAAATTGAATAAAAGTTTGTATGGTCTCAAGTAAGCGTTGCGGCAATGGTACAAAAAAATTTTACTCTTTCATGATGAATAATGATTTTGCTAAAACCACTTCAAATCATTGTGTGTTTGTGAAAAAAATTTCAAATGGCACATTTATTATTCTTTACTTTATATTTATGACATGTTAATTATGGGTCAAGATTCTATCATGATTAATAAGTTGAAGTTAGAGTTGAGCAGGTCTTTTGCTATGAAAGATTTGGGGTTGGCAAAAAAAATACTTGGTATGAAAATTATTCTTGATCGCAAAAAAGAGCTGATTTGGTTGTCTCAAGAAAGCTACATTGAAAAAGTTCTTGAGAGGTTCAGCATGGATAAAGCAAAGCTGGTTGGTTGTTCACTTGCGGGTCATTTTAAGCTTAGTTCAAATCAATGCCCTACAAGTGAGAAAGACAAGGAAGAGATGCTGAAAATTCCTTATACTTCAGCGGTTGGTGCTTTGATGTACATCATGGTTTGTACAAGGTCGTATATTACTCACGCCGTTGGCGTGGTGAGTCTTTTTCTCTCTAATTTGGGTAAAGAACATTAGGCAGCAGTGAAATGGATTCTGAGGTATCTTCGAAGGACTTCGAAAGTGTGTTTGTGTTTTAGGAATGGAAAGTCGATGCTTAATGGGTTCACGGATTCTTACATGGCTGGTGATGTTGATTCTAGGAAATCTATTTTGGGGTATTTGATGACTTTTGCAAGGGGAGCTATGGCATGTCAATCTAAATTGCAAAAATGTGTTGCTTTCTCAACTACAGAAGCTAAATTTATCGCTATTACGAAAGCTTGCATGGAAGAGTTATGGTTGAAGAAATTTTTTCAAGAATTGGGTTTGAAGCAAAAAAGTTATGTGCTTTATTGTGATAGTCAAAGTGCTATTTATTTGAGTAAAAATTTCACTTTTCATTTGAGATTGAAACAAATTGATGTGAGATACCACTAGATTCGTGATGTATTAGATTTCAAATTGTTACAACTTGAAAAGATTCACACGGATGATAATATTTCGGATATGTTGACTAAGACTTTATCGAGGGACAAACATTTGAAGCGTCGAACTTTGGCGGGTTGATGTCTCCACCTAAGCCGATAGGGAGAGAATTGTTGGGTATACCTCCTTAGTCGAGTACGGGACCTAATTGATTTATTAAAATATTTAATTTGGTTTGGTGTTGATTATAATATATTTTTATATATTATATTTGACTTTTGGATGCCCAATAATTATTTAAAAATATGTTTGGTGGCAGCTGGGTGTAGACACCCCATTTTTGACCGACCTTAAGACTCAGACGTCACCGATTGAGCGCTCGGTGATGTTGCATGCTGTGCTCGTTCAGAAGTCTCAGAGTCGCGGCCGTGCGCCCTGCCTCCGGACTTTCGAACTCTCTTCTGTGCCTTGCCTCGGTTTGCGAACCAGACTCGATTTTCTCTGTTTTCTTTCCTGAGGGAAGGGAGTGGTCCTGTAGGCTATCTCTCGGTGGCCGTGGGCTACCTTTCGTGGGTCAGAGGCCATTTTGCCCATTTCGGAGCCGGTTCGATTTTGGGCCGTCGAGTGTGCCTCGGCTCGGGACCGCCCAACCATCTCCGATTTCTCCAGTTTTTGGCATGCATCTCATTTACTCCATACCGAGGGACACTGGGGTCTCAAATACCCACTTCGTGGCCGAACGCCACTTTCGGTGCTTACAGCCCATTTTCGGGACCCCGAACTGCGTGATTTGGGCCCCGAGCATTCATTTTGCATCGGTTTTTGTTCATTTTCGGCGAGTACCTCTGTTTTATCATAACGAGGGACACTGGGGTCTCAGATACCCACTTCGTGGCCGAACACCACTTTCGGTGCTTACAGCCCATTTTCGGGACCCCGAACTGCGTGATTTGGGCCCCGAGCTTTCATTTTGCATTAGTTTTTGTTCAATTTTGGCAGGTACCTCTGTTTTAGCACCAGGAAGATCACTAGAGCGTGGGAGGATAGCAATTGTCTCAGAAAACCAGTTTCGCTCCTCCGGCGTCTGTTTTGCTCACTTCCGGGCTAATGTTGAACACCCTAGGGATTTTTTCTTCGAGCCGAGACTACATATTTGTGATGAGGGGGCATGGGAGGAGCCTAAAAAGTGGTGGTCGTCCAGTAATTATTGTTTTCATTTTTGAGCCTCTCTTTCAAGTTGAATGTTGTGCCTCCTGTTTTAGAGTTGCCAAATTCCAACCATGGGGTCTTGTTCTACACACCTGGGAGGACACCAAAATATGGTGGCCGGCCATTAATTGTTCACTTCATTTTTGGCCATGGCCGGCCGGCCATGGGGAGTGGCTGGCCGACCAGTGGGGTGGCCGGCCGGCCATCTTCAAGAAAAGCACTGCCGGCCGCTTCTTTTGACCACTTTTACATTGGCCCAAATTGCTTTTCCAAATATCTTTTGCCTCCGAGGGATATTTTGGAAGGGAAAGCTTGGATGCATTTCCCTCCCTTTTACACCCATTTCTTGCCCATTTAAGGGGCTGACCT
Organism: Camellia lanceoleosa; assembly: GCA_025200525.1. Lineage (NCBI taxonomy): Eukaryota > Viridiplantae > Streptophyta > Magnoliopsida > Ericales > Theaceae > Camellia > Camellia lanceoleosa. Next base: position 6,712,074 of record CM045759.1, on the reverse strand, counting down.
CCTTCTTTGTTAGGGTTAGCAAATTTCTTCTCAAGACTTCATCTCCATTTGATTCCATCTTCATCTCCAAAAACCTTAAAAACCTTCAAGTCTCTACCTCATTCCTTCATCAACCCCAAGCTTCACCATCACAACTTCCATTTCAGCAGCAAAGGAAGGTTTTTCAGAGGCTAAGGACCAGCAAATTCAAGCCAAGAAGCATCAAAAGACTTGTCTTCAAGGGTAAGTCTTCATTTCCCTTTTTCTAGCACATTTTTGCATCAATTCTTTACCCTACTTGCTCTCTGTTTTGGGCTCCGAACCCTACTGATTTTAGGCTTATTTTGAGCCCCTCTACAACATTGTAGAAGGGCTCAACCTTGTTTGGCACCTCTATGATACACCTCTTTCAATATCACTCTTTGTGCCAATATTTTGCATGCTTTGTTTGGATTATGAGTGATCCATTTTCGAGCCTGATATAAACTGTGAGTGGGCTTATTTTGAGCCCCTCTTCAACATTAAAGAAGGGCTCAACCATATTTGGTGGTTCTATCATGTACTTGTTTTGTAATTCTTCCAATTTACCGTAAAATTGCATGGTTTCTTTAGCCTATTTGAAGTCTGATTTTGAGCATTCCATTAACTGAGATTGAGCTTATTTTAGGTCCCTCTACAATATTGTAGAAGGGATAAATCTTGTTTGGGGCCTCCATGCATGGCCTCTCTTTGTACCTCTCTTTGTACCTCTCTTTGGCCCCATTTTGCATGCCCTTTTTAAGCTTATTTGGATTCTGATTTCAGCCTTCACCAGGCCTGAAAAGAGTCTTATTTTTTCCTTCTTGTCATGTTTTGTTAAGGGTCTTATGCTATTTGGTGAATACTTTTGGTACTTCATGTTATACCCTCTTATACCTCCTTATTTTTGCATGCCTTGCTAGCTCATCATGCTTCTGTTTTTGAGCCTTCATCAGGCTTGGAAAGAGTCTTAAAATAACTCATTCTTCATGTTTTGTTAAGGGTCTTAGGCTTTTTGGTGCATCCTTTTGATACCTCATGTTATAGCCTTTGTTGGCTCATATTTTGCATGCTATATTGAGCATATCTACATACTGTTTTGGGAGATTTCATCTACTGTAAATGTGCATATTTTTGGTCCCTCTTTAATGTTGTAGAACTGTATTTTTCAGTTTGAGCATTGTGTAAACCACTTGCTTTATTATTCCCCTCTTTTCCCCCATTTTTGCATGCTATTTTTGCCATACTTGTGGCTGTTGTTTGGCCCTTCTTTGTACTGGAAAAATACTAGTTTAGGGACTGCCTAGCATCTGCCTTTACACTTCATGTCCATATTGTGCATGTTTGGCATAGCTGCAAGTCATTTCGGGTACTTAGCATAGCATTTCGGGCATCGGGTGTAATTTTCTCATAATTCGGGGGCTGTTTTTGCATCATTTTGGCTGCTGAAATTTACATTTTCCACGTCTCATTTGCATGCCATTTTTGTGCCTTAGGGCCATGCCTCGGTTTGCGTGCCCGTAGGCACGCATTTCGAGGCACTTCATTTTCATCTCTAGGCCTCTTATGTGAGTGTGGCTGAGGCCCTCTCATGTTAGTGTAAGCCCAATTTGCATTTTTCATGTCATTTGCATTGCGTATGCCCATGCCTCGGTTTGTGTTCCCGTGTGCACGCATTTCGAGGCACTTCTTTTTTATCCGATGGCCTCTTATGTGAGTGCGGCTGAGGCTCTCTCATGTTAGTATAAGCCCATCTTGCATTGCGTATGCCATTTTAACTCTGTTTTCGTATGCCATTTCCTCGGTTTGCGTGCCCGTGGGCATGCATTTCGAGGCATCTCACTTTAGTCTCATTGTATATCATATTTCATGTCATTTCATGCTTTTATGTCATCACCTCGATTTGCGTGCCCGCGTGCACGCATTTCGAGGCATCTCATTTTCATAGCATTGTGCATGCTAGGATTGTATTTTAGTTGCATTCATGCACATCATGCATATTGCATTGTGTTCGGGATAAGCGTGCTTGCACGGGAAGCGAGGCACGTTCGTACTCAGTGTGAGCGGGTCTCAATTCCCAAGTCACCGACACTCCGGATTACCCATGATGGAGTTCGGTTTTGTTGTAGCATTCATGTGCATTCATCCTATACTGAGTTGTGCAATCCGATTCCTCGGCCATCATGCATCGATATGCGTGATTGGTGGCACGAGGATCGAGGCATGCATATATTTGTGAAATACATTGCTATGTCCCTTTCCTGCTCTCTGTTGCAGTAAAATGAAGAAGCAGCAATTTTTCGGGACTTGGCACGCATTTCAAGAAAAAGTGCAAACAGAGGCTAATCGGGGCATCGTCGTGGATTTCAGCGCCAAGACAGCCCAACATGCATCATTCATCAGAATCGAGGCAACCTCACTAGCACCATGACTTCTGATTTCTTAGTTAATTTGTAAATTAATTAGGAATTTGTATTTATTCGGACTGTATATTTCGGACTGTATTATTCTTTTATTTTGGTTCTGTATATTTATTCGGACCCTCTGCGCGAGGGCATAATTGTAATAAGGGTGGGTGAGTGTGATGTATGTCTTCCAACCCCCATTTCTTTCTCCCTTTTATTTACACGCTTACGATGGTTAGATATAGGGCATATTTCAATTAGCATACAGTATGACAGCATGTTTGCATCATTCATCTGTTTTGCATGCACCGGGCTCGGCGCATCATACAAACTGCATTTGTATTACAATTCCAAATTGAATACGTGTTAGTTGTAGCATCATCATATGCCATGTTTAGAATAGCCGAGCCTGCTATAGTTTGCATTTTTGCATGTGTTGCATTAGGCATTTCTGTATACTTAGGATCATGCATGATTTCTAATGTAGTTTCTGTTTTGGCTTGGAGTACTCGGTGAGTTTTTAAGCTTTAGCATCCTTGCATGCGTGTGAGTGTTGCCATGAATAGCATGCTTACCATGAGGCTATATGCTTATGTGATATAACTGCCTTGAATGCCTGTGGGTGGAGATTGAGTTACTTGAATTGGGACAATTCATCGACTATTTGTTTTAAGCCCACTAGATAGTGGCAAAATCACGTTTTCTAAGCCCACTTGAGAGTGGCAAATCTACGTCTTAGCCTACTTGCGAGTAGCACCATCAAACCATTTTCAAACAAACAAACATGAAGTGTTTTGTTCCAATTCAGGCGACCCAGTCTATACTCGTATGCTGTGCGCATCACGTAGTAACCTAGGCTAATAACTGGAATAAGAACTCACAATGTTTTCAAAAACAGATATCATGGTTAGTAGAGGCCGGTCTTTGACCGGGCGAGCGGGGGTGCTCATGAAGTGACCTTCCCCAATCGTACCCAAGTTCCCGAGCCGAGGCAACTTTGGTGATAGCGGACCGCGTGGCCTTTGGCACAGTCAGGGTTTCCTAAATTTCCCATTTTAAAATATTTAGGTAGCTACTCTGTATCTGGCAGCGATCCATGTTTGGCACTTCTTTCAAAAAATCATTTTTCAAAAGCGATTTGCGGTTGGACTCTTCGGTTCAAGATTAAGAACGTGACATTTGAGTCCTTGATGTAGTAGACCCAATATCGAACCAGAACGGGGGGGAGGGGAACTCGCACTCCTTCCCCGGGATGCGTTCGAGGACGTCTACAGTTTCTGGCGACTCTGCTGGGGACTTAGAGAACTTGACTCGAACTCGTGATATCTGGTTTTGACTACACTTGTGTGTTTCTTTGCATTGCATTTGCATTGGTGCGCCTAGGACACCGTGTTTGCCATATGCCATTCGAAACGATTCTTGGGAGGCTTGTCTTGTCAAGTCATGTCCGTAAAATTTGATCGGCTCTAGGCTCGACGACATGGGAACACAAACCCCGGTTTTACTGGGGCACCCTTTTTGACCATTCGACCTAGTGCATATTCGGATCCATAGTAACCATTCCAAACTAGGACAGGTTGCTTACCCGTTTATAGGCTGTTTGAAGACGCTGCGTGTGTAGTGAAACCCTAGTTCCTGACAAAATAGGACAGGGAAACCCTACCCCAACATAGGGGTGTTTTCAGCTCTCACTTATACGCTATGTGCTTGTTAGAGTGCATCTCTGAGAATGCATGTATCGATTGAGTTTGGGCATCGAATCTGTGGGCATCGATCGATTATCGAGAATCGATTGTCCGAGATACCCGATTGATTTTGAAACGATGATCTGAGAGCGATGATCGATTGTTGAGGAGTGTATTTCCGGCTTATGCTGTGTGTTGTATGCCCATGCGTTGTGTGTATTTAATTTAAGTTGTTATCTTTGCCGTTTTACGGTCATTTATTTCCTTTCGCTTTATTTATCTTTTGCTAGGCGCTTTGTATACGATTGCTACGAACGGTCGATACTCCCCAAGCACTTTGGACACGAGGTCGCCGACTTAACGATTCGCGGATCTAGTTGGCGGACATCGGTGTTCCACTCGCTACCGATTAATAGAAGAAGGCGAGGCGCGTGTGTCAAAACAGAGATTCACGGGACAGCGATCTACCTTAGAGGCAAGCAATCGGTTTGAGATTTACGTATACGCCATAGAGGTACATCTCGGCCATTCGGATGGAACAACGTATTTACAATGGAGGCGATGATGCGCGGATGAATGAGAGCATGAAACAAATGCAAGATGATGCCATCATGGCGGAATTTTCTAAGCAATGAGTCATTGTCATGGCCCAGCGATCGAGTTGATCACCAGATTACAATGAGAATCGCATCTGCTTCACACCAGGTTCCTCCTCCACTAGGGGCGCATCAGGATCCTCCTCCGCCAGGGGCTCCACTACGAGCAGATACTGGCGGCCAAATGTTCCCCAAATCCCCAGAATACCCAGAACACCCAGAATACCCTCCCAAATCCACAGAACGCTCCGCCAAACTTCCAAAACACTCAAGAGGACACGAGTCTTCCAACGGGGCTGGCTCCGCCCCCGCTTCTGCCGCAACTGTCCATGAATCTTACACCCAATCACCCGGACTCTCTATTTGAGTTCGAGGTAGACGAACGACTCTGGCCCGAGCAAGTTGGAAAAGCTCTTCAAGAAGTCGCGGGGTGAAAGCCATCGGACATTGAAGACGGCTACAGACGTAGTCGTGACAATCGCCGGACAGATTTAAGATGCATGATTGACCGTTTTGATGGGTGCGGAGATCCTATGGTCCATCTCCGACTATTTTGAACGTCTTGAGGCCGATGGGCTAACCCGACATAAAAGCTTTCTTTATTTGGCAGAACTTTGTCAGGGGTTGCGGCCATCTGGTACGCAAAATTGGAAGATGATGTGAAGAGAAATTGGGATGAGCTAGCCGAGGCCTTCGTTGCACAATATTCATATAATACTCAGATCGAGATTACAACACGTGATCTCGAAACGACGAGGCAGGAACAAAAAGAGACTTTCTCTGATTTTGTAACTCGGTGGAGAGCAAAGGCATCGATGATGACCTTAAGGCCAACTGATAAAGATCAAATCCGGATGATTGTGCGCAATCTCCAACCTAAGTTAATGTAGAAAATGATCGTACTCCCTTTCCCCACCTTCTCAGATTTACACGAGATGGGGGTACAGATCGAAGATGCGATGAAGCAAGGATTGATCGATCAGGATCGGGAGCAGCCCCAAAGAACATTCAACCGTAATAACAACCGTAATAACAATGCAGGCCCGAGTGGCTCTGCCAATACAAGGACTTCAGAGGTCGGTATGGTCACCACCACTCCCCCTTCCCAACCAAGGCCCGCAGCGGCCACACCCTTTTCTAATGCATCCGGAAGTAGCAACCAAGCCCTGAGATACCAATCCAGAGGCCAAAGAACCTTCACTCCATTATATATGCCTTTGTCTAAAGTTCTCGGGGTTCTAGTCAGAAAGGGGCATCTGAAACCCACAGGCAAGAGACCACCAAATCCACTCCTTCCCACAATGACCAAGTATTGCACATACCACCACCAGCATGGCCATGACACAGACCAATGTTTCCGGCTGCGTCATGAGATTCAGGACCTCATTGACAAGAACATCATTCTACCTCCCGAGAGACCCAACGTCACAACCAACCCACTCCCCGCACATAACCAAGATCCACCGCCCAAAAGAGTAAACCTCATCCAAACTGGGGTCGTTTCCTACGATCCAAGTATCTATATTACTCCCTCCCACCTACCCAAGCCGGAGGTGATCCTTCTCGCCTTGACTTGTGCGTGTTGGACACCTTCACAACCAATCTGAGCCAAAGGTGGTGATCACCGAAAATGGAACGGCAAAGCTTCGAGGAGAGCGTAGCTGAGTCTGGATCGAGCAGATCTGGGAATCTAGTTTGGAAGAGCCTATGATCCAGTGAATATATCTTGTCAATGGGCCACCTAAAAATTTGAGTGTGGGGTTGCGAGAAGATTGAGCTGCATGATCCGGAGACAGACCTGAACAAGGGCGGATGATCGACTACAATGGAACAGGACTCGCCAACCTCCAATTCTTCAACGACCAAGAATCGTGGATGCAACTATCAAGTGGTTTGAATCTGAGTCGTGGAAGTTCTTGGGTGGTTAGATGATCAGCCAGACATCGTGGAATTCCAATCAGAGCAAGGCCCGGCAGGGGCAAAAGCACCATTTGTGGCCGGAAGGGCCGAGAGTCAGATCGAATTGCCGGAGAGCGCCGGTACAAAGAATTTCGCTCAGGATCAAGACATTTTGAAAATCGAACAATTAGCGCTGGAGGAACAAGAAAAGAAGTGGGATTCTAAGAGGATCCAAAAAGCAAAGAACCATGAAGAAGTTGAAAGTGCTGCAAGCACGAGGGCAGGACATGCTGTGAGCATGTGGAATGAAAATGCTAAGAGTGCAAACATGCCCGAACCAGACAGGTGCCTGTTAGATGCTAATGGGATGTGGTGGGAAGATGACGACTTGTATCTCGCCCACCTGAGGCGAAGATTGGGCGGTGGCCAACTAGGCTGACACTGGTACCTCGAAGGTAGACCATATGACTAGAAGTGGGCGGTATTTCAAGCCCCACACCTTGATCAACCCGAAGCATCGGGGAAAGATAAAGAGGCCGCGAAAGCGAGAGAGAAGCAAATTGAAGAAGAGGTCATCTTGAGGCAGTTAAAAGAAAATACAAGCGAACATCTCCATTTGGGGATTGCTTATGGCTTCAAGGGTACATAGACAAAGTTGTCCTATCTGCTATGGACAAGGCCAAACTCTCCATCGAAACTACACGGAAGCGGTGGTTGAAATTTGGTTTTCCGGAGGAGGTTCCCGGTATTGACCTTTTAGGACAAGGAGCCGCTGAGGGCGTGGATCATAAGACCCTCTACATCTCTGTAGAATCACGGGGACAAATGGATTCGGTGGTACTTGTTGATCTGGGTCCGCTATCAATGTCACTTGACGAGCAGGCGTATGCAATCGGGTTGAAGCTCGCAGACTTCACACCGACCACTCAAATGTCGAGCCTCGACAATACAAGTAGGGATGTCCTAGGGACGATAAAATCCAAACCAAGATTGGGCCTGGACAACACGAGGTAGATTTTCATGTCTTGGAGGTCCCTGCATCCTTTAACATCCTTTTGGGGCGACCCTGGTTGCATCAGGTAAAGGCCGTCTCATCCACTCTACATCAAATGGTGAAATACCCCTATGGAAAGGGAGTAGCCATTGTGTTTGGGAACTCATCAATCCATCCCCCTCCGGAGATATCTACGCCAGTCCTAGAGATTGAACACGGCATGGAGGACGTGTTTATATCGGGATTTACTTTAGCTGAGGCCCGGGTGGTGCAAAACATTATGGCTGTGAATGAAGGTGTGTACGTCAGTGCTCAATCCGTCTACCTCATGAACAAGCTACAACATATTCCCGGGATGGGATTAGGAAGAAGCGGCAGGAAAGGGGTCGCAGCATTGGCCGAAGTGCCACACAACCCGCATACCTTTGGGCTGGGTTATCTGCCCACCAAAGAAGACTGGGTAAGGAAAGGAAAGGAAATGGCCGTGAGCAGGCTGGAAAGCCTTTTGACTTAATCCACAGGCCCATCTGGGGTACCCTGAACGGACGCTTTGTCCGGGAGGGGGAGGACTTTCCATTTTGCGGCTTCCCAGAGCCATGGTTGAACGCGGAGAGGAAGCGCGTACCAGGTTTCGAAATCTTCTTCGACCTGCAACTATCCGGGGATGATGTTGCCCGCAGGCGAGCAGACCCAACGAGGATGAGCGAGAATAAGGCGGTGGATCCCGAGGGCCTGAGAACTTGAATGAGGGTAGCTGGCATGTCTCCTCTCGATCCTCCGATCGACCAAGAGTGCTTGGGGATAACCCGCGGTTTCCATGATTGGGGATGAAAGCGGTGCGAGCCGACCGGCTATCTTGGATGCATCAATCGCACCATCTCTCACTTGGCAAGACGAGGAGGATTTTTGTCGGTCCAGTTAGTCGGGTCGTAGTGAGCGGAATCTGATTCCATCGAGTCTGTGAGTCGGAATCGATTCGGCTCGTGAGTCTGAGTCCGGTACTCTGAGGGATGTTAACGGATGCGAGTTCTGTCTGGTCGTCTTTTCCTTTTCATTTGAGTCTGTTGTAGATGAATTGGACGATTTGGATGTGCCTAATGAGAATGAACTATCTGTGGTTTCAGTACTTTTACGTGCCCTAATTTATTGCATTAATTGGACTTTCAAAATTTTGATCAAAGCAGCGAGGGAAGTTCCTCGGTTTCTAGCGTTTAATTGAGCAAGAGCAAGAGATTTGTTAAGCCATTAATGGATGAAATCATTTCCGTGAACATTGGTACTGAGGAGGACCCGCGGTTGGTCCAGATCGGGTCCACGTTGTCTTCGGAGGAACGCGAGCGCTTAGTCGCTTTATTAAAAGATTTCAAAGATGTTTTCGCGTGGTCCTACGAAGACATGCCTGGAATCGATCCTGAGATTGTACATCGGATCCCCTTGACCCCGAGGCCCGACACATCAGCGAAGCTCGAAGGATCCGCGGATGGGGGCTCTTAAGATTAAGGAAGAGGTCACCAAGAAAATTGACGCAGGCTTCCTGCTAGTATCTGAATATCCGACTTGGTTGGCCAACATCGTTCCAGTGCCGAAGAAAGATGGCAGGATCCGGGTGTGTGTAGACTTCAGGGATTTGAACAGAGCTAGTCCGAAGGACGACTTTCCCTTACCGCACATCGATGAGTTGGTAGATTTCACAGCAGGGCATGCATTGCTCTCATTCATGGATGGCTTCTCAGGATACAACCAGATAGTGATGGCACCAGAAGACAGGGAAAAGACTGCATTCACCACCCCGTGGGGAACATACTGCTACCGGGTAATGCCGTTTGGGTTGAAGAACGCTGGAGCTACTTATCAACGGGCCGCGACCACAATACTACATGATATGATCCACAAAGAGGTTGAGGTGTATGTGGACGACATGATTGTCAAGTCCAAAGAAAGAGAGGGCCACTACACCGCCTTGCACAAGTTTTTTCAAAGGATCAGGGAATTCCGGTTGCGGCTAAACCCTCAGAAATGTACGTTTGGTGTTACAGCGGGGAAAATGCTGGGGTTTCTGATTACACAAAGGGGCATCGAGGTCGACCCTTCCAAGATCAAGGCCATCCTAGAAATGCCACCACCAAGGACTGAAAAGGAGGTGCGAGGCTTTACGGGTAAGTGCAATTCATAAGGCGGTTTATTTCAAAACTAACCTTGACTTGTGAACCACTTTTGGCCTCTGAAGAAATGAAAGAAGTTCAATGGGACGGTAGATGCCAAGTGCATTGAGCAGTTAAGAATATCTCTGAGAACCCACCGTTTTGTCGCCACAGTAACCGGAAACCGTTGATTTTGTATCTGTCGTTATTGAAACTACAATGGGCTGCATGCTTGCACAATCGAGAAGATAAGGTGGAAAAAAGCCATCTATTATTTGAGCAAGAAAATCTTTGGAGTATGAGACCGGTATACACCGCTAGAAAAGGCTTGCTTAGCTCGGTATGGGCTACTGTGAAGTCGTGGCACTACTGTTAGCTCACTCTGTAATGTTGGTTTCACGACTTGATCCCATCAAATATCTCTTCGAGAAACCAAAGACTTCTGTAGGCTAGCCGTTGGTTCTTTGCTCTCGAATTTGATCTCACATCGTGACACGCAAGTCGATGAAAGGAAGAGCGATGGCGAGTTCCTTGACCACCGGTTGAGGGATGAAGCAGTTGAGTACCTATTCCCGGATGAATCAATTTTGCATATCGACGAAGAAGCCTGGACGATGTACTTTGACGGAGCATCAAATCAACATGGGTATGGGATAGGAGTGTTGCTGATAGCACCCGATGATTCCCGTATCCCTCTAGCCTTCAAACTCCGGTTCAAAGTCTTGAACAATGAAGCAGAATACGAGGCGTGCATTGCTTTCAAACCTTGTTGTATCTCAAGCTAAAGGAGACTGGAAAGTAAAAGAAGAAAACATGATGATATATCACCAGACCTTGGATTTGCTAATTCCTCGGTTTGAAAAGTTAAGTTTTACTCATCTACTAAGAGAGAACAACATGTTTGCAGACGCTTTAGCAACTCTATCATTTATGATAGACATCCCGTGTGGAGTCCGAATGCGTCCAGTCATTATCGACCAGAAATTTGCACTCGCCTATGAGTCGATTGCGGCCATAGATGAAGTTCAGACGAACACCCTTGGTATTACGACATCTGGAACTTCTTGAGAGTAAACATACCCGAGGGTAAATGCCAAAGACAAGAGGGCAATCGAAGAATGGCGATTCGATTCATCATCTGCGGAGGTAAACTGTATAAACAGGGTCATCTGGGAATGCATAAACTGTGCGTTGTTGCTGAAGAGTCAAAGCGTATGGTGGAAGCCATCCACGGGGGTGAATGGGGTGCACACATGAATGGGGTAATGTTGTACGGAAGATCCTTAGACAGGGTTATTACTGGTCCACCATGGAGGAGGATTGTATTGGCTTCGTCCGACGATGTCACAAGTGTCAAATTCATGCAAATCGCATGAACATCCCGCCGTCAAAGCTGTACAACATGACTTTGCCATGGCTGTTTTATGTCTGGGGAATTGATGTAATCGGAGCTGTTACGCCGAAGGGGTCGAATGGGCATGAGTTCATCCTGGTAGCGATAGATTATTTCACAAAGTGGGTTGAGGCCCAATCTTACGCGGTGTTGAAGGCTTCGCATGTGGAAAAATTTATCAGAAACAACATCATCTATAGCTACGGAGTCCCGAATGAAATCGTTTCAGACAATGGTTCCCACTTCAAGAAAGAGGTGATTGATTTGTTGGAAAAATACAATGTGGCTTTTCATAAGTCGTCTACTTAACGGCCGCAAACCAACGGAGCAGTTGAGGCCGCCAACAAGAACATCAAGCCCATACTGCAGAAGATGGTGGAAATCTATCGGGATTGGCCAGATAAGCTGCCATTTGCTCTGTGGGGCTACAGGACTTCGATCAGAACTTCTACTGGGGCGACTCCGTACTCATTGGTTTATGGGATGGAAGCCGTTCTGCCTATTGAGATTGAGGTCCCGTCATTACGAGTATTGGCCGAGTGCCAGATAGCCGAAGCAAATTGGCAGCAAAACAGATTTGAGGAACTCATGCTTTTCGATGAAAGAAGGCTGAAAGCACTGTACCATATCCAGGGCCATCAACGAAGAATGGCCCGGGCTTTTAACAAGAAGGTTAAGACTAGGAATTTGAAAGAAGGAGATTTGGTACTCAAAGACAACCGAGCTCCCATCCGCGACCCAAGGGGCAAGTTTAGAGCTAATTGAATGGTCCTATATTATCAAGTCAATCTGTCGTGGAGCTATGGTTACGATGGACCTAGATGGCTTAGAGTTTTCTCAACGATCAACATGGACAAGTTGAAGAAATACTACCCTGAGAGGCTCGCTAGGCGAAACCCGAAAAGGCGACCTAGGCAAGATTGAGCATAGAAAATTTGAAATTATAAAAACCGAGCTCATAAGGTTGAAAACCGCAAAGGGCGGCCTTGGCAAAAGTTAGAGCGCAAAAGGAGAGTAAAAATACCCGAGCGAACCTAAGCCTGAACTACGTAAGGCTTGATTCCCATCTTTGGGATACGTAGGCAGCTTCATCTTGAAGTTCAGCCACAATCTTTTCCCCTATCAACTTTGTCCATTTTGATCATCTTAGCCATCTCTATTCATCAGCATTTATCGTGATCTCCGGTACAGTGCTATTCAGACTAGGGGCAACTTTCCGTTGCTATGAATTGCTGAGGCACCATTCAAACTAGGGGCAACTTTCCAGTTGCTAGGATTCGGGATTGTGTATCTCAGTGACAGATCTCAGGCGTGTCCAGTTCTGATCCATATCGAGAATAGTTTTGAAAAGTTTTAATAAAAGTTGACTTTGTTCAAATTAATCTTTTCACAACTAAGACCATTTTTGGACCAAAAGTGGAGAATTTTCAGTACCACAACCTTCAATTTCATTGATTTCAAAACAGAGTTCTTTTGCTCTTGCATACAATTGAAGTTGCTTTTTTATTACATTCATAAAGAAAACTTGAAAGTACTAATAAAGCAATAAATTTGGGGCATAGTCTAGTCAGGTGTCCCTGCGCCCCCTTCCAGAGCTAGTTGAAGCCTCTGATGCCGACCTAGGCCCAACCTGTGCTTCTTCGTTGAGCCAATCCCAGCATTCGTCAGACAAAGTGCAACTGAAAGTAGGCGGGGCGAGCTCTCTAACTCTCCATCTTTGCGTTCACGAGCCAAAGTCGCCGAATCGAAATGTAGCCGGATACTCTATCCCCTCTGGTGGGCAAGTCTAATCGTGGCCGAACTAGCGCAGAATACGGAATGGGAAATAGAACACACAGTGAGTCAAGCCGATCAGTCGAATCCCGACCTGCCGGGACATGCTGTAGCTCATCACCGGGAGATTAAGCCAAGGGCAGCGCCAAGCAATGCGTTCGGCTGACAAATTGCACATCCATTCAAACCACCAGCTCTCATCAGGGGCATTGACTAGGCGTTGCGAAAAGTAGCCATTTGAATAAGCGAGGCAAGAATCCACAACTTGCAATTTATCCATCAACCATATCTGGGGAGGGATGAAAAATGAGAGAATAAAGAATAGAGGCGTGCGATGAGAGAAAAGTAAGATGAGGGTTTTGTGAGAAAAATCGAGCCCGAGGGCGAGTGATGTGAGCAAATACATATGAGAGCTTGGGTGGGAAACATTACATGGCGATGAGTGGACTCCTGCAAATCTGGTTGTCTCCGTAGTAGAAGGCATCGGACCCATCAATGTCTCGGCGAGTCATGGCAATGCAACTCTTTCCCTCTTTCAAACCTTGGCGACTTCAATCAAGCGGACGCTGGATCCTCCGGAGCCCGAGACAAATAGAAAGTGAGATAGTAGGCACAAGCAGAGGGCGTGCTGCCGGAAGCCTTGCCAATGATGGTCGCTGCGGTCACCAGCATCAGAGAATCGGTAAATCAGGCTCGAGATATCCAACATTCCGTTACCAATCAGGGATCGAGCGTCATGTGCGTCAAGTCCGTACATCCGCCCCAAGGTTTGGGCATAGCCAAAATTGAGCTGGGGCAAGATTTCCTTACCGCGCTCGGATTCCGTCAAGGCTTGAAAATCTTCAAAAGTCGGACATACCTCTTGCCCGCCAAAGCTAAAGACGTGCGTCACCGGGTTCCAAAACTTCACCGTAGCACAGAGGAAAGGAAGATGCAGTGGAGTCCGGCCCAGCGTGAATAATGCATTCAAGCCGAAACCCCGGAAATTCAACTTTTCCGAGTCATCCAAAGAAGAAATCCAAGACGTGAGATTTTCTGCCAGAAATGCCTCCATTTTTGTGAGAAACGATGATGAAATGAATGAGTTCCAAGGCTGGGGCTTTTATAGAGGGGTGAAACACTATTTAAAGGACACGTGTCAAATTTCTGGAGGTTACGGGGGAGATGGCCGGCCGGCCATCTATTCTAGTAGGCCGGCCACCCTCTAGTCTCCAAATACAAAATGCTTTCGGCCATGCATTGGTCCTGTTTTGCCTTCCGGAAGGAAGTTTGAAGCATTTCTAGGCATCGGGAATGTCGAAGGCCTCCATTTCTCTCAGTTTCGGATACGTTCTTTCATCCAGATCGTCCGTCCGAAGGACACTTTGTTGTATTCTTGCTTATCGAGTTGTTGTTTTGTTTATCGAGTTGTAAGTTTTGTCGAGCTGTCGCATTTTGTGTTTCGAGTGGTTCCTTTTTGTTTACACAATTTTATTAAGTCTTGTTTATCGAGTCGTTAACATTATTGTTTTCTTTGCTTATCGAGTTGTAAACTTGCTAAGATTCTGTTACTTCTTAGTGAGTCGAGTTGTTTTGATTTGTTGCGTCGGTTCATTACTTGACCCGGTAAATACACAAGGCACATTTCCATTCAATTCCATTTTTGTGCAAAATGATGCGATGCGATGCTAAGAATTTCAAATACGAACATCTTTTCAAAAGCTGTTTTATTCCATCATGTTTTACAACAAAATAAAGGTACAAGTTTTACAGGAAATAAAACTGCCTAATAATATGCAAAGTGCTACAAACTACTAGCTAAAAAGTAAAATAAAGCAGGAAATAACATCAGTATCCTCGGGAACGGGAATGAGGAGGCCCTCTCATCCTCTTCTGTGGGATAACCTCTGCACCATCATCACCATCCGAATCAGAGCTGTCATCCTCCGGATCCCCCTCGGCCTCGCCTCCGCTCTCGGAACCAAGACCGGAGCCTCCCTCCCCAGGAGATGTCTCTGACTCACGGTCTGCGACCTCCTCCCCCTCATCCTCGACAATGGGTGCCCTGCGTCGGCGAGATGGCCCCGCTCTTCGAACTCCTCCGTAAGGCCTGGATGGCCCAGCTCCTCGAGTCGATTACCTCGGCGGTCTAGCACCTCGACCTCTCTGAGAAGGCCCTGGTGGCCCGCCTCGCGTCGGAGCATATACGGGAGGCATCTGAAAATGAAAAGTGCAATACATCAGTTCAAACATAAAAAGCAGGTGCAAGTACAGTATGTGAGTGGGGTGTGTGCCAGATGTGTTCTACACAGCCTATCAGTGCAATAGAATGTTTAAAACCAGCATGTCATCACAAATATGATAAATGCAAGAGAGATGAAGGGTACCTGGAAGCCCATGACGGACATCTGCGCCTCTCTACGCAGGACCATCCCCTCAAGTGAGGCCACCATCCCGAGCATCTGATCTATGTACTCCCGAGGTGGCTGCAAATACAAGCTCAAGTCATCAATAAATAAGCAACTGTCAAAATGTCTGTGTGATAAATGAAAAATGGTGGAACATACCGGTGGTGAGTCAGGATCACTGACATATCTGTGACCAGGCATCGGAGGCTCTATAGGGATCGGAATCGGAGAAGTAGTCCCATACTGCCAACTCATCAACTCGGTCGGCATATCTGGCCACCCAGGATGATCGAGAGTCGGAGGGATCGGAGGAATCGAACTACCTCTGCCCCTAGACGCACCAGCCCTGCTAGAAGAAGGGATGTCTGCAGCACGAGCGCGACTCGAAGATGGTGCGCCAGTGGGCCTCAGTGGCGGAGCCCGCACTCCCGTCAAGGGGGGCATCAGATATATACGGCGATAGGTGGCGTAGTCCCCCTCAATGAGATATAGCAAAGCATCGGTGCCCTGCATATCCCTAATGACCTCCTCAGTAGATAGCCTATCGGCAGTCCGCATAGTGGCTGGAGGCACAGCGAGAGGGTCCTGAGAATCATACCCCCACACCTGGCGCAGGAAGCGTTCCCCCAAGAACCATGCCCAACCAACTGGTCCCTCGAGCAGGTACCTATACTGGGAATTGCTCGACCCTCCGGGGTACTGATTTTGCAGATCATCGCCAAGGCGCGAGTGCCAAGTGTCTGCAGATAACCAGTGTACAAATCAATCAGAAATCAAGAATATACAAAGCAGATCAAAGATGAGAATGAAAGAAACTGAGAGTTCTGAAATACCTCTGTCGTCTGCACAGTATCAAAATACTGTCGTAGAGAAAAGAGAGTCTCTCGAGGCCTCGATAGGTGCTCGCCCTTGAATACTAATGAGTACGGAGTCATAAGAGGTCCTACCACCTCCATCTCCGGAGCTAATGTGGGGAAGTACACGTACACCCACGGTGAAAAGCGATGCGGAATGTGAATACAAGGTGCTAAAGGCGAATATAGAATGCAAAGTCTTGTGTGTGTGCAAGTGAACAAGTAATGAGGAGCAAAATGTAAATCAAGAGGACAGAATGTACCTCGGGCTCTCCGATGGCAGCCGAGTAAGTCCCCACGTAGAGGCGCTCATGTAACAATAAAGGGTAGCCAGGGCAGCGCCGCCCCAATCATACTGACTGACCTGTGATAGGTCCACTAGGGCACTCAAGAGATACAGCCCCACAGTGTTCCCCCTATCAGCAAACAAAGTAGTGCCGAAGAGGAACATGAGGAAACCGCGGGTGTACTGCTCAATCTCCTCGAGAGACTCAGGCTCCATCTCTGGCCTCCGGAAATGGGAAGAGAACCAAGTATACCGGACTCTCCCGGAAGCTCTGTCTACAGGCGGGCGAGCCCCCAATAGATGAATCCAAGCAGCCTCCCACTCACCCATATCCTCGTCGTAGGGAATGGGTCCACCGCCTACGTCTAGGCCGGTGAGTACAGCAAAGTCTAGTGGGGTCATGGTCATATCCCCGGTGGCAGAAAAATGGAAAGAATTGGTGGTGTCCCACCATCTCTCTGCCAAAGCGGCCAACAAGGTCCTGCTGATATGGCACTGCGATAACCCCCTACAGAATGCTCCAAATCCCACTGAGTCGACCAGATCGGGACTGACCTCCGAGCTCAAGATACCACGTCTCGCGGCAAAGAAGAGAGCCGTATCCTCGTACAGTGCGAGAGCCAACCTGCGTTCAGAATGAATACATCTGTTCAGTACGCAAGAAAATACAAGCTGTGTGCAAACTGAAATGAACAGGCTGTGTGCAAATGAAATGAATGAGCTATGTACAAATCAGTGGGCTGTGTGTTCACCTCAAGTCTGGGCTGCGTGTTCAGTAAATTCAGAGTTTTGGGCTGCGTGTTCAAATCTTACTTAGTGGGCTGCGTGTTCGCTTTAATCTAGGCTGCGTGTTCAGTAAATTTGGTATTTGGGCTGCGTGTTCAAATTTCAGAAAAATTAGTGGGCTGTGCGTTCACCTCAAATCTGGGCTGCGTGTTCAGTAAATTTGGTATTTGGGCTGCGTGTTCAAATTTCAGAAAAATTAGTGGGCTGTGCGTTCACCTCAAATCTGGGCTGCGTGTTAAATTAAATTTGGTATTTAAATTGCGTGTTCAAATTCCTAAAAATTAATTGTTCACTGGGTCAAATGCAGTGTGGATTTGAATTTGGAATTTGAAAAATTCGGTTCAATTCCCTAATGTAAGTGTGTGCTCTCCATCAAAATCTGAGAACGGTGTTGAACATCTGAGTTAGGGCTGTGTGTTCTATTCTCAATCGATTGAAATTTGTGTGTTCACTTTCTATCTGAACGTGTGTTGATGAATCGAGTTAGAATGTGTGTTCTACTCTTAATCGATTAATGGTGTGTGCTCACCATCAAATCTGGCTGTGTGTTGATGAACTGAGTTAAGAATGTGTGTTCTATTCTCAATCGATTAATGGTGTGTGTTCACTTTCTATCTGGGTCAGGTGTTGATAGAATTTGAGTTAGGGCTGTGTGTTCTACTCTTAATCAGTGTGGGCTGTGTGCTCACCATCAAATCTGGGCTGTGTGTTTAGTAAATCTGAGTTAGGGCTGTGTGTTCTACTCTCAATCGATTAAGTGTGTGTTCACCATCAAATGCAGGCGTCTTTCGAAAATCGAGTTTGGGACTGTGTGTTCTACTCTTAGTCATGTGTGTGCCGTGTGTTCACGATCAATCAATAAGCCTAGTGTTCAAGAAATTCAAGTGTTTAAGTCACATGTTCAAGTTGCAAGCAAAGTTCTATGTCATAAGCTAAAACTGTGTGTCTAAGCATGGCAAAGCTACAAAATGCAAAAATACAGCAAATGAAGTAAAATACCTCTCGTGCCTCGTGAGAGAGGTGCTGCTCCAGCTCTCGCAAAAGAAGATCCCTGGGTACCCGATCATTGAACTCAGTGAAATGACGGAAAACTGCCCGCGGAAGCCTATGTACCGGCGGGGCATATCTCTCGGGGATAAAAGGGCGGACCCTCGGGGGCAATGCCATAATGTCAAAATCATCTCCGGCACCCGGAAAACCTCCACCGTAAGGAAAATGACCCGCCATTTTGAGGAATCTGCAAAAGGAGCAAAAATGAGCCAAAATTGAAAAAGTCAACAAAAGTCAACTCTCGGGAAATGAAAAAGTCAAAAAAAGTCAACTCCCGGGAAAATCTTCCAAATATTGAGACAAACTTACCTCAAGTGGTGAAAATGAGAAGAGAAGTCCCGAAATCAAAATTTAATCGGTTCAAAGTACTTGAAACTGAATGATTTCGTGGAAACAACTTGTGTGGAAGGCCGAAAAGCGCGTATAAAATGCAAATCTGAAAGAGAAAATGGCTTAGGAAGCAAGAGGAGAGAATTTCACACTTGGGGGAGTGATTTCGGAGGCATTGGATGAGCCTATATATAGAAATAACCAAAATGACCAAAATGCCCCTGCTTTTGGGCAGGTGGCCGGCCGGCCACCTTTTCTGGCTGGCCGGTGGTGGTCCCCACCTCCTCCCCTACCTCTTTGCAAATTTTGAGGAAGATCGGAGTTCCCGGGACCCGAAAAAGATCAAGAAAAGTGCACTTTCTAGCGCCGAATTGCTCCACCGGAACTTCAACTGCAGTTTCTGACATGTGTCTCATCATCATTCGTCAAAATCAGAGTGTATCCTTTTTAAACACATGTTGTAACGTCTCCGGGAGGTGAGTCAGAAGCCGCGATCAAGTTGCCTTCACCGAATTGCGCGTTTTCCAGATCGTTGTTTCGCAACAAACGGGTGCCTTGATTTATGCTCGTTTTGCATTGTTTTGCATGTAACTTGCATTCTCATAAGTATTTTTCATTGTCATGCATGTCTTCTTGATGTACCATACCTCTATACTTGAGTGTGCGTTGTCACGCGCATCCCTTTCTCGCATTGCGATGCGTTCACCCGCCGACACTGCGTGTGTCAGACTTTTGGAATTACAGGAATCACATTGAATATATGTTGTTAGCATATTGTTCTTGTTGAATATCTCTATTTTTGCAGGCACGATATTGTATGTACGGTTCATTTGAGGTCAGCGACGCATCGAATCGCGAGGTATCGTATCTTCTTCTCCGTGTGGAGGCGGCGAGAATTGAATGATTCTCCGCATTCCTAACTGCATGAAATGTAGTTGTTGCTTTGCATTCTTGCTTAAAACTGTTGCATCTATTTGTCAATACTTGCTTCATTACAGCTTGCTGCACTTGCATGATCACCTAGCTCCGTGCCTATCATTTTGCATTTTGCCCCTACCTGCGGGCATGCCTGCGGGCACATCTTTGTCTATCTTGTCTGCTTTGTCTAAGTCTTCGGCCTTATCAAAAATGGGTCGTCTCTGGGCTTTGACATTCACTCTCGTCATTCTTATGACTTTCGAGTTCTGTCAAAGAGGGGCAATTGTAGACACCCCATTTTTGACCGACCTTAAGACTCAGACATCACCGATTGAGCGCTCGGTGATGTTGCATGCTGTGGTCGTTCAGAATTCTCAGAGTCGCGGCCGTGCGCCCTGCCTCCGGACTTCCGAACTCTCTTCTGTGCCTTGCCTCGGTTTGCAAACCAGACTCGGTTTTCTCTATTTTCTTTCCTGAGGGAAGGGAGTGGTCCTGTAGGCTATCTCTCGGTGGCCGTGGGCTACCTTTCATGGCCGTAGGCCATTTTGCCCATTTCGGAGCCCGGTTCCCGATTTTCGGAGCCGTCAGGCCGTGTGCCTCGGCTCGGGACCGCCCAACCATCTCCGATTTCTCCGGTTTTTGGCATGCATCTCATTTACTCCATACCGAGGGACACTGGGGTCTCAGATACCCACTTCGTGGCCGAACGCCACTTTCGGTGCTTACAGCCCATTTTCGGGACCCCGAACTGCGTGATTTGGGCCCCGAGCATTCATTTTGCATCGGTTTTTGTTCATTTTCGGCGAGTACCTCTGTTTTATCATACCGAGGGACACTGGGGTCTCAGATACCCACTTCGTGGCCGAACGCCACTTTGCTTCTGACCCATTTTGGGACCCGAATCGCGTGATTTGGGCCCCGAGCTTTCATTTTGCATTAGTTTTTGTTCAATTTTGGCAGGTACCTCTGTTTTAGCACCAGGAAGATCACTGGAGGGTGGGAGGACAGCAATTGTCTCAGAAAACCAGTTTCGCTCCTCCGGCGTCCGTTTTGCTCACTTCCGGGCTAATGTTGAACACCCTAGGGATTTTTTTTTTTCGAGGCGAGACTTCATATTTGTGATGAGGGGACATGGGAGGACCTTAAAAAGTGGTGGTCACCAAGAATTGTTGTTTTCATTTTGAGCCTCTCTTTCAAGTTGAATGTTGTGCCTCTGTTTGAGTTGCCAAATTCCAACCATGGGGTCTTGTTCTACACACCTGGGAGGACACCAAAATATGGTGGCCGGCCATTAATTGTTCACTTCATTTTTGGCCATGGCCGGCCGGCCCTGGGGAGTGTGGCCGACCGAAGGTGGGGTGGCCCGGCCATCTTCAAGAAAAGCACTGGCGGCTCGCTGCTTTTGACCACTTCTGTTGCCCAATTTGTTTTTCCAAATATCTTTTGCCTCCGAGGGATATTTTGGGAGGGAAAGCTTGGATGCATTTCCCTCCTTTTTACACCCCTTTCTTGCCCATTTAAGGGGCTGACCTCCTTCTTTGTTAGGGTTAGCAAATTTCTTCTCAAGACTTCATCTCCATTTGATTCCATCTCCATCTCCAAAAACCTCAAAAACCTTCAAGTCTCTACCTCATTCCTTCATCAACCCCAAGCTTCACCATCACAACTTCCATTTCAGCAGCAAAGGAAGGTTTTTCAAAGGCTAAGGACCAGCAAATTCAAGCCAAGAAGCATCAAAAGACTTTTCTTCAAGGGTAAGTCTTCATTTCCCTTTTTCTAGCACATTTTTGCATCAATTCTTTACCCTACTTGCTCTCTGTTTTGGGCTCTGAACCCTACTAATTTTAGGCTTATTTTGAGCCCCTCTACAACATTTTATAAGGGCTCAACCTTGTTTGGCACCTCTATGATACACCTCTTTCAATATCACTCTTTGTGCCAATATTTTGCATGCTTTGTTTGGATTATGAGTGATCCATTTTCGAGCCTGATATAAACTGTGAGTGGGCTTATTTTGAGCCCCTCTTCAACATTTAAGAAGGGCTCAACCATTTTTGGTGGTTCTATCATGTACTTGTTTTGTAATTCTTCCAATTTACCGTAAAATTGCATGGTTTCTTTAGCCTATTTGAAGTCTGATTATGAGCATGACATTAACTGAGATTGAGCTTATTTTAGGTCCCTCTACAATATTGTAGAAGGGATCAATCTTGTTTGGGGCCTCCATGCATGGCCTCTCTTTGTACCTCTCTTTGGCCCCATTTTGCATGCCCTTTTTAAGCTTATTTGGCTTCTGATTTCAGCCTTCACCAGGCCTGAAAAGAGTCTTATTTTTTCCTTCTTGTCATGTTTTGTTAAGGGTCTTATGCTATTTGGTGAATACTTTTGGTACTTCATGTTATACCCTCTTATACCCCCTTATTTTTGCATGCCTTGCTAGCTCATCATGCTTCTGTTTTTGAGCCTTCATCAGGCTTGGAAAGAGTCTTAAAATAACTCATTATTCATGTTTTGTTAAGGGTCTTAGGCTGTTTGGTGCATCCTTTTGATACCTCATGTTATAGCCTTTGTTGGCTCATATTTTGCATGCTATATTGAGCATATCTACATACTGTTTTGGGAGATGTCATCTACTGTAAATGTGCATATTTTTTGTCCCTCTTTAATGTTGTAGAACTGTATTTTTCAGTTTGAGCATTGTGTATACCACTTGCTTTATTATTCCCCTATTTTCCCCCATTTTTGCATGCTATTTTTGCCATACTTGTGGCTGTTGTTTGGCCCTGCTTTGTACTGGAAAAATGCTAGTTTAGGGACTGCCTAGCATCTTCCTTTACACTTCATGTCCATATTGTGCATGTTTGGCATAGCTGCAAGTCATTTCGGGTACTTAGCATAGCATTTCGAGCATCGGGTGTAATTGTCATAATTCGGGGGCTGTTTTTGCATCATTTTGGCTGCTGAAATTTACATTTTCCGTATGCCATTTGCCACGTCTCATTTGCATGCCATTTTTGTGCCTTAGGGCCATGCCTCGGTTTGCGTGCCCGTGGGCACGCATTTCGAGGCACTTCATTTTCATCTCTAGGCCTCTTATGTGAGTGTGGCTGAGGCCCTCTCATGTTAGTGTAAGCCCAATTTGCATTTTTCATGTCATTTGCATTGCGTATGCCCATGCCTCGGTTTGCGTGCCCGTGTGCACGCATTTCGAGGCACTTCTTTTTTATCCAACGGCCTCTTATGTGAGTGCGGCTGAGGCTCTCTCATGTTAGTATAAGCCCATCTTGCATTGCGTATGCCATTTTAGCTCTGTTTTCGTATGCCATTTCCTCGGTTTGCGTGCCCGTGGGCACGCATTTCGAGGCGTCTCACTTTAGTCTCATTGTATATCATATTTCATGTCATTTCATGCTTTCATGTCATCACCTCGATTTGCGTGCCCGCGTGCACGCATTTCGAGGCATATCATTTTCATAGCATTGTGCATGCTAGGATTGTATTTTAGTTGCATTCATGCACATCATGCATATTGCATTGTGTTCGGATAGGCGAGAGCCGTGCACGGAACGAGGCACGTTCGTACTCGAGTGATGAACGGGTCTCAATTCCCAAGTCACCGACACTCCGGATTACCCATGATGGAGTTAGGTTTTGTTGTAGCATTCATGTGCATTCATCCTATACTGAGTTATGCAATCCGATTCCTCGGCCATCATGCATCGATATGCGTGATTGGTGGCACGAGGATCGAGGCATGCATATATTTGTGAAATACGTTGCTATGCCCCTTTCCTGCTCTCTGTTGCAACAAAATGAAGAATCAGTAATTTTTCGGGACTTGGCATGCATTTCAAGAAAAAATGCAAACAGAGGCTAATCGGGGCATCGTCGTGGATTTCAGCGCCAAGACAGCCCAACATGCATCATTCATCAGAATCGAGGCAACCCCCTGGCCTGCGCGCCAGCTTACAGCTTTCTTAGTTAATTTGTAAATTAATTAGGAATTTGTATTTATTCGGACTGTATATTTCGGACTGTATTATTCTTTTATTTTGGTTCTGTATATTTATTCGGACCCTCTGCGCGAGGGCATAATTGTAATAAGGGTGGGTGAGTGTGATGTATGTCTTCCAACCCCCATTTCTTTCTCCCTTTTATTTACCCGCTTACGATGGTTAGATATAGGGCATATTTCAATTAGCATACAGTATGACAGCATGTTTGCATCATTCATCTGTTTTGCATGCACCGGGCTCGGCGCATCATACAAACTGCATTTGTATTACAATTCCAAATTGAATACGTGTTAGTTGTAGCATTATCGTATGCCATGTTTAGAATAGCCGAGCCTACTATAGTTTGCATTTTTGCATGTGTTGTATTAGGCATTTCTGTATACTTAGGATCATGCATGATTTCTAATGTAGTTTCTGTTTTGGCTTGGAGTACTCGGTGAGTTTTTAAGCTTTAGCATCCTTGCATGCGTGTGAGTGTTGCCATGAATAGCATGCTTACCATGAGGCTATATGCTTATGTGATATAACTGCCTTGAATGCTTGTGGGTGGAGGTTGAGTTACTTGAATTGGGACAATTCATCGACTATTTGTTTTAAGCCCACTAGATAGTGGCAAAATCACGTTTTCTAAGCCCACCTGAGGGTGGCAAATCTACGTCTTAGCCTACTTGCGAGTAGCACCATCAAACCATTTTCAAACAAACAAACATGAAGTGTTTTGTTCCAATTCAGGCGACCCAGTCTATACTCGTATGCTGTGCGCATCACGTAGTAACCTAGGCTAATAACCGGAATAAGAACTCACAATGTTTTCAAAAACAGATATCATGGTTAGTAGAGGCCGGTCTTTGACCGGCGAAGGGTGCTCACGGTGACCTTCTCCAATCGTACCCAAGTTCCCGAGCGAGGCAACTTTGGTGATGACGACACGTGGCCTTTGGCACCGAGTCAGGGTTTCCTAAATTTCCCATTTTAAAATATTTAGGTGGCGACTCTGTATCTGGCGAAGCAGTCCATGTTTGGCACTTCTTTCAAAAAAATCTGTTTTCAAAAACGATTTGCCGGATTTGGACTCTTCGGTTCAAGATTAAGAACCATGACATTTGAGTCCTTCGAACTGTAGTGACCCAATATCGAACCAGAATCGGGGGGGGGGGGGGGGGACTCGCGCTCCCTTCCCCCGGGATGCGTTCGGGGACGTCTACACTGCGGTTTTGATAAAATGCCCAAGAGTCAACAATATTGTTTTGGGATTGTCTTTGCTTTTCTGAAGAGGGTGATGTCGAATTGATTTTCTAAGTGTTGCTGTGTATTTTTCAGTGCCATTGCTACAAAGCATTGTGCTTTGTTTGGTGCTATTTTGCTTCGAAGCATTGTTTGGTTCATTATTTTGGGTTCTCTTCAACTTTGTTTCGAAGACTTTTGTTCATATATTTGGCGAGGTCTTTCCTTTTGATTATTTGTGATTGTTTAGAATTCACCTAAGAATAGTTTGTGAGACCATTTGTGTCTCATTTGTAATCGTTTGAAAACTATTGGTTGATAGTGAAATCAAATTTCATTCTCGTGGACGCACCTCACATTGAGGGAATCACGTAAAAATTCTTTTGTCGTTGTTGATTTAATTTTTTCCGCATTAGTTTTTATTTGCATTAATTGATTCACTTGTGGGAAATCATCTATTTTCCTTAACAAGACCCACTACCGAGGCACTAGTGGAGCTCATCAACTACCACCAACAGGGCCAAGGTTCGATTAGAGTACAACACGAAATCTTCGAAAAGAACCACTGGAAAATACCTAGCGTTTCATGCCCCCCAAGAGTTTGCTTGCAATTGAGAGGGCACTTGGAGGACCTTTCTTCAAGTTTGCCTAATTTGTGATGAAGGTATTGAATTCTTAATAATTTTTGTAATTTTCCAATTATTTGCAGCATTTTTTATTTTCTTGCTATGATTTGAAACTCAATTGTATTAGATTTTTTTTTTTGGTGGATTGGTGGCAAGTGATGATGGTGACACCAACGATTATTTATTTAATGAAACTGTTCATGTAAAATATTGTTTGAACATTAATTTCTATTTATCTATAAGTCAATTTGTTGGGAAAATCCTTATATTTTTCCCTCTTTGTGTAATTAGAAAATGGGCAGCAACCCACAAACAACAAATAATAATATGGTTGAAAAATTGAAGGCAACAAAACAATCACAAAACACCAAATTTATGTGGTTCGGCAAAAATGTCCACGTTTACGGGTCCAATTCTGATACCACTCTGTCATGACCTAAACCCGCCCCTGTAGGTTTAGCACCGTAATCGGCCAGTAATCCGTGGATCACCAAAGGCCTCTGAACAGATTAGCAAATAATAAGGGGCTGCGGAAGCAATAATACAAAACAGACAGGGTCCAATGAGCTATGATAACGTATATGGGACGGAAGATTTCAAAACTTATATATATACACATAAGCATGCCAGTCAAAAGACATCAATATTTACAAAGTATTTACATCCCAGGACCTGTCTTAACAAAACGCATACAAAGACTAGCATGAAAACAAAAATAGCCAAAGCATTAGGCTCGATCGGAACCTCCTCGGGAGGCACAACGGTTGTCTGACAAAACAGTACAAAAGGCCGTCAACTCTGGCCCTGGTCATGTGCCGGCTCACCTACATACATAATATAAACTGTGAGCGAAAGCCCAGTGAATAATAACAGAGTAAAGGGGTTTTATGAATGAGTCCATACAGATTCAGAATTTATAATTCGGTTTCGTATCAAAACCATAACTTGCCTAGATCATACACAGACAGAAATCATAAGCCTTGTTTAAGTTTACGTGATACATTCTTTAGCACTAGCAGAAACAGTTGACCCATAAGGGACGACCATAAAGGCATACAGTTGACTCACGTGCACGAAAACGATACAGTTGGTTCACGTGCACGGAGACGATACAGTTGGCTCATGAGACGTACAGTTGACCCATAAAGGGACGTAAGAATCCATAACAGTTGGCTCATGAGATGTACAGTTGACCTGTAAAGGGACGTAACAGAACAGATAACAATTATCATTTGAGGCTAAGAATGTCACGAATACATTTCAGAAAAATTGGACAACCATTCATTCATACAGAAAATATTACCTCGACAAACAGATCATTTTACATTACTCAGAAAATGCTTATAATGGAACATAACTTTTCAAAGCTATCACTCACAATGGGCTTGGAGACAGACAGACAGAGCAGATCGATCAGACAGGACGTGGCACGTGACCTACACGACACATAACAGATGCACACTTGAAACACATGTTCTAATTGTACAAAATTTATTTCGTTGGCTCTTAGCGTGCTTCTAATCTCTTATCCTCATTAGAGAGTCATAAACATGGCCTAGGAATGCCTAGGATAGAATGAGAATACAAAGATGCACTTAGTGACACTTTTCAAAATTTTGATGAAACAGGGGTCTTGCTCGAGCGTGGATTTATCCGCTCGAGTGGACATGCAGACAAAAGGGATCTGCTCAAGCATGTATTCCTCTGCTTGAGCGGACCGTAAACTACTGTAAAAGTATTGGATGCATGAAATTCACGCTCGATGGGCGCTCGATACCCGCTCGATCGTGAGGCACAAGTCCTCGCTCGAGCGTGCATTACCTCGCTCGAGCGGACTGTAAACATGTGAAAAGTACTAGATACACAAAATTTCCGCTCAAGCGTCACTTTCCCCCGTTCGAGCGTAATTCATGAACTCAGTGTGTACGCTCGAGTGCGGAGTTCCCCGCTCGAGCATGAGTCCAAAATCTGAAATTCCCAGATTTGAACCTCTAGCTCAAAACTCAACTTCAAAGCATCAAATTCGATCCTTTTAGGCTAATTTTCTGGAAAACTCTTGTAAACTCATAGTATAACATGTTTTGAAGATCAATTTGCAAAATCAAAGCTCAAAGGTAGTACAATTAAACATAATTTCAAGGAAAACTTCAAGAACATAATTTAAATGTAACATGCATGAATTCTCATGACTTCTAATGCTCCAAAACATGATCCAAAACAAGATTAAGCTCAAGAATGGGATGAATTCATGGACTATAACAAAAATGTGGACATGCATGTGGAAATTCATGAAGAACAACTCCAAAATCCAAAAAATATGTGCATGTATGTATGAATTAATCCTCAATTCAACATTTTAACCCCATTCTAGACTTTAAACTCTAATCTTCCATGAACCATGCTAGAATTAATCTTAAATTCACAAGTAGAAGGAAGAACTCCCTACGTTAGGTCCTCAATTCAAGTATGGAAGCTCAAAAATGCAATTCTTCTTGATTTCTTCTAAGTCTCCAAGTTAAATCCCTTGTTGAACTCAAATTCTCCTACTCTCCCTCTCTCTCTTCGAATTGGTCTTAGAAATGGCTGAGGAGATGTTATGAAATGTGTATAATTTGAGTTCAAAGCAATGGTGCCTAAGTGGCCCACTAATGGCATTTATGTAATAATTCAAACTAGTGGGATTTGATGTTATTTAATCTAATTTAAACATTCCAAATCAAATTTCAAGTAAACCTACTATAAAATCACATAAATTCTAGCTAGCATAAAACATTAATCAATTTCGGAATCGGGCCCCGATAAAGCTTTCAATTCGCAATTTAAAGTTAAAGACATGAACAAATCATTATGTTGCAAACAGATAGAAACACATAAATAATGCAATTCAAATGCAAATTAATTCCAGATTCCTTCTAAATTACTATTAGGCATAATTAACCATGATTTAGCATTAATCGGAGGTCGAGGTTATTACAGGAGCCTTCTAGCTGAGATTTTCCATCTTCAAAGCATAAACTCATCTTGGAAGTGCCTCCAAGATATTTGAGAATCCGTTTCACCGCAACCCAATGATCGTTTCCAAGATTGGAAATAAATTTACTCATAACGCCAACTGCATAAGCTATATCCAGCCTAGTGCACACCATAACATACATCAAACTACCAACGACAGATGTATAGGGAACTCTCTTCATTTCATCATTTTATTTCTCACTTGCTAGACACTGCTTCAAACTAAATTGGAAGTGATTTGCAAGTGGAGTACTCACCGATTTCTCCTTATCCATGTGAAATCTTTCAAGCATTTTCTCAATGTACCTCTCATGTGATAGCCAAATCTTGCAATTCTTCCTGTCACGAGTAATCTTCATGCCAAGTATTTGCTTCGCAGGACCCAAATCTTTCGTAGCAAAGGACTTGCTAAGCTCTTCCTTCAACTTATCAATTTTGCTCGCATCATGCCCAACTATTAACATATCATCTACATAAAGTAGCAAAATGATGAAGTCACCATCTAAGAATCTCTTTACAAACATGCAATGATCTGAAGTGTTCCTCTTGTACTTATGATCCACCATGAAGGAATCAAACTTCTTATACCATTGCCGTACTGCTTGCTTCAACCCATACAAGCTCTTCTTTAGTTTACAAACTAAGTTCTCCTTACCTTTCACTTTGAACCTCTTGGGATGCTCCATGTAGATCTCTTCTTCCAAGTCATCATAAAGGAAAGCTATCTTCATATTAAGCTGCTCAACCTCTAAGTTCAAGCTTGTGGCCAAACTAAAAACAACTCATATAAATGACATTTTCATTACGGGTGAGAAGATTTCTTCAAAACCAATTCCCTTTTTTTGGCTAAAACCCTTCACAACCAATCTTGTACTTAGGCTGTGAGTTTCTTTCTTTTATCTTCAATTTGTAGACCCATTTGTTCTTGAGTGCTCTTTTCCCCTAAGGCAATTTCACCAAGTCATAAGTATGGTTCTCATGTAAGGATTTCATCTCTTTTTGCATGGCTTTCAACCACTCCACTTTAAGCTTGTGAGTTGTAGCTTCTTGATAGCACTTTGGTTCTTCCCCATCTGTAAGCATCACATACTCATTAGGAGAGTACCTTATTGAAGTCTGACGCTTTCTAGTAGATCTTCTCAACTGTGGTTATGTTGGTGGCTCAAGAGGTGCTTGTTCCTCTTGCTTTTCTTCTTGCTCTTCTAAATCCATAGCATCATCACTAACTATATCACCAACATCTTCTTGTACATCTCCCTCATTATCATTATGCACCATGGGTGGAGGGACTGGATCCAAGTTTACTGGATACTCATTTGTAGAAGCTGGCTTCTTAACTCTATCAAAGTCTTCAATGGCTTGATCCTCAAAGAAGATTACATCTTTGCTCTAGACTACCTTTTTGTTAACTAGATCCCACAATATGTACCCAAACTCTTCATGGCCATATCCAAGGAATATGCAGTGCTTTGTCTTTTCATCAAGCTTTGATCTTTCATCTTTAAGAATGTGCACAAATGCTTTACACCCAAACATCTTCAAATGCCCAAGAAAACATCCTACCATGTCCAAACTCTGTCTGGTGTACCATTATTAAGTGGAGCTGAAGGATTTAGGTAGTTTTTCATGAGAGAGCATACATCTAATTCTTTCAATAATTGTTTTGTTCATTCTTTTTGTTACACCATTTTGTTGAGGTGTCTTGGGAATAGTTCTTTTATGCTTGATGCCAGTCTTCTTACAGTAATCTTCAAATGAACCCTTGTATTCACCACCATTATCTAACCGGATACGTTTAAATGATCTCTATTAAAAGGAAAGTTATGTTGTTTTCTAGCAAAATAATGAATACAAGTTTTGAGTTGTGTACCTTTCATTTCAGGAAGGAGATCTTTCCTAGCTAGAACTTGCATGCCTTTCTCACTCATATGACCAAGCCTTTTGTGCCATTGCTCTATAGAGATCTCTTTCTTAACTGCATTGGCATCACCTTTACCTAGCTTTGCTTTCATCATATAGAGAGTGAAACATTTCTTTCCTCTTGCCACTATTAAGGAACCTTTGGTGAGCTCTCATTTTCCATCACCAAATTAATTTTTGTAGCCTTCATCATCAAGCTTCCAGGTGAAAATCAAATTGAGACAAATGTCTAGAACATGTTTTACATTTTTAAGAACCAATCTGCAACCAGTGTTGGTCTCCAAGCAAAAATCTCTCATTCCTACAATCTTAGACACACCATCATTACTCATCTTCACATTGCCAAAGTCACCAAGTGTGTAGGATATAAAGAAGTGCTCATGTGAAATAACACGGAATGAAGCATCTGCATCAATCACCCAACTGGAATGATCATGCCATGTGAGCCCAACAAAGTCATCATCACTAACAATGATAATATCACCATTCTTAGAAACAATTCTTTCTTATCTTTGTTCTCATCACCTCTTTCTTTCTTCTGCTCTTTTTTAAGCTTTCGACATTCCTTTTTCATATGCCCCTTCATGCTACAGTGATATCACTCAATGTCTTTCTTGGATTGGGATTTTCCTCTAGACTTGTCACTTGACTTGTCTCTTAACTTGTCACAGTTGCAAATTTTTTTGTTTATACTTTTTTCCCTATTTTTAGTAACAAAGATCTGTAACTCACTGGAAGTACCCTACTCCTTTCTTCTAACATATTCCGTTGAACATGCTATCTTTCACCATATCCATGGTGACCATACCATTTGGAGCCGAATTGCTTATGGTCACAACCAAAGTTTCCCAACTATCAGGCAAAGAGTTCAATATCAATAGTGCTTGCAACTCATCATCTAGCACCATCTTCATCGTTGTCAACTGATTAATCAAGCTTGGAAGTCACTTATGTGCTCCACAACATTGCACCTAGTTTTGTATTTCAAGTTTACAAACCTTCTAATTAAAGACAGTTTTCCTCTTATACATAGCTTCTAATTTCTTCCACAAAGTGTAAGCATTGGTTTCTGGAGCCACATGGTGAAGCACACTTTGATCAACCCAATGGCGAATTCGAAGAACTGTTTTTCTATTCATTATCATCCAATCTTCAACATCTACGTCATCCGACCTTTTACTTTCACCACTAATCGGTCTATACAAGTCCTTAGTGTAAAGGACATTCTCCTTTCATGATTTTCAAATTGCATAATTCGAAGAGGTCAATTTTATCATAGCTCTTGAATTATCTTCTATTCTAAAATTCACACAAGAATTTTATCAAACACTTGTGTGTGCCTTGATACCACTTGTTGGGAAAACCCCTATATTTTTCCCTCATTGTGTAATTATAAAATGGGCAATAAACCACAAATAACAAAAAATAATATGGCTAAAAAATTAAAAGCAACAAAACAATCACAAAACACCAAATTTACGTGATTCGTCAAAAATGCCTTCGTTTACGGGTCTAACTCCGAATCAACTTCCACTATAAAATAATGAGGTTACAAGATATCATCTCCAATCACAACTAGAGGCATACAATCATCAAGATAATAGTCTTGGGTCATTAATCAACAATTATATTATCACCACTAAGGTGAGTTTCAACAAAATCAACAAGAGATAAAGTTTAGGCATCAAAGTGGATATCCTAAACTACCAATCCAAGAGAGTTTTAACAAGATCCGCTCCGATAAAAACGTAGCGCTCGTCTTCATGAACAACCCACTGGAATTTCATCAAGATCTTGTAAGAAATGACAAACCGATCTTGACTTGAACTATGGAAGAAAACCTAGCTCTTTCTTCACTTTCTTCCCTCTCTCGACTCTTTTCGATTTTGTTGCTGTGTGCATTGTTTGAAATTAGAGACCAAAAGTCTCTTTTCCATCCTTTGGTCTTTGGAAGTCACAAAAGCTTCCAAGAGAAGGTTTATAAACAATAATCAAACAAAAAACTTGTTAACTCATTTGAGTCTTGTATGGACCCAACCGCAATTAGGAGAGATACCACCCAACACAATTTATGTGTTTAGTTTATAAAAAAAGGTTCATCTTCTGATGAAACTAATGTATTCCAATATATTCTTTAGAACATTTTCAATTGTCTCTCCATGAAGAAAAATTCTTTGAATTCTATTTAAATAAATAAATAAATAAAGGGCATTGTTATTCTAATATAAAAGTTAGACTCATTTTTCAAACTCATTGATGTGACAATCAATCTAAGGCAACTCTCTCTCTCTCTCTCTCTCTCTCTCTCTCATATATTCTTTAGTCATTAGCCAATCATTATTTTTATACATCACTAGGTAAATGTAAATGAAATATAGGTTAATATTTTTTTTCCTATTTTTCTTTTTCTTCTTAAATTTCTATCAGAATTAATGATCCAAACACGACGTAAAGAAATATAGAATTGACAAATAGTTGCATGGATTCAATTCTAATAATATAAAAATTTAGGACATTCTCAAGATAAAAAAAGTAACAATGGATATCAAATCCCACTTATACCTTGCCCCCCCTAGAGAGTGATTGTTATAGAGTAAATGATATACGGACAGAATATTGAATTTTCATACATCTATAAATTTTGATTGAAGAAACCAAAAATTATACATGCTTGGAATTCTTCACCTTGTTGCTGATGGTAACTAATAAAAAAGCCGATCACTTTGCTTGCCAAAAATGCCAGGGCCATATGTTGAAGAGATGAGATCCACAAGGAGGGGAAACTGCAAGGACACGAAAGAAGTGATTGGTAGACATGCCAATGCAGCCACTGGAATAAGTGCCCATTCCTTATTGTTGCCAAACACAAGATAGAGTGTGGAACTGAAGGCTAGAATCATGGTTGTTATGGACATGAACAAGGTAACAAGACCAATTATCAACCTCTTAGGCAAAACATAAAGAAAATCACTCTCTGCATAGCGCGAAGTGAGGATGGACAAGAACATTAATAGAGACATGGTGGATGTGAACAGAGAGATTGCATCTGAAATGATAAAGACAATAAATGCATTTGCTTTTGAGAAAACTGGGACGCCATTTGTGCCATTGGTGCCACCTGGAACAGTGATTACAGCTGCAAATACTATAGTGGCAATGAGTGCTGCCGCTATTGTGCAGGAGTACGCAGTGTCTTTCATCCATTTTTCTCCTTCTTCTACTAATTTTTTGTGTTCTTTGGTAAATACCATTGAAGGAAATTCATCTTTATTGTTTGGAAGCTCTTTGTGACGGGGTATTACAAACTTCTCCACTTCCTGCATGATAGCCATAGATTTGAAATAATGAAATATATTTTACTTGTTTCTTAGATAAGGTCAGAAACTAAATTTTGATTTTATATTTGAACCAAATTTTGTACTATGCTTTACTAATGAAAAACATGCACATGCTCACAAATGAATGTAATAGACTTCAATGGCATGATAATAAATTTGGGTATCAAATTTTGAATGACATTTGTTCCATACTAATGCATTGTTGGCATATCAGATATCCAAAATTGATTACCCAAGTTTGATTACCATAACATCATTGTTATAAATAAGTAATGGAATATTAGAATGGAATATATTTATTACCTTAAACCATTGTAACTCACGCTGCATTTGCAAAGCTGCACCTGGAACAAGATTGAGCTTGTGAAAAGGTGCTAATCGTCCAGCCAAGTGCAATATATTGTTCGAATTTCTGTCGCACATGGCTAACATAGCTATTTTATGCCCACTCATTTGATATATGAGGTTGAAAACATTTTCACAACGACATATAACTGCCAGTCCAAATATGTTATGTTTATCTTTGTTCACAGACCAGATTGCTTGAGGAAATGATTCAACAACCTCTTCAACAACCTCATGAATCCCATAC